>CM077307.1:34907500-36157500 GCA_039655065.1 Glossophaga mutica
AAAGAAGATGGATAGGCAGACAGACACCTACACAACACACACACATACACACACACACACCACTAAGTGTTGCTCTACTGAGGCATAATTGATCTACAACAAACTATAGTTTGAATAAACTATATTTTGAGAGTATAATTTTATGCTTTGAACTAATTATACAAATATCCATGAAACCACTAGGTAGTTTTAAAAATATTTTAATAATTCCTATTATTGAGAGTTTAATATGTACTGGTATTATGCAAAGTGTTTTATATGCATTATGCTACTTAATGCTCACAATAACTCTGCCAGATAGGTTTTATTACTATTAATCCCCATTTTAAAGATGAAGATACTCAGCCTTACACAGATTAAGAAGCTTGCCTAGCCTTGACCGGTATTGCTCAGTTTTTTGGTCATCATCCTGCAAAGCAAAAGGTCACCAGTTTCATTCCCAGTCAGGACACATGCCTGGGTTGCAGTTTTGGTTCCTGGTTGGGGCGCATACAAGAGGCAATTGATTGGTGTATCTCTCCCTCTCTTTCTCCCTCCCTTCCCCTCACCGTAAAAAAATAAATAAAATCTAAAAAAAAAAAAAAAAAAAAAAAAAAGAAGCAGCAGCAGCTTGCCTAAGGTCACACAGATGTTGAGTAGTTATCCAAAATTTAAATTTTGGAAGTTTTAGTTGAGAGTCATTTAAAAAACATTCAATCAAACAGCTATTAAGGTCCTACTATATGTTGTCTAATGGTCTGATAAACAGTAATTATTTTCTTTAGATTAATTAAAACAGCTACTCAATTTGTTAGGAACTACATATTAATTGCTACCATACATGACAATCCTGCCAATTAAAGATAACCATGATTGCATCGATCATAAAACTGTCTTAGAGAGGTAGATTAATATATCTAAGATCAATCAGCTATTAAGTGATGAACCAGATTAGACTCCAAAGGCCATGCAGTGTTCGACTACATCAAATGTCTGATTGACACAAAGTCTTTGATGAGTGAAAAGAACCCTTAAGATGACTGCTAGATCACCTCTTTAAAACTTTCAGATGCTCACTATTCAGCTAGACAGATTATTAAGGTCATTTTAAGACAAACTGAGTCATGAGGCTGAAGTTTCATTTACTGCCAACTGGAGTGCAAATCAAAAAGGCTTATTTATTCACAATTCCAATTTTTTTAAAAACCGTATATGTGCTAGAAAAATCACAGAGCTTTAATTTGCGGCAGGTTGAAGCAAGCTTATTAAGAATGTTAGTTACCAAGTGTATATCCACTTGTCTGGACTAGCCCATTGCCACATTCTTGTAGCAGGGTTAAAGAGCAGTTTAGTCCCCTCATAAAAAAGCACACTGTTAAAAAGGAGTGACTAATATATCTGGAACCAATAAAATATTATAAGAGATGTGCAGGTCAAGATCAATTATCTACAAAACTCCTGTGTAAACAGCTTAAAAACTGTGTCCTCTGTCTGGCCTTGCTATATCTTAGTCCTCAATTGATTTGGCACCTCCGGTAAGGTTTAATGAAATAAACACCAATAGCAACAAATTCTGAGGCTTTCTGCTGTGTACATAAATATCAATGCCATCATGTAAGCAAGTAGAGTTGGATGAAACAAGAAGGTGCTACCGATGGTTTCAGTTTAGACTCATAAGATTAATATTAGACCTGGCTGGTGTAGCTCAGTGGATTGAGCGCGGGCCTGTGAACCAAACAATCGAGGTTCGATTCCCAGTCAGGGCACATGCCTGGGTTGCAGGCCAGTTCCCAGCAAGGGACACACAAGAGGCAACCATACATTGATATTTCTCTCCCTCTCTCTCTCTCTTCCCCTCTAAAGATAAATAAATAAAAATCTTAAAAAAAAAAAAGATCAATATTAGAGTTGGACGGGTCTGTAGAATTCTTCAGTTGCTGGTATCCCGATCAGGAGACCCCATATCTTGAAGCCTTAGCTGAGTTAAATACTGTTGCCCTGCTCCATTCCAAGCTGGTAAATGAGAATCTCTAGGAAGAAGTTTTCAGCAGCCTATCTTAAACTTCTTCTACCAGTACCCCTGCCATCCTCAACAGATCCCAAATGAAAGTCAGTTTCTCCTCAGTGTCTAGAACCTGAGAGGTACAGAGGTAAAGTTGTTTGTCCCAAGTCACACAGCTGCTTAATGATAGCACAAGCATGTTCTCTTAATTCCTAACCTAGGTCTTTCTAGTAAATAACCTTAACTATGTTCTTCAATGACACAGTTAGTTACAAAATACTAATTACCCTCTTTGTTTAATTATCTTCAATTTCTAAAATAAATTTTTAGAAAAAAAAATAATTTAAAATGCTCCTGACTTGTTTTTGTTCTTTCTTTTAATCTGTTGGGATTCTTGAAAACAAGGAGAATCATCTGATGCTACTTTTCCACATTCTAACCGCCCACCTTCACGCTTCCTTGCAGTGGTCCAATATTATCTTGAGTTCTTTCTATCAAAAAGAGGTTGCTCAACACTAAAGACTTTTTTTTCTTTTTAATCTTCCATTGCATCCCAGCCTCTAAGCCAGATTACACCATAGGGAGATGAAGAGTTGCCCACTGTAACATAATTAGCAAAATTTCTAAACAGATGTTCTTTTAGAAACTAAATATATAGAAAATAACAACATTCTTGTATTTTATTATTCTAGTACATACACTAGACAAGCTCCTGGAGTACTTCAGAATACTAGAGTACTTCTGAAGAGCATTAAGTTATATAAGAAATATAGTCCTATTGGACCAGGCTAATGTTGCCTAATGGTACAGTTTCTCCTACACCCATTTAGAGTGAGAATGGTCAAGGCAACTTTAAATCAAAGAAACTATTTTCAGATGAATCGAGAGTTCTGCTTTAAAGTGAAGTATGTTGCACACAGGCCAAATACCTATGCTGTGAATAAAAAATAGCACTTGTTTCTCAGTTCCTGTCCCTACTGCTTTGTCATCTAATTGCTTATGAGCACCTCCTGGTGGAGGGCAGTAGAAGGAAAAGAACGTTAAATACATTCCCTCTAACCCACAAGGCTGGTGAAGGGGAAAAGTAAATTGAAACACGTGCAGATTTCTCTTGACCTTGCCTTTCTATTACTTCGTAATGTAGAGCTAGTTACAGAATAAGTAATATTAACCATACGGTTACTCAGAGTCTATGACTAATCATTCAATAAACATACATTAAGTTCCCATTATATGTCAGGTACTTGGATCTGGGCTTTGATATTTAATGTCATTTCCCAGGAAAACTGACCTCATAAGACCTCAGTTTCCTCATCTGAGAAACAAGAATTATATCTCTGTTGACATCATTAAAGAGATAAGTGAAAAAGTGCCTAGCATAGTGAACTTAATTAATTTTGAAATAAACAAACAAAAAAACCCACACCACACAACACTTCATTTCTGGCTCTTTGCCAGAAAGAAGGACTTTGATATAGGTGTTTTCAGAGGCAATCCCCAATTATTCCTGTCTTTAAGAATTTAAGCCTAGAAGACAGGACTGCTATCAGTTACACATTTATTGGTATGTGTTTCACAACACCTTACGTTAACTACATTTAACTTGATAATGTGCTCTGAAACATACACAGAACAACCAAATGTATTACTTACTATTTTCCACACCAAAGATACCCAGATGCTGACCAATATGTAGTAAGATACCGTCTTCCTAGGTGAACCAAATATGCTTATTTAGGGGTTTCTTGCCTCTTCTCAAGAGCTTGTATGACATTCTTTTAAGTGTCACCTAGTGGACAGTATGTTTAGATATATTTTGGCTCCGAGTGTTTTTAATAGCCCATCTCTGACATTTACTATCTGCTTATAACTGAAATTTTTAAAAGAATATGTTACCAGTGATGTTCAAAGGTGAAACTTGCTACAAATTTCCCACTTAATTCCTATCATATGAATTTAAGATTGAGAGACTGAGAAAAACAGGTTATTGGAGGCAGGGAAAAGGGGTGTTCCTATCTGCTGTAGTGAGTTTGGGAAACCAGTTAAGCCTATTGAGAACTTTCAGCTTAAATACATTATCCAGCCTGTAAACTTACTTCTCTTTCGTCACCACTATTAAAGCAAAAAAAAAAAAAAATCTATTGCTCTATTGCTCTTTTATGGTTTAAGGCTGCATGGTGCCATTTTACAACTTTCTCCCATCGGTGCTGCCTGTGATATTGCTGGCCTAATACAAAAACACTGTGCTTAAAAAAAAAAGGACCTGGGTTAAAATCCTAAATCTGCCTCTTATTCATTGTGTGACCTTGGTCAACTCGCTTCTCTGTTTTATCACCTGTAAAATTGAAAATAAAAAAAAAATGGACTAGATGATTTCCAAGTTTTCTCTCACTCTGGACAAGTTTTTCAAGGCCATAACCTGGCCCACCTCCCCAGCTATTAACCCCCGCTACTTTTTAATGCTCTATTCAGGTTTGTTCACTCATGGATCCAAAATATGGTTTGTCCTTGTCTACTCTTAGGCTTTTTGTTCATGCCATTATTCTTGCCTGGTTCCTCCCCACCCCATTCCTTTTGACTTGTCCATTTCATAGGTAAGTTCAGATTCTATGAGAAAAGTAAGTAAAAGCATTTCTTCAAAACTTAGTTCAATCTCTTCCTGAAAGCCTTCGATAACCTCTTCAATCTCAAAATATTTTGTTTTCTAAAATTCCTAGTATCTTTTGGTAGTGAACCATACCTAGTGACACTTGTACAAATCTTCCAGAAATAAACATCTTTTAGTCAGCTAGTTCTTGAGAGGAGAACCATATGGGAGCTGAGTAGAAGTAGGCAGTGGAGATTTTAAAGACGGAGGTCTTATGTAGGTAGATCAAGGTCTAAGTTAAAGGGAATAAAGCCGGACCCAGGAACTGGATCCAACTGAGGAGAAAGCCAAATATCTAGGGATCAAAACTGCCATCCTACATTTGTGGAAGTCTGCCTAGGTCATAGCCCTGTTTATCACATCTCTGTCTCTGAGGAAGTAGTAGTGCCAAGAAAGGCAGTGATGCTGCTTCAGTGGGTACAGTGGATCAGGGGACCTGCTGTTTTAGAAGGTGAGGGGGAGAAGGAGTGTCCCACTGAATAAGGAACAAATCTCAAATTGCAACTCCGTGTCTCCCAAATCATTTGCATCTGTAACAACGAAGTTTCTGGAAAAGCATCTGTCACTGTAAGGCAATTTCTTTGATAATCAGGTGTCACTATGCTTCCTTGGAGAAGTATAAAAGTAGAGCAATTATGAACTTGGACTCCAAAGCTACACTGTCAGTGTTTGAAATCCTGGTTCTGCCAGCTAATAACTATAGGACTTTGGAAAAATTTCCTACCTTCTCAGTGCCTTAATTCACTCCTCTGTAAAGTTTCTAAGCAATAAAATTGTTATGAGGTTAAGAAGTGTATATATAAAAACATATGCTTTAATATATATATTTAGCTATATAAATATATATGTATCAATCACGTATACTTAGTGGTAGAAATTTAGTTATATAATTTTGGGGGAACACAGAAATAGTACTAAATTTGTTTTAAGTAGGGTACAAAATACTGTTACTCATTCATTTAACTAATAGTTACTGAGCTTCTACTATGTGCCAAGAACTCAGCTGAGTGCTAGGGAAACAGTCAATGGTGAATAGTTTCTGCTTTGATGAAGTTAATAGTTTTCTAAACTTAAGTTTGTGAATAATATGTATACCATTTTAGTATTTTATTCTGGTACATCTAATCCTTGTTATACCTTTAGTAAGAATGTACCTGGTGCAGTTTGCCATAGTCCCATTCCACAGAAAGAAAAATGAGCGTCTTATTTTCACCCTACATCACAGGGCTAATAAATACAGCACAGTCAGGACTAACATACGTTAACTCCTAGTTTGTGTGTTTGCTTTTTTTAAATGACATCACCTTCACTTTAAATGTGAACCAACCTGGCAAGCTTAAGTCTCTGATTTATTGGATGCAGAAACATGGTAAAGTTGAATTATAAAAAAAAACTTAAAAAAATCTCTAGATGTCACTAGATTACTTGAAAACATAGCTCTATGTTAAGGAATAGAAAGGTGATGAAAGAAATAAAGATAGTCATTTATGTTGCAAAACCTCATCAATTTTTTGCTCAGCTAGCTTCTAGATAGCCTGGAAATTTGTTAGGAAAAAACATCATACTTTTTCTTTTCTGTAATTCCATTCAAGTCTGGCAAACATAGTCATTATGTCATTTGAGTTATTTTGTAAGTATATTAAAGTATGCTTTAAAAATACTGTTTTCAATGAAAACAAAAATGATAACTCTTGGGGAACAGACTGATAAAGATTCATCAAGTCTTCCTTGAGTCCTTTCAGGGCACTCGAGCAGTACCTCTCATGTACTTTTCTCTCTCTCCAAAGAAGTACACACAGCAGCGGCGAAATGATGACGTGTGGGTTCACTCATCGCACTACCATATGCGATCCTGTTTCAGATGGGCCGGGTCAATGCACTGAACACCACCCAAAGTAACCGAAAACCAAACTTTGAAACATTTCCTAACTGTGAATGTATCCTTCCCCAGAAGATAATATAATTTTCTACACACTACTTGAGATTTCACACCATAATGGCTCATCAAAATCAGAAGCATGGGGAGAAAATCTTCTGTTACCAAAACTACTTAAACACCCCAAACAAATCATGTACTAAAATAAAAACAGATGCATGTCTTCCAACAATTTACATTTAATAACTGTTACTGTTGTTATTGTTTAATTAAGCCCTGTGAAAATATCTCTTGGAAGGTATTTAGCAGTTTATGTTAGATGGGTGAAGACTCTATCTTGGGTGCAGCGTGTTCAGGTTATTAAAGCGCCAGTGCTTATTTTATCTCCCCACAAAGTGTTGCTGAGATAATTACTGCTGACAGCTTTATTCAAGGTTCATTTCACTTTTTCTGCTATTTTTCTCTGGTTAGAAGTTCAACAGAGCCCATGGGAAGCCACACCCCTCACACCTGTTAGGCTTCTTCATGTTACGGAGGGCCAGTATGGACATGTCACTTCAAATTAGCATTGTACCAGGGCGCTAACTGTGACAATTACTTATCACAGGTTTAACTTAAAAAAAAAGTTTCTAATTCAACCACAAAAACAGTGTCACAGAATGTAATTCAAACCTGTAAAAGCAGGTTGCATAAAAAATATTCAGAGAGCCACAGAAAAGGTTCCCAGGTTTGAGCTTTGTCCTGGATCTGAATTATGCAGGAATGCTCTGCAACGGAACATACGCTTTAAAACAAAACCAACCCAAAAGGTAAACAAGGAAGAGCCAGTAATTATACTCTACCAGGAAGCAATGGTGATAAGTGGGCCTTTCTGTTTTCTTCATGGTTCTCTCCAAAGCTTGAATATTTTATTCATCTTAATTCCTTTGTGTCATGAAATTAATTCCATAACAAAATTGCCAGCTAAGCAAAGCAGATACTTCTAGATTTACCAAAGGAAAGACAGATTTGTAACTAGGTAGAAAAGAAGCATTCTCTCCAATATTTGTTTTTATTGGGCTTGCAAACCAGATAATTATCATTAGAGAAAGCAGACATTAACACAAAAAAGAAAAAAAAAGGAAAAGGTAAAAGCTCACACTCTTAAATGTGTTTGAGGCTACTTATTATAAGCCTCTCTGTTTCAAGTGCAAAATAACCTCAGAATTATGCCACCTCTGAAAGATCTGGGATGGTTGGGGTGGTTAATACAGACTGCTGTGAGGCTAATTGTGAATCTTGAGTTAATTGCTCTCTCCAGCTAGGGAACTTTAAAAATAAATAAAATGGTCTTTTAAACTATTTTTAGTTCAATTTGGACTCAAGGAAATATCACCGAATGATGGTAGCTAAGCTCTGGAAATTTCACTATTTGCTGCTGTTATTTAGGAGACAATTCAGAAAGTCTAGGATAAGTATGTCCACTTCATAATCAGTGCTGATGTATACTAACAAAACAGCAGTGAGTGGATCTGTATTTCCCACAACATGCACAATCTGATTCACAAATGCCAATCAATGTCCATTACCTACCTGGTGAGAGTTAAAAGGAATTCAATGTTCTTTCACACCACATACACATACACACGCACAGCAACCTGACTGGAAGATGCAAGCCAAAGATTACGAAGACTAGCTCTGAAAAAGAATCTAGAAGTTTTAAATGCTTATGAAAAAGCAAAGGACAAAATAATTGTGCTGAGCAGGAATTCAACAGAAGAAACTGCTCGTTTGCAGGAAATCATATCCATTGGTGAATCCACTGTAATTCTGGAATGGCAAAAACTTCAGTACCTTAACAGTTCCATACATGAACGGTGCAATAGAAATTCAGAATTTTTCTCAAGCCAAAATACAGAAGGGGTATTTTATGCAAAAAAACAAAAATGAAACAAAACAATCCTCAAGATATTTTTTCATTTCTCTAACATTTAGAAAGTCATTATTAACAAGAGCATATAAATTCAACACAGGAAATACTGATTATATGAATCCGGGATCTTACCAAAAAAAGCCCTTTGCCTCATTCTATAATCAAAACATATTCACAGAGAATCAATACAAAATCTTAGGTCAGAAAGGTGCTTTTACCTCAAGCTGGCTCCTCAATTTAAGTTTGATAAAGAGGTTCTGCTAGTGGAAAAACATCATTATTTTAGAGAGCTACCATATTAATCAGTGGTGACTTCAGCTCATCATAACCATAGAACCTTCAAATACACAATGATACATCTCAAGCCTGCTTTGTATGCATAAAGAGTACCAACCAGCCATTTGGCACATGTCTAGTCAATAGTGGGATGCCATTTACCCCACAATGCTGTGGAACTCTTTGGAGAGCAAACATAGTCGCTCTGGATATTTTTCCAGCAGCATCTAATTCCTTGGCAAAACTCAGGCAGTTATACTAACAGCTTTGGTCTCAGCACATGGACATAGTGTTGCTGGGCATCTTGTCGTGACTTTTTGCTTCTGGGGAAAACAGAGTCTGAATTAACTATACCAATCTAGGCATGGCAGCTTAAATGGGTGTAATCTAGAAATGAGAAAAAAGAATTGCATCTTGTTGGTTAATCCATGCCTGACCCATCCTACCCAACTGCTTTTTCTCCTTGTATTCAACTCCCACACCTTTATTTTGAACCTCTAGAAATCTTGGTTTGTGGTTCTTTTAAATCTGCCTGTGTCTGTATTTAGGTATTGGACCCTAAGGTCCTTGAGGACACAGCCTGGATTTTATATTCTCATTTCTAGCTCTCATAGGGCTACCTACTAAAGGTTGCTTTGCTAGGCCAGCCACATAATAAATGTTTACTGCTTAAATTTAAACTGGTACTTTCCTTGCTATGATAAAATATAAAAGATACTTGGAATCTTCTAGAGAAATAAAAATCTACCTAGAAAAAAACCCTGGAAACCACTCCAAAGTGAAATAAGAAGTACCAACAACCATCATTAGAGCACTGTGTGACTGACCTCTGGGTCTAAGTGAAAAGTAGAAGGCTCAAAAAAAATTCTGACATAAAGCTAGGTTAAATTTTACTTGCTGACCACTGATGGCTTGAAACTACCAGTCAAAATATGCAAAGTATTGATCACTCAAATTCAACATCAACATAATTTGAATTTTCATTTTTGATAATGGCACACTAGTTTCATTTCACACTTAATATTTGTATACAATTATCTGTGCATTCTAATGTATTTCATCTCTGTGGACTTCATGAAAATTAGATAAATTCAAATATTATTTCAACTTTGTAAGATATGGCTTTCAAATTTATGAGGATGCAAATATAGTTAATAAAAATGTAAAGTGGTACAGAAATAATTCAGTACTGTATATTATACATAAAAATACTCTAACATATTTTAAATAATGTCTCAATAAGGATAATTATACACCACCATTATTTTACTATTATATTTTTTAGGATTCACACCCATGTAAATATAAGAACTAGTAAGTGATCCCTCTATACTAGTGGGTTGACCAACATGTCAGTATGGTTTTTCCCATTAAAAAAAAGACGTTTTTCATTTTCAGCCATAACTTTATTGATTTGGATATTTCGAGTATATTAGTTACCTTCTGCTATTAGCTACTAGTGTGTAGAGGCCAGGGGTGCTGCTAAACACCTTCCAATGCATAAGACGACTTCACAGCAAAGAATTATTTAGCCAAAATGTCAATAGTACCAAGAAACTTTGCAAACCACTTTCGACATGTTCAGTCACATCACATTCTCCACACACTGCACAATCTGTTTTTGTATTTTAGTTGCATTTTTACCTTTCTTGAACTAATAAAGCACAATAAGCAAAAAATGTTGCATATTTTCTTCCATCTTCAATCTTAAAATGGCTACACAGAAATTCACCAATTTTGATAAGTTTTTTATTAAAGGCACGCTGATATGACAGTTGTCACAATACAATCTAACAAAACCACTTTGAATGACGTTAAAGACAACTAAAGACTACTAGAGCGATCGTATAGAAAAAAACTAAACGAACTTTTTGGCCAACCCAATACATGTATATGTGTTTACTTCCTGGTTCACTGGTTCTTGTATGTACATGTACATACCCCCAAGAATAATTTTTTGTATTAAAAATAGGAAAATCCTCAAATACAATAATCTTTGAAAATTTTTTGACAGATGATAAAATAATAATCCATTCCTAATTCAAGCATACATTCTGTTGGCAGATTCATACCTGTAGCACTTCCAATGCCAAAAAAATTAGTGTAAAATGAAAGCTGTGCCAGTGTTAACTCTCCAAAACAGGCAGTAACCATTGTTTTGTGCTAATAATAAATCTTATTTTGCAAAAACCCTAACCAACCTGTAACTTTAAGCTGAAAAATTCATTTAAAAGTACTACAGTTAAGAAAACAAACAAAATATTTAATGTGAGTATAATAAAACTAAAAAGTGAAAAAATTTTTTCAGAGTCTGGGAATTAATAATTTTATACAACATTATTTTGATCAACATAGTAATAATAATGCTAAAAATATTCCTTCAAAAACAAACAAAATCTCTGGAAATCTGTCAGCAAAATGAGTACAAAAAATAATTTGAGAATTAAGGAAAACTTTATTCTTTTAAGGACACTAGTAAGATTGTCATTCAGGAATTGTATGTTATTTGAAATTATTTTTATTTGATCCATTTATAATTATATAGAGTTAGAGGAAACCTTGAAGTGTGAGATATGGAAAATGGTAGAATAAAAGGCAGATGATTCCAATATTTATTGAGAATCTATTATGTACCAGACAGTTTAAATTTACCCCCTCCCCATTAATACAAGGACTCTATGAGGTAGGTATTATTACTGCTGTTTCAGGAAAGCCCTGAGAAATGATTTGTTCCTGATAGTGTTGAAATTTAATTCTAATTCAAGTTGTTCTGATTCCAGAATCTGTATGTGTTTACCATATGAAAGAAACTAACTTTTATTTAGATAGGCAACCCATAGGCATTAATTCATTTAATCCTAAAGCTGCTAACATTCCCATATGACAGATGAGGGAACAGTCTTGGCAAAATTAGTACATCTGTCTAAAGCTACTTTAAGGTCTTCCATTACATGGCCTCATTTTTCTAATATAATTCATATTTTCTAATATACCTCATCTGTCTGCTCAGGAAACCAAAGTCCAGAGGCCTTATATGACTTACCCAGGGTCAAACAGGTGACAAGCTGGAGAGAGAAGACTGTGAGCTGGGCCTACAGGCTTCAATGTACCATACTTTTTTTTTTACTGTTTATGCCATTACAACTGTTCTTGACTCCCCCCCACTTTCCCACCTCCACGCAGCCCCACACTCTCACCTCCCTCAGTCAATCCCCATACTGTCCTAATGTACCACACTCTTTCTTTATAGTCTGGTGTACAATATACTCACATATTTCACCACCACTTAATCCAAGAGCCTCCTTAATGATGTCATATAAACTCTTCCCCTCCTAAATCCCATTCAATCCTGACAGGACCAAGTTACCTAAACTTTACCTTCTCTAATTTCCTAACACCAAAACCCTTACTCAGTTAGGGTTTGGTTGGCGGGTGGGGAAGACACTATGCTCTAGCCAGTCTTGGGTGAAGTCTGATGGGAAGGGAAGATAATGAAAGCATCCTCTTGCTTTACTAGCTCAGGAGGCATTAACCAAGGCTGGTTCCTTGGGGCTTAAGAACCAGTAGGCTGCCATTTTAGACATATATAGGCAGCTGAAGGGCAAATAGTAGTGATCTATGCTCTATTAGAGTGCGATGTCCTTGGGGATCCTGTGAGGAAAGGCAATTCTGGCTCCCCTGAGGAACCTTTGACAGTATAGCTCTGTGCATCCGGGGGCAGTGGTGGAGCTGGTTACTCCATACTGTACCCTAGTCTCCACACCCTAGGCTCATCGACATCATCTTCTCCTACACCATGACCCTGCTACTCTCACCATCTCCCAACTATACTGAACCTTATCCATACCGATTTTCACCTCCTCGGAGCCTCAGGTATTAATTAGCTTAACAGGTGCATAAGCTTGAGTCAGCCCATACCAAGTAAACAGCATTTGAAGACTTTGCTAATTGATATTCGTTCATTTTAACTTTAACACTTGAAGGACAATGTTCCACTTTGACCACAGTTTAGAAATTTTCAGAAAATTTGGCCCAGGTTAAAAATTTTCTCACAGATCGAAGCACAAATGGCATTGTGCTGGAGCTGCCAACCACATGGCATTTCTCGTTGGCAGACAAGTCAGAAGAAGGGGTTCGAGTTCAGACTCTACAACTTTCTAACTTTCTGGTGTCTTCCCAAAGTCATTTACCTCTCTGAACCTTATTTTCTTTATTTGAAAGAGAAAATAATAACTCTTCTGCCTGATTAAAAAAATTATGGAAAAAAATGAGTTAGTCCATGTGAAATGACTTTAAAACTGAGTAACAGAGGAATGGTTCTATTCCTTCAACACTGACTAGGCTCATCCTATATACTACATAACATCAGCATTATCGTATCTTCAACTTTTCATATGTATTCACCTTGCGTGCCTTATAAGACCTCAAAGCAAAACTCAAGTGCCAAACAGTAAGCAGATGTGCAATAAAAACATCTGACTGCTAAGCTGATATTGATGACACAATAAGAAGCTTGACTAGCCAGTCAAATGCACTGTAACTCTTCTCTCTACAGTAGCAGAATCCTGCAGCTGACCTCACTCTAAACAACAATAATAGAAGGAAGGAATTCACTATACAACATGGATTTGACCCCACACATCTTTTCACACTTTCCATTCCTCACTTTTCCTGGTCAGCCTTCTCCTCTAATCACCCTGTTGGTAAATATCAACTACTGCTATGTGTCCATGGATAGAGAGAGAATATGAATAGTATCCCTGCCTTTGAGGGATTTACAAACATGTGGTGAAACATACTTGTACCTAAGAAGTGTAAATAACTAATTCTACCACTGTGGATAATCTCCTAATAAACACTCCAGGAGAAAATGTCTACCTAGAGTTCTTGAGGGAAAATGTCAAAAAAGGAGTGCCAGCTGATCTTAAAAATGATTTGATTAACAAGTAGACCAGTAGACCAAATAATGTTGGGTAACTGTAAGAATTAGAAACTGAAGCTCAGAAAGGTTTATTCATTTAACCAATATTTATTAAGCAGCCACTATCAGAACGAATTCAATAATGCAATGGTAAACAAAAACAGACATCTGTCCTTGTGGAATTTACAGTTTAAAGTGGGAAATAATCACTTACATTAAATACAAAGTCACAACTGAGGTAAATGCAATGGAAGAATGGCTTCCCTGAAGAAATGGTTGAGTTGGAAAGAGGAATTAGAATTAAAGAGAAGAGATTGGGGGAAGGATGACTATTCCAGGTAGAGAGAACAGCATTTGCAAAGGCCCAATGATGGTACTTTAGAAGAAGTGACAGAAGACTGGTATAGCTAGAGGACAAGAGGCAGTATGAAATAAAACAACACTAAAGAAGGAAGTAGAGATCACACTACATAGGGCCTGGGAGGTCATGTTAAGAATTTTGGTCTTCATTTGGGAAGATTTAAATAGAGAGATTAGATGAGCAGATATACACCTTTCTAAAAAAGGATTATCCTGATGTGGTATGAAGAGTGTATTGAAGGGACATAAGAGTGGATATGGGAGCATAATTAGCTGGCTTTCGCAATAATCCAAATTTAAGAAATTGGTAGCTTATATTAGGGTGGTGGCTGTGAAAATGGATAGAAATGAATGAATAAGAGATATGCAGCTCAAACTGACAGGAATTGATAATGTGATAGGTCAGCAAGGGAGAGGGTTATCAACCCTGGCGATCAATGGGGTGACAGATGTCACAGCCAGATCGCCCTCACGTCTGAGCTATCAAGAATAACTCCTCTTTGGCTTGTGGAAGTGGGTGGATGGTGATGCCACTCATAGAATTAGGGAACTTTAGAAGGGGACCAGGTATGGCCATGGAAGACCACGAATTCAACTTTGGATGTTAAAATTTCAGTCCTTGGGGACCTCTAAGTGGTGATGATAAGAAGGCTCTTCTGGAGCTGATTAAATTTGTTAAGCACTGTCACATCAGTGATCATTTAAGTTATAGTTGTGATGAGACAAAAATGAATACATAGAGTCATAAGGAGACCCAAGATTTAGTGACTGGGTAGAGAAGGATGACCTTCCAAAGGAGACAGAAAAGAAAGGAGCACCACAGAGGCAGCGGAAAAATGAGGAGAGTATGGTATCCTGGGAGCCAAGAAAAGATAATTTCAAGATGGACTTTTCAATAAGGTCGATGCTGCTGAGAAGTATTTAAAATACATCAATGGTGGTAAGTACCCAAATGCTTGTCCCAGCAATAGTAGAACAGATGAATAATGTGAAATATCCACTTAATGGAATATTATAAAGCAATGAAAATGAGCTATAACCATATATAAGAATATGGATCAATCTCATAAACATAATGCTGAAAAAGGAAGACGGAGTGAGAAAGGAGCAAGCTACATAAAGGTTATACACTGTATGATTCCATTTACAAATGTTTAAAACCAGGCAAAACTAACCTATAGCCTTATCTCTTGGATAAAGTGAACATGACAGGGACTTTTGGGATGCTGGAAATGTTTTGTTTCTTAATGTGGATGCTGATTACAAGGTATTTACTTTATGATTTCACCAAGCTGTACATTTGTGCATACTTTTCTGAATGAACCTGTTTCAATAAATTGTTTTTAAATGCTGCTAAGAAATACAATGATGATTATAAGGCCTACTTGGTTTGGCAACATGGCAACATACCTGAACAAAAGTAATGCTGGTTGAAGGGGAACGGTTTAGAGCAACAAGTATAAAGGACACATGGACAAAAACTATGGGGGGTGGAAATGGGAGGGAGGTGGGGAGGGCTGGGGCGGTGGGTTGGGGGGGGGTAAAAGACAGAAAACTGTACAATATCAACAATTAAAAAATACTGATAAAAAATAATAAAAAAATAAGTTATCCTGGTTGGACCGAACATCAGAGTGGTTGAGTTAAGGAACTAGTGGAAGACAAAACATGGAGATGTTAACTACAGGTAACTATTTTTGACTTTTGGCTGCAAAGAGGAGAGAAGTAGTAGCTAAGGTTAAGAATTTTTTTGTCTCTGTTTTTAATGGTATGTATATACGTGTTTGTTTTAAGATGAAAGGCTTTTCATGTTTAAATGCAGACAGAATATCTAGTACAATGAGATTAATAAAAATACCAAAGAAGAGATTATTGAAAATGCATAGTTCTAAGAATACAGAGGGCATGGGGTACAGAGCTCAGGTAAAGGGATGATCTCACTCAGCTTAGATTAGAAATAAGGTTTTCTGACAGCCCCTTCCCCCCCAATCCAGCACTCTTTTACTGCAAAGAATGCGATTTGAATCTGTGGGACTGGGCTACTGGCAACATCCAATGCTCAATGTAAAGGAGCTTCTAAGTTTCAATCCTGTCTCTGTGGCCTTGGACAAGCTTTTAAATAACCAGCCATAGTATCTTCCATGTTTAAAATGAGGATAACACAATATCATTTCTGGAGTTATATGGATTAATTAGTAAATCCTCAGCTAATATTAGAGATGAAAAAAGCTAGAAGGATGATACCTTCTCATTCTTGGACGTTAAAAGCTAATGAGAAATGAAACTTGCCAACTGTCTCTAGACCAGTGGAACCATGAGAAAGGAAAAGAGAATTGGCATGCATGGCGCACAGAGCAGTCACACTTCACAATAAATTATAGAGAGATCTAGTTCCCACTTCCAACTCACAATCTGTGAAAGTGGAATTATGGCTACAATGAATGGGGCGTGCTCATTCTTGAGTTGCTCCACATTGAACATTATAGCATGGTGAAGAACACAGGTGAAGGGTAGGCATTTAAAGACGTCTTATCACTGATCTGCTATCACAAGAGATGCATTTACTTGGGTTCAATACCCCTGCCACTGATTAACTATGAGGTCATATGAATATGCCTTAGTTTGCTTATGTGTGAAATGGAGCAAACAATAACTTTTACCTCAGGAGTCGTTAGGAAGATTGAGTTACACCATTATATGTATATTGTTAAAATATATACCATATTTTTAAGTGCTATCTAATGTTATTGTTATTCCCAGACAGGTCTCAGATGAGCCTGAGGCAAAGAGACAATACAGATTATTCAAGGAAAACATCTGAATGTTCTTAATAGGTAAAGTTTGAGAAACTATGCTAGGGAAGGAAAAATAAGAACTTAGATTTAAGGTCCAAATGGAAATCCCTATAAACCTTAGTGAAAAGAGATAGCCTTTAGAGTTAACCTGGGCCAGGACCCCGTTCCCATTACTTCTTATCTGTGCATTGTTGGACAAGTTACTAAACAACTCTCAGCCTCAGTTCCTTCAAAAGTAAATATGAGGATAGTAACATCTACTTTTCAGGGTTGATAATGGGAAGATTAGGGATGAAACGTATAAAGGCCCAGGAAAATGCCTAAGACAAAGTAGAATGATAGATATTGTTCCTGTTATTATTATTATTAATAACAACACAACTAGTAATTATAGAGGTCAAGAGAAATGGTGAAATTTTATGTAGACTTTTTTTTTTTTACTTTCTAAGGGTCATGTCACAAAGGCATTACATATTTAGTTGTAACATGCATAAAATAACTAAACGTCAATTTTTTAAGTTATTTGAGTGCTCACTGCAAAATCTGTGATGTCGCACTGCAAAAGACTAATTAATTTTCATTAAATTATTTTTGACTTTACAACCATCTGAAAATATCACAGGCAAGAACTCTAATGAAATTCTTGAGTTTCTAAAGTCAGAGGATAAGTTGTTGCATTAGTAAAAAAACTAATTCCCTGAATATAATAACCTTTTTTTTAAACAGGGATCTCTACAGTTGTTAGAGACTACCCCTTTTCCCCATCCTATGGGTTTTTTTTTTTTTTTTTTTGGAGGGGGCATTGTTTGCTTGCTTGTTTTATCTTTTGTTTTGTAACAATTCGAAACTGCTGTTTATCAGTTCTAAAACATTATGGGAATGATGCACTCTTAAGACCTCAGTGGATGACCAAATTTTGAGAAAGACTCCTAAGCAGATAACCACAGGAAAGAAAAGCACACCATACAATAACACAATTCTTACAAATTTCTCTTCTCTCTTGCTTTTTCTATTACTTAGTGTATCAAAGCAGATGATTAATAATTAAGTTGACCATAAGAAGTAAAAAAGAATGAACACCATGGGGTAAACACAGTGTTAACAAAGGTCTATTAAATATGATTTGAACATGTCACATTTGTTTGTCACTACTGTGAAGGTTATCCTTTTTTGTCTGAATTACAAATATTTGAATTTCATGAGAGTTGAGTTTACATCTGCTCTAAATGAGACTAAAAGGTTAGAAACAAGTAACACAAATCAGAGCTCCAGCTTTTCAACTGCATACCTAATCCAAGATAACCAATTCAATTTTTTAAGCCAGGTTTCTTTTCTGAGCCTTCATTCATGTGCTAACCATATACTTGTTCATCTAATACAGTTCACCAGCAATTCGGAAATTTTCCATCTCTTCAGGTTCTCAAGTTACTTCCCTATTCAGCTCTTTATACCTGCTTCCTGTTTAACTGTGAATTACATTTAAATTTTAGGGGTAAGATATTTAAGTGCTTCATATCTCCTTTCAGATTTGCATGGTTTAAATTGGGTTAGTGTTCCTGCTTCTTCTTGGTGGGATTTTTGTTTGTTTGTTTTGTTTTTTGCCTCTTTTCAATAACCATCAAGTGCACAGACAATGGTTCCAGCTCTCAAGGTTTCCCATACTTGCCCATTGTTACTGGAATTCTTTTTCCAGAATTAAGACTACTAACTCAGCCAGCTTTAAGAGTCTAGGGGGAAAACATGGCTTCTTGGGATATCAATGTTCCTTCCAGGTAAGATTCTATTTTCTCCAGTTATCCCTTGAACTGACTTTGCCCCCATCCCCACCAGGCTCTACCATCACAAATGTTTTCTTCTGAATTTGAAGCACTTGATATAAACTGCTACTTCTAAAACATTAATTTTTAATCATTCCACTGCTGAGAATACTGAAAACATATATATAATAACCCTAAAAACATGTCCAAATAAAGCTATCTGACTCTAAAAGAGTAGAATGCTGAAGCAATAGTTTCAAATGAGAAAATGATATACAGATATGAAAGAAAACTTCTAAACTGAGAGATGAAAGAGCTAGCATGGTTCACAAGCAATTTAGAAATCAGATATGTTTACTTACTAAGCAAGTACTTAAGTATATCATCACTAATAGCTTAAAATGTCCAAATTAATTTGTTACATATGGTTGGAGAACATCTATTGGTTATTTAAAGTTTTATTTGTAGTATCAGTCCTGTATTTCTTAACCTGTCATAATTAATTCAGTCCCCTTGCACTTTGAAATCTCCACAATAATAAGAACTTTATCAGGCTGGTGTTGGTATGAAGTGGCACAGCAAACCAAAATCCCACCGGGAGCAGTCCACAGACTTCTCTTGTAAGCAGCAAAAAGCTGTTATCATTTTCTGAATTACAGGAACTATAAAAGGACACTCTACTCAAGCTGCCGCTGAATGTCACCTGAAAAGCAATCACAAAAGGGCTCTGTCTTGGCTTATCTCTGAGCTCTGTCACTACGGCAACCAGCAGGGAATAAGTATCTGTGGGTCTATGAATTTCAGAATCCCATAAAAGCCAGGGCTAAAAAGGCATGTGCAGCCTCTCAGAGATTGACTGCATTAATACATTAGCAAATACTGTGAAACACTGGATAAATGTCAGCAATTATGGAAAAAGCGTCTAATAACGATATTCGTTGCCTGTCAAACCCCCGTGAGGTTTGATGTGTAACTGCCACTCAAAGCTGTCTGTAATTTTATCTCTTTTATACATCTGAATCCACAGCATTCAAATTTGTACTTTGAAAGTAATAAACTGTAAAGCAGTTTATTCCGTGTTGATCACAACTGTCAACAAACATACAATAAAAGAACAAAAAAGATTTTCATTGGCTGTGGGAACAATCAGCACCAACAAACTCTTATAGATGGTTATCAAAAACAACCTTATATATTCTACATGTAGCATATTAAACAATGTCATGATGTGGAGTAGCAATTGATTTGACTATGATTAAGTCACCTTGAGCTCTAGGCATATATTGCATGAATTTTCATTTCAAGCCTTCTCCTTAGGTTAGAGAAGTTATAAAAATTAGCCAAATAGACAGAGTTGCAAACATCACCCTCTTCCCTTTTTTTGCACAACAAAAAATGGCATGGAATCTTTGTTAGCTCCAAAACAGGCTATAATGCTATCTTCCCTAAATTTCTCAAACAGAGAATTATAGGCAATTGATATCTGAAATCTAAGGGTCTAAAAGCACAAAGTAACAAGCTAAAAACACTACCCTTCGTGTTTCCATTACTCAAGAAAATAACTTATTGAGAAATCTTATCACATATGTTAACAGCTGTTCAAATGCAATAGACAACATGTTAACTTGCAAACATAAATGCCAGAGATTAACTGGTACACATACGTATTGTAAACAATCTTCCATTTCTCTCAGTTATAGAATGGGGTCAGGTACAAAAGTTCCAATAAGACCTTTTCAATAACAGAGGAAAAGAGCTTTTTTTTTCCTTTTTCTTTTTTTTTTTTTTTTTTGAAAAAGAGTAGGGGTGCCTCTGAAGAAAGCAGTAATGTGTACTGGAGTGCTGGGCTAGCAGTTATTTATTGCAATTTAAAGCCAGTCACTTGACTTTTCAGTGTTACATTAGATATAAGCACAAGAAACATTTACTCAGTGTTTACTCTGAGGCAGGGGCTATGCTAGGCACTTGAGACACAAAGATGAATATGACCTGCTTCCTGCCCTCTTGGAGCTCATAGTCTCATAAAGAGAAGTATATGTAAATAAACGTTATTACAAATACTCTTCTCTAAGAGCTAGCTGGAAGGAAAGGTGGTTTGAAGTAACCCTCAGGAAAATTTACAATAATAGATAGTAAATGTATTCCACTGTATACTATTTCTATCAAAAATTATTTACTACTTGGCTCAAATGAGATCATGGACATGAAATATGCTTTGTAAACTACAAATCACTACATAAATGAGTCTTAATATACCTACCTAGCACTTTGTTAAGTAACTGTGGGTAGCAAAATTGTGACTATTGCTGCTCATTCCCCACCTCATTAATAATAAGGCAATTTAATAATAATAATAATTCAAGTGGGGTGAGGGGGGTAACAAGAAAGAAGGGGAAGGGTCAAGTCAAGGAACAAGTGAAGAAGATAAGGACAACGGGGATAGGCAGGCAGCAGGGAGGACTGATTGTGGGAGAGGGGGGATGGGCAGGACAAGGGAGGGTAATGGGAAAAAATGGGGACAACTGTAATTGAACAATAACAAATTAAAAAAATAAATTAAAAGAAGAACATACACACATACAAATCAAAGTGCTAGACTGAACATTTTAAATTCACTTATATTCAAGACACATAAGTGCTAACCTAAGAAAGGAATATAAAGGCCGATTTTGTTTCTCGTTTCCACCTTTTACTGAATAATTGTAAAGCTTCAAATCAGTAAGAGTGCAAACTGGAAAAAATTAGATAATATTGAAACTATGTTGAGAAATACAAAACACTTAAGAAATAGCATGGTACAAGAGAAAGAACATTGGCATCGGGGAGGTGGCAAATTTGGAGTTGAATACTGTTTCTGCTTCCACCTTCTCATTTACCAGTACAGTTTCAGATCAAATATTCATCCTAATCCATTAGTTAAAATGTACCCATTTTAAGTGCACCTGTTCAAGGAGTTCTGACATGTATATACAGTCTTGCATCCCACAAACCCCAACCCCAATCAAAATATCAAACATTTCCATCACCTTCCAAAATTCCCTTATGATGTCATTTAGTTGTAAGACTTCTTTATAAAACCTGGATACAGGCCCTTTACCAAATATGTGTTTCGCAAACATTTTCTCCTAGTCTGTGGGTTGCCCCCTCTCCTTTTTCTAAATGGTATCTTTTCAAGAGCAAACACTGCAAATTATAATGAAGTCCAAGTTATCAGTTTTATTCTTTCTATGGTGAGGGCTTTTAGTGTCCTCTCTAATTTTTTTTCTATCCCAAGGTCTTAAAAGATTTTCTCCTATATTTCTTCTAACCATTTTACAATTGTAGCTTTTACATTTAGGTCTATGATCCATTTTGAGTTAAGGTAAAGGCTGAACTTGTCCTTAATGATATCCAGTTGTTCCATCACCATTTGTTTAAAAAAAAAAAAAAAAGAGCCATCCTTTCTCCATTAGATTACATTGGTATCATTGCACAAATTCAGCTGAATGTACATACACACATGCATGTATATATATATATGTATATAATCTATTTCCAAGTGCTCTGTTCTATTCAACCTGTATGTCTGTTTTTACACAAATAACACATTGTCCCGAATACTTTATTATTATTTGAAATCAGATATACACCTGCCAACTTTTTTATTTTCCCAAAATAGATTTGGGAATTTTAGTTCCTGCACATTTCCATACAAATTTTAGAATTAACTTGTCAATTAAAAAAAAAAAAAAAGTTACTGATTTTTTATTGGTATTGCAGTGAGTCCACAGGGGAGAAGTATCACCTTAAAATACTGAGTTTTTCAATCCTTGGCCATAATATATTATTTTAAGGACTTTATTACTTTTAACAATAATTTATAATTTTCTATGTACAGATATGGCACATATTTAATTAGATTTATCCTTAAATACTTCATGGCTTTGGGTGGCATCAAGAACGGTATAATTTTTTTTTTAAATTCCATTTCCAAAATGTTCTTTGGTGCTAATATATACTTTTTTTGTATATCAAATCTTGTACTCTGTGACCTTATGAATTTCACCTGGTATTTAGTAGTTTTTGGTTGATCATATTGAAGATATAATGAAACAAACTATTAAACATTTTGTATAATAAAGATACTTTATGTAAATTATAAATTACATAATTTACAAAATATATAAGTTAATTCTGTCTTGGTCAGAGATAACAGCCTTAATTTCAATCCTCTAAAATTTACTGACACTTTAGTTTTGGTCCAGGGCCATCCTGGTGAACGCACCATGCACACCTGAACATAACTTGTACTCTGCTACTGGTAACTGCTATACCTATAAAGCATCTGTCAAGCTGGTCAACAGCGTACTCAAATTTTCTTTATCCCTATCTGCCATTTTCCTGTAAGTTGCTGAGATAGGAATGTGAATCTATAATCGTGGACTTGTCTATTCTTTTGGTCCCAGTCTAAAGACTACTTCTACTTCACAGAATTTGAAACTGCTATTAGGTACATACATGTTTAAGACTGTCTTCTTGACAAGTTGTTCTTTTAATGATTATAAAATTTCTCCCTTTCATCCTGGTAATATTCCTTTTCTGCATCTTGTTTGATGTTATCCTCAGTGTGTCTGGAAAATATTTTCTGCTCATTTATGTTTACCTTATCATTGTCATTATATTTAAAGTATGTTTCTTACAGGCAGCATATAGTTGAGTCTTGCTTTTAAAAGTTCATTTTGAAAATCTTTGTCTTTTTATGGATTGACCACTATACTTACTGTAATATCAATATGGTTGGATTTAAACCTACCATTCTATTTGTTTTATATGTATTTGTCTTTTCCTTGTTCTTTCTTTTTTCTGCACAATTTTTTTTGTTATTTTTAAGTATTCCAATTTATCTCTTTTAAAGCCTTATTAGCTATACTTTTGTGTTTTGTTTTAGTACTTGCTCTGGAGTTTACAATATGCATCATCAACACAAAAGTCCATTTTCAGTGCATGTTGTATGACTCCATGCATAACACGAGAAACCTGCAACAGTACCATTTCACTCTGTGTTTCGTGTCACTGTCGAGTATTTTACTTCTACATATGTTCAAAATTCAATGTTATTTTTTAAAATTAACTTTTAAAGAAGTTAAAAACACAAGGAAAATGTCTTTTATATTTAATCATTTTTAGCATTATTAGCTCTCTTCATTCTTCTGTACACACCCAAGTTTATTTTGCTATCATTTTTCTTTTGCCTGAAGAGCTTCCTTTAATATTTCTTGTAGTGCAGGTTTGCTGGCACCAAATTCTCTCAGTTTTTGTTTGTGTGAAAAAGTATTTTGGCCTCAGTTCTGAAAGACTATTTTCACCCTATATAGAATTCTAAGTTCTCATCCTTAAATTTTTAGTACTTTAAAAACTGCCATACTAGTTTTTTGGCATGCATTGTTTCTGAAGAGAAATCTAAAGAGTCTATAATCATTCCTCTGTGAATGTATCTTTCTATTGTCTGCTTTGAAATTTTTCTCTTAATCACTTGTTTTTGGCAATTTGATTATGAAGTTCTTAGTATAATTCTTTGAATATACCTTTCATGGTACTCATTAAGCTTCTTGAATCTATAAGTTTTATAGTTTTCATCAAATAAGGGAAAATTTCAGAAATTATTTCTTCAAATATTTTTTGTTTTTAACCTCCTCCTCCCTACACCAACGTTTTTTCTTCCCTCCTAGCTGCTTGAATTTTTCGCAGAGGTCACTGATACTGTATACGTTTATTCTTTTTTTAAAAATATATTTTATCGATTACACTATTACAGTTGTCCCATTCCCCTCCTTCATTTCCCTCCACCCTGCACACCCCCCACCCACATTCCCCACCTTTAGTTTATTGTCCATGCGTTGTAAGTTCTTTAGCTTCTACATTTCCCACACTATTCTTGCCCTCCCCGTGTCTATTTTCCACCTACCATTTATGCTACTTATTCTCTCTACCTTTTCCCCCCTCTCTCCCCTTCCCATTCCCCTGTTGCTAACCCTTCATGTGATCTCCATTTCTGGTTCTGTTCCTGTTCTAGTTGTTTGCTTAATTTACTTTTGTTTTAGATGTGGTTGTTAATAACTGTGAGTTTGCTGTCATTTTACTGTTCATATTTTTGTATCTTCTTTTTCTTAGATAAGTCCCTTTAATATTTCATATAACAAGGGCTTGGTGATGGCTCCTTTCACTTGACCTTATCTGAGAAGCACTTCATCTGCCCTTTCATTCTAAATGAAAACTTTGCTGGGTAGAATAATCTTGGATGTAGGTCTTTGACTTTCATGACCTGGAATACTTCTTTCCAGCCCCTCCTTGCCTGGAAGGTCTCTTAAGAAATCAGCTGACATTCTGATGGGAACTCCTTTGTAGGTAACTGTCTTCTTTTGTCTTGCAGCTTCTAAGATTCTCTCCTTATTTTTAATCTTGGGCAATGTAATTATAATGTGCCTTGGTGTGTGTTTCCTTGGGTCCAACTTCTTTGGGACTCTCTGAGCTTCCTGGACTTCCTGGAAGTCTATTTCCTTTGCCTGATTGGGGAAGTTCTCCTTCATTATTTGTTCAAATAAGTTTTCCACTTGTTGCTCTTCCTCTTCTCCTTCTGGTACCCCTGTAATTTGGATGTTGCAACGTTTAAAGATGTCCTGGAGGTTCCTAAGCCTCTCCCCACTTTTCTGAATTCTTGTTTCTTCATTCATTTTTGATTGGATGTTTCTTTCTTCCTTCTGGTCCACTCCATTGATTTGAGTCCCATTGTCCTTCCCATCACTCTTGGTTCCCTGTGCATTTTCCTTCATTTCACTTAGCGTAGCCTTCGTTTTTTCATCTAATTTGCAACCAAATTCAACCAATTCTGTGAGCATCCTGATCACCATTGCTTTGAACTGTGCATCTGATAGGCTGGCTATCTCTTCGTCACTTAGCTATATTTGCTCTGGAACTTTGAGCTGTTTTTCCATTTAGGCCTTTTTTTTTTTTTTGGTCTTGACATGCCTGTTATATATGAGGGGTGAAGCCTTAGGTGTTCAGCAGCACAAGGCAACCCAGTTGCTGGGTAGTGATGCTGTTTATGGGGGTGAGGTCCAAGAAGGAACAATGGCGCTTGCTCAGCTCTCTGCTGGATTTCAGTCACTTCCCCCACATCCCCCAAGCAAACTGGGCCTTTCTGCACTGATTCCCCTGTGGGTGGGCTTGTGTACGTTCTAGGACCCTGTGGGTCTCTCCAACAAACTCTCCTGTGAGGCTGGGAGTCTCTCCCAGCACCTCAACCCCCACAGGTGTTTTCAATCGGTGTTTTGAGGCTTTATTTCCCCACGCTAGGACCCTGGGTTGCGCATTCTGTCTCGCTCCTCAGTTTTGCCTGGTTTATCTGCACATGAATGTGGCACCACCTGGTCCACCAGTTGCCTTGCTTGTTATGCCCTGCTTCACAATTCGTGCCTTGCTGGGTCTGCCCGTTGCCACCCTGTATCCGGGGTCTACCAGCTGCCGCCTGCGCACCCAGGGTCCACCCACTGCCGTCTTGTGTGCCTGGGGTTTGTCAGCTGCTGCCTTGTTTGCCCAGTGCCACCACTTTTTTTGCCGCGACCCCTCTCTACCTGGCTGCCTGCCCGACTCCACCCCTCCTACTGGTCTGGATGAATGTGTCTATTTTAACTCCTTGGTTGTCGGACTTCCATACAGTTCAATTTTCTGTCAGTTCTGATTGTTATGTTGTTTCTGAATTGTTGTTGTCCTTATTTTGGTTGTGCGAGGAGGCACAGTGTGTCTACCTATGCCTCCATCTTGGCCAGAAGTTATACATTTATTCTTGATTTTTTTCTCTGTGCTTCAATTTAGATAGTTTCTATTGCTGTATCTTCAAGTTCACTTGTCTATTCTTTGGCAGTTTCTAATATGCTGTTAAGCCCATCCAGTAAAATTTTCATTTCAGATATTATACTGTTTATCTCTAGAAGAATAAGTTATTCTATTTTATATATTTATTCTCTCCTCATTAAATTCATCCTTTAAATCCTTGGGCATATTCATAATAAAATTTATGTCTGCTAATTTCATTTTCTAAGTCACTTCTATGTCTATGTCTTTCGACTGATTTCTATTCTGGTTATAGGTTAGATTTTCCTATTTCTTCATACACATAGTAACTTTGATTGGAGGCTGGACTCTGCTCTTACAGCTACTTTACATGGTAATCTGCTTGTTCCTTTTGAAAATTGTTTTTATGCTTATAAAAAGGTGGCTCTGGAGTCCTAGCCATCACTCTAGGACTAGTTTACCCACTCCACTAAGGTGTGATTCTTCTGGGGGTATCTCTTCAATGCCCCATGTATTCACTGAGATGTATCTACTATGGCTGGTGGGACTCAAACTGTTCCTAGTTCTGTGTGAGCTCTAAGAATTGTACATCTACCAGTTAACTGTTCTTTCACCTGGCAGTTGCTTTTGGCCCAGCTTTCTGGAATTTCACCCTATGCATGCACAGACTGGTATTCAGCTAAAGACCAGGGCAAACCTATGTGTGTGTGTGTGTGTGTGTGTGTGTAGTTTTCTGGAGCTTCTTCTCTGCTAGTACTCTACCTTGCAAAGTCTAACTGCCTTGACCACCATGATCTCCACTCTGTCTCTTCAAACTACATAAAATCACCAGGTTCTGTTCAGGTTTCTTCTCCCTGCTCTGGGAACCAGAAATTGCCTCCAGGCAGATTGTAAGAGGACCACAGACCTCATTTGTTCTGTTCTTCAGAGTCCTCTACTACCTGTTGTCTAGTATCTGAAAACAGTTGTTTCACATATTTTATTCAGCCTTCTGGTTGTTTATACATGGAATAAAATTCCCACCGCAGTTACCCCTTCATGGACAGAAGCTGCAGTACACAGGTTTATGATTTTAATAAAATGAAATCAAGATTTATAGCATCAGATCTTAGTGCTTTTTGTATTTCCTGTTTAGAGCCTGTCTCACTCCCATGTGTTCTCCCTCATAGTGACTGAGCAAATATATCCCCAGAATGCTTCAACCACCCTCTCAAACTTTTCACTCTCCCTTTTAAGGGTACAGACCATTTCATAACTTTTCATTCCTTTAATACTCAAGCTTTCTTTTACTGCTTTCAAAGCTGTTCCTTCCATCTGTTTAGTCTTTGCCTGTGTTATTTGTAAAAGACTCTATATGTTGACAAGGGCAGTGAACCCTCTGAAGCTACTGAGTCTCACAACCTTCAGAAGCAACATTATCCATGACCTGGCCAAATAAAGAAAAAGCCAGTGAAAATGTCCAAAGATTGCCTGAATCTGTCTGACATAGGACAGACTAACATAGTAATTTAAATAGCATAAGATGACCCTGAAGCTACTCAGACAATGATTCTGATTCTGCATGTGTATGCAATATAAAAAAGGTGCTTACTCAAGGGAAAAGGAGCTAGTATTTGTTGAATGCCTACTAAATGCCAGATATTACACCAGGGGTTGGCAAACTTTTTCTGTAAAGGACCAAATAGACATTTGAGGCTTTGTGGGCTATGTGGTTTTGCTGCAACTAAACATTCATCCTGTTTGTAGGGTAAAAGCAACTGTATACAATACATAAACAAATGGACGTGATTACATTCCAAAAAAACATTATTTACAAAAACAGATGGTGAGTAGGTTTGGGCTGACGGTCACAATTGCCAAACCATACATTATATGTACTTTACAAATTATTAGGTAAAAACCATATGAAATTGCTAATATTCAATCATTTTTCCCTTGATGAAAAATGGCAATTTGATATGGCCATTTTTCAATTTAATTCTGTAATCAATTTAATCTTCGCAATAGAGTTTCAAAGGTGTTAACAACATCCTCATTTTGCAGATGAGTAAACTGAGATTCATTCACCAAGTAATTTATCCAATTAATAGCAATATTGGAATTCAACAAATTTGGATTGGTCTGGTCACTTATCTTTCTCTCTCTCTCTCTCTCTCTCTCTCACACACACACACACTCACACACACAAATTAGTATAAATAAGCTCACCGTAGCTCCCCGCTCCTACATCTGTTATTCTATTTGCCACTAAAGAATTTTGGTAATTTAATTATTATTAGAAAAATAATAAACCTAATTCCCAGTTTATCAAGTTACTGTGATCATACAAATTCATTATTAGGTTGTTTATTTTCACAGATGCCAACTTAGCAGAGTTCTTAACAATTCAAATGACTGAATGTATATAACACTATGATCTTGCATAGCATACAAAGATGAGGAAAACACGTCTTGCTCCCAATTTTTCAAATTTACAAAAGGGAAAAACACAAGTACAGTAACCCTCTCTTTTCTGTAGTTTTGCTTTCTGCAGTTTGTTACTTGTGGTCAACCATGGTCCAAAAATATTAACTAGAAAATCTCAGAAATAAAAAATTCATAGATTTTATTTTTTTATTTTATCCTCATCTATGGATATGTTTATTGATTTGAAAGACGGGTGGGGAGGAGAGAGAGAGAGACAGAGAGATCAATTGGTTGCCTCCTATACACACCCCGACCAGGGATTAAATCTGCAACCTAGGTATGTGCCCTGACCAAGAATGGAACCCACTCCAGCCAACTGAGCCACCTGGCCAGGACAACAATTCATAAGTTTTAAATCGCATGCTGTTCTGAGCAGCATGATGAAATCTCGCACTGTCCCACTCTATCCCACCTGGGATATGAATCATCCCTCTGTCCAGTGTATCCACACTGTATGTGCTGCCTGCCTATTAGGCACTTAGTAGCTATCCCAGTTTGCAGATTGACTGCTGTGGTATTACAGTGCTTGCGTTCAAGCGACACTTATTTTTTAGTAGTGGTCCCAAAGTACAAGAGTAGTGATGCTGGCAATTCAGGTATGCCAAACATAGGCCATACAGTGTTTTCTTTAAGTGAAAGGTTATATATGATTAGAAAAAAAAATGCATGTGGTATATACAGGGTTCAGTACAACCTGCAGATTTAGGCATCTACTGGGGGGGCGGGTCTTAGAATGTATTCCCAGTGGATAAGGCAGGACTACTAGACACAAATTAAAACGTAATTACATGTCCCTTTCTCTGGGAAGACTTTTTTTCACCATTTCCATCTGTTACCAAAATTGGAAAGAAGGAAGGTAAAAACAAAATAAGGAAAAATGAGAATAGTTTAAATAGAATAAAAATATAAACTAATTTTTAACTGGGTTGAAGAAGGTGGCATGGGAAGAGAGATACAGGCAAAACTTCTTGAAGAAAGGTCTGGAAGGAAGCAGACAATTACTATAGGTATTCTAGGTGGAAGGAACAGTATGATTAAATGACACAGACTGGAAAAGAGCACCAACTATATCTGAAGAATGGAAAAATGAGTATTTTGAAATACTCATGAGTATAAGTTGAGTATAAGTTGAAATATATGGAGTATAACATTCAATCAATTACCCAAGGAATATTTATTGAGCATTTACTTTGGGCTTGTATGAAGAAATAAATGTGGAAGGGAAGTTTCAGACCAATGAATGAAGGGTCTTAAAAGTCAGCATAAAAATCTGTACATAATCAGCAAGTACTATGTTGCCACTGAAGATAAGTAAGCACGGCTTAATGTGATTCATTCTGCACTTCAGAAATATTTACCTTGCAATAACTGATGAGATGACTATACTGGAGGCTTACGAGTTTACTTAGTAGGTAACTATAGTAAGGTAAGTGTGTTGTAATTGTGAAAGTCTATACCTGGATAGCAGTTCCTGTAAAGTGGGGGACAAGGATCCAGTGTTAGGGGAATATCCATAATTTGATACTTGCCAAACACAATGTATCGGGGAAAAGTCACAGAAGAAAATGGCCCCTATATGAAGGAACAAAGTAGACGATATCTCTCATTCACAAATTCTTTTTTATTTTTAAAAAAGGAAAGTGGTGTGTGTGGTTTTTGTTTTATTTTTATATATAGAAAAGCCACTGTGTAACTGTTCTGTTTAGAAATGATCTCTTTAATGTGAGACTATTAATAAGTAGCTTTCTGAATCCTAACACATGCTTAAAGACCTCTGATTTTTTAAATCCGAATTTCTCAAATTCTGATTTAACATCCCAGAGCCAATGACAGAACTATCAGTAATCTCAAAAAGGTGGGGGAGGGGCACACAACAGATAAGTATTAAAAACTGAAGGATTTTTCCTCCTAGTTTAAGCATTATTAAAATCTAGAATTTTATAAACTGCATGTATTCACACTATCTACATTATAATAAGGTGTCTAGACATAATGCACAATGTTAAAATTATTTCTACTCTCTGGAAACTAAGAGCATCCTTGTTAAAGTGTAAAATGAGATTTGCCTACTTGCAACTCCTTGTTCTCACAGCTGAACTGTCACAGCATGAAAACATTCCCCTACTGCTGAAGCTTTAGATAACCTACTTCCGTGGTAAAAGAGTGCAAAAGGAACTGAAAGAGTTATTGACCGTTCATGCAGTATCCTATACCACATTAGAGTATTAACTACAGGCAAAGAAAGTATTTTAACTCTGAGGGTTGATAGGGCAACAATGTTTTACATGATTGTTGACTTCACTGAGTAGTGCTGAAAATGTCAAAAGACTGTAGTCTATCAGTTTGAGAAGAGACTCAAGATGTTACAATAATCTAACTATAAGTTTATTTCTTTGTTCTATGTGCTAAGTCAAAGGTTAATGAGAAGTACAGTGAAGAAAACATAGCCTGTGTTACAGCAAAGTATTTCTCATGCAACATACAAATATAAATGAAAAAGTATTTGAATCTAGTTCTTCATCACCTTCTTTTAAAAATAGCTTTATTAAGGCATATTTTACATACCATAAAGTTTACTCATCTTTAAGGTGTTTAATGATTTTTTTAGTAAACTTACACTACCGTTGCCACACTCTAATTTTAGCACATTTCCAACATCTCAAATCCATTGACTTCTTGATCTAAGACATTTCCATAAATTCATAGAAGCCACTGATCCCTAAAGTTACTATACTATATTCCAGTACTATATTCCATGCAAATCTCTGCAACTGAGCAGGAAAAGTGCAAACTAACCGCACTTTTAATGACCTTTATAACCAATTCTCTATTCTGGCACTGGAAGAAGATGTTCAGGTGCTTTCTCTGAAAGTTAAACCATTCTAAGTATTAAGTTATGGCACACTGTCTTGGAAAGAAATTAATTATACTTTTGTTGGTAACACATTTCAGGCTGTTTACACAGCTGACATTTCTCAGCTGTACCCAATTCATGCCCCAAGCTGTGAGGAGGATCTTGTTTTGTAGCAGATGCCTCCACTTGAGTTATTTAAGCAAGTATAAAAACACCATTGCCTGCAACAATATAGATTACAAACACAAGCTTTATAAGTTTTTGTAGTCCTAATGAAAGGAAGTTTCCATGACATTTACTTGGCTAGGATCTCCTCAGCAGACTACAGTTAGAAGCCATTTTTGCCAAAACTCAAGCACTGGAGCTAGTGAATCTGCTATGGCACCAGTTAAAACAGCCTGGCCCTAAACATCTTTGTTGTAGCAAATCATGCAGCTCAGGGCAACATCCTGCCAATATGGCAACATTTGCTCTTGGGAGGTGTGGGCAGGCATCATTTCACAGGTTCTGGGAAAAGGTGCAAACAGGAATAATGAGACAAAAAGAATCAAGCCTCTTAATGGAGATTCCCTCTTGGGTTTGCTGTGACTTAGATATAGCACTAGGTAGCATCATTAGCCTTGTATGGTGAGTTTTAGCCACTTTCCTATTCTCCTGTAGTAATGAAATTACATTATAACTCTTGGTAAAAATGTAAATGTTGTGACAATCATTAAAATGTGAACCTCATAAAAGGTGAAGTCAACACAATTCAATGATTTAACACCTGAAATGTGTAAGGCACTATGCTACAAAAGAATTTATAATATGTCTAACTTTGCCTATCACTCTTGGAAATTACATCTGATTAGGTCTCTTTCAATCTGGTTTCTACAATGTAGAATGCAAGAGCAGTTTTGGCTTTTCCAACCCCCTATAGTCCCATATTTCGGGACTTACCTTATGTTCTTACTCTTAAACCAAACAATTATTTTTGCTTTAACTTTTGATTATAGAGACTTTCAAATATATAAAAAAGGTTAGAGAATAGTATAATAAACCCAATACACATATCGCTCAGTTTTAACAATGATCAATAGATGGCTAACTTGAATTTACTTATATATCCCCCATCCCTCCCCACCCCATAGGTTATTTTGAAGTAAATCTCAGATACCATTTCATTTACTTAAACCAGTCCATTCTGCTGTGATCTTTTTTTGAATTATGTTAGTATTAATTATAAAACTAACACTTACTGAGTGACCACTATGAGCCATATACTGTATACTTACAATTGCTAGTTCTCATAACAACAATGTAAATTAGGTAACTAAAGCTCAGTGAATTTAAGTGGCAGGCTCGGATTTTAATTATTTTCTTCTATTAATGTTATTATTTTTTGAAGTAGTTATTAGACAATGCTAAGAACATTTCTCATTTATTCATGTCTCCTCAGGTAAAAAGAAGGCTATTATTTATAAAAATTAATCTCTTATTTTTGTAAAATTAAATGTAGCATATTTTCTGTCAAATTTCTCACTCTAACAGGGAAAAAGAAAAACTAAAAGCAACAACCATATCACTACTGTTAACCTGTGGACAACCAGCTAACAATTCTAATGATAAACTACAATACCAAGGTTAAAATCAGTTTTCTAGAAATAAATGTAAATGCCTATACATAAACTTTTTTTTTCTAGAAGGGCTCACTCAAAAAAAATTTTTTTGCTACTTTCTGATATATTTTTAGTTTAATGATTGACAAAGCATTTTCCAAAGGTACAGCATTTAGACAGTGGAATAATAAGACTCCAGTAGCATCTACATAAACAAATTGTTTAAAAATGTTTCTTTCTTCTGCAAAGAATTCCCTCATATTAAAATGTATAATGACAGTTCTGAAAGAGTAGCAATTATTATCCAGACAGAAATATAATATTTACTAGAAAATAAAAAAGGTAATTCAATTCTTATATGGGTATCTATTATTATAAGATGTTTACAACATCTCAATTTTTTTTGCCTAAATAACTTTAGAATTCTTGAAACAGTCTCACTTTTTACTTTAAAAAACAATGGGTTCCTGATTAGAACACCCTATAGGTAAAAGTGGCCATAATATAATTCAGTTGGCTTGCTTAGAGGATAAAACTTACTCTCGTGGAAAAGAATAATCACTTAGAAATAGGTCAAAGATAGGAAAAGTCTGAAAATTTACAACAGGAAAATTATAAGTAGATATAATGATAGGTAAAAATGACACACTAAATCTCTTCTTCTAGGTTTTTATGGTGGTGAAACTTATGGGTATATTTAAGAACAGAGGACTATTAATATTAACTGTAAAAATTAACTTTTTTAAGGTTTTTAAAAAAGATTTTATTTATTTATTTTTTAGAGAGAGGGGAAGGGAAGGAGGAAGAGAGGGAGAAAAACATCAATGTGTGGTTGCCCCTCAAGTGCCCCCAACTGGGAACCTGGCCCGCAACCCAGGCATGTGCCCTGACTAGGACTCAAACAGGCAACCCTTCCATTTTAAGGTCAGTACTCAACCACTGAGCCACACCAGCCAGGGTTAAAAAATTAACTATTTTAAAAGTACAAGTATATAACAGAAAATGTAGTTTGAAAATTAAATATGTAATGATTAGATTGACTTTGAGATATCTAGAGAGACTTTGAGCAATTCAGAGAGAAAAATTTTGTGCTTGGGACATTTCATCAGTAATAGCTAAATATATTCTTTTGATGAAGGAAACATTTAAGTCAAATCAAGCAGCATTAACTTTCTGATATAATATTATCAACAGAATACTTGGCTTATCTGCTGTACAAGTAATTGCAAATTATTACAACTCTTATTTTCACCTTATTTGATTTATAAAATTTTTTCAATGAAATATTCAAAGCATTTGATTCCGCTCATTATCAGAGCCAGTTAGACAGGAAGTGGCAAAAGAGAGAGGAGGATATAAAAGTGGCAAGTCAACTGTCACTTACTGAGTCATCTGTGGCAGAAGTCGGCCAGCCCTCCCATAACTGATGGCGAACAGGGATACTTGTGAGGTCATACACATTTCTTTTTACCTGTAAAAAGAAAGAGACAGTGCAATTAAAAATAGTTTCCATATCACTTAGGATAGTTGCCAGTCAATTTATGTAATAATATATACTGTATTTCCTCTGTTTTCTTCTATATTTAAAAGAATTTGAAATTAGAAAAACACAAGTCAGAAAAATTTTGTAAAAAAATCTAAATCAAATTTAAAAGCAGATTCTCAATAAAGGTTAATGAAATTTGCAAAGAATAGACTGATGGCTGCCAGAGGAAAGGTAGGGGATTATGAGAATGGGTGAAAAAGGTAAAGGTATTAAGAAGTACAAATTGGTAGTTACAAAATAGTCACAGGGACATAAAGTACAGCATAGGGACTACAGTAAGTAATATTGTAATAACTATATATGATGTCAGATGGATACTAGATTTATGCGGTGTCACTTTGTAAAGTATATGATTGTCTAACCACTGTGCTGTATACCTGAAACTAACACAAAATAATATCAAATGTAAACTGTAATTGAAAATGAAAAAAAAGAACACCCTTGCTGATTGCTTTTAGATATTCCTACATGGCAGTTTCTTCTCAGTTAAGAAACTTCAAGTATATAACACACCTAGGACAGATTATAATTATAAATTTTAATAATCTATGTAATATTTAAATGACTCAAGATGTAAAATAATCCAAACAAAAGATATACTTCAAGTTTCTACATGGGAGAGAGAAAGTGATTTGGGAGGGGTGGACAGAAACAGGTGAGAGGAAAAACCTGAAGTTTCTGTACTGTTTGATGTAAGCTTCAAAACCATAAAAACTTAATAAAGCAGCACAGATTACTTCTTTGAAACCATCCTAAATAAAACCATTTCAACAGAATATTAATTAACCGAGAACCATCTACTCAAACACTATTTAGGCCCTTTCTAAAAAGAAACTACAACAATGATACCTTTTATTTTAAATACTGTTAAAGATGAAAAACTATTTTTCAACATGCAATAAAATATTATACCTTTCACTTTAGAGGGAGAGGAGGTTAAGTAATTTATCAGAATAAAGAGTTGGAAGGTTAAACTCTATGCTATCCACTGATTAGGAAGTATCTCTTCAGTTTTAAATAGGTTATAGAAATTCTATTTAGTTCGTATTTTAAAAAATAAATTAGCAAATTATTAAGAATGGAGAGATTATCTTAACTCTTCAGATTAGTTATAGGGTTACTCTATTGTAACAAAGGAAGCTAGTATTGAATGTTGCACATAATACAGGGTGGGGCAAAAGGACGTGTACAGTTGTGAGTATGTGAAATGCAGAGTTTATTCTTACATTATTGTTTATTAATTATTGTATTATTTTCCATATGAACAAATGTACACCACCTTTTGCCCCACCCTGTATGTTCACTATGGAAAACAAGTAGTATTCATTCACGTTTTTAAAATACATAAGTCTAAAGTATCGTATTTCCCTATTACAGCATTTTGTATCACATTTCTCTTTGTTATACATAAACACATCTAAGTTACCTTTCCACTGAAATAGAGAGATATATTCACTGGGGAAAGGAAAAAACAAAAGCACAACATGGAACTCAATCTACTTTTATCTCTAATGTACACCTGTGAAAAAAGACTTAGTAAAAGAGAACCACGGAGCTTGGGGGCACGGCTTGATCCCCACTCAATTCAAACAAACAGCTTTTCTTCAGTGGTTCTGAGCAATGGCCAGTCTACCATGCAGTATTTTATGGTCAGTCACTTAAAGTTTGGAAATTTTCATTAGTCATTATCAACACAATGATTTAACCAAATGCAACCTCTGACCACTTTCACTAGCTAAGACTATTTTGCCATGCTTAAACATCAGTACTTTTAAGGAGAAGGGTGTTCCATAAACCCAAAACATTATATTAATAAAAGAAAGTGAAAGAATAGGGGAGTATGAGAAGACTTTAGGGCTCAAGGCCAAAAAAAAATTCCTTTCTTAAAGTTACTTTTCAATTACATTATCTAGATACACCAAGGTTCATCAGCTATTTTTGAGGGGAAAAAAAAAGCACAACAAATATTTGTATGTGTTGGAAAGACTGCAACAAAGCTACCTCAGTATTGGACTGAAGATGCAAACACTATGAATTGAGTATATACACAAATGACTTTGGAGGAGGATTCTTTAAATTCCACCTTAATTCCAAAACACAACAATATGGTATTATGAAATAAACAGTATTTTCTTCTTTCATTAACTCATTTGTAACTACACTGAATTGAATAACATTCCTTTGCTATTCTAAGCCTGAAAAGCATGTTCTGGCTATAGTGTTATGTTGGTATAAAGCACAATGCCAGACTGATGTGCTGAACAAAAGTGATCAAAGTTGGAGTAATGTTAGCCATTGCACAAGTATTTGGCTTCATTGTTCTCCCCAGAATGACATCTGTTAAGCAACTTGTCATAGAATAAACTGGTTAATGCAGGCAGAACTTGGCTGAGAGGGGTACAAAGTAAAGCATATTAGGCTAATGATTGATTGTTCCAATGGAAAAGATAGTTTCACAGGGATTCTAAGATTAAGCCAAGAGAACCTTGTATTAGATCACAATCACTAAATAACAATCTAAAAACAAATTACTCTTTCAAAAATAATTCTATGGTTATCAATGCTGTAACCATAGGCAGATTTTAACACTGAAACACACGTGACAAGGTTAAAAAAGTACAAAGTAGGCAAAGGTTTTACTAAAGTAGATATAAAAATTCCATTAGTTTTATTGATGGTTTTCTTTAATTAATATCGTCATTTTTCTGCATGGAAGGGAAAGTTTGAAATGTATACAAAACAAAAGTAAAAATGATGCTTTTAAAAAATACTAGTATTCTAGAAAACCTGAGAGGCAAAATACAGCTATATGTTATATGATGCAGAGGAATTTAAGGTCAACACGAACCAATGAAGGACAGAGTTCTCTCAGAGAGGGAAGGATAAAGGAGACAGAGGGAGAGAAGAAGGACAAAAAAGAAGTGGAGAAGAAGAGAGGGAGGGGGAGGAGAGAGATTTCAGAGATCACTGATTGATCTGAGAGCACTTGAGAGAGGCAGAAAATACACACAGGCCGGTTCCTGTAGCTGGCATTCCCAGCTGCCATTACTGTGCTAGTTCTGATGGAATTTCATCTTTAGAGATTTGTGTTAAATTCCAGTTAAGGACAAGCAGCACTTCACAGGGTAACATTTCCTAAGGGCCTTTTTGTTTTACACATTTTCTTTGATCAGCATTGACTCAAGATCATGCTGAACCTTCATAATCTTTTCAATTCCTGTTATGCATTAAGCCCTCAATCTATGAGATTTCAGGCTGCTAAACTGTGCAAATGTTTCAATTAGTTCTGAAGAAATTTAATAAACGCTTTGATTACCAGCTAAACTTCAAAATTATGTTACAAACTATACTATATTTGGATCAAGTGTTCTAGGTCAACAATAGATTTTTCCAGAGTTTGTTTTCTACATTTGCTAAAAAGAGAATTTCATTTCTTCCTAATTGCTTCAGATGACAGTTGTGACCAAAATAAAATTTAAATCAGATTAACTTGAAATGGTACAGTATTAACATGGGACTGATTTGTTTATTTGCTTTTCAATGTTAATCAATATTTATTTATACACTATAATTAATGTAGAAAGTAAGCAATGATCTCCACCTCAAACTTCACATTTCCTCACGGAAATTTCATTGATGAACACAGCACTGGGAAAAAGGTCATTTTATTATGACCTGCTTATTGTAAAATCATGTAAAATATTCTTCCCCCATAAAGTTTTGATTTCCATAAATTTTCAAACTACCTTTACTTTTTAAATTTTATCAGAATTTCTTAGAAAAAAGTCTTAGGAAGCTACTCTGCTAAACTATTTTGAGGCTCAGAGTTAGCCTCATAAGAGTTGTTTGTAGCTCTTCAAACAGAAAAATATAAAACTAGTAGATGACTTTGTCAGTTATGATAAGATCACTCTTTGTGAGCTAAATGTTGGTTAAACATTTATTCAAACGAGGACAATTTCTGATAATAGAAAGAAAACCACGACGTTTGAAGTGCAGCACAATGACAGGCAGAGAACCAGATTTCTTGGCCTAAATTTGTCCAGTTGTTACTGTGGGCAAGTTGGTAGAGCCTCTCTGAAACTCAGTTTACTCAATGCTAAAAGAGAATAAAACAAGGTCATTCTGATTTTCAAACCTCTAAATCCTGTGATTTTATGAAAATATTGGAGTTAATCCTAGGAACAGAAAAAGAAGAGCTAAGTAGACCTAGGACAAGCAAGTAATGAGGGAAAGTTTAAACCATTAAGGCTAGAAAATAAGAAAAATAGTAGAGTTCATAAATGCAATGCATCAAAAAAGGAAAATTGCAAATATTTCAGATAAGAAGTAAGACATAATAAGGATTAAGGTGAAATTATTTGTTGGATGAAGAAAAGTCTTAGTTTCTGCTTTTGTTATAGTAAAAAGTCTAGATTTAAAAAATAAAGTCTAAATAGTATTTTCCTCTTATGAGATCTTATTGGAAAATAAAGCCTGTCACACTGGTTTCCCAAGTAACTATTCCATCAACGAAATGTTATCTGTGAGACTAATACTGGACAGAACACTACCAGCTAAGTGATATATTTGTAAAGTTCTATTAATTTATTTCAATATCTTTAAATTTTTGAAATCTGGTTCTGATTCTTCGCATATCAAACTTTTAATACAACAAAAAATAGAAACAATTTCACTGCCATGGGCTTGCACAGCTATCATTTTGTTAGCATCCCAGTTTCTAGATTTTCTGAATTATGTAATACTATGGCAAATTACGACCCTTATAAATAGCACCCTGAAATTACAAACAACTTCTTACCAATCTTAGAAGAAAAATAACTTTTGGTCATATTAGAACCTGACCTTGCCCCAAATTTAAATATAGCAAACTCTGAACACCAAGTGCTTGACACTACCAAATGATGCTCTGGGCAAGAGTTTGCTAAATAATGACGGCACTAAGTAAGTGTGTGTGTGTGTGTGTGTGTGTGTGTGTGTGTTTGTGTGTGTGTGTGTTTAAATCAAAATAAGGCATAAAGACTAGGCTTAGTTCCAGTTTTCTAGCAATCACTGGTGCTCTGAAAGGCTTATAGTTAAGAAACCAATCACTTCTTATTCAGATTGGGTTTTGAATATACACTTCATATCTAATGCCTTTTCTTTTTAACAAATTGTATATTCAGTGCAGTTGCACATGGATTTGTTTCACTAAAATGCAAGTTAAAATCCTCCTAAAAATCCTTCCTGAACAAAACACTTGAAACCGGATGGTGCAAAGGGAATGAGAAGGTGGCGTCAGTAATCAAATGTTAATTAGCAAGCTTTTTTTCCCTCTTCCCTCAGGGCTGGCCTATGTTGGAGAATTCAAATCAGAAATCAATGCTGCAAGTGTTTAACTATTGCTTCTTCTCATTAACCATTTAAAAGACTCAGCAATTCTCTCTTCATAAACACAGTAACTCAAGTCGTTTCTTTTTCTCAAATACCACCTTTCCAGAAAACAATGAAGATGTTGTTTGAAGACAAACTACAAAACTGAAGTTGCTTTCAATCAGGCTTTGAATTTAGTGTATTCCACTCTTTTAAAACATCTTTGGTTGTAACAGAATTCTTCATCCCAACAACTGTTAAGTTTTGCTTTGTATACCATACTCAAAAAACTTATTACACCTCTTGTCCGTAAAGAAATTTGACAATGAGCATCTTAAGACATTACTCAGAATGATGACAATAAAGCCAATCAAATATGGAAACTAGTTTGAATGCATATAGCTGGAAATGGATTTTAGCCATCCTGAAAAACTACCAAGTACAAGGTTAAACACTTTCAATAGAAACAATTATAATTTCTTTTACTGAAAGTTTGGTGTGGTGAAAATGATATAAAAATTGCGAAGTTAGATCATATTTAAAGTGAACTAATGATCATAAATTTATTAAAATCTATTCATATCTTTAGTTAAATGTTAAGCCTGGATTTTAAAAAATAATTCCCAAAGTGCTAAGAAAATGTTTATAGATGAGTAAGGCTGAGTATACTTCATAAACAGGAAAAATGCTAAATTTTAGGGGAAAAAAGGTTTAGAGAAATCATGAAGTTGCAGAAACTGAAATAAAAAAACAAAAAATGGAACAATTATATTTCTGCAACAGTGGTTCTCAAAATGTGGTACTTGGACAAGCAATACTAGTATTACCTAGAAACCTCTAGATATGAAAACTTGCAGGGAGGGCCACTCTAGACCTAGTGTATTAGGAACTCTGAGCCAAACAATCTGTGTTTTAACAAGCTGTCTAGGTAATTCTTGCCAAGTCAAAGTTTAAGAAGCACGATTTTAGGATGTATGAATTATAGGCTCTCCCACCTAACTACACTCTTAGTGTACTGATTCTAAAGTTCTTTGAACTCCGGCCTAATGTGGCAAGTTCTTTTTAAGAATAAATATGATTATTAATGATTTGTTACAAAATTTCTAGAAATGCTATTAATTTTTGGATGGCATAATGATCATTTTTAGTCTAAGAAATTAATCAGAGAAGGCACTACCTCTTCACTGCAGACAACACAGCACTGAACTAATCCATTATAACTGATAAATAATGATCTTCATCATTAAAAATCTACGTTAATCTTCAGTTTTTCTGCCTTAAGCTTAAGCGTGATTACTTTCTGGCTATAATATGTATTGGGACATTGCAGTAAAACTTCAAATTCATAATCAGTGATCTACTGGTAACACTTAATAAACTTGGAAGACACTGTACACATATGCTGAATTGAAGAAAAGCCTCTAAACACCTGAGAAACAATGTGTGATATTTTTTTTTCTCTCTGATAGGCTAGCTGAAACAAGACCCAAAGGAAAAACAGTAAGAGGTTAACCTCATATCAATCTGTCCAGACCTTGTCCTAGAGGGAAATATTTCCTCTCTATATTTTATGTAAACAGTGGAAGAGCAAAGTTTTTCCAACTATTTAATGGCCTAATAGACACAAATGTATTTTATTGCTGGCAATGAATGAAGCAAGCACCAATCACTCAATAAAGGCTCTCAAATTTTCCATTTTTAAAGTCATGTAGATTAACCAATTTATAATTCCTGTCCAAAGAAAAATATCACTTATGTCAAAGGTCAACCCTAGAAATAACTATAATGATAAGAACATTTTTAGGAGTTTTACTTTAACCTAAAACCATTTTATAAAGTTCAATTTTGTGTACTACTTCCAAGGTTGATTACCTAAACTAAGAAATGCTTGTAGACTAGAAATCTTTTCTTTTTAAGCCTGAATTATAGTAGCCAAACAATATAATGTCAGAAGCAGTGTGCAAGTTAATCTTAAGGACATAATCAGACATGTAAAACAAATATTTAGCTACAAGGATATTCACTGAAGGCTTGTTTATCATCATACACATGCAAAATTGGCACAATCTTGCTATCTAATAATACTAGAGGTATATAAATAAATGAAATACCATGCAGACATTAAAATGATGATGTAGAACCAGGGTCAGCAAGTACAGTCCAGAGACCAAATCCAGTCTGCTGCCTGCTTCTGTAATAAAGTCGTATTGGAATACCATCGCTTCCATTTGTTTATATACTGTCTATGGCCGCTTTCTGCATGATCATAATCATGCATAGTTGAGGCAATAGAAACTGTATGGCCTTTGAAAAGCCTAAATTATTTATTATCTAGCCTTTACAGAAAGAGTTTGCTGATGCTGATGTAAAAGAATACTTAATAACATTAAGTATGAAGAAAACTAGGTCATAGATGTACTTTTTTGTTTATTAAGTTATTAGGCTATTATTAAGCTATTATTTCTGTAATAAAAAAAATTTTTAAACTTTTTGTTTTTAGTCAAAGTAAAGACATGCAACCTGGCTGTCATTTCACTTCAGTTGTGCCCCTAATTATCTGAGTGATCCTGAGCGAAGGAAATGGGAAGGAAAGAGAAAGGCAAAAGAAAATTTACTGAGCATCTTCTATAAACCAAGAACTGGGTTTTATGTGTTAGTATATCATCCTCACAATATCGTTCACATGTATTATCATCATTTTACAAATGAGGGAACTGAGGCTCGGGGACAAGTAATTTGCCTAAATTTACTATAGTTAGTGAATGGTGAGATTAGGATTTAATTTAGTTCTGTGAGTCTAGATTCATGACTATGGCATATCTTCTCTTACACTGGATTTCCTCTTCTGTAAAAAAAAAAAAGTTGCAATAATTATCTTTTTTTTAAAGATTTTATTTATTTATTTTTAGAGAGAAGGGAAGGGAAGGAGAAGGAGAGGGAGAGAAACATCAATGTGTGGTTGCCTCTCACACGCCCCCAACCAGGGACCTGGCCCACAACCCAGGCATGTGCCCTGACTGAGAAATTGAACTGGCCACCCTTTGGTTCACAGCCTGTACTCAATCCACTGAGTCACACCAGCCAAGGCGCAATAATTACCTTTAAAATTCTTTTTGGCTTGACATTTTTATAATTGTAATGTGTAAGAACTTTCTATGAGACCATTTGCACTTACTTCACAGTCTAATTTTCTTAAAATTCTTATTTAATGATGAGAGAGACAGACAGATGATTAGTTGTTTCACTTATTTATGCATTCATTGGTTAGTTCTTGTATGTGCCTTTACTAGGGATCAAACCTGCAACCTTGGCCTATCAGGATGACACTAACCAACCAAGCTAACCAGCCAGTGTCCATTTACAGTTACTCTGAACAGTAGGCATTAAGTGGTAACACGTAATGACCAACTATGAGAGAAATCTCTGTCATGAGATCAAGTGAGTCTTTTCGCACCTGTTGTGCTGCAACAGGCAATGAAGAACAGTTACAGGCTGTCCATTTTGTACTTTTAAATGCTGCAGAGGAAGGACAACTGCCAGATCAAATAGCAACTTGTTAACATTTCAACAGCTGAATGCTGCCTTCACAGTAAGAGGGCAGTTCCTGGTGTCACAGACAGCGGGAAAAGAAATAGCAAGATTTTAAAAAAATCAAGGAAAATACATCAAGGTAAAGGAGACCAATTAGAACAGTAAATAAACTTTACCATTTGAGGGTTAGCAAAGGCTCTTCCTCTTAACAACTTTTGCCCAGTGCCTACTGAGCTTCACTCCTTACATTATAATGTTCCAAGTTTTATATGGAATAAAAAAATATAAAAAACATTCACTCTATGGACTTGCTCCTGCTACTTTGCCAACATACAGTAAATCAATTATGCCATATTTTATTATTCTAGTTGCAACAGTTGCGCACTTTTGCCAAGCCTTGTTCCATTCTTTTGATTTGGACAAGTGAAGCTCTGAATCAAATATTTGTCTTATTTGCAACCTCCATAAGTTCTAAAATAAAACTGCATTTATAAGAAAGATGTGGGGCAATGCCATACTCTGCCAATTTGTTTTTTTTTTAATAGAATTGCATTTCCTCTTAGATTTTACACACACAGAAATTAAACTTGCCCAACGTCATTCAGTTAGTTAATGCATAAGTCAGGATGGTAATGTAGGTTTTAAAAATTCTTAATCCACTTCCTCTTTCTTCATAAAACTTTTTTTCTTAAAGACCATCACTTCTATAACAAACTTCAAATTTTTTAAAATGCTGACAATCTTACTGTTTTTGGCAGATCTGTCTTCATACTTTGGTGAAGACTGTATCCTTTCCCACTCTGGTAGCACCACACTGATGCTCAGACGTGATGTTTATGTTTGTTCTGCCACTTTCTGTTGCCTATCAGGCCTTTGCCTTTCTCTGAGATACTGAAGAAAGTGGTGGGAACCATTAGCAATGGAACCTCAGTCTACAATCAGGTCTCCTATAATTTTACCTTTTCTTGTTAACAAAAAAATGCAAATAACAAAGACAACAAAGGGACTTAGTGTTGGGGTCTGCCATGAATACTAAAGTGGCAGGGGCAGGGGAAGGGGGGTGTGGCTCATCAAGGGAAAATAAACTATTCAAGTCACCCATATCAAGGAGAAAGTTTGGGAACAACTAGGCCAGTGTTTGCAGTTGGGGCCCTAGACTCAGGAAGAGTTACATTTCCCTTCACTCTACTTAAGACAACAGAGACAAACTATTTAACCTTGCAAATATTAAGTAATCTTCTATAAAGAACAGCCCTGAGAGATATTTAAAGGGTGTCTAGTCAGGTTTTCTGATTCAAACTTGCTACTTTCCAAAATCAGCTTTCAGCATACCGTCTCTGAGGAAATAAGGGTGGGAGAGCAGGGAGGATATCTTAAGGAAAGTACCTGCCTGGGCTAAGAGCAAAGTTATGGTAAGATGATAGACACCAAAATTACACATCTAGTTAATTTTAGGTGAAGGAGGTAGAGCTGGAAACTGATTCCAAATGACAATTTAATTAAAGCTTATCGAAGTGAACTGACACCATGAACAAAAGCCCAATACTGCACACCAAACCCTAACTAAACGACTGATGCTGTCGGTACTCAGAAGCTCCACAAAGCTGGCTTTTAATTATGGCAGTTAGAACCCCAACCCAAAGGTCTTACTATTAGGGCTGGTTCTAAATGTAAATATAGTTATTTTATAAAGAAAATATAAGGAAATACCTTATCATCTCTATTTAATATATTAAGATCAGAATGTTTTTTAATGACATGATTCATTAACTAAGCAAGCATTCTAAATAAACTGTCTGAGTCTCCTATTAAAAAAAATTACTCTAATTTATTCATTAACAAAGCTGTTCCTTAGCTCATCCCTGCCATAACCTACTCTATGCAAAACCATATGGGAAAGGACATTAAAAAACCGCCACAAACCATGGACTTCTGGTATTAGTGCTACACACTGCATACCCCTATTCATTATTCTACCTCCCCTGTTTAATCTATCATTAAGATTCAGTGACCCTACACTAAACTTAAAGCAGATCCTTCCTTCCTCCCATGCCTTAATTCACATACTTTTCTAGTTGGGGATGCCCTCAAGTATTAACAACTCTACAGGGTTTCTCTAATCTCAGCTCTGAACTATGTCATGCTATAGAACCAAGAAATTGCTGTTTTACATCTCTAACTATGCAGGCTTCCATAAAAAAGGACCATATAATTTACTTAATAAGATAAAGGGAGGAAAATCACATTTAATAAGTATTTTTTTCATTGTATATGGTAAGAGGCTCATGGAGACACTGTCATTCCACTATGTTGTCTTAAAGGTGAATAACACCTAGAGGGATTACTTCAATTATATTCATCACAGAATTCAGAGTTTTAAATAATGGTGAAATGCCAGGTGTTGACTGTGTTAATAAATTAAATATATAAAGAAAAAATCATTTAAATATATAGTTGATAAAACAACTATTTGGGGGAAAAGACATTTCAAGAAGTTAACAAGGTACTATTTCTAGGATGTATTAACTTCATTTTCAAATTATAAACAAAAAATCTAACGTACAATGTGGCAAAATGAAAGGTACAGAACTGTGTATATGATGGTCTACCAGCACTAACAGAACTCTCTGGGATGACAAAAATGTTCTATTATCGGTGCTCTCCAATAGGGTCGCCATTAGCCCTGTGTGGCTACTGAGCACCTAAAATATAGGTAGTATGACTAAGGACCATGATTTTTAACTTTATTTAATTTTAATTAAAATTGCCACATGTGGCTAGTAACTACCCTACTGGATGGACAATGTATTAAGATTACTTACGGAGGTAGAGAATACAAAGGAAGATAAAAACATGCCACTGATAAAACTATATCCTTATACTCTTCATCTCATTTTTATTTCTTTATAGTTCTTGAGACATAAAGATTGAAATTTTGAGCTAAATTAATCTTTCACCCTTATACTTTCATTTCTTTGAATAATGTTAATTTAAAGTAGCCTGATAAATATCATTAGGAACTGTATGTTTTAGTATCCCAATATTGAAGGAATAATTATAGAATACACATAAGTGATATCCTCCTAGGAAAAAACAGATCAATAATGGACTATAATTATTAAATATTCAAGAAAGTAAAATATTCTTTAATGAAAAATACAACTTTAACAAAGCTGCCACTGTATGTGGCTCTAACATTCACTCATTCATTCACAAACTGGTTACTTGGGAACAATTTCAATGGCTTGGATGTTACTGTAATAAATCATGTTTCCTGCATATCTGGCAGTTTTTAATTTGATAGAGCGATGATTCAAAATTAATTCCTTCTTTTGGGGCCAAAATCCCCAAAGAATTCAGAGAGGCAGAGCTGGAAAGAAACAGGTATAATGGATGCTATAACCATTACTACTATCAAACTCAGTTCCTTATTGATTCAGTAAGTTCTTACTGAGCATCTATGACTTGAATGACGACTACACAGCAAAGAAAGACCTCCACGTTCCCTTAAGAAAATCAATCTATTTGGGGATAAAAATATGTGAATAGTTATTTACAATACAAATGCCCTAGGTATAGGATTTTTTTAGGATGTAAAATAACACTAAATGAAGAAAAAAATGCAGATGGGATCAGAGAAGAGAGTTAAGATATAAAACACTTCTGTCTCCTTATAAAAAAGCAGATCATCTCTTTATTACTGTTTAACATTAGGGTGACATTAAAAAATATTTTCGAAGAAAACACCTAATGTACTGCTATAAAGTACTAGGAAGAATTTCTCACTGGACTTACATGCAACAGATAAACCTATTCTAAATTTAATAAGTACATTCACTAAGTAATAATAATTTATGAGCATTCATTCAGTTGTCCAGCCAGTCAGCATATATCTATACTGAAGGCCTACTATGAGGAAGGTACTATTTATAGCACAGTAGTCTGCCCTTGCCCACAGCTTCACGTTCCACACTTTCAGTTACCCATGGTCAACCATGGTCCGGAAATATTAAATGAAAAGTTCAAGAAAGAAACAATTTGTAAATTTTAAATTGCATGTTGTTCTCAGTAGTGTGATGAAATTTCCCACTATCCCTCTCTGTCCCACCTGTGATGAGACGCATCCCTTGTCCAGAGTAACCACACTACATGTACTCCGTGCCCATCAGTCACTCAGTAGCCATCTAAGTCACCAGATTGACTGTCTTGGTATCAGTGTGCTTGTGTTCAAGTAACCCTTCCTGAGGCTTACATTCACTCTATAGTATGTGTATGGTGGGGAGGTGGAGACAGGGAAGGAAAGGAAACAAAAGAAATAAGTGAATATATAAACAAGATAATTTCAGAATTAGGTAAGTTCTATGAAGGGTAATATTAGAGCCCTACCAGTCATTCTCAATTTTAGATGGGTTGAATCCTGAATGAGAAGATACAAATCCCAGAAAGAATGTTCCAGTTGGATAAAACACGAAATCCAAAGGTTTTATCAGGTGATTTACATATTGGGTTCGCCAAAAAGTTCTTTGGTTTTTTTTTCCATAAGATGGCTCTAATAAAGCTTAGTTATCTTTAACTTCATTTGAAACAATTTTGTTAGAGTGTATTGAGACAGCTGTCATATCCACATGCATTTAAAAAATTTATCAAAATTGGTGAATTTTTGTGTAGCCATTTTAATATTGAAGATGGAAGAAAATAGGCAATACTTTTGGCATACTATGCTTCGCTATTTCCAGTAAGGCAAAAACCACAACTGAAACGCCAAAATAAATAAATAAATAAATAAATAAATAAATAAATAAATCTGTGCGGTGTATAGAGAAGGTGCTGTGACTGATCGATGTCGAAAGTGGTTTGAGAAGTTTTGTGCTGGAGATTTCCTAGTGGGCGATGCTCCATGGTCCAGCAGTCCATTTGAATTGATCAAATAGATCAAAAAGAGGCATTAACTGAGAAGAATCAATATTATACCACGTGGGAGACAGCCGACATACTTGAAATATCCAAATTAATAAAGTTATTGGTGAAAATGAAAAACCTATATGGACTTTTTGGCCAATCTAATATATGTACGTATGGGTATTCTCTAATTCTGTCAAGTTCAATGCAGCTTTTAATCTTTCTTTACTGAAAAAGCAACTGAAGGTCCAAACTCTCCATGTAATTAGCAGAGGCAGAATTCAAAAGGAAATCTACAGGACTCTGAGGCACTTTCTCCTTTTTACTGTACCATGATACCCCATAAAAACTAAAACTAGAAAAGTTTATTCTTTTTCAGTAGATAATTACCACTTCACCCAAATTGTTACCAAAGAAATGTTACGCTGTTCACTTACTTCGCTAAGTCTTCCTTCACAGATCTGGGACATGTATTAGTTCAACTTGACTAAATAATCATAAATCCCAAAATACTGTCAGGTACAAATTAATAAAGCTTATAGTAACAGTAATTCAAAGGGATAGATCAGAGATTCTGATCAAGGATATCCTATCTTCAAACAAGTTGGGTGTTATTTGTACATTTTTGCTCAAATGAATATACTGTCGAGGATTCCAAAATAAATGGTAAATGCATTTGATCATAGTTGTTGTCATGTTTCACTGCATTATGCCAGTGCCGAATAAATTTGAGGGTGTCTATTTTTGAAAGTAGTGGCAGCCTGGCAATCACACGCAAAAGAAGCCAGTTGTTTCAGAGCATCATTCACATCCCAACATTACCACTCCTTCACTATGTATACTGAAAAAGATGACGGGAATAGCTGTTGCTAAAGCAAAGCTAGCTAACCCCTTATCACCTTGTACATGTTAAAGTAAATCTGGTAAACCTTCTATACTTGTATATGTTTGTGGTTCTTTCATTCATCCATTCAACAAACATTTGATAAGGACCTCCAAGTTCCACTTAGGGCACTTAGTCATTTAGGGCAGCTTTCTCAAATCCAACTGTGTAGAACAGACAGATAAGTAAACATAAATGAGTGAATGTGATGGGTAAATGGCATTCAGTCTTAGTTTTGAGTAAGCAATACTGGCGTGTAGGGTAGGCAAACCAGAGAGCATGCCTCATCCAAGAGGCAGCTGCTACAAGAATCAGAAAAGCTGATTCTTGCTATGGAAAATCTGGGGTTTGGTACTGCCACAATTTTCTGATTCTTTGAGAAAAGCCAGAAACCAGAAATCCTATTTTGTGTTTTAAATGTAAAGCCTCCTAACTTTAAAATATTGGTATCCGGTTCAAATTTAAAAGACTCTGAGACCAAAACTGACAGCCAAACAAGTCTCATGGTTTTCAGTTACAACCTCTGAGGGAGAGATACAAAGATAGACACAATATCCTTGTCATCAGCGAAGTCACAGCCATGTGAAGGTCACACCCAGAAGCAAATATTCATGGTAAAATATGACAATTATTATGATAAAGATATCAATAAAGCTTCAGGAGGGCACCGAAAAAAGACAATTTATGACAGCTATAACTACCGTTTACTGAATGCAGGGGCACTGACCTATGTACTTTAAATAGGTTACTGCATTTCCTGTTCATACCACTCTGAGGATACAGAAATGGCTATCTGATGTGGTAGAACTGAACATGAACCCTACTGTTTTCCAAATTTAAAAAACCTATCGGGTTTTTACCTACCATGTCACACTATCACTCATTGCTCAAAATGAAAGTCCTAGTTTCTGAAGGTCAATCTATGAACACTTAAAAATTAAACTAACTTCTTTTTCATTCAACTTATTTCAGAAAAAAAGAGAATATTTTAAATATTCCTTTCAAGTCAATAATCACCCTGGAAGATATTTATAATGCGCATGTTCAAGATGTGATTTTTAAACATTAATACTTGAGCTGTAGTATCTTTGCATCATGAAGTTTTATTAAAACTGCTGAGATCCTAGTGGAGTAAAGATTACATGTACTCAATATGCAATAAGATTTATTAATTTACTTAGGAGACATTCAAATAGCACTTACTATGACCAGACACTTTACAGGTATTAACTATTTTCATAATTTTTTGGTTTTTGCCCACTTAATTGAGATATGATTAAAATACAAAACAAACTATACGTATTTAATGTATATAACTTGATGACTTGCAGATAAGCATCCTCACAATTATAAAAACATCCTCACAATTTATGCCTAACCATATCTATCATGCCCTAAAGCTTTCTCCTGCCCACCCTACTTATTCATTATTATAACTATCATTTTGTGATAAGAGCATTTAACATAAGATCTATCATCTTAGCAAAACTTTAAGTATACCATATAGTATTGTTAACTATGGACACTATCTTTACAATAGGACTTATTCATCTTGTGTAACTAAAACTTTATACCCTTAGACTAATAATACCTTCTCATTTCCAGCTTCTCCCACCATCTAGCAACTACCATTCTACTTTCTGCTTCTATGAATTTAACTATAGATTCTTCATTTAATTGGTATTATGCAGTATTTCTCTTTCTGTGTCTATCTCACATAGCATGATACATTACAGGTTGATCCATGTCACAAACGGAAGGATTTCTTTCCTTTCTGAAAAGGCTAAATAATATTACATTATATGTATAAATCCATTTTTTCTTTATTAATCTGTAGATGAGGCACCTAAGGCACAAATACAACTTAACGAAGATCACATAATAGTAAGTATTAAGGCTGTATTTGGATACAGGCAGTCTGGCTCAAGAGTCTATACTTTATTTTATTTTTAAATTGTTAGTTTGTATATTGAAGTATTGCCTACAAGTTCTCAGGAAAGAACAATAGCCTTATGAGTATGCACAGAACCACAGAGCAGACATGAAAGCAATCGGAGTGGGCAGGAGGCCCCATTTCCTCTGAGCCAGCCTGGCCCCTCCTTGCTCTCAGGTGAGTGCTGAGTGCTGGAGGCCTGCACGTGAGCATAGAGGGCCATGCAGAGCTGGGTCCCTAGGCAAGAATGCTTCTCTCTCTAGGAGACTGTCCAGTTGGGGCTGGGACCCATATCCTGAGACGATGTCAGGAGATGAGTGGTGTCTTCTCTGCTCAGTCTGATCGTGTTTCTCCTCACTTCACATCTCACTCTGCTCTCCCTGCACTTTGTCTCCACTGAGATTTAGAAAAGGGGCATACAGGAGTGGGAGACCCTGTCTCTTTCTACTTTCTCAGGGGCTGGACCCTCCTCTGTTGAAACTCCTTCCCTCATTTATTTCTGTCCCCAGCTTTCCTAGGGACAGGGCCCTGAGCTAAGCATAGAAAGGACAGAGTCAGGAGCCCCTCACCTGAAACCAGGACCTCCAGGGGAGTCACTGTGCTGTGACAACAGGTGCGGGGTCGGGGGGCTATACTTTGCGCTATAGTACCTATAGGTCCCCCACCATGAGCTGATGTCAAAGGACTCATAGAGAACTCTGCCTGGTGCTGCTGAACTTGGTACTTTGATCTGGGATGCGGTGAAGAGAGTATAGGGAGGGGACAGGCTGCTCCCCACCTGGACAGAAGGAAAGTGTTCCTCAGGCTCCATGCCTGACACAACAGGGTCACATTCTCTTGAGGCCACCATGGGGCCTGACTGCATGGAGAGGGAGGGTGTGTCTGGGAGGCATCCTGCCACCAGAATGTCCAAGGGGTCACTGGGGGCCAACTACTTGAAGGAGAGGTTGTGTCCACTGTAGTATGTGCACTGGCCCTCATGGGAGCCATTCAGAGTGTCTAGGGGAAAGGCGGGAGGAGAGAGCCCAGCCATGCTTTTAACTACTACGCGATTCTGCCTTTTATCTCAGTTGTGATAGAAGAGATCTGTCCAGAAACTATCCAGCCATGTACTGTGAAAAATAGGGACATTTACTAAAGAAGATGTAAGATACAAGCAATATTGTACATAGGACAATGACACCTCAGTCCCCTTCAAAGTAGGCACCTTACAACCTCACACAGTTCCAATCGCCATCAGCAGCTCCATCATATTTTCCTGAATGTCATTAATGGTCTGAAATCTCTTCCCTTTCAAAGGTGACTTTAGTTTTGGGAAGGCGTGTTGTTCTGATGAAACTGCCAATCATCAGTTGCCCATAGCCTTCTAAATCATCCAAATAGTTTCCGTGGAGGAATGTTCAAGTGCAATGCAAAATTTGATGCAGATTCATTGCTACAACTGCTCAGTCATTTTGAATGCAGTGACCACACAATGCACATGCTCACTCAGCAGCACCTACCCACTGACTAGTACAGTGAAGCTGTCATGGTTCATGCATGCACATTACAGTCCACCCTCCTTGGCTGCTAGGTTACATCGATGTCATGCAAACTGTTCTCATTATATTAACGACGGCTGGAGTTTTTCCAGATAGACCTCATATATGAAAAGGGCAATAAACTGCACAGTACAACATATACTTGGTCTATAGCAAAATTAAAATGTAAATCAAGTGTGTTTCAGTGTTGTTATATTTCAACCACTACTGTATGCACATTAATCACTTTCTAATTCAATATACACTATACTTGGTTTGAAAATTATCATATTAAGATAGACAAAGAAAAATGCTTAACTTCATTAGTAATTAAAGAAATACAAACTAAAAGAAAATAACATCTATACGTCCCAACTTGGAAACTAAAAATATTGACATAATCCATTATTGGTGAGAATACGTGTAAAATGTATGCTCACATATTGCTGGTGGGTGAAAAAGTAGGTAAAGCTTTTTTGATAGGGGCAATTTGCCAATACCTATCAAGATAAAATGAAATAACCTTAAATCCAGTCATTCTATTTCTGAGTAGCTATCTTAGAGAAATCTACACAACTTACAAAGGATTGTCATATGTTATTATTTAGACTTCTGAGCTGCTGAGTCATTTAAAATAGTATTATTCATGTACTTTTTGAGTAATTAAAACAAATTACTAACACTGTAATGGAAAAACTGTTATACTTTTCAGTGTCAACCTGCATGTATAAAATAATTTCTTCATTTTATTTCAAATTACTAAGTTCAGAAAAGTATGAATTGTGAAGCAAATCTAGGCCACCTATGAAAACTACAAAAAGAAAATAATTCATCTGTATATTCTGGATAATTTAAGACTATGTGCTATAGCCACTATCCATTCAAAATTAATACTGATCTCAGGGCCCTCCCTGCTCAACACAGCTTTAACTGCAACCCCCAAACCCCACAACACACACCAATACTCTTCAAGATACCTCACAACACAAAAATCGAAAAACTGCATTAGGCATTTCCCTAAACCCTGTTAAGTCCAAATGGCATTAGCCTCCGAGGCAAGTGTACCAGGACTGAGCAACCAGGCAACTGTACACTATCGAAACCACAGTGTCATTTTTATTCAACTCATGGGTCAGGTAATGCCCAGCAAATATCTAAGGGCAAGTTCATTAGTATTGGACAAGGTACTACGGGGAATCCTTTTTTCTCTAGCCTACACATTCCACAAATTTCACTTAAATTACCAAATTAGCAGAATAAACTAGAGCATTACGTGGTAGCCACTGTATCACCACCACTTGAGAACATACTTACTGAGAATAAAGATTGTTCAGAAGACAGTATTGCAGAAGCAAGAGACAGAGAGAGAGCAGTTTATGCTGGTTTATAGTAGACATATCATTTGTGTTTATTTATTATTCTAACATTAAAACTTCCCATTTGAAAAGCACTATGCTGGGTAGACCATAAGAGGACTTAACAAGTTAAAAAACCATTTTTCTAGATATATCAGACAAATGATGTTTCCCTCAAACATAATTACTTTCACAACTCCATCCTTTTCCCTTTCATCCACTTAGAAAAATCTTACTCAGTTTATCCTTTTTAAAGATTTTATTAATTTTTAGAGAGAGGAGAATGGAAGGAGAAAGAGAGGAGGAGAAACACTGATGCATAAGAGAAACAGTGATTGGTTGCTTTCTGCCTCAACTGGGGACCAAACCCACCATCTAGGCATGTGCCCTGACTGGAGAGCAAATCAGCAACCTCTTGCTTTTCTGGACAACACCCAACTAACTGAGCCACACTGGACAGAGCAAATTCTTACTCATTTTAAAAATCCTCTGGGGTGGTGGGCTGGGGTGGGACTAAAAGACAGAAAACTGTACAAGATCAACAATTAAAAAAAATTTTTTAAAAATCCAACCACACATTGATGTTTCTCTCACTCTCTTTCTCCCTTCCCCTCTGCCTAAAAATAAATAAATAAATAAATAATCTTAAAGAAAAAAGTCCACCTCAAATACTGTCTCCAAAGAAGATATTCTTCGACCCCATAGGTAAAGCTAATCCTAGTCCCTATAATCTTCCAACAGACTTCTCTTCCAGTACTTACTAAAGCATCTGTAATATGTATGGATTTATCTCCTTAAAAAATCTACATGCAAACTATCCTTGTGATAAGCTGCCAGCACGGTGCTTAGTACATGGCAGGAGCACCATGCATTTTTGTTGAATATAGGAATCTGTATTTCTTTTACATAGGCAGATCTTTATACAAATGCCCAGATTTAATATATTACTTTATTAGGTATCAAAAGATTGTCATAAACAAATAACCAAGAAGAAAAAGTTATTCTATCTCTATGAAAAATCAGAGAAAGGTTTACAGAGGTGGTATCTATCAACATGAACCTTGAAAACTTTCTGTATATGGAGACAGAATATTAAAACAGTCAGAGTAGAGGACAGTGTGAATGAGAGAAGGTACAAGAAGTTGCAAGGGTGTGTGTGCCTAAAGAATGCAGAGCAGTCTTTAATGAACAAGGTGGAATAACAGTGAGGTTGTGGGGTTTTAGCTCATAACAACCCTCAGACATAATGACAATAATTATTATTACTCTGTGGATATTTAGGGGATAGAATCAAGCATCAAATGGGTGTTGATTTAGATCTTAACATGCTATTAAAGCCTGTACTAAATACAACAGTATAGACAAGAAAGACACACCAACTCTCCTCCAGAAGCTTATAGCAAAAAGAGAGCAATGAGTACAATGGTAAACAATTTCCACACAATCTAGACAATAATGTCTTAAAATAATATTAAAAACATGTTTTTGAGGTGGCACAGTAGGAGAAGGCAGATTCCACTCCCCCCTACACACTGGAGAAAAACCTAGCCAATCCACAGAGGAACAGAGCAGATAGCCAACAGTATCACAGCATATATGAAAATAGGAGATCAAAATCTGTAGTGGACATTGGAAAATGAGATGTGGCGGCCAAGCACCTGGAGGCAGCCCTGGGACCAGAGAAGGGGGCTTTGTGGAAGACCCAGAGTTCACACCTGTGATCCTAGGATGAGTGCACACAACTCAGGAAACTCTCGGAGCCCACACCCATAAACTCGGGTAGGCGTGTGCGCCCTGTAGAAGACCCAGAGCTCACAAAAATAAAAGCGGGGAGTGCTCCACCCTTAGGAGATTCCAGCTCAAACCCATAAACTTGGGAAAGCACGCACTCTGCAGGAGGCTCAGAAACCACGCCCAAGGCCCTGCACAGAGAATGCGTGGCTAGCCCTGGTAAGAGTGCATGGCTGGCACTGAGGAGAGTAGCCCAAAGCTGACTGAGTGTGGAACAGGGAGAAGAGTGATACCAGTTGCCCCTCAGCCTGTTGCAGTCAGCAAGACCAGAAAAACCAGTTTAGCCAGTTTGAACACAGCAAGAGGTTTTTGTTTGTCTGTCTGTTTGTTTGTTTTGGGTTTGTTTTTTGTTTTTGTGGGTTTTTTCTTTTGTTTTATTTTAATTATATATTTTTTATTATTTTTATCTTTTTTTTTATCCCTCAATTCCTTTTGCTTCTCTTTACTTCCTCCTTGTTTTATTCCTTCTTCTTTTCTTTCCAATTTTATCACTTCTTCCTTCCTCCTTTTTTCTTCTTTTTTCATTTTTTTTCCTTTTCTCTTTTTAAATACCCACGAGTGAGACAAAAAATACCTGGAACTGTGAAAAAAACAGAGTTAGACCTAAAGATGGGGCATCACAACAGCTGAGACAGTGGAAGCTGTGAACACCAGGAAACCTGAAGGAGACTGTACCACTGAATCTCACAGGTATTCTACCACAGAGGTTCACACCATAAACCCAGGGAGCCAGAACAGATCAATTTAAGAAGGTGAGGATAACAAGAAGAGTCTCACAAACAGCTGGAAGACAAAGAAACAATTCCTAAATGAAAGAAAAGGAGAAAGCCCCAGAAAGAATGCTAAATGAAACAGAGGTAACTCAACTATCAGATATTGAGTTCAAAGCAATGGTTCTCAAGAAGCTCCATGAGCTCTCAATGAGCTACCACAAACTACAAGGAAGCTACAATGAACTCACTGCAAACTATATCAACATGAAAAAGGAAATGGAAACTATCAACAAGGGCCAAGAGGACATGAAGAATACAATTTCTGAACTGAAGAACACAGCAGAAGGAATGAAAAACAGAATCGATGAAGCAGAAGATCGGATGAGCGAGTTGGAGGACAAAGTAGAAAAAAACACCCAGAAGGAGCAAGAAAACAAAAAGAGGCTCAGAAAGAATAAAGAGGGATTAAGAGAAATGCAAGAGAATATGAAACATAATAATATCCGTATAATAGGGATTCCAGAAGGAGAAGAAGAAGAGCAAGGGATAGAAAACCTATTTGAAAAAGCAATGATGGAAAACTTCCCTAATTTGATGAGACTAAAAGTCACTCAAATCCAGGAAACACAGAGAGTCCCAATCAAGAGGAACCCAAAGAAGCCCACTTCAAGACACATCATAATTAAAATGGCAAAATTCAAAGACGAAGAGAGAATCTTAGAGGCAGCAAGGGAGAAAAAGGAAGTAACATAAAAGGGAGCCCCGATAAGGGTAGCAGCTGACTTCTCAATGGAAACACTACAAGCCAGAAGAGAATGGCAAGAAATATTCTAAGCAATGAGAACCAAAGGCCTGCAACCAAGACTACTTTACCCAGCAAGGCTTTTAATCAAGATAAAAGGCCAAATAAGGAGCTTCCCAGACAAAAGAAGTCTACAAAAATACACCTCTACCAAACCAGTTCTGCAAGAGATACTAAAGGGACTGCTTTAAGGAAAGGAAAGAAAAGAGAGAGAGAGAGAGAGAGAGAGAGAGAGAGAGAGAGAGAGAGAGAGAAAGGGAAAAAGAGGGGGGGGGAGAGAGAGAGAGGGAGAGGAACACAGGTATGAAAATGGCAATGAATCAGTATCGATCAATAACCTTAAACGTAAATGGATTGAATGCTCCAATCAAAAGACATAGAATAGCTGAATGGATAAGAAAGCATGACCCACACATATGCTGCCTCAGGACAAAAGACCTACACAGACTCAAAGTGAAGGGGTGGAAACAAATTTTCCAACAAATGGACAGGAAAAAAAAAGCTGGGGTAGCAATACTCATATCAGACAAAATAGACTACAAAAGAAGAGCCATAAAGAGAGACCCAGAAGGTCACTTCATAATACTCAAGGGAAGAATCCACCAAGAAGACATAAACATTGTAAATACATATGCACCCAACACAGGAGCACCTAAATACATAAAGAAAATCTTAGAGGACTTCAAGAAAGATATTGACAGCAACACAATTATAGTAGGGGATTTTAACACCCTGCTGTCAAAAATGGACAGATCTTCCAAACAAAATATCAACAAAGATATTGTGGCATTGAACACCACTCTAGATGAAATGTACTTAACTGATATATATATAGAGCCCTTCAACCCAAAGAAACTCAATACACACTTTTTTCAAATGCACATGGAACATTTTCAAAGATAGACCACATGATAGGACACAAAACAAGCCTCAACAAATTCAAGAAAATTGAAATCACACCAAGCATTTTCTCTAACCACAAGGGACTGAAACTAGAAACCAACCCCAAGGAGAAAAACCCAAAACCCTCAAAATCATGGAGACTGAATAGCGTGCTATTAAACAATGAATGGGTCAAGAATGAAATTAGGGAAGAAATCAAAAAGTTTCTGGAAACAAACAAAAATGAACTCACAACAACCCAAAACTTATGGGACACAGCGAAGGCAGTCCAGAGATGGAAGTTCATATCGATACAGGCCTACCTAAAGAAGATAGAAACATTTCAAACAAACAACTTAATCCTATGCCTACAAGAACTCGAGGAACAACAACAAAGACAACCCAGAGGAAATAGAAGGAAAGAAATAACCAAGATCAGAGCAGAATTAAATGGCATAGAGATTAAAAGCACAATTCTAAGGATCAATGAATCCAGGAGCTGATTCTTTGAAAAGACAAACAAAATCGACAAGCCTTTAAGCAGGCTCATCAAGAAAAAAAGAGAAAGGACTCAAATAAACACAATCAGAAGTGAAAGAGGAGAGATTACAACTGACACCACAGAAATACAAAGGATGGTAAGAAATTACTGTGAAGAACTGTATGCCAAGAAATTTGAAAACCTAGGTGAAATGTACAAGTTTCTAGAAAAATATAATCTTCCAAAACTCAATGAAGGAGAAGCAGAAAGCCTGAAAAGACCAATAACAGCAGATGAAATTGAAGCAGTAATCAAAAAACTCCTGACACACAAAAGATGGTTTCACAGGAGAATTCTACAAAGCATTTAAGGAAGAGCTAACGCCTATCCTTCACAGACTATTCCAAAAAGTCCAAAATGATGGAAGACTCCCAAACTCTTTTTATGAAGCCAGCATCATCCTAATCCCAAAACCAGACAAAGACACACCAAAGAAAGAAAACTTCAGGCCAATATTGCTGATGAACATAGATGCTAAAATCCTCAACAAAATATTGGCAAACCACATCCAACAATACATTAAAAAGATCATACACTATGACCAAGTGGGATTCATCCCAGGGATGCAAGGATGGTTCAACATTCGCAAATCAGTAAATGTAATACATCACATAAACAAAAGCAAAGACAAAAATCACATGATCATATCAATAGATGTGGAAAAGCATCTGATAAGGTACAACACCCATTTATGATAAAAACACTCAGCAAAGTGGGAATAGAGGGAACATTCCTCAACATAATAAAGGCAGTATACGAGAGGCCTACAGCCAACATCATACTCAATGGGCAAAAACTAAAATCTTTTCCACTAAGACCAGGAACAAGACAAGGTTGTCCACTTTCACCACTTCTATTCAATATAGTATTGGAAGTTTTAGGCACAGCCATTAGACAAGAAAAGGAAATAAAAGGCATCCAACTCGGAAAGGAGGAAACAAAACTATCATTGTTTGCAGATGACATGACATAGAAAATCCTATGGACTCATCCAAAAAGCTGCTCGACCTAATAAATGAATTTGGCCAAACAGCCGGATACAAAGTCAATATCCAGAAATCAAAGGCATTTTTGTATATCAACAATGAAACAGCAGAAGCAGGAATCAAGGGAAAAAAATCCCATTCGATATAGCAAAAAGAAAAATAAAATACCTAGGAGTAAACCTAACCAAGGAGGTAAAAGACCTGTATGCAGAAAACTACACAACACTGAAGAAAGAAATCAAGGAAGACACAAACAAATGGAAACACATACCATGTTCATGGACTGGAAGAATTAACATCATCAAAATGTCCATACTACCCAAAGCAATTTACAAATTCAATGAAATACCTATTAAAGTACCAATGGCATATTTCACAGACATAGAACAAACACTTTAAAAATTTATATGGAAACATAAACGACCCCGAATAGCTGCTGCAATTTTGAGAAAGAAGAGCAAAGTAAGAGGGATCACAATACCTGATACCAAACTGTATTACAAGGCCACTGTAATCAAAACAGCCTGGTACTGGCATAAAAACAGGCACATGGACCAGGGGAATAGAAAACAGAGCCCAGAAATAAACCCAAGTCTCTATGGTCAATTAATATTCGACAAAGGGGGCAGCAACATAAAATGGAGTAAAAATAGCCTCTTCAACAAGTGGTGTTGGGAGAACTGGACAGCCATGTGCAAAAAAATGAAACTCAAGCACCAACTTACACCATCCACAAAAATAAATTCAAGGTGGATAAAAGATTTCAATATAAGCCATGACACCAGTGAAGTCCTAGAGGAGAACATAGGCAGGAAAATCTCAGATATTTCATGCAGCAACATTTCTACTGATATGCCCCCTAAAGCAAGGGACATAAAGGAAAGAATAAACAAATGGGATCTCATCAAAATCAAAAGCTTCTGTGCAGCTAAAGAAAACAGTATTAAAATACAAAGAGAACCAACTGTATGGGAAAACATATTTGCCAATGATACCTCAGACAAGGGTTTAATTTCCAAAATATATAAAGAACTTACACAATTCCACTCTAAGAAGACAAGCAATCCAATTAAAAAGTGGGCAAAGGACTTAAACAGTCACTTCTCCATGAAGGACATACAGAGGATCCAGAGACACATGAAAAGATGCTCAATATCGCTAGCTATCAGAGAGATGCAAATTAAAACCACAATGAGATACCACTTGACACCAGTCAGAATGGCCATCATAAACAAAGCAACAAGCAGCAAGTGTTGGAGAGGTTGTGGAGAAAAGGGGACCCCAGTGCACTGTTGGTGGGACTGCAGACTAGTACAACCACTATGGAAAACAGTATGGAATTTTCTAAGAAAACTAAAAATGGATCTACCTTTTGTCCCAGCAATTCCACTGCTAGGACTATATCCTAAGAACCCTGAAACACCAATCCAAAAGAACCTATGAACCCCTATGTTCGTAGCAGCAAAATTTACAATAGCCAAGTGTTGGAAGCAACCTGGGTGCCCATTAGTAAATGAATGGATTAAAAAACTGTGGTACATTTACACAATGGAATTCTATGAAGCAGAAAGAAAGAAGGAGCTTTTACCCTTTGTGACAGCACGGATGGAACTGGAGAGCATCATGCTAAGCGAAATAAGCCAGGCAGTGAAAGACAAATATCCTATGATCTCACCTTTAACAGGAACCTAATCAACAAAATAAACAAACAAGCAAAATATAACCAAAGACACTGAAGTTGAGAACAGGCTGATAGTCACCAGAGGGGAGAGGGGAGGGAATTTCAGGGGAAAAGGGGAAGGGTTTAGAGCAACAAGTATAAAGGACACATGCACAAAAACTGGCGGGGGGGGGGGGGGCGGGTAGAAATGGGAAAGAGGTGGAGAGGGCTGGGGCAGTGGGCTGGGATGGGAGTAAAAGACAGAAAACTGTACAAGAACAACAATTAAAATAGAAATTAAAAAAAACATGTTTTGAGTGCTTATAACATTTTAGGCATTGGGTTAAGAGCTGTAAATGCACTCATCAAGTTGATCTTTATAACAAACCCTTAAGATACATCATCATCTCAGAGATGAGTAAACTGAGGCAAGGAGAGGCTAAATAACATCTCATGGTCAGACAATAAGTGGTTAATCTAGTAGAAAGTGCTTTTCAGTATATGAAAGACAGAAAATGAGTTTCACTGGAAAAGTTTCTTTAAGGCAATAAAATTTTATTGTAGCTACTGAAGTAGGTGCTTGGGTTATACTATAAAATGAGACTGACATGTCTTTGTATCCATGAAGCCTGTAGTATCATAGAAAAGACAAGTAAACAATCACATGATTATAACTATGATCCATCTACGAAGGAAAGAAACTTGATTTAATGATGAAAACTAGCCAAGAAGGGGAGATTTAGTTAGATTGAGGAGATGGTGGCAGAGGAGGTCCTTATAAGCTGACATTTATGTTGAGACATGAAGAATTAGGAACCAATCATGCAAAGAATGTTCCAGATAGAAGAGTAAGAGGTAGGCAAGAGCCTTATGCATTTAAGTGAAGAAGGCAATATGATAATAATCAGTAAATGATTTATATTTACTGATTAATAATTTATATCAGTAAATTTTATTTTATTTCTATCACTTATATTTGAATTTGGTGTTGCTGAAAACACATTTTTACTAATTGATAAAGTCATAACATTATGCAGTTAAAATATAAAGTACATAGTAGGTAAATACAAAATATCAGCAATTGCTATATATTTACACATGTATTTGCATGTCACATATGTTTTAAATGCAAATGCTAAAAAATAAATCATTTCTGTCCATGCACTTAAGTACAGTCTAAACCAGCAATTTTCAACTGCTGTGTTGCAAGAATTTTTAAAACATGTAATATTTGACTATTTAGTCAGAGGCACTAAGTCCTTTTCCCTTACTTTGTCAAACTGAGAAATGACAACAACCAACAAAATAACAGCCGTCTGGTGTGGATGAATCAAAATTATACCTATTTTTTTGTCAGGTATGCCACAAATTTTAGTAATTAGTTAATGTGTGCCACGAGATAACAAAGGTTGAAAATTGCTGGTCTAAACCATACATCTTGGCAATTAATACATTTAGTAATACCACCACAGAGACTGACACTATATTCTATTTCTGGTAAATGACCTAACCAGGAATAAGTTCTTAAGCCTGGAACTTATACCTTTCTTTCAACATAAGTAATATGTTAGCTTGAGATAAAAATCCAGCTAAAAAAAGGAAAATCACTTTCACTGTGATATTATCTACTACACATAGTAGGTTCTGAAGAGATCACTTTGATTTCATATGGAATTAACTGTACAAAATTTGAGGATTTTAAAATATTAAAATAATATTTTCCTAGTCAAAGAAATGTTAAGCTCTGATTGTATAGCAGACTAATAACAAAAATATCTAATTAATGTTTTGTGAAACTAGTATTCAAGTGATAATTAGCTTTATCAGTAAATATTAATTATAATTTGTAGTTTATTTCCTGCTACACATTATTTAGATACAATGCATATTGTAGAAAGGGTACCGTCAAAAAAGTTATAATACTCTGTCATATTATTTAGGAAACACTGAAAATCTATCACAGATTCTAAGAAGTAACCTACGGGATCATCTGGTGAAAACGACTATTCAATGCAGTGGTCTCCATAACAAAAATCTCTCACAAGTAATCAGAATTCTGAGAGAATTTTTATCCCTCTCTCTGATGCTCAGATCACCTTAAAGTACTTCAGATTTTCCCATTCTTACAGTTAGAACACATAAGCATAGAATTTAAGTGAACCAATTATATGTGGAATCTATAGAAAGCTGTTCTGTATGGTAACCTGAATAGCTGCTTCTCCAGATACAAACTGACCATATATTATATATCACAGACATTATACTCAGAATTATTAATTCTTTTTTATAAAATAACTTTAAAAAACCTTTCTTAGTTGCATGCTTTTCTACCAAAATGTGTAGTGACCTTGACTTTGTCAGAAAAACAAAAAGAAGTTAATTTTTGTCTTGATTTATTGTAAATATCAAATGCTTTTTAGTTTCAGGAAATGATTCAATAGTATTCTCATATATACACTCTTGCAAACAAATATGAGCACATTATTAATTTTTAACCCAAACAAGAAGCTCCTATTTTTCTGAATAGCTTCTCTCTCTTAAGTTGTCCATAGAATAGGCAAGGTTTTATTAAAATACCACCACTCCATTATTATTTATTTTTTTAAAGATTTTATTAATTTATTTTTAGAGAGAGGGGAATGGAAGGAGAATGAGAGGGAGAGAAACATCAATGTATGGTTGCCTCTTGCACGCCCCCTACTGGGGACCTGGCCTGCAACCCAGGCACATGCCCTGACTGGGAATCGAACCAGCAATTCATAGGCTGGTACTCAATCCACTTAGCTATACCAGCCAGGTCACATTATTATTGTTGTTGTTGTTGTTGTCGTTGTCGTTGTTGAATCAAATATCTTCAGTATCTATGGTGTATTAATTCCACATAGCACAGAATTTCAATGTGCAACTGAGCAGCTGACGCTGAGAGAGATACCTCTAGAAATAGAGTGCACTTACCCCTAATTAGTACTGTTTGAAATTTTCACACTTTCAATAATACCAACAAATATGCACGCTGTCTAATGTCATTTTCTGTCTGTCTCAATTTTACCAACAAAATATTTAACCTGTTGTGTAAAGTGAGAACAGAACTTCAAAAAAAAAAAGATGTTAGTAAGTGATTTGCTTACTTACCACCTTGGTTACAAGAGTGAATCTGCTACATATTTAAAATATACTGGTACTTCTCCATCCTTTTTGAAAGTAATTTAAGGTATTATATGTCATGTAGACATAGTGCATAAAACATAAACTTAGAACTTCAGAGAGTAGGTTGCTATTCCTATTCTTTTAATACTTAGTGTTGAAATCCGAACATCGTACCTATCTTCTTCAAAATTCAAAAGATATTAAAAATGGTTTTGAGTTTAGATCACAACAGATGGCACATGGAATGGTCAGAAAACATAGCATTATTGTTTTTAGGCTTATGTACATCATAATTATGGGGGATGTCTTTAAAAAATAAAAAAGCTGAATGACTCAACATTATCTTTAAATTTCATTTTATATAAATGTTACTTTTGAGAAAATTGACAGGAATAATAGAAAAAACAGTACAAGTTGTTTCACTTGTACTTTTAAAGTAATATTTTAAGGTCCTAAGACATTATACTTTCACATGTTGGAACTTATACCATCTACAAACAGAATTAATCAGTCAGTTACCTCTTATAATGTGAAGGAAAACCTTTCAGCTCATTTGAGATGGTTCACACTATTGGCTTCCAACTTGGAAACTGAAAGGTGAGTCAGGCAGTTAAGTACTAGACGCCAAAAACTTAGTAGGCAGTAAAGTCATAGCAGGAGTAGCTTAACAAGGCGATAATGGACAGAAATGCCATTCTTACTGTGCTGTTGAAACATGTGTGTTTAACAGCCTTGATTTCCAGTAGACACTTTTTTTGGTTCAAACTCTGGAGCAGAAGAAAACTACAGTCCATGACAATGGGCCATTTCTGAACTTGTTTTCGAAAAATACACTCCATTCTGAAATTCAGTCTGCCAGCAGGAGTCAGGGAAATAGAAGAATAAAACACCTGACATATCCTATCATTTATTTATTCATTACTTCAGTAAAGAGTGCTCCTATCACAGCCCAGGCATTTAGACAGAAATTAATCTAAAGGAGTTCACAATCTACTGGGGTTTAGAGACACACAGCCAGTGATGAGCTGATAAACTAACTGTCCCAAAACAAAAAGCTATGATTTGAAGAGTTTGCCAATACTCTCATTGTAGCTGATTACAAGGTACTAACAGCTTTATCAGTTTCACAAAATTCCTAAATATCTAACAATCAGCTTTCTTGCACTGACAGGAGTTAGCTCCAGCATTATATAACTAATACCTTCAACTGAATTTTTGCAAGCTAACACCAACTGCTACAAGATGTAAATCTAAGCAGTTAGAATGGTTTAATGGAACTTAATTGCAACAAATGCTTTTTTTCCTTCTACTATTGTTAAAGGTTTCTGTTTGGTTCTATAGAGAATGTATCAGTAGACATAGTACCTCTTTCCTCAAAGAGCATGTAAGATGATTATACAAATGAGTGTATGAGGTACAATATCACTCTGTAGCAAATGAGGGCAAAATCAAGAGGTAAGAAGAGGTTACATAGGACAGAGGATTATAAACGATTTCCTGTAAGATATATCAGCTGAATTTGGTCTTCATGAAATATATAAGAAGATGGGCAAGGGCGTCTCTGAACAATGTGAGGAGAAGGCATCTAGCAGAAGGAGAAGTTAAAGAAAGTTTTTTTTAAAATAGTGAAGCATGCTCAGAGACAACTATGTAAAATCTGAAGTACACAGGAAGAACAACTCCTATAAAAAGTATTTTAGAGTTAATAAGGTTGTGTTCACCTGTATCATCTCACTTTCATTCTTGCAATTAAATTAATACCTGTCAGGCAACTAATATTACCACTCCACTATTTTTACAGATGAGGAAAAAAACCTATATAGAGAGACTGAAGGAGAGTGAGAAAGGCTACTGCTCATTATAAACCATGTCAATGACTTTAAGATTTAGGAAGTGGAATTGCTGAAGGCATTACAAACCATACAATGGGAAAAAGCAATGACTTTTAGATAACACTTACCTATAATCTGTATCAGTACCTCTATCTACATAGCAGGGAGAGTGACCATCAGGTCCTCATTAAGACCATTTTGTTGCAGTCAGGAGGTGCCATTTTCAACCTGCATAGCCATATGCGGCAGGCCTTACACTAGGAGATGCTATAAGAATCAAATGAACTAAGGCTGAGGAAAGGAAGTTGAAAAGTATAAAACACTAAGACAATGAGCAGCTTCCTCTTCATTCCCCACAATAAAGTTATCAACAACTTAAGGTCAACAACCAGAATATCATTGACTAGAAGAGTCTCCACAAACATTCATTCAAATTACTATGAAATAAAACCCATTCCCCTTCTTAATAGATCTCTAGTAGATTATAGATGATAGTTTCCTCACAGAAAATGTTTCTCTAATAGACTAATATTTTATTCTCCATACAAAGTATCATTCCGTGCTCAAATATGTGTCTACTACATTCACAGCAAGAAAACGATACTGATGGAAGCACTATGCAAAATTAGTCAGAGGAAATCTGTATGATGATGTAATTAGAACCCTTTAATAGTATTTCTGGATCAGATCACCACCATGCAAAAGAGTTGGTATTTATCCACTTGGGATGTTCTTCTAGTTATGCAATAGACTAGGCACTAAACAGAAATAAGGTAAGAATCTTTCGCCTTTTAAATACTTATCCAAAACGCTTACAAAATATGATTCCATAACACTCTCCAAAGCTTAGTATCAAACTCTGGAAAAATTTTCTCCAACTTTAGAAAGTCCATTTTCTCTTGATTTGACTTCAATATAAAGGAAAACTATCTAATTACTATTTCAAAAAGAGTTCCTCAAAGGTAGGGGATGGGTCATCTGCAATAGTATAAACAATAAAAGTAAAGTAAAAACAATAAAATTCATTTTAATTTTTAAAAAGTACTTTAAATTTTGGCAAATATTGGTAAATGGAGACTTGGAGCCCTTCTACACTTTATCCTGGTGGCATCATCCCAGGTTCTTTAGTCTAGCTTTTTAGCACAATTATCCAGTCTGTAGGCATAGCTCCTTAAAAACTCTCAGTTCTCCATATACACTTTGGTTTAGTTTATTTTTATTATTTTAAGTGTATAATTCAGTACATTCACAAGCTTGTGCAACCATCATCAGTAATAAATTCCAGAATATTTTTATCACAAAGAAATCTCCCCCAAAATAAACAAAAAAGACCATTTTTTATCTTCTTTGGAGAAATGAAATGATGCTTGCTCAGTATCACTAACCATTAAGAAAATGCAAATTAAAACCACAATGAAATACCGTTTCATGTTCATGAGGCTAGCTATTATTAAAAAGACAGAAAATAATGTGTTGGTAAGAATATGGAGAAATTAGCATCCTTATCATGTACTGCCGGTAAAAATGTAAAAGGGTGCAACCACTGTGGAAAACAGAACTAGCATATGATCCAGCTTTTCACTTGTGGGTATATATCCCAAAGAATTGAAAGCAGGGCTTAAATCGATACTTGTACACCCATGTTTACAGCAGCATTATTCACAACAGCCAAAAGGAGGAAGCAACATAAATGCGCTATCAACAAATGAACAAATTGTTTTACACACACACACACACACACACACACACACAAATGGATTCAGCCTTAAAAAGGAAATTCTGACACAAGCTATGACATGAAAAAACCTTGAAGACATTATGCTAAGTAAAATAATCCAGTCACAAAAGACAAATATGAATTCATTTATATGAGGTATCTAGAATAGTCCAATTTATAGAAACAGAAAGTAAAATGATGGCTGCCAAAGGCTAGGGAGTTACTGTTTAATGGGTATGGATTGTCAATTTGGGAAGATGAAAAAATTTCTGGAGATGCAGAGTAGCGATAGTTGACAACAAAGTGAATATACTTGATTCTACTGAATTGTATACTCTAAAATGGGTAAAATGGCAAATTTTATGTTACCTAAATTTTACAATAAAAACATGAAAAAAATCACGTACATGGCATGGAAAGCAAAGCATGCCATTTATTTTGTTATATTATTTTAGAACTCTGAAAACCAGTTGAAGTAGGGAAAATATGTATACAAAAACAAATTCGTATACATATAAACATAAAAATTTAAATTGATTTTCCTGATTTATTAAACACTATGGAAACACATGAAGACCACTTGTTCTGTTTTTAAATTATATTATTTTCTCATTATGTAAAACTGTTGCATGTAAATAACTATTTAAAAATATTTAATATTTTGAATGCATTGTGTTGCATAACTAGTGGTTTACCATAATAAAATGTAAAAACAAACAAACAAAAAAATCCCACAAAGCAAAACAACAACCAAAAAAAAACCCTGTACTCATTAGCAGCCACAACTTATTCTCCTTTTCCCCTCTACCAGGTACTCCTGGCAACCACTACTTAAACATTGTTTAAATAGACTTTTTTTAAAGAGAAATTTTAGGTTCACAGCAAACTTGAGCAGAAGGCGCAGAGATTTTCCATACACTCCCTACCCCAAATATTCACAGCCTTCCCATTATCAACATCCCCTACCTGAACAGCATATTAATTATAATTGATAAATCTAGACTGACACATTATCACCCGAAGTCCACAATTTACATTAGGGTTCACTCTTGGTGTTGTACATTTTATGGGGTTGGATAAATTTAAAATGACATGTATCTACCATCACAGTATCATATAGCACAGTTTCACTGCCCTACTAATCTTGTTTTTGTCTATCCATTTGCCTATTCTGGGCATTTCATATAAATGGACTCATACAATATGTGGCTTTTTGTGTCTGGCTTCTTTGCTTAGCATCATTTTCCCAAGATTTATCTATGTTGTAGCATGTATCAATACTTCATTCCATGACTGAATAATAGTCTACTTATGGGTATACTGTATTTTATCTATCCATTCTTAAGTTGATCGACATTTGGATTGTTTCCATGTTTTGGCTAGTAAGAATAATGCTTCTATGAATAATCATGTACCTATATTTTATGGACATGTTTTCAATTTTCTTGGTATATACCTAGCAGTGCATTTGCTGGTTTATATGGTAACTCTATATTTAACTTCTTGAGGAAATGTCAAACTGTTTTTCAAAGCCACTGCTTCATATTATATTGTCATCAGCAATGTCTGGGGTTCCAATTTTTCAATCTCCTTGCCAACACTTATTTTTATCTTTTTCTTTTTCAATTCTAGCCATCCTAGTGGTGTTAAGTGGTATCTCATTGTGGTTCTGGTTTGCATTCCCTAATGGCGAAAGATACTGAGCGACTTTTCATGTGCTTATTGACTGCATATTCTCTTGAGAAAAATCTAGTCAAATTCTTTGTCCATTTTTAAATTAGGTTTTTTTTATTATTATTGAGTTGTAAGAGATCTTTATATATTCCAGATCCAAATTTCTTATCAATATATGATTTGGAAATATTTTCTCCCATTCTGTGAGTTGTCTTTTCACTTTACTGATGATGCCCTTTGAGGGACAAAGTTTTTCGTTTTAAGTCCAATTTACCTGTTTTTCCTTCTGCTGGCTGTATTTTTGGTGTCATCTCTAAGAAACCATTACCTAACCCCAGGTCATAAAGATTTATTCTTATGTTTTCTTCTAAGAGTTTTATAGTTTTCATTTTATATTTAGGTCTTTGATCCAGTCAAGTTAATTTTTACATATGATATGAAGGAGTAGTCCAATTTCAAATTTTTACATGTAAATATCCAGTTGTCTCAAAGCCCTATGTTAAAAAGATAATTCTTTCTATGCTGAATTGTCTTAGTTGAAAACCTTGCTGAAAATTAATTGACTTTGAGCATATGGGGTTTATTTCTCACTTCCAATTCTATTCCATTGATCTACAGGTCTATCTTTATGGTGGTACCATATTCTTGATATTCATATAACTTTAAAATAATACAAACAAAGCTAATGACATCAAACTAATACCATTTATTCTTATTGCCTGTCAATACTTTAAAAATCTCTTATGTATTAGCTTCATTTGCTACATACCTGTTATGTTTATGGAACTGAAAGTCTTGTCACATCATATGTACTTAAGGTAAAAGTCTACTTTAAAATAAAAATAAAATTCCTTATTACTCAGAATAAAAATCTAAATTATAGAAATTCAAACACCATGGCAACAGGGCCTCTATTTCAATTTTAAACCTCTTAAATAACACCTTAAGGATTAAAAAGACATTTATATTCCACAGTGACATATATACATATTTACATACACATGACTGCCTACTGACCAGTTTTCTCTGTTTCTCCCCTGACCCCACCACAGGGGGGGGGGGGCACACAAGGGTGGGTCAGGGGAGAAACACAAAATGCACAAAATAAAAACACAAATGTACAAGACTCAGACCCAGAGTAGTTAAATAAAATTGCCACAAAGCAAAATACCAGACATTAGAATCCAGTTTTCCAAATTTCTTTACAACCAAGAATGATGACTCATGTAAATATTTGCTCATCCAAAATCATTTAAAAGGTGCCAGATACTATATTTAGTGTTATATATGAAGATTAAGTGACTGAGACCCTGCCTTCAAGGAGTCTACCATGAGAAGAAAAACAAACACCAAACAAATAAAAGGATAGAGTGCTGCAATAGAAGTATATACCAGGTGCAATGGACACAAGGATTTTATGTATATTTCAAAGTTCCAAGACAGTTTATATTTTCACTAGAAAAAACTTTGAATTTCTGCAGTTCTACAATATAAAAAGATATATATATCCCAAGGCACTAAAAACTATATCATCATGCAACTTGTTAGTGGCAGGAGGATTAGAACTCAGATTCCCTACACCACAGTGTAACAATCTTTCCATTATGACAAGCTAATTAATTGCCATTTGAGAAGTACTGTTAGTTTGAGTAAAATCTGTAAGAATGTGTCCTCCCCAAATTCAAAAAATCATTTTTAAAAAATTAGCTATAACCTCATTCAGAAGGAAACCACCCAGTAATTTCCTGGCAGATATTACATATTAAGGTTGGCATAAATCTTTACTTTAAAGTAGGAGTTTTATTTTCTACATTTTGTGCAAATTATTCTCAGTCTCCTTTTTAACAAATAAATGAGAATTTATACAGCCAAATCAGAGAGAGCCTCTCATCACAATCCCCGAGGAAGTACATATTTATGTCAACGTTAATACCTGAAATGCTTCAAATACTCAGAAACGCTTGGATAACTTCGCTTTTGAAAATACCTTTAGTTACAAATAATCTCACTGATTTATAGATTCTTCTAAAATTCAGTCATTCATTAAACACACCTACTCTGTGGCAAATTCAGCTGTAGACACAATACTTTTCCTATTCTTAAGGTATTCTTAGTCTGGTGGGGTTGGGGTTGGGAGTAAGTAAACAGATCATTGTAAATGAGTGTGGTAAATGCTATGGCAGGCATATGTTCATAGGAAGAAGAGAAGGAGTTCAGGAAAGAGACACCTAACTTGATTTGACCACCCAGATTGAATAAGCAGCTGGCTCACAACATTTGGTCTCTAATTATTTTTGGTAGTTTCAAAAAATCAATTTTCCCTCTTCACAGAATATAGTTTGGCCATAAGTGAAGTCATTCAAAACAAAACAAAACAAAACAAAACAAAACAAAACAAAACACATATACTGTCTAAAGCAAGTTCCTACAAATGCAGAGTATCTTTTGAGCAACAGAAGATATGTATATCAACAACAAAGATGACTAATTTTAAGGTATCAACATTCACCTAAATATATGATATATATGCATTTTACTGTATCAACCACATTTACTTTAGGGTCATGCTTCACATATGGCTTCATTCATCATACACAAAAATTGGTTACAATATTTGAAATAACAATTACCAATAGAAACCAGGACTTTTAAGACATTTTACCATATTTCTGAAATTTTAAAATTCTAAGTGAAGTGATCCATGTGAATATCTGTTGTTATCAACAAAAATTTTCACCTGCCAGAAAACAGCAGCCTTTAAAAACATCTTATTAAAATTAAAATTCCCTTTTATACATTGTGAAGGGAACATCTCCCAATTTTGGAGAAATGAACTGATGTTTAACTGATATTATTATTATTACTATTATTATTAATTACAAATATAGTTCTTAGGAAATATTTCACACATTTTAATCAGGCAAATACAAGCATGTAAATGTAAAGTTGATAACAGCATACCAAAAGAGAGAGAAACAACTGACAACAGCATGTTTTAAATTTAACATACATAATCTCTAATTCTAATGTTTGATTGTTGCAATGGAACATAAAATTGTTAGCAAGAGAATCAGGAATGTCACTAATTATCTCGCTTATAATTGATTTTATTTAAATATAATTTTGGTGATTTTTTCCCTACATAACGATTATAGGATCTCTGTCATTTTTATCCTCCTCTGAGGACATTTTTTCATTGCTTTTAGAGAGAGAGAAAGGGAGAGAGAGAAAAACAATCATGTAAGAGAGAAACATCGACTGGTTGCCTCCCAAATGTGCCTGCACCAGGGATCAAACCCTCAACCAGGTATGTCCCCGACCAAGAATTGAACCCTCAATCTTTCCGTTACAGGACAACACTCCAACCAACTGAGCCACACCTGCCAGGGCTAGGATCTTTTATATTTACTGCAACAACTATTAAATCAATAAAATAAAAAAATATGTCAACAAACCAGAAGAGGCTGAGAAAGTCAATGTGTAAAACAAGATTTCGGTTAATCTGAAACAGAGCTGTAGTGACACAGAGATCTTTCACTATCCTAAATACTTTCAGATTGTTCCCAATGGTGCCATCTTGGCTAGGCATTCACTGTACCAACGTTTAGAACAGTCTTAGCTCTATCAGAGAACAAAAAGAGAATTATATAAATGGATACACATTAATGATCTGAAAATGTGACATAGTCAGGAGTTACAGTAGGTATATAAAAATTCTATAGCTGCTTATATTTAAAATCTGTAAGAAAGATTCAGTCTCTTTTACCTGGACTTCCTCTAGAGCATAATTTATGCTGCTCTCCAAAATATGTAAGTAAGGTTTACACTTTTCCAAACAGAGATTAGTTAATCCTAACCCTCCCCATACACACCTCATTTTCTTCGTAAAATGTGCATTTGGTGGGAGAGAATATTCTCTTGGATGCTTACAGTCATTTCAAAGCTTAACTATTAGGAGATTCCTTTCTCAACTTCTTGGGAATTGGTCAAATTATATTTATTTCTTCACTGTTTTTTTTTTTTTTTTGAGTGTCTAAATCATCCCTAACAAACATCTGGCTTTTATTCTTATTCTTTTAATTACTTCCAGTCTGTGGGCATTTGACTTTTCTAGCATAAAGTTTCTAAAAATTATTCCATAATCAATGTGTGAAACAGCTGTAGCCAAAAAAGAAAGATTCCTTCCTTCCCTTCATCTATTGTACATGGATACCATACCTCTGGGTACCAGAGACCAAAATTCTGCCAGCATTTTAAAAATTCTGTTTTGTATTCTGAGTGCAAATCTAATTTGTTTTCCATTGCCACTCATAGGACTTTCCTAGCATTACTCTTTTGCCTTCTTCCCTCGTTTCCTTCATCCCTTTCCATCGAGTGTACATGTTGGGTATTATTTCTCTCCCCCTACTCTCCCTCCAACCTCATGTATTAGCTATAAAATAGATGTAAAGCTTGGTGCACGTTCAAAAATTTTATGATCAAAATACATACTTAGCAAATTGTTTGGCTAAATCTTTCATGTATGATGAAAGATTATTACCACAATTCATTAGCAAATTATAGACTTTGAAATGTAGGCAGACAAATATTTGGCCCTGTATCAATCAATTTGGACCAGCTGGGTAGAAATTCACACAATCCCAGGAAGCCCGGGAAGTGAGGTGCTCTTTCATTTTTCATTCATTTGAAACATTAAAGAAAATTATTATTCTATAAAAATGTCCACTTTTCAAGATTTTAGTAGAGCCATTATAGATTGAGTTTTATTTTCAGTCTATTCTCATGACCAATAAACTGATCATTTTTCTTGCAACTGATTGCAGAGGAATAGTACCTAATGCATACACAGACACCTTAATGTTTGACTATTATACTCCAGTTTAAAAGTTAAATACTTAATAATGTTCTACTGCCCCAAAAAGGTATGTGTGGGGGTGGGTATACTTCTACATATACTAAATCAGCCTGGATACTAATTTTTGTAGTTATTCACAATAAATAATACCATTAGCATTCTTCTTCTGAGCCCCCCTAGTCCAGTGAGGTGACCCTGTACAAAGATCCTGATTGATCCTATGTCTCTCTGCTTTGGTTAAGCTACAAGGCTGTATATGGGGACAGCTGCACTTTGGGAGGAACTTAAAACAAATTTCATCTTAGTGACATCTAATCCAGTGCTTGGTACAAGACGCATGGAAAAGTCAGTGTCAAAATTAAACAATGCCGGCTTTGCAATGAGCAGATGCTTTTGCCTTGCAGCTGTAAAAACCTTAAAACAATCCAGTACTCTACTGTCTGGTCACGCAATGACCACAAAGCAAGGAATACATTTTGTCATTTATAGAAGATGTTTGCTGTGAGCTTTTATAGTCTTTTTTTTCCTTTAAAAAAAAAAAAGTTTAGAAACATAATAGGAATATGTTGGGGGTAATAGTAAGGTAATAAAGCTCTAAATTGTACAACAGAATTTTTAAGTATATTTGTCACACTAAATATATTTGAAAAAGAGTAACTCCTTGACAGGATAGTATTAAGCTATACACAAAATGCATTCTACAAAGGAAAAATCACCATAAACAGATGTTTTAACAGATTATGGTAAAAAAAAAACTTTGATATATAAGGACAAATGTAAATAATTTTCTACATGCAGGCCTTATATTAATACATCTAGTCTTGATCTAGCACTCTCCCTTTCACTTACTAATCCTTTGACTTACTTGTTTCTTCAGGTTTTTTTTTTTTGTTTATTATTTTTTTGTTTATTTTTCTGTTTTTGCTAGAGTGGGGTAGAGAGAGAAGATTACAGAGCTTACCATTTTTTACTTTATGACTACAGGATACTTAAATGTTAAAACAGTTCTCAGCTTAAATAATATGGTGTTTCAGCTTAAGAAACAAGGTCTATAAAGAAATTGCAGCCTTTTCTAACCTTCACCCTACAGGAGAGAATCTTGTCTCTGGCATTCAGGAATCTAGGGGTTAATATTTTAATACAGAAATAAACTGTTGTTCATGAGGAGAACTGCTCCAACTACTATGTCTGTGGAACCAGAGAACCAGCCTTACCCAAGTGACTGCATGGTCACGATCAATCAACTTCTGCTAATTGGGGTTCTGGCTTTAAAGATAGTTTTGTATGGTAACTATAAGAAAGAGAACCTAGTAATCTTACCTTTATTTTAAATAGTCTACTGCAAAATTTTTTTTCAGTAAGTTTTTTGAATCATTCAAATTTTTTTCTTGAAATCCTTTTCTCCCCAAGGATATCAATTCATTAACAACACCTCATTGCTTATAAATTTCATTGGTTGTCTTATTGGTTGAAGGTTTGGGGAGTCCCCTTAATTTCCTCCCCACCCTATAACTTAAATTTCAGTGAGTAAGTCCCAAAATAATACCCACACTAATAGTAAATTAATACAATTTTATTTTAACACCAAAGAAGGCATACTACTCCCTTTATTAAAAGCATTTGAGAAAATCTAAAATATTTTTGGGGTTGCTTTTGCATTTCTATATTTTATTTTCTAAGAATGTAATTAAGACATATTGACATATAAAGCATATTGGTGCATTATGTCTTTTTAAATATAAATTCTAGGCATTCATTTAAAGAGATAGGCCAAACTTAGAAATAATTTTTTCTATGAAATGTTTATAATTATCATTAAATTATATATTAGTATGATTTTGTTGTATTATTTGCTAATAGCTACAATTAGAATGATGATGAATTATGATGTCAATAGTATATGTCATCAAACAAAAGTAAACCATGCAACAAATACATATCACAAGAGAATTAAACTATAAAAAGATAAAAAATAACTGACATGTATTCCCAGATGTGATCCCTTATATCTTAACCCACACAGAAGAATAAGAATTAATCATTTTACAATGGCAGTATTCCAGATTACAATATTGTAACCTGAACAGCTTCAAGGATAAGGAATAACTATAAATTTGCACAAACTGGGTCTACTTATATTGCTATTTCATAACAACTTTAATAAGAATTATGTTAACAAGAACTTTAAGAAGATTTTGTTTAGAAGTGTATTCCAACTTAAGGTTCTTAATTACACAATTCTAATTCAAATTTAATGGACTTTAATACATTATATATTGTTATGGGACCACATAGAGATTTGCAAAATGACTGGTTCAAATAAATTGTCCTCTTTTAAGTTCATTTTTATCCCTTTGGGTTTACTCAGTAACAGCAATATATTTTTAAAGTATATATTTTACACAAAAAATACATAAGTCACAAATCAAAAGCTAACAGATGTGTGACTTCTAATTAGTTATAATAATCTCTGCTTCAATGCCATTAGAATGAGCCTTTCTTTTCTTTTGAAAACTAAAAATGCTTTCCTTTGAATTTTAAACTGTCAGGGTGCTTCAAAGTCAATGTACAAAATCTGCTTTGATTAAAATTTTAGACATCTACAGTGATAACTTTATAAAAGGAAAATATTAAATTATAATTATCCTAAACAGACACAGTCTTGTGAAACTAACCCTACATTCATGTTAAAACACAAAGAGTTGAATATAATGAATTTGATTCATCCTTAGACACAAAGCTTCACCACAGTAAACTCAGTCAACTGTTGCTCTTGCGTCTATATTCATGGTGCTTAAATAGCGCACTTTAAAACAAAAAATACTCCAATTGGCTTTTCATATATCCACCCTCCCCAAAAATAACGCACTTGAAAAACTCAAATGATATGAAAGACTTCAAGGCCTCTTTTCTCCCTTTCATACCTCTTTTTTTTTTATTTCTGTTTGCAGTAATCTGCCTTTCTCTTTCTCTTTCTCATTGCTACAGAGCAAGCGAAGAGGCTCAGAGCTTTGAAAAGGGGGCTCAGTGTGTAATGGGTCCACTAGAATTAATTTACTTGCACCAAATCCATTGAGCACAGAGGGTTTTTTTTCCCCTCTCTCTCTCTCTCTTCTCAAATCATTTGGAGTTGAACGCAGCCCCCAGCCTTTGTAATTCTAGTAAAGCACTTAAAGTGCACAGTAGGTGTTCATGAGGACCATCTGGTCAAAAGCAAAACAAGCTGCTGATTTTGCCTTTGAATAGAATGAAGCAAGTGTGAATTAGTCTCTTCAATTAGCACTATTACAACCTGTCAAGTGCATATTGTAAAACAGGATTATTACAGTATTGGTCACCAGTGCAATTATTTACTCTCTGCCTTTTCTTGCATATAAAAATGTCTTATGTTTATTAGTTTCTGATAACTGAATATAATTTCTCTTACCCCAGGCATTTCAAATGCCACAAATCACAGACTATGAAATGTGGTCGGCTGAGTAGATGTTAGAATACATGTATCTTAAGTAACAAAGGAATAAAGCATCATCCTTAATTCCTAACAAAATTTCATTGTTTCTATCTTCTTGAAATGTAGGTGAAGAAATATTTACATGTGCTAAAAATAATTTCCAATAGAGATTATTCTAAAATACTTTCAGAGAAAGAAAAAGACTTATCAGTTCCGAATGACTGCATTGTAAATATTACTTAAACTTATTTCCTAAAAAGATAATTTATTAAGAATCACAAAACCTCAATATTTATAAGATGGTCATTACTGATTTGTTCCGTTGAAATGGTAAAACTTCAACAAATCTCAGTTATAAAATGTAACTTGAAACTAATAATATATGTGCATATTTGAAAGAAACTCATAATCTCTTTTTCTGAAAGCTGAATAAAGGCTTGAATTCATTGCCCAGTTGCTTAACTTAAGAAATTATATTTCTTTCATTCTTGGTAAAATGACATTTGTGATTTCAAATTAAAAAAATCAAACTACGCTATACAGTAATTAAAATGAATTCATTCTAATTGAGCTTATATATGCCACTTATCTTGCAGTAAAAATAAACTACTTAAACTTTTAATTAAATAAGCACACAATTTAATTTACCCTCTTGCATATGTGCATTCTAAGCTACCCTGATCTTCAGTTTTGTGCCAGAAGCCCCCCCCCCCCACAAATACTGAAAAACAAACAAAAAACCCCAGTATAACTAAAACATTTACAGAAAGGGCATGCTAGTTAAATTACAGTCAACCCACTACTAGAAAATTGCCCATTAGTACAATCTGTAAAAATTACATATTTAATTACTGTTAATGACCACCAGCATTAAAGAAATAGTTTAAAATATTTGTTAGCCAAGCAAGTTGAAAAAGCAGCAAATAGAAAAACAGGCAGAAAACCCAACACAGGTTTCAAATTTACAGAATCAGAAATAGCCTCATGATTTCACAATTATTTAGTCATGATTATTTTTGAGGACTGGTATGATTTATGTATTTAGCTCTCTTCTTATTGCTAATTCACACTGTTGGCTTCCCCGTTGACAATCACTAGTATTAGTAGTGAAATGTTTTACTATTCCATGCAAGATATATCTTTACAGGTTGTCAATTTTTCCTTTATTCCCATTAAGAACTAAATCAACATTAATAAAACAGTGAGAATTCTAGGGTAAAGTGAAACTTCGAAGAGGATTTAAATCGTGCTTCTCGCTATAGTAGATAGGCAATACTCCACTATTCCACACCAAAAATACTTAGGTTTCTTATAATTGTTATTCTGGGTCATATATGTATTCCATAAATTTGTATGACATCTACAAAGGAAAGTGGATATTCTACCCAATAGAAGCTTTGCAGTAGTAAGATAGACAACAAATTGTTTCCAAGAAAAGTTGGCCTGGTTTCAGGGATTTTATATCCTTTTCCACACCAGGGTTTGGGATTTGCAGTAGGTAAATCAATCTCCCTTCACCTTAATTTAACCAATCTCAAGTGCATTTGTAAGCAGATCTTTAATAGTATTAGACAGAATTACTAGAATCTGTACGATTAACTTTAAAAATCTAAGTTCTCACTGTAGAACATTCATTAAGATAAAATAAGCTTGTTCCAATTTTCAAGGATATCCACTATTTTAAAAGTGTGACAAGTAAGTGCTTTAGGGCCCCGAAAGGTAAAAAGACAGATTGTCACAAAGTTATTTTTCTATTTTTGATATATTTGACAAACTTTCACAAAATGGAAAAGAGGAAGAATATTTATTCTTATAACTACTTGTAACTCTCTGACCTTTTAATATTATTTCTGCCTTTTCCTAAAGTAAGAGGATAATATAAGTGGAAGGATTTGTAAAGAGCATTAAAAAAATAACCTCAATATCTAACTAGCTTAAATTAAAATCTAGAGCACCCAAAGGACATAAGTCATGCATTGTGAGGCAAGATACCACAGACCAGAATGAACAAACACTTGTACAATTATCGGTTTATCACTACTAACGTACATGAACATATGGTCATTGAAGAGTTTATTTGAAATTCTAACTGCTTCTAAGATCTATTTTCTAATTTAGTATTTTTTAAATGTATTTTGTTTAATTAAAAGTTTATATAATAGTTTCTTTTTCAACCCTATTTCATTTAATAGAAATTTCCTTTTGGGGGAGAAATAACAGCTTTCTTTAAAAAAGAAAAGGCTTTCAAAAAATTAAAATGACCAAAAAATGGTATATTTTTTCACCTACAACAAAGATAATACACTACTATACTGGAAAGCAAAAAATCTGTTTTGTTTTTTTTTTTTAATTCCTTACTTTCCTTCATATATTGATCAAGATTTATTCTTGGACCTATTTAAAAACACTGAAAAGAGATCTCTGAAACTGGCTATAGAAATTAATTTACAATTTAGGATACATGGCATTATTAAGCTTCCACAGTAGTAGAAAAATTCTAGCATTTATAAAATAACACTGCAAAATCATTTTAAGATTATAGCAACCTGACTTTTAATCATGTACAATGCATGTACTTAGTGTTACTGTGGGTTGCACAGCTGTCGCATAAGGGTACCCAGTCCTCCTGAAACTCTACCTTACCAGGTATTCCACAAGTTAAAGAAGGAAGTTTTAGGACTAGGTCTACAGAGTATGATCCTAGGCCTAGAGAAAATAGTCCACATTCTCTTTCCAAATTGTACAAGAATAAAAGAGCCTACGTGTACCTGGTCTTCACCAGCAGAAAAGCAACTGCTATCAGAAACTACTGGATTTACTCTTGCCTGGCAAGAAGCATTTCAAAGTGTTATTTTAAATCAACCAAAAAAGGGGAGAAAAAGAAAAATGAAATAGGAGAAGAAGCCAAACTCTTTTCAAGAAATACATAAGACTATCCGTCTTTACAAAAATATTTCTGGGACATTTTTCATTTAGAAAATGGTATAAAAATAGGTTTACTGTTTTTAAGTCTTTGAAGCTTAAAATGTATTTAATAATCTAAACAGCAGGCCTTGAAGAACAGTTTCAGCCAACTGTGACGCATCATGGCACATTTACAGAATTTTAAACATTTCTTTTAATAATTGATGCAGTCATTTTGAATCACTCTGCATAGGATATCAGGTGTGAGCAGACTGCATTAACACCGCTTAAACATTTCAACTTGTCAGTATGGCCAACTCGATTTCGGAAATATTTGCAGTATTTTCCCATCGAAACAGTAATAAAGGCAAAATAAATATATGCCACTACTTTATAATCACCGAACATTAATGAATATTTTATGTCTTTTTAAATCTCCCTGTTTAATTTAAAAGGGTGAAATTAAGTCTCCTCCCTGCAATATGCCAATTATCTGTAAATCAAACAATAACTTGGCCATTATGCTCCTTTTGTTAATATAAGAGAAACTAATTTGAAAACACTGAAAGGCATTTGTAGATTATCAGTTTAATAGTCCTTTCTGCCCTCTTGTGGGAGAAAGCAGAAATACACTCAAACTATAGAAACTGGAAATGAAAAAAAAAATGAAAGGTAAAATTTTAGCAATAAAAATTTCATTCAGAAATAAAAATAAAGCAGTCTATATTTATCCATAATACATTAAATTAAAACTGTCTCCAATTAAGAAAATAAATCAACGGAATAAAAATTACATCTTCTCATCTTTGCTTTTCTTGATTAAACTGGGGTTATTTTGAAACTGAATTTCTTCACTTAATTATACTAAATATATACTTTTAACTTTACCAACGTGAAGTTCCCAGAATAACTTTGTAACAGAGTCATAGTTAAACACTATTTCTTGTGCAAAAACAATGATTATTCAAGGAATTAAAAATCTAAATTTAGAGAGTAGGACACCCATTTTAGAGGTTAAGAATGAGATGGCAATTAATATATTTTAAACCATGATTTAAAAAATGAGATAATTCAAACCTTTGATTCAAATTAGGGACCAAGAAAAGTTTTAAAGGTTTTAGTTACTAATCAACTAACTATTCAAGTGATAAACACAGAAAATAAACTTTAAGCAATGAGTTATGACATATTCAGAAGTTGAAATTCACTGACAAAACATGAAAAAAGGGAAACATTAATAGTCTACCCATTAGTGAAATAACTCATATACTTCTGAAAAATGATTAGATGAAAACTTGTTCTTTCAATGTGACAGTAATTATATAGTCCAAGAAAAAAATGTATGAAATAATCCATGATTAAGTATGATTAATTCTCTTTATAAAAACATTAATAGACAAATGATTGCTGTCTTCACAATTTACAAGGGGTAATGTGACATAATCATCATTTCAGTGTTTCTAAACACAAGTCCTGTCATAGCCTTTACACACTTTCCTCCCAATGGAGATAAATTACTGGCTTTTAGGTAGGTGGGGTCATGGGTAAGAAGACATTTCTCCTCTCTTGGGGGAGGTTCTTTTTGAAACAGTGGCCCTGGTTGGCCACACTGAAGAAAAAACTGACTATAAATAGACTCTTCACAGATATTCTGAGTTGAATGACTGAAGGTTTCCATCAGCATCTCTCAAATACTGCCCAAGACTGGGATTGAGCTGCTTAAGGAAAGTCCTCCCAAATTCTTCTTGGAAACAGACAGGGCATACATTTTAAGTGACACATTTGAAAGCAACCTTTCAAATAAAATACAAGCATGTTTGAAAATGCATGCTAGCAAAGATTTCCAAATAAGTATTTTGAACAATTACCACAAAACCATGAAATATATTACATAATAATGAGTATTTTAAACAGAGTTTTAAGGTGCCTATTTTAAGAATTATCAAGAGCTCCCATTTACAAAATGTTTTTCTAGGTCAAGTCATTTAATATATCTACAGTAATCATGATGCTCCAGTTAATTAAAATTAAGAACCCAACAATGAAACATGGAGAGTTCTCAACCAGAACAGATAAGCCCTCTTTAACAGGGTCAACATTAGCTATAATGAGCTACCTTTATTCCTTAGCTGTGAGACATAACTCACCTCTTGAATGGTACTGCTTCCTGAGAAGTTCAGGTTGTACTCCCGCTGGACTTCTCGGTGGGTGATGATCAGCATGAAGTTTTGATTTAATGACTCCTGCAGGGCACTGAAAGGGTTGAGAGAAAAACAAGGAACTCTTGAGATGAACAAGTTCTAGCTTGCTTTACAGCTAGCTGCAAAAACCCCAGGAGTACCATAACCTTCACACAGGCATGTCCGGGCCCAATGTTATCATCTTCTCAGCTCCTAAAGGCAAAAGAGCTTGCTGAGAACAACCAAGGGGAGCTAACCTGTTAACCCCTTCTCTACCATGGTTTTTCAAACTTCAAATCCAAATATTTTGCATACATAAGAATTTTCTACAAGCCATATACTATTGTCTGCATATGTAGTTCTTCCAAAAGAACCAAATTCTTCAATTACATCAAATTCCAAATATGTTACTAAAATATATACTCGTTGTTCTGGAAGAAAAGAAATATGAAACTACTGTTTGTCTCCATGAATGTTATATAAGAATAAAAATATGATTTAAGTCAAAATTGAGAAAGTATTGAAATCTACAGAACTTTAAATGCTACAACAAAATGCCTTTAAAATAATTGTGCTTTCACTTAGGACTAAGAAATATACAGAATTCAGAAACTGGAGAATTCATAGCAACATTAAACTCTGTGCCAAAGTTCCAAAACATTAGAAATGTGTCAGAGTCATAAAGAGTTAATGAAATTAACACATAAATTAAGAAGCATTAAGTCATGGTTCTATTTGTTTATGACAATACTAAGAAGTACTATCAACATTAAAGATAAAAATATATCACCATTATTTGTGAATAATTAGTACCGCCAGCCTCAAGTGTACTTATGCCATATTAATGGAATTAGAAAAATATTTTGGATGTGCTCTATTATTCTGGCCTCATCACTCCTCCTTTGCCAATCTGTAACTATGTGATAAACATACATGGAATGTAAAATTAGAATTAGGCAGTTAATCTGTTTGTTCTATTGTCTCCTATAGAGTTCACAAGTTGATTACAGACTAAAATTAACTAGGAAACACTAAGACAGCATGAAATACTATTAATCAAAATCAAGGGAATGATACTCCACAAAAACAGTTCCTTTAAGCAAGGACCTTTGTCACTATCTCCTTAGCACCAAGTATAATGTCTTGCATACTGCAGATAAATAGTAAATGAATAATGAATAAACTGTGAATTTCCAGAAGGCAAGAGTCTTACTCAATTTTGTATCTCAAATAGCAGTCCTGCCTTCTGGAAAACTACCATAGGAATTAAGATTTTTTATTTTGATTTATTGAGTTATCAATATTAAATCAATGCTTTGCATTATTCCAAGTGCTAAAAAAACTAACCCAAATAATACACAGTTCTTATTCATAAAAAGCTTCACAATCTTATAAATGTAAACAAATACATAAACAGCCATAATATAATGTAACAGATACAACTGAGAAACTGGGGGCGCAGGAAGTGCTAAGCTCTGTCCCAGTGAGAAGGGGAAGAGTTTAGGGGAAAGCTTCAGAGAAAGAAGGAAGGAGAGGGAGAGAAAGAAAGGAAGGAGAAGAGGGAGGGGAAAGGGAGGAGAAAAAAGGAAGGAGTAGGGACGGCAGGGGGAGGGGAAAGAACAGGGAGAGAAATGGATATATAGATATAAGTTAAAATATGAAGGGTAAGTAGAACTTCTGAGTTGATCACTTGGAAGGGATAAAATTTTTGTTTTGCTTGGGGAAGAGAGAAGTAGCACTTTTTAGACAAAGAAATAAATGGAAGAATGTATCATATTCACTCACTCTGTTATCATATATTTATTGTGCACCTATCAATGTTTATGACACTGTTCTAGTTGCTAGGGATACAGAGGTGAACAAGAAAAACATGGTCACTGCTTTATGAAACTTATATGCTAGTAAAGAACACAAACGATTAAGTAAATGTAGAAGTAATTTTATAGAATACTAAGTGCTGTGAAGAAAATAAAACAGGATTACAACATAAAAGGTAAAGGAGGAGGGGCAGAGTGAAGAAAATTATTTTCACCAAAATAGTTTTAGGGAAAGCATCTCTGAGAAAGTTGAGGCTGGTATGATAAAGAAAGAGATAACAGGAGTCTTATTACGTCCTTGTAGACCCTGTAAAGAACTTCGCATTTATAGGAACTGCAAAGGAAAACCATTGGAGGGGTTTTACACAAGGAAATAATCAAGATCTGACTTGCAATTACACTTATACAATTATTACTCTGGCTGCTCTGGCTACAGCGAGGAGTGAAACCATCGAGAGCAGACAGGAGGCCAGTCCTGGCAAGAGGCGATGGTGCTAACTCTCATTTTTTCTGCCTACCTGTGCCATAGGGTGAAAGAGGCAGAGACAGTGAAGAGTAGTCAGGTTTACTTGTATTTTAGAGGTAGAAGCCAGAAAACTTACTGATGGAGTATGAAATAGATATACCTATTGAAAGGCCTTGAAACTCCAAGGTCTCTGGCCTGAGCAAATGGGAGGATGGAATTGCATTTAACCAAGAAAACTGGGGTATGAACAGACTGTGTGGGGAAACAGAGTGAGAAGTTTCAGAAATACTGTTTTAAGATGCTTACCAGACATCCAAAAAGAGATGCACAGTTACATGGGAGTTGAAAGTAACATAAGAGCTCGGAGCAAGACAGCTGACAGCATTATAGACGGTATGCAGATTTTGTGGCTAAAAGTAATCACCTGGAAAAATACGTTACTTAGAGAAATGGAGACAGGCCAAAATGGATCCCTGGGGCATGCCAATAATTTGAAATCAAGCACAGGAGGAAGAACCTGTATAAAAAAGATTGGTAAATGGTCAGTGAGTCTAAGAGAAAACCAAGAAAGGTTAGTAGAGGGGGGCCAAAAGAAGTAACTTTCAATTAGGAGCAACTATGACAAATGGTGCTGATACGCACAGCAAGGCCAGAAAAATGACCATGTTCTGGAAATTGTGAAAAGCTCGGTGTGACCACAAAGAGGAATGCATGAGTAGTGTTGTGAGGCTGAAACAGCTGGCTGAGTCAATGTTCAATATATGCATGTTAAATGAATTCAGGCTGGAGAGTGGCAAGTAATGAAAAGGTACTTGGAGTCTGAAGGATTTTCAAAGGTAGATCTATTTCACAACTATTCTCCAAAATTTGGCTTTTGTTCTAGAGCTTGGCTAACTTTGCCCATGTCAATAATATCACACCATACTCAATTCAAATCACTATTTATGTTGTTCTCATCCTCCTTCCCATCCCCCACCCCCATCCCAAATACTGCAAAGCTTTCAGACCACCTCATAGTCTACCGTTTGTACATATTAGAGACCTCCTCTTCTCTGAATTCCTGCATCACGAACTTTATTTAATGCTTAATTACAGTGCATTTTATACAGTTTGCTTTGTTTCGTGTGTGAAAGTCCTAAATTCAAGACTACAAATCTTTTGTGGGTAATTATCTTATTATCCATCAATATTTTCCCTTGGCAACTCTCATTTAAAGGTGAGTCAATTCAATCCTATAGATATTAAGGAATAGCTCTGCATATTCTGAACTGCATATTTTTAAAAAACTGCTAATTCTCATTTTTTCTGCCTGCCTGTGCCATTTTATTCACAAAATTGTGGTTCACAAATGTTAAGGAATTGCCCAAGGTTATGCAGCTCTAAAAATATGAAACCCAGTTTCTAAGCTGCATTTACTTCTATGTTCTTTACACATGAGCATCCCATCTCCCAAATGGCTAGGCTGCTTTGGGGATAAAAGCATGAACAACTGCTAGGAGTTCACAATTCACTTATTCTTTCCACCATGATTTGTAATAATACAGGAATAAAAGACATAACCACTGACCTCACAGAGGTTAAAACAGATGTGAGGATTGTACAGATGTGGGAATGAATAATATTTTGAAGTACTGTGAAGAATGAATAGTAATTTGGCAAGTGAGTATGGGCAATGATTTTATATAGACTAGTTTGAGCAGACAGAAAACGGGAGAATATAGAGAAGGGTGTAGAAAGCAATGAGGAAGAAGTTTAAGGGAATGTGAAGACAGGTTTATAAAAGAGAAAACTTGAAAAACAGTAAGGACTTACATATGAGGGCTTCAAGTACTAGGCTAAGGAGCTCCGAATTCCAGAAGTCTTGATTATTATAAAGATCCTCCTTTAGCTTCACATATGAGCCTACGCATGTGTTTAATACTTTTAATGCTTGCCTTTATGCAATTCCTTAGGAATGTTTCTTGATCTTGACTGGCAGACTTGTGCAATAGCTCTGTAGAAAGGTTTGCCAGGACCAGTGTTATCAAACTACTGTAGATGAACACCAATTTAGTCTAGGTCTACAATTCCTCAATAACCCTGAGGAGGGCAAGTTGGCAAGAAAAAATATGGCTTTAAACTGCTCCGGAGTCACAGAGCCAGGTTTTGAATCCCTGCTCTACAACTTGCTAGCTATACACAACCTTGAAATACCAATCACATATTCTTTTCAGTGGTATTTATTGTCTGGGGTGGGGAGGGGGAAGGGCAAAAAACCCTGGAATTATCTTCTGGAGGGCAGGCTCCTTATAGTACAGGCTTCCCCTGTTAGGTAAGTGCTCTAGGAACCCATCTGTATCAGTATACCAGCTGGTGTTGTGGTGAGAGGCTGTGTTCACTTCAGTGAATTTTTTTGAAGACCCTTTCGATGTGTTTGCCCATTTAATGATGGGGTGATTTACAAGTGCACCTACCCCTACTGCACTGAGTGCTCAGCAGTTTTTGACCAAAAACAGCATGACCCACATGCCCCACCTTCTCTGTTCACCCAATCTTGCCCTGAGCAACTCTCCCCTCACCATGAACAAAGTCCTCAAAGGGAAATATTTTGCTGATGTGGAAGAGGTGAAACAAAAAATGGCAGAAGCACCAAAAGGCGTCAAAATTAGTGAGTTCAAAAACTGTTTTGAGCAGTGGGGAAAAAGTCTCAATAGGTGTACTGAATCGAATGGAGAGTACTCTGAAGGTAACTGAAGTTTAAACATATAAGAATAAATACACAATTTTCAATAAATAAATTCCAGTTATTTTTTGGGTCCGCCCTCATACAAGGCTCAATTTTAGGCACTTAATTACTCTGTAAATTTTCAGTTTCCTCTTCAGAAAAAGGATAATACTCCTTATTTCACTGAATTATGAATATTAAATTTTAGAAAGCCAAGTGGGAATTTTTATGCATGTAAGTTTTAAGGTGACGTGTTATGACTTACTAATAATAGAATACTTTTAAGGGATTTTTATACTTGAAACCCTATAGTGACAGTGAAACATTAACAAATGGATTCATGGTGTTTTTATGGCACTTATTTTTCACTTTAGTTCCTTTTTTCTGCAGGAGGTCATAAAGGATAAAATCTGTTTTGATGCATTGAATATACTATACATTATGTCTGATGTTATCCAGATTCAGTGTTCTTTTTTACAAAGGTCTTCTTTGGAGTTGATTTATCACATTTGTGCTCTCTATGAGAATGTTTTGGTTTGAGGAATAAGATGAGGGCATTATCTACAACCTCAGGCTTCAGCCTGATTCATTCACTTAGCCATTAATAATAATGACTAGCCTTTAATGAATGCTGCTATATAACAGGCAGAGTTTCCTGTCAATTTAAGAAGTTATCATTTTCCTTTTACACAAAATAAGTAGCAGTGGCCCGAGTTTAACTCATCATCTGTCCTCTAGGTACAGGAGAAGGGAACCCAGTAAGATCATACCTTTGCCTTCATTGAGTTTACTGAGAGATGGGCAAACAAGCAAACTAACAATTCATATTTGGTAATTTGCTAAGAACTCTAATACCACTTTTCCTAAAATGCTATAAAAATATAAAGAAATCCGCAGAACTTGGCATGTGACCTGAGTAAGTTTTGTTTCATGAGTTCCTCCCCCACCCCTCCAGGGGGTAGAGGAATGGGAAGGAGCAGGGAAGACCGTAAGAAATTTATCATGCTAATTTGCAAAGACTATTGCTAAAATATTATCTTGGCAGACTGATTCTAGGTGCTGCTTAGCAGAGTGAGTTAAATCTTCAGTTGCTGCATTAGGAGAAATTTTCTCCTTAATGGTGTCTTATAATGGGTGGTTAGGATAGTTAGCCACAGTTAACCCACCTTCAAGCATGCCTTCGAATTGCAAAGTCATTCATACCACTTCAAATTTTGATCCTTGAAGTAGCTCTGAAGATCACTGCCAACCAAAGTACATAGATGAGAAATAATACGAAATGGGTGTTTTTTTTTAATGGCATGTTTTCTCTCCAGTTAGAGAAAGAAGGAAAAATGCAAGCAAATGTAGAAGCTTTCCAAAAGCAATCTGAATTTTAACCCAGTGCAATAGATGTTTTGATAGAATAACTATTCTCACTGGTTTTTAACTTTTCATTCTCCATTATGATTTTCCTTTCAGTTTGAATATTTGCATTCATTAACAAGGAGATGGTTTTGTTTCTATAAAACCATTCACATTTACATTTCAAACGTTGCCATTCAAACTTACCATTGTTTTACCTTCAAGTCAGACTGAAATTAATGTTTAAAATATAATGAGAACCATATACATTGTTCCCAAGCTTTGAGCTAGTGGCTATTTGCAAAAACGAACAAACCAAAACCATATACTGGTAATACAACATAATGCACTGAATGTGAAAATTTTAAAACAATTACTAGGCAAAGTGCTAGACATTTTCATAATTCTCCTGGCCAGGTTCTTAATTTTAAAAGTAGGGGGAGGAGGGAGATAGGTAGGATATAAAAGAGAACTATAAAAAGATAGAAAGATAGATAGAGATTAGACAGATATCCACTCCCTTAAAATTTGCAGTATTAGCCCTGGCTGGTGTGGCTCAGTGGACTGAGTACTGGCCTGCAAACCAAAGGGTCACTGGTTTGATTCCCAGTCAGGCCACATGCTTGGGTTGCAGGCCAGGTCCCCAGGAGGGAGCCCTTGAGAGGCAACCATGCAGTGATGTTTCTCTCCCTGTCTCTCTCCCTCCCTTACCCTCTCAAAAAATAAATAAAATCTTTAAAAATTTTTTTCAGTATTATAACTAAGCATTAACATCTAAGCCAGCAAAACAATTCTAGAAGTACTTTTCAGTAAAGCATCCTTTCCCTGCTTCCTTTTCTGTCCACAAGTCTTGGACTTCCAGGATCTTTCATTAACAGAATGTCCACCTCCACCTGGGGAGATCCCACTCCAATTTAACTGTGAACATTTATCAGGAACGGAGAAGTCATCTGTAAAATAAATTGACTTCTAATGTGTACCAAATTCATTGTAATTTACTGACTTAACTGAATGTATTTTATATTTCCTTCCAGTTTTTTTTAATAATGTATAGCAAATGTTAACACAAAAGTTACAATTAAAAAATGAAGCTACATTTTTATACACGCAAACTTAAAACAGCATACATTTTTTGTTTTCTTAAGACTTTATTTATTTATTTATTTATTTATTTATTTATTTATTTTTAGAGAGAGGGGCAGGGAGGGAGAAAGCAAGAAAGAGAAAGATCGATGTGCAAGAGATACATCAATTGGGTGCCTCTCACACGCCCCAAACTGAGGACCTTGCTCACAACGCCGGCATGTAACTGGGAATCAAACCAGCCATCTTTCCCTTCCCAGGCCAGCACTCCATCCACTGAGCCACACCAGCCAGGGCACATTTTTAGCCTCCATATGCCCAGTACTGATAAAAAACAACAACATTAACAAAATAAATATAAGTCTTTACTGTCTTGATTGACTGTATTTCACTTTGAGAGAGCACTTAATGACCAAAGCACATGGCTATTTTATCACATAGGATGCAGTGATTTTCCAAGAACTTAAAGCTGCACTGTAGTAGTGAACAATCATATGATCATTGTGTGGCTATACGCCTGTCATTTTTCCTGATTAAAAAGAGGAACTGGCTTCCCTACCGCCAAATAGAAGCAAGCTCATTTCATACAGTAGAACAGTAGTAGGTAGGCTGTTTTGCATCAATCAAGAATAACAGTAACTTAAGGATTTCTCTTGAATTAAGAAGCCTCTTAAAGTCTTCAATGTGTAGGAGATTTGACCAGGCTAAACCACAGCCTTCCTATTAAACCAGTAACAGTTCTGAGGGAAGCACTCACTGTTACAAAGTACAAATCTATCAAGATTAAACAACTAGACTAGGAAAACAACAAATTAAATCTTGGGCTTCAGGGGCTGTTATGGACTGAGTACTTGTGTCCCACCTCAAATTCACGCTAAAAGCCTAACCTCCATTGCGATAGTATTTAGAGTTAGGGCCGTTGGAAGGTGATTAAATTTAGATAGAGGAAGTCATAAGTGTGGGACCTCCAAAAAGGGATTAGCATCCTTATTAGAGAAAAAGACTACAGTTTTTTCTTTTTTCTTTTTCTGCCAAGTGAGAACACAGTGAGAAGACAGCCATCTGCAAGTCAGAAAAAGGGCTCTCTCACTAGGGAGCAAACCTTCAGGTACCTTGATCTTGTACTTCCCAGCCTCCAGAATTGTGAGGACTAAATGTCTGTTGTTTAAGCCAACTGGTCTACGGTATTTTGTTACAGCAAACTAAATTGACTAACACAGGGGCTTTTAGGGCTTCTGTATTCACAACACTCAAGTAAATAGCTGCCATCAGTTCAGCACAGGCTTTTCTAAATGGCTGGCTGGCTGTAAACACTTGTACGTACACATGCAAACTAAAATCCATAGTAGAAAACAATATGCTTTTGTTATAGCTCATATAAATGAGGGATGATTGAGAATTGTGCATTTACTATATGTAAATGATATCTCCATAAAAAATTGTAAACCATAAAAAATGAACAATCTGATAGCTATCATTTTGCAGTTAAACGGGCACCATATTTTAACTTCAAAAATACAATATACTTTTCATTAATGTAAATGAAAATCATGAATTTGTTACTGTTGCTACTTAATAAGACCATAGTCCACTGATAAAATATGGGTTGTTGTCCGTGAAATTTAACTTCTCAGATCAATGTTGTGTACACAGTTAAGATAAGTCAAGCATTAACACCAATGCACAAATTGAAAATCTCCTGTTTCATCCCTGCTGTGTGCATATTCCATTTGTTACCTTGCACTGGATATTTTAAACAAAAATAACAATGTAAAATAATAGGCTTAGTAGGCTAATTTCCAATAGTTTTATTTTTAAAGTATGATCTGACTTTGAATTACTGTGACTTTTTATTATAAAAATGTAAATAAATTTGGAATGTGCTGTTGACTTTTTCACTAACACTTTACAATTCATATCATTCCAAAAGGCCTTAAAAAATGTTCTCTCTTTTGTTTCATTGGGAATATTTTATGATCTGCAATGATCTTTTTATCCTTTCAGATATATCAAGATTTTAAATTAAAAAGCATGACACAATGCAATTTGAATTTCCATTCTAAACTTACAGTCATATGAGCTCTTGTCAACAAAAGACCAAATTTACTATAATTATGGATTATTTACACTAAAACAAAATAAGAAATCAATATGTAAATGTAATGTTTGTTGTAGCTAATGCAGCCAGCAATGACAGATTAGGTTCAAATAGCAATCAGTTTGAAAATCTGGCACATATGTAAATGAGTAGGGACTTGATGTTTACATTTGACTGTATTTCATTCAGGATTTTTAAATTGTCTCAAGAACAGCATAAAAAGAAAATGTTAATCTTTCCAACTATAAATACAACTTGAGCCCTCATCATAACCGAAACTAGGTCTTGCTCCTGTCCAGCTAAACTAACATATGATACTAATAATTCTGAGCTGCAGATTACATCATTCTTAATTAACACTCCGCTACAGTTGTTAACATCCTCCAAGACACCATGTTATCATCACCACAAGTTCTGTAACAATCTTAAAACCACGTTTAACAAAGGTTGGCCTCTTACTCTATAGCAACTTTTAATTGCTTTTTTGCTGGCAATTAAATATGTCTAGATAAACAAACATTTGGCTTCACATAATTCTTAATAACATTTTTTTCCTGATGATTTCAAAGTTCAGGTGTCCTTATGTCTATAATTACTGTTTATCAATATAGTGATATATTGGATTCAGCAAAATGTATTAACCAAAGTATTTAAGATTAATGAAAAGTGGTAATTAGTGGTGATAGTGATATATTGTGATTCATCAAGTAGTTCATAGCAAAACTGTAAAAACGTAATTCCACACATCCAAATCAAGTATGAAGAAATCCCCAAAAATTACATTTACAGATATATTGATTCTTGTTCCATGAATTACTGACCAAGTTGCTGAGTGTCCATTAAATCAACCACAGAGAATACCTGCAGTTCTTTTCCAAAGTGTGATGTTAACAAGCTAATCTCAATAGTCACTGACCTATCAATAGGCAGTAAACTATATAACTAGGTTTGGTATATCAATCCAATTAGATGTGTTGTGATCTCCCTCAATGTTTTAATTGGGGACAATTTCTTCTTTTATCCAGAATAAATAACTTTAGGGAAATGTCCTTTTCTTAAAATAAGCCACTTTTCAGTAGCCACTTACTAAAATATTTACCAAGCCAATACTTCCTAAATTTCATTTTTATAAAACCTAGCAACACTCACTATAATTAAATTTAAGTTAACAGTATGAAATAATGCACTTGAGACATTGATTATATCTATTCATTCTTGAGAAATTTATGATAGACAAATCAATAAAATATAATCTTGAATTAATTTAAGAATGATATATCTTTGTTATCAAATATTGTTCTGATTACAACAATGGTAAAACATTTTCACGGATGAATATTCTTTGTGAAAACAAAAAAAAAAGTTGTTTTGTAAAGCATTTTGAAAAAATTAATTGATCCATTTAGAACATTTACTTGCACATATAAAGTTTGCAGAAAACTGTCTTTTATAGGTTATGTAAGGTCTCTGCAACACGGCTAAAATCTCACAAATATTAATCAATAAAAAGCCACCATGAAGAAAACACACTCACAGAACAACCATTTCAAATGATACCTCAGCAAATTATTTGGAGATTAAAACCTATTGCTTTTTTCTAGTTCCAAAATAAAAATACATAGCCAAAGAAGTCCCCCACCAGAAGTTATTCATCTCTTCCTGAAGGGGATGCATCACTTCTTCCATCCATTTAAAGGACTTATTGAGCATCTGTAAGCCAGTGGGCACCGCTCCTAGTTTACTTTACATATGAACTAGGTTGAAATGAGACATTATGTTGAGGACCATATTGACTCTTACCTTTTGAGTAATGTTCAAACACATTATGAAGAGTTATTTGGAGTTAAGAACCACATGAGAACCAAGTCCTGACTCATCTATTAACTAGCTCAATGATCTGGGAAAGAGAAATCACTGAGCACCTGCACTGTGCCAGGTTCAATACTCACATGCGCTATCTTATTTAAACATACTATCCCTCTCCAAAAGCCTTCTGAAGCAGAAAGCATCAGCCCAATCATTTGGGTTGAAGACACTAGGGCCTAACAGACTATTTAACTTCCCCTTTCTGTGCCTCAGTACCCCCAGTCATAAGATGAGACCAGAGTAGATGACCACTTTAACTCCTTCTGAAGGTGACACCCTACAGCTTTCTTCTCACTCTAACTCCAAGGTCTTGAGGATGTGACTCCTCTTGCATTCAGGGAATACACCAAACACTGAAATAGCAGGATATAGACAAAAGAGTGAAAAATACTTCAAGGATTAACATTTGTGCAGAGATTGTACAGGGAAACAGAAGTAGGATGAAAGCTATTTGAAAGCATCCTCAGAATGTCATTCTAATAACTGAATCCCACAACAGTTCTTTGAGATTTCTCAGTTATCTTCCTTCCTTGGGATAACAGAAGCAGATGAGTGTTTAGAATGTCCTTAGCAGGGGGTGGGAGAGATGGGAATGAGAAAAAGAAAAAGGTACATACGTTTGTGCGAGTATCAGTACACACACCACCCAGAGGGTGGTACTCTTAGCAAGAACCAAAGCTAGGAGCACAGGTGGATACTTACTACCACAGCCACTGGATGGTTACAAGAAGCAGAGACAGAGGAGGAATACTTGTCTTTCCTTTATTACATCATGCTTAATATCTGCAGTAGGTGCATATCAAATGTGGAGAGTGAAAAGGGACCTCGAGGATAGTGAAAAGAATGTTGTGTTTGCTTTTCTTCAGTTTCTTCCCATGCTGCTTCTCTCCAAAAGGGAAGAGTTTTAATGAAAACATTCATAGTATGTTTTCCCCATTCTAGACTTGATTCTCCCGGAAGAGAAGACTATGGCAATTATCCACAAGGTCACGTTATACTAGGTTAGGTTTCCCGGAAGACAGGAATGAGACCAGCAGCTTCCACATTCACTTTCTATGCCATGAGCTCCTTAAGCTGTCTTTCCTACCGTGACTGGGTTAGCAAGGCAGGCCTATTACATCAGTCCATCAGGCTCTGAAGACCCAGTCATAATTCTTCCTAAGGCCACCTGAGCATGTGGGTCCTAAGATTTAGATCTGCGGTGAGAGGTAAAGGACCCCACTTAGGACCCAAGTCTGGCCATTAAAGCTGTTTTGTCTTCCAATTTGGATACTAATTTTTGTATATATAATCCACTGTTAGGACTCCTAGAGATCAAAAAAAAAAAAAAAAATTAGTGACATCTGGATGCCTACAAATCTAGAAAATCCCCTTAATTTTCTAGTAGCATCTGAGGTCCAGAGCAGAACAGTGATCTACCCTAAGTCAAATCTTAGCTCGCTACTCTTCAATTCCTTCCACAGCACCCACTGGAAAATATAACAGCCTACCCTTAATTCAAGGCTAGTGTCACCTGCTTTCCACCAATGGTTTTCCAAGGACCAAAAAATGACCATATATTTTAACACCAGTGGTTTATTCAACTATCACTGGAGTACCAATTAACACCCTGAATTTACTCCTTTTATCACAAAAAAGCAACTAATTCAAAGCCATAGTTAAAAGCAACTTCACAACTTAGAGGCCACGCAAGAGAACCGTATGCTTGACTGCATGACCACAGCTCGACATCATCACAGAAGTCATTAAAATATTAACTGGAACCACCCTCCCACCAAAAAAGGGTCAAAGTTCAACAGCAAGACTCACTACTTGTCAAAGGAACAAGGCATACCATCTTCCATAAAAATTAATAAATCTGTATAATTAAAATGGAGCTGGGCACTTTCATCACTTAGTAGAAGACGACCAAAGTAAAGTGGAAAAAGACTGTCTTTTATTACCAAACCACCCACTCAATCATTTTCTAACAAGGTGATCATTAGTAGTAACAAAGTCCAAAATGTTAAACCTTCTCCAATTAGTATATTTATACATGGTCTGTGGGCTTTGGCATTAGCTTATGGCCCTTGCTTAGAATACTCTTCATTTGAATGGCTCCCCAATGATTCACATCTCAGCTTAAGCAGTACCTCCTCAGAAATGCCTTTCCAGACCTTACAACCTAGAGTAGTCACCTGTTGCGGACCGTTCAGCCTGGTTTCAGGAGTTGTAACCCTCACCCCATGGTGGGCTGTGTAAGAGCCAAGGGACCCACTTTATCTGGGTCTGTTCTGTCACAAGGACGTGACCTACTAAGGAGACAAAGCTTATCTCCCTGGCAGGAGCACTGCTTCTGCCTCATCCATCTCTGGCCTCAATGCTTGGTTGGTTAGTCAATGATGGGTAAGACTCCTCATGGGAGGGGCAACCTAAGCCAGACACAACCACTTGGGAGGCCTCATGGAAGGACTCGGGGGGCGGGGTGGTGCTGCAGCAAAGGGGATATGATGGACCCTCGCCCCCCAGCTATTCTGACATAGCCTGAGTCCTCATTTCCATCTGGGAGATGTCTCCTGCTTCCTAATCGGCTTAAAGCCTGAAACTATGAGGGTGAGTGGTGCAGCCCTGTGCCAGCCAGGACGGTTCCCTGGGTGATTGGGCATAAGAAAGAATTCCTGAAGTCCTGTGAAACATGCTTTGCTAAGAGTGCTCTCATTTAAATGATAAGGGTCCGAGGAGGAAATGAGTATGTCTCCCAAAGTTTGGCAACCCCCTTTCTGGACAGACATTGACTCAGATTAAGCCCTCAGATTTCTTTGACATGTTAAACCTGTATTCCTGTGTATTTGAACCCAATAAAAGCCTAGTGAGGAAGGGGTTCTGGGTCATTCTCCTCTGAGAGTTTGGCCACCTCTCCTCCCCAAGCAGTCATGTCTTGGTAGTTTTTATTTTCATCCGTGACGGAGGGATGGAGCTCTGTGGGCAGAGCCCCCCCACATCTGGTGCCCAGGACAGGGGCCCCCGCAGTCACCCAATTACTTCTTATCACGTCACTCTATTTTAGCTTTCTGCAAGGCACTTATTATGATCTCATGCTTTTTTCTTGTTTATACTTGTTACTTGTCCCCAGACCGTACACCCACCTCTACATATATTACATTGTAAACTCCATGAAAGCAGGCACCTTATCTTGTTCTTAGTCGTATCCCTAGCACTAGAACAAGGACTTAAACATATTGTAAGGTGTTACTCAATCTGTATCTAACAAATGAGTGAATAATTGGCAGCTTGTGTGAATAACATGATAAATGGACTCTCTGCTTATGTGAAAAACATTTTATGATGAGTTTGAAAATTAGCAAAACAGCTAATGAAGAGACTGCAGATGCATAAACCAAAAATGACACTCCTCAATTAGTCATGAAATTTTTCATATTTGCTGACACAAATGTGTCTTTATTAAGGGCCTCTGTCATAGATGACCCCTTCAGGAGCTGAGGGATATGCTAAGAATACTCTTCCTCTTCACAGCTTAGGGTCTAGTTTGAAAGAGGAGAGCCATACATGAATACTAGGGAAGTAAAGACTCAAAGGAAAAGTATTGCCTGAGAGCACAAAACCATTGCAGGACAGATATAGGACAGAATAGTGTGTAACCAGAAAGCCACACGTCCTTTCATTACTCTATACTATAATGGGAAAAATGATAAGGAACACTGGACAAATAAAGGCTAAGCTCATGCCAAGGAGGGAAGATTGTCCAGCTTACTACATTTATGAAACACTTATAGGATCTTTTGGTTCCCAAATACCTAATCCCTGTTCTGCATGATTCTTGATATCCCACCATTAAAACTTGACTCCTGCCCTGGCTGGTGTGGCTCAGTGGATTGAGCGCTGTCCTTCAAACCAAAGGATCACCAGCTCGATTCCCAGTCAGGGCCCATGCCTGGGTTGCAGGCCAGGTCCCCAGTGCGGGGCACGTGAGAGGCAACCACACATTGATGTTTCACTCCCTCTCTTTCTCCGTCCCTTCCCCTCTGTCTAAAAATAAATAAATAAAATCCTAAAAAAAAAAAAAAAAAAAAACCAACTTGACTCCTTAGCTTTGGTCTGCCATAAGAGGTAAATATCCTTAGGAATGTGTCATTTAACAGTACTTATTCCACAAATATTTCTAAATACCTAATATGTTTCAGGTACTCTTTTAGCTGCTGAGGATACAACAGTAGACACAAAAACAGTCTTTGATTTCTTATAGTTTTACAATGTCATGAAAGAGACAGATAACAAATATCAATATGAATATATATTAAATAATGTATTAGAGTGATAAAGCAAGATAAAGGGAGAGGATATACAGAAGGACTGGTTAGACAGGGGGAATCAAGAAAAGCCTGTCTCATCCTGGATGGTGTGGCTCAGTGGATTGAGTGCTGGCCTGAGAACCAAAGGGTGGTTAGTTTGATTCCCAGTCAGGGCACATAACTGGGTTGTAGGCCAGCTCCCCAGTAGGGGGTGTGAGAAGGGCAACCAGACACTGATGTTTCCCTCTTTCTCCTTCCCTTCTCCTTTCTAAAAATAAATAAAATCTTTTGAGAGAGACAGAGAGAGAGAGAGAGAGAGAAAGAAGAAGAAAGAAGAAAGAAGAAGAAGAAGAAGAAGAGGAGGAGGAGGAAGTAGAGAGGAAGAAGGAGGAGGAGGAAGGAAGGAAGGAAGGAAGGAAGGAAGGAAGGAAGGAAGGAAGGAAGGAAGGAAAGGGAAAGGGAGAAAGAAAGACCTGTTTGAGAATGTGATGTTTGAGTAGAAGCCTGAAGAAGTGAAGGAATGAGCCAAGTTGATAACTGGTGGAAGATCATTCTAGGCAGGGAAAGCACAAAGTGCAAATTCCCTGAAGTGGAAGTACACTTAGAATGTTTAAAGAACAGCAAGGAGGCCAGTGTAGCTGGCAAGCTATGAGCCAGAAGGAGAGTGATAAAAGATGAAGAGAAAAAGCCAGGGGCAAGGTTATGTAACTCCTTTATAGGCTATAGTACAATACTTAAAGGTCATAACATTTATACCTAGGTTTATGTTTTCCTAATACAGTAAGTCCTCACTTAACTTTGTTGACAAGTTCTGAAAATTTAAATAAAACACAGAACAAAATCAATTTTACCTTAGGCTAATTGATATAAACATGAGTTAGGTTCCTATAGCATCTCAGCAACTTTATAACAACACTGTTATATAAACAACATTGAAGAAAAAGATGTTATTCGAGAACCTACTGTACAGACTAAAGTATCTGTAGCCTTCCTCAAACAAGGACCTCAACAAACTCCCAATAACCAAATACCTTCTCTTCATCAACTCACCAGTACCCCTAAGTAAGTTTCCCCATCTGCAAAATGTGGGTGATAATATCTCTTTATGACTTATCATGAGTATTTAATAACATAATATTTATAAAAGGCTTGGCAAAAAGCCTGTCTTCATAAATGGTAATTGTTATATCACTGTCACCCTATACTTGTAATTTCACACTTCCTTAGCATCATTGTTCTTATGATTATTACCTTCTATTTCAGAATTATCTATAATTTGCACTTTGTCATCAACTATTACTATAGCAGCTCTAAATCCAGAACCCAGAAATTCTCTCCATTTGCTCCAGCCTTCTATTATTCTGCCTTTCCTGCTGTCTCTAAATCTGCCAGCTAACCATTCCAACACTTAATCCTGGACACCACCCTGCCTCCCTCCTATGAACTGAACTGCATACTGCCTAGAAGTCTTAAATAGAAGTCCTAACTCCCAATATGGATGTATTTGGAGACAGTTTTTAGGAGGAAATTAAGGTGAAATGAGGTCATAAGGGTGGGACCCTAACACAACAGCACTGATGTCTTTTTTTAAAATATATTTTATTGATTATGCTATTCCAGTTGTCCCATTTCTCCCCCATCATTCCTCCTCTCCACCCTGCAAACCCTCTCCCACCCACATTCCCCCCCTTTAGTTCATGTCCATGTGTCGTAAGTTCTTTAGCTTCTACATTTCCCACACTATTCTTGCCCTCCCCCTATTTTCTACCCACCGTCTATGCTACTTATTCTCTGTACCTTTTCCCCCTCTCTCCTCCTCCCACTCCCCTGTTGGTAACCCTCCACATGATCTTCATTTCTGTGGTTCTGTTCCTGTTCTAGCTGTTGGCTTAGTTTGCTTTTGTTCTAGGTGTGGTTATTAATAGCTGTGAGTTTGCTGTCTTTTCACTGTCCTATTTTTATCTTCTTTTTCTTAGATGTCTTTATAACAAGGAGGAGACTGGAGCGCTCTCTCTGCCGTGTGAGTATACATCGGCAAGTGAGTCAGGAAGGGAGCTCTCACCAGTAACCAAACCTTGCTGGAACCTTGATGTTGGACTTCCCAGCCTCAAGAAGTAAGAGAAATAAATGTCTGCTTTTAAACCACCCAGTCTACAGTATATTTTTATAGCAGTTTGAGCTAAGATATTTCCACATCCTTTTTGGCCATCAGTCCTTTTTTGGTTTTACTTTTTAAATTTTTTCCTTATTGCTGTCTCTTTCCCTCATACTTATAACTCTTGACCCTATTCCTCCCTCAACTCCTTCCTTCAGTCAAGTTTTCTGAATAAAAGTAACTCCAATTGCTTATTTCTTACTTATCTCTTAAAATTTACTACAGTCTTATTTTCATCCATTCTTTGTGCCAAAAATGATCTCAACAAAGTCATTAATTACTTACATGCCAAACTCAATGTCCTTTTAAATACTCATCATCCTACCTGGAATACAAAGCAGTATTTTGCATCACTGTACATTTGAGAAAAAAACATACAGGTTTTCTCAGTACAGATTTCTCAGGACTGTCTCAGTTATAATACGTGTGACTCTAAATTACATATGGGACACACACCAGTGAAAAGTTGCCCTGGCAACTAGGACATAGGTATGAGTTTATAAATAGAAATTCATGAGTCATCTTTACATATTTGGAAATTGAAGGGTTGAGACTAGATATCAGGGAGAAGGTACAGTAACAGCAATTGCTAAAAACAGAACTGTCAGGAACACCAACCCTTAGAGCTGATGAAGAGAATCTTACTAAGGAATCAACCTGAGTGGCAGACAGAACACCAAGAATGACTGGTATCTAAAGAAAATTTCTGTAAAGAGATGAATTAAGAAAAAGCCTAGCCCTGACCGGAGTTGCTCAGTTGGGCATTGTTCTGCAAAATGAAAGGTCTCTGGTTCAACCTCCAGTCAGGGCACATGCCTGGGTTGTGGGTTCAACCCCAGTTGGCATGCATGTAACAGGATCAGTGTTTCTCTCTCACTTTTCTCTCCCTCTCTTCCCCTCTCTCTAAAAAATAAATAAATATTTTTTTAAAGAAAATAAAAAGCCTAATGCCTTTAATGAATAGGTTATAAGCCTCCTGTGGACAGAGCTTGTTTTTATCAAGTAAGTAATCAATAAATCTTTGATGGACTGAATCGTTCCTATAATTATATGAAACATGCACAATAAAGTATTTTCCCCTTTCTAATTTTACTATGATTTATACTATAATTTGAAGTTTTGCCATAGAGGTACTGCTTTATCTTTCAATTACTTAGTGAAATTTGACTTATTAAAAAGACTTCAAATGCTTTTCAACTGTTATAAAAATTATGACTTAAGAATTTGCTCTTAAATTCTCAGAAATCTTGAAATTCTGTTTCCTGAAAAACATAATTTACTTTAAAATAATTCTAAATATAATTCAATTATAGGGTGCTCATATCAAAATCTTGCAGCTCTTGCCTTTTTTTCCAAAAAGAAATTGTAAATTCAAAATAAGACTCAATTACCAGGCACCCCCTAGTGGCAGTAAAATCAAGTTTGAAAAAATTTTAGTGCATATGGCTTAAGATAGAATTCTCTGTCTGTAGCTCTACCAAACCTTGAGAATAAAATGGTTTGTCAGTAAACAGTTTAAGAGTACGTTATTTTATATCTACATTTTACTAAATGATTAATACTGTATTGTAACTAAAGGTGAATTAACATTAAAATTTCATGACTATTCCTAAGAATTAAAGTATTAATGACTTTCAAAGAGTATATAATGACAAATTACAAGATTAAAAACATCTCATTCTAAAGATCAGCATCCAAAAAAAGTAGGCATCTTTGGAATAAAGCTCTGTATATTAATATTTCTGTCAAGAATTTGAAAGCTTAAGTAGATGCAGAGTCAGAAGGAGACTTTGGAATCAGAAGTATTTACTGCTGACCTAGAACAATCTCTTCTAAAAACGTCAAATTTCCTCATCTATAAAATAGAGGTATCAAAATGGACCTGCATCCTAGCAGGGTTGTTACAAAAATCAAGTAAGAGCTGAATGAAATCCTGGCCTGTGTGGCTCAGTTGGTTGGAGTGTCACCCCATATAGCCAAAGGTTGCGGGAACGATTCCTAGTCATGGCATATGCCTAGGTTGCAGGTTCAATGCCTGGTCAGGGAACCTACAAGAGGCAACCAACAGATGTCTGTGTCTGTCTCTCTCTCTCCCCCTCTCCCGCTTTGCTGTCTAAAAAAAAAAAAAAAAAAATCAAAACATATCCTTGGGTGAGGCTAAAAAAAAAGAGTTGAATGAAAAGTATTACTGTTGGTATTTATTAGCACAAATGAATCATTTTAATGATCGTTCTTTGTTATCTGTGCTTTTGTATACAATGTACAACTCCTGCCTTCTAAATTTTTACAACCACCCTGAGAACTAAAAACAGTGCTTCCCATTTTATAAAGAAAAAAAAAAATAAGACTCTAGACCAGCTGATACTTCAATCCAAAATTCTTCTCATTATATTTTGATGTCTTTTATCTAAAAAAATAGGTTATCATATTACTTTCCTGACTTGGTTATAATAAATTTTAAGAGTAACACTATAATACCAATGCTGTCTAGTCTGTATAGAGAAAACATATGTTATAAAGAAAGAACTACTGTTTGCCACTGCACTGGAACTGGAATGGCGGAAAACAGCCACAGAACCCTGTCATGGTTCTGCACTGCAATGAACAGGCAGTTTATTATCCAACTCTCCTCCATGTACCGACATCTACTGATTCATCTCAGAGAAATAAAACAATAAAATGGATTAAACATTAAACCAAACACCTAAATAAAATATATCTATTTTTAAAAAAAAAAAAATCTGAAGTCTGATATTAAAGTAGGATGGGATAATATGTACATAATCTTTCCTATTTTCCTCTACCAATTTCAGAATTCTTCCATGCATTTTCCAATTCTCAAATATAACACTAAAAATCAAAATTATAGCCCTGGCTGGTGTAGCTCAGTGGATTGAGCGGGGGCCTGCGAACCGAAGGATCGCGGTTCGATTCCCAGTCAGGGTACATGCCTGGGTTGCCAGGTCAGTTCCCGGCAGGGGACATACAAGAGGCAACCGCACATTGATGTTTCTCTCCCTCTCTCCTTCCCTTCCCCTCTGAAGATAAATAAATAAAATCTAAAAAAAAAAAAAAAAATAGCCCTCTATTCCTTTAAAAAAAAAAATCAAAATTATGTTTTATTTTTCTTATTAGATTATGAATTAGGTTATAAGTTACAAATATGATTTCTATGAATTCACCAATTATAACAAAATTCTGCAAAAACAAATTAAGTCATTGTAAACTTTAGTACACAGCAATTTTATCTGTCTACCATATATTCAATAATATGATTAGCTATATATATAACTCAATAGGAAGTTGTTTTTGGACTCTACTATATTGTTAAGATGTCAAAAAATTATTTTTATTTGGTGAAACAAAATGAAAATCATAAGCTAAAAGTAATTATTACCATTAGCCTTTAAGGTTCTGCATAACTTTTTAAATTGTCTCCTATGAAATCACACACAAAAGAGAAAAATAATCTAGTTTTATAGAAAGACATATAAAAATACTAAAAAAATACACCTCGGCTTTCTTATTATACTTTAAAAAATATTTATTAATGTAACTTTTTCATTAGCAAGAAATTCTACATGCTCCATATTCCTACCACCCAGCCTAATTCTGTGTTTCACGTCTTTTGTTCCACTTTGAATTTTTCTTACTGTTCCAATACAGGAAAACAGTATCATTATAACTTGGTAACAATCTACACATCCAACTAGAAAAGATTACTTTAGTGCTATACAAAGACTCATTTTCCAATAAACACAGCATTTCAGAAGCATTGTAGACTCCTGCTTGCCTAGAGACTGAGCAATTGGCAATCAAACTAAGGTCAGCCACATAGCAATGAAGAACATTTCCATTAGCCCAGGATGACTTCTTGATAAATCCATTTAATCATGCTACTGGAAAGTAATAGATTATAACCAATAATAGCTTCTATCTGCTTATAATTATATGGATTACATACTGGATGACAGTGATTACACTCCGTTACCTAACCTACAAAATAGTAATCTACCTCACTAGATAAAGAACCATATCTATAACTCCTTGTTTAATCTCATCTGGTGTTTATGCAGACATTAATTACTATAAACAGGACTACAAATACTGTTTGGCTGTTTGCGATAGCATGCAAATTCAACTTCCCACTAATATATGGTCTGAACATAAAAGATAAGGAGTAACCCAAGAAATCTTTAACCTAAAACAAACTATTAATAAACTACCAAATACAATTACATTAGATTTAACTTTTTCAGTTCCGTAATTTCTATTTGGTCTTCTTTCCCACACAGAGTTCCTAAAACCCTTGGAATTTTCTATGTGATGAGTGATACAGGTGAGAGTAAGGAGTCTTTCGTTATTTATAACAAGCTCCTCTCATCCACACCTGAGTTTGTTAATAAGCTGACTTTTACAAAACCCCTCAGGATGGGAGTTAACAGAAGAACCAACTTTGTGATTGGATGCTATCCACATCCCTCTCCTCCCAACCTGTGGGAAGAGAAAAGGGAGAAGAGGAGGGAGAAGTTGAGTTAATCACTAATAGCCAGTGATTTACTCAAACATGCCTATGTAATGAAGCCTCCATAAAAAAAAAAAAAAACCTAGCTGAAGGATTTTGGAGAGCTTGCAGGTTGGGGAATAACAATTCATCCATGTGCCAAGAGGGTGACACACCATAAACTTTACAAGGACAGAAATACCTGTGCTCCAAATCCTTCTGTATCTCATCCTATGTATCTCTTCATCTGGCTATACATTTATATCCTCTGAAATATGCTTTTTAATGAACCAGTAACAGTAACTAGAGAAGATTTCAGAGTTTGGTGAGCTGTTCTAGCAAATTATCGAACCCCAAAAGGATGTTATGTAAACCTCCAATTATGGTCAGTTGGTCAGAAACACAGGTAACAACCTAGACTCACAACTGCTGGCTGACATTGGGGGCAGCCTTGTACAAACTGAGCCCTGAACCTATAGAATCTGATGCTATCTTCAGGTGGATAGTATCGGAATTTAGTTAAACTGTATAACATCCAGTGGGTGTTGAAGAATTGCTTAGTGTGTGGGAAAAAACAAAAAACACATATTTTGTGGCCAGAAATGTTCTGTGAGTAGTGTAATAGAGAAAAACAGGAATGTTTTCCTTCCACTACATAAATAATACAGATATCTCTGGTAGGTGGTGGGTAGAAGTTTGATAATACTCAAGTTCAGGGATACAGGTCTCTATACCATACAAAATCACCAAGTTGTACTTAAGAAGAAAGTGTGTATAAAAATTATAAAAACCTAAAACAACTTAAACATAGTTCTGGAGTAAGATTATACTCAAAAGAATTATGACTCTAACACTAGCATAATCATTCACTTAAGATTAGTTTGCTTCATCTAGCAATAATAATGAAATACACAATTAAACATTAAAATAATTTACTCATTCTATAAATGTACTGAATTTCACTGTGAAAACTGAAAAAATAATGAGATCCTCTATTCCAAAGAGAGAAAAAAATCTTAATAAAAATTGTATAATCAAAGAAAATTACAGGTCAGTATCTTTGATGAACATAGATGCAAAAATTCTCAGCAAAATATTATCAACTGGATTTGACAATACATTAAAAGGATTATATGCCAAAATCAAGTGGAATTCATCCCAAGGATGCAAGGATGGTTCAACATCCGTAAATCAGTCAATGGGATGCACCACATTAATCAAATAAGGGATAAAAACCATATGATCATCTTAATAGATGAAAAAAGAAGGTATTTGACAAAATTCAACATCCTTTTATGATAAAAATACTCAACAAATTGCATATAGAAGAAATATATCTCAATATAATAAAGGCATTATATGGCAAAACCCACAGTTAATATCATATTCAATGGTGAAAAGCTGAAAGCTTTCCATCTAAAGACAATATTGCCCACTATCATCACTTCTATTCAATACAGCATTGAAAGTCCGAGCCACAGCAATCAGATTAAAAAAGAGGAAAAAAAGCATACAAATTGGAAGAGAAGTAAAACTCTCATTATTCACAGATGATATGATACTACATATAGAAAACCCTAAAGACTGCACCAAAAACTATTAGAACTAATAAATCACTAAAATTTCAAGCTAAAGAAATCTATTGCATTTCTATAGCAATAATGAACAATCAGAAAGAAAAATTAAGAAAACTATCCCACTTATAATTGCATCAAAGCATAGATTACCAAGGAATAAATTTCACCAAAGAGGTAAAAGAGCTGTACTATGAAAACCATAAGACATTGAAGAAAGAAACTGAAGAAAATACAATAAAAGATTATACCTTGCTCACAGGTGGAAGGATTAATATTATTAAAATGTCCTTATTGCCTAAAAAAATATACAGATCCAACGCAATCCCTGTTAAAATACCAATGACATTCTTCTAAGAATTAGAACTAATCCTAGAATTTATATGGAACCACAAAAGACCCAATGTAGCCAAAGAAATTTTAATAGAACAAAGTAGGAGATATTAACAGTCCCTGTCATGAAACTATACTATAAAGTCACAATAATTAAAACAGTGTGGAACTGGCATAAAAACAGATAAATAGATCAATAGAATAGAATAAAGAGCCTAGAAATAAATCCTTGCTTACATGATCAGATAGTCTAAAACAAAGGTAGCAAGGACATACAATGGGGTAAAGAAAGTCTCTTCAATAAGCAGTGTTGGGAAACTGGAACAGACACATGCAAAAAAAAAAAAAAGACCACTTATACCGTATTAAAAACAAAAAAACAAAAAACACTGACAATGGATTTAAGACCTGAAATCATAAAACCCCTAGAAAAAAACACAGACAGTAATCTCTCTGACATCCCTCTTAGCAGTACCTTTTGGATATGTCTCCTTGGGCAAGGAAAATGAAAGAAAAAAGTAAACACATGGAATTACAACAAACTAAAAAGGTTTCACACAGTGAAGGAAATCATCAACAAAATGAAGAACCAACCTACTGAATGGGAGAAAATATTTACAAATCATGTATCTGATAGAAGGTAAATATTCAAAATATATAAGAAACTCATACAATTTAACACCAAAAAAAAGGTAAATAATATAATTTTTAAAAATGGGCAGAGTGCCTGAACAGACATTTGTCCAAAGAGGACCTACAGATAGCTGACAGACATATGGAAAGATGCTCAACCGCACTAATTATCAGAAAAATAAAAATAAAAACCACAATGAGAATCTCACACTGGTCAAATAGCTATTATTGATAAATGAACAAATAACAAGTTCTAGCAAAGATGTGGGAAAAGGGAAGCTTTGCACACTGTGGGTGGAATTGTAAATTAGTGAAATAATAGAAAATAGTATAGAGATTCATGTTTAAAATTTATTTTTTTTTTAAATATTTTATTTATTTATTTGTATTGTTTATTTATTTATTTATTTATCTTTAGAGGGGAAGGGAAGGAGAGAGGGAGAGAAACATCAATGTGCGGTTGCCTCCTGTATGTCCCCTGCCGGGAACTGGCCTGGCAACCCAGGCATGTGCCCTGACTGGGAATCGAACCGCGATCCTTTGGTTCGCAGGCCCGCGCTCAATCCACTGAGCTACACCAGCCAGGGCTAAAATTTATTTTTAAAAAATTGAAAATACAGTTGCTATACAACCCAGCAATTCTACTTCTGGGTATTCATTTGAAGAGAATAAAACTAATAATTTGAAAAGATACATGCGCTTCTATTCATTTCAGCATTACTAGTACTAGTTGTGATATGGAAGCAACCTAGATGTCTATCAATAGATGAATGGATAGGGAAGATGTGATACAGATACATATATACATATACACAAATATGTGTGTGTATATATATGTCAGCAATAAAAAAATGAAATCTTGCCAATTGCAATGACATGGATGGACCTAGAGGGTATTATGCTAAGTGAGATAAAGTCATACCAAGAAAGAAAAGTACTGCATGAGTTTATTTACATGTGGCAATCTACAAAAACAAAAGAAATGAGTAAACAAAAAACAAAAACAGATCCACAGATATAGAGAACAGCTGGTGGTTGTCAAAGGGAAAGGGAATGAGGCTATGAGAAAACTTAGTGGGGCTAGTTCAAAAACTTAAGTCTATATCTGATCTTTTCACACAGTTTTTGGTAAATAAGTAAATAAACAAATAACCAATCATCTAGCCTCAGTTGCCTTCTAGGACTTCTTCTTTTTTTTTTTTTTTTTTTTTTAACAGAACTAATTTTGGAAAGAAATCATATCAGCAATATAAAAAAATTTATATCAGTGTTTTGCAAGCTGTATTCTGCAAACCCCAAGGAATTTTGCTCGAAGGCATGCCTTCCTTAGCCATGGGACAGTGTGGAATTCCACTCACTTATTCTCTTCTCTCCAACTCTAGTTCTTCCCCTTCAAACAGAGAAATTAAAGTTTTGACTACTGTTTACATAATGGAGTTTTGCTAAAGATTTTCTTTGGATAAAAGGTACCACCACTAAAATCAAACAAATAAACTAGCCTAACCATATAATTTGAAAATTTATAAGTTCATCACTGTCAGCACATTCAACCTTCAACAAGATTTTGATTTGATCTGATTCTGATATTTATATACAGTTTAAAGCAAAGTTATTAACAATCCAACTTTTCATTTCAGATTCACAGAAAAAGTAAACACCTTACCCAGTATGACTAGATGATGAAGGTGGTGGCAAATCTGGTGTAAGAACATAAAGACTGTTGTTTTTTGGCAAATGTAGCGATTTTAAGACCGTCTGAAAAAGAAAACACAAAAAGCAAATACTGACTGTGCATTTTTCTGTTGATTGTGCATTGTTAATTTTTTCCTATAGTTCTTGAAAAACTGTCAATATTATAGTTTGACTTTTCGTCTTTTGACAATTTCCTAAATAGAGTAATACACAAGAACTACTAAATGCAAATAACCTTGTTTCTCCCATATATAAATTAGCATAAATGTGAATGTTAAAATAAAAATTTTTTGACTCATGAAGAGATATAAATAGATAACACAGTTAAGACATAAATATCTTGCCCTGGCTAGTATAGCTCAGTGGATTGAGCGCGGACTGCAGACCAAAGGGTCACTGGTTCGATTCCCAGTCAGGGCATATGCCTGGGTAGCAGACCAGGTCCCCAGTGGGGGCCATGTGAGAGGCAACCACACATTGATATTTTTCTCCCTCCCTTCCCCTCTCTAAAAATAAGTAAATAAAATCTTTTTTAAAAAAGATATTAACATCTTCACTGAACAAGTATATCCTTGTAACCAATAAGCACTTCATTCCAGCCAAAATTAGCAATATAGGCTTTTAGAGATCAGATGCAGAAAAGATCATAGAGAGCACCTCAACTTTATAGATGAGCTGCAGTCTCAGAAGTAAAGTCACTTGGATGAGGTCTCTATTAAGTGTTATTTAAGTCACTTAGGCCACTTAACTCTTAACTCCTTAACTCAGTGGGTTTGGCACTGTCCCACAAAGTGGAAAGTCACTGGTTTGATCCCAGTCAGGGCATGTGGCTGGGTTGTGGGTTTGGTCACTGGCTGCGGTGCATAGGAGAGGCAACCAATCAATGTTTCTATCTTACATTGATGTTTCTCTCCTTCTTTTTCTTTCTGTCTTTCCCTCTTTCTAAAAATAAGTAAACAAAATCTTAAAAAAAAAAAAAACAAATTCCTACATATCTTTTGAACTCCCAACTTAATGGTAAATACTTGCTAATGTGCTGCAAACATTTTTTGATAGCAGTAAACATTAAGAAACACATTTTACATCTTTACATCATAACCCAGGACATGCATATCTATTCAATAGATACATACTGAGTTACCTACTCTGTCAGAACTATCCTAAAGACTAAGAACATAACAGTGGACAGAACAGCCTAACACCCCTGATTTTAGGGAGCTTACACTTTAGTAGCAATAAATGAAATAAAAAAATCTATATAACAGTATTAGAAAATGATCTTTTTTTCTATTAAACACAAAGTAGGGAAGGAGAGGTGAAGGAAAAAAGGATGGGAAGTTATATAATTTTAAACTGGGTGATCAGGGTGGTTCTCATTTGAGCAAAGACATTAAGGTGTTGAGGAAACCATGAGAATATGTAGAAAAAAATATTTCAGGCAACATCTGGGTAAATGCCTAATAAAGAACAAGGAACCCTGGCCAGGTGGCTCAGTTGGTAGGAGTCTTATCCCATACACCAAAAGGTTGAAGGTTCAATTCCAGTCAGGGCACATACTTTTGTTGTGGTTTCGATTCCCTGTTGGGGTGTGTATAGGAGACAACCAATTGATGTTTCTCTCTCTCTCTCTCTCTCTCTCTCTCTCTCAAAACCAATAAACATATCCTCAGGTAAAGATTTACAAAAAAGAAAGAACAAGGAGACCAATGTAACTGAAGCCAAATGAGCACTGGTAGGAAACAGGTCAGAGAGATTAACAGTAACGGTAGGAGCAGGAAATGTGTTAAGCCATTTAGGCTAATGTAAGCGCTTTGACTTTTACTCTGAATAAAGATAGGAAATTACTGGAGTGATATGACTGAATCATGATTAAAAAGGATCACTTTGTCAACTACATTGAAAATGGATGGGAAAGGTGTTGACAGGAGAGCAGAGGCACAGAGGAGGCTAATGAAATATACTAAGATAAGGCTGATGATAGCTAATACCAGTGTGATGCAGTAGAAATAGTACAAAATAGTTGAATTCTGAATATATTTTGAAGGCAGAACCAAAAGGATTTCCTGACAAACTGGGTATGTGTTATGACAGAAAGGAATTGATAATTAACTAAAAGATAACAGAATGAACAACTGGAAGGAAGGAGTTGTCCTCAACTAAAATGGGGAAGAATGTAGATGCAGAAAGACTTCCCTTTTAGACATGGGGGTTTGAAGCATGTATTAGGCATTCAAGTGGAAAAGATAAGTAAGCAGCTGAATATATCAACCTGGAATTCAGGGAACAGGTCTGGGGGGAAAGGAATTAGAAACAACAGATATAGACAACTCTTGGGGGGAAGTTTTGTTATCAAGGGGACTAGAGAAATGAAGTGATTTTCTAAAAGCAGAGATGGGATCAAGAGAAAAATGGAAGAAATAACATCATGTTTGAATATTCATGGTAGTGCTCTCCTAGAGGAAAATGCTGATGATGCAGAAAACACAGTAAAGAGTGAAGTACTTGAATAGGCCAGAGGGGATACATAAGGGCATCCAAAGCAAACATGAAGGCTTGGTCTTAGGAGATTGAACAGACCATCTAGAGCAGTGATTTTCAACCAATGTGCTACAAGAACTTTTAAAACATGCAATAACTGACAATTTAGTCATGGGCACTGACCTCTTTTCTCTGAAACTGTCAAATTATAAAAAAATGACAATAGCCAACACAACAATAGCTGTCTAATATGAATGCCCTGTCTTGAACCTTGCATCTTACTGGTCACATCACAAAAATAAGCTTGCATCTGATTCGTTAATTCTTGGTACCAGAAATCTTTATAAGTACATAAAAGTACAGACACCTGATTTTTTAAAAAGTCACTTTGGAACAAAAATGGTAGGTAATTACTATTATTATTTTTATTGTTATTTGTAAATCAATCACAGTTACACTCCTTTTCTGTCAGATCAGCAAAAAATATATTTTTTGGTGTTCTGCAGAATTTTTGATTAGTTTATATGGGCCATAAGATGAAAAAGTTTGAAAAATCACTGATCTAGAGGAACAGGAGAAAAGGATAGTATGTATACAAGATGCGAGTAGGTAAACAGAGACCAAGTTGGGAGCTTACAGAAATTCTCTTGTAATTGCCTTTATCTTTTGTCCATGAAACAAAATAAAAAATGAAGTCATCAGCTGAGAGAGAGAATAGGGGAGAGGTGTTTTAAAGGTTTGGGGAAAGGATAAGCATAAAAGTGCCATTTAGGAGAGTGTGGATAAACCTGGATAAATCATATATTGTGTCTGCATAGCAACATTAAGAGGCCCTCTGAAGATCATGGTCATAAATTTAAAGACACATCAATCAGCATGATTTTGTTTGTCTCCAATCACATTTATTTATGAGGCACAGAAGAAAAAATGTTGGATTTATTCGAAGTAAAGATTTTTATCAAGCAAGATCCATGAAGCAAGAGTTGAGGCTATACACAAGAAAGTGATTATAAGACTGACTGTAGAATTTAGCCAATTGTAAGGAAGGGAGGGCATGAAAGAGGTAATGATCATGAAAGGTAGTACAAACAGTGGATTTTAAGTATAAATGGGGCTGAAGGATTGTTAGAATTAGGAGACCTAAGGAAGTGAGCTAGAAAAATGAGAAATGTTGAGAAGAAAATGGAAGCCTGAAATTAAAATTTGAGAATTGTTATAAATAAATGATTAAAACCATAGGAAGATATGGCTGACATAGGGTAAAAAAACAAACAAACTAAGAGACCAAGGTGTTGGAAGAATCACTTAAAAAGATATTAAAATTTCTAAGAATTAAGATGGAGAGCAATTATAAACCAGAAATCTGCAACCTTCTGGTATATGGGACAACACTCCAACCACCTGAGCCACCCAGTCAAGGCCAGGTGATACAATCTTTTTTTAATCCTCACTCAAGCACATTTTTCATTGCTTTTTAAAGAAAGAGGAAGGGAGAAAGAGAAACATCAATGCAAGAGACAGGAATTGATTGGTTGCCTCCCACATGTGCCCATACCAGGGATCACATGCGCCCAGACTGGGGTCCGAACCCACAGTCTAGGTATGTACCCTGAGGGGGAATCAAACCTACAACCCTTCGGTTAAGTACAACGCTCCAACAAACTGAGCAACATTGTCCAGGGCTGGTGATATTTCTTGACATGAAATTCAAAGTTGAAAGTTCTTAGGGAGGAAGTAATAATAAAGATATAGAAGTGGAAATAAGGAAAATAATGACATACAGTATTCCCCCTTATCCATGGATGATAGGTTTCAAGACCAATGAATATCTAAAACTGCAGAATCTGGGGCCCAGCTGCTAGTCTTTTCTTGCAGCCGCGGAGCGAGAGCAGAGTGAGAGTGAACTGCGGCGGCCAGAGTCATGGCAGGACAGGCATTTAGAAAGTTTCTGCCCCTCTTTGACCGTGTACTGGTTGAAAGGTGTGCTGCAGAAACTGTAACCAAAGGAGGCATTATGCTTCCAGAAAAATCTCAAGGAAAAGTATTGCAAGCAACTGTAGTAGCTGTTGGATCTGGCTCCAAAGGAAAGGGTGGAGAGATTCAACCAGTTAGTGTGAAAGTTGGAGATAAAGTTCTTCTTCCAGAATATGGAGGAACCAAAGTAGTTCTAGATGACAAGGATTATTTCTTATTTAGAGATGGTGACATTCTTGGGAAGTATGTAGACTGAGATAACTCACTATTGAAATGGCATCATGTGACGCAGCCCATTCCTTTGAAGTACTGAAATCTTTCATCATGTAAATAATTTCCATGTCTCTTTTATAATAAATGAATGATATCCAAAGTAAAAAAAATAAATAAATAAATAAAAGAAAACTGCAGAATCCTACATGTACTGCATTTTTCCTATACATATGCACCTATGATATGATTGAACTTATAAATTAGGCATAGTAAGAAATTAAGCATAACTAATAATAAAATAGAATTATAAAAACATACTGTAATAAAAGTTATATGAATGTGGTCTCTGTCAAAATATCTTATAGTACTCCACAGAAAAAGTCTGCGGACCCCTAATCTAGCACAGGGCTAACTTAGTACCTAAATCTATCTTACCAACCCAAAATTCCTGTAAATATCTTGAAATACTTAAAATCTCCATATATCAAGCCAACTCACATATAAGTATGTATAAGCACAATGTCTACCAGAAGCCATTGACAAAGAAAAAAATGAACCAAAAGTTAAAGATTCTAACTTTATGCCTGGATACTGAAATATCAACTCAGTAGTTTATGTTTAAACATGTATAATTATTTTCGCCTTAAACATCTAACCATTCAGAGTTAACTCATTTCTTTCAATTTCTACCCTTTCTGTCAGAAAAAGAAAAAGGGTATAAAATATTTTATACTTAAGGCTGCTACTAGATCCCTGAGAATAGCAACTACTACCTTAAATGTACAAGACTTGTTAAATTCTTAAAATATCATTCAATCCATGCACCTGCCACTTATCCAAATAAACAAAGAAATATTCCTATCATTTAAAATTATCAATATAAGGCACAACCGTAGACTTCCGGCCAAGATGGAGGCGTAGGCAGACAAACTGTGCCTCCTTGAACAACCAAAAGAAGGACAACAACAATTTAAAACAAAAAACAACCAGAGCTGACAGAAAATTGAACTGCATGAAAGTCCGACAACCAAGGAGTTAAAGAAGAAACATCCATCCAGACCAGTAGGAGGGGCAGAGATAGGCAGCTAGGCAGAGAGGACTCCCAGCAAAGCTACGGTGGAGGACCTGGCAGGGAAAGACAGCAGCTGGCGGACCAGCGAGGCAGCGGCTGGTGGAGCAGGTGGTCCCACATATGCGGATAAACTGGAACACCTGGGGAGTGATACAGACCTCGAAACCTGGGGTCCCCGCACCAGGAAATAAAGCCTCAAACCACTGACTGAAAACACCTGTGGGGGTTGAGGCAGCAGCAGGAGAAACTCCCAGCCTCGCAGGAGAGTTCTCTGGAGAGATCCACAGAGTCCTAGAATGTACATAAACCCACCCACATGGGAATCAGCACCAGAAGGACCCACTTTGCTTGTGAGTAGCGGGGAAGTGACTGAAATCTGGCAGAGAGTGGAACAAGCTCCACTGTTCCCTCTCAGACCCCGCATAGCGTCACAAAGCAGCAACTTCAGTTGCCCCACCCTGGTGAATATCTAAGGCTCTGCCCCTTATACGCAGCAGGCTCCCCAGGAAAAAAAATATGGCCCAAATGAAAGAACAGATCAAAGCTCCAGAACAAATACAACTAAGCGACGAAGAGATAGCCAACCTATCAGATGCACAGTTCAAAACACTGGTGATCAGGATGCTCACAGAACTGGTTGAATTTGGTCACAAATTAGATGAACGAATAAAGGCTACGCTAAGTGAAATCAAGGAAAATGCACAGGGAACCAAGAGTGATGGGAAGGACTGGGACTCAAATCAATGGAGTGGACCAGAAGGAAGAAACATCCAATCAAAAATGCATGAAGAAACAAGAATTCAAAAAAATGAGGAGAGGCTTAGGAACCTCCAGGACATCTTTAAACGTTGCAACATCCAAATTACAGGGGTACCAGAAGGGGAAGAGGAAGAGCAACAAGTGAAAAACTTATTTGAACAAATAATGAAGGAGAACTTCCCCAATCAGGCAAAGGAAATAGACTTCCAGGAAGTCCAGGAAGCTCAGAGAGTCCCAAACAAGTTGGACCCAAGGAAGCACACACCAAGGCACATTATAATTACATTGCCCAAGATTAAAAATAAGGAGAGAATCTTAGAAGCTGCAAGACAAAAAAAGACAATTACCTACAAAGGAGTTCCCATCAGAATGTCAGCTGACTTCTCAAGAGACCTTCCAGGCAAGAAGGGTCTGGAAAGAAGTATTCCAGGTCATGAAAGTCAAGGACCTACATCCAAGATTATTCTACCCAGCAAAGTTTTCATTTAGAATGAAAGGGCAGATGAAGTGCTTCTCAGATAAGGTCAAGTAAAAGGAGTTCATCATCACCAAGCCCTTGTTATATGAAATGTTAAAGGGATTTATCTAAGAAAAAGAAGATAAAAAAAAAAATGAACAGTAAAATGACAGAAAACTCACAGTTATTAACAACCACACCTAAAACAAAAGCAAATTAAGCAAACAACTAGAACAGGAACACAACCAGAAATGGAGATCACATGGAGGCTTAGCAACAGGGGAGTGGGAAGGGGAGAGAGGGGGAAAAGGTATAGAGAATAAGTAGCATAAATGGTAGGTGGAAAATAGGGGGAGGTTAAGAATAGTATAGGAAATGCTTCTGCGTATCATACATATAAATTCCAAAGAACTTATATGTACCACCAATGAGCATGAACTAAAGGGGGGAAATGTGGTAGAAGGGGGTGTACAGGGTGGAGGGGAATAAAGGAGGGAAATGGGACAACTGTAATAGCATAATAAATAAAATATATTAAAAAACAAAAAAGAAAAAATATAAAGTTAATAGAGCAAAAAATAAATAAATAAAAATAAATAAATAAAGTTACCAATATAAAAATTTTCCCTATCATCTTTGTTCTATAATCAATACTTGGCACCATGTACACTCTATGTATGATATCTTTCAGACCAGCAGGCAATTGTTCATTAAATTGTTATCCCAGAGCACTTACTGACACCCTATGAGATTTGAGAAAAAGGTAAAACCTTCCAAAAAAGCATGTCAAACTCCTATAAAATAGTTAGAAATACAAAAAAAAAAAAAAGCTACATAGTGTTTTCATTTCTATACTGAACTCCTTTATTTTATTTTATTATTTTTATTTTTTTAATTTTTTTTTTTTTTTTAGAGAGGGGAAGGGAGGGAGAAAGAGGAGAGAAACATTAATGGTTGGCTGCCTCTCACACACCCTCCAATCAGGGACCTGGCCTGTAACCCAGGCATGTGCCCTGCAGGGAATTGAACCAGTGACCCTTTGGTTCATAGTCCAGTGCTCAATCTACTGAGCCACACCAGCCAGGGCCAAAACTCCTTTAAAACTGTTGGTTTATCATATAAATGCATTATCTTGAAAAATATTATGTGCTGATTTCTTAAACTAGGTTATTACCAAATCTACTCCTGTCATATGTAACAACATTAATAAAAACCAATTTGTACACATCATTTAGTGTATAACTTAATTTTATTTCTAGGCAATTTAAGAAACTCACACTGTATGAGGCCAGGTGGGTACTTGAAATATTGGGGAACCACTTTGTAAAGTATATGATAACAATATTGCTGTATACCTGAAACTATTACAGAATAATACCAGATGTGAACTGTAATTGAAAAGTAAAAAAAATAAAAATAAAGAAACTCACACTGTCTTCCACATCTCCAGTCTTCCAGCCTTTCAACAGCATTTTAGACACAGGTATCTGGAGTTCATTTTCTAGAATCTGTTTAATTTCTCCTGTATACATAAGAAGAGACCAAATATTACTAACAAAATAATGCAATCTGAGCTCCTCCTTTCTTTCTTTCTACCCTTCACAACAACATGAATGGAACTGGAGAGTATTATGCTATGTGAAATAAGCCAGGCAGTGAAAGACAAATACCACACACGATTTCTCCTATAAGTGGAATCTAATCAACAAAACAAACAAGCAAGCAAAATATAACCAGAGACATTGAAATAAAGAACAAACTGGCAGTAACCAGAGGGGAGGGGAGAGAGAGATAATCGGGGAAATGGGGGAAGGTCCATCAAGGAACATGTATAAAGGACACATAGATAAAACCAAAGGCGGGTAGGCTCGAGGGTGGGAGGCGGGGATGAATACAGTAGGGGTCCATGGTGGGGTGAAAATGGAGACAACTATATTTGAACCACAATAAAAAAGAAAGAGAAAAAAAGGAAAAAGTAAAAATTCTATTATAGATAGTCAAAAGTTAATTAAATTGAAAGTTTATTTTTTATTAAAAAATAAAATAAATAATAAAATAAAATAAAATAAAATTAAAAATGTAATCAACATTTGTTCACATCCTGGGTTAGCATTCATATTAGACATATGGTACACAAGTCAATGACATTTGCCTGATGAGTGAATAACAAAAATTGCAATAGTCCAAACTTCAAAGCTTGATCAAAGAACATGTTCCCCTTTGAAGAACTCAGGCTTCAACATTAGTTATGACAAAAGACTCCACAATTAATTAGGTAGTTACTTAATTACACAGCTTTTTTAAAAAATAGGTATCAGTGACTGGGGGTTTGAAGAGAAACATATCTATTTTAAACCAATCAACTGACAACACATATGTGCTCAGAATATGCTAGGAGTAGCAACTGAAGTATAAAACCTGAGTTATCATAGTATAGGGAAAGGAGATTTTGGAATGAAGGTTTAGACTGAAGTCTCATCTTGAAGAAATCTAAAAACTTGTCTGTTCTTAGTTTTTACATCTATAAAATGTGAAATAATTATGCCTATCTTCTCTAAGTCTAGGATCCAAGGATGAAAAGAAATAGCATCAGTAAAAATAGCTGAAAAAAATAGAGCCAATAATCTGGAACACAATGTAAATTGTGTTAAAGGTAAAAGCAACAGAATTTCAGAAAGAAAAAAAGAAACATGTTGCTGGATCAAACAGAGAAGGCTCTGTGAGAGAGATGACACTTAAACCCAGCTTGAAGAAAAAATACCGCATTTTTAGGACTATATGACACACTGGACCATAAGACGCACCTGGGTTTTAGAGGTGGAAAATAGGAAAAAAAATTTTGAAGCAAAAAATGTGGTAAAACATTTAATAATCTGTGACCCTGCTCCACTGCCGCCCCCTGCAAGCCAGGTAAGCTACATTCAGACTGTAAGGCGCACCCCCTTTTCCTCCCAAATTTGGGGGGTGTGCATCTTATAGTCAGAAAAACACGGTAAATTTAAACCAAGGTTGAAGTACAACTGGATTGTGAAGAAGAGGTAAACCAAAGGTGAGGATATTCTACTTTGTAAAGACAAAAGACCTAAAGACATAAAGGCAAAAATAAACATGCTGCTAATGAGAAACAGTGAGGAATCACAATTTGCCCAGTGCCCCACAAATTAGTTTTCAGGAATCAAGTCTACTTATAAATCAACCAGCTAGTTTCTGTTACTGAAGTTTATTAAACAGGCTGTTAAATCAAAATGTACAAATATTTCATACATCTTTTATTAGGTTAGTGCCAGTCTATAATTTTAGGTTAAAACATAATTCAATTCAAATTATAATAAATGATTAAATACTAAAAAAATTGATTGTTGTATACTAAAAGAGAAAAAATAATTCCACAATGCTAAATAAAGTAATAGGAGGAGAGAAAAAGCTTATGTTATGTAAGTTCTATGGAAACACAGCAGGTGCCCAAGTAAGCGATGCCACAATCAAACCCTGCATGGACTTAGAGACAGTTTTGTATGTTCTTAAAGAAAATTCCTATCTGGGCACTTGGGATAGTGATTAAACATCATAAAAGTAAGTATGGTTCATTATCTCAGAAACATAAAATTTATCAACTTTAGTGTTCAAAATGTCACTGTTGACAAAGGACTGTTCTGTTTATAAAATGGTAGAAAGGTGAGCCATACATTTTATATCAAATACATACAAATATGTTGCCTTTTTGCTTGTGGCTAAGGTTGCTGTTCTAGATCTGTACTTGTCTAGAACAGGGCTTATGCTCTTGCAAGTCTTCTCATTGCTTTCCTCTTAGACACCTACGTTCACTTGATACTGCCCACTTAGACTCTAGGAGACACTCTTAGCATCCATACCCTAAAAGAAGTTTCTTAAAGGATAAACAAAAAAGAAAATTTTAAGTGACAGTCCAGTACTCTTTGCAGCAAGTGTTGGTAACACATAAAACAAATCGTCTTCTGTTCCACGGGTAGAGAGAAATAGAAAACAAAACCAGAATCATGACAGCCACCAGAATTTCTCATGTTTTAAACTCTTCTCTATTGGTCTCAATTTCTTCTTCTGTACAGTAGGGATAACTATAGTACCAACATTTCATTGGGATGCTATATTAAATTACATAAGGCATGGAAATATTTTGTATTAGTATGTGTTCAGTACATACAAGGGACTCAAAAAAAATGTTGGGTATTTTGAGTTGTACTGATTAATACATATTGATTAAGGTAATAGCACTGTACCTGGCCAGTACAGGTTCTTAATAGACAGCAGTAATTGTACCAAGGATATCCAAAATAATTTGGGGCAGTTAAGTGCTAGAATGCAGCAAGTTTCAGAGCCAGTATCCATATCTGGATCTTCCTGACTCCAGAGATCTTAACATAAGACAGCACACCCACTATGGTAGCCCCATATGTTACTTGGTAAATTGTGAAAATATGCTGATGTCATCAAGAATAGTCCATTGAATTTGGAAATTATTTAGGATAAGATTATTTAGGTATAGGATTAATATACAAAATATATAAAGAACTCATACAACTCAATAGCAAAAACACTAAATAATCTAATTTTAAAATGGGCAAAGGACCTGCACACATTTTCCTAAATATATACAAACGGCTACCATCAATGAGTCAAGAGATAACAAATGCTGAGAAGGAAGTGGAGAAAAGGGAATCCTTTGTGCACTGTTGGGATTGTAAATTGGCATAACCACTATGGAAACACTATGGAGGATTCTCAAAAAAATAAAAATAGAAATACGATGTAGCAATTCCACTCCTGGGAATATATCTGAAGGAAACAAAAACACTAGGTCAAAGCACACCCAGGCTTATAGCAACATTATCTACAATAGCCAAAATAACCTAAGTGTCTATCAATGGATGAATAAGAAGTGCTATATAATAAGAATATATGTGTGTGTGTGTATACACGCACACAATGGAATATTAAAAACAGAATGAAATTCCACCATTTGCAACAATATGAATGGACCTTAAGGGCATTAAGCTAAAATGAAAGAAGTAAATAGAGAAAGACAAATACTGTTTATCTCACTTAACATGGAATCTTTAAAAAAATTCACAAAAAAGACGTAAGATTTGTGGTAACCAGAGCAGGAAGTGGGGGGTAAAGAAATTGGATGAAGGTGGTCAAAAGGTACAACCTTCTAGCTATAAAGTAAGTACTGGGGATGTCCTATATTACACGATGACTACAGTTGCACTGTTATGCAGTATATTTAAAAGCTGTTAAGAGAGTAAACCCTAAGAGTTCTCATCACCGGAAATAAAAATAACTTTTCTTCCTTTTTATATCTCTATGTGATGTGTATCTCTATGTGATATTAGATATTAACTAAACTGATTGTGGTAATTTCATAATACATGTAAGTCAAGTCATTACACTGTGCACCTTAAACTTATACAAGGCTGTATAATATCTCAATAAAACTAGGGGGAAAAGATTTTTTTTAAAAAAGAACAGTATATTGAATCTAATAGTATACTTTTTAGAAAACCATTGAATATGATTTACATATAATAAAATTTGCTTATGAGTTTTGACATAAACACCACTGTAACCACCACCACAATCAAAATGAAAAACATTTCCTATATCACAAAAAGTTTGCTCGTGTACTTTTGGAAAAAAGCCTACCCCCCACCCCAAGTTCTGATTTTCCTTCTCACTCTTAGATTGTTTTGTCTGTTCTCTTTTATGTCTGGGTTCTTTTGCTCTGCATGTTTTTAAGATTCATCCATGTCATTCTGTATACCAATAAACAGTTCCTTTTCATTGCTTAGCAGTACTCCATTATAGCAGCTGTAGGCAGCTGAAATGGCTTCCAGTGTTCCCCACCTCATGGTATTCATGACCTTTGCAATCCCCTCCCCCTTGAGCGTGGGCTGTACCACGGTACTTTTAACAAAGAGAATACAATAATGGTAATGAGGTGTCACTTCTGAGGATACAAAACACTGACTTCCACCTTACTAGACTGTGACCTCCATCTTGGTAGCATATCCTCTACTGCTCTCTTACTTGCTAATTCTGATGATGCCAGCTGCCTTGCTGTGAACTGCTCTATGGAGAGGCAAACATAACAAGGAACTAAGGGTGGCATCCAAGAGTGAGTGAATAAATCAGGCTCCCAGTTAAACAGCCCACATGGTAATGGATCCTAGGCAATCACATCAGAGATCCCCAAAGTGGATCCTTCTTTAGATGAGCCTTGAGACAATTTTGACTGCAGCCCATTACAGACCAGCTAAACCATGCCTAGATTCCTGACTTACATAAACTGTGGGTAACAAATGTTTTCTTAAAAGCACTAAGTTTTAAATAATTTGTTACAAAAAATAACTAATACATATGGATACAGCACAATTTACTTATCAATTTCACCAGGTGATGAACAACTAGTTTGTTATTGTTTTTCCCTAAAGAAATAAAGCTGCAATTAACTTTATTATATAAAACTTTTTGTAAATATTACAATATATGTGACTTCTCTTGAGTAAATACCTAAGAATGGAATTGCTAGATTGTAAATGTACAATAACTTTATAAAAAACTGCTAAACTTTCTTTGCTACATTTATTATACTTTAATAAACAAATGTGTTCACATTGGATTATGGTACAATATCATCATTCTATATTATTATTATTATTATTATTGAAACAATCAAATATACAGTAATTGAGATTCATTCTTTTTCTTTTTTTGAAATTGTTGATCAATTATAGTTGTCCCCAAACTTTTTCCCAAAGTAATGGCACCGTTTTGCATTCCTCCAAAGTTCCCGTTACTTCATTTCACTACTAAGAATTAGAATTTTCTGTCCTTTAATTTTAGCCATTCTGGTGGGTATGAAGCAATTTCTCATTGTGGTTTTGATTTGTATTCCCTGATGATTAATAACTAAAGACACTGAGCATCTTTTCATGACCTTATTGGCCATCTGCATATCTTTTACAAAGTGCTAAACAGACAGACATGTTATGAGGGGGCCTTGCATTTTTCTTGATCTTAGAAGGGAAGTATTTTTAGTCTTTAATTATAAAGTATCATATTAGTTGTATGTTCTTAGGCAGTTTGTCTTGTCAGGTTGACAAATTTTCTATTCTTACACTGCTGCAAGTTTAACTTAAAAACAAAAAACAAAAAACATGACACGCCTGTCTTGTTCCTGATCTTTGGGGAAAAGCTTTTAGTTTTTGCCCATTGAGTACAATGTTGGGTATAGGTTTCCTGTATACGGCCTTTATTATGTTGAGATATGTTCCCTCTGCTCCCACTTCGTTGAGTGTTTCTATCATAAATGGGTGCTGTACTTTATCAATTAAAAAGCTTCAGCACAGCTAAAGAAAACATCAGCAAAATGAAAAGGGAATCAACAATATGGGAAAACATATTGCCAATGATACCTCAGACAAGGGCTTGATCTCCAAAATATATGAACTCATCTGACTCCATACCAGGAAGACAAATAATCCAATTAAAAAATGGGCAAAGGACCTGAACAGACACTTCTCCAAGGAAGACATACAGAGGATCCAGACACACATGAAAAGATGCTCAGTATCACTAGCTATCAGAGAGATGCAAATTAAAACCACAATGAGATACCACTTCACACTGGTCAGGATGGCCATCATGAACAAAGCAACAAACAACAAGTGCTGGAGAGGATGTGGGAAAAAGAGAACCCTAGTGCACTGTTGGTGGGAATGCAGACTGGTGCAGCCACTGTGGAAAACAGTATGGAATTTTCTCAAAAAATTAAAGATGGAACTGCCTTTTGATCCAGTGATCCCACTGCTGGAACTATACCCTAAAGAATCCTGAAACACCAATTCAAAAGAACCTATGCACCCCAATGTTCATAGCAGCATTATTTATAATTGTCAAGAGCTGGAAACAGTTTAAGTGTCCATCAGTAAATGAGTGGATCAAAAAAATGTGGTACATTTATACAATGGAATACTACACAGAAGAAAGAAAGGAGGAAATCGCACCCTTCATGACAGCATAGATGGAACTGGAGAGCATTATGCTAAGTGAAATAAGACTGGCAGCAAAAGACAAATACCGTATGATCTCACCTATAAGTAGAACCTAATAAATGAAACACACAAACAAGCAAAAGAGAAAGAGACATGGAATAAGGAACAAACTGCCAGTGACCAGAGGGGAGGGGGGAGCGGGATAACAGGAAAGAAGGGCAAGGGGCTAGTCAAAGAACATGTATAAAAGACCCATGGTAATGGACAATAGGATGTGAATTGATTGAGGGAGCAAGTGGTGGGCGTGGCAGGGGAGAGCAATGGGGGAAATATTGGGACAACTGTAACTGAACAATAAAAAAAGATAGGGTGTTAAATATCATCAAATGCTTTTTCCTCCACCTATTGAAATAATCAGAGAAATTTTTTCATTTGCTGCAGTAATATGGTGAATTACAATAATGAATTCCAAGCTGTTAAAGAAGTCCTGCATTCTGGAATAACACCCACTTGACCATGAGGTTACAATATAGATAGGTAAGTATTTTATTGTATTTTAGTAAATACAGTTTGCAAATATTTTTTAGAAGTTTCTGCCTCTATGGTTATAAGAAATACTGATCTGTACTTTTCTTTACCTGTAATGTCTTTGTCCGGTTTTGGTATTACAGGTAAGGTATTACCTGCAATGTCTTCATCTGGTTTTGGTATGCTGGTTTCATAAAATGAATTAGGAAATATTTCACATTTCTCTATTTGTTAATGATTGCTAATATCTCTTGCTTAAATATTATATAGACTTTATTTGTGAAGTCATCTGGGCTTGGCTTTTCTTATGGGAAGGTTTTGACTGTCAGTTCTTATACAAGATTATATAAGTTTTAGGTGTACAACACAGTGGTTAGACCTTTATTTAATTTACAAAGTGATCCCCTCAATAGGTCTAGTACCCTATCTGACACCATACATTGTTATTACAATATTATTGACTATATTCCCCATGCTGTCCTTTACATCTCCATGACTGTTCTTAAAACTGGCAATTTGCACATCTTAATTCCTTCCTTTTTATCATCCATCCCCCCCCACAATCCCTCACCCACCTAGCAACCATCAAAATGTTCTCTGTATCTATGCATTTGTTTCTATTTTGTTCATTTATTTTGGTTTTTAAGTGAAATAATATGGCATTTGTCTGTCTCTATCTGACTCATTTCACTTAGCATAATACACTCTAGGTCCATCCATGTTGTTGTAGATGGCAAGCTCTGTTCTTTTTATGGCTGAGTAATATTCCATTTTATATATGTACCACCTCTTCTTTATTCATTTTTCCATCAATAAACACTTAAGTTGTTTCCATATCTTAGCCACTGTAAACAATGCTTCGGTGAACATATAGATGCATATATCCTTTCAATTAGTGTTTTGAGCTTCTTTGGATAAATATCCAGAAATGGAATTGCTGAATCCTCTTTGTCTCTTAAAACAAAATAGCCTTTGTTTTAAAGTCTATTTTATCTGGTATAAGTATTGCTACCTCAGCTTCTTTTTTGTTTCCATTTTCATGAAATGTCTTTCCCATTCCTCTACTTTGGGTCTGTGTGTGTCTTTCTATCTGAAGTGGGTCTCTTGTAGGTAGCATATGTATGGGTCTTCTTTTGTTATTAATTCATCCACCCTATCTTTTGATTGGAGAATTTAATACATTTACATTTGTGTACGATGAAATGAACACTACCCATAAAGAAGTTCTGCTTCATACTGAAGTACAATGTAAGTCTTGAGGAAAAGCATTTGTTTGCACTATGAGATGAACTGGTTTTTTTCACAGAGCACAATTTTTACTTGGACAAATGACTGCACACTGTATTATTCAGACTTGGTATTTTCTCAAACATAAACAAAGCCTGTCAATCCAAAGAAAACAACTGACATTTTTTTTTCAATAATAGAATAGGTCTTGAAACTAAAATCCAAATTTTAAAAAATTTGTATATGCCACTATGAGCCTGACAGCATCCCAGAACTCACAATATTTTTCTATGAGATCAGTGATGATATTAACAAATGTGATTTATCAATATTATAAAATGTAACGTGTCAACATTTGGTTGATCTTTATAACAAAGTGAACCAATAGTTTCCAAATGACAATTTCATGATATTAAAAAATTATGCACTTAAAGTATTCCACAGGATTTTAAAATAGCAGAATGCTAAATTTTCATTGATGTGGTTTCAGATTTCACATTGTCACTAACCTTTAACAAACTACCACTAGCCAAATTTTGGTTCAGTATCAAATAAGGATATCAAATAAAACTATAAGAATATTATCTGAAAAGGCTATTAAAATACTCCTCCCTTCTACAATTATATATCTGTTTCTGGCCACATTTTCCTAAAATATTTCAACGGAAGTAACACATTACAACAGAAAAAATGGAGAAACAAATATAACAATCCAACAGTCTTCTACAGAGAAATTGAAGAGTTTGCAGAAATGTAAAAAAATGCCCTTTTTCTCAGTATTTTTTATTTTGGAAAACTAATTAGCACTCTGGCTGAGTGGCTCAGTTGGTTTCATCATTGTCCTGTACACCAGAGAGTTGCAGGTTTGATTCCCAGTCAGGGCACATACCTAGGTTGCAGGTTTAATTCCCAGTTGGGGCACATGCAAGAGGCAGCCAATCGATGTTTCTCACATCGATGTCTGTGTCTCTCTCTCTAAAACATCAATAAATAAAAATTTTTTAAAAACTATCTTTCGCTAAGAATCTTATTCATGTTAACATGTAATGAGTTCATTAATGTTATCTATTAATACATTCTTAAATTTCCCAGTTTCAGTTACTAATAAAAATATTTCTCTGGAGCCTCTAATAATTGTCCCACATGTTCAACAGAATCTCTTTCCTCTGGGTAAATAAATTTAATAGTTTCCTATCCATACCTATGAGCTCAAGAAATTGTTTGGCTTACCCTATGACGTACTGAGTACTATTCAGTCAAAAATTTGAAGGGAGCACAAACCAGATTTCTGGATTTGCTCCTCTATGGAGCTCTCTTTTTTCTATTTCTCCACCCTATACAGTCCAGTCATTTCAGCTTCATGGATCTCCTACTACTTTTTTTTCAACTCCACAAAACTCAGGCTCTGCCTGGGTTCCCTATCCCTGAAGGGTGGTCTAGAAATTCCCTCCAGGCATAAATTAGAGGAGACTACAGAGCTTACCTTGTCTGTTTCCCTTTCCTCAGGTATCATGGGCCTCCTATGCTGCCTGTTGTCCACTACCTAAACACAATTGTTTCAGATATTTGGCCCAGTTTTGTAGGTCCTTATACGGATAGTATGTCAGTTACTCCTTTGAGGGCAGAAACAATTTTTTAAAATTTTTTATTTCTCATACGAAGTTATTACAGAAGTCCCAATTTTTCCCCTAGTTTGAACAGTTCAGAAAAACTAAGCAAAGATGTAGTTCATAAAAGTATATTACACCACTATCAGACATATTACTTCTATTTTATATGGTAATGCTTACCTTTAACATTGGAAATTATAATGTTTTATATTCACATGGTTTTATATCCCCATGAACTATAAATTATTACACCTAACCATTTATTTTGTAGTTTTATATCGATATTTCAAACGTTGCTGACTATATAAAAAGTGTCTTTGCTTTTTTGTTTTTAACAGCAACTTTCTAGTTTTCAGTGACAAGGAACTTGACAGGAAGGAAGGGAGGGAGGGAGGGAGGGAGGGAGGGAGGGAGGGAAGGAGGAAGGGAGGGAGGGCAGGCAGGCAGGCAAGCCAGCCTACGTCAAACATTAGTCAGCAATTACTCTAAACAGATTCTGGCCTGCTCAACAAAGAAATAATTGGCAAAAGGTCATTCTGTTTACTCTGTTACACTCCAATAAATTGAAAACAGATTTATAAATACTTCATCTGCCATCTATTTCCTGAGAAAAGTAATTTTATGTAGTTGTTTTTATTTTCCTTCAGATTCCCAGGTTGTAACAAATCCATTTTCTATAGATTTCACTACCTTCTTTCAAGACTATTTGGAAGGAATTCATGATGTAAATTTACAGTACTAAACCTTTACAAATTTGTAGAAAACAACTAAACATTGGGAGGATGCAAGAAAAGATTCTACACTGGGGGTGTACTAATAATTTTCCAGCAGAAGACAGGACATGGCACCAATGTTAAATTCACTAGAATGAAAAGCCTTATGTCAGTTCTGTCACTACATGATGGTTACTGAGCCAAATTATAGGCCCTCTCTGGCCTCAAATCCACAGACTTCTTTTTTTTTAAACTAAGAATACATTTCATATGAATACCACCTATTACCATTACTTTAATTTTTAAAATGTCAACACAAGGTGGCACCACAAGGTTAAAACTGTCTCCAAAAGAAAAATGAAACAGCCTATCTCAGTAGACACAAAAAGGGAAATCAAACATGCCACCTACAAGAAACAATATACAAAAAATGTCATGTGGATTTTTAGCAAGCAAATTCTCAAAAACAAATTTCCTCCCCCTTCTTTCAATTAACATTTTTTTCATGTCAGAATTCTCTTACTGCCTCTTCATTTCCTCATTTTAAACATTTTAGCCACCAGCTCCTAAATACTTGTTTCAACTATGAAAGCTATTCTTTTGAGAAAAAGATCAGATTTTGTACCAGAGGAGGCATATTAGATTTTCAGGGCTAAAAAGCGCCCATCTCAGAGGATGTTTAAAACTCCTCTGGGAAATGATTTACCCAAGAACAAGTAGTGACTTAACAAAACCGGTGATATTAGGCTTCACAACCAACTGAGCACACCAGTCAGGGCCTGGATACAAGTCCTTTACAAAGTGAATGTTTTGCAAATATTTTCTCCCAGTCTTCAGCTTATCTTTCCATTTCTTAAGAATGTATTTCAGACAGCAGTGTATAATTTTAATGGAGTTCAATATTTTAATTTTTCTTTTATGATTTGTGCTTTTTGTGTCCTATCTGGGGGGAAAAAAAACAACTTTGCTTAAGCCAAACTAAAAGATTTTTCTGTCATAAATTTTATAGTTTTAGCTCTTACATGTAGGTTTGTGAATTATTTGAAATTAATTTTTGTATATGGTATAAGGGTTAAGGTTCTTCTTCAAGGTTAATATATGTATGTGGCATTTGGCTATTCAATTGTGCCAGCTCCATCTGCTGAAAAGAATATCTATTCCAAAACTGATTAACTAAGTACAGTAAGTCCATTTCTAGACACTCTATCTGTGCTAATGACCTATTTGTCTATCCCTTTTGCCAATACTATATTATCATGATTACTGCCTTTAAAATCAGTCTTAAAATTAGGTGGTATAGAGTTATTTCTAAGAATTATTTTGGTTTTTTTAAGGGTTTATTTACTTATTTTTAGAGAGGGGGAGGGAGAAAGACAGGGAGAGAAATGTTAATGTGTGCTTGCCTCTCCAGCGCCCCACACTGGGGACAAGGCCTACAACCCAGGCATGTGCACTGACTGGGAATCAAACCAGCGACCCTTTGGTTTGAAGTCTGGTGCTCAGTCCCTGAGCCACACCAGCCAGGGCCTCTCTAAGAATTATTTTGAACATTCTACACCACTTCTATTTTAAGATAAATGAGAGTAAGCTTCTCATTATCTTTTTTTAAAAAGCTGAAATTTTTATCAAAATTGCACTGATTTTATAGATCAGTGTGAAGAAAAAAGGACATTCTAACAATAGTGAGTTGTCCAATCCGTGCATATATCTTTCCATTTATTTACATCTTTAATTTTTCTCAGAAATGTTTTGTAGTTGCAGTATAAGGCCTTGCATATTTTTTGCTAAATTTACCCCTTTAGTAAAAACATATTTTTAAAATGTTAGTTTTTAATTATGTGTTACTAGTATAAAAATATAATTGATTTTTGTATACTGATTTTGTATCTTTTGACCATGCTAAACTCATTAGTTCTAGCGACCTTTTTATATATTCTTTAGGGTTTTTTACATAGATTATTGTATCTTTTTGAATAAAATACTTTAAATTCTTTTCTACTAATAATTCTTTCTGAAATTTTACTTCTTTTTATTGCTTTATTGCATTGCCTAGGCCCTCTAGTGGAATGCTGAATAGAAGTGGCAAGAAGGAACATCCTGCCTTGTTTTCTATCTCAGGGTCAAAGTGCTCATACTTTTATTAAGTGTGTTAGGTGCTGAATTTTTGTAAATGATCTTTATTAGTAGTTGAGCAATCTGCCTTTTATTCATAATTTTGGAGAATTTTTTTCAAATGGATATTGAATTCTGTTAAATGTTTTTTTATCTACTGAAATAATGTTTTTTTTTCTTTTTTTAGTTGTTTGATAAGGTACATGAAATTTTTTTCAATTATAGGAGTGACATGATTATATTTCTACTCTTGAAAGATCAGTTATCATAAGTTACAATTTATTCTTTAGAAATTGATTATGTCTATATCTCTTACTAGACTGTAAGTTCTATGAAAACAAGTACCATGCCTGTTTTTGTCTCCGTTGTGTATCTGGGATTGGATCAGAGCACAAAATACTCACTGAGTGAATAAACAAATGTGTAAACAAATGCAAGGAGAGCTGAAGCACTATGAAGAATCAGCAAGAATGGAGCAAGACCAGAGGTAGGGAAAATAATTAGGAAGCTATCGAATTGAGGGTTGGTATTTCCACAACCGAACAGTTAAGGGGCAAAAGATCCAATCTAATCAGGGAAGAAAAACCGTCAAACAAAAATTTCCAGTTTTTTACACACATAAGAATCCTGGAGAAACTTGGGGAGATGTTACTCCATATCAGGGTCTGAGTTATTGTTACGGCCACCCTGGAAATGGAGGCCAAGAAATCTGTTCTATATTTTCCGGGTTATCACATACCCTTGAATTAACCTATTATCTTCGTATCTTTGGACTGAGAATTAAATAAAGTATAGCTAGGACTCCTTGGTCTTCTCCAAACTAGAATCTATTTTCCAAGCTTATAAAGGGGTTTCCAAACCAAATCTGTTTGTGGGTTAATCTCATATTCTCATAATGGCATAAATGACTGTAAGAAGAAAGACAGTTAGGAGAGGAGTGGAAAAATCAGCTCAAAAGTACATTAACTGCATATTCCTATTAATTTCTAGTCTCTAGACTTCAGCCCACTAAGATGGCAAACAAACTGGCCTTAGAAAGGTGAGCAAATGGTAGAACTAATCACCAAATAGAGCTATACAAAAACTGGCTGTAGGAAAGAAATTCCTCAGCAAGAAAACATTGCAAACTAAAACAGAGGAAAGAAGGAAAAAAGAAAAAGAAAACAGAGGAAAGAGAAAAGATACTTTTTAACTCTAAACGTTTTAGGATTGGACCAGTGCTCATCCCATTATTCGATAAGTGTATTCATCAAATATTTACTTAATACCTACTGTTTCCAAACACCAAGCACAATATAAAAATAAGAAGAAATTATGTCCATCTTAAAGGAAATCAGTTTCACAGAAAGCTAAGCTTGTTAAGAAACCATGAAACAATTTCTACACAAAGATGTATAAAGTACATAGAGAGAGCATAGGGCGCAAAGTAACTCCAATCACATCTGTGAGAATCTGAAACATCATGAAAAAATAGTTTCAAAAACAAATGCAGGTTACACTAACAGAAAAAGAAGAGGATAGGCCAACTGTGCTTTCTGAACCCAAGGTGGGCACTAGTATAAGTGTCACATTGTATAGGCAGCACTGGCACCCTAAAATGAATCGTGGTTCTAACATGAAAAAGCAGCTGAAAGTCATGCTTCAGAAAAAAACAACTGTAACAGCAAGTAGCATCTATACTATGCATTTTTGCCAGTTTTATTAAAAGGTAATTGATACATGGTGGGGGGGCAAAAGTGGGTTTACAGTTGTAATACAAATAGTACAAGAATAAACTGTTTCATGTACTTACCACTCTATACCTACTTTTCCCCACCCTGTACAACACTGTATTAGTACAAGGCATAGTACATGATTTGATATATTTATATATTGTGAAATAATTACCATAAAAAGTTTAGTTAACACCAATCACTTCACACAGTTATAATTTTTTCTTATGATGAGAACTCTTAAGATCTATTCCCTTAGCAAATTTCAAGCATACTATACACTATCGTTAACTACAATCACTATGCTGTACATTATATCCCAATACAGTATGCATTTTAATTTCCACACAACTCTGTGTAGTAGTTGAATGTACTAAAGATATTTAGCCTGAAGAAATGGGGGATAATAGTACTGCCCTTTAATATCTGAAGAATTATCAAGAGAAAAATATTTTTACCTCATGTAGCCTATCTCTGAAAACAGAGTGAAGTCAAAAAAATGGAGCTTACTGGTGGCAACTCGAAGTAAGGATAAAGTAACACATGAAATGGATACCTCTTTTTTTCATATGGTTAGTATGTAAAATGTTTTTATTTATAAAATTATAGTCAGAGTTTATAAACAATGGCATCACTGCCTTAAATTAATAAGCACCCCATTCCTAAAAGTATTTTAGCACCCACCAGATGACCCTAACACAAAAATATGGAAAAGACTACTTAATCAGTAACCAATTAGACTAGTGTTTACAGATCTCTCTGAACCCATTAATCTCCATGAATCAGTTAAGTCCCTTGTTATCTTTTGTCAGTTCTCACATCAATACAATGGGAGTACTGGTCCTGGCTATCTCAAGGTAATGTGAAAATCAGAATGTCAATGAGTAATAAAAGGGCAGAGGCACAGACTGAGGCAGCATACAAGGAGAGAAGGGCAGAATGAATCTGTCACTGGTGAAAAAGGAGAGATTCTATTTAAGTTCACTTTTAACAAAGAAGACCACAACCCCAACTATATGCTAAACACGATACCTTCCTCTTTATTCCTCTAGACACACCATTATCATTCCTGTCACTGTGCTTTTCCTGGCCTACAATCAACTTTCCCCTCTCTTTATCCACATGACCTACTTTGATTCATATTTCTTTCATAGCCTGGTCCCGCTCTGAAATATTTCCTGACCACCCTCACAACCCTAATTATTCCCTTACCAAACTCCCAAAACACCAGCTGAAATTGAATTAATTGCCTCTTTTTCAATATCCTCATAGCACCTTGTATATACTTCCATAATAGAAATTATTTCATTGGAAAGATCATGAGTTCTAGATTCAATTTAAAGCTGAACTGTGGTCCAGGAATTCTCAGTTTAATCATCTTTGAAAGAGGGATAGTCATGTCTGCCTCACAGTTGTTGTTGTTTTAAGAGTTGAATAGGAACTAACAGTTGTATAGGAACAGCGAGCATAGTGGTTGGTGTATAGCAGGTAATGTGTGTACGTGTTTGTGAATGAACACATAAATGCCCTTTATTTTGATGTATTCTTCCCCCCTCCTATCCAAATATAGACCATGGAATTTTCAGAGATAAGGACTGTCTTATTTATGTATAGCTCAAAAACTTAGTGCAATTTTAAGTCCAAAGTAATAAACAAACAACTATAATAAAATGGCCCATTCTGACTTTACAAAAGTCTTCTTCCTAATTTTCAGCAGTAATTGTTAAATATGAGACCTTGGGAAAGAAAAGTATTATTTACTATTATAGCCATTACTACATATCTTTATTCCTTTAAAAAAGGAAAAAAATATTTTAGAATCTTTCAAAGAAAGAATCAATGATTATAGGGAAGTATTAAAGAATGAAGAGACTGAAAGATAAATGGCACAAAGTAACAATCACAGTTTGAGATGCTGCATAATTTGGGGAGTACATAATTATTGGCGTAGAGGCCATAAACACCAGTTTGTAAATGGATCAAAGAATAATACTATTAATGCACAACATTTCCTGTCTGGCCTCCCCCAAAATACCAGCTATAATTGTCATTTTATACTGCCAACATCTGCACAAGGCAAATAAGATTGCTACTCTTTCCTTCTTTTCACATGCAGTAATAACAAACACCAACCACTTGTATAGTGCTTACTATTCATAAAGGCACAGAAGGTTTAAGGCATGTGCCAAAAATTATGTGGTTAATCTGAGTTGCAGAGTAAAAATCAGAAACTCAGTTTACAAACTCAAGACAAAAATTCATTTGAAATATACTGAACTACTTTTTCAGGCTCAAAATGCACTTCTTAAATTAAATGTCAACTATTTCCATTCTCAACATGATTCTCTTAAACTAAAATGTCCAATATGAAAAAGGTAGTTTTCAGAAATTAGATTAAAAATAGAGAAAAAAATAAGGCAAATGGTTCTACTAATAACAGACCCATTTGTCTGCTATATTATAGAAATGAAACAAGGATATGCTTAATAAGCCCTGAAAAAGTAGGTTTACTGACAGCACTAATTCCATTAACTTCATTGGACAATACCTTTGTTAGGTTAAATCCACTGCTAGATCTTACAGTTACAATATACAATAATCCCTCTCCTCAATATTACACTACTCCATACTAGATAGTAACTTTATAGAAGAACCAATGATTTAAAATAAATTTAAAACTTTATTCAAGATAAGAAAGCCCAGAAGGATTTTGTAATAAAATGAAACTGCAATAATAAACAAGACACTAAAAACATTAACAGATCAATACAATTACCACTAGGTGTCACTCTAATATAAAAGTTCTTGGCTGTCTCTAGGCTTTCTTTTATACTTTGAGTCTTCCTGATAACATGGAAAACTGCATTAATTTTATTTAGCATCTCTTTATATTTTTATATTTATACATAAACAGAAAAATTAGTATTTATTGTTATTTAATTAACAGTAAGGTGATCTATATCTAAAAACTAACAATTACATTACAGGTCACATAAACTATAATGAGTATATTTTTTTTTAATTTCTTATGCTAGATGAATTAATGTACACATAAAATATACATATGCTCATTCATTGAGCCATTTATTTTCTCAGTGCCAAACACTGTGCTTAGAGAGAGAATTTAGAGAAGCCTAAGATCTGGTTTTTGACTTTGAGAAGTTAACATTCACAAGAAAAACCTGAAACATGTTTTTAAAAATCCATTTAAAAAATCTATAGGACTTTTTATAAGAGCATAGGAGATGAATCAACTTAACTATGTCCAAGGAAGTCAAGAGGCTTCATAAGGGGAGATATTCATGTGAGATGTTAAAAGATGACTATTAGTTTTCTAGAAAACTAAAATGGGCAAATGGAAAAAAATATAGGAAATAGGGGACCACTGAAAGATATGTGAACGGATTTATATCCTAGAAAGATCACTATGGCCAATTATGTAAAATACAGAATAGAAAAAGAAATTTAAAAATGGAGATTAGACAGGAGTTATTTTAATAACTCATGAAAGAAATTAATTCCTGAACTATATCAGAGGGGTTCAAGATAAAGGAGGGATTCAAGTGGTATGATAAAACTAACAGCTCTCAATCAGTCAAATGCAATAGAAGTAGTAAAGAAAGAAAAAAATGTCCACAAGTCCCAAATATCCCTGAGTACAGCTTCCATGGTGATGTATATCAACAAATAAACAGAGAAGGTGCCTGACATGATTCTCTGGCTGGCATGTGATTCATAATAAGAGAATAATTATAATCCTGACCAAATACAAAACTGGAAACAGAAGAAGCAGGAAAAAGAACATGGTATAAAATAACATTATCTAATTTATAATTTATTTTGAATCAAATTTCATTTACAATGTATTTGTAACTATTTTAACTATTTTTTCAACAGAGTGATGTAACCTAACTGCTTCTACTCTACCATACCTGGGCTTTTACAGTGAACTATAAAGCCAATATTTTACAAAATGTGGTCCTTGGAATTTTTCATGTTTCTATAACAAAGCTTTAAAATAGTTCCACAGTAATTTTCTCCAAAGTAAGATAGAGTTAAAATATAATATTAACTTAAATAATCCATAGAAGCCAGTGTTTCCGAATACTCCCTTGAAATAAACAGGGCATTTCACTTCAGCTGAGTGAACCAATAAAACAGTAGTTCAGCCCTGGCTGGTGTGGCTCAGTGGATTGAGCGCCAGCCTGGGAACCAAAGGGTCACCGGTTTGATTCCTAATCAGGGCTCATGCCTGAGTAGTGGGCCAGGTCAGGTCCCAGTAGGGGGCATATGGGAGGCAACCACATATTGCAGTTTCTCTCTGTCTCTTTCTCCCCGACTTCCCTTCTAAAAATAAATATTAAAATAATCTTAAAAAAAAAAAGTAGTTCAAGTGGTAAAATATCCATGAACTTCCACCATATGCCAAATATTTCATCAACAAAATGAACCAGGTCACTTTTAAATATGACACTATTAACAGCTTAGCCACATGCAACATAACAGCAGTTAAAATTTATTTAATATAAGGCTATTGCAGTTTTCTTAAAACAGATAAAAATCTGAGATATTTTTAAGATTTAAGAAAAAAGTGTGAGATAGCTCTGAGTTCTTTGCCCCATGATAATAAAATACTCATCACTAAACTACAAAGTAAAGGCCTAGTAACTCCCTTCTACAAAATCCCCAACTAATATACAAAGAATACTTTAGCAATATTACTGAAAATCCATATGAGCAATAAGCATGGTCAAATACTAATCAAATACATGGTCAAATACTTCCTGATTAAATACTAGTATAAAGGCAAAAAAAATTTTTTTCAAACATCAGTAGATGGGTTTTGGTGGTTTTAAATATAAGAAATTTGTTTTAAATATTGACAAAAAGATATAAACTATAAATAAGAACCAAACAAAAATTTTAGAACTAAGGACCATAATAATTTAATGGAATATTTCATTAAAGGGGCTCAACAACAGAACTAATCAACCAGAATAAAGAATCTGTAAACCTGAAGACATGTCATTTGAAATTATCCATTCAGAGGTGGGGGGAAAAACATGAAAAAGAGTAAAGAAAGCCTAAAGGACTTAGGAGACATGACTAAAGAACTGATATATGCATTATGGGAGTCACAGAAGAGAAAAGAAAGAGGCAGAGAGCTTATGTGAAAAAATAATAACCCAACTACAGAATTCTGTAGGCACATACAAATACTTTAACAGTGGTGTTTAAACCACTTAATCTGGTCACAGAACTTAAAAGACAAATGTATAAAAAGTAAGTAGAGCTATAAAGATGTTAATGAATACAAAATATAAAAAGATGTAATTTCTGATTGCAATAAAAAAGGGTAAGAAACAAGAATTTTTGTATATATAGTTGAAGTTATCAAGTTAAAATAAATTATAACTTTAAGATGTCTTAGTTAAGCCCCATGGTAACTACAAAGAAATTACCTACAGAAAATACACACAAGAAAATGAGAAAAGAATCAAAGCATGGTATTACCAAAAAAAAAAAAAAAAAAAATCAACAAACATAAGACAATAAAGAAAAAGAAGGCCATAAAGCTACAAAGAAAATAATTAGTAAAACTACAATATATGTCATTCACTATCAGAAATTATTTTAAATGTAAATGGATAAAACTCCCCAATCAAAAGACATAGATTGGTTGGATGGATTAAAAAAAAAAAAAACAAGATCTAACTAGATGGTGTCTACAAGTGACTCACTTTAGATTTATGGACATGCAAAGGATGAAGGGAAAGGATGAAAAAAGATATTCCATGCAAATGGTAACCAAAAGAGAGATGGGTTGCCACACTTATAGCAGACTGAACAGTACGTAAATCAAAACACTGTCACAAGGGAGAAGATTATAAAACAAAAAGATAGTCAATTCACCAGGAAAATGTAAAAATCATAAACATATGAGGTGTGTCCAGAAAGTATCCAGCCGTGTAATATGAAAAATGGTGGCATTTTATCAAAGAAGATACAAGATCCAAGAAATATTGTGCATAGGACCAGTCCCCTTCAAAGTAGGCACCCTGGGACCTCACACAGTTCTCCAGCATCATTAGTAACTATAGCACAATGTTCCTTCTACTCTGGTAACAGAACCTGCAGAACAAATTTTGCCACAATATAATTTATGTCAAGATCCTGCATCGAAATCTCAGACACCATAGTTTTTGGAATCCCCAGATCAGCTTCTAGTTCTCATACTCTGTCACCAATCTTTGTTGACTGCAGCCTGTATACCTTCAACATTCTCAGGAATTCTGCTTCTTGCAGGCCTTCTGGAATGTGGATCACTTTAAACAGATTCTCTACCATCTCTGAAGTGTTTGTGCCACACCTGTATTTGTGCTGTACTCATTGCACTGTCTCTGAAAGCCTTTTGAATCATCCAAATAGTTTCCTCAGAGGAAAGTTTCAAGCATAATGCAAAAGTTGATACAGAGTCATTACTCTACTTGCTCAGTCAATTTCAAAGCAATAGTCACACAGTACACATTGCTCACTCAACTGCCTCTACTGCCCCCGCTGACTAGTACAGTAAAGTCGTCATTATTCACTCATGTGCATTCCAGTCCACTCTCCTTGGCTGCCAGGTTCCATCAATGTCACACAAACTATTCTCATTATATTAACAATGGTTGGATTTTTTCCAGATACTCAATATCAAAGCACCCAGTATATGAAGCAAACAATGACAGAACTTAGGAGAGAAATACACAACAATACTACTATAAAAAGAGTAGGGGATTTCAATAATGAATAAAACTTTCACACAGATGATTAATAAGGAAATGGACATTTGAACAACACTGCATACAAAACAGACCTAACAGACATACACAAAACATTACATCAAACAGCAGCAGAATGTATGATCTTCTCAAGTGCACTTGAAACATTCTCCAGGACAGATGATGTTAGGTGACAAGATGATCATCTTAATAAATTTAAGAAAAATAAAGACTTTCCCAAATAAACAAAAGTTGAGGGGAAAAGCAGAAGGAACTGCTATAGATTTTTTGTTTCATTATATTAAGTTGGAAAATATACTTGGTATAATTTCAATCTTCTTAAACTTGTTAACATGTTATCTATTCTGGAAAATTCACCAATATGTGGAAATTAAACAATGTATGCTTGAACAACCAATTGGTTAAAGAAAAAATCAAAACAGACAAATGAAAACAAAAACACAACATACCAAAACTGATGCAATAGAAGGAAGGCAGCACTAAGAGGGAGGTTTATAGCAGTAAATACTTCAATTAACAAAGGTCTCAAATAAACAACTACCTTACACCTCAAGTAACTAGAAAAAGAGAAACAAATTAAGCCCAAAGTTAGCAGAAGAGAGGAAATAATAAAGATTTCAGTAGAAATAAAAGATAATAGAAAAAGCATAGTTAAAAATCAACAAAAGTGTTGATGTTTGAAAAGATCAACAATTTTTTTTAAATTAGCCTAAACAAGAGAAAAAGACTCAAACAAATGAAATCAGAAATGAAAAAAGATACAGTATAAATGATGCCACAGAAATAAAGAGATCATAGAGATTAATTATTTGCCAACAAATGGGATAATCTAGAAGAAATAGGTAAATTCCTAGAAACAAAACCTACCCAGACTGAATCACAAAAAAATAGAAAATATGAACAGACCTATAACTAGTAAGGAAATCTCAGTAATCAAAAACCTACCAACAAAGAAAAGTACAGCCCAGACTGTTTCACAGGAGAATTCTAACAAACATTTAAAGAAAAATTAATATAAATCTTTCACAAACTCTTTCTAAAAATCAGAGAGGGGAATGTCTAAACTCATGTATGAAGCCAAAATTACCATGATGCCAAAGTCAGACAAAGGTACCACAAGAAAAACAACCAAAAATTACAGGCCTTTAAGTGAATGTAGATGCAAAAATCCTCAACAAAACTCTAGAAAAACAAATTGAACAGCACATTAAAAGTATTATACACACCAAGTGGAATTTATACATAGACTGTAGAAATGGTTCAACATGTGAATACCCATCAATTGGCACACCATATTAACACAATGGAGGGAACAACATCACATGATCATCTCAACAGACACAGAAAAGGCTCATGACAAATTCAACACCATTCCATGATAAGGACACTCAACACACAGGAACAGAAGGAAATTACCACAACATAATATAGGCCCATATATTAAGAATAAGAAAAGCCCATAGCTAACATCATACTCAACTGTGAAAACTAAAAACTTTTCCTCTAAGGATCATGAACAAATGCAAGAATGCCCACTCTCAATGCTTCTATTCAACATAATATTGGAAGTCCTAACCAGAACAATTAGGCAACAAAAAGAAATAAAAGGCATCCAAGTCAGAAAGAACTAAAATTGCCCCTGTTTGCTAGGAAACTCAAGAGTCCAAGAGTCCACAAAAACAAACAACAAAAAAACCCTACTAGAACTAATGAGCAAATTTTGCAAAGCTGCAGGACATAAAATCAAATACAAAAATTAGTTATGTTTCTATACACAAATCACAAGTAATCCAAAAGGAAACTGAGAAAACAATCCCATTTATAATAGCATCAAAAAGAATAAAATAATAGAAATAAACTTAACCAAGGAGGCAAAAAAACTTGCACAATAAAAATTACAAGACATTGCTGAAAGAAATTAAATAAATAACTAAATGGAAAGACATCACGTGTTCATGGACTGAAATACTTGATATTGCTATTATGCCATACTACCCAAAGCGACCTAATATTCAATGTGATTCCCCATAAAAATCCCAATGGCATTTTTTGCAGAAATAGAAAACAAAATGCTAAATTTCATATGGAACCACAAAGGACCTTGAATAGGCAGAACGATCTTGAAAAAAAAGAATAAAGCTGGAGGCCTCACACTTCCTGACTTCCAAAACACTTTACAAAGTAATCAAAACAGTATGGTACTGGCATAAATGCAGGTGTATAGACCAATGGAACAGAATAGAGAGCCCAGAAATGAACCCACACATATAGGTCAAATAATCTTTGACAAGGATGCCAAGTCTATACAACAGGGGAAAGGATAGCCTGTTTAACAAATTGTGCAGGATAAATTGGATATCCACATGTAAAAGCCTGCAGGTTGGACCTTCATCTTACACTATACAATAAAATTAACTCAAAATGGGTTAAAGATAAATATAAGATCTGAAACTGAAATTCCTAGAAAAAGCTACACAACACTGGTCTTGGAAATTTCTTGGATATGATACCAGAAGTACAGACAACAAAAGTAAACATGGCAAGTGGGACTACATTAAACTAGAAATCTTCTGTAAAGCCAAGCAAACAATCAACAGAGTGAAAAGGCAACATACAGGACAAAATATCTGCAAACCATGTGTGATAGGGGTTAATATCCAAAATATATGAAGTCCTACAGTTCAATAGCAAAAAAGTAAACAACCCAATTTAATAATGGGTAAAGGACCTGAATAGACATTTTTCCAAAGAAGACATACAAATGACCAACAGTCATATGAAAAAATGTTCAATATTACTAATCATCATGATAATGTAAACCAAAACCACAAGATATCATCATCTACCTGTTAAGATGGCCATTATATTTAAAAACAAAACAATAATAAAACCCTAAAAAACAGAAAATAACAAATGTTGATAAGGACAAGGAGAGTATGGGACCCCTGTGCATTATTGCTGGGAATGTAAAATGAAGCAGCCACTATGGAAAAAGTTCTCAAAAAATTAAAAATAGAACTAATATATGATCCAGCAATCCCATTTCTGGGTATTTATCTAAAACAATGGAAAGCAGGGCCTCAAAAGAGATTTGCAATTCCATGTTTATTGCACTTAAAGTAATCAAACTTTCAGAAGCAGAAAGTATGATGGTTGCCAGAGGCTGGCCAGAGGGGAAAAGGGAAAGTTGCTGTTCAGTGGATACAATGTTTCCATTATGCAACATGAAAAAGTTCTAAAGATCTTCTGCACATCCTTGTGCATATAGTTAACAAAACTATACACTTAAAATTTCATATTATGCTTATGTTTTCATATTATTCATTTTTAACCACAATTTTTTTAAAAAGGGAATGTACACAGGAGAATACTTGGAAGCAGAAGGATGTGCAATGGGAGAAACGGCTGGACTAGGAGAGGAATCCAAGTATACGGGCCCTGAACCTATTCAAAGAACTAAAATAATTCCATTACAAATTAAACATGGTGCGCAATATGGAGCATAACAATAGATGAAAACTAAAAATGTATCAGGGACTTACAGCCATGTTAAAGACTTGACTTTTATCCTAAAAACAATGGAAAATTCTAAATGGTTTCAAGTAAAAGGATAACAATCTGATTAGTGTTTGAAAATGATAATTTCTTTTAACAGTCTTTCTTTTCTCTATATTAAATTAATAAAATTAGGGAAAAATCTCAAAAAAGAACATAGACAAAATTTCGAAAATATCTAGAATTTATATTTAAGGCAAAACTACATTAAAATAGAAATGAATACAGTTTCTGGTTCTATGACAAACATAGGTCAAATAATCTGAACCAAACACGAGTTCAACATAAGTTTTCTACAGAAATTTAGTGAAGTCTGTCTAAAAAAATTTAAAAGGCAGGCATACACTTTGAGTTTCCTTTGAAAGCATAGTACTGAAGCAGAAATATGTCTTATTTCTTCTCTCTCATAAACCATAGTATGAAAAGTAAGTGAGCTTCAGCTATAAAGTTGGATATGCAGTGTATCTCATAATTCCAATGTTTTTTTAAACTCCTAGATATTTGACTTGCATCTGTCCTAAAACAGCATTCCATACACGAACAAAATAATTATTCTCAAACTTACCTCACCCTCAACATAACATTTAAAAATAGAGCACAATACTGTGTATGGGAAAATAGTTTCATTTGCTTTTGTTCCCTTGTTGGCAGTCAATTCAAAAGAAAAATATATAAACTGAATGTTTACCTAATGAATTATTTATGGAGGCTTTATGGTAGGAAAAACCTTACCAACAGTACAGCTGTCTTCAAGTACCACATCAACATTTCTGTCTCTGTACTCAACCCTGAAGTCCAGCATCCGAGGTTGCCTTTCTACAATCTGCCTAGATGGCACTACAGGTCGAAATGCCGATGAGGAAGAGGGAGCAGGAGCTGGATGACTTGCTGAATCAAATACAGGTCCTGGTAGAGTTTCACCTCCATAGTCACTGAAATATTGACATAAAAGAATGATTATCATCAACCACATCATTACGGATTATCACTAAGGACCTGCTCCGTACTTGGTTTGTGTTGTTCTTCCTATCAAATTTATCTACCTGTGCATCAAGGCCTAACCTTAGGTTCTTCCTCCACAAAATCTTTCCATGTGACTGAAGGCCACATCCCATCCTTGCTTTTCTTTGTCTATCAGCAGTATCATACATGTCATTTAGCATTTAATTAGATTTTTGCCTCATATTGTTATGATGTTGGTAAAACATTTTAAACTCTGAGAATTAAAACAGTATTTTTACTCATTGTCCAATGAATGATTATTTGATTCATTAACTCTAGTTTTCACAATTTTGAAACTTCACCTTCCTTAAACCTCCATTCTCCCCATCTCACTCCTTAATATTAAAAAAATATTTTTTTCCTACTTTGCAAAGAAAACAGATGCCATCAAGAGAAAATCCCTTACCTTTTTCACAAAAAAATCCATAAACTAACCCACATATGTACTCTTTCTCTCGTGAAATAAAGACTGTTCTATCTATGAAAAAATTTAAAACAGTCTTCTCATTAGTTTTACTTATGATTATCCCTTCCTTTTCCAGTATCTTCAACATCTCCTTCTCTTCTGGATTCTTCTCAAAAACATTTAAACATGTTGAAATTATTTTCCTTCTTCAAAAATAAAAATGAAACCCTGGTTCTGAGAAAAATTAATGATATTTGTAAGGATCAAATCAGACAATGTGTATGAAAAGCTCAGCACAGTGTCTGGTACCTAGTAAGAGCTCAGACTCAATATATTCAAAGTTTTAATTCATTAATGTTTCCCCAACCTTGACCCTTCTCCATTATTCTTCATATCAGTTCCCCAAGCCAGAAACCTCTGACATTATCTGTGACCCCTTCTTCTCTCTCAACTGCCAAATCTAATCAGTCCTTTCAATGTTACCTTCTAAATATCTTTTAGATAACTCATCCACCTTTCGCCTCTGAAGCTACCACCCTTGTCTAAGCCACAATCTCTTTTTATATGGACTAATGTAAAAGCATCCTAACTAATCTCCCCTGCATTTTATTTATTCCATTTCACCACTAAACTGAAATTAATGACAGAAATGTCTTCTTATCATTTTCTTCAATACTCTCCTCTGCTTTGGATATAAATAGGTAAAGTGGCATACAAGGGCCTGTATGATCTGAATACTATCTCCCTTCCCATTCTCATCTCACGCTACGCTACCTCCATCTCACTACGCTAATAGCCCCAACAGCTCTGTCGTGCTTGATCCTGCTGTATGGGGGGGACACAGAATATTACTTCTAAGACGATTCTTTCCTTTCCATCTCATCCCCAAATTCCATGTATTTTCTAGCTAATTATATTTATCCTTTACATCTCAGACTGGATGTTTATCAACTCAGAGCACATTTTACTATCTCAGACCAGTTCAAATTCCTCACTACTATCAATAACTATACATTTAGTTGCATAATTAATCATTTGACATTAAGTCCCCACTAGAATCTAAGTTCCACAAGGGCAAAGCTGACATTTGTGTTAATGGCTGTATCTTTTGTCCTTATCTCAAGATTTTATATCTAGAAAGTACTCAAGTATCTGCCAAACTAATGAATAAGAGGAATAATAGTTAAAAAATTTGGTTTTTCTCTAACTTAATTTATCATATATTGTCACTTTTTTCCCCTCACTTGGAAAAGTAGGAATGAAGAGAACATATGGAATGCTTCTATTAAAACATCATATATGTAACAGTATATAACATCATACTAACTGTAAACTATAAGTATACACACACATATTCTGCTATCACCACCAGAACTATAAAGCTCAGTCTAAAACTTCTTTCTTCTCTCCCAGAATTCAAGGAAAAACAATTAACTGAAAACTAGAATAGAAACTAAAAGAATGACCAAAACATGCCAAGTTAAGCACTGCTCATACAATTACGCAGGAGAAAATATTTACATTTACTTCACAACATTGCTTCAATCAGTGTTTACCAAATTGTAGATTATATAATTGATTTAGTGAATTGTGATCAGTCTTTTAAAGAAGGGAAAGGAAAGGGGAAGGGAAGGGATAAACTATCAGTATGTGTCACTTAATAGTTAGGACCAAAGTGTTTAATAAAACTTTTTATTATGGTACATATTTGTATATGTGTATTTTGGATTCCAATTATTTCTCATTGTAGATTATAGTCAAAAAAGTTTGAAAGTAACTAACTGAGATCTCGCCAGAGTTCAGATACTATAGTAATCATTGATCCACAAAAATATATCCTTCCTCCCAATTGTTAGATTCAAGGAAAACAATCTTTGAAGGAAGACATGGGAACAAAGAAAATGTCCAAAGCAGGTAAGAATATCACTGTGGGAATCCAAAGTGAGCTCCTAAGTATCTATGAACAGAATCTGTGCAATGACACTTCACATCTTAGAATTTTGTCACAACTTCTCAGAACCCAAGAAAAACAGCTGAAGTTAGTAGGCTGGTCATTGAGTTATTGTTTTCTTAACTCCAAATTCCCCATTCTATAGTATTCTGTCATGCTGGGGCTAGGATTCTGCAAAATTATATACAGAGTGGGGCAAAAGTAGGTTTACAGTTGTGAGTATACGAAACAGTGTATTCATGTACTATTTATTAATTATTGTATTATTTTTCATACTAACTACAAACCTACTTTTGCCCCACCCTGTATTGTTTCCTGACAGATTCTGCCTATAGGGCACAGGTGGCAAACACGAGGCCCACGGACCGAATCCGGCCCTCTACCTTGTTTTATCCAGCCTGGCACCTTGTTTCTACCCAGCAGCAGCACCGAGCTCTCACATAACTGTTAAGGAGTAGTTATATTTATACAGTCCTAAAGTTACACTCAGCCCTTTGAAGGCAATCGCCAGGCTGATGTGGCCCCTGGTGAAAATGAGTTTGACACCCCTGCTAGGGGATACTAGATAAAGATCAGTGATTAGGAAGAGAGGAGGAACAATTTCCTTCTTCCTGTTTGCATGCATTTGTATCAGCTTCACCCCATAGCTTTGTCTCCTGCTTTTTTTCAGCATTCTCATAACCAACTTCTTGACATACCTTCAGAGATACCAGTAGTAGCTGGACAGTATGTACTCGAGGTCTAATCCTCAGTGCCAAGGGTTCCCTCTGAGCTTCAAAATACTGTTAATCCCTGTTTCCCCTAGATCTAAGAATGGTAACTTCCTGAAGCAGTTGGGGTTTTTTTTGTTTGTTTGTTTTTGGGGTTTTTTTTTTTTTTTTTTTTTTTGCTCTTTTAGTCTTCCACATCTATTTAACCAATCCTTCATTAAATTCCCTCTGATGAAATACCCTAGTGTGGTTTCATTTTCTTGATAATGGCGGTGTTCCAGGAATCACGAGATTTAGGCACTGGCTTGATTATGTCCTCAGCCTTCAATGCACGGCTGAGCACCATGTCAATGGAAAATGGGATACTAGTGATCCAAGACATAGCAGGCGTAATGATTAGCTAAATTATCACTTGTAGTTAATTTTGATCTCATGCGCCTTTTGAAACAAGTGCCTAAGGGAATCAAATGATGGTCTGACTTGACCATTATGGTGGTCATAATGATAGCAAGGACTATGGCTGGCTGCCTCTAACTCTAAGGGAGAGCTTACAGATGAAAATGACATATTTAAGGTTTTTAACTTTCAGTTCAAGTCATGGTAAGAAAGCTACAGAGCTTCTGAAGTGGCCCTTCAAAAAGTTTCTTTTTTTTTTTTTTTTTAGTTGTAATTACTTTATTATTTTCTTGGTTTCTCAACAATTAAATAATCTTTCTTAATATTTCCAGGAGGGCACATCACTTTTATTTTGAAAAACATCCAACATATTTGTCTTACATGATATGAAAAGGAAACACCTAGATTTTTAAATTTCTTCCAATGCTCATTCATGTGTAATACTTCATTACACAAGTTATTTCATAAACACTGAAAACAATGTTAAGAAACATCTAAGAATTCTAGTGTGTATGGTCCTTCATCAAATAGTACTATTTTCAGACATTCTAGCCTCTATGTATTTTGAATATGTATAATATAACCACTAGAAGAACCCAAGTCCCTTGGAGGATGGCAGTGGAGGCCCATCTTCACTGGAGTAAAGATCTGTCTTTAAAAAGTAGATTGCATTATCATTTTGATTGCATCCCTTTTAGTTATTTGAGATTCTAAGAACTCTGGTAAGCCTAGAGGTGAAAGATCTCTTAATAAGCTTTAGAAGGTAGGAAAGGTAGGAAAGCAGGGCTAGGACTTGGCACATTCACTAAGAATGTAGCACCTGAGAATAGCTTAAGTACCAGGGCAGAGTTACTACTGAACCCCTCAGGATGATGAGGCATCCACTCCCTGCAGGAGTAATAATAAAAGCTGATTTGGTGACCGTGGTTGGTCACCTTTTAGGAGTATTGCAATCCAGAGACCCCCCATTTAGGCTTGACAAATATTCCACGTAAGGAAATGATGGTCCATCCTTATCCGCAAGGCAGGGATTACGCTTCTCTCTGTGTTCAAGATCTTTTAGATCTTTTCTTGCTAAGTGCTTTCAGTATACTCTTGATGATCTGACTCTGGATTCAGACATCTTTTTTCCCCATTCTTTTTCATTGTGGCAATGATCTCAACATGGGGACAAGACTGGCTTAAAGAAATCATTTCAAGTTTTCTAAGGAACTTGGATTAACAGGCTTATCACTAATATTGATGCAGGTACAGCGTGTAGTTCTAGAGAGAGGTATTCCTTGAAGCTTCACCCAGAGTCAGAAGGATAAGGAAGAAAATAAGAAGAGCACTTTGATTCATGGTGCTGTGATTGGAGATTCCTCTGCAGCAGGTTCAGAATGTCTAAGCAGTTGAGGAATGTCTGAGAAAAGTTTCTTATTTCTGTAACCACGAGCATGATCCCGCTGAGAATTAGACCCAAAATTTAATTTTGCAGCTTGCATAATTGCAATGAAATTTGAATATACAACTTAATTTTCTTGACTTAGAAAGTTAAGACACTATTTTAGAAGGAGTGGGACCCTAAGATGTGAAATGGGAATACCTGAGTGGACTCGGATGGTTAGAACCTTGACCCCAGGAGTCCCTCTGAGTTTCTTTTGTAAACAGAAAAAGATCTTCATTCCATACGAAAAAGGTTAGCCCTCCTCTTGACTGAAAAATGTCAATATTCATACCTGAGATAGTTGCTTTGAAAGGGATACCTATTTTCAAAACTTTCCCCCACCATTTCTTAATCAGATCTAGGCATGCTCCCAGAAAAGGAGTACAATGTCTTAACTGAGAGAAGATAGCTTATATCCAAAAAGAATTATAAGATTTTTCATAAACTATATCAGCACAAAACTAGGGATAATTTATGAAAATGAATTTGAAGTAAGTCTGACCACAAGAGTTTGGGTAAGGCCAAATATAACATGTTTGCTTAAGCAGCTTCAAGTACTTCTAATAGTCTGCTTGTTGGCTGAATGAAACAGAAGTCCCAAAGGATGAATGAGGATATAATGCCCAAACTTTCCTGGCAAAATGTAGAAGAAATCCAGATGCTTAGAAAAATACAAATGCTAGAATATATTTACCATGTACAACCTGATTATAGACACATCCTTCTATATCATCCATAAGATCCCAAAGGACATTGCAATAAAGCACTGAGAAATACATTAGTTAAGGAAATCTGCATTCTTGAAAAATCCTGTAATGGCTGTCTTCTCTGGGTTGGAAATGACATGGCACCATGAAAAAGATTTCCTAGGGCATGATAAGAACTCAGAGTGCAGAGGTCAAATAGCAGAATTTAATAAGAGAAACCTGGGAGCAATTAGTTAATGGAGAGCATGGGCAAAAAGAGGCAATCTGAAGATTTCAACCTACACAGATCTTTAGTAATGCTTAATTGAACATGGTATTTCCAAAGAACAAAATTAAAAGTCAGCCTACTAAAATATTATTTGTCAATATACATACAGTAGAAATCCTACCATGACAGTCTAAATTCTAAGTTCCCTAACCACAATGGAAAGTTATAGTCACTCCCCATTTCCAAACACAAGTTGGTTCAATCAGAAAGTCCCTCGTTCCCTCAAAGACAATGCAACACAGCCACATTAATGTATTGTAAAAATTTCCTGTAAGACCTCCCCTCAAAGATTTGCAACCATTTACTAGGGTGTTTGTGTACTGACAAAACAAAAATATCTAGATCTTTAGGGGATTACTAGATGCTAACTCTAAACTGATACTAATTCCTGGGGATATAAAAGTGGAAGTTTACGGTGGTAAAGTTTTGGCCCAAATCCACTCACACTGGGTTCAAACAATCTCTCAACCTACACTGTAGGTTCTTCCCCAGAGCCTGAATGTATAACTAAAAGAGACACATTTAGTAACTGGTGGACATTGCATACTGGTTTCCTGGTCCACGGAGGTAGGCTTATCGTGCAGGGAGACATAGCAGGAAGCAACTGATGTTGCATATACTTTTTTTCTTCTCTATAAAACCTGCAAGCATCATGACAAGCATTTTGCTTTCCACCCAGCAAGCTAAAAGACTGTCTTTTCCTAAAGATTATATAAACTCTCAGGCTCTTTGTCATAATAATCTAGTCTGGAAAGATCTTAATCACCCAGACACTCCACCAAACATTACATCGATGACAATGTGGACTGGTCCTGAAGAGCAGAAGTATCAAGAACGTGGATGCTTTGGCAAGACACATGCTGCTATAGACTAGGAAATACACACAATAAAAACATAAGGGCCTGCCACCTTGGTGACATCTCTGTGGTCCAATGGTCAGAAGTATGTCAGGGTAAAAGGCTGGTTGTTGTACAGTAGACTTTCCATCAATATATAAGATTACTAAGTTAACTGAGAAAGAAAATATTTGGGCTGGGAAAGGTAAAAAATGGTTATGTATTATATACTGGCACCAACCAAAAATGGACAGCAGTGAAAGAAAAGCCTTCCAGTGAGGAGAACTTAAGGTTGTGCCACAGGCTGACCATTTTCTTCAGAAGAAAAAACAGCCTGAGGTACATATCCCCATTGACAGTTAAGAGGTTGGCCAGCTGATCAGGACTTGGAAAGAATAAAAGGCAAGTCTAGGAAAGAATTATAGAAATGGATCTTTTAAAACAGACACAAAAGGTGAATATATATGTTTCTGAGGTGAGTATTTACAGACTATCCACTGAAAGAAGGGCTCTCAACATATATAAGATGACATTGCTCTGTTGATGTCAGTCAGCTTCTTCCCCTTGCTATCCAGGGCAGCTCAGTGCATTAGAGGATGCTGCATCTATAAGTCTGCTCTTGCCCTAGGCTCTCTTCCTTGTTGACCAGCAGGACACCCCCCACCCCCACCTAAGCCTGATGGTCCAGGTGTTTCCTGCAGTCATTACGTCTGGGCTCTATCGGTATCCCCTTTTTGCTCTTTCAATCTGCTCCACATCTATGTAACTAATTCCCTATATGAAATTCTCTGTTTGAAACACCTAGCAGGCTTTTCTTTTTCCTCTTTACCAAACCCTATTTCTAGGAGATGGCTTAACATTTCAAATCAGAGCAGGCTATTTGGTGTAGTTGTCAGCCACAAAAAGGGTTTTTTAAAGTTATTGTTTGAGAATTCCCTTACTGGCTATAATTACTCTATTTCACGATCATAAAAAAATGAATTTGTTACTTTTTTTCACTAGCAATCCAAAAACAATAAAAAGAGAGGGAAACAGAGACTACTGGTTAAACAATGAACCTATCAGTTTTGACTAAAGTCCAATGACATTCAAAGAGTGTGGTCATCCATAATTGTTGACTCAAGAAAGGTATCTTTAAGATTTTTTCATCGTAGGATGAAGACTACTGTCCTTTAATTTGACCTTCTCAGCATTCTTTTTCTAGTTAATTAATAACTTAAAATGTAAACTATAATTGAAAAATAAATTTTAAATTAAAAATAATTTTAAAAAGGATACTGATTAGTAAGGGAAACTCTATTTTAGACCTAAATTTCAACTAGAGGAGTATTTTTAGCCTTACTTAACTTTCCTCTACAAACCACACAGGTCCCTGGAAGGCAGTGAACAACAGCCAAGTAAACACGAACTCTTCACTTGTTTATTGCAATTTTTTAAAGTCCATCTCATGGTAAAACCTCTAGGTACAAAAAAATACATATGTTTAAAAGATAAACTCTGTCTTTAGAAAAAAAATCAAATATTTTAAATGGGCATCGGAGAAGACAACAAATAGAAACGAAGTGGCCAAAATGGATGTTTGAAAACAAGCCCTGTCTTTACAAGGTTTCCTCAACAAATTAAACAATGGACAAAGAAACATACAGTATATCTATCTAAGTAATAAAATAAACAGGAATTGATAAATGCCACCCAGTCAATGAGTAAAATTACACTATTAATTCATAAAATTTTGAAAAATACAGGATCTTCTCTCTTTTAGAAATTATTTGTAATTCACTAGTATTTCTTTCTAACAATAACTATCTCCAAAAATAATTTGTAAAGGGACTCTGGACAATATGCTAAATATATAAAATACTACAGCAAGATGTAATAAATATACATGTTACACACTTGATGTTTATGACTGAAAGAATGGTTTACATTTGTGACTGGGTTAAGTTACACACTTTAAAAATGTTTTATTAGCAATATACTGTCTCGTGAAATAAGCTTTGGAGGGTGAGGCAGTAAATTCACTTAATTTCCTGACTCCATCAACATCATGCCATATCATCTGGGCCAAGTCACTTCATGCCTCATACTCTCTCCCTATAAAATGAGGGATAATAATATCTGCCTTTACTCGCTTACAACTAAAATAAATGTAAAAACAAAGCTGTAAGAGAAAGATGTTATATGCATGTATTAAATTTAAACACTTTTACCCAAAGGAAAAAATCTTAAGACAAAAGTTGTGACATGCCTGGCTTACTGACCTTGAAAAGGACAGAGTAGTATAAGAAAAAAGCATTGCTTTTAAAAGGAAAAACTCCAGACTTCACTACCCACTACACTTGTGACCTTGAGCAAGTCTGTGTAAACTCTCCAACCTTAAATTTCCTCATTTATGATACATGATTTATCTCTTAAGGTTTGTAATGAGTATTAAAGGAAAATATGTCACAGTAAGTTAAGCATTAAATAAAAAGTTAAGTTTCATTGCCCTTAAATGTTATGGGTACATTAAAAACCATATTCCCACTTTTAAACTCATACAAAAATATGATTTCAAGAAAAGTTATAAAGCACAGGGATTAGGCTCTTCTCCCTCCAAAAATAACTCTATAAAAAATTTTTTTTGGTAACTTTTCTCTGTTTAAGGCATAAACTGACATATTAAGAGTCACTTGTATTCACAGACTGCATTTAACGTTACTACAAAAGTCAAACATAAAAAAACAAAGATCCTTTTAACTGCCAACATATACCATTGCTAGCATTGTGTCTTCCACTTTCAGTGTTCAAGCCTATGAGAAAGTATAAATAGCCCTCTTTCATTTTCCTCTGGTCAGTAGCCATACAGCAGAATTTTTAGTTATATTAAATACACAGTGGTTTCAAAGCTGAAGAAGAAATGTTAGTAGGAAGGAAAATAGTTGAAGACTATTACTAGATACAACTGACTTTCTCTATGGACATAATTCATTCCTTTAATTTAACAAGCAAACAAAAACAAAAATCCACTGATGAAAGTTAAACCCTAAATAATATAGTAATCTTAACAGAAATCAATTCAGTACGAAATGTCTAGTTATAAAATATATTAAGCAAAAATATCATCTGCAACAAGGGAGATGGGATGTTTCCAGGGATGAGGAAATTTCTACAGTTCGTCCATAGCAAATACTATTACATGTAAGATATATCCAGTATGTACTCAGAACCCAGCAGCTGAATCCACAAGGGTTTAGCAAGCAAAAATTTTGGCACAAAATGTAGAATAACATTTACTCAAGAATAAAACTGGAGCCATATTTAGCAGTCTAAAACTTTCTTAACCAAGAAAAAAAAAAAGATCATGAAGGAGGCTCCTATAATCATCTAGTTTGCTTTCTAGACAAGGTTAGAATTGAATGCCTTTAAGCACAGACTTTGGAAATCAGCTACATTTACTCTGGATGAAATTCTTTCTTCCTGACAGTTTTAAAGAAAGGTTGGAGGACAAGTCTGTTTATCATTGCTTTCACCTAAAAACCATCAATCACTAAGGGTGGTACAGGTACCAAATAGAATTTTGCTTCCTTTCTAAATATACACAGTTTCCTATGAAGTACAGCACATTTTGCTTTTCCTGGTGAGTTTTTTGATGTTTTTGCAACAGCACTTTTCTCCCTCTCCAAAACAACCTCATTCCTAGTGTGCTGTTTCTGTTTGCCTCATCTGCACTTTTAGCAGATCACGCTTCAGTGACTTAGAAATCCCAGCCACCAAAATTGAAGCCAAAGTTTGAATTGAGAAGGGTGGGGGAGGGAATCAAGCAATTAAACTGCACTTGGAAGGGAGAATGGTTTTACCTCCTATGACTTTACAGTGTGCTCTTTTAATTCAAAACCAGAGTCTCCGATTTTAAGGAGAGAAAAGTTAGGAATTTATTTTTAATTTAAGAAGTTATTTGTAACTATTATAGTTCTCTTGGCATCATCTTCCAATGTTACCTTCTGGCAATGACACAAAACCACAATGTTAATACTGGTTAATAATGACCATTCCACATGTTAATACTGGATTCTTCAGGTAAAATAGTTCAGTGCTCTGGGAAGTTTCATTATTAACAACTTGTTGAAATTATGACAAGTTATTATGTACTTAATTTAGAAACCAAAAGAAAGGTTAAAAAAGAATGTAGTAAAGCCTGTATAAGTAGATTATAACCATGCCCTGGGGCTATTGAACCATATATCATTTCTCACCCCGAATTTTTAGTCATAAAAGGCTTAATTTCCACAGTACTCATTTAAAGAATTAAGATCCTTCCATTTTATAAATTAGAAGATAGCCTTGAAAAGCTTTCTTTAAAATAAAGTAAAACAACCTTTAAAAATAATATCACCCACTGAAATAACATCATATGGTTCAAAGCAAAGACTTTAGCCCTGACTAGTAGTAAGACTCGGTTGGCTGGAAGCTGTCCTTCAAATAGAAAGGTCACCAGTTCAATTCACGCCTGGATTGCGTGCCCGGTCCCAGGTTGGGGCACATTCAAGAAGCAATTGGTCACTGTTTCTCTCATAAATTGATGTTTCTCTACTCCTTCTCCCTCCCTCCCCCTTTCTCTAAAAGATAAATAAATACAATCTTAAAAAAATGAAGTTGAGACTTTAGGAAAGTAATATAGCTAACAAAAAGGTCTGAAAGAACAGTAACTACATTAAAATGAACTTATACAACAGAGATGAAATGCTCTATCAAAAAGTGAAACAAAGATTGTGTGGCAGGTTGTTTGCAGATGGTTGCAATAATCCCTTCCATTCTTATATGCAAAATATTTTGCCTTATGACAGCTCTAATCATGAAATTAATAAAAATATTATAAAATTTTTTAAAAAATGAAACAAAATTAACAACTGTTTTTTTGTTTTTGTTTTTCTTTTGCTTTGCTAAATTCCCATCTTACCTTTAAGCACCTAATGACATACCTTTGTAGAATGCCATTCTCCTGGGGTATTACACCATTGATAGCTGCCTGAAAAGAGGAAACAGAAAGCTGTTTAAAGAAGCAGAAACTATTGAGGGGTGGACTGTAGTGGGGTGGTGAACATTATAAAGAGAAATAAATATATTTTGAAAATTCTAAACAAAATACTACATGTTTTCTCAATGATATAAAATAGTATCTATTAAATGTTTCTCCATTTCTCTACTGTAAAGCTATACTTAAGAAAATTTTAAAAACATGTATTTGGCAAAATAGTATCCCTGAATTTTTAGTCATAAAAAGCTTAATTTCCACAGTACTCATTTAAGCAAAATACCCACAAAACCAGTGTTTAAGGATGTCAAAACAAGTAAAACCAGTAACTTTAAGTACTCTTTTTAATATCAGTTTCTCCCTCAGGTTGAGAAGAACAAGATATAAAATCACAAATGAAAAACTCTAATAAGAATTAAAGATTAGCTCAGAAATTAAACTCACTCTTTCTTATTATCATTTTTGTTTTTGAAAAAAACATTTAGAAGAAGAAAACATAGGGGCAAAGTTCTTTGACAAACACAGCACCACGATTTTATCAGCTTACAAAAGGAGGCAGGAACATCACTGAGGAAGTTATGTAAAACATTCCTAAAATTGGTCTCTAGGCTAACAAGTCACCAGTTACTTAGAACACAGCACAAGTGTGACGTAATATGGATGTTTCTGAGACTACTAAGCCAGCAGGCTGTTACTTCCTAGATTGTGGGCAGTTCACTGCAGGGTAATAGAGAAGGCTGCTGTCTAGATGAAAATGATGTCTATCCAACTTGGTTTTCTTCCTTCCCCTTCCCCATTTCTGTCCACATCAAAATGGTGTGTGTGTGGCGGGCGGGGGGAAGCTAGCAATTCAATGTTTTATCAGCTGCTGGCAAATCAATTGCCAAAAGGAGTCTATGTATTTTGTGAAACACTAACTTAAATATTTGCCAGAGGTGGGTCAGCTTTACAACTTTATACTGTCGAATGGAAATAAAGTAGAGTATAAGATGCTTGCTGTGAACTTTGAGAATTGTTTTGCTCTACTGGCAACACACACACACACACACACACACACACACACAGAAATCCACAGATTAGTACAGACAGTAGATGCCACAGCCGTGACAACTCTGGAGACTCAATAAATCCTCTGAGTCAAGCAAAAGCTAAAATCAGTTTTCAAAGCCACAAATTCAATGGAAGCATCTCTGCCTAGTGCCAAGTGAATTATCCCTTTTCTTTGACAGCAATAGTTCCACATACAATATCTCCTTTGCTTGAAAGTAGAAAATGGTAAGAGAATGTTCTATAGTGTTGGAAAAGAAACAAAATATCATAGTTTGGAAAGATTTTGTTCAAAATTTCACTAGGGAATGCCAATGTATAATGGAAAAAAACACCAAGGATTTATAAAGTCCAAAGTTTGAATGTGGACTCTTTCATTTATTAATTTGATGACCTTAGTATATTTTATATTCACTAAACCTCCCTGAGCCTCAGGTTCCTCATCTGTACAATGAGCTAATACTACCACCTCAACCAAAATGGGCTGCCTTTTTTTATTCTCAAGGTATCAAGTCCTTCTATCTCTTAGGGCCTTTGAAGATACTGTATGTCTGCAATGCCCTTTCTCCATTCTTTAGCTAAATCTTAAAAATTGTAATCAAGGCTTCTGTTAAATACTTTAAAAAATATTTTCTTTTATCAACCTCCATGTAAGTACATAGAACCATTTACTTTTACTTCATAAAATAGCTAATTACTTATGTGGTGATTGTTTTACGTCTGCCTCTCTGTAGACTCCATGATGGAAAAAACAGTATCAGTTTGTTCACCTCTTAATCTCAGTTGCCTAGCACAGTGCCAGCACATAAAAGATACTCAATGATTAATTGTTAAATGAATGATGCTAGGAGTTCAAAGAAAAGCTACACAGTCAAGACTTGAGGAAGGCTCAGAGAAAGCTTTCTGGGTAAAACAATGCCTCAACTAAGACTGAAGGATAAGTGTAAAGGAGTACTGGTATTTGGTAGACAAGTTTTTATTTTTATTGGGTAAATTCCTGAGAGTGGAACTGTGGATTGTATGGTGTTAGTTTAACTACAGAAAACTGTCAAACTGTTTCCAAAGTAGTACCATTTTACAATCCCATCAGCAATGCATGAGAGTTCCAGTCCTCCAAATCCTATTATTTGGTATTGTTAGTCTTTTTAATTTCAGCCATTTTAGTGTTAGAAGTTGATTTCTTTGTGATAAAAAAATCCATTTTAACTGTAGAATATGACAAATTTTGATAGATGTATATACATCATCCTTAAATTTCCCTCTAGTCCCTTCCCTATCATTTCCCACCAACTTCAAGTAATCCTTGATATACCTTTCTTAACTAGAGATCAAATTAGTCTCTTCCAGAATTTCATTTATATGAAATGAAATCATATGGCATTTCTTATGTATCTGACTGCATTCATTTAGCTTACTGTTTTTGAAATTTGCCCATGCAGTAGAATGTATCTACAGTCTGTTCCTTTTTTATTGCTGAGTACTCCACTGTATCGAGTGGTACACCCAAAACAGTATTTGTCTGTTTTGGGTCACTTGGTTACTTCCAGTGATTGGGTATTGTAAATACAGCTGCTATGAATATTAGTATGTAAGTATTTGTTTGGGGCATGTGTTTTCATTTCTTTAGAAAAATACTTTAGGATCAGACTTCTGGCCAAGATGGAGGCATAGGTGGACCCACTGTGCCTCCTCTCACAACCAAAATTAAGGACAACAAATATTTAGAAACAAGAAAACAATCAGAACTTATAGAAAATTGAACTGTGCGGAAGTCCAACAACCATTCATCCAGACCGGTAAGAGGTGCGGAGTCGTGGCAGGAAATAGCAGAGGTGCAGGCCCGGGAACGCAAGCAGCAGCAGCTGGCAGTTCCCAGGTGCACAGGCGGCAGCTGGCGGACCCCGGCACAGGGGGGCAACTGCGCAGACCCAGTGAGGCCACACAAGGAAGCTGGCTGACCAGGTGGTCCCATGTTTGCGCGCGCAGACAGTCCAGGCAAAGGGGAAGCAGCAGAAGGGACCGCAGTCCAGGAGAGAGTGGAGCAGGCGCCATTCTTTCCTCTTGGACCCCGCCCCCACCTATAGTGTCACAACCCAGCGACTGGGCTGCCCTTCCCTGAGGAATGCCTAAGGCTCCACCCCTCATACGTAATAGCTGCAACCAGATCAAAACCAAAACCAAAACAAAACAAAAAAAACAGCAAAAATGGCTCAAACAGGAGAACAAATCAAAGTCCCAGAGCCAATTCCTCTAAGCCGTGAAGAGATAGCCAACCTATCAGATGCACAGTTCAAAGCACTGCTCATCAGGATGCTCACAGAATTGGTTGATTTTGCTCACAAATTAGATGAAAAAATGCAGGCCACAATACGTGAAATGAAGGAAGATGCGTGGGGAACCAACAGAGATGGGAGGAAAACTGGGACTCAAATCATTAGAGTGGACCAGAAGGAAGAAACTAACAACCAACCGGAAAAGAAGGAAGAAACAAGAATTCAGAAAAATGAGGAGAGGCTTAGGAACCTCCGGGACATCTTTAAATGTCCCAACATCCGAATTATAGGGGTCCCAGAAGGGGAAGAAGAAGAGCACAAGTGGAGAACTTATTTGAACAGATAATAAAGGAGAACTTTCCCAATCTGGCAAAGGAAAGAGACTTCCAGGAAGTCCAGGAAGCTCAGAGAGTCCCAAACAAGTTGGACCCAAGGAGGAACACACCAAGGCACATCGTAATTACATTAGCCAAATTATAATGAAGGAGAGAATTCTAGAAGCAGCAAGAGATAAGGGGACAGCCACCTCCAAAGGAGTTCCCATCAGACTGTCAGCTGATTTCTCAAAAGAGACCTCCCAGGCAAGAAGGGGCTGGAAAGAAATATTTGAAGTCTTGAAAGGCAGGGACCTACATCCAAAATTGCTCTATCCAGCGAAGCTGTCATTTAGAATGGAAGGGAAGATAAAGTGCTTCTCAGATAAGGTCAAGTTCAAGGAGTTCATCATCACCAAGCCCTTATTATATGAAATGTTAAAGGAACTTATCTAAGAAAAAGAAGATAAAAAATACGACAGTAAAAAGACAGCAAACTCACAGCTATTAACAACCACACCTAAAACAAAAGCAAACTAAGCAAACAACTAGAACAGAACAGAACCATGGAAACGGAGATCATATGGAGGGTTAGCAACAGGGGCGTGGGAGGAGGAGAGGCGGGGAAAGGTACAGAGAATAAGTAGCATAGATAGTGGGTAGAAAATAGGGGGAGGGCAAGAATAGTGTGGGAAAAGTAGAAGCTGAAGAACTTATGACACATGGACATGAACTAAAGTGGGGGGGAATGTGGGTGGGAGAGGGTGTGCAGGGTGGAGGGGAATGATGGGGGAGAAATGGGACAACTGTAATAGCATAATCAATAAAATATATTTTAAAAAAGAAAGAAAAATACTTTAGATTATAATTGCTAGGTTAAATGTTTACCTTTTACAAAACTACTAAATAGTGTGACTTTGGTCATATAAACTTGACTATTCTAAAATTCAGTTTACTTGTCTATAAAATGGAGGCAATAATACCAATTTTCTTTACAAAGTTGTTATAAAGATTAAATAATACAAAACACAAATGTTAGCCACCATAATTATCCATTGACATTATATAGTGTTTTTGTTTTAATCTATTTTATTACATGCTGTACACCAGTGGTGCATAAATGTCTGGTGCATGCTAGGTTAAAAATCCAGATGTGCTTAAATGCTGCTCCTAATCATTCAAATTCAGGTGGTCTGGAATGGGGCCCAGAAATCCCTGTGCACCACCCTCCCTCCACCCCCAAAGCCTTAAGTGATTGTGATGAACAGCCAGGGTTGGGAACAACTATAGATAGTTTATAGGATAAATTTTAGGGATCTACATAAAACTTTTTGCTCTGGCATTACATGTAGAAATGTATTATTTCACCCTAAATTCTTTATTATTTTAGAAGTCTTAAAGGCATAGATCTTTAATAAATTCATGTTATTAAATATGTTCAAAGTAAGGACTCTTAAGATAGCTATTTCATCCCAGCATCATCATTTACTAGTTGTGTAATTTTGAGAAAGTCACTTAATTTCTTTCTGCCTCAGTTCTCTCACCAGTAAAATGAGGTTGTGATAATACTACTTGTTCACTAGTTTTTTTATGACACTTGTTAACACAAATAAAACACTTCAGTAATATTTGATACATAGTAAACTATTCAGTAAAAGTGAGCTGCTTTTACTCTATTGCCAAACTGAAATTTATACTTGTTTAAAATCACAAAACATTTTTAATCACCAACTATTGCGAGCAAAGAATGGGAACTATAAAAAACTATAAATGTTTCCAGTCACAACACCTACCTATTGCAGACAACTTATTTCTACAGATGTTTCATCTCTTCACTATTTAAATAATCTTCTATAATCATCAACACATTCTATCAGTTATAGATAAGATGATGAGACTAAGCAGAAAAAAGTGAGTAGTTTAACAGTCCTCAACTTACTCTAAAAACTCAACTTTCTTTTTATTAACCCTGCTGTTTATTTTTGCAGTAGAAAAGAATTCCAACTGGCAATCCTAAAACAGCTCCTAACAGCCAAATATTTGATTTTAGTAAGTTCTAATTTGATTTTTTAAGGGAAAGAAAACAGAAAGCAGAACAATTTAAGACATGCAACCATTCTATAATCTGTTCTTCAACAAATGCAAAAAACTGTTCACTGAATCCTTGCAAGCAGTTATCACTATTAAAATAGATCAACATACAGAATCAAGACTGGTGTAGAACAAATTAAAAAAACAAAACAAAAAAATGAAGCAGATCCTGAGACTAATACTACTATCTAAGAGACTCACCCTTGTCAAATAAATATCTGTGAATGAAAAGACCGAACAGCAAACTGAGAGAACCATATAAAAAACCTCAGTGCTACCCCAACCAGATCCTACTGGCGCTTAAAGGACAATGAGGCCAAATTCCTTAGCCCAGTAGCAAAGGCTTCAAGGTTCCTTTCTGGCCTTTTCTCAGATTTCTCCTAGGCGAACCATTTCCAGCAAATCGTTTGACCCACTGACTTCAGAATACCTTATGCTTTCCTAATTAACAAAATATTTTATTCTTCTTAAGATCAACACGGTGGAAAGCCAAGATAATTTTCCCAAATACATTTAAAAGTTGGTAAGAATGAAATGTATTCAAACCTTAGTTACATATTTTAAAACAGTAAGTTAATTTCTAATTCAATTTGTAAGCTGAAACCTAAGAAAGACAAAAATGTTTGAAGGTCAGCAGTTTGACAAGTCTATGGAGGTAGCCATCCTTAAGCGCTCGAGGGAAGACTTCTGGATGGTTCAGCAAAGCCTACAAGCTGTATCTGCTTTATATTATAAGAAGCCACATAAGGAAAACACTCTACCATGTTACCTAATGACCTAAATATAGCTGCCTCCAATTTGAGGTTGATGAACATCTAAAATCAATTTAATTCTGGAAATTAGAATGCAATTATCTATGTAAGAACTATGCTAGACATTGTGGATAACATATGGAGAAGACAGCACCAACTCTTGGGAAACCAAGAGGAGAATATAATATAATATTAAGCAGAATATAGAAAGTATCCATCTCAATAAATGGCAACTCCATTCTTCCAGCTGGTCCAGCAAAAAAAACCTTGGACTTATCTTTGACTTCCTCTTTCTCTCTACTCCTTCCTTCATCTTTCATTAGTAAATTCTGATTGCTAAAACGTTAAAACATGCCCAGAATCCGAACATATTTCACTGCTACCATTCTGGTCCAAGCCTCCATCTTCTCTCTCCTCCATTATTGCAATAGCCTCCTAACTGATTTCCTTGCTTTACCCTTGCTCACCTTCAGGGTATTCTCATCAGAGTGGCTATAGTGAAGCTATTAAAATATAAGCCAGCCCTGGCTGGTGTAGCTCAGTGGTTTGAGTGGGGGCCTGTAAATCACAGGATCACCAGTTTGATTCCCAGTCAGGGCACATGCCTGGGTTGCAGGCCAGGTCCCCAGCTGGGGGGCACGTAACACACATTGATGTTTCTCTCCCTCTCTTTCTCCTTCCCTTCTCTCTAAATAAGTAAGTAAATAAATAAATAAAATCTTTTTTAAAAATAATAAAATATAAGTCAGATCATGTCAAACCTCTACTCAAAATCTTCCATTGGCTTTACTGAGATAAAAAGACAACATTCTTAAGATATTTAATTCCTCCCTCATTACTGAAATCTAATTTCACCTCTTCCTCCTCCTTCCCTGAGCCACACCTGCCTTCTTGATGTTCCTGGAAAATGCGAGGCCTGACTTGCCATTAAGGTTCACTGTGGTTACTATTCCCCTGCATGAAATGTTCTTGCCCACAGATATCCATATTACAGCCACTAGCCCCATGTGGCTAATGATCACTTGAAGTATGGTCAGTGTGATCAAAGAAAAGAATTATAATTTAGTAAATTACAATTATTAATAACTTAAATTTGAATACCTACATAGGGTTAGTAGCTTCTGTATTGAATAGCACTGTTCTAGACCATGCATTCCACTTCAGTCTCTCCTTCACCACACCTAATAGCTTACTTGTAATATTTTGGTCCATTTTAGATGATGACACTCAATACAGGGGTAAGTTATTTTCCTAAAATTTGCCCAAAGAGGAAAGTTTACCCTGCAGTTGAGTTGTTCCTTATAATTACTTCATTTTTGAAGAATAATACATTCTTTGGAGAAGACATGGAGCCTAAAACAACTTCAGGCAATACTAGTTTTAGACACTGAAACAGGTTACCTAATGGAGTCAGGTAAAAAGGATGGCAAAGAGATTCAACACAGATTTCATAATTACTTGCGGGTATATAAGCTCACAATTAAAACTTTATATGCCATGATAAATAAGCCTGTTAAAGAGCACTTGAAAGGTTTTCATTGTAAAGCTCATGAATAGCAAATAAGTTCTTTGTGACTTGAGATTAAAATTCCCAGAAAAGGTACTATACCCAGATTTTAAAGTGCTCTATCTCAATTCACTTCAGCAAAAATTAAGATCATGTGCCCTGGAAAATTGAGAGACTAATACTAGTAATGAGAAAGACACTAATGTTTAAAATGCATGTGAAGGGCTGAATGCAAACTGTAATTGAAAAAAAAATTATTTTTGCATGTAAGGAAAAAAAATAAATAAAATGTATATGAGGGGTCTGAATAATGTTTCATAAAATTAAGATAAAAAAGCAATATTTCTAAAGTGATATTTTGTATTATACATTAAATATGTACATAACTCAATAAGCTAAACTTAATGACTATTTCCTCTATAAGCTTAAAAAAGTTCATATTCAAGCTGACCAAAATAATTTTACTATTTTGTCATTGTGAAAATGAGAACCATCTTAAATTTAGGTACAAACGATAAATCCTTATACATATTTATTTTAAAAATGGCTAGGCTCATCCACTCCAGCCAGTAATCATGAGGCCCAATTCAAGTTCCTCCTCCATCCCTGAGCATTCCCAATCATTCTCAGACTCTCAATTTTTACTGCCTAAACCTATGTGAAGATACTTATTTTATGGACCATTCACTTAGCACATATTACATTTTGCCTTATATGGTTAATCCTTTATCTCCTAGCTACCTATTTCTTTGTCCTCATTTGGAGTCTACACTCTCGTAGGTGACTGATTTTCTAGAAGATAGAAGGAAAGCTGTGGGGCTCCAAATACACTAAAGAATAACAAAAGAAAACTGCCTTCAATCTATTATACAATAGATCTGCAGTACAATTACCTCGAGTTTAGTGAACTTCAGTAATTTGCACAAAGTCAGCACTACAAAAATCCAGCGTCTTTCCAATTCCTAATTGTTGATCCTCTGCTGACCAATTACCATCTGATTTGCACAATGTTTAAATATTAGCACTCAGATGTCAAAGTGCTAAAGGGGCATAAACCATTAAGTTGATTACATTTTTTCCATTTTTCGTCCTATAAACTAAACTCCCCTCCTAACTTTATATAACTGAAAATGATGTGCAACTTACTTTGAAAAACATTCTCTGCTTACTTCCACCTAGATTAAAAACCTCTGCACCTTCGCCCTCTCTCCCCCTCTCCCCATACTCTCACGGCCACCACAGGAAGGGATGGGAGGCAGGAGAGGCAGGTGGAGGAAGACAGCTAGTAATAGTGGCAACAACGTGTGTGTCCAGGGCACATGACTTCATGGCAAATTAATCAGTGTCTATTTTGGAAATGTCTTGGGTACCAATGGTCAGACAAGAGCCCAGACATTTCCTCTCAGAAAAAAAAGTCAGTATTAACAGAAGATAAGGAATAGTAAATAATTAAGGCCTAAAGTTAGGTATGAATCATTTATCATCCTGCCAAACCAACGAAGGGAAAGGCTCAGGCTGATGAGAATCAAAAGTTTAGTAAACCCAAATCTCTTCTGCTTCATATCATCACAGGACAAAAATAAAAGAGATATATAGATAGAATGCAGTCCCAGAGTTAGAGATATAAGTTCAGATAACAGGCCTATCATTGACTGAATGTATTATCCCAATGTGACTTCCCAATATGCAAAATGGAAGGCAATAACAATACTTATTTCCAAGGGTTGTAAAAATTAATTAGAAAAATTAATACAAACTACAAAGGACAGGACTTGATGTATGAAAAGCACTCAATATACTTATTTTTTATTTGAAACAGGAAAAAATAAGCTTTTCCATTTGGCTTTGTTGATTTGGGCAAGACAGTTTCAGATAGTAAGAGCTTTAAATCAGAAGTCAGAAGACTTGGGTTCGTGCTCTGACTTTCTTAATAACTTGTTCTTTCACCTTGGCCAACTCCTGTATCTCTCTGAACCTTTGTTACCAAATCTGTAAAACTAAGGAGGGTGGGTAAATTATCATGAATTAGATAAGATGTGTACATACAGGGAAAAAGATTTATTTAAGGATTTAGCTCATGCAATTATAGAGCCTGGCAAAATCTGTTAGGGTGGGCCAGCAGGCTGGAAACCTAGGGAAGAGCCAAGGTTGCAGTTCAAGGATAGAAATTGGACTAGAGTAAAATCTCCAAAAAACTCTTTGTAGGTTTTAAAAACTATCCACAAATTTTTGGACGATCCTCCCATCAAGAATTGGGTTCTTGAATCTAGGTAGGCTTGTGACTGCTTTGACCAATGAAGTACAGTGGTAGTATGCTACGTGACTTCTAAAGTTAGAGAGCTTCCACACGTTTTCTTAAATGTTCACTCTTGGGAAACACCCTTTCAGAACTTAGCCCCAAGCAATGAGGAAAGCACAGGCACATGGAGAAGCAGTTTAGAAATTAATCAGTTTACTGTCCCAGCTGAGCTCAGCCTCACAGTCACACCAGCACAGGTTCCAGACATGTGAGTACTGAAGCCATCTTGGAAGTAAATCTTCCAGCCCCAGGTATTCTAACTCCCAACCATGTGAGTCACCCCTAAGCCATCTGAATCACCCTAGCTAATAAGGCTCCAGACATCATGGAATAGACATGCCATTTCCGCTATAACCTTTCTGAATTTCTAATCTGTGGAATCTGTGAGCATAATAAGCTGTTTGTTTGGTTTATGCCACTCAGTTTTGGAGTAGTTTAATACACAGCAACAGGAACTGGAACACTTTCATGTCTAGGACTCAAAATCAGGTCAGATTCAATTTGGCAAGCACATTACTAGGCACTTTCTGAATGTAGTTTTGTTTAAAATTCAGAACCTTATGAAGTAATTATGACTACCTGACAATTAAAGCATTAAATTTAGCCTATTAGCCATGATTGGACAGTACATATTAGAAACAAAGTTCTGAATTAACTTTTCAGGCACCATGTCTAATATTATAATGCCATAATATTCTCAGATTCATCTTTAAAATCAGTTTTTATCAAGACGTTCCTTATAGCCATTTTTCATAGAGACCTGTAGTAAGTATCAAGAGAGGTCATTTGGATAAATATGAGGCTGGGAGAGGAAGCAGAGGTAGAGTACTGAAATAGTTCGGCAAACAAGAGAAAAAGAACCTCAAAAAATAAAGATTTGGACTTAAGGCACCTGCAGACTGAATGACAGAATGAACCAATACCCTTCATCTCTAGGGTATTTTTTTAGCCTTCCAATCACATACTGAGAGAAGCCCATTGTTGGAGTGTAAGGCAGAGCTCTGAATTAAGCTTCCCCAGTGATTTTTAATATACTGAAGTTTGACAATGACTAAGCCCAAACTTGATTTTAAGTTTCAGCAAGAATATCTGTATTTTCTCTGACATTATTTAATGGCTTACTTACGAAGTACACAGTCATCAAGATAAAACAGTATCAAGAATCTGAACTTATGTGATTTTCACAAATTAATAATAAAGTATTTTTTTTGCAAGCTTGAAACTATTACCCTGGGTTGGAATGGGATACGAGGGTTTTAAAATATTTTTAAAAATAAATCCTAATAATTAAAAATCTGCGTATCAACAGATCTAGCCAAACACACTGAACTAATGAGGCAAATTCTGTCTTTCCTCAAATAAATCATATAAAACAATCATTTTATATACATAAAATATAGCAAAATTATGCTGTTCAACATTTGAAAACGTACTGGTTATATAAAATAAGTAGCCGCAATTAATAGTGCTGAATTCATTCAGTTGTAATAAAAAAGGATTTTTGATCAGCAAGAATGTAGAGTACAATTGTTTACAGAAATGTAAAATTGCTATAAATGACTCCATTAAACATTCAAATACACTTGTTCAGGCCTTAAAATATTTCTCTGAAGTTTGTTTGACTACAATCCATACAAAACACTGAGACAGATAATTTTGCTTCATACACAATTTATCCTTTAACAACACAAAAAAGATGACAATGTGTCTAAACACATCTGCCAACTGATCCACAGATGTTAGTACCACTAGCAACACAGGACACCTGAGCATCTAACCACAGCCTGAAAATACGAGTAACATAAATTACAAAATTTGCTACTTGAACAAGCTGACAAAAGCAGCTGCTGTCTCCACTATCTTTGGCAGGCATTACAAGCTAAACTAAATTAGCTTTTCATCTAGTTAGTGTACCTTAAAACAAACAATTCTGTGCCTTCTCAAGTCTCATATTAAAGTACTCATATTAAAGGAACACAGAAGTCTCATATTAAAGGAACAGAAAATCATATCCAATAACTCTATAATATTTGACAACATTTGATTCAAAAATTTTTGAAACATCTTCTGCTACATTTTGTCTGCTTTGCCACATGTTGCCATATTAACATTGCGCATGGTAAGAGACAGAAAGCAAATTAAGGGCCTAACAACAGACACCCAGTCCATTATCACTGATGCACAAAAGAAGAAAAAAGAGGAGGAATGGCTGAATCACATCCAATCTACTCCCTTACTATCTGAAAACTGGTTTTCTACCCACAGCACTAATCTCTTACAGTTGCAGCCGCCTTCACTTCTTTTTATGTTCTTCTTTCATTCTCTAACCTCTCAGATCCTTAATAAGACCCCTATTGGTACCACATACATTTTGTAACTACCCCTCTGTGTTCCTATCTGGACAACTCTCTTCCTAGAACAAATGTACAGTTACTTATATATAAGACTGATCTCTAAAAATGAGCACATCACCCTACTGCCCCAATCATTTTGGGATTGTAAAGTTACTCATTTCCTGCAATAGAGAAAGAAAAAAAATAGCAAATATGAAGACAAGCATTCTCACTGCTCCAATGAACATGTTTTCTCTAGCCACTTACAGTAAAAATGTCACAACTACCCCAGTGAACTTAGCTATCAGATCCAAATATGAAGATAGAATAAAGAAGACAACAGAGTGTACTATTGTACACTGTCATTGTGCAGGCATTTAAAAACTATCTTTTTCATGTGAAAAGTTTTTTTAATTTTTTAGGCAAAAATAAAAACTTCAGATAATGATAAAATTTTTACCAAAAAAAAAATCACTGAGAAAAATAATCCATTTTAACAACACCTGTCTTGGATCATAACATGAGAAATAATGAAAGACAGTGATGCCTATGGCCACTTATCAAATAATCCAAGTATGCTAGCATTATTATAATTCAATAGACATGTTTTTCTATCCATCCTTTTCCCTTTCTTCTGTTCCCTCTATTCTTCTCTTCCCTCCCTCCCTCCCATCCACTCAATATTTAATGAATAATTACTCTGTACTAAGAAATGGGTTACAGTGTTAAAAATAAAAGAATAAACAAAATCAGTCACTAAAACTATAAAACTCCTAGAAGAAAAAATAGGGGAAAAGTTTCAAGAGATTACTTCTGGCAATGATTTTTTGGCTATGAGACCAAAAACACAGGCAGCAAAAGGAAAAATAAAACATATGGGATTACATCAAGCTTCAAAATGTTTGTGCATCAAAAGACACAATCAACAGAGTTAAAAGCAACCTATGGAATGGAAAAAATATTTGCGAATCATGTATCTGATAAGGGGTTAATATGCATAATATATAAAGAACTCCTACAACTCAAACAACAAAACATCAGATAATTCTGTTTTAAAATGATGCCCTGGCTGGTGTGGCTCCATGGACTGAGTGTCAACCTGCGAACCAAAAGACTACAGATTCCATTCCTGGTGAGGGCATATGCCTGGGTTGCAAGTCAGGTCCCCATTTTGGGGTGTGGGAGAGGGAACCGATCCATGTATCTCTCACACATTGATGTTTCTCTCCCTCTCTTTCTCCCTCCCTTCCCCTCTCTCTAAAAATAAATAAACAAAATCTTTAAAAAAAAAATGAGCAAAGGACTTGAATAGACATTTCTCCAAAGATGATATACAAATGACCAACAAGCATATGAAAAGATGCTTAACATCACTAATCATCAGGGAAATATAAATCAAAACCATAATGAGATATACCTCACATGTATTAAGATGACTATTTATAAATTAATTAATTAATTAATTAATTAAAAAACAAAATAAAAAGTGTTGGCAAAAATGTGGAGATACTGGAACTCATACACTGTAAAATGGTGCAACTGGTATCTACAAGAAAGAGTAAGGAGTTTCCTCAAAAATTGAAAATACAACTAACATATATGACCTAGTCATTACACTTCTGGGTATATATGCAAAAGAACTAAAAGCAAGGTTTCTAAAAAAATTGTTGCACACCCACATTCAAAGCAGCATTAGTCACAACAGCCAAGAGGTGAAAGCAACCCAAATAAGCTCTGATGAATAAATGGATAAAAGAAAATGTTATGCACATACAGTGCAGCCTTAAAAAGGAAGAAAATCCTGTCACAGGCTACAACATAAATAAACCTGAAGGACATCGTGCTAAGTGAAATAAGCTACTTACAAAATAAATACATAAAAGTGTAATTCCACTTATATAAGGCATCTAAAGTAGTCAAATTCATAGAAACAGAAAGTACAATGGCGGTTACCAGTGGCTAGGGGGAGGGAGAATGGAGAAGTTATTTAATCAGTATAAAGTTTCTGTTTTAAAAAGATGAGTAAGTTCTGGAGATCAGTTTCACAACAATGTAAGTTCATTTTAACACTATACTTATAAACAGTTATAACTGTAAATTTATGACACTTTTTAAAGATTTTATTTATTTTTTTAGAGAGGGAGAGGGGGAGGGAGAGGGGGAGGAAGAGGGAGAGAAACATCAATGCATGGTTGCCTTTCACGCACCCCCCCAATGAGGACCTGGCCAGCAACCCAGGCATGTGCCCTAGACTGGGAATCGAACCAGCAACCCTTTGATCTGCAGGCCGGCAATCAACCACTGAGCTAGAATAGCCAGGGCTATGATATGCTTTTTACCACAATAAAAAATGCATTAAAAAAAAAAAAAAGATTCCTGCAAAGAAAGAAAAGGAGGATTAAAATAAATATATTCTTTGAGAGCTGTTCCCTCTCTGAAGAGCCTATAATATATAACAAACTTTAAAAATGCATACAAATTCTTCTGTCGGTTAATTAATCGTACATATTTTCTACTAGTAGGTTCTTGTCCAAAGCAGATGAAAACAACAGACAGATCTATAGAGAGATTTCAACAAGGAAAACTACTTTTAAGAGTGTTAGAAGGAAAACTAAAAAGGTTAAAAACATTGTTAAGTGAAAAAAGCCAGACAGAGAAGGTTACATTTTGTGTAATTCCTTTTCTATGATATATCTACAATAGGCAAATTCATAGAGACAGAGAGCAGATTAAAGGTTACCAGTGGATGAATGAGATGGAGACAAGAGAATGGGGAGGGATCACTCAATGGGGACAGGATGTTTCAATGAGGTAATGAAAAGGTTTTGAAACTAGAGAGAGCTGGTGGTTGCACAATACTAGGAATACACTAAAGACCACTAAATTGTACACTTTTAAGTGGTTAATCATGTAATGTGACTTTCACTTCAATTTTTTTTAAAAAAATGATTTATGTGAAGCAACCTAGCGATAAGCAACAACAGAAGTCCCTACTACCCCAACAGGAGTGGCGATACCAAGGAAGAAAGTATATTAACGGAGCCCAAGTCTACCCAGTAGCAATGGGAACCATAGAGGAGAGGCTGCCCAGCAGGTGATGAAACTCTGGAGGAGCTGAAGAGACTCAAGAGATGGAATCACTGCAGGAGGCTCCACAGAAACAGGGAAAGGAGGCCGGGGTGGGGGGGCTTAGTTTATCACTCTCCAATTTCTTGACACTGCCTGTAATTGGATGATAGCTGAAAACCAGATGACAAGAGAGCCTGGGGAAGGTAGCTTATGTTGGTTAGCCCTATAGCTCAGAACAGAGCAGGAGACAGGTGGGAAATTGGCAAATGATGAGTATAACTATACACTGAACTAAGCAATACAGAGCATAAGAACAGAGTGCTTTGACAGAAATTAGGTAGTGAAAGTCAAAGAAATTTCTATGATTAAAAAAGTCCTCTGAAAAGGTAAAATATTTATTAAGACAAATATTAAAGGAAAGAATGGTCTTCTCAATAAATGATAGTACAGTAAATCAAATGGATACCCATGAGAAAAAAAGGAAAAAACAAAACAAAACAAACAAAAAAAAACCTTGGGCCTATCTCATACCATATACAAAAATCAACTCCAGATGAATTACAATCTAAATGTAAAAGGCCTTGGCCAGTGTGGCTCATTTGGTTGGGTGTTATCCCGCAAATCAAAAGGTCACCGATTCAATTCCCATTCAGGGCCCATGACTGGGCTGCAGGTTCAGTCCCCAGTTGGTGCATGTACATTAGGCAGCAAACAATGGTTCTCTCTCACCTTGACGTTTTTCTTTCTCTCCTTCTCCCTTCCTTCCCTTCTAAAATAAAAATAAAATCAAAATGTAAAAGGCAAAGCCTCTTTTATTTTTTAAATATATTTTATTGATTATGCTATTACAGTTGTCCCATTTCTCCCCCATCATCCCCCTCCACCCTGCAAACCCTCTCCCACCCACATTCCCCCTCCCACCCCACTTTAGTTCATGTCCATGTGTCATAAGTTCTTCAGCTTCTACATTTCCCACACTATTCTTGCCCTCCCCCTATTTTCTACCCACTATCTATGCTACTTATTCTCTGTACCTTTTCCCCCTCTCTCCTCTTCCCACTCCCCTGTTGCTGACCTTCCATATGATCTCCATTTCTGTGTTTCTGTTCCTTTTCTAGCTGTTTGCTTAGTCTGCTTTTGTTTTGGGTGTGGTTGTTAATAGCTGTGAGTTTGCTGTCTTTTTACTGTCATATTTTTTTTAAGAATTTTTTTTTATTTTTTATTTATTTATCTTTAGAGGGGAAGGGAAGAAGAGAGGGAGAGAAACATCAATGTCCGGTTGCCTCTTGTATGTCCCCTGCCGGGAACTGGCCTGGCAACCCAGGCATGTGCCCTGACTGGGAATCGAACCGCGATCTTTAGGTTCGCAGGCCCGCGCTCAATCCACTGAGCTACACCAGCCAGGGCTACTGTCGTACTTTTTATCTTTTCTTAGATAAGTCCCTTTAACATTTCATATAATAAGGGCTTGATGATGATGAACTCCTTGAACTTGACCTTATCTGAGAAGCGCTTTGTCTTCCCTTCATTCTAAATGACAGCTTTGCTGGATAGAGCAATCTTGGATGTAGGTCCTTGCCTTTCAAGACCTCAAATACTTCTTTCCAGCCCCTTCCTGCCTGTAAGGTCTCTTTTGAGAAATCAGCTGACAGTCTGATAGGAATTCCTTTGTAGGTGACTGTCCCCTTATCCCTTGCTGCTTCTAGAATTCTCTCCTTCATTTGAATCTTGGCTAGTGCAATTACGATGTGCCTTGGTGTGTTCCTCCTTGGGTCCAACTTCTTTGGGACTCTCTGAGCTTCCTGGATTTGCCAGAAGTCTATTTCCTTTGCCAGATTGGGGAAGTTCTCCTTTATTATTTGTTCAAATAAGTTTTCCACTTGCTGCTCTTCCTCTTCCCCTTCTAGTATCCCTACAATTCGGATGTTAGGACGTTTAAAGATGTCCCGGAGGTTCCTAGGCCTCTCCTCATTTTTTTGAATTCTTGTTTCTTCATTCTTTTCTGTTTAGTTGTTTCTGGTCCACTCCACTGATCTGAGTCCCAGTTTTCCTCCCATCACTACTGGTTCCCTGTGCGTTTTCCTTCATTTCACTTAGTGTAGCCTTCATTTGTTCATCTAATTTGCAACCAAAATCAACTAATTCTGTGAGCATCCTGATCACCAGGGCTTTGAACTGTGCATCTGATAGGTTGGCTATCTCTTGGTTGCTTAGATGAACTGGCTCTGGGGCTTTGATCTGTTCTCCCGTTTGAGCCATTTGCGGGGGGGGGGGGGGGGGGGGGGGGGAGTCTGGTCTCAGCTGTTATGTAATAAGGGGTGGAGCCTTAGGTGTTCCCCAAGGTGGGGCAGCCCAGTGCCTAAGTTGTTACGCTGTATGTGGGAGTGGGGTCCCAGAGGGAACAATGGCACTTGCTCTGCACCCTCTCCTATTTCGGTCCCTTCCACCACTTTCCACAAGCATATTGGGCCCTTCTGGTGCTGATTTCTGTGTGGGTAGGCTTGTGTACATTCTAGCACCCTGTGGGTCTCTCCAAGGAACTCTCCTGTGAGGCTGGGAGTCTCTCCCGGCACTTTGACCCCCACAGGTGTTTTCAATCAGTGCTTTTAGGTTTTATTTCCCAGCACTGGGGCCCTGGGTTGCGAGGTCTGTCTCGCTCCCGGTTTTCACCTGGATTATCTGCACGCGAATGTGGTATCGCCTGGTCAGCCAGCTGCCTTGTGGGGCCTCAGTGGGTCTGCCTATTGCCACTCCGTGCCCGGGGACCGCTAGCCGCCTGTGCACCTGGAGTCTGCTAGCCGCTGCCTGCACACCTGGGGCTCCTGGCCCAGGGGTCCGCCTACCTCCACTTTTTCCTGCCCGGACTCTGCCCCTCTTACAGGTCTGGATGAATAATTGTCGGACTTCCTTGTACCGTTCAATTTTGTTAGTTCTGAGTGTTTTCTTCTTTCTAAATCTTTGTTGTTCTTCATTTTAGTTGTGCGAGGAGGCACAGTGTGTCCACCTACACCTTCATCTTGGCCGGAACAAGGCAAAGCTTCTTTTTAAAAATGTAGAATATCTTCATTAGCTTAGGTAGGCAAAGTTTTATTTATAAAAACAGGACTCAAAAAGTAAATTCAATAAATGACAAGATTAATAAACAGAGCTATATAAAAATTAGTCATTCCTTATCATTAAAAACCCCATTTAAAAGCAAAAGGAATGGAAGATCTTCACAACACATACAATGAACGAAGAGCTCCTAAACAGAAAATACATAGAACGCTCGCAAATCAACAGCAAAAAAGACATATAATCTAATAGAAAAATAAAAGATTTGAGTGGGTACTTAGAAGAGAGCATAACCAAATGGCCATTAGTAATCAGGGAAGTATAAATTAAAACCACAATGAAATGCCTCTATATGCCCAAAAGGATAGATAAAAATAAAAAGGCTGACAATATCAAGTACTGGCAGGGACATAGAACATCTGGAACTTTCATAATCTGCCAACAGTAATATAATTGGTGCAATGACTTTTGTGAAAGAGGTAGTGTGGTACAATCATAATGTGGAGAAAAGTAAGGTAGGAAGGTACACTACTATAAGAAGCTACACTCTAACATAAAGGTGAAAAATGGAACCAGGCTAGGAGAAAGGTCTGTTGCTTGGCGTGGCAGAATACACAAAAAAAGACACAATTCTTAAACTACTTGTTCAATAAAGTCTCACAATTTGGCTTTCACAGTGTTACTAACTATGAAATACTAACATCATGTGCTATAAAACACAAATTGATCCACCCTCAACTAAGCGGCCTCTCATTAGAGTCTAACCTCAAAGAGCTGACACCCATCTGCTGCCTTCCTCAACACATTCCACAATGGGAAAACAGGCATCGGTGCCAGGGTACGTAGGAAACTGAGACTGCTGCTCAGGATTAAAGGCAGTTAAAGGCAACAAGCCTTCCCAAAATCCATTCCTCTTTCAGATCATTTTGTATACTGAATGGAAACATCAGGAAACCAAGATCTACCCACATACCCTTCCCCTTCTTCCTACTCCACTTGTTTCTTCTAAATCTGGGCAACTCTACTGCATCCTGTAACTGAGCTGCCAATTATTGACAAACTAAGGGCCAGCATTTCAGTTGTTTAAATCTCCTGAGCCAAAATGCTTTCTCAAGTGAGAAGAGTAAGAAAAATACCATTCCAAATAAAAAAGGCATTAGTAGTAGCTTGAGAGGAATTGTAAAGTTATAAAAGTAATGGTAGTTTGGTCATTAGAATCTGGCAGGCACACACCATCCAAGCCTTGGTGTCTTGCTGTATCCTTTGCAAGAATCAGGAAGGCTGGTGGAAGATACATGCATCCACATCACAGAGATCTTGATTAAACACCATCTGTTTAACCATCATCTCACCATCCCTCAGGTGTCATTGAAGACCCAGATACATTTTTTAAAAGGTTGTCCTTACAAATTTTCTGTGACGATCATTGGATAAATTCAGACTGACCACTTCAATACATCTTTTATAAAAACATTTCCAAGTTTTACCAACCTGTATTTTATAATCTGAATAGAATGTGTTACTAGTTTATCACATAGAATAAACGAATCTACATTACGGCTTCCTCCAAGAGTCAGAGTCTTGTTTATCAACTCCACTGGTTTTTAATCGCACTTTAAATTAAAAATAAATACATTTAAAATTTTACTGAGGAACGTAAAAAGAAAATTTGAAATGGGAATCTATCCCTGAATGGAAACACTATTTAATTGATGCCAATTCCTCCCAAGTTCCTTTATAAGAATAAAGAATTCTAATAGTAATACCAACATTTTGTTTTTGTGAACTGAACACAATAATTCTAAAACCTATCTGGAAGAAAAAATAGTTGAAAACAAGCAAAACATTTTTGTAAAAGAATTGTAATGAAAATACATTCATCCATCATATGTAAGTATATAAGTTACCTCAAGGAAAACCATTTGAAGCTAGTTCAAGAATAAAAATAAAAAGGACCAAAAGAAATCCTAGCATACAGAAAAATTCAACATATGCTAAAGGTGACATTTCAAGTCAAAGAGACAACAGGGGTTGTAAAACAATGTTCCTAGTTAATTGAAATTAACTAATTAACTGAGAAAAGGGTAAGTTACATTATTATTTACGCAACAGATCCTATATGGGTTGAAGAGTTAAATGTGAAAAAATATGAAAAAACAGCAGTGATGGAAGAAATACATGTGAACGTTTTATCTGATTTTGTGGTAAGGAAGCACTATCTATGCATACTTAAGGGAGAAATACAAAAGTAGTTCAGATTTGACCACAGAAAAATAAATGTGTGACATCCTCAAGCCTCAGACATTTAAATTTAAAAAATAGGAAAATAAATAGATGCACACAAACAAACATTTTTAAGTACATGTATTTAACAGACAGTTGTACAAATTCACTAAAAAATGTTTTTAAATAACTGAAAAAATGTACAAAGGATACAAAACTCACAGGGAATAAATATAAATGACCAATATAACATACAGGGGGACAAAATCTGAACCAAAGAAATAAAAATAAAAACAAAATAATATGCTTACTTGGAGTGTGGAATACACACACACACACACACACACACACACACACACACACACAGAAGTTCTCACCAGAAAAGGTCCAGCCATTATAAACAGAATGAGAATGGTCTGCATGACATCGATGTAACCTGGCATTCCAAGGACTGGAACATGCATGTGTGAACAATGACAACTTCACTAAACTAGTCAGTGGAGGCAGTAGATGACATTGAGTGAGTATGTGTGGTGTGTGGCCATCACATTCAAGATGACTGACCAAGTAGAGCAATGAATCTGCATCAAATTTTTCATTAAGCTTGAACACTCCTCTATGGAAACTATTCAGATGATTCAGAAGGCCACAGCTATGGGCAACTGGTGATTGGCAATTTCTTTAAGACAATGAGCCTGCTCATGCATCATGTCTTGTGCAGAGCTTTCTGGCGAAACATCAAATCACCCAGGTGATTCAGGCCCCCTACAACCCAGATTTGGCATCCTGCGACTTCTGGCTTTTCCTGAAATTAATCAAAGGTAACAGATTTCAAACTGTTCATGAGATTCAGGAAAATATGATGGAGCAGCTGATAGTGACTGGGAGGTCGCAGTCCTCATTACGTGAGGTTGCAAGGTGCCTACTTTAAAGGGGACTGAGATGTCATTGTGCTATGTACAGTGTTTCTTGTATCTTGTATCTTCTTCAGTAAATGTCCCTATTTTTCATATTCATTGCTGGACACCTTTGGAAAAACCTCATATTCCATAATCCAGTTACTTTAGTATCTACTGTTTCCTAAAACAACTCTCCTTCAATCTATAGTGCTTTTACATCTTATGTTACCTGTCTCAGTAACTTCCTTGTCTTCAAGAGTCAAATGTCACATCTTCTGTTAAATCTTTCTGACTCTCCTCTTACCTCCTCCCTCCTGAGTCCTTCCACAATGCAGGACGAACACACAGGTATATTTAGCACCTGCTGTAACATACTGAATTGTAGATACTGAGGTCTATATCTGCCTTCCAACTACACATTGGGAGCTCCTTAAAGGCAAAGAATCTATCTGGTCCATCTTTCTCTAAACCTGTCCCCTGGCACAGTGTTGGGGTTCCTTACATGTTTATTGAGCAAATGAATGAATATGATCATAAGAAAACAAGGTCACCACTGCTAAGAGTTATCTCAAATTGTTAGCTCTTTTCTGTAGTGGGTGAATAGCATTCAAAAAAAAAAAAAAAAATTCAGGCCTACCTATAACCTAAAAATGTGACCTTAATTGGAAGTAGGGTCTTTACAGAGGTAATCAAGGTAAGGGTTAAGATGAAATAATACTGGGATAGGGTGAGCCCTGAATTCAAAGACAGCATCCTTACCAGAGCCAAAAAAAAAAAAGCGTGGGGGAGGCCAGGAGCCATCAGAATCTGGAAGAGGCAAGGAAGGATTCTCCCCTAGATCCTCCAGTAGGCATTTGGTCCTGCCAACATTTGGATTTATGGCCTCCAGAACTCTAAGAAAGTAAGACACCAAGATTTTGGTGATTTGTTACAGCAGCCATAGGTAACTAATACACTTACTATAAGAAACAACAATATGCAGTGTGGCAGAAAATATATAAAGGGTAAAATGGGAAAATGAACACCTTGCCTTTCAAAACATTTACAAATACAGTGGAATCATTACTTAGAGCTTTCAGAGAGATAGACACATTAGCAACAACTTCCTGAACAGTTAGTTGTTATCCTTGTCTGGTACTGGCACAAAATACAACAGTAGTAACAATAACAAAGTGATTACCCATGGCACTTGTCAGATTTAGTATCAGATACCAGAGAGCTTTCTGGATTTCTTGACTCTGGGGTAGTAAGCGCCAGTAGTATCCTTACATTACCAATGTTTTCTAAAAACTCCCTCTGAAAAAAGTATTGTGAGAGCTCAACAAATGTTAAGTTTAAGTGTGCAACTGCAATAATACTAACAAGAAGACATTCTCTACAGTGTATATGTCCCAGTAAGGAAAATCTCAAAACCAAAACTTCACAGCTTTGAACTCAATGAGCATGTTCAACATGAGTTTCTTTGTTTTGTTTTTTTAATTAGAGTTTTCCTATCTCTTTTTCCTGTCTTTATGCTATTTCTAACTGATAATTCCCTGATGTTTTTAGGGAGCTGTTTCCTCAAGTGAGAAAATATATTTTCTGTGTAAATCTGGAAATGACTATTTCTCTGGTTATGAAGAAACAACAATATGCAGTGTGGATAATATACAATATCCATTTCTTTTTTTTTTTTTTTAATTTTGTTTTTTTCCATCTGATTTTTTTTTAATTTATTATTTATTTATCTTTTAGAGGAGAAGGGTAGGAGAGAAGGAGAGGGAGAGAAATATCAATGTACGGTTGCCTCTCGTGTGTCCCCTGCCGGGAACTGGCCTGCAACCCAGGCATGTGCCCTGACTGGGAATCGAACCGCGATCCTCTGGTTCACAGGCCCGCGCTCAATCCACTGAGCTACACCAGCCAGGAAGTACCATTTCTTAGTCTCTTTTGAAGTAAAGGCAGAAATTAGAAATTTACCCTATTTACTCCCCTGGTTCCATTTCTCTCAAAATAGAAAATCTAGTTATCTACAAAAGTCAACACAGGCTTTGAATCTTGGAATCCACTGGGGAAGGGGTCTGGGCAGAAAACAATTCACTCCACTCTGCCCGTATCATTCCAAATTGTAAAGCTTCTGTCATAATTATTCCCTTTTCCCAAATACTGATCCTGTCCCAGATGCTAATTAAAATCATGTTCTTCTCTTAACTGGTCTCTCTGCCTCTATCCAGTCTACCCCCTCCTACAAACAAAGAACTCTTTCAAAGTGAAAAATCTTGTAATAACACCACCAAAGTGTCACATCTCTAACCAAAAACCTCCTGGATAAAATTATAGAGTTATTAGGAAAGGCGAATGGGAAGGTGGGGGTAGTCAGAAAACATTTAATTCAACATGTATTAATCAGATAATGTAACTAGAGCTAGAAAGTTACAATGACTCGCCTAAGAGATCATACCATATAAGGGGCAGAGTCAAAACTAGAAATCAGGTTCCCCAATTACTATTCCAATACTGGAGATGAATAAAACAAGTAAATATAAACATCACAACTCTCAGCTTTCTTAAGGAAAAGTATTTCCATTGGGTCGGGATTAAATGGAGGACCATTAACATTTACCCAACACCTAATATGTGTGAGTTTTGACTCTCAAGTTATTCATCGTTTTATAGCAAAAGGCAGGAAAATAAATAGTTAAAGCATAACAGAAATAGCCCTGGCTGCTGTGGCTCAGTGGATTAAGTGCCTGCCTGTGAAATGAGGGGTTGCTGGTTGGATTCCCAGTCAGGGCACATGCCTGGGTTGCAGGCCAGGTCCACAGTAGGGGGCGTGTGAGAGGCAACCACACACTGATTTTTCTCTCCCTCCCTTCCCCTCTAATATTAAATAAATAAAAATCTTTTTTTTTAAAGCATAACAGAAATAAATATGCATAGAGCAAAGAAAAAAACACCTAATTCAGACAGTAAAGATGTTATGTAGAGACTTCAGCAGAAACTTATACTTTAGAATTTTGAATAAATACAACGGATAATGTGATAGAGTAGAAGAGCTAGGGTAATAACAAGTGTATACAGCCATGGCAGATTACAGCAGATGCAATTCAGTTTTTCAGTGAGACTGGAGAGTAGGGTAGATGTGAGGAAGCATGTAAAGTGAGGTAAGAGAAGTAAGTAGAAACTATATCATCTGAAGTACTTTATTTGTTGTTTTAATCCAATCAATGAATAGAAGCAATATGACAAGATTTACTTTTTGGAAAGATCACTGTGTCAACAACAATTGGAAGTTTAACTAAAAAAAAATGAGACTGACAGTAGAAAGGCTGATTAAGTAGGCTCTTTCAGTAATCCAAACTGAGACTTAAGCAATAGTAGTGTTATAAAGAGATAAATTTAAGAGAAATTTGCTAAGGAACACTTCCTAACAGTACAGTTCTACTGTGGAACTGTAAAAGTAGAGACACCATCTAAACACAGTGGCCGCTGAACATATTTAAATAAGATTTATGAAAATCAGCAGATGTATAAAATATTGAACAAGTACATGAAAGATATTAGTTCTCTTTCCCCATGAAAGCCAATTAGATATGAGGACAGAAACTGTAGGATAATATCCAGGTACCTGACTGGTCAGTCCATCTGGTTAGATCAGGGTACCATTAACCACAGAATACAAGGTGGGGACCCCAAAAGAGAATTATCTTCCGGAGGCCAGGCCCCTTGTAGTACAGGCTTCCCCCACTAAGTCAGTGTTCTAGGAAACAGTCTGTATCAGCGTACCAGCTGGCATTGTTGTGAGAGGCTGCATTGGGCTTCAGTGAATTTTGTTGTTGACTCTTTCAATGTGTTTGCCCATTTCATAACGGGTGAATTATGAGCACACCTGCCCACACTGTGCTGAGTGCTCAGTTTTGGGAGAGTTTTTTTGACCAAAAAATGGCAGGACTCCTGGGTCCTCCCTATCTATTTACCCAATCTTGCCCACAGCAGCCTTTTTTGTTTCCCCATATAAAAAAAAAAAGTCCTCAAAGGTAAAAGTTTCCCCAATGTGAAAGATGTGAAACAAAAAATGACAGATGCAGTAAAAGGCATTAAAATCAACAAATTCAAGAACTGTTTTGAGCAGTGGGGGAAAAAGTCTCAACAGATGTACTGCATCAAATAGTACTTTGAAGATGACTAAAGTTTAAACAAGTAAGAATAAAAACACAATTTTTTATAAATAAATTCGGGGGGGGGAGGGGTGGTTTGGGTCTCCCCGGTATAAAGAGAGAGGATAATAATTTTGTGGCATATTGCATTTAAGATACCTATAGGATATCCGAGTGGAAGTGTCTGGTGAGTGATTAGGCAGAGAGGAGGACTCCAGGCTTGGGTGTGAAGTCTGGGCATAAAGGTAATCAATTGGCTCTGACCTTGGGGACATTTCTCTAAACCTCACATTGCTTATTTGTAAAACAAAGAAAACACCACCTATCTTATCTATTTCACAAAATGAAAAGAGTGTGCATAATTCTCTATATGTTCTTAAAACTGAAAAACATTCTAAAACCATGAACTAGTATTATTAAAATTCAGGAAATCAATTAATAAATATTAAAGTTTACTCTTTGTGGTAATTTGTTGCCAACCTTTTTGTTTTGCAAAATTTCAAGCTAGAGAAAAACTGAAAGTATAGTACAATGAAGACCAATATACCTTTCACAAGATTCAATAATTGTCACCACTTGCTAAATTTACTTTCATTCTCGCTGGCCATATGCATACACCTTTTCTTTTGGAAACATCTTAAAGTAAACTTCACACATAATGAAACTCTACCCCAGCATTTAATCTTAAGAACAAGAACATTCTCCTACATAACCACAATGCCATCATGACATTTAAAAAATTTAATACTGACACTATATTGCATCTAAGACAGAGTACATAACCAAATTTCTCCAACTGTCAACTGTCCCTTTCTAAGTGTTTATTGTTTTTGTTGCTCTTGTTATAGTTTTGGATCTGGATCAAGTTAACGATCAGTGAGACACTGCATTTAGCTATCTTGTCTCTTAGTTGCCTTTATTCTAGAACGGTTTGCATTAATAATTTTAAACTAGGTATTTTATTTTTTCATTATTTATTGGAGGGCAGGGAAGGGAAAGAGAAAGAGAAAGAGAGAAACACTGATGTGAGAGAGAAACATCGACTGGTTGCCTCTTTACATGCCCCCACCAGGGACTGAACCCACAGCTTAGGTGTGTGCCCTGACTGGGAATGGAACCAGCAACCCCTCACTTTGCAGGACAATGCCCAACCAACTGAGCCACACTGGTCAGGGCTAAACAGGTATTTTATAGAGTGAGCCACAGTTTGGATTTGCATGATTGTTTCCTCATGGCTAGATTCATTTCAACATTTATAGCAAGAACACTACATAGGTGATGGTCTTCTTTATGAAATTCATAACATAACATGTATTGATTTTAATGTGAAATCTGTTTTCTACAAAACAGGTAAAAGGTGAGTCAAATTAATTCCATTAGTAAGTTGAAAGGCAACAACTGAAGCATAATTCTATGATTCTAACACTTACTCATAACAATTTGTGTCAAATACATACCCAATCCAGAAGCTCAATTCAGTCATCAGCTTTATAAAAACAGTAGAAAATCAGGTTGGAAAAGGAAAACCTGCTTTCAAACTAGACGCCCTTTAAAACTATAGTGCCTCTATCCCACTTCCTCAAAAATCAAATTGTAAAAATATGCTCTACTTTTTAAACATCCTTCAGTGTCATTATAAAAGGATGGTTTTATAGACTCAACTACCTGGGCTAAACCCTGCAGATACCATCAGATGGTGAGTGTTTCTTTAAAAAAAGTGAAGAATCTATAACTAATATTCAACAACTGACCGATTATCTTTTAAAGCTCTGCTTGTTAAGAAAGCTGTAGCCTGAGAAGTCCATGTGGCCACACAAAACACAGGGCAAATGAACAAACTGGCATGCGTAGGGCGGCAACTAGAGACGAAAATTACTCTAGAACCTCTCTGAAAAATACCGTGACAACCAGCTGCTACCACAGATGTTACTGGTTTTTGCAAATATAAACATTCTGGAAAAAATCAGAAGTTTCTCGGTGATATATACACAAGATTTTGTTTTATTTGGAAAACTCAAATGTGTCAACTATAACATATCACTATTACTATTAAATTGACTAATAGCTCTTTTTTAAGTTGTAACAATAAAAGTATCCAAATCAGATTCAAATTAATATCTCAGACCATCTTTCACATGGCAATGTTGGACACTGAAGATGTTTTCAATATTCACTACATCAAGATATAAAGCAGTGATTTGCAACCTTTTTCATCTTATGGCACACATAAACTAATTATAATTCTGTAGCACACCAAAATATATATTACATTTTTTGCCAATCTGACAAAAAATAGGTATAATTTTGATTTATTCACACCAGACAGCTATTGTTGTATTGGCTATTATCATTTTTATATTTGGCAATCTAAGGAAAAAGAGATTAGTGCCCCTGACTAAACAGTGAGGTATTGCATGTCTTAAAAATTATTGCAATACACTAGCTGAAAATCACTGGTATAAACCATTGAAATAAAATGTTCATTGTTAGGGATACTAGGGGAAAAATATTCAACTTATCAGGCATTCCTAAGATCTCAGTTGTTGCTTTTCTGATGTGCTGAGAGCACAAAGAACTCTCTATTGCAAGAAGCAGAGTGGGGTTTTTTGTTTGTTTGTTTGTTTTTTAATTTTTATTTTAATTGTTGATCTTGTACAGTTTTCTGTCTTTTATTCTCACCTGAACCCACCACCCTAGCCCTCCCCTCCTCCCTCCCATTTCCACCCCCCATAGTTTTTGTCCATGTGTCCTTTATACTTGTTGCTTCCCCTTTACCCCTGAAATTTCCTCCCCTCTCCCCTCTGGTGACTTTCAGCCTTTTCTCAATTTCTGTGTCTTTGGTTATATTATGCTTGTTTGTTTGTTTTGTTGACTAGCTTCCTGTTAAAGGTGAGATCATATGGTATTTGTCTTTCACTGCCTGGCTTACTTCGCTTAACATGATGCTCTCAAGTTCCATCCATGCAGTTGCAAAGGGTATGAGCTCCTTCTTTCTTTCTGCTGCATAGAATTCCATTGTGTAAATGTACCACAGTTTTTTGATCCATTCATTTACTGATGGGCATCTAGGTTGCTTCCAACACTTGGCTATTGTAAATTGTGCTGCTATAAACATAGGGGTGCATAGGTTCTTTTGGATTGGTGTTTCAGGGTTCTTAGGGTACATTCCCAGCAGTGGAATTGCTGGGTCAAAAGGCAGTTCCATTTTTAGTTTTCTTAGAAAATTCCATACTGTTTTCCATAGTGGTTGTACCAACCTGCACTCCCACCAGCAGTGCACTAGTGTCCCCTTTTCTCCACAACCTCTCCAACACTTGTTGTTTGTTGCTTTGTTTATGAGGGCCATTCTGACTGGTGTCAAGTTGTATCTCATTGTGGTTTTTTTTTCCATGAAAAGAATATACATGTATTAGCATGTCACTTGCGTAATGACTGCACAATTTTGGTTGGCATTGTGAAGAAGAAGGTGAAGAAGGTGAAGAAGAAGGTGAAGAAGAAGAAGGTGAAGAAGAAGGTGAAGAAGAAGGTGAAGAAGAAGAAGAAGAAGGAGGAGGAGGAGGAGGAGAAGGAGGAGAAGGAGGAGAAGGAGGAGAAGGAGGAGAAGGAGGAGGAGAAGGAGAAGAAGAAGAAGAAGGAAGGAAGGAAGGAAGGAAGGAAGGAAGGAAGGAAGGAAGGAAGGAAGGAAAGAAACAAAGAAAGAAAGAAGCAGAAGAAAAGGAGTTCATTTCTGTGACTAAATTGCCACTATTATTTTTATAAACAGCAACAAAAGAATCAATTTGCTACCTACTCATGAAACATTTGTTTACATTAGTTTATAACAGTGACACCAACACCAAGCAAATGGCCACTCTGGGATGCCCAACCACACACTCCAAGTTCAAATACTCCCAAACACTCAAAATACACAAATATTTTTGGAATGCAGTAAGTCTGCTATTTACAGACTTTAATCTCTTTTCATGTCTATATATTACTACATCTCCAGGTGTGTTTTATTCAACCAGATTTCATAAGGTCATGATCACTGTTGGTCCGACAAAAGAAAAAGATATCAGCAAATATAAGCAACAGAGAAATGGCCTAAATATTATTGATCGGATTTTGATAATTCCACAATCTTGTGCTTTCACAAGAAGGGAGAGTGGAATGTTCTAAGGATGCTTCCGGATCGCTATGAACCTGTATAACCTTCAACACAAAAAGATAATTTGGCAAAACTAGTAATTAAAAAAAGAGGAAAGAAAAAAACCTGAACATGCCCTGCTGAAAACAAGTTCATTACAAATCAGATTCTACAACAGCCATCCCAAAACATTTTTCAAAAGAAAAAGAACTTTAAAAAACAAAGGCCTATCACAATTAATCAACTTCCAGACATAAAAAGCCTAAATCCTGATTCCCCCATACTTCAACACTATGAACAAACCATTCCTCAAGGCCATAGTAAACATTTCTGTAAGTTTCTTGATTTTCAATAAAGGTGACAAGGTATTTAATGAGGAAGGAATAATCTTATTACAAATAGTGCTGGGACAACTACATAACCATTGTCAGAAAAAATAAAAAGAACTTCTAATCTAAATTTACACCATACAGAAATATTACCTCAAAATGGATGATATATCTTAATTTAAGAGCTAAATCTATAAAACTTTTAGGGAAAAACAAAGAAGAAAATCTTTGGCCCTGGCTGGTGTAGCTCAGTGGATTGAGCGCGGGCCTGCGAACCAAAGGATCGCGGTTCGATTCCCAGTCAGGGCACATGCCTGGGTTGCAGGCCAGTTCCCAGCATGGGACACATAAGAGGCAACCATACATTGATATTTCTCTCCTTCTCCCTCTCTCCTACCCTTCCCCTCTAAAAATAAATAAATAAATAAATAAATAAATATTAAAAAAAAATCTTTGTAACCCTGTATAATGCAAGAATTTCCTAGATAAGACACAAAAACATGAACAAAAAAGAAAATAATTCATAAAACGAACTGCATCAAAATTAAAAACCTCTGTATTTTAAACAACACCATTAAGAAAAGGAAATGGTAAACCACATCCCAGAAGAAAATATTCATAATATATACACCTGACAAAGGACCAAAGGACTGGCATCTATATGTGTGTGTGTGTGTGTGTGTGTGTGTATGTGTGTGTACACGTATAAAATTCAGTAATAAGAAGAAAAATAATCCAAATAGAATGCACAAAAGATCTAAATACTTCACCAAAGAATATAAATAAATGACCTATAAACACATGAGGAAGATTCACAAGGAAACTCTTTATGATAATGGGAATTTTCTACATATTGATGGAGGTATTAGTTATACATGTGTATAGAATTGTCAAAATTAATCTACTGTAGACTTAAGAGCTATGCATTTAACTTCATAAAAACTATAACTAATAAAAATACTCCATAATGCTTAGTGTTAGCAAAAATAAAATTTGTTCTATATGAAGTGGTATGTTAATCAAGTGCAACTAGGCAATTCATATCAAATTTGATTGAGCAATTTCCCTTTTAGGAATATATTACAAGGAAACTGTCAGACATATAAGGGAAACTGTCAGTACATATGAGGGTATTCACCACACCACTGTTTTGCTTATAATAAATATAGAAAAATTTAAAAGATCTTAAGTGTGTATCAATAGAGCATTATTTAAATAAATTATGATATATCTTACAATGGAACATTACTCAGTTGATTAAAAAAAACTGTAACCTGGGTTACTGAGGTAAAACTGGTACTGACACTACATATTACTGAAACTGGAAGTCCGTCAGGACCCAGCCCCTGGTACCTGGATGTCATACTTTCATAAAAATAGCTAGCAGTGAATGTGAACTATGAGAGTGGCAACTGTAACCTTACTTCCCAACTATATAGCATTACCATGGTCCAAAGGTCTGGGGCAACAATGGCTCTACTGCAGCAGTAGAACAAGATCTAAAATAAGACGGTTCAGCAACAACACATGGCAATAAGTGAAAAAGACCCATGCTGACAACTGAATCCTGAATGCTCCTGAAAACATGTATAATTTTTTTTAAGTTTTATGTATTTTTCTCTCATCCACAGGTTTCAAATATTTTAAGATGTGTGATCTAAAACAGCTTAAAGAAAAGTAGTGTGTGTGTGTGCGTGCGCGCGCACATGCTTACACATAAACATAAGAGAAAAACAAAGACTAAAAGGAAATATACCAAAATGCCACACAAAAGTGATAGTGTATGTTATTAGTGGCTCTCTCCTTCGTTGCTTCTGTGTAATTTTATTTTTTTCCAATAATATCTATGTGTTGTTCATGTATTAAATAGATATATTTTTGAAATATAATTAATGGTAGTAATCTCAGAAGAAACAGGCTAAACCTAGCTATGGTTTTCATTTGTATCCTTTAAGGTTTTATTAAAAAAAAAAAAAGGGGGGGGGTAAGAATTCTAGGACTTTGACCAGCACAGGGGAAAAAAGAGAAAACAATATGAAGTTATTTGGAAAGCAACATTTTGAATTTAGCCAATCTATTAACATAATGAGACAAAATACTTGGAGAGAATCAAAATCCAGATAGTAAAAGATTTTTTAAAGGAAATTATTAAGATAAAAAGAAAAACCCAGATATGAGGCACACAATTCTAAAGACATCAAATCAAAAGCATGGCTTGAATAAAGTAAATGATTCCAAAACTTCACTGTGACCATTCGTTTCTATTTCCTTTCCATCGAACCTTCATACCAGTTGCTAAGCAATATCTGCCTAAGTGTTGGACTATTATACTTCCTAACTAGGAATGCTGGGTCATTACATTTCCAGACTAAGTAAGAGATTTGGCATCGGTTACATTTCCTGACTGACTAGGAATGCAAGGGCCTCATTATACTTTCTAACTTAGTTGGAATTCTGGACTTCATTTCACTTACTGACCAAAAATGTAAGATCCTGTTAAACTTGTCTAAATATATGAGTCTTGTTGCCCTAAAGAGGAGTACTGGGTCCAGACATACTGACTAACTTGAACTGAGCCTCATTACATTCACTAAAAGTACTTAACCCTTTCACATTGACTAACCAGAGCCAATATTTTCATTCTGATATAAAATTCTACATTTTGAGCTCCAAGATCAATGCAATCCAAATGGTGAAAGGCAGGTAAGTACAAAAAGAACTGAGGATCTGTGTAATGCTTTTTTCAGAACAATTATGAGTTCTTCATGTTTCTTCACTGACAAGCATTATACACAGCTTCTCATTTGAGGTCTGCTGTAAGAGAACACTATTTTAATCCAAATCAATATAATTTTACATCATTCTTAAGCATGTATTTAACTAAATATTTCATGCATTAATGAGAAAATCATTTTGGGGTTATGAATTATCAAACTGAATGTTCCTGATACACACAAACTCCTCATCTACATAATCCTACAAAATCAGGCCTCCATCTCTTGTTCTGGCTTCTCTAGGCAGTCCTCCTCCTTCACTCACTATACTCAAGCCACATCAGACTTCTCCATCTTCCTCAAATTTAGGTTGGCTTTCACCTCAGGGTCTTCGCATTTGCTCTTCTTTCTGTTTCTACAATGCCTTTTCCTTAGACCTTTACATGGCTGGCTCCTCATTCTCAGGCAGAAGCTAAAATGCTACCCCATAAAATAACCTTTACCTGAATCCACAATATAAAATTAACCCTCCCTATCTTCAGTCCTGTTGGTTTTATTCATGGTATTTATCATTTTCTAAAATTATATTGTATATTTATAAATTTACTTGCAGATAATAGGGCTCCCATCTACCCAAAACTATCAGTTCCAATAAGACATGGACATTATTTATCTTGTTCATTGCTATATTTCCAGTATCTAGAATGGTGCTGGCTCACAATAGGCACTCAATATAATATTTTAATTAATGAATAAGTGAAATATATAAATTTTGGAATTACGTATTAGCTTTTTAGAACATCATGCCAGGTGTTAGGAGATGTTACCAATGCCATTTGTGTTTGTCTAAAACCATAACCTAAGTTTATTACTCGAACACATTAGGGATCACAACTGATTTAAACATGCTTTGAAACAAATACTGTTACAATGAGAAATATATGCCCACTGGTAAGTATTCAGAAGCAATTATGTGATTTTTCCTGCTAAATTGGACATGATCCCATAAACCTTAATACACTTCTTAAGGCAGACACTATCAACTGCCTTTGCTCACAGTGAAAAAAGAAGTTGAACAGAGTTGGCTTATGTGCTAAAAACTGTCTGCCATCTCTAGTATACTGGAATCTAAATCTAGAGTCAGAAGAACTAGACTTCCAAGTTTTGGCCCTATAGCAGTGTCAATACAATGATGGAATATAGTCAGGAGAAGTGGATACACAGGATCTGAAAGGTAGTGTAAAGGTAGCAAAATCAGTGATTCGTAGATTCTAGTGTGCTTAAAGGATTCTCCAAATCAGGTTGATAGGGGATGATATGGGTGTGGGCAAGAGGGATGCTTGAAATTAAGATTACAAAGGAGCCCTAGCCAATGTGGCACAGTTGGTTACAGTGTCGTCCTATAAACCAAAGGGTCACAGGTTCAATCCCTGGTCAGGGCATATGCCTAGACTGCAAGTTCAATCCCTGATCAGTCCCTACCCAGTCAGGGTATGGGTGAGAGGCAACCGACAGATGTTTCTCTCTCACACGGATTATTTCCCTCCCTCTCTCTCTCCCTCTCCCTCTCTCTAAAATCAACACCCATGTCCTCAGGTGAAGATAAAAAACAAAATTGGTGGGACTTCCAGGAAACTGAAGTAAACAGTGGCTGCCTAACTATCTGTCATCCAGTATTTCCATCTACGTTGTTTATCAATTTATTAACCCTTACTTTCAAATGCACGCTTCAATTACGTAGTGTTCTTTTTTTCAATCCTTTAAATATCTCTTTTAAAGTGACCACAATGTTAAGTTTTCTCAGTAGAGAGAACTGGATGGACACTGCAGAAGGAAAAGGTACTCCTGCAGTTTCTGACTATAGCATGGAAACCAGCAGTGTGGGAGGGAGGACCCCCAATGGAGTTCTGCCCTAGTCATGGACCCAGAACATGGTCCCTCTGCAACCTTTGCTGTCTTGGACTAGTGATAATTTTTCCATGACCCTCTCAACATGGAAACCAGTGTCTAAAAGTTTCCTGCCCAATCGCCAGTTCCCTGACTCCTTCTACAAGCCCCTGTGCACAGCCTTCCTGTGGCTAGAGGGTTCACATCACACTGCTACTCCTAAAAGGCCTCTACCCTCCAAAAGCAGCCTGTCTGTGCCCAAAGGATCCCCAATTCCATGCAAGCCCACTACACACCAACACTACGGATTGCTGACTTGTTCCCACATCTGTACACCTGAGGGTGCAAATTACTTGCTCAGTGACTATTTCTCCAACAAGTCGTACTTTCTTCTAATTTGTCCTTCCTTGGGTACCCTCCCTCAGTCCTAGGGTACAAGATAGTTTCCTCATATCTCATCATAGTTAACAATTTATCTTAAATTTCATCTCTTTAACCTACTATGGTTTTCCATATTCTGATTAGACCCAAACTATTACAATATCCAAAGCAATACTAAACAAGGGGAAAATAAAGCTGAACAAAAATCATGCTCTCATCATGACTTGCAGAAAAAGAATGCTGAAACTTCTAAAGAATTGTAAATAAGTAAAAATATTACCAAATCTCATCACCTCATGGCCTCTCCTGGTACTATCCCTAAACCACACAGACAGACCCAAAAATATTGAAAAGAAGGAAGACAAAGGAAGCTAGAGAATTAAATTGCTCTAAAACTACTGCCTGAGACTCTAAGTCCTTTCTATGTGAAAACACTAAAAAGCATGTAAACAGATCAAAGGAAAGATCATAGGAAAGGGACTTCAAAAAGCACAATGTAAAGGAAGGGGCATGAATTTAAAGGGGCAGTCTAAGAAACACATAGCTTCTGCAGAGAGAAAAATAAGCTTAAAAAAAAAAAGTGAAAAGATCCTGTTAACAATGAAGTAGTAATGGGAAGAAGAATCAAAACAGAAAATTTCAGGGTCTTATAAGACAAAACAAGAACCATAAAATCAAAGCACTCATTACTCCCCACTACTCCTTCCCCTCCTCCCCCCTACACACACCAATACAAACCAAAAAAACCTGGCTACAGCATTTGAACTTAGCCAGACTGACAGAAGAGGGCGCCATTAAATAAAAATCTTGTAAATCCCATTACCATAAAAATGAACATACAAACCAAAAAATATGTAAGAACTATTGCAAAAAATCAGAAAATGAAATTTCATACACATCTACTCAGGAAAATTCCCTCCCAAAAAAACTATGAAGCAGGAAAAAACTGTAAATCAATACTCCAAACTTTATGTTTAAATATATTTAAATAAGCATTTCAGGATTATAAAAACCAACTTAGAGAATTCCAAAACTATGAACAACAACAATACAAAAGGCAGGAAAAAAATAAAAGAAGTTGATGGTATTCAGGGAAAAAAAGAAAAATTCTTAATTTTTGCACAAGGTGCACAAGGGAAAATATGTATATGCCAACAAAATTTAATGTGGACCATTGAAGAAAGGCAGAAAACAACGAAGAGATAAAAGTAACATGATGCAAAAAGTAAAAAGGATCAGAGAGAAAGTAGAAGTGGAAGAGAGACAAAATAATATTCATATTGTCAAGTACCAGAAAACAAAACAAAGCAACTGAACAGAACTAAATTTTACAACTATATTCTATGAAAGCTCTCCAGAAATACAAGAAGGCATAAATCTATAAATTGAATAACTCACTGGATGCTTGGAAAAAATTAATCCAGATGATCAACTGTTAAGATATACTCTACTAAAACTGCTGAATTTCAAATGTAAAGATAAAATCCCCAAGGCCTCAAGGCAAAGATCAGTAACTTAGAATGGCAAAAGAATAAGACTGCATTAGTTTTCTAACCAATATATAGAGAGAGCAAGACAATATAGTGAAGCAGTTTTTAAAAAAAACACAATTAAAGAAAGTATGAACCAAAGATTTTATATACAGACAAGCTGTCCTTCAAATATCAGTGTAACAGAAAAAGTGTTTTCAACATACAAGAACTTGGAGAATTCTGCACCAATCAGCCCTTCTTGAAAAATCTACTAGAGAAACAGCTTAACCCAACCAAACAATGACCATGAAAACTTTAGCAAAAGGACCTATGATGATTATTTTAACAGTATATAAATATAAATCACTAAAGCTAAAAAAAATCTCAGAATAGCAAATACAGCAAAGCATGCATAATTATAAAATATTATGACAGCACTAACACCAAACACATCAATCATATTAGTGAATATGAATGCACTTACCTATTAGAACAAAAATATTTCAATTTGGCTCATGAAACAAGACTTACCTATATGCAACATACAAAAGATATACCTAAGACAAAGTAATTAGAAATAAGTAAAAACAACAGCAGGCTAACGAAAACAAAAAGAGAGAGTAGGGGTAGCCTTCTGATACTAAACAAAGTAGAATTCAAACCCAAAGCATTAAGAGTGATAAAAGTCATTTGTTAACGCTAAAAGCCACAAATCACAATGAAGATATTACTCTTATGAATATGTATGCATGAAATAACACAGCAACCTACTTCATGAAGAAAAATGGGCGGATTTAGAAAGAAAGGAGGTAGAAGCTCTTATGGATATATATTAAACTCTACACTCTAACAGAAAACACACCTCTCAAAAGCCAGAGACACGTACACAAAAAATGACCATATGTTAGGTCACGAAGAAACTGTTTCCACCAAACAGAAATGTTATAAACAAAATTCTCTGAATGCATCACAGTGGAACTAGAAATTACTGACAAAAAGAAAAGAAAGTAGAAAGGATCCTGCATCTTAGAAACTTTAAAACCATCCACTTCATATTTATTGGAGAAAGAAGAAATAAACTGAAATTACAGAGGTTTTCAAAAAACGACAAAGGAGTATTGCTTCCAACCGTATAATGAACAGACATTAGAACGCCATGACATTTCTGGAGCTCACTGGAATGCTAAAGTCACAAAGCAAACAGCTGGCCCAAAATCTAAGACAGGTGCATGCAGACAGAGATAAGATGTGAGCACTAGCTTACTAAAGTAAGTTACAATCGGTGGACTGACAAATTGGTGGAGACTAACAGTGCACTGGTAACATCAAGTTAAGGCAAATAAGATTTCTGCATTAAAGCCACCAAATGCTCACATAAAAAATAAATTGGTGAAGTCCTAAGAAAGTCTCCACTAAGGGTGAAAACAAAGGAGAGAATTAGCAACACTGGAGGGGCACAAAACTCTGCAAAGACCCTTCCATCTCCCTCACAAAACAGAAACCCTAATCTGAAAAGGACAACAAACACTGAACCTTAGGGTACCGAAAAGGACAACAAACACTGAACCTTAGGGTACCGATGATATCCATGGCAACCAGAAGAAGAGATAAGGGGTGTGGGTAGAGATACTCTTCCCCTGGAAGAGGGACAGGAAAACATGTTGGCCTCAGAATTATAGCTGGAATGAGACAGGAGCTTTGAGAAGGCCACAAACCCAAGACCTAGGGATTCAACACCCCCAGAAGACTATGTAAATATAAACTACTAATACAAAGGTGGGATTCAGGGATTCAGGACAGAGAATGCTCTCCAGTCACCACCGCCAGGATAACTAGCAGAATAACAAGTAACTTGTGAAAGACACACTCTCTGATACACAGCTCAAAGGAAAAAACTAAAAAGCTGAGAGTGGAGCAAACATAAAAAAAACCCCTCTAACTCATGCCTTCTCCCTTCTCCACTGCTGCTGCCTCCTTCTGCTGCTCCTGGTGCTGTTTGTGTGTTTCTTCGGTGCAGACTTGGTACCGTTTTTGTGAAGTGGCAGTTGAACAGACACCAGTGCTCACCGTGGCAGATGAAAAGCCCACGGAAAGAGTCAAAACTGAGAATAATAATCATATTGGGGTGGCCAAAAAGTCCGTATGTTTTTTTTCCATAAAGTAAAAGACACATTTTTCATTTTCACCAATAACTTTATTGATTTGGATATTTTGAGTATGTCAGCTATCTCCTGAGTGGTAGAATACTGAATTAATGCCTCTATTTGATCACTACCAACTTCAACTGGTCTACCCCACCATGGAACATCATCCAGCAAGAAATCTCTAACATGAAACTTCACAAATGACTTTTGACAGATTCAATCAGTCACAGTACCTTCTCCATACACTACACAAGTCTTTTTTTTTTTTTTGCATTTCAGTTGCATGTGTTCTTGAAATAACAAAGCATAATATGCAAAAATGTCACTTTCTTTCATCTTCAATATTAAAATGGCTACACAAAAATTCACCAATTTTGGTAAGTTTTTTTAAAATGCACGCTAATATGACAGCTGTCACAATGCAATCAAACGAAAATTGTTTCAAATGAAGTTAAAGACAACTAAGCGCTACTAGAGCTATCTTTCAGAAAAAAAAAGCAAACCAACTTTTTAGCCAACCCAATATTAATTTGAAGGTAGCAGGACAGGAGGAAGGTGCAGTTTCAAAGGCATACACCACTTAATAAACTAATGAAAGCGTACTTCGAACGACAGGGTTTATCAATGAGACAGATCATATTCCAATTTGACAGACAGCCAATCAATGAAACACACATCTACACAGCTGGAAACTGAAAATGAAGATACAACTGATGTGCCCCCATAGAAGACAGGAGGTGTCTACTAAAAAAGGAAGCTGCTACTCTACTTCAAAACTCTGTCCCTCCAGACCAAGAAGCCATTCTCAATTAGTAAACCACAATTTGGTTCCACCACATCCTGACTACTACAGTCTAGTTTTCTCTATTCTTTCATTTTTCCTTTCCCCATTCCTTTATTGTCCATAAAGTACCTGAGGTATGTGCATAAGCATTTGCACTTTTTAACTAAATGACCAATGGTATGTTTTAATCAACATCAAATAAAGATGGGACAGGGAAAAATATTGGTTCTGTGAGAATAGCGCTTTCTCCATTAGTGGCATGCTCATTCAGCTCTTTATAGTCTAGTAAGTTATTTTGCTCCCACTGGTTAATAAAAAAGAATATAAAAATCCTTGCATACCTTGTTTAATTGGAAGAATTCTAATGTTTTTCACTGATTATTGTAAAACCAAGGGCAATCATAACTTTTTTGTATATAGCTATTACATACAGGGCAATCTGTCTTTAAGTAGGGATAAATTACTCTAGAAGAAATGAATCCTAGGTAGTTTTTCCTTCAAGTCAAGCATCATGCTATTTAAATAAACTTCTAGTTTAAAATGAAAGAAAAATCTCTAGCAAACTAGTCAATACCCTAAATACAAGGTATCACAGAGAAAACTGAAGGCTTTGGTGTATTGAGCAAAGTCATAAAAGTAATAAATTCAAACCCAATCCAACTCAAAATAAGGTCAACTCAAACACCTATACTAAAGTCTTAGCATAAAGAAATGGGCATAAAGCATGCCCATTTCCAGACATAAAAATTATTTAACTTAGTCTCTACTAACCTAAATAAAAAGCCCAGCCTTCAAAAACAACCACCAAAAAATTGCAAAGCATATCAAAAGGCCATAAAAAGCACATTTGTAAGTGACAAGTAATTACCAGAAACAGACTCAGGTAGGATACAGACATTAGACCTGGCAAGGAATTTTAAATGACTATGACTAATATGTTAAAGGCTCTAGTAGAAAAAATGGACAACACATAAGACCAAATGGGTAGTTTCAGCAGAGAGATAGAAACTATGCTAGAAATAATAAACAATAACAGAGATAAAGAATGTCTTCCACATACTTATCAGCAGAACTGACATAATCAAGGAAAGAATCAGAGAACTTGAAGACAGGACTATAGAAATTACTAAAACCTAAAACATATAGTAGGAAAAAGATGAGAAAAAAAACAACAGAAAATCCAAAACGTGTAAGACAAAATAAAACTCTTTAATATAGTATACATAGCCAGAAATACAGAAGAGAAATAGAAAAGAACAGATAAAAAATAATAACCAAGAATTTTCAAAACCAATTAAAGAGAGGTGGTAATTCGCACAACACTGTGAATACACTAAATACCAATGAACTCTGCACTTTAAAATGGTTAACTATGTTACATGAACTTAGTCTCAATATTTAAAAACTCTTCAAAACCACAGACCCAAGAACACCAAGCAAGTCTGCATGTGGGCACGTGCCCCACGCACTCCAAGGCAGGTCATATTCAAACTGCTGAGAAACAAACACAAAAAGAAAACACTGAAAGCCGACAGAGGGGGATAAAAAGATTACATTCAGATGAACAAATATAAGACTAGCAACAGACTTCTCTCCAGAAACCATGGGAGCCAGAAGATAACAGAGTGACATCATTAAAGTGCTGGAGGAAAACTAACCCCCAAAAAGTCAACCCAAAATTCCACACCCATTGAAAGTTCTTTAAAAAATGAAGAAGAAATAATAATTTTCTCAGACAAACAAAAAACTGTGAGAATTTATTGCTAGCAAGCCTACTCTACAAGAACTATTAAAGAAAGTAGTTCACGCAGAAAGAATATGGTATCAGAGAAAAACATAAATTTATATCAAGAAATGAAACAAATGAAAGTAAAAGAAAATTATTTCTGGCTTACATTTCATTTCTCTAAAAGATGATTATTATCTGAAGCACAAAAAAAGCAAAATATTGTCTTTATAGAATATGCAAAATTAAAATACATGCCAACAATAATACAAAATGAGTGAGAGGAAATGGAACTACTGAAAAGCTGTAGGGCCATCATACTGTACATAAAGCAGTATATTATTTAAATGTGGATTCTGATTGTTTAATGCTTATATTGTAAAACCTAGGACAACTACTAATAAACAATTTTATAAGATGTGTAGTGATAAATTAAGAGAGGAAATAAAATTAGTGGACAAAAATTTTAAGACAAATAGGATATTTTTATTGTCTCAACATATCTCCCCAAAAGACATTTACTAATTTCAAAGGGAAAAATAGTAACTTTACAATGGAGAAACTTGGAAGACATCACCTTTACTGTGTGTCCAAGGTAATACCACGAGTAATGAGACATTCTGACATCATGCATGTCCTGTTACACTGAGAAAGGCACAAATGCACATCTGTGATACTCTTGCCAAGAATGATTAAGCTTAGTGTATCATACCTGAGAAAACATCAGACAAACCCAAACTCAGGAATACGCTACAAAATACCTGATTAGCACTGATTCTGCCACTTCCCAAGTGTCATGGTCATGCAACAAAGAAAACTAAGGAATTATCACAGATTGGAGGAGGTGGTAAAGACATGAAAACTAAAGGCATTGTGGATCTTAGGTTAGATCTTGAACCAAAAAGGTATATTAATAGAAAACCTAGTGATAGTCAAATAAAGTCTGCATTTATTTAATAGTTTCGTGCCACTGGTACAAAAGTGCTTTTGCATTATAATAGTGTTGTACCAAAATTAGGAAGAGTACTGTACCAATTGTACTGTAGTTGTTCAAGATGTTAACATCAGAAGTTTAATGAATAGTTATCAAGAACTCTGTACCATTTTGCAACTCTTCTGTAATTCCTTAACATTTTAAAATATGCTCATGTTCTAAACATGCTGTTATTATACATTTTTAAAATATTCATTCTCTGTGCATTAAACAAATTACTAAGACAATAATCCAAAAATTCCAGCCTGGAATTTGTGAGGGTGCTATTGGACTTGCCGTGTCAACTACAACACAGACCTCTGACTATAGAGACTACTGGCCTCTACAATTATACCTCAATTTTGAAACTAAAAAGATAATAAACATCTTTGTCAAAAAAATCAAAATGCAAACATGTTGGTAATAATGTGGCAATATATCAGAACTATTCAAACAGTCTCAAATACATCTACACAGCTGCTAGCAATGAATTTATTGAAGTATCATATTACGCATTTTCCCATCTATATCTGTGAATCAAAGTGTATGCTTATGCATAAAGCATTTTCTTACATACCCTAGCTGAAAGTCATTTTAATTCTTTCAACAAGTATAAGAGAGTGAGGACAGGGAGGGAGAGAGGGAGAAAAGGAGGGATAAATAAACAATGTAGCAAAGGCTAAGTGTTAAAAGAACAGTACCACATTAAGGGATACAAAGAGATGAGGCTGTTAGGCCTTAAAGGAAGAATAAAATGTGGATGGGCAACAGGAGGGAGGGAAAGGAATCCACGGGAGACCTATAAAGCAAAGGCCCAGCAGTGCGAATACATTTGGTATGTTTGAAATTACAGGCTAATCTGGCTGTATGTCATACAACCTCTTGAGTTATGGAAACTCATTCATAATGAAGAGGCAGGGTTAAATGGTAAGAGGGCTTTTAACATTAAGCTAAGGAATTTCCAGACAAGATGGAGGCATAAGTAAACACGGCTCACCTCCTCAAGCAAACACAGCAAAATTACAACTAATCTACAGAACAACCATTATTCAGAAGCAGAAACCGAGGTGAATGGAAGCCCTTCAACTATGGAAATAAAGAAGAACCCACATCGAGACTGGCAGGCAGAGCAGAGACATGGAATGGGCTGTCCCACACCCACCATGTGGTAGATAACAATGAAGAGGGATATCTCGGGAGCAAGGGGTCCCAGTCCTACACTAGGCAACCTAGACTCAGGGTTCCAGAGCCAGGAAGATAAGTTCCCATAACTTCTGGCTGTAAAAAACAGTGGGGATTGAGGATATGGAAGACAGAAACTTCTGGAGTCCCAGGTAGTTCCTCTTAAAGGGCCCACTCACAGACTTACTTAGACTCACTCCCTCTGAGCTCCAGCATGGGAGCAGTAGACTAAAAGGCATCAGGGACATAGAGGAAGGAACTGAAGTGTCTGGCATCAGGACAAGTGCTGGGGGGCAGCTTTCTCCCGGACAGAAATGCTCACAGAAGCCACCGCTCCTTTTCTGAGCCCTCCCTCCACAGAGCTGGCAGGCGAGTACCATATCTGAGACTCTATCAACCTGGCTCACATGTTTGCCCCACCCTGAGAACTTCCTGAGGCTCCACCCCACCCAACTTTCAGGCCCACCCAAGCTGTTTCTAGTGGTTTTTCCATACAAATGGCTTATCTCAGCTGATGCTTCAAATTTTCCTAAATTCTCTCAAACAAGCAGCATCAGCATGACCCATACTTCTTGCTAAGTGACTCCAGCTCAGCACTAGTAGAAGGTGTCCTTGGTTCCCAGCTTGGCCTCAATTGGACACCTCCAAGACCAGCACAAGTAGCCAGCCATCTGCAGATCACTTTGTAGCTAATGCTGGGTGGCCTTGGACAGAACACAGGCAGTGACAGGAAGCAGCCAACCTTGGCCTGCACATCCTAGGAGACCCCAGAGCCCGAGTAACCAGTGGACAGCTACAGAACACGTCGAAGTACCACCACCCAACCAACTCCACAGTAACACACTCAAAAGGTGGACTCAGCAGGCACCAGAGCCCTGCTGAAGTAAGTCCTGTTCTGTGGAGTGGGCCCCTGCACAGCTGATCCTTCACGGTGGTCAGAGGTTGGTAGTCAGTGGTCACAGCCAGTCCTTGCAGCTACCTGGCCTAGGTAAATCCTTCCCATTGACCTGTGAATAGTAATCAAGGTTCTGCTACAAGAGGTGTACACCTCGCACATGGTAGGTGCACCTTGAGTATCCACCTTGGGTGATAGGGGAGACTGTGCTACTGGACCCAACAGGACACCTACCACATTAGGCCACTCTACTGAGCCAGGAAGTCATAGCAGCTCTATCTAATACATAGAAACAAACAAAGGGAGGCTACCAAAATGAGGAGACAAAGAAACATGGCCCAAAGGAAAGAACAAAAACCACACTCCAGAAAAAGAAGTAAAAAAATGGAGAAAAGCGATCTACTACATGCAGAGATCAAAACACTGGTTTAAAAGTTGCTCAATGAACTTAGAGGAAGAACAGATGAACTCAGAATTTCAACAGCATAAAAAAGGACATGGAAGTCATAAAAAAAGAAGCAGTCAGAAATTAAGGATACAGTAACTGAAATGAAGAACAATTTACAGGGAATCAACAGTAGAGGATGAAGCTGAAAATCAAATCAGCAATTTGGAATACAAGGAAGCAAAAAACACCAATTAGATATCAACAAGAAAAAAGAACCCCCTCAAAATGAGGATAGTATAAGGAGCCTCTGGGACAACTTCAAGCATACTGACATTCACATTATGAGGGTGCCAGAAGGAGAAGAGAGACAGCAAAAATATATTAAAAAATGACAGGAAACTTCCCTAACTTGGTGAAGGAAACAGACATACAAGTCCAGGAAACACAGAGTCCCAAACAAGATGAACTCAAAGAGGCCCATCTCAAAGTACATATAATTAAAATGCCAAAGGGTAATACAAAGAGAGAATCTGAAAAGTAGTTGGTTACCTACACAGGAACCCCCATTAGACTGTCTGCTGATTTCTCAAAAGAAACTTGTGGGTTAGAAGGATTGGCAAGAAATATTCAAAGTGATGAAAAGCAAGAACTATAACCAAGATTACTCTACCCAGCAAAGTACTGTTTAGAATTGAAGGACAGACAAAGAACTTCACAGACAGAACACTAAAGGAGTACATCACCACCAAACCAGCATTATATGAAACGTGAAAGGTTCTTCTTTAAGAAGAAAAAGATAAAAAATATGAACAATAAAATGGCAACAAATACATATCAACAATTGAATCTAAAAAAAAATAAAACAAGCAGAACAGAAACAGAATTATAAATTCAGACAACATTTTTATGGTTGCCCAATGGGAGGGGTATTTGGGGGATGGGTGAAAAAAGTGAAGGGATTAAAAAGTGCAAATTGGTGGTTACAGAATAGCCATGGGGAATATTGTAGCCATGACCCATGGACATGGCCAACAGTGTGGGGATTGCCTGAGGGAGTGGGGGTGGCTAGGGAGAGGGAAGCTAAGGGGGGGAAATTGGGATAACTGTCATAGCATATACAATAAAATATCATTCAAACTTAAAAAAAAAATTTAAACCATGAAGCTAAGGAAGACGGTCCAAATTCTACAACAGAGACATTCATAGAACAACTCCACTGTTCAGTTTCCTGTAATCAGAGTTAATGCAGACAAAGCATAGTTGATTATAGAGCATCCTGGATCTGAAGAACTATGAACTACGTTACCACCATTAACCATGTGTTAGGATTTTAAGCTTGACTATGAGTATTTTTCAGACATAGAGCAAGTATGTGTTTGAGAAAAACCTGTGCTCAAGAGAAAGAAGTACTAGATGAGTACACCAAAAATATAAACAAATTTACTAAAACACCAAATTAAACAAAATATAAGCCAAACAACAAAATCCAAAACTAGATTATTAAAAGAGAATTATATTGCTGAGAGTAGATCCTAAGCATTCTCACCTCAAAAATATTTTGTAATAAAAAAAGAGAATGAAATATAAAACTTTTTATGTGAACATTTTAATTCCCATTTTACTTAAGGATAGAACTGTAACTAAAAGTTTTAAGAAATTATATTACCATTAGGTAGCAAAAATTTTTAACTGTCAGTACGAATATAAAGAATTATAAAAACAGGAATTTAAACTGCCATACTTTTTTTTCTTTTCCAAGCACACACTGATTTATGTCAGCTGGTCCTTGAAACCAGCAGGAGGAACTGCAAGTCATCACATTTACAGGTGTGCTAAACCACTAGCTTTGCTGCAGTTATTTTGTTTAAACCACTTCCAGTAATAGAAATAAATTAGTTAAATAGCATAGCAATGCAACTTGTTGAAAATAAACCCATTTTTTAAAATCAGACTAATTGTAGGTTAGCATGGTTTGTAAGTATGAAGATCAAACTGCATGATTAAACTGAACAATTTTAAAAACAAAACCATTAAAAAAACATTTAAACTTATACTTACTTTCTTTTAAATGTTCAAGTCATAAGTAGCATACATTACTACTTCTTTCAGAATTAGCATAAAGCCTTTCAGCTCAGTTTCACAACAGTGAGCTGACTTTTTACAATTTAATTTAAATGGTTTGATGTGTTCTGAAACATAGGTTAGATAAGTAGTACTCGAAATCAAAAACAATAAATATTAGTCACATTTCCAAATTTCACTTAAACCTTGAATACATCACTTCCTACTAGATGATTAACACCTGCATTCTTACTGTCTTAAAGCTTCTAAACTTTTATCTACCATAGCTTTTCATAAAAGAGGTATTTGGTTCATATAGTAATTCTAGAACTACATTACATTTCAAGGAAAAATAACATAAGAAACAAAATCCAATGAAAAACTAAGCAGAAAGTCAAGTTACAGTCGGAAAAAAATGTGGACCTCGAACAGTTCTGACTAGAACTGTTTAGTAAACTGAGAATTTCATGTTTGTAAAGACGTTAAGTTTTCCTTCAAAATACAGAAAACAATTCTCTTATACCCATTAACTACATTTTAAGCAGCAAGTCTTTTATCACACAAAATTTTCTCCTAACAGGCAGAACTGATGAAATAGTTCAAATAGCTGAGGTTATATAATGAGCTTTTTTTTTATGGTAGAATGGCACACCCAGAAATAAACAGAAGGGGAAAAAAATTTTGTGAGATGCTCAGAAAAAAATTTACAAAGGAAAGGACTTGTTTGTGAAAAATATTCCTCCAAAGGCAACAACAGGTAGAGACATCTAAATTTTATTAGTGAGATAAAGAAATCAGCCCAATCCTATTCCTTTGGTATCTGGGTTATCCTCCCTCGTTCCTCAAACCTTATGATTGCCGGATAAGGAACAACAACAGCAGTAAGAGTCTTAACAATGAAGGCTTTTCAAATATCCAAATGATAAGAGAAAGAAAAATAGACTTAAAAATAAATCTACTAATAAAATCAATCAGTGAAACAAGCATTTATTAAGCAATTACCATGTGCCAAGACAAAATTAATAAGAAAAACAATTTCTTTACTCTAGAATCTTATAGTATAGTTAACAACGAAGCATAAACATACTTAAAGTACCACTATGTAACTGTACCAAGAGCTCTTTCACTAGACAACTTGAAAGGAATTGTGAGTGATAGGAGGAAAAACATAGAAGTTCAGAGAACAGACTGATGGTTGCAAGAGGGGAGGGGGTTTGAGGGCTGGGTACAAAAGGTGAAGGGATTAAGAAGTTCAAATTGGTAGTTACAAAAGAGTCATAGAGATGTAAAATACAGCATAGGGAATACAGTCAATAATATTGTAATACCTATGTATAGTACCAGGTGAATACTTGAAGTACCCGAGGGATCACTTTGCAAAGTATATGATTGTCTAACCACCAAAAACAATACAATATTGCTATATACCCAAAATAATACAATATTGTATGTGAACTGCCATTGAAAAATAAAATTTAAAGAAAAACACAGAAATTCAAAGAATAACACTGAATACAGAAAAATCTAATAACCTGAAACTATGATTTTTAAAGCAATGGAAGATTTTATGGACTGACAGATCTGGGTTCAAAAATCGCAGTTTCACCCCTTATCAGTAGAGTGGGAAGGGATAGTTTACTTAACGACACTGGACCTCAGTTTCACATATATAAAATAAAGATAATGCCTACCTTTCCACTTTCTGGTGCCAATGTAAAGATTAAATGAAATAATGTAAGTAAACAGTTGATATGATTATCTAGTACAAAGTAGAACCTCAATAAAAAGGAGAGAGAGTAGAGGTAGGATGGTGGCCAAATTACAAATTAAGAAACTGAAAATTCTGTAAAATAATGGGCTTATAGTCCCTTAAAAACAAGGGATACAAAGAAGGCTATATCAAAGGAGGACAAATTGATATGATGAGATATTCCTTCACAGTAACTTCTCTTTTGTCATAGCAAGGGTTGTGCAAACATAAGCCAGCATCTAATGGCCACTGATGAAGGGCAGCACTCACTACTTGGCTGCTTTCTGAGGATGACAGAGACTCATTATGTCACTGGTTAAACTAGTTCATTCATAAAACTGCAGGTGTTCACAGCACTGTATAAAGTGGAAAAGCAGTGCACATTCGAGGAACTCTATAGCCACATCCTGAGCAGGGTAGTAGAAGAAACTGTTCTAAGGAATTTTAGGCTAATCATTAAGATACATTTCTTCAAAAGTGAAAATTAGTGGAATGGAAATCTTTTAAAGCACCTAAATAAATCTTAAAATGAGATGGATAATTTGCATGATAATTTTCCTTGGGTTTAAGTCTTCAAAGGTGTTTATGACTTTATTACAAGCTTCTATTAGGACAACATTATCCTTGAAGACTAGAAATTTCAGTAATAAACCAAATATAGGCTGATCTGTTTCATTTTTGCCTTAAGTTGGAACATGTAGTAAAAGAAAAATATAAGTCCTCTGAATAGAGTCTTTCTTCAACAAAATAGCTATGTCAGCAGAGGCAGCAAACCAGAGCAGTATTTGAGTACAAAGTTCAAAAATCATTTCCTAAGATCAGAGAGTACTTAAAATGTAGTATGGTTAGGTTAATGTGTACTTTTACTTTATTTCTCTTAGCATTGGGTTACCAAGAATATGTCAGATATCTTTCTCTGCATCTCCTAGAGTTTACTGAAAATTTTAATTAATTGAGCGAATTTCATATACACAGACATGTATAAAAGACCACATGTTTGCCCTGGCCGATGGCTAGTTAATTAAAGCATCAACCTACACCAAAGGGTTGCGGGTTTGATCTCTGGTCAGGACACATAACTAGGTTGTAGGATCATTCCCTGCCAGGGTTCATATGGGAGGCAACCGATTGATGTTTTTCTCACTCTCTTTCTCTCTCCCCACCCCCAAGCCATCCCCCTCTCTCTAAAATCAAATATAAATAAATAAATATATACAATCTCCATCCTCGGGTGATTTAAAAATAAAAAAACTGGAAAGGAAAAAAAAAGACCACATGTCTATCAACATTTCAACGAACTTCTCAATGTCTGGCACCACATATCGTTACATCTGTTTATGCCCCCCATGTACAGTATCTAGAATAAATTACATTATAAGCACTCAGTACTGAAAAAGTGAGTTTTCTAATCTTAAATTCAAAACAATTCCAGACTGTGGTGTGTAACTCACATTCCTCTACACTTCTGCAGCAGAATGTGCACAGAAACACTGGAGGAGAGATCTAACTAACATGTACAGAAAATTTTAAATACAGACAAGTCTTAGGTTAAAAACTCAAATTACATGAACTGCTCCATAAGTCCTTTAAAATACAGAGAAGTGATAATTACAATATAGAAATACAAAATATAAAAACATAATACACAGGCAAAATATAGAAAACACAATATAAAAAATTCCATGATCCTAATAAAGTTTAACTAGTAATGTGATATTTAAAATATTTTTATTGTCTAAAAGCACAATGTAATTATGGTATAAAAACAGGAGAAATGAGAAAATTGATAGAGAAAGACAGTCACACAGCACAGCAAATCTTTACTATAGATAAAAGTGGATTACTTGGAGTGAAAAGCCAGCTAGGACATATATTTCAAAAGAAACCCAAAACTTTAAGGTTATGAAAGATAGCCTGATGCTTTTGCTTGGGCCGTGTACAATGTAAGACAGCATTTTTGCAAAAATATAGCACCAGTGTTTTTAACCCAAGTTCTATTACCATATTTTCCAAAATCAATTAACTCAGAAGTAGTTGGAGAGCACTTGTACCACTTAATTATTTAATACGATATGGAAAAAGTCTCCTTCTGCAATACTCTAATAATAGACAGATTGGAATGAGAAAATACCCAGAACCAACAAACGTTTTAACCTTCAAAACTAATGAACATAAACCAATAGGAAGTAGATAAAGAATTACCTGCTCCATTCCCATAAATGGTAATTCTCACATCAAAGATTTGTAGTTCATTACCCCCAGTCCAAAGCCCCCCTTTACACTATCCCATAGCCCTCTCACCCATACCATGCAAGAGTGGACTGGTGGCATTTTTAACCTCATCCAATAATTTACATCAGCCTCTCTGTAAAAATATCCTAAAAATATACAATCTAAATAAACCAATTTCTGTTATTGCAAAAGAAGCTTTAAGACAAGAAACCTGGGGACATCATTCCAAATGGGTTGCTGTCCCTTCCCCCACATCATGCTTTATTAGAAGACAGCACAGTGGTAGAAGCACGGATTTGGAGGTAAGCTATACAAAAATACTTGTAAATTTTGAAAAGTGCCAGAATAGTTTTTTAAAAATAAGGAAGCACTGGTTTAATGAATAGGCAATCCCAAAATGTATATAGTTGATACAAATGTTCAAGTATTATGGAAGGCAATTTAACTATAAGTATCTAAAAACTTAAGTGTATGTACACAATTTGATCAAGATATTCAATTATGAACAAATTTATTCAATATGTTCTAGGAAAAAAATAGGTCCAGCATGCAAGGATACATGTGCACAAATGTTTTCCACATTAATGTATAAAACAGCAAAATAATGCAAAATTCCTAAATGTCTACTGATTGGTAAAATTAGTATGCTATAACGAAACCATGAAATAACATACAAACATTACACAAACATTTTTAAAAATTATGAACTGTCACATTTCCTTGGATAGAAAAATATTCATGATATGTTGTTATATGAAAAATGCAGATCACAAACAGGAGAAACAGAACAATCTCATTAGTATAAAAAAATTTTTAATCCCATAATTAAAAGAAAATACCCTAGAATAATTGTTGAACAATTACTAAATGAGGGGATTAAAGGTGATTATTAATTTCTTGTTTGTTAATGCTCTATTCTCATTTCATTACAATGAGTATTACTTTTACAAACTGAAAATAAATGTTTTTTATATTTTGAGTAAAAGTGTAACAGCAGTAAATCTACACAAAACACACAGATAACTGATAGTTGATTATGTACATCCGTGTATGGACTTGAATATACCTACATATCTAATTTTAACTCTGTAAGTATATGCGTCAAGTTTTGACTTTTGAAAATTAGCACTTCTTCTAAATTGCAATTTAGAATTTTTTAGGATTTCAAAGGCAATGAGGGACATCTGTGTCATCCCAATACAACCAATACTGATCTAAGATTGTTGCACATTTTTTAATTAGCTTTGCAACTGTAAATAAATTACAATTTTGTGAATGTGCAGTGCATACTGGGCTTTGCCTTTTGAGTTCCTGCCACCTCCCCAAACCAAACCACTTTTATAATAAACTGCCTGAAGTTCATAAGGAAAACCACAGCAAAATGCCACTTCTTTAACGGCTTTAGAAAGGAATAATCGTCAGTGAAGTTCCCAGGAAGTGAGGGGAAAACATCAAATAGAGTTATTCAGACAAGTCTGACTATTCTCTTCTTCCAAGTATCTCCACCACAATACTACAGGGAAGATAAACCCTAATACACACAGTAAGAGAAGAGAAGTTTAAAAATTATTTAAAGTACACATAAGAATTCATAATTTAGCAATTTAATACTGACCTAAATATGAACTTTATACTAAAGATATAACATTCAGATTTTATTCATTCAGATTAGAGTTAGAGAGTTACAATATAATGAAACAACTACAAGAATATGGACTATTCTGCCCTGGCTGGTATAGCTCAGTGGATTGAGTGCAGGCTGTGAACCAAAGGGTCGCTGGTTCAATTCCCAGTCAGGGCACATGCCTGGGTTGCAGGTCAGGTCCCCAGTATGGGCCACATGAGAGGCAACCACACACTGATGCTTCTCTCCCTCTCTTTCTCCCTCCCCCCTCACTAAAAATAAATAAAGAAAAAAATATATTTTTTAAAAAAGAATATAGACACTCAAGAATTCATAAATTTTGGGCCCTGACTGGTGTGGCTCAGTGGGGTGGGCATCGTTCTGTGGACAGAAAAGTCACCAGTTCAATTCCCAATTAGGGCACATGCCTGGATTGCAGGCCAGGTCCCCAGCTGGCCAGATGCAGGAGGCAAACAATCAACGTTTCTCTCCCTCTCTTTCTCCCTCCCTTCATCTCTTAAACAAATAAAATTTTTAAAAATTCATAAAATTCGATTAGTGGTCAGATACACAAAAAAGGTACTTCAATAAGTCAGAGAAAGACAAATATTGTATGATCTCACTTATATGTACAGTCTAAAAAGAAAATCAAAACTAGAAACAGAGTAGATTGGTGGCAGGCGGGGGGGCAATGAGTAAAGGTACAAACTTCCACTTACAAGTTCTGGGGATATAATGCACAGTATGGTAACTATAGTTAACAATACTTTATTGTACTCAATTACTTGAAAGTTGCTAAGAGAATAAACCTTAAAAGTTCTCACCACACATAAAAAGTAATTATGTGAGGTGATGAGTATGTTAACTAACTTTATAATCATTTCACAACACATCCATATATCAAATCATCACATCGTACACCTTAAACTTACATAATATTATGTCAATTATAGCTCGATGAAGCTGGAAAAAATTTTGAAAAGTACTTACCACTAAGTCCCAATTGTTTTGTTCAAGCATTGTAATCGCTTCATCAATATTTTCAATGCCAGTACATGCCTGGAAACAAGGAAATAAGAATTTTTATATAAAATTTTGGGAATGGGGAAGTTAGTTAATCTTAAAAATGTATATAGCATAATGAATCATTTAAGTCTGAACAGGTGTATTAATAAAGGCAAGACACTAAAAACCTAGCACTTATGAGCATTTCATACATATGGTTTGAAAATTGCTGACTGTTAGGGTTAGCCAAAAAGACTGTTATGTTTTTCCCATACAACAGCTCCAGCAGTGCTTATTTGTCTTTAACTGTCATATCAGTGTACATTAAAAAAAAATTATCAAAATTGGTGAATTTTTTGTAGCCATTTTAACATTGAAGATGGAAGAAAATAAGTAACATTTTTGGCTTTATTATTTAAAGAAAGGTAGAAATGCAACTGATACACAAAAAAGATTTGTGCAGTGTGTGGAGAAGGTGCTGTGACTGATGGAATGTGTCAAAAGTATTCTGCGAAGTTTCTTGGTATTTTGTGAAGTTTTTTGGCCAAATAATTCTTTGCTGTGGGGCTGTCTTATGCACTGGAAGATGTTTAGCAGCACCCCTGGCCACTACTCACTAGAAGCCAATAGCGGGAGATAACCAATATATTCAAAATATCCAAATTTTAATTTATTTTATGGAAATAACCATAATGTCTTTTATTTTATGGAAAAGTCCTTTATTTTATGGAACAAAGTCATTCAGATGTTTTGGCCAACCTAATACAAAGTAAATTACATCACCATGAAATGAAAGGCAATAAAATAAAGCTGAAAAAGAAGTATGTTTAAATGTTGAGTTTTAGAGCCCAGATAATCAATCTCTAGATCTCTAACTGCCCAGAACAATTTTTAGTAAAGTTTCTGATGAACAGCTATATGTTAAATAAATGAATATACCTACCTTGCACCTTATACAAAATAATAATCCATCCCTTGTTTCTTATATAAAAATTAACTCAAAATAAATAACAGACTAAAGTAAAACCTAAAACTTCTAGATCTGTGCTAATATGGTAGCCAATAGACACAAGTGGCTAGTGAGCCCCTGAAATGTGTCTCAACTGCATAAAGATGTGCTGTATTAAATATATACCAAACAGAACTTAGTACAAAAATAAAAATGTAAAGTATCTCATTAATAATATTTCTACTGAATACATGTTGAAACGACATTCTGAATATGTTGGCTTAAATAAAGCTATTTAATTAATTACTTTTTTTTTTAATGTGGATACTAAAACTTTTAAATTACCGGTACATCTATGACTTCCATTCTATTTATAATGTTGTTCTAGAAAAAAGATAGGAAAAAGTCTTTGTGATTTGTAGATACAACAGCAAAAATACAATCCAAAAAACTGATAAAATGGACTCGACTGAAATTAAGAATTGCTCTTCAAAAGACAATGTTAAGAGGATAAAAGCCACAAAATAAGAGAAAATACCTACAAACCATATCTAACAGAGGACAAGTAACCAGAATATAAGAAATATTCTCAAAACTCAATTTAAATAAATTATAAATAGTGAAAGATTTTAACAGAAACTGTCCGGCCCAGTGTGGCTCAGTGGGTTGAGCATCATTCCATAAACCGAAAGGTCACCAGTTTGATTCACGGTCAGGGCACATGACTGGCTTGCAGGCCAGGTCCTGGGTTGAGGGTGTGCAAGAGGCAAACCATCGATGTTTCTCTCCCACAATGATGTTTCTCTTTCTCTCCCTTTCTTTCTCCCTCCCTTGCCCTCTGTCTAAAAATAAATAAAATCTTTTTTAAAAAAAGATTAACAGAAACTTCACCAAAGATGTACAGATGAGAATAAGCACATTAAAAAATGCTCATTATCCTCAGTCATTAGGGAAGTGCAAAAACAATCACAAAAAGATGCCTCTTCCATACACTAGAATGACTAAAATCCAAAACACTGACAGTATCAAATGATGGTAAGGATGCAGAAGAATTGGAACCCTCATACATTGCTGGTAAGGATGCAAAATTGTGGAAAACAGGCTACATCAGTTTCTTAGGAATAGTTTCTTAGAAAGCTAGGACACAGCAATCCTGCTCCTAGGTACTTATCCAAAGGAAATGAAAACTCATATTAATATGAAAATTATACATGAATATTTATAATAGCATTGTTTATAATCACTGAAAACATAAGACATTCCAGAGTTCCTTCAACTGCACAGTCATATAATAGAAAACTACTCAGCAATAATAATGAACAAATTACTGATAATACGAAACAATGTGAATAAATCTCAAACGCATTAAGTGAAAGCCACACTCAAAGGCTATATATTGTATGATTCCATTTATATGACATTCTTGAAATGGCAAAATTATAACAACAAAAAGCATATTAATGATTACCAGGGGATTAGGGTGAGAATAGGGGTTGATTATAAGAAACAAGAAGAAATTTTGAGGTGTAAGGTAATAAAGTTTGAATCCTGAACACCGCAAAAAAAGAAAAAATAAGCCAAACAAGACATTAAAACAATGCAACTTCATTTTAAGCTAAATGAAGAGGCAGGGATAATCAGAAGGCTTCAAAATACCAATAAAAGCTGATAAGAACAGTTAGGACAGGGAAGAAGTTGCACAGAACAAAGAGGAGATAAAAACTACAGAGAAAGCACAGCAAAAACTCAAAGCAAGTATCAGAAAGTGTAAGCAAAAATACACTTCCTCATGACATCACAAAAAGGGGGTGTTGATGAAGGAAGTATCACCAAGAGCCCTACCTTCTATTAAAAAAAAAATTAAGCAAAAATCATCAGAATCAAATTTGTCAGAACTCTGAAAAATAGTTTGTTCATATCAAACAAGAAACACTGAAACAAGAAAAGGTAAGTTAAAAACAGTGTGAAAGCTTTATCTCATTTTCATTTTCCCTTCCCACTCTTGACAGCTGGTCACTGGTCCCTGGTTCTAAGGCAGCAGAGGAGTCTTTGTTTTCAAAAAACTTGTGTTAGTTGTGACCTATGTAGGGCTACGTGAAGGACTAACTCCAGGCACTCTCCTTTCTTTCATCAACTTAGAATTTCTTTCATCAACTTAGACTTTCAAGCAGCTATACAGAGGGCATTCTTCAAAAACATTTTGAGGCAAATGAAAAACCCACTATAATCTGGTAAAATATTACAGTGGAGGCAAATAGTACACATGACAAAAATCTGAAAGAAAAGCTGGGTAGAGTGTTTCTTTGGGAAATTAGGGCATTGAAAAACACTTTGGAAACTAAGAAATCCATGCACGTGTCCAAGCCAGAATAGAATACCTACTCAGAGAAGACTTGATAAAACTACTGGTTCATTTCTAGGCTCAGCATGAGCAAGAGCTGAAGGCTAAGATAGCATTACAAACAGCCTAGCTAAGCATTAGAGTGCCTCAACATACAGCCAGTCTGCAAAAACTGGAAATATTTTTTCTGTCTTCATTTTCTCATTTCTATTTTTTTACTCCAGGTTTTCAAAGAAATTTCTCTCATACTACTAGCAGATCACAGCTAAATAAAAAGAGATCTCAGAAACTGTCATGTGCTAAAATGTGTACTCTCTCCAAAATTTAAATGTTGGAGCCCTAGACCCCAGTGTGATGGTATGGGGAGGTAGGGCCATTGGGAGGTAATTAGATTTAGATGAGGTTGTGACAGTGGGGCCCTCAAAATGGATTAGTACCCCTTATAAGAGACACCAAAGAGAGTGTGCATGCTGGCATGAGCACTCTCTCACCCTCCCTTCCCCTGCCCACCCCCACATCTGAAAACAAAGCAAGAGAATGGCCATCAGCAAGTCACGAAGAGAATTCTCACCAGAAACCAAACTTACTGGCACCCTGACCTCAGACTTCCAGCCTTGAGAAATGTGAGAAAATTAAGTTCTATTCTATGATATTTGTTATGGTAACCCAGGCAGACTAAGTAAGACGCAGACCACTCATTACAAAAAAATTACAAAAACTGTTTAGGAAAGTTATTAAACAGAAAACTACAACTCACATAAAAGCAATAAAACCAACCATAAGCAGGAGGAAGAATCTAATCTCCAGAGTTATGATGTTAATACTTAAAATGTCCAGTATTCCAAAAAAAAAAAAAAAAATTGTGAAGCACAGCAAGAAAGAATATGGCCTATTCAAAGGAGAAAGCAACAAACACTATGAAAAAAAACAAACATCAGACTTACTAGACAAAGACTTTCAATCACTATCTTAAATATGCTCAAAGAGCTCAAAGAAACAATGAACAACAAAGAGCTAATAAAAGCAGGAGGACAATGCATCAATAAATAAAAGTCTGAATGAAGAGAAAAGTAGTTATTTTTAATGGAACCAGAAATTCTGGAACTAAAAAATACAATAAAATGAAATGAAAAATTAACCACAGCATTTCAATAGCAACAATAGACAGGCAGAAAAAAAAATAAGAAAATTTAACAAAGTAAAGGATTGTAACTTTCAAAAAAGACAATACGGAAAAGAAGTTTTTGGAAACTTACTATACACAAATTCTACCAAATGGTGAAAAACCACTAGAACCTGGTTACTTTATTCAACCTTTGAAGTATTCTGTGTTTTGTCTATATTATAAACTCTTTGGGGAAAGGAAGAAAACTCAACTGAAGAATGAAAATGGCTGCAAAGATTGACAGCATTTATCACACATTCTTAGCAAATACAAAGACAGTGAAATGCACATCAAGAATAGTATTAAGTTTTAAAATTAAAATCCGATTTGAAAAAACAAAATGAAACTGTTGAAGCTAAGGAACACAGATCACATGAGAATGAGAACAGTGAGGGTATGCTGTTGCTGTACACATGATACGCCTGATAGGATCTTATGTTCACCCAGAGAAAATCTGCATCTAACAGTCAAAACCGTTACGTTGTGAGACTGCTACATAGAGTAACTCAACAATAAGCATAATGGCAAATAAATAGTAAAGAATGTTTCTTTTCCAAACTTTAAAGCTAGTTGTATTCACTAGTGACTAATGCAGGTCTCAATAAAGGCAATTTTCAGTCTGTCAAGTCATGCCTTTTTAAAATGGCATTTGATAGATTTGTTCAATTTTGTTCTGATTGCCCTAAAAGAGGAAGAAAAAGGCTTAAATTTATCAATTCCATTCTGAACAAGATGCTTATATAAATAAGTGTTCTCATCGTTATTATTAAATTAAAAACATTCAGAAACAGTTACAAAATGGGATATGAAACTGCAGCTTTTTGCTACTAAACCAAATACTCATGATTTATTTCTTTTGGGCAAAACATCACACCATTTGTTACAACAAATAAATTTTTAAGGTGGTTAATTTGCATTTTATTGGTTTAGTTTTAATTTGTGAATGTTTTAGCTTTTATTGGCATGTGAGAGCTATAAGTGTAAAGTTTAAACCTACTTTTTTGTTAGCAGAAATACAAGAAATATGAAATTAAAATATATTAAGTTAAAAAAAGGTCAACGAAAATTACCCAGTCTGAAAACCAAAGAAAAGCAGTTTAAGAAATATGTAGGATCCCACCAAGTGTACCAACACACCCAAAACAGGGAGTCCCACAAGGAGAAGAAATGGACAGAAAGAATATTTGAAGAAATAAGTGAAAACTATGCAAGTTTGATAAAGCAAGAAACTGCACATTCAAGAAAATTCAAAAGGTTCCAAGGAGAATAAATACAAAGATATCCATACCAAAACACATTATAAACAACCTACCATGAAAGTAGCAAGAGAAAAGTATTTCATGTATAAGAGACTTTCAATAAGATTAATACCTAATTTCTCAACAGAAATTATAAAGGCCAGGAGGCAATTGGATTACATACTCAGAGTGCTAAAAGAAAAAATACCTGTAAACAAACAAACAAAAAAAAAAAACTGTCCTTCAAAACCAAAAGAAAAATTAAGACATTACAAGATAAACAACAGCTGAAGTAGGCTGTCACTATGAGGCCCAAGTTACAAGAAATGATAAAGGGAGTCCATCTGAGGAAATGAAAGGATAACAGAGAGTAAGTAACTGGAAGCCATACAAAGAAATTAAGAACAATGATAAAGATAAATACAAAAATCATTATTACGGTACTTTGGGTTTGTAACTCCACTTGTCTTCAATATTAGTTAACGGACAAACGCATAATACAATAATTATACATTGATATTAATGAGCTCATAATATATAAAGATGCAAGTTGTGATAACAACATAAAGGGTTAGAGATGGAGGTGTATAGAACAGAGTTCTTGTGTACTACTGAAGCTAAACTGATATTAATTGAAAAAATAAATTGTTATAAAATGAAGAACTTATTTGTACTCCCTAGAATAGCCACTAATAACTAAAACAATACAGAAAAGAAAATGAGAAAGAAATCAAAACACAGTAACAAAAAAAGTCGATTAAACACAAAAAGAGCAATAATGGAAGAAATTGGGGGAGGGGAATATGATACATATAAAACAAATAGTAAGATGGCAGAACTAAATGGTTCCTTGTCAGTAATTATTTTAAGTGTAAATAGATTAAACTCTCCAAATAAAAACAAATTTCAATGAATTTTAGAAGAAGAATATGATACAAGATTTTTTTAAAACACTGTGTTGTTGTTCTATTATAGTTGCCCCAATTGTTCCCCTTTGCCCTCCTCCACCCAGTCCACTGCCCACTCCCACAGTCAGTTCCCACACTGTTGTCCATGTCTACAGAACATTTATACATGTTCTTTAAGTAGTCCCTTCCCCTTCTTTCTACCATTATCCCCCTCGCCCTTCCCCTCTGGTTGCCGTCAGACTGTTCCATGTTTCCATACCTCTGGTTCTGTTATGCTCATTTGTCTTTGTTCATTAGGTCCTCTTATAAGTGAGATTATATGGTATATGTCTTTCATTGAATAGTTTATTTCACTTAGCATAATGCTCTCTAGTTCCATCCATGCTGTTGTGAAAAGTAGGAGCTCCTTCTTCTTTCTGCTGTGTAGTATTCTGTTATGTAAACGTACCACAGTTTTTTGATCCACTCATTTACTGCTGGGCACTTAGGTTGTTTCCAGCACTTGGCTATCGTAAGTTGTGCTGCTACGAACATTAGGATGCATAGGTTCTTCTGAATTAGTGTTTCAGAATTCTTAGGGTACATTCCCAGCAGTGGAATTGCTGGGTCAAAAGGCAGTTCAATTTTTAATTTTTTCAGGAAATTCCATACTGTTTTTCACAGTGGCTGCACCAGTATGCATTCCCACCAACAGTGCACTAACGTTCCCTTTTCTCCACATCCTTACCAGGACTTGTTGTTTGTTGATTTGTTAATGATGGCCATTGTAACCAATATGAAGTGGTATCCTACTCTGGTTTTAATTGGATACGTGACATTGAGCATTCTTTCATATGTCTATGTGCCCTCTGTATGTCCCCCTTGGAGAAGCATGTGTTCAGGTCCTTTGCCCATTTTTTAAATGGATTGTTTGTCTTCCTGCTGTTGACTTGTATGAGTTCTTTACACATTTTAGAGATCAAACCCTTCTCTGAGGTATCCTTGGCAAATATGTTTTCACGTACAGTTGGATCCCTTTTCATTTTGCTGATGTTTTCTTTAGCTATGCAGAAGCTTTTCACTTTGATGTCATCTCACTTGTTTATTTTTTCATTTATCTTCCTTGCCCTAGGAGATATATGGGCAAAAACGTTGCTGGTAGGATATCTGATATTTTACTACCTATGTTTTCCTCTAGGACTTTTATGGTGTTATGACTTATATTTAAGTCTTTTCCATCGTGAGTTTCTTCTCTTGTATGGTGGAAGTTGGTATCCTAATTTCATTTGTTTGCATATATCTGTACATATCTCCCAAAACCATTTATTGAAGAGGTTATTTTTACTCATTTTATGTTCCTGCCCCCTTTCTCAAATTTAATTGACCAAGGAGACACAGGTTTACTTCTAGGCTCTCTATTCTGTTCCATTGATCTGTATCTATTCTTGTGCCACTACCAGACTATTTTGATTACAGTGGCTTTGTAGTATAGCTTGATATCAGCTATTGTGATCTCTCCTACTTTGTTCTTCTTTCTCAAGACAGCTGAAACTATTCAGGGTCATTTTTCGTTCCATATACATTTTTGAAATACTTGTTCTAGAACTGTAAAATATGCCATTGGTGTTCTAATAAGGATTGCATGAATCTATAGATTGCTTTGGGTCGCAAGGACATCTTAATGATGTTAATTCTTCTAATTCATGAATACAGTGTATGCTTCATTTATTTCTTTCTTAAGTGTTCTGTAGTTCTCCAAGTACAGGTTTTTATCTCCTTGGTTAAGTTTATTCCTAGGTACTTTATTTTTTCGTTGTTGCTATAGTAAATGATATTGTTTTTCCTACTTCCCACTTCTGATATTTCATTCTGTACAAAAATGCCTTTGACTTGTGAATACTGACTTTGTACCCTGCTATTTTGCCAAATTCATTTATTAGGTCGAGAAGTTTTTTGGTGGAGATTATATGGTTTTCTATGTATGCTATCATGTCATCTGCAAACAATGACAATTTTACTTCTTCCTTTCCAATTTCCAAGTCCCTGTCATTAAATTCTGCTCTGATCTTGATTATTTCCTTCCTTCTAATTGCTCTGGGCTTTGTGGTTGTTCCTCTAGTTCTTGTAGATGTAGAACTAGGTTGTTTATTTGAGATTTCTGTGTCTTTTTTAGGTAAGCCTGTATTGCTATGACTTTCTTTACATGACTGTGTCCCATAGGTTTTGGGCCGTTGTGTGTTTATTTTCATTTCTTTCTATAAACTTTTTGATTTCTTCCTTGATCTCATTGTCCACCCATTCATTATTTAATAGCATGTAAATCAGTCTGCATGTATTTCAATGTTTTTGAGTTTTTTCATTGAGATTGGTTTCTAGTTTCAAGCCACTGTAATCCGAGAAGATGGTTGATATGATTTCAATTTTCTTGAATTTCTGGAGGCTTTTTTTGTGCCCTACCACATCGTCTGTTTTTGAAAATGTTCCATATGCATTTGAAAACACTGTATTTTGAGGACTTCCAGCCAAGAAGGAAGTGTAGGTGGACACACTGTGCCTCCTTGAACAACCAAAATGAAGGGCAACAAAGATTTAGAAACAAGAAAACAACTGGAACTGATAGAAAACTGAACTATACGGAAGTCCGACAACAATTCAACCAGACTGGTAAGAGGGGTGAAGTAGCCACAGGAAACAGTGGAGGTTGGCAGACCCAGACGTGCCGGCAGCAGCTGGCAGAACCCAAGAGAACAGGTGGCGGGTAGCGGACCCGGGGCACGGTGTGTCAACAGGCAGACCCATTGAGGCTGTGCAAGATGGCTGGCTGGCCAGGCAGTTCCACATTTGTGCACAGACAATCCAGGCGAAAACGGGGAGAGAGACAGACCTTGTAACCCAGGGCCCCAGCGCCAGGAAATAAAACCTAAAAACATCGATTAAAAACACATGTGGGAGTTGACGTGCCAGTACAGACTCCCAACCTCATAGGAGAGTTCGTTGGAGAGACCCACGGAGTCCTAGAACTTAAACAAGCCCACCCACATGGAAATCAGCACCAAAAGGGCCCAATTTGCTTGGGAAAAGTGGTAGAAGGAACTGGAATCCGAGAGAAAGAGGAGTAAGCACCATTGTTCCCTCTTCGACCCTGCCCCCACATACAGTGTCACAAACCAGCCACTGGGATGCAATGCCCTGGGGAATACCTAAGGCTCCACCCCTCACTACATAATAGCTGCAACCACACAAAAATAAAACAAAACAATACAAAACAAAACAAAACAAAAAAATGTCTCAAACCAGAGAACAGCTCAAAGCCCCAGAGCCAATTCCTCTAAGCGACCAAGAGATAGCCAACCTATCAGATGCACAGTTCAAAGCCCTGGTGATCAGGATGCTCACAGAATTGGTTGATTTTGCTCACAAATTAGATGAAAAAAATGCAGGCTACAATACGTAAAATGAAGGAAGACGCATGGGGAACCAACAGAGATGGGAGGAAAACTGGGACTCAAATCAATGGAGTGGACCAGAAGGAAGAAACAAACAACGAAACAGAAAACAAGGAAGAAACAAGAATTCAAAAAAATGAGGAGAGGCTTAGGAACCTCCAGGACATCTTTAAACGTCCTAACATCCGAATTGTGGGGATACTAGAAGGGGAAGAGGAAGAGCAACAAGTGGAAAACTTATTTGAACAAATAATAAAAGAGAACTTCCCCAATCTGGCAAAGGAAATAGACTTCTGGCAAATCCAGGAAGCTCAGAGTCCCAAAGAAGTTGGACCCAAGGAGGAACACACCAAGGCACATCGTAATTCCACTAGCCAAGATTCAAATGAAGGAGAGAATTCTAGAAGCAGCAAGGGATAAGGGGACAGTCACCTACAAAGGAATTCCCATCAGACTGTCAGCTGATTTCTCAAAAGAGACCTTACAGGCAGGAAGGGGCTGGAAAGAAGTATTTGAGGTCCTGAAAGGCAAGGACCTACATCCAAGATTGCTCTATCCAGCGAAGCTGTCATTTAGAATGGAAGGGAAGATAAAGTGCTTCTCAGATAAGGTCAAGTTCAAGGAGTTCAGCATCACCAAGCCCTTATTACATGAAATGTTAAAGGGACTTATCTAAGAAAAAGAAGATAAAAAATAGGACAGTAAAAAGACAGCAAACTCACAGCTATTAACCAACCACACCCAAAACAAAAACAAACTAAGCAAACAGTTAGAACAGGAAAAGAACCACAGAAATGGAGATCACATGGAGGGCTAGCAACAGGGGAGTGGGAGAAGGAGAGAGGGGGAAAAGGTACAGAGAATAAGTAGCATAGATGGTGGGTACAAAATAGACAGGAGGAGGGCAAGAATAGTGTGGGAAAAGTAGAAGCTAAAGAACTTATGACACATGGACATGAACTAAAGGGGGGGAATGTGGGTGGGAGGGGGTGTGCAGGGTGGAGGGGAATGATAGGTGAGAAATGAGATAACTGTAATAGCATAATCAATAAAATATATTTAAAAAAGAAAAGAAGAAAACACTGTATTTTGCTTTTTTGGGGTGAAAGGTTCTGTATATATTAATTAGTCCATTTGATCTAGAGTGTTGCTAATACTATAGTATCCTCCTTGATTCTTTGCTTGGGGATCTATCTATTGTTGTCACTGTAGTATTCAAATCCCCTACAGTGCATATGTTGCTGTTGATCTTTCTTGAAGTCCTCCAAGAATTTCCTTATATATTTAGGTGCTTCTATGTTGGGTGCATATATGTTTACAAGGGTTCTATCTTCTTGATGGATTACTCCCTTAAGTATTATGTAGTGTCCTTCTTTGTCTATTTTCATGGTCTTTTATCTTTTTAAATATATTTTATTGATTATGCTATTGTTGTCCCATTCCCCCCTTTATTCCCCTCCACCCTGCACATGCCCTCCCACCTGCATCCCCCTGTTCAGTTCACGTCCATGCATCATACATATATGTTCCTCGATTTCTACATTTCCTATACTATTCTTAACTACCCCCATCTATTTTCTACCTACCATTTATGCTACTTATTCCCTGTACCTTTTCCCCCTCTCTGACCCTCCCACTCCCCCACTGATAACCATCCATATGATCTCCATTTCTGTGATTCTGTCCATTTTAGATGTTTGCTCAGTTTGTTTTTGTTGTGTTTTTTTAGTTTTGGTTGTTAATTGCTGTGAGTTTGTTCTCATTCTCCTGTTCATATTTTTTATCTTCTTTTTCTTAGATAAGTCCCTTTAATTTTCATATAAGGGCTGAGTGATGATGAACTCCTTTAACTTGTCCTTATCTGAAAAGCATTTTATCTGCCCTTCCATTCTAAATAACAGCTTTGCTGGATAGAGCAATCTTGGATGTAGGTCCTTGTCTTCCATAACTTGGAATACTTCTTTCCAGCCCCTTCTTGCCTGTTAAGGTTTCTTTTGAGAAATCAGCTGACAGTCTGATAGTAACTCCATTGTAAGTAACTGTGTCCTTTTCTCGTGCTGCTTTTAAGATTCTCTCCTTATCTTTAATCTTGGCTAATGTATTTATAATGTGCCTTGGTGTGTTCCTCCTTGGGTGCAACTTCTTTGGGACTCTCTGAGCTTCCTGGACTTCCTGGAAGTCTATTTCCTTTACCAGACTGGGGAGGTTCTCCTTCATTATTTGCTCAAGTAAGTTTTCAATTTCTTGGCCTTCTTCTTCTCCTTCTGGCTCCCCTATGATTTGGATATCAGAACGTTTAAAGATGTCCTGGAGTTCCTAAGCCTCTCCTCATTTTTTTGAATTCTTGTTTCTTCATTTTGTTCTACTTGAATGCTTCTTTCTTCCTTCTGCTGCAAACTGTTGATTTCAGTCCTGGTTTCCTTCCCATCACTGTTGGTTCCCCATAGATTTTTCTTTTCTTTTTTTTTTTAATACATTTTATTGATTATGCTATTACAGTTGTCCCATTTCTCCCCCATCATTCCCCCCCACCCTGCACACCCCCTCCCACCCACATTCCCCCCCTCAGTTCATGTCCATGTGTCGTAAGTTCTTTAGCTTCCACTTTTCCCACACTATTCTTGCCCTCCCCCTATTTTCTACCCACTATCTATGCTACTTATTCTCTGTACCTTTTCCCCCTCTCTCCTCCTCCCACTCCCCTGTTGCTAACCCTCCATATGATCTCCATTTCTGTGTTCTGTTCTTGTTCTAGTTGTTGTTTTTGGTTTCGGTGTGGTTGTTAATAGCTGTGAGTTTGCTGTCTTTTTACTTCACATGTTTTTTTATCTTCTTTTTCTTAGATAAGTCCCTTGAACATTTCATATAATAAGAGCTTGGTGATGATGAACTCCTTGAACTTGACCTTATCTGAGAAACACGTTATCTTCTTTCCATTCTAAATGACAGCTTTGCTGGACAGAGCAAGCTTGGATGTAGGTCCTTGCCTTTCAAGACTTCAAATACTTCTTTCCAGCCCCATCTTGCCCGGAAGGTCTCTTTTGAGAAATCAGCTGACAGTCTGATGGGAACTCCTTTGTAGGTGACTGTCCCCGTATCCCTTCCTGCTTCTAGAATTCTCTCCTTCATTTTAACCTTGGCTAATGTAATTATGATGTGCCTTGGGTGTTCCCCCTTGGGTCCAACTTCTTTGGGACTCTCTGAGCTTCCTGGACTTCCTGGTAGTCTATTTCCTTTGCCAGATTGGGGAAGTTCTCCTTTATTATTTGTTCACATAGGTTTTCCACTTGTTGCTCTGCTTCTTCCCCTTCTGGTACCCCTATAATTCGGATGTTAGGACGTTTAAAGATGTCCCGGAGGTTCCTAAGCCTCTCCTCATTTTTTTGAATTCTTGTTTCTTCCTTGTTTTCTATTTAGTTGTTTGTTTCTTCCTTCTGGTCCACTCCATTGATTTGAGTCCCAGTTTTCCTCCCATCTCTATCGGTTCCCCATGCATTTTCCTTCATTTCACGTATTGTAGCCTGCATTTTTTCATCTTATTTGTGAGCAAAATCAACCAATTCTGTGAGCATCCTGATCACCAGGGCTTTGAACTGTGCATCTGATAGACTGGCTATCTCTTGGTCACTTAGAGGAACTGGCTCTGGGGCTTTGATCTGTTTTCCCGTTTGAGCTGTTTTTGGTGGGTTTTTTGTTTTTGTTTTTTGTTTGTTTGTTTTTTTATCTGGCTGCGGCTGTTACATAGTGAGGGGTGGAGCCTTAGGTGTTCCCCAGGGCAGGGGAGCCCAGCTGCTGAGTTGTACGGCTGTATGTGGGGGCGGTGTCTGAGAGGGAACAATGGTGCTTGCTCCGCTCTCTCTTGGATTCCAGTCCCTTCTGCCGCTTCTCCTTCGCCTGGATTATCTGCATGCAAATGTGGGACCACCTGGTCAGCCAGCCGCCTTGTGCGGCCTCACTGGGTCTGCACAGTTACCACCCCGTGCCCGGGGTCTGCTAGCCGCTGCCTGTGTCCCTGGCATCTGCTAGCCACCACCTGCACACCTGAGAACTGCCAGCCGCTGCTGCCTGCATGCCCAGGTCCAACAACCTCCACTATTTCCTGCAGCAACTCCTCCTCTCTTAGCAGTCTGGTTGAATGGTGGTTGGGCTTCCGTATGGTTCAATTTTCTATCAGTTCTGGTTGTTTTCTTGTTTCTAAATATTTGTTGTCCTTAATTTTGGTTGTGAGAGGAGGCACAGTGTGTCCACCTACACCTCCATCTTGGCCAGAAGTCTTATTTTTCTTTATTTCTCATAATGTGATCTTATTTGGTGCCTGGGTCTTTTTTATGCTGTTGAAGTACCCAGTGAGTTCCTGGAGCATCCTGATAACCAGTGTTTTGAACTGTGTATCTGATAGGTTGGCTAACTCTTCCATCGCTTAGTTGTATTTTTTCTGAAACTTTGAACTGTTCTCTCATTTGGGCCATTTGTTTGTTTGTTTGTTTGTTTGGGCGTGCCTGTTATATAGTAAGGGGAGAAGCCTTAGGTATTCACCAGGGTGAGGCAATCCATGTAGCTGCATTGTGACGCTGTATGTGGGGGAGTGGTCCAAGAGGAAACAATGCCACTTGCTCTGCTGTCTGCCGGTTTTCAGTCAATTCCTTGGCTACCCACAATCAAATTGGGCCTTTATGGTGATGATTCCTGGGTGGGTGGGTTTGTATACGTTCTAGGACGCTATAGGTCTCTCCAGCGAACTCTCCTGTGAGGCTGGGAGTTTCTCCAGCTGCCACCTCAAACCCCACAGGTGTTTTCAGTCAGAGGCTTTGAGACTTTACTTCCCAGCACTGGAACCCTGGGTTGTGCAGTCTGTCTTGCTCCCTAGTCATTTCTACCAGTTTATCTGCATGTGAATGTGGGACTGCCCAGCCTGCAAGCCACATCCTCACCCAATCCACCAGCCACCACCTTGCCTGTCCCAGTCCTCCAGCTGCTGCCTCGCCACCAGTGCTCTCCACCCTGGCTGCCTGTCTCCACCCCAATCTGGATGAATGTGTCTTTTTTAACTCCTTGGTTGTTGGACTTCCATACAGTTCAATTTTCTGTCAGTTCTGGTTGTTTTTTGTTTTTAAATTTCTTGTTGTCCTTGTTTTGATTGTGGGAGGAGGTGCAGTATGTCTACACCTCCATCTTGGCCACAAGTCCCATCTTTTCTTTTCTTTTGAAATCTATTTTGTATGGCATAAGTATTGCTACCCCAGCTTTTTTTTTTTCCATGTCCATTTGCTTGCAATATTTTTTTCCACCTCTTCACTTTCAGCCTGTGCATATCTTTGTTCTGTGGTGGGTCTCTTATACACAGCATATATGTAGGTCACGTTTTCTCATCCATTTAGCCACCCTATGTCTTTTCATTGAAGCATTTAATCCATTTACATTTAAGATTATTATTGATAGGTACTTATTCATTGCCATTTTTTTACCCTTTCTACCTGTGTTCCCCACCCCCTTTCTTCATCTTCTTAAAGTAGTTCCTTTGGCATCTCTTGCATCGCTGGTTTGGTGGAGATGAACTCTTTCAGCCTTTTTGTCTGGGAAACTTATTATTTTACCTTCCATTTTAACTGAGAGCCTTTGCTGGGTAGGGTAGTCTTGGTTTAGGCCTTTGTTTTCCTCTACTTGGAATATTTATACAGTCTTCCTATCCCCTTCTGGCTTGTAGTGTTTTGGTTGATAAATTAGCTGATAACCTTATCAGAGCATCCTTGTATGTTACTAGCTGTTTCTCCCTTGCTGCCTTTAAGATTATCTCTTTGCCTTTAAATTTTGCCATCTTAATTATATGTCTTGGAGTGGTCCTCTTTAAGGTCATCTTGCTTGACTAGGACCCTCTGTGCTTCCTGTACTTGTGTGACTTTTTCCCTCATCAAACTGGGGACATTTTCTGTCACTACTTTTTCAAACAGGTTTTCAATCCCTTACTTTTCTTCTTCCCCTTCTGGTATCCCTTTGATACAAATATTATTACATTCCATGTTGTCCTACAGCTCCCTTAAACCTTCCTCATTCTTTCTGAGTCTTATTTCATTTTGTTGCTCTGTCTCAGAGGTTTTTTCTACCTTGTCCTCTAGCTTGCTGATTCAGTTCTCTGCTTCCTCTAGCCTGCTTTTAATTCCTTCTAACATATTCTTCATTTCAGATGTTGTATTCTTCATTTCCTCCTGGCTCTAGTTGATAGTTACTATGTCCTTTTTCACGCTGTTATAGTTCCCAGTAAGTTCCTTTTTTTAGCTTCCATGGAGTTCCTTCTACTTCTCACCGAGCTCCTTACTTTGAACTCAGTGTCTGACTGTTTGCTTGCCTCAATGTCATTTAGCATTATTTCTGAGGATTCCTCCTTTCTTTTGATTACGAGTTGTCTCTTTGTTTCTCCATTTTAGGTGACTCTTCTTGTTTGTTTCTGCATGTTAGATTGATCTGCTTTGACTCCCTGTCTTCATGGTGTGATCTTGTGTGGTCTGTGGGACTCAGTGGTGCAGCCGCCTTGATCACCTGAGCTTGATGCTCTTGGGTTGTCCTTTATGCCACTTATGTGGGCTCTCTAGTTGTAGTTGGGTTTTGGTTGTTGTTGGGTCACTCTTTTGGAGGTCGTTCCCTCTGACTGGCTGACTGAGAGTCATTATTGTCCACCCTAGTTTGTATGTTGTTGTTCAGGTGCTGCCAGAACAAAACCGAACAACCCCCAAAACAAACCCACACCCACAAAAATAACCCCCACCCACAACCACACTATCAACAGCAAATGAGCAAATATTAAAGCGATTGTGGCTATTATAAGAAAGGAAATAGGAATATGAGATGACTGAAAAAAAGATTTTGAGAGGGTCGAGGGAGGAGAAATATTAAGAGTAGGGAATAGAAACAAAGCAAAAAAAGAAAATAAAATTTACATCATAAATAAAAAAGGGAGGGGAGAAAGCAGAATGTAGTAAGAAATGGGGAAAGTACAGTATCAGGCTTAAACAAAAATTTTTAAAAATATAGTGAAGAAAAACAGGAAACAAATTGGAGAAAAAAATGCACCACAGCAATATCAACAACAAATGAGCAAAGATTAATACAGGTGGAATGGGAATAAAAAGGAAAAAGGAATGAAAACCTTGTGAGATGTCTAGAGGAAAGAAAAGTGACTTTGAGAGGATAAAGGAAGAAGTAATACTAAGAGTAAGGAATGAAAACCAGGCTAAGACAGGGTGAAATTAAAGTTGAAAACAAAAAAGGGCAGGAGGAAGGAAAAATGGAGTAGGAGATGGTAACTTTAAAACTGGAGATTTGAAATACAAAAATAGTGAAGATCTAGAAATAAAACTGAAGAAATGCAAAAACCACCATATCAACAACAAATGAGCAAAGACTGATAAAGGTGGAGAGAGAATAAGGGTATTTTAAGAATGGGAAAAAGAATGTGAGATGACTAATGACAAGAAAAATGGTTTTGAGAGGCTGGACAAGGGAGAAATAGTAAGAGTATAGAACAGAAATAAGTCATAGTAAGAGAAAAAATAAAATTTAACACAAAAATGAGAAGAGGAAGGAAGAAGATGAATGGAGTAAGAGAGGTAGGAACAAAATATGAGATTTGAAATAAACTAAAATATAAAAACCAGTGAAATAAGAAGTACAACCCTAAAGAAAAACAAATGAATGCTAAAAAGCTATGCAGAAGAGAAAAGCATGTAAATCATGAAGAAGACCATGGTAAAATTCATCTCAGTAGAATTCAGTGTTTACCACTGTCTTATCATTCTAGATCTGCCCCTAGTAATGTCAATATGGTGTCCTAGTCTGGCCCTAAGCATCCTGTTCAAGACTACAAGTAATCGTCCCTGGCTGGTGTGGCTCAATGGATTTAGTGCCAGCCTGCGAACCAAAAGGTTGCTGGTTCGATTCCCAGTCAGGGCACATGCCTGGGTTGCTGTCCAGGCCCCCAGTAGGGGGCATATGACAGGCAACCACACACTGGTGTTTCTTTCCCTCTCTTTCTCCCTTCTTTCCCTTCTGTCTCAAAATAAATTAATTAATTTTTTTTAAAAAAGACTACAAGTGACCCACAGTCTGTGGCCATCTCCTTCAGATTAGTCTGGTCCCCACTGTTCTGCCCTGCCAGCTTTCCATCAGCCCAAGGTCCAGGAGTGGTTCATTTAATGATGCAAGAAGCCTGTCAGTACCTTCTCCACCCACCTCCAAAAGAGGACTCTGGTGGATCGGGAGGGTGGGAACCCTGTGTCACCTCCAGGGGACACTGTTTCGTGTTCCAGAAAGATGGTGGGAGTGTTTCTCCACTCCCTCACCACATGTCTTGGTCTGTCCCAGATTCTTTCCAATAATGTATGATTTTTGGTGAAGCCGCTGTCCATTTCATGTAAGGAGCCAATCTGTGTAAAAGGGGCAACTCTTTCCAGCTTGGAATACACAGCAGCTTTGTCTATTTGCCAAGATTTGGCAGGGCCCTGCACATCCCTTGTTTCCCCTGTCTCTAATCTCTCTGCTCTGCTACTTTCAGCAGATTAGGGTCCAAGGAACAATGTAACTCATAGTATCTGGTAAAGAACCCCTTCAGAGCTTTTTCTTCTTTCCCCTGTAGAAACAAGCTCAGCTGGGGGCTCCTGAGCCTAGCCTCACTGATTTGCAGAGCCTGTAATACCACAAGTGGGCACTGGGGTAGACTGTCTGAGAGGGGACCTGCAAGGATGCAGCAAACCTCAAGCATTCAGCTCATGGCCATCCAGTTCCTAGCCTGCTTCTCTCTCTTACTGGAGACTGGGCCTGAACTCTCCACTCTGTACAGTCTGCTGTTCACCAACCATGCTGGGTTGGGTCCCACAGCCCCTTCAGTGAGACTGTATCCCTCTGAGTCCTTTGTTTGCAAAGCCAATGTGTGCATATGTGCATGTGAGCACTGGGTCCCTGCCAAGTCTGGAGTCTAGACTCAACTCCTTTTAAAAGAGTGTCTGTGTAGCCCCCATGGTGCAGCACCAAGCCCTGAGGACATTCTCCACATGCTCCCCCTCCCCAAAAATCACTAACTTTCTCTCAGTCAGGGCTAGCCATAGCCTGTCAGAGCCTCTGATAGTTTTAGATAAAATTTCTCTCTAGATCTCTCCCAGATGGCACTGGGAAGACTCCACAGGGACACTAACACAGGGTGGTGGCAGGGTGCTCTACCGCTCCCTCCAGTGATTCTCAGCCTCAGGTGGGCCTGGTCCCACTGGGCTGCAGCCAGCATCTCCCCAGCCATCTCTCTCCACCACCAGGGCTCACAGGTCCTGAGCCGATCCATAGCCACCCTAAATCCGTGCAGCCAGAGAAGTGCCAGGTTGAGCAGCCAAGGCAGCAGTTGTTCTGCTAGTAGGGCCCAGGTCACCTGCTCCCTTGTGCCCTGCAAGCAGGCAGACTCTTGCCCACTGACGCAAACTCCCAGCACTCTCATCCGCATACGGTCATAGTCACACATGCTCTCAATCACTCTCCACTGGATTTTCGAACTGGTTGCTCTGCGGTTCAGCTGCAAGACCAGTTGGGTCAAGGAGCAAGTTGACAGGAGTTTCCACCTACTCTGCAGCCATCTTGGATCCCCACAAGATATTTTCTTATGACCAAAAAATAATGTACAGCTCTATAGATCTTCATTTAAAAAGAAGAAAGATTTCAAATCAATAATCTAACTTGATATATTTTTTTAACTCTACATCTTAAGGAACAGAAAAAAAAAGCTAAACCTAAAGCCAGCAAAAGGAAAAAACTATAAAGATTAGAAACTACTAAAAGAATAGAAAAAGAATATACTCAATAAATTCCAAGGTTGGTTCTTTGAAAACATTAACAAAATTGACAAATCTTATTTTAACTAGATTGACTTAAAAAAAAACTCAAATTACTAAAATCAGAAGTGGAAGTGGGAATGTTACTACTAACCTTAAATAACAAATTCATAAAAGTAATTCCATGAACAATTATGTGACAACCAATTAGATAACCTAGATTAAATGGAAAAATTCCTAGAAACACACAAACCACCAAAAATGACTCAGGAACAGAATTTCAAACGTCCTCATAACAAGAAATTGCATCAGGATGCAAAAGCCTCCCTGCCAAAAAAGCCAAGGACCAGATGGCTGCACTGTTGATTTCCATTAATCATTTAAAGAAGAATTAATAGCAATCCTTCATAATTCTTCCAAAATACTAGCGGAAATATTTCCTATGTCATTCTGAGGCCATCATCACCCTACAAATTCAGACAAATAAAGCAAGTTCAAGAAAAGAAAACTAGAAACCAATATCCAGTATGAATACAGATGCAAATATCCTAAAATACTAGCAAACTAGAACCAACTACAAATTAAAAGGGTATATCATATGATCAAATGGGATTTATTCCAGCACTGAAAACAAAGGTGGTTCAATATAGAAAAATCATTACACTACTTTCACAGACTGAAGGAAAACAAAACAAAACAAAAATGATCAGTTCAAATGACATCAAAAAGGTATTGGAAAAACCCAACAGCTTTTTTGTGATAAAAATGCTTAACCTATGAATAAAAGGGAACTTCTTTAGCTGATAAAAAGACATTTGTGAAAAACTCAAAGCTAAAAATAAAACACATTTAAACTGGAAAAGAAGTAAAACTATCCCTATTCCCAGATGACGTGATGTTATACATGTAAACTCTAAGGAATTCACACACACAAAACTATTACAGCTAATAAGTTCAGCAAAGTTGCAGGATTAAAGCTCAACAGTCAAAACTTAATTGTATTTCCGTACACTAGCAATGAACAATCTGAAAAGTAAATTAAGAAAATAATTCTACTTATGATCTGATCTGAAAGAATGAAATATCTAGAAATAAATTCAACCAAAGAAATTAAAGGCTTGTGCACTTAAAACTACAAAACACTTCTAAAAGAAAATTTAAAAAATCTAAATAATTGAAAAGAGATCCAATGTTCATGGACTGGAAGACTCAATATCATTACAAGGACAATACTAAAAGTAATCCATGGATTCAATGCAATCTCTATCAAAATTTCAACAGCCTTTTTTGTAGAAATGAATAACCAACTGACCTTCAAATTCAAATTCATACAGAATTGCAAGGGGCCCAGATTAGGGAAAAATCATCTTGGGGGAAGGGAGTGGAATTCAAAGTTGGAAGACTTACACTTCCCTATTTCAAAATTTTCTACAAAGCTAAAAAAAAAACTCAAACAATGTGATAATGACATAAAATAGGCATACATTCCAACAGAAATGAGAGTCCAGAAAAAACCCACATATGTATACCGATATATATAGATATATATATATCTATATATATATCTATATATATCTCCAATTGATTTTTGGAAAGGGTAACAAAACAATTCAATGGGTAAAGAACAGTCTATTCAACAAATGGGACTGAGATAACTGGATATCCATAATATATACAATAACTGACTCAAAATGGATTAACAACCTAAATATAAGAGCTAAAATTATAAAACTCTTAGAAAAAATATAAGGGTAGATCTCCATATTTGGTAAAGGGTTCTTACATATGACATCAAAAGCATGAGTAACAGAAAAAGGCATATATATATGAGATTTCAAGAAAACTAAAACTATTTGTGCATCAAACAATACTATCGGCCCTGGCTGGTGTGGCTCAGTGGATTGAGCACCAGTCTGCGAACCAAAGAGTTGTGGGTTCAGTTCCCAGTCAGGGCACATGCCTGGGTTGCGGGCCAATGTTTCTCTCCCTCTTTCTCCCCCACTTCCCTTCTCTCTAAAAATAAATAAATAAAATCTTAAAAAAAAAAAAGAATACTATCGATAAAATGAAAAGGCAACCAATATAATGTGAGAAACTATTTGCAAATCATGTCTGGTAACTGCCTAGTATCCAGATTATGTAAGTAACTCTTACAACTCAACCATAAAAAGAGAAAAACCCCAATTTAGAAATGGGCAAAAGACTTGAACAGTTTTTCTCCAAAGATATACAAATGGAGAGGAAGCACATGAAAAACTGCTCAACATCACCAATCATTAGGGAAATATTTCCTAATTGGTTTATGTGTGAATAATCTATTCATTGAAGAGGTGGGGTATTAAAGTCTTCTATTATTATTGTATTGCTGTCTATTTATTCCTTTAGGCCTGTTAATAATTGTTTTATAGATTTAGGTGCTCTAATGTTGGATGTATAAATATTTGCAAATGTTATAACTCCTTGGTGAACGGATGCCTTTATCATTATACAAGGTCCGGCAGAAGGAAGGCTTGCTTGAGTGTGGTTGGTAGGGTATGTGAATGTCTCGCATGTGATGGACAGCAATTTGAACATTTCACCTAAAATGTCATATGGTATGCTTGAGTGTGATATTGTTATGTTAGAGAATTACATGCCTATGATTTTGTAATAAAAGATGCTGTAATTTAAAAGGGTGTTATTTGTTCTGGACCCTATATAATGACTTTCTTTGTGTCTTACCAAAGTCTTTGTCTTAGACTCTATTTCGTCTGATATAAGCATAATTACCCCCATTTTTTTTTTTTTTGTTTCCATTTGCATGGAATATCCCTTCACTTTCAGCCTGTGTGCCCTTAAACCTAAAGTGAGTCTCAAGTAGGCAGCACATAGTTGGATCCTCTTTTTCAATCTATTTAGCCACTCCATGTCTCCTGATTGGAGAATTCAGTCCATTTACATTGAAAGTAATTATTCATAGGTATAAACTTACTACCATTTTGATCATTGTTTTTAGGTTGTTTTGTAATTCTTTTGTCTCTTTCTTCTTCTATTGCTCTCTTCCTTTGTAATTGGATGATATTCTGTAGAGGTATGTTTAGATGCCTTCTTCTTTATCTCTTGTGTATCTACTCTTAAGTTTTTGCTTTCTGGTTACATTGAGGCTTACTTAAAACATATTTATAACAGTCTACTTTACGTTGATAACAATTTAAGTTTAAATTCTAAAAGTCTACATCCCCCCCATTTTGTGTTTTTGGTGCTACAATTTACATCTTTCTATCTTCAGTATCCATTAACAGACTATTGTAGTTACTTCCACCATTTTTGTCATTTACACTTCACACTAGATTTATAAGTGACTGCCTCACCACAATTACAACATTAGATTACCCTGAATATAACTATATAGTTACTTTAAAAGTGAGAATTATATTTTCATATGTTCCTGTTACTAAATAGCACTCTATCACTTTGGCTTAAAGAAGTTCCTTTAACATTTCTTGCAAGTCCATTCTGGGAGGACAAATTTGGTAGATGAATATTTCTAGTTGCCGGTTTTTCTTTTAGCACTTTGAATATATCCTGCTACCTCCTTCTGGTCTGCAAAGTGTCTGCTGAAAATCTACTTATAGTTTTATGGGGGTTCCCTTGCATGTAACAAGTTTTTTCTCTTGCTTCTTTTAAGATTCTCTCTTTGTCTTTAACTTTGACAATTTAATTACAATGTGTCTTTGTGTAGTTCTCTTTGGATTATTTAGAACTCTGGGATTCCTGGACCTGGATGTCTCGTTTCCTTCTCAAATTAGGGGATTCAGCCATTACTTCTTCTTCAATTAAGTTTTATTCCTCTTTCTTTCTTCCTTCTCCTTCTGGGACCCCAATAATGTAAATATTAGTCTGCTTGATGTCGGCCCATATGTTCCTTAAGCAATCTTCACTCTTCTATGTTCTTTGTTCTTTTTGTTCCTCTGAACAGATAAATCCCCTGCCCCATCTTTTAAATTCACTGCTCCTTTCTTCCACTTCATCTGATCTGATTCTCACCCCCTTCATGGACTTTTTCAATTTAGTTACTATATTCTTCAGCTCTTTATTTATCTTGTTACTTTCTTATATTTTATATATCTTTGCTGAAATCCTTACTTTGTTCATACATTGTTCTCTTGACCTTGGTGAGCCTCATTATAAGCAATATTTTGAATTCTTTTATCAGGGAAATCACTTATCTGTTTCATTAAAATCTATTCCAGAAGTTTTACTGTGTTCCTTTGGAATATATTCCTTTCTTTTTCTTTGACTCACTGTGTTGGTTTCTGTGCAGCAGATAAAACAGCCACCATTTTCCCAGTCTTGAACGAGCAATCTTGTATAGGAGACACTTTCAATTTTGTATCAAGGCCAATCACTTGATGTGGCCTCTTACTGACAACAATAGCAGTAGACTTTGTATGCTTAGAGGCCATGATGATCTAAACACAAGAATATGTAAAGCACAAGAGAAAATGATGGAATCAAGTGATATAGTAAATGCAAGTAAATACAACCAGAATAACACAGCATATTGCTTTATAGCAACCTTTTTTTTTTTTTTACAAATAGGTAGAGTACATTCTAAAATAATGATAAATGCATAGCACAATACATAAACCAGTTACATAGTGTTTATTATCATTATCAAGTATTATATGCTGCACATAATTGTATGTGCTATACTTTTTTATTACTGAAAGTGCAGTAAGTTTACACCTACTGCATCACCACAAACACTTGAGTAATGCACTGCACTATTACATTAACGCAGCTATAATGTTACAAGGCAATATGAATATTTCAATTCCATTGTAATCTTATTAAACCACTGTCGTATATATCTGGTTCACTGATGACCAAAAGGTCATTATGTGACACATGACTGCATACAGTAGTTCTCTTATACACAAGGAAACTACTAGAGGTTTCAAGACCCTCAGTGAGTGCCTGAAAACATAGATACTACAAAACCCTATATATACACAATGATTTTTTTCTATACATATGTGCATGAAAATTTTCATTACACAGTCATTTATGTCCAAAAAACTAAAATGGAGCTAAGAGGTCATGAAGAGGTTTACGCTCGTCTCACCCATAAAATTTTGAACCAGCCTTGAAATCAGACCCTGCACTTCCTCCATACCATGGCATCCAGACCATCTGCACTCCTCACCTTGAAAGAAGTTGTTCCATTTCACCAGCCAACATCCTTCATTTACACAAACAACCTAAATGAGGTTGGAACCCTTGGACTTTTGTACTTGCCATAGAAGCACATCCTGTAACTTACCTCAGAGTCTAACCACCTGGACCCAACCAATCCTTTCCGAACTAGTCATTACACCATGTTAGATGGCTAGTATGAAAATTTTCTTTTGTTACAAACTTGTAATTTTTGCCTTTATAAGCTTTGGCTTTCTTTGTCTTCCCTATGTTTCAGGTCTTCCTCTGAATGTGTGTCTCCCAGATTTAAATACTTTTTTTAAGTTAAATTCATTGGGGTGACATTGCTTAATAAAATTATATAGATTTCAAGTGTACGTTTCTACAATGCATGATCTGTATGTTGTTTGTGTGCCCACCACCCCAAGTAAAATCATAGTCCATCACCATATAGTTGGCCCCTTTACTACTTCCAACCCTCCTTCCCTCCAGTAGTCATCACACCACTATGTCTGTGAGTTTCAGTTTTATATCCCACATACAAATGAAATCATATGGTACACCTAGCTTTTCTGACTGACTTATGTCACTTAGCATTAACACTCTCAAGGTCCATTCATGTTGGCACAAATGGTACATAATTCCAATGTATATATATACCACATATTTTTATCCAATCAGCTATCAAAGGACACTTATTTCCACATCTTGGTCACCATGAATAATGCTACAATGAATATAGGGGTACATATACCTTTGCAAATACATGTTTTTAAGTTTTTCAGGTAGATACCCAGAAGAGACATTGCTGGATCATATGGTAACTAATTCTTTTTTTTTTTTAATGTTCACTGAACTCTAAACTTTTTATTCACCTCCTTCTGCTGCCTTTAACACCTCAAAACTTTGGTGTCACTGACTTCAGACACCACTTTGCCATTCACAATCCTGTGGGTGACAGTCTTTTGAATGGTTTGCAAGGAGTGGCTCTTGCCCAGGGCATCAATAAGATTGGAGTCCTCCCCTTCTACCAGTAGGCAGCAGTAGGTAGCAATGTCAGCCTCCAGCTTGACCTTGATATTCAGTAGGTCTCATACTTCTGGGCCTAGCACTGCCCCTCTGCCCGGGTTGGGGCCAGCTCTGACTGCAAGTACAGTAGGATCCCACAGAGTTGTTCCATCCGCGTGGTATAGTGTATCTCCACCTCCCACAGGCAGTTCTCCAAACTGGCCTTCAGATTTCTCATTGAGTCCAGGTCAATCTCTAAGGACTAGAACATACATCTCAGCTCTGTGAGTGTCCTCTCAGCAGTTCCTATCTCAATGGTCTGTGAGGTGACCACTGTGGTGTTCTCAATATGCTGGGACCAGGACTTGCGTCACTCTTCTTAGTTCTTTGGAGCCAGCTCATCATACGGGGCCCAGATATCTGCCATGATTTTGCCAAGGTCAGGTTTACCTGGAATGCTTATTAAAAATACAAGTATTTCAGGCCCACAAATCAAAAGGTCACAGGTTCAACTCCCCATGAGAGTACATGCCTGGATTGTGCGCCATGTCCCCAGTTGGGGGCATGAAAGAGGCAATCAATCAATGTTTCTCTTGCACATTGATGCTTTTCTCTCCATCTTTCTCCCTCCCTTTCCCTCTCTCTAAAAATAAATAAAACCTTTAAAAAAATTACAAGTTTTCGGATTCTGCCTGAGACTACGGAATCAGACTTTCTGAAAGCAGGTCTCTAGAATATACATGTACATATACATTTACTAATCATCCCAGGTGATTCTTACACTGATTAAAATTTGAGAACCATCAGTACAGTGGGGAGTCCTGCGTACCTCCTGACCCCCAGCTAAATATTTTCAGGTAAATCACTTTGTTTAACTCGGTGTAAAACTCTTGTTGATGTTAAAAAGGACTACTGAATTACACTATTTTAAATTTTACCAAACACGGTTGTGCTGTTATTGTTCTTTTTAACATCATTACCTTGGTTCTAACAACCTACGCAGATGCTTCCATTGGCAATGTGTACTAAGAAAAATAAATCATGTCTCTACCAATTCCCAAAATAAGCTGACATATGATTCTATACTGATGTAATCTACTCACAAGTTCATAAATGCTTATAAATGCCAAACAGTGCCACAGTGCAAGTGCACATATATTTTGTCAAAACAGTTTAATAGCAGAAAATAGACAGTAGCTAACCCAGTTTGTTTCTTAAATAACTTTTCTTTCAAAGTTTTTCTTTAAAAAAATTTTTGAAATGTAGAAGCCACACCAGTACTGAATTCTGATGAGCTATCTGTCATACAAACATTTCCTTCATTTAAGTTATACATACAGTCAACTCACAGAAATTAACCAGGAATGGTTAGTAAGTTAGGGAACTCAAGCCTTGAAAAGCCTTAAATATTTTGACAACGCATTTTTAAGGCACCTCTAAAAATACTTATAAATATGCTTCTATCAACTATAACAGCATTTGTTGTATTATAACGGGCTGTTTATATGCCTCCATCCCCTCACCAGACTGTAAACGCTGCAAACAGAAACATCACTGAGTACCATGGTCAGCGTTATATTCCTGATGTACAGCAGACTGCCTGACACATAGTAGATCACTCAATGAATAGTTGTTAAAAGAATGAATGGCTGGATGAATTTTATACAAATATAGTTCTTACACACTACTCATGTATTTTAAACATATTAACTTGTATACTCTTACCATCCTTCCAACATAAAATATCACGGATGAAGAAACCTAAGTTTAGAAATCAAGCAGCATGTCCAAGTTACTCAGCTACTTGGTGGCAGAACCAGAATTTTAATCTAGAGTTAGAACAGCAAAGTACTCATTTTTCTAGTACATCCCCAAAATTTCATCAAGGTGTTAACATCAAAAAAAGGAGAATACCTGCAGCACAACTTTACGAAGGCTTGGGTTGTTCCCCAATTTCATCAAGAAAGTAAACTGTGAGATAAATATCAAACTAATCATATTAATATATGCCTTAAATTTCTGAAGGGTACACATAATATAAAGGAAAAAAGACTCAGAAAGTAAGAATTTGTTCATTAATGACCAAAAGAGTTACTATAATCAGATATATTAAAGATACTTAAAAACAGTACTCATGAAAACTAATGGTATAAATGCAAATGCTAGAAACAGAGCAAAAACATTATTAATTCCCTAGATTTACCACAGCCAGGGTAAACCATCCTCCAAAACAATCCAGGTACTTTGTTCTGCTTCCATGCTTACCAACCCATGTTCTGATGACTAAACTGAATTCTCAGGTATCCCCAATCAAGAAGAGTATGTTCTGAATAATAATTACAAGTACTGTGGTCAATGTAAAAAATGTCCACCCCACTATAAACTGATATTCTAGTTAACAAATCTGCCTCTTATAAATCTGTTATTCTGAATCAATTTCCCAGAACACTAACACTGATGGGTAATAGATAAAGATTAAACATTTAAGTCTGCAAAACAAAAGACCAGACTATGGATTCCTGATGAGTCAGCCAACCTCTCTCATTATTTAAGCCACATTTCTCAGAAATATCAGAACTTAGCATTAACAACTTTGATTCAATCGCAGTAGAATTTTAAAGATTGATCTTTTCTCCGTTCACTCTCAAATACACCAAACAGGTAATGAGGTTTATAATACCATGTAAGTATGTTTAAAAATATAGTATGGGCCAATAAAAAGCATTTATTAATATAAGCATATTTCCCCTAAATAAGACTATGATAACAAACAATGAATCAATGCTACTCTCTAGTTGTCTACTATCAATTCTTCACACGTAGTCCATTGGCAAACTGCTTTTCCAAAACTGCTGTAATCAGAGCACCAAAACAAAAATCTGAAAATTTTTACTTAGCAGTTGATCACATTCCACTTAGAGATATAAAATGCCAAAAATGACTTGAATTTTCCACCATTAAGGCTTAAAGTCCCTCATACATAAAGCCCTATAAACACATTGTTCTTCCTTTTCTGGTCTCATGATTCTCTATCTGAAATGTCACTTTGCATTTAATTCTATTCTGTCTTAGCCTATTATTTGCCTCATGATGTTATTCACAAAAGCTTGGGAGCCTAAAACATAATGTCTGTCAAGTAACATTTAATAAATTTTAGACATCTACAGGTTAGAAAGATAAAAACCTTAGTAAAAAGCCTCTAAAGAAAAAGATGGCCTGACTGACGTTGATTATCAGTAAGCTGGTATCAGTAGGTTGAGCACCGTCCTGCAAACTGAAAGGTCTGACAGTTCAATTCCCAGTCAGGGCACATGCCTGAGTTGTGGGCCAGGTCCCAGGTTGTGGGCTTGTGAGAGGCAACCAACTGATGTTTCTCTCCCTCTCTTTCTGCCTCTCTTCCTCTCTCTCTAATATTAAATAAAAAATAAATTTTTAAAATTTCCTAGAACAAAGGAAAACAAGAAAAAAACATAGTCCAGCCTGGTGTGGCTCAGTGGATTGTGTATCATCCCATGGACACAAAAGGTCACTGGTTCAATTCCCTGTCAGGGCATATGCCTGGGTTGCAGGCCAGGTCCCTGGTTGGGGGCATGCAAGAGGCAGCCAACCAATGTTTCACTTGCACATTGATGTTTCTCTCCCTCTCTTTCTCCCTCCCTTTCCCTCTCTCTAGAAATAAATAAATAAAATATTTTTAAAAAGAAGAACATAGTTTTTGGCACTTTTACGAGACAAAAATTACACTTCAGGACCAGCCAGGGATCAAGATCTCAGATAACAAACCACGTTTGTTCTAAAGTAAAATAAAAGGGTAAGGCATAGATAGGGAGAAACATACATAATACATATATCTGATGACCCTTAAAAGCATTAGGTTAAAAGAAATCTGACTTAAACAGTGAATGGTTTATGATTCCATCTATATGAAGTATAATAATATGCAAAACTAATCTATACTGGTAGAAATCAGATTTCCTATGAGGTATGGGGATTGATTGGAAGAGACCTTGAGGGAACCTTTCTGGAGCAATGAAAATGTTCTACATCCTTATTGGGGTAAGGGAATACCACTCAGCAATGAGTGATATATATATATATATGGTGTGTGTGTGTGTGTGTATATGGAAAAAGCACAAAAGCATTACGCTGAGGGAAAGCAGCAGGATGTAAAAGACTACACAATGTATGACTTCATTTACATGAAGTCCAATAAAAGACAAAACTAATTTACCATGATAGAAATCAGAACAGGGTTTCCTATGAGGCATGGGGATTAACTGGAACAGAACATCAGAAAATCTTTCCAAAACAATGGAAACATTCTACATCTTTATTACAGTGCTGATTAGAGGGGTATATACAGTTATTAAAACTCATCAAATTGTCCACTTCGGATGAGTGCATTTCACTGAATGTGAATTTCACAAATTTTTGTAGTTATAAACAGAAAAATGGACTTTCACTTATCAAAAGAAAAAAAGCAGAATAACAAAATTATAAAATAGCAGAGACTTGACATCCCAAGTGATTTTCCTTAATACTTTGCCAAAATGTTTTACACACCCAATACAGTTAAGTTTACCAAGTATCAAATTCCTTAATTAAAAAACACATAAATAATGAAAAGGCAAAATAAAGGAAATTTCAGGTAAAAAAAAAGGACTGAGAAAATTCCTCACCAACAGATCTTTCTTCCATACAAGAAAGAGTAAAAAGTTTTTCAGGTAGAAGCGAAGTAAATGATAATCGACATGTTGCCAAAAATGGTAAATATATGTGTAAATACAGGCCTTTTTCTCTTGCTTCTTAAATTCTTTAAAAGGCAGTTAAGTCTTTAAAGTAAAAATAATAGTAATGAATTGTGCCCTGGCTGGTGTGGCTCAACAGATTGAGTGCCATGCTGCGAACCACAGTCACCAGTTCTATTTCCACCCTAAGACACATGCCTGGGTTGCAGGCCAAGTCTCCAGTAGTAGGTGCTCAAGAGGCAAACTACACACTGATGTTTCTCTCTCCCTTTCTCCTTCCCTTCTCCTCTATAAAAATAAATAAATAAAAATTTAAAGCAAAAATAATAGCAATGAATTGTGAGGTTTGTAACACACACAGAAGTAAACTATATGACAAGAATAAAACAAAGACTGGGAAGGGATAATGGAAGTATACTCAAAATTCTTACACAGTATTATATATGAATTGGTATAATATAATTCAAGGTAGACTGTGCTAAGTAAGCCATGTAATCCCTAGAACAACAAGGTGAAAATAAAGAGGTATAGAAGGTATGACCAAAATTATATCTGCTGGTCTCAGACTTATCTACACTAAAGCTATGTTTCTGAAAATTTCTTTCAAAGTATTTTCAGGTCAGGAACAGCCATAAGAAATATCTGTGCAAAATTTAAAAGGCCAAAGAGAAGCAGCAGTCATTACATCCCTGAAAAAGTAAGGGTACAGCACAAGGTGCTATTGTAACTCATAAACAGTGTCACTCATCTGCGGGATTACCTCACTGACATGGAGTAGGAGCTAGGTCCACGATTTCTACAAATCTGGACTAATTTTCCTCATGAATATAGATGCAAAAATCAAGTCCAGAAATATATAAAAAGAATAATGCATGATAACCAAGTGGGGTTTCTCCAAGCCAAGTAAAGATGGTTTAATATGAGGAAACCAGTGTAACAGAACAATAGAAAGACTAGAGGGGGATCCAAAACAAACTGGAATTTATTTATAAAAAGTTGTGTATTTATTCTTACATGTTTAAACTTCAGTCACCTTCAAAGTACTCTCCATTTGGTGCAATACACCTACCAAGACACTTTTTTCCACTGCTCAGAATAGTTTCTGACCTCATCAATTTTGATGCCTTTTAGTGCTTCTGTTATTTTTTGTTTTACCTCTTGCACATCAGCAAAATATTTCTCTTTGAGGACTTTTATGGGAAAAAAAAAGTCCCTGGGGCAAGATCAGGTGAATAGGGAGGGTGGGGCAGTGAGGTCATGCCATTTTTTATCAATACCTCCTGAACACTCAGCACAGTGTGGATGAGAACCCTTGTAAATGACCCATCATGAAATGGGCAAGTGCCATTGAAGGAGTCTTCATAAAAAATTAACTGAAGCAGAATACGGCCTCTCACAACAGCATCAGCTGGTACACTGAGACACATGGGTTCCTAGAACACTCACCTAGTGGGGGAAGCCTGTGTACTAGAAGGTGCCCACCCTCCAGAATATAATTCCAGTTTTCAGGGGTCCCCCCTCATATAATTAATTATATGAGAGGAAAAAAGTAACAAAATTTAACATCCATTACTTCATGATAAAAAAAATATTAAGCATAGAGGAAACTTTCTCAACTTGATGAAAGAAATCTATGAAAAATCTATACTAACATCATACTCAATAGTGAAAGACTGAATACTTTCTCCCTAAGACTGGGAAGAAGGCAAGGGTGTTTGCTGTCACCACTTCTAGTCAACATTGTACAAAAGGTCCCAGCCAATGCAATAAAGCAAGAATTAGAAAGAAAAAAGTCATGAAGACTTTTTTAATAACAAATGACCGTATATAGTAAATCCTCTGTATTTTTTAAAAAGAAAAACCTCCCACAGTGATAAGGGAATTTATAAGGTCACAATATATAAATTAATATAACAAAGCCTACTATATCCTCAAAAAACTAAAATTATCAATAATCCAGCAATTCCACTTCTAGGTATACAAGGTATGTCCAGATAGTATCCAGTCATGTAATATGAAAGAGATATTTATTAAACAAGATACAAGATACAAGTAACAATGTACATAGGACAATGATTCCTCGGTCCCCTTCAAAGTAGGCACCTTGGGACCTTACAATTCGCTATCAGCTGCCCTGCTGTATTTTCCTGAATCACATTAACGGTTTCAAATCTCTTCTGTTTCAAAGGTGATTTTACTTTTGGGAAAAGCCAGAAGTTGCAGGGCACCAAATCTGGGTTATAGGGGTCTCGATTACCTGGGTGATTTGATGTTTCACCAGAAAACTCCTGCGTAAGACATGATGCATGAGTGGAAACGTTGATGTGATGAAGCTGCCAATCACCAGTTACCCACAGCTGTGGCTTTCTGAATCAGGTGAACAGTTTCCACAGGGCAATGTTCAAGCTTAATGCAAAATCTGATGCAGATTCATTGCTCTACTCGCTCAGTCACTTCAAATGTGATGACCACAAAGTACACATGCTCACTGAATAGCATCTACCACCTCCACTGACTAGTATAGTGAAGTTGTCATATTCACACATGTGCATTCCAGTCCACTCTCCTGGTTACATTGATGTCATGCAAACCATTCTCATTATATTCACAATGGCTGGACTTTTTCTGGACAGAGCTGGTACACATGCAACAGAATATTATCCAATCCTTAAAAAGGAAATTCTGAAATATAGTATAACATGAATGAACCTTGAGGTCATTATGCTAAGCAAAACAAGCCAGACACAAAAGGATATATATTATATCATTCCACTTAGATATCTAGAATAGTCAAATCCAAAGAGACAAAAAGTGCAATGTTGGTTGCCAGGAGCTACAGGGTATTGAGTTTCAGTTTGGGAAGATGAAAAAATTCTGGAGATAGATGGTGATGATGGTATACAACGTGAATGTACTTAATGCCTCTAAACTGTACATTTAAAAATGGTTAAAAGTGTAAATTTTGTTATATGTATTTTACCACAATATGAATAAAAAGCCTATTGTATGGTTTCATGCATACGAAGTTTAAAAATAGACAAAGTTAATATATAATGTTCAGTCAAAGTGCTCAGTTGTCCTAGCATGGAGGGATGACTAGAAGGAGACTTCTAGAGGTTTACTTATATTGTTTTCTCTTTTTTTTTTAAGATTTTATTTATTTTTGAAGCGAGGGAAAGAGAGAAAGAAACATCAATTGATTGCCTCTCCTATGCACCCCGACCAGAGACCGAGTCCACAACCCAGGTATGTGCCTTGAACAAGAATCGAACCTCCAACTTTCTGCTTTGCTGGACAATACCCAAACAACTGAGCCACACTGGTCAGGGCATACATTCTGTTTTCTTAACCTGAGTATTGGTTTCATCGATGTGTTCACATTTTGTGTAAGTTCATCAAACCATACTTTTATGATTTGTGTTCCTTGCTATATGAATATTATACCACCACAAAGTTTTGAGGGGTTTGTTTGTGTACCTTAGTTAATGACAGATAAATTGTCATTTTGTTGGGTGAGATCAGGCTCACAACTTGACTGGTTTCAGGAGCAAGTCATCTGTCCAGTAAGTGAGCTTATCAAGCAACATCCACTTTACAGCACCCATTTATCACATGGTATTTACCTTTGACATATAGAGTCTAATTCTTCTGAAATGGAGAGAATACTGTTTTCCATTCCAAAATAGTCTCAAAATGAAATTCAACTCCTACTATTAGTGACAGAAGTAAACAGAAATTGAAGAGGTCAAAGAAAACAATATGAAAGTCTCTAAGTACATTATAGGAAAAATGTCAAGGATGTACACCTGTGCTGAAAATATTTTTCTACATGTCAAAGCATTCACAAGGCCCAGCTGCTTATAGTCTCAGTTAAATTAATGCTTTATAATTATGCACTTAAAAAAAAGGGTTGGGGAGGTATTCTGATTTAAAAGCTGTGAAAGCAAATGAATTATTTTACTTCGACCAAAACAGGAATTGTTTAGCACCATCAGGAAATAATATGCACACTAATACTCTTATGTATATCCAAAAATATCTAGTATTGTTTCAGAACTAAAACAGAAAAGTTACTTCACGATTCATGTAATTTATATGCAAAAAAGCAGAAAGGATGTGCTCAAAAATGCTATTAAGTTTGGACTTGAGTAATAATATACAAATTTTATCCTGGACATGGAAAAAATGATACATCAGCATGAATTCTATGTGTCTAAGTGTATGTGACCTAAAAAAATTATTAACTTGATAATACCACATGGATTAATAGCCTTCTAAAGAGAGGAAAATTTTGCTAAATTTTACTAGTACATCTTTTAATAACAGAACTACAGGACAGATTTATTATAACAGCTTACAGTCTCCTTTATATCCACAAGAGGGAGCAAACATTTAACACATATTTATGGGAACTTCATTAAACACTAATTTTTACAGAAGACTTTTAAGTAACAATAATTGGAAAAAATAACAATAATAATAAAATTATCAGAAAGTATTTAACTGAGTGCCTACATGTACCAGGCAATGCCTGGAAATAACTATGGGAGAAAGATAAAGCTCCTGCTCTTAGGCATCACATTACTTCAGACAACAAAGTACATATAGAGATCTTTAAAATTCTTTAATGAGCACAAACCACACTTAGCTTTTTTATAGCATTACTATAAACCATAATTTAAAAGGATTCAGTCTGACCAGAAACAATGAATATGATGAAAAAGACTAAACAAATATCAGTAATTTATAGTCTACAACTCTTAAGAGGTAAATAACAGGCATTACACAATTTAATAAAGAATTCACAGTAGGCTTTAAGATGCCAATATCTTTTTTCCAAGTGGACACTAATTATCTAAGCCACCTCATCTCTTTCATTTAACTTAATCAGAATGTAAGCAAATGAACAATGACTTAGGGGAATTTGGGGCTATAAAGTATTTCAGGAGAGAATTATCCTTGACATGTACTGATGAAGAGTAAAATCATAATGTCAACACTGAAAATTTTCAATCAGCCTATTGATAACATCTGAATATAGCCAGTCTTATTAGACTTAGAGGATTGGATTCCAAAAGGGCACAATAAACTAATTGGACCTAATTGGACCTAGTTGGACCTCAGGATAGCTCTTTCAATTAGGTGTGTTTAGAAAGAAGCAAAGCCATATAGGGTACAGTCCTTTTCAGGAAGATAAGTTGGCAGGAAACAATGTACAGTGAAGAAAATCACGTTTGAATCAAAGCAGAACTGGTTTCAAATCCAAGCTTTGCCACTTACCAGCCCTGTGACTTATTATGAAAGTTACTGACCCCTCTGGACCTCAGTATTCTCACACATCCTATGGGAATAACAATCATATTGCAAGGCTATTACAAGGATTGATAATAATACAAATAAAGTGCCTAGCATAAGAGCTCAAATATTAACTGCTATTTTATAGAGAAGAAAACAAAAGGTCACATGATTTATACAGGTTTAGAAAGTTAAGAGACGATGGACCAGAACATCTTTATTTCTAGTAATACTCCTTATCTTAAGGTCTAATTGGTCTGGTATTAATTAATCATACCAGCTTTATTATCATTTTTATCCTTTTATTTCCAAGCTAAGTCTTTATATTTTCATCCTTTTGTTTTTCATCCTTTTATTTCCAAGCTGATATATTTCAAATGTACCTCTTCTAAACAATATAGATCAGCTTTTCTTTTTATCTAACCTGACACTCTCTACCCTTTTGATTACCAGTTTATTTATATTTAATAGATTAATAACTATTGATATGGGTAAGTTTAAGTCTACCATCTTTTGTATGTGTGTGTATAATCTGTCCCAATTTTTTGTCCTTCAGTTTTCTTCCTTATCTGCATTCTTTAAGGTTGACCCAATTTTTAGCATTCCATTCTATCTCCTTTACTGATATTTTAATTATAGTCCTTCTATTTGTTACTCATTGTTCTACAAATTATGACATCCATCCATAACTTATGTCTGTCTTGAATTAATATTATTACCACCCCCATATAATGTAAGAATCTTACAAGAGCCTATTTATATCTTTTTTCACTACTATTATCATATATTTTACTTCTACAGAAAATATAAACTCTACTATGCATTGTTATTTTTGTTAATCAATTTTTTAAAAATAAAAGGAGATATAATTTTTTATATTTGCCCAAATGTATGCCATTTTAAGTTCTCTTCACTTCTTTCAAAGATCCACATTTCTATCTGGTATCATTTCTCTTTAGCCTAAAGAACTCCCATTAGCATTTCTTTTTTCTTTACATATATTTTATTGATTATGCTATTATAGTTGTCCCACTTTTCCCCCTTAGCTCCCCTCTACCTGATACCCCCATTCCCTCAATCAATAATCCCCCAACCTTAGTCCATGTCCATGGGTTCTGCATATATGTTCTTTGGCTTCTCCATTTCCTATACCGTTCTTAACATCCACCTATCCATTTTGCATCTAACAATTTGTACTTAATCCCTGCACCTTTTCCCCCATTCTCCCTCTTCCTCCTCCCAGCTGATAATCCTCCAAATGATCTCCATAATTCTTTTCCTGTCTTGCTAGTTTTCTTAGTTTGTTTTTTAGATTCAGTTGTTAGTTGTGCATTCATTGCCATTTTAATGTTTATAGTTTTGATCTTTTTTTATATAGTTCCCTTTAACATTTCATATAATCATGGCTTGGTGATGATGAACTCCTTTAGTTTTACCTTGTCAGGGAAGCACTTTATCTGCCCTTCCATTCTAAATGATAGCTTTGTTGGGTAGAGTAATCTAGGTTGTAGGTCCTTGCTTTTCATCATTTTAAATATTTCTGGCAGTCCCTTCTAGCCTGTAAAGTATCTTTTGAGAAATCAGCAGACAGTCTTATGGGAACTCCTTTGTAGGTAACTCTCTGCTTTTCTCTTGCTGCTTTTAAGGTTCTTTCTTTATCTTTAACCTTTAGCATTTTAATTATGATGTATCTTGATGTGGGTCCTCTGTGGGTCCAACTTGTTTGGGACTCTCTGTGATTCCTAGATTTGTATGTCTATTTTCTTCAGCAAATTAGGGAAGTTTTCTTTCATTATTTTTTCAAATAAGTTTTCATTTCTTGCTCTTCCACTTCTCCTTCTGGCCACCCCTATGATTCAAATGTTGGTACATTTGGAGATGTCCCAGAGGCATCTTATACTGTCCTTGTTTTTTTGAATTCTTTTTTCTTCTTGCCATTCTGCTTGAGCTTATTTCTTCCTTATGTTCCAAACTGTAGATTTGAATCCTGGCTTCATCCCCTCCACTGTTGGTTCCCTGTATCAGGGGTGTCCAACTTTTTGGTGTCTCTGTGCCACACTGGAAGAAGAAGAGTTGTCTTGGGCCACACATTAAATACATTGTGACATGTATTAATCTAGCTTATATTCTGATGACAACATAAAGATTCAAAAACTCCATCGTATCCTCCTCACATTTCAACAAGCTCAAAACTATCTAGTTCAGTTCAGCTTAATATTCAATGAGAACACACTATGTGCCAAGACTGTGGTTGGTATTAACAATACTAAAATGAGTAATATCTAGTTCCTGACTAAGAAACTCACAAATTAATAAGACAAGTAAACAAATATTTGCAAAGTAATATGATAGGTACAATGACATATGTATATATTATAGTACAAAGGAGGGACTGTCATGGAAAACTTCATAGGAGATAATGTCTATGCAGAGTCTTGAGATAAATAGAAAACTGAGAGGAAAACAATGGAAGAACTGGCAAAGGCAAAGAAGCATGAAATTATATAAGTTCAAGAAAATTACAAGCATAAAATTATCACTATAGAACAGAGAAGTATAGGCTTCACAAGGCCATATAAGGAAAAGTATAGGATACATATGGCCAAATACAATGAGCTTTGTTAGCCATGCCAATGAACTTGACCTCCATCTTATATAAGCAATTGAATATGGGGTTCAAGAGAAGTTAGGGATAAGCAGCTGCTTTGGGAGTCAATAGCACATATATAGTGATAGTTAAAAACAAAGGAAAGATGATTAGCCAAAGAGATAATGGGATAAGGTAGAAAGAAAAAGGGAATGAGGATAGATCCTGATGGTACATTAACACTTAGGAAAAATATGGGGAAAGGAGAAAGAAAAAAGGAAGCACTCATTGTAGGACATAAGGATCAACGAAGGATATTTTTAATTGAGAAATGCTTGTTAAAATTTAAATTGGAAATAGGTTGAGAAGATGGAACCAGTAGAAAGGAAGATGCAGAAGCCAAAGAAAATATAAAGAAAATCTGATGTACAGCAAGTTCCTAGAGAGACAACTAAGAACAGGAAGAGATATAGAAGTTAACAAAGATTTTAAAGTACTGTACTAGCTTGAAAAATTCAACTGATTAAATTTAGGGTGAGGGAGACAAGACTTACCTGTTAATATAGCACCTTAAGTTATTACCCATTAAATATGTAACAAAATTGTAAGGTGACCCCATTAATAGTAACAGAATGTACAAAGTTAGGAGAGAGGCCATTCTACCCTACTCCAAACCTCTTTTGGAATATTGTATTTACTACCCAGCTTCTCCTTTGAAGTGTGCCATTAAGAAGTACAGTGATTCCTCACCTATCCCAGGAGTTATATTCCAGAGACCCCAACAATAGGTGAAAATCTGCGAATTAGTGGCGTTATATTTATTTTATTATTTATATATTTTTTAAGGCTTTATAAACCCTTCCCACACTCCTATAAACCTTTCCCACTCTCTTATTAACCTTTCCCACACTCTTATAAATACTTCATATGCTCTTAAACACTTTCTACACTCTTAAACCTATGTAATTTTAACAACATCCAAAATTCTATATGGGTACAGTATACCACAAAATCCCATGATATAGCGAAAACTCCGCAATACAGAATTAGATATTAAAAAAAAAAAAAAACAATATAGTGAACCACAATATAGCAAGGGATGACTGTAAACACATCCAGAGGAAAGCAAGCAAGTGATAAAAGTGGTGAAAAGAACTTGAAGATTAGGGCTAGATAAGAGTTAATGGTATCATAGTTGCCTTCAGGTGGTGAGAAAAGAAATTCTATATAGGTCTACAATAAATCAGTGTTACAAAGAGGTAAACTTTTATTAGCTATAATAGTTGACTTATAAAGAAGTGCTCTCCCAAGTATCTAGTATAATGACTGTTACAGAGTAGGAGGTATTCAACAAATTTTCGTCAAGTAATACATATTTCTCTGTATTCCTCACATCTTCACATCGCAACACATGTGAAGTCATTTAATTATCTGTTGAACAAAGGAAGGTCTGGTATACTCTCAGTACATGCTTATAGATATAAGCAGTAAGAATTAAAGACACTGTTAATTTATCAAGAATCATTACTAATACCACCAAAACACCAGGATAGTCCCATCTTTTTTTTTTTTTTTTTTTTGCATTTATCTGACCATAATACCAACCAAAGAGAGGTATTTCTGAGTAAATGCCTTGTTGGGCAAGCTCAGAGTATCCTATCTGGTATTACTAAAGCAATGGTGGAAAAGCAACTTAGATCCATGATTCTACAGTTTCATACTTTCCCTATGGGTAAGAAATAGCTGTAACTGCAAGATGTACCCTGGCGAGCAGGGAGTTCCTTGCAGTCATCTTCATGAAGGTCTCATAAAAACTCAGGAAGACTGCATTTAGAACTAAGTTCTAGAGCCAACTATGTATGTCACCACAGCCCTTTCATGAAAGGATGACTTTGTATCCATACTAAATCGGGATACCTTCAGGACCCATCTTCTAGAAATGCCAAGGCTCTTATGTAATATCTCTCCCTCTCTCTCCCTCTCTCTCCCTCTCTCTCTCTCACACACACACACACAAACACACACACACACACAGTATGCACAGACTTTTTTTTTTTAAGGTAAAGAAATTAAAATCTCCCTGGCTGGTGTGGCTCAGTGAACTGAGTACTGGCCTGTGAACCAAAGGGTTGCCAGTTCAATTCCCAGTCAGAGGACATGCCTGCACTGCGGGCCAAACCCAGTAGGGGACACTCAAGAGGAACCACACATTGATGTTTCTCTCCTCTTTCTCCCTCCCTCCAGAATTAAGTAAACAAAAGAGAAAGGAAGAGGAAGAGGAAGAGGAAGGGAAGAGAAGAGAAAATCCTGCCCTGGCTGGTGTGGCTCAGTGGATTGAGCACCAGCTTCAGAACCAAAGGGCTGCCAGTTGGATTCCTAGTCAGGACACATGCCTGGGTTGTGGGCCATGTCCCCAGATGGAGGTGCACAAGAAGCAATCACACACTGATGTTTCTCTCCCTCTCTTTCTCCCACCGTTTCTCCAAAAATTAAAAAAATTTTTTTTTAGAAAAAAAGAAATTAAAATCCTATAATAGACATAGCAGGAGAACATGTGGCTATTCCTTAGATAGTAATATTTTGATCTTAGCAAATTAAGTTATTCCTGAATTATAAGTAGGATTGATGATCTAATGAAATCTTTAATCTTAATAAAAAACATACTTCATTTTGGTATAATCCACATTTTAACTTTACATACTTTCCACACACATTTAAGTGGAAAGATCAATAACTTACACAGCATTTCTCTGTTCTTAAAATAAAGTCATATATAAACATCGTCATGACATGCTGTTCTGTTGAGACAATAAAGGCAGAATAAAAAGTAAAAAATCACTGCAAAAAAACATTATAATAATACATACATAAAATGACACATCGTCTAATTGGACTCCCTTTTTGCCTAATACATCTTTTGTACCATTTTAGGTTTCTGATTTTGTTTCAATGTTAGTTTTAAAAAAGTTATTAACACCTCTTTGCCAAAACATTTGTCTGTAGTTATTCAAATTTAGAACATGAAGTTAAATCTTAAAAAATTTCTACTTATTATCTGGGTTAGGAAATTGATTTTTAGGAAACTTTTATTCTAAGACTACAGCTAAGACTTTTTACAAATACTAAAATTTAACTAGTAAACTACTTTAAATTTTCCAGTGAGAATACACAGACAAAAATTTACCAACCATTTTGGTAAATTTTACCAAGATTTACCATAGCATTTTGGTGTAAAAAAAAAAAAAAAAAGCTATGATTACATAACATTACTATGATTGCAGTTATTAATTCCTTGTAACAGTCTCATCGTCACTACTCTAACCATATAGTCCATTAGAAGATGAAGATATTATACTAAAGGTTAAAATTTCCCTAAGTCACTTTTATTTTGGCAGAACATCTTTTTTACTTATTATGAAAATGTTCAAGCATATACTAGACTAGACATAGTAGTACAATGAACAGCCATGAACATGATATCCCCTTCAACAATTACCAAGTTATAGCCAATCTTGTTTCACTCCCCATTATCTCCAACCCCAAACCCTTCCCAGACTGTTCTGAAGTAAATTTCAAACATTATATCACTTCACCCATAAATATTTCAGTATATCTCTCTAAAAGATAAAGACTCTATTTAAAAAATCAGAAGTCTGCCCTGACTGGTGTGGCTCAGTGGATTGAACGCCATACTGCAAAGCAAAGGGTGGTTGGTTCAATTCCCAGTCATGGCACATGCCTGGGTTGAGGGCCAGGTCCCCACTGGGGGCACATGAGAGACAACCATACATTGACGTTTCTCTCCTTCTTTCTCCCTCTCTTACTCTCTCTAAAAATAAATAAATAAAATCTTTAAAAATATAAAAATATAAAAAACAGAAGTCAATATATTATCACACTTAAAAAACATGACTATTTAATTTCATTAAAAATCCAGTCAGCTTGGCAAAATATTTCTTATTATGTTATTCCACAGTAATCACTAAGTAATATTTCCCTCTAAAATACAATGTGGTTTAAAACTAACTCCTTATCAAAACTTTGGGCCAGCTTGCCTTAGCTGGAATCAATTCTACTATTTTGCCAGAGCATCATTATTTCTGCTTCAAGTCCCACTACTGGGACCTTAGTAATATATTGAAAACTGCCAGTACTCCCAGAATAGTGAGACAAATTACTTAGCATGAAATAGATTTATAACAACAAAACACTTTATTGATACTGATAAATGTAAAAGTGAAGTAAAAAAAAAAAATACCAGTGACAGGATAATCTCTTGCTGAAGTACTAAATAATCCCAACAGCAATCATTGCCACACACAGCTTCATAAATCAATGAATCCCAGTTTTTTCTTCTTTTGATCCCTCTATTAGCCTCTATAAATCCAAGAACACCAGGAGAACTTTATTTTTCTTTTGTGTGTGTTTCACAAAGCTACAATAGGATGAAGGAACAAAAAAAGAAAAACTGGATGCAGCTTCGATTTGTTTTTTAAAAGCTGACCTTATAAAGTACAGTGCTTACTTTTTTTCCCCAACTACTGTAGTCATAATGATAGAGGACAGGAATCAGATTCACCCCCATGGGAGGAGGGGAAGAATGAACCAAAGAAAAGTAAGCCACATCCCTACAATTTCTTTGAAATTGCATTTACTATTTCAAATTCATGCAAAATTTAGATTGACTTTATGATAGTTGTTTTAATTTTAAAAATCACATAATTCTTTTTAAGTCTTTCAAATTGGTGCTATAAGATGTGCCTATTTACTGGGTAGTTTTGAGTGAGTACTCCCTAGCATACCTGTTTGAGAAATGTGGACATATAAGACTGTAAACTTGACTTTGGAGTAGAGCGGACCTGAGTACCAAACCCAGCCCTGTAATGACTACCTGTCATTAGATAATTACTTAACCTATTTACACATCCACTTTTTCATCTTTCAAATGGGAATAACAACAATGGCTCTCACAGATTAGATGGTACATAATGATTCGGCTTCAGTGTGGTTCTGAAAGACAAAGAATATTAACATCTTTTCCCTCCCCAAACTTTCTGGGCTCTAAAGTATTCCCTCCCCAGGTGTTGAGATTGTTACTCTCCCCTCCACTACCACAAAATCATTATGTCCCCTTCTAGTAGCTATAATATAGCTTCATCTTTTTTCCAATCATCATCTCCTACTCACACTCAGGCCTTTTATATGGAAATGTCAGATACAAGAGGGTCAAGGGAATTTTACAGAACCTACAGAAACCTATTTATGGTCCCTACTGACCCACAAGGGCCACCACAATGGGGTGGGGGGGCAGGCCGGGGGAAGGAAACTAAGCAAGCAGTATACTCAACTAAGTAATCATTATCTTTACGACCTAGGACTGTATCAACCCAACAAGAAAATCAAGGTGATTGAACCAGAATTAAGTTTGAATCCCCTAGGCCACCTTTTGGAGAGCTGCCACATAGAAGGTTTACCAACCTAGTAGCCTTGGGTTGCTGCTGATAAGAAAAAAAAAACATCGTGCCCAGAAACGGTCAGAATGGAATCCTGAATTGTCAGAATAAGGCTATATAACTTCCTACCCCTTCTGCCCTGATCACTAGCCAGAAAGTGACCAAGATGATATAACCTCTTTTCTGGGGATAGCTGCATTCGGTGACCAAACTGACTTACTAAGGAGAAAGATATTCCAACACTCAACATTCATCCACATACCAGATGCCTGTGGACTGAAAGAAACATGGAAGGTCCCTCAAATATCTTGACTATCAGCTTATTGTTGAGTGGCTTTTACAATAAAAAGTTCACCATCATCAGACTAAAAATGGTCCAGAAAACCTGAAAGCATAACAGAGATTAGTTTAAGGGCCACAACAGTGTGGCCAGTCACCTAACTAGGCTAGGACACCAACACCATAAGCAGAAAAAGTGTCAACATCAGTGAAGCACCACCCATACCTCTAAGAGGGAGGCGAGAGGTTCAACATAGTCAATTTGCTAAAAGCAGGCAGGAACCAAATCCCATGGAGGGTGGTTTTTCTCATTATATGACAAACAGGTCAGGAGTTACAAGTCTGGCATGCAGTAGTACTGTTTGCATCAGAAAAATAAATTTCTTTGCACAGCTGATGATAGTTGATGTGCCGTCACATCTGATACAATGATAGATCCAGGCAAGAATAATGGCTCTAGGCAGTGCAGGCTCAATCATAGGCTTGATTCCAGTGAGATTCAGGAAAGAACAGGCCCTTACTGTGGGCATCTACATGAGTGATCCAGGCATTCTGACCAGCAACTACAATTTGTTTCCACAGTTCACAGCTTCAAAGAGAGCTGTCTTTAATCTGCCACTCTATAGTTTCCAAGTGGCAGACCAAATAGCTAGGCCATTGGCAACAGACCAAAGGTCAGCAGAAATACAAGTTTCATGAAAGAGTAATGACCAGAACTATAAGAACAGCCTTGACTTCTGTCCACGAAACAGGGCAACCACATCCATTATCAGACTGTATGGGTGGTGCAGAGGCTGAACAAGCCCAGAGACAAGGAGAAACAATTAGTTTCAGTCTGGCTGAACCACTAACACACCAGGTGCAGGTTTTAGGAAACCTCTATAAACTGAGGACCCTATCGAGTCAGTTGCTTTGCTTCAAACAATAAAGTACTAGGAAATAAAGCTTCCTCTAAAGGAGAGGTTGAGCCATAAAACATTATGCACCCCCATCCTCTCATTTCAGACAAAGCGGTGAAAATTCTAATGAAAACAACTTTGATTTCTTCCAACAGAGGCTGCAAATTTGCCTTCTTTCACATGTAAGTTAAGTGTACAAATGTAAGTGTTGTCTGAGCAGAGGCAGAAACTTCTGCCTAGCCAAGACAAATCTAAGTACTTACTAATTCTAACTGTTAAAACGAGTGGAGTCTCTGACAGATAGATTGGTGTGTGTGTTCGGGGGTGGGGGGCGGTGGAAACCCTACCAGAGAGAATATTTGAGAGTTAGCAACAACCAGAGGAATGTTCAGGCAACTGTCTTTCAAACTACTTCTTGGTCCTCAGTCTGCAACCACCTCCCTAATCCTCATCATTAACAGGCAATAAAGTAGAGAGAACTACTTAACAATTTGGTCAACATTTTGCTACCAATTCTCATAGACTTTCCCCAAATTGTTAACCAGCCAGCGTGACCCTCACTCTTCCTTTCAAAAAGTCTCGTGTCTGTCAACATTCCATCCTTGTTGCCAAAACTATTAAGAGCAATGAAGGATCTGAGATTTTACCATACTTGCAAACTAACAAGTTAGCCTGCCAATTTCATGGGTGCTGGCCAAAGACCTAGCTAGCCTCCTGAGTTGGAGAAAATGAACTTTATGACTCATGGCAATATGTGTGGTCAGAACATCAGCATTTTCTTACCCAGTTTCCCAGTCCCTTTCCCACAGGGCACCACAAAGTAGGCCAATTGACACCTGCATATGCAGTGGGGTGCATTGCAGAAGAGGACCCCAGAGCCTAGAGAACCCAAATCTTTTAAAAGGAATACTATGGGATGCTCTGCCTGCAGAGTAGCCATCTTTCTGTCCCACTGCTTCACTAATAAACTCATTTTCACTTTAAATTCTTAAAAAAAAAAAAACACTACTACTCATGCCTGCCCTTTGCTCCAAAGGGAGACACTCTCTCTATCCTCCAAGGCTACACAAACATCCTTGAACAAACAGAAACAAAAGCAGTCAGTGCTTCTGCTCACAAGGCATACAGAAACCAAGGAAAACTGTATCACTGGATCCCAACACAGGGTCACTGCAGAATTTAGATGTTAAGAGCCTAGCACAGTAGCTGGCACATACAAAGCAATCAAAAGCTATTTGCTAGCCCCTGGTAATGGGCAAGGAGACACCTGATTGGTGGTATTGCTCTTATATCAGTCAGGGGCAAAGTAGATGCACAGTCCTTAGTTCATCCTAGCTTGATGCCTGTGTTGGTGGCCAGAGCTGTTTCATGCCTGGAGCAAATAAATAAATAAATGCTAATGTTATTATTCCTCCTCCATGGCGGAACTTTTTTTTAAGTCAATTTTAGTTGTATCCTTTGGTATGTGGTTAAAGTGAAGTGGAGACACAAGTCCCCTTATGCTCCCCTCCCTCCAGCAATCACTACATGGTTGTCCATGTCCATGAGGACAGATTCACAGATGGAAAACAGGATATCAGATGCAGGGTTGGTGAGGAGAGAGGAGGTTAGGGGTGGAGAGATTGAGGAGAAAGGACTCATGAACATGGACAACAGTTTGGTGACAGCTGGGGGTAGAGGAGTAAACAAGGAAAATGGGGATAGACTCACAAGTGAGCATTTTAATTTTAGGTTCCATGGGGGAGAAAGAGGGTGATGAGCCTCAACGGCACAGAGACAAAGCTTTCCTGTCACTAACATTTACAGCTCAATCATTAAAGAATCCAAAGAACCAGGGTAAATTGCAGAGAGGGAAAACAACAAAACAAAAAAAAAATGACTGAAACCTAACTCTAAAGCCATTAATAATGGTGTACATAACCTGCAAACTTTTCTGCTTTTCTTTATCACAACTTAACATCTCATCCTTTCTATCTTAACTATTCCTCTATAAACACAAATAAATAGAAAAAGGCTGGTACAATTATTCTGTTAATTTTGCCAGGCTCCTTCTATAAATGGGTCACTTTGAAGTTATAACCCTCAATTCAATAAAACAGTCCAATTTTTATTCTCTCAATGAGATTTTATTATTCAAAATCATATGTCAGCAAAGGATAGATGCCTAAAAATACATTAAAATTTACAATTCTACTCTATGTATTTGTACCATACCATACTATTCTTTCAAAAACATTCACTGAGGCGCTGGCTGGTGTGGTTCAGTGCATTGAGGGTTGGCCTAAGAACCAAAGGGTCGCTGGTTCAATTCCCTGTCAGGGCACATGCCTAGGTTGCAGGCCAGGTCCCCAAATGGGGGCAAGCGAGAGGCAAGTGGTCAATGGTTCTCACACACATCAATGTTCTCTCCCTCTTCCTCCCTCCCTTCCCTCTCTCTAAAAATAAATAAAATCTTTAGCTCTGGCACATGTGGCTCAGTGGATTGAGTGCTGGCCTGTGAACCAAAGAGTTTCCAGTTCAATTCCCAGTCAGGGCACATGCCTGGGTTGCAGGCTAGGTCCCCAGTGGGGGGAACATGACAGGCAACCACACATTGATGTTTCTCTCCCTCTCTTTCTCCCTCCCTTTCCCTCTCTCTAAAAAAAGTAAATAAAAGCTAAAAAATAAAAAATAAAATTAAAATAAATAAAATCTTTAAAAAATAAAAAACCACTGAGTACCTCTTACTAGATACTGTAGGAACAGATGGTTAAGGCCCAGGCAGTTGTTCACTCAAAAAGTTGACAGTAGGGGAAAGAAACATTTGAAGTGATTGTTGACAACCTGACATAAGACTAAAATGAAGAGAAACTACATGAGATACGTAAGAAATGATTAGCCCTGCTGAACACAGATGTTATAAGCAAAAGGTTGGAGATGGATTTTGAAAGCTAAATAGGTTTCCAAGGGACATAAAAAAGAGGTGGGAGGTTTCGAAGACATGGAGTCATGAAACAGTATATTCTACTGTGAGCATACTTGTTTGTATACTGAAATATTTAATTTTCCTAAGTCATAAAAATGGAACAGTACGGAAGATCACAAAAATCAAAGAATCACAGGAATAGATGTAACTTCAAAAGTCATGTAGATCAGCTGTTCTCAAGTGTAGTCCTTGGATCAGAAGTATCAGCATGACCTGGGTCCTGGAAGAAATGCAAATTTGCAGGCTCCTCCCAAGATCCATTGAAACAGAAACTCTGGGGTGGGCATCCAACAACCAGTAGTTTAACAAGTCCAGGTTCTTCTTATGCAAGCTACAGTTTGAGAACCACTGATTTAGATCTACCTTTTTCAGCACTACTGATATTTGAGGGTAGATAATTCTTCAGTTTGGGAGGATGTTTTGTGCATTATAGAATGTTTAGCAGCATCCCTGGCCTCTACCCACTACATGCCAGTAGCAACCCCCAGCTGTAACAACCAAAAATTCTATAGACAGTGCCTAACAGCCCCTGGGGAATAAGAATCACCCACAGTCGAAAACCACTGATCTCAATCAGGGATTAGCAAACTTTCCTATAAGGAGCAGGGAAAATATTTTAACCTTTATAGGCCATGCAATCAACTGCTAAACTCTAATATGCATGACTGTCTTCCAACAAAACTTTATTAACAAAAACAGGTGATGGTTTGGCCCTCAGGATGTAGTCTGCTGAATCCTAATCTAGATCGATTATCTAAATTATAAATGAATGCCCTCAATCCCACTGCTACAAAGTGATTGTCCAGACTCTATTTGAATACCTGATCCAGTCCAGTCTTCTGCTTTGGGGTAGATATAACTCTGGACAGACCTCGATTTTATAGAATGAATATCTGATACCTGGAAAGGATAAATGACTTTCTCAAAGAACCACAGCAAAAAAAAAAAAAAAGCAAAGCAAAATGCTAGAAAAAAACTAGAGCTCTAGTCTGCCTAAGTGCAACATTCTAAAAACTGCCTCCTGCGGAGTTGTAACCATAGAATGTTTACAGTATTATACATAACCATACAATTCTCTGTGAGGCATGCAAATGTTCTAGTACTTTATAGTTACTGAAACCTAGAAAGAAAAGTACTGGTTTCATAGGGGGTGTGGGTGGGAGATAACTTTATCTTAAAAGCCCAGACAGTAAATATTTTAGGCTTGTGGGCCACAAAGTCTCTGTCTCAACTACTCACCTCTATCACTGCACCAAGAAAGCAGTCAAAAAACAATAGGTAAATGAATGGGTGTGGCTGTGTCCCAATAAAACTTTAGGTACAAAAACAGGCAGCCAGTTTATGGGTGATAGTTTCCTGAGTCCGTAAATTCAGTTGGGAAAACAATAGGCATCAACCCAACTACACTCAAGAAATCTGAAGACTCTGACAACCTTTGAGCTTAGAAACATGTCACTAGATTGGAATGAATGGTAGAACAGGAATGACCAGACAAAGTGCCAGCCCCTCCCTTCTTTCCTCTATCTCTCCCTCTGTCTGTCCCTCCCTCCATCCTTTCTTTTCCTTTCTTCCTCAGAGTGTGTCTGCTATATGCCAGGCACTGTGAATTTATTTTATACGTAAGTTTTATCATTTAGAGAAATTTCTGCCTGGTAGTTCTGTTTTTCTCTAAAATGTCAAGCTATCTGAAAAATTAAACTAGAAAATGAACATTTTTATGTATATCTGGATAAAATCTTTGTTTAAAACCAATGACCTTGGACAAGTCACTTGCTTTTTCCAGGTCCAACTTCCACAAAAGAAAAATGAAAAGCTGGAAACAGAGGATCTCCAAAATACTCTGAAGAGAACAACCCACATACCTTAAAATTGTCAAAAATGAAAATAACAGCTAAAATGTATTGAACACTTTCTATGTCAGACACCTGTTCCAATTACTTTACACCAGAGGTGTCAAACCCATTTTCACCAAGGGTCACATCAGCCTTGGGATTGCCTTCAAAGGGCCTAATGTAATTTCAACTCCTTAACAGTTAAGGAGTAGTTAGTTATATTTATACAGTCCTGATATTATTTCAGCTCTTTGAAGGCAACTGCAAAAAAGAGTTTGACACCCCTGCTTTACACAGATTGATTCATTTTTCATACTCATTTTCAATTTCAGGGAAACTGAGGCAAACAGGTGTGAAGTGACTAGTCAGAGATCACAAGATGAGTGAGTGGCACAGCTGTGATTTAAATCCAAGTGAACTGATTTCAAAGTTCATGTTCTTAACCACTAACTACTAAACTTTATTCTACATGACAAAACCTTATTTTTTCCCAATGACTGACAACCCAAAACTAAAACAACATAATTTGTCCCTCTAATAAATAAAGAGAAGAGGATAGTGAACAAAGAAAAGATGGTAACAAGACTACTTTTGGCCACTGCACTTAATCTCCTGCACAAAGTAACCTCCCCATAAATGTATATACAAGGTTCCATGAATATTTAATTTATCCCTAATCCACAACATATCAAAAGATACCTATCCTTTTGGATTGATACTATTTCTACTTGCATAGTCTGGTACCCTCTTTTGTAAAAGGTATCTTTTGTCTACAGCCATACCACCCTACATGCACCCGATTGTCTGTAAAAGGTATCTCCTTGTGTCAACCCAAAAAAGAAAGAAGAGGGATTTACAGCTTCATGAAGAAGAAAAAATGTTATGAAGGAGCAGAAACTACCTACAAGTGTCACCAGTAGTGTCATGAAAGAGTCCATGTTTCAAAGAGGAGTGGATAGGCACATGAAAACCTAACAGCCCCACAGTGATAATCCAATATATGAAAATGTATAAAGCAATTTACATAGCAAAGGTATTACTACTTGGAAAGACCAGAAGGAGAAAACAAAAGCACAACTGTGTTGACCAGGAAACACAACTAAAAGTAACATAAAAACCAATGTCAAATTTGAAAAGAAATAAAGGGACTCAATCTGTGACCACTGAAGTAGGTTCAAGACGAATACTTTCTAGCAAGGCAGATAAGGTTTTGTTCCTGGAAAAAGTCTGAAAGAAAATACCACTAATGAGAGTTGTTCTTTTTTTACTTCACTTAAGTAGTGTTACGATCTATGTCTTTACATTATCAGTAAAGGAAACACAAATAAAAAAATATGAAACCAACATTTAGACTAATCTAAATGGCTACACCACTCTTTTATGTTCTCAGATAAATCATGTTATAAAAATGTTATCTTAGAGGAAAAAGAAATTAGCCTGACAGCTGTAGCCTGGTAGCTTGGCTGGTTTTAGCATTGTCCCAGTACTCCAAGGCTGCAGGTTTGATCCCCAAACACCTACGTACCCAGTCAGGGCACATATAAGAATCAACCAATTAGTGCATAAATAAGTGGAACAACAAACTGATGTCTATCAGTGTATGTGTCTCTTTAAAATAAATAAATTTTTAAAAAAGGAAATTAACATGACATTAACTCAAAGGGGGGAGTCTCATTTTTAGTTCATCTGGACCCAAAGCTAAGAGGTAACTACTAAAATGATCTGAGAGCAACTACAATTCTATTTGGATAACCATTTTTGAATCTGTAAACAAACCAAATGCAGTCTCAAAGTTAGTCTAATCAAATGATTTTTGTTCTACACGTAACCAAAAAAAAAAAAAAGTTAAAGAATTCTCAATCACAAAAAGAATAACATTTAGAACTTTCACCTGAATGCATCTCTTTGTTATAAAAAGACATTAAGAAAGAAAAAATATCTCATGATTCATCAATGCCTGCCTGTTTTCTAAACCCAGGAAATTCCTTTACACCCCCTCCTGGCTCTGGCCAGCCAAAACTGTAGGTGTACTAGTCTACTCCTTCCTTTACCAGCAACATACTATACTAACACTATTACATTTAAAGCTGATTTTTATTAGACTAATCCAAGTTCTAAACTCACTTGCTCAGAGTTAAATTTACACATAATTCATTAAATAGGATGCTGTCATTCTCTACATTCAAAATTTTGGTGGTGCAGCTGCTGTGAAAACAGTATGGCAGTTCCTCCAAAAAATCAAAAGTAAAAATACCATATGATCCAGTAATTCCACTTCTAGGTATATACCCAAAAGAACTGAAAGCAGGGACTGGAACAGATATTTGTACACCATGTTCATAACTTCATTAATGATTCACAACAGCCAAAACATGGAAAAAAGTGTCCATTAGCAGATAAATGGATAAACAAAATGTGGTGTATATACATATAATGTAATATTATTCAGCCTTCAAAAGGAAATTCTGACACATGCTACAACACGAATGAACGCTGAAGACATTATGCTAAGTGAAATAAGCCAGTCACGAAAGGACAAATACTGTATGATTCCACTTATATGAGTTACCTAAAGTATTCACATTCATAGAGACAGAGAGTAGAATGGTGGTTGCCAGAGGCTGGAAAGGGGAAAGAATGAGAAATTACTATTTAATGGGTGCAGAGTTACAGTCCTGCAAGATAAAGAGTTCTGGAGATGGATGGTGGTAATGGTGGCCCAAAGCGAATAAATTTAATGTCACTAAACAGGACACTTAAAAATGGTTAAGATGCAAACTAAATATTACGTGTATTTCACCACAATTTAATTTTTTTTTTAGCCCTGGCTGGTGTAGCTCAGTGGATTGAGCACGGGCTATGCACCGAAGGGTCGCAGTTTGATTCCCAGTCAGGGCACATGCCTGGGTTGCGGGCCGGGTCCCCAGTGAGGGCCATGTGAGAGGCAACCACACATTGATGTTTCTCTCCCTCTCTCCTTCCCTTCCTCTCTCTCTAAAAATAAATAAATAAAATATTTAAAAAAAATTTTTTTTAATTGGGAGCTGTTTTTATTTGGGGGAAAAAATCTTTTTGAGGACAATTTGGAATACATTTGCTTTGTAATGAGTTCACTCATCTACAAAGTCCCAAACCTATTCTATTAAGTAATCTTCCATCATTAAGTAATCAGCTGTAATCTTCAATCCACTTATAAGAAACCAGGTTTTATTTATTTTTATATATGTACATATAAACATGTATGTGTATATAATTATAGTAAAGACTTGGAATCTGGATACCTGAATGATACTGGTTTCTTCCATAACCGAGCGAATCAATTTCCCCACCCAAACCTGAACATAGTAAAATTATGTTCTATTTATTTCATGATTGTTATCCACTCCTCCACTGATTTCAACAGAAATTCCTTCTCTATTGAGTTGAAATAGTTAAAGGCAATACAAAAATCCTTCTCAAAAGTTTCTTCCGTATTAGACATTGAATTTAGAAGAATCTATCATCCAGCAATAATCAAAATCTAAAACTTTATTTTTAAAATCTAATCACATTTAAAAATCATGTCCCTATTTATAAAGGAAAAACTGAACCCTCAAAACTATTTTTAATTTTCATAATCATACAAAGTAAATAGAATATAATTCCACTATGTTCACTTTTGAGTGGGAAACTTATCTACCCAGTTATAGAAGAAACCAGTATCGTCCAAGTCTTCAGCTGCAATCTTTAACATAAATTACCTGGTTCTACTCTGGGTGGTGTGGCTCAGTGGATTAAGTCCTGGCCTCTGAACTGAAAGGTTACCGGTTTGATTCCCAGTCAGGGCACATGCCTGGGTTGTGGGCCAGGTCCCTGGTTGGGGGGCAAGCAAGAGGCAACTAATCTATGTATCTCTCACACATCAATGTTCCTCTTCCTCTCTTTATCCCTCCCTTTCCCTCTCTAAAAATAAATAAATAAAAGCTTTAGTGAATAAATACATACATACATTATCTGGTTCCTATAACTGGATAAATGCTAATTTTAAAAGTTAATCCTATAAAAATCTTGTATAATATTAAAAAATAGAAAAAACAGTCCATTTTAAAACTAAGTCCACAAGAGCAAACTGATCTGGAATCATCATTTGTAAGAGGAATACAAGGTTCCTAAACACACAAAAAAGGCTAATGTGCATAGTTTTCTAAGTAGCTTTTTATTCTACCGTAACGTTTTCTTACAATATGATATTAGCTCAACCATTTAGCAAACAATTGTTCACTGCCAATGCTTTTTTCTGTTTTGTAAATAATTATTCACAAACTGCCATTGGTTTGAAGAGAAAAACTTATTAGAGTGTAGTAATGTAATCAAAATGCATGCCCAATTAAGTCTCAGCTGTAATCTAAGTTTTCTCAGCTGTAATCCAAATGCTTATCAGAAAAATCTTACTTTGCCTGTAAGTACAAGAATCCCAAATTTCCTGTTCTTGGCCAATAAAGTTCACAATATGCATAATATTGATAATTGTCAAAAGTAAGAAGAGATCAAGCAAACAAAACAATAACAACAAAAAAGAAATAAAAGAAAAAAATTTAAGCAAAAGAAAAAAGAAGAGAGTAAGCCGTTACAAGTTATTAGAGGAAGTAAAAAGTTTGGGGAAATCAAAACGAAGTTATAATTACCTTAAAGCTTTCAATGAGGTAAAGCACACTTTTTGTCACTTTCTAAAGCCATTCCTATCAGAACATAAACATTTTATAATAGGATAAAACTGCTCCTGGAAATATAGAGTCCTTTTTTCAAACAACTGAATTTCACATTAGATAAACAACTGCATTGGAGGGAGAGAAAGGATGATGAAAAGATTTAGACAGGCAAAAATATCTCAGGCCACTCCTAATCCTACAAAACACTAAAATCTAATGTTCAACTTTATTTGAGAAAACTTCTGAGTTTGGAAGTTACAATATAATCAAATGCAGGTATGTGCATATTCCTAATAACAAATACCACTGGGTAATCAAAAGAGCAAACTCTGGAAATGGACATCAGAATATTCAGCTGAGAAAAAAAGAAACTTAAAAATAGTCAAAGAATCAATGAGAAAAAAAGCCCATCAAAATCTGAGTAAGGAAAAACATTACCTAAAATGCCAGTGTTACACCATGTCCAACGGTGACAGTGTTAAAGAGGGAAAAGTCTGCCTGTACATAACAGCTTCTAATTTAATGCCAAAATGAATGGTTAAAAAGATCTAACTACAATATTTTCGCCAAACTCAAAAGGCCAAAGGTGGTATTCACAGGGTATTGGTTCTAACTCCAAGTCTTTCATAATGCATACAGCTCTACTTTCAAAAGGCCTCCCCTTAGATATGCCAGTGTTACTATCCTTTAAATTACTAGCAGAGAAAGGACACCACCCAAGCAATTCAAAACTGTAGAAAATGAGAATCTGAAAATATGAATTAATAATTTATTAAGTTTGTTAATTCACTGCAAAGATACTATAGTATATATAATTTATTTGACTCCTGCTAATCTTCCTAACCTCCAAAGATTCCAATAAAGCATCAAAGTCTCAAATGTTTATTTCTTCTTGAAACCGACCAGGATGTCCCGCTACCCTCACCACCTCCTCGTCACCATCCTTTTTTACTCTCCTAAATACAATACACCCACAACATCCCAAACTTCATACCCATACATGCCCCACACCCCTACTCCATACAACACACTCTCATGGAAGAACCCAAACTCCTGACCCAAAACGCCCCATACTTAAAAGCCCCACACTTAATACTCCCCAATTCTACACATGCTGCATATAATACAGGAAACACTACACAGTCCACATTCATAACCCAATTACCATAACACCCCTTCACCCTACAAGTCCCATTCAAGGCGTACCTAACACATTTTACACACAAACAACATACACAGCCTATGAATTACACGTTCCCCGTGGCTCAACACACACACCCAAGCCACGTACCAGATAACACCCCAAACCACTGCAGTGCTCAAATAAACGCTGAGAAGAGGCCACCCTTCTGGCACCGGGAACCCACGAGGTCTGAGGTGGGAGGGGGACAGGGCCAGATACTTCACCTGAAAATCCGCCAAGATCATCTCCCGGTCCATGTTGGACGCCATGGCGGCCTCCGAGTGCCGCGGCTCCGGGAGCGAAGCGCGCACCTGGGAGGGGGACGGCGCCTCCTGCGGCCGTCTCCGCCGCCGCCGCCACCGTCGGGCGCCAAGGGGCGGGCGGGCGAGCCGGCGGGCGGGCCCGCGGGCCGGCAGGCGGGGCAGCGCGGGAGGCTAGGATCTCATGCACTGGGTAACCTTCAGGAACCTGGGCCGCCCGCCTGCGCCCCGCAGAGACCGCGCCGCAGACGCCCCGACCGGGAGGTTGGTTTGGATGCGGATCCGGTCTTACTGTAGCCGGCCAGGATGAGGTCAGGCTGCGAAAGCACGGATTCAGCTCCCTTCAGCCACGGCGAGACCGGCGGGGGCGGGGAAACCGAGCGAACAGGCAGGCGGGTGAACGCCGCGAACGCCTCCGCCTCCTCTTCTTACCCGGCCGCCGCCTCCGCCCCTGGTTGGCTTACACCACGGCTGTCGCACATTTTGCCTGTCATCGAGGTCGCAAAACGCCGCTTTGCGGCTGCCACGTGACTACCCTTCTGTCAAGTGCTGGGCGCGCCACTACCAGGCGGGGATCCGGGCGCCGCTGGCGGGGACGCCAAACTTTATCTGCGGGAGTCCCGCAACAGGTTATTCGGGTTTGGAATTAAGCAAAGCCTTCGCAGTGCCGCTTCCCCTTAGCTGGAGCAGGGATCAGTTTCTGTGCTCTACGTGGTTGCAGTCACGCACATACATATCAAGCCTCAAACCAACTCAGCGCACTCTGACAACCCGTCTAACAGCATTTCATAAATGTGCATTTTCTCTAACACAGTTTCACCAAAATACAACCTCATATAGTCTTTTACACTCAACCTCACTGCCAAAATCAGTTTACACACAGTCACACTTAATCCCAATCCCCCTGACGCCTGCATCATCAGATGGTACACATGGGGGAGACGTGGAAGCTGAGAAATATGTGAATATCCACCCCAAGAAAAAGATGAGCGTTTTCTTGTGAGGACAAATAAAAACCCTTTCTATTATTTTTTAAATCAGGAACACATCTTACAAATGGGGAAAACTTGAGTCCAGCTTTGAATATACTCTGTCTATTTAAGCTACTTTCACAAGTGAAGAAATGACCAATTACTAAAATTTTCAACTAATTGTCAGAAATTGACAGGCTTCGAGCCTCCTTGGTGTGGCCCAGTTGGTCGGGCTCCCTCGCCAGTTCCATTCCCCGTCAGGGCACGTGCCTGGGTTTCGTCCAGGTCCCGGCTGGGGGCGTGAGAGAAGCAGCGATAGATGTTTCTCTCTCACAGGATGCTTCTCTTCTCTCCCTTCCCGTCTCCCTAAAAGTAAATAAAATCTTTTAAAGAAAGGAAAAAGAAAGAAATTGACAGGCTTTGAGCCAAGAACAGCCAAAGACTACGTGCAAACGAAGTGTGACAATATGTAATTGTCCTGACTGGAGGAAGAGTGACTAGGATTATGTTCAACTTTGACATGGGAAAATATCATCTTTGAAATGTAATACAGCATTTACTTGCCTTGGAAAGTATGTAAATTCCTGAAAGCGTGAAGTAAGATTGCTGATTTCCTGCTGTAGAGTTAAAATACAGAATAGTGAAATCACCATATAGAATCAAGACATGGGTCTTTGTGTTTTCTGAACATGAACAAGAGCACTAGGGTGTTCTCAAGACTTAAGTTTATTCTGTGCATTGTCTTAAGTGAAAAGAGTCTGGCCTACAGCTCTTTGTGACAATCTGTATTTAGACCAGCATTAATTAGGTAAGGAATACAACTTTCCATACTCACATGCAATGAAGTCTTTGTTTAATTGCCATCCTTAAGGAAGTAATTTCATAATACAGCTACAATGTGAATCATGAGGTGAAACACAGTACCGCAATTTAAGTGTGGCAATTCAATTGTCCCATTGATGTCTGTCACTCTCAGCACAAAGCAGGTGAATAATTGTCTCTAGATACTAAGCTAGGATAAGGCAGCCATGAAAAGTTGAAGTTTTTCTCTGTGATGACAAAAGGAAAAAAAAAAAAACCCTATTCAAATCCAGTGCTACACAGCTTCTCCATTCTATCTGGAAATTAGAACATTGTAGTAATATAGAAAAATGGGAATACCTTAGACTTTCAGGCATATGGGTTCTAGTAATGCTTTCCCAACTAATTTGTTAGAAGAACTTAAATGTGTCAGTCTCTCTAACTTCAGTTTCTGACATGACTACTTCCAATTAAGAAAATGCATGGAAAACATAAATCATTTTGTAAAAATAAGCATATATTTCATACTCAGCATTCACTACACTTGAGTTCTAACTCTTCCCCTTAACAAAAAGCTTTGAGTCTCAATTTCTTTATCTCTAAAATGTGATTTGTAAAACTTATCTCAGAGAGTAATTGTGAATATTGAGTAATATAATACTTGTGAAAACTTCAAAAACCTTAAAGCTCCCTAAGAGTATTAGTTGTTATTATTCTGTATACCAATTCCTAAATGCTTTTCTCAGGACCAATTCTTTCATAAAACTTGAGCTAACAGGATTCTTCTCCTTTCTACTCACTGCTTTCACTGTCTTATAACACAATTTAATGCTCTAATAAAGTTTGTTAATTTTTTCTCTGTTTCATCTATGCATGTTTTAATCCCTCCCCAAAGGTTGAAAGTTTCTTGAGATTATAAACCATTTCATCCCATACATTTCTACATTCACCATAGTTCATACATAGCAAAGTTCTAAGTACATAATAACTAATACTTTTGAATTAATTTTTATTGGATGTCTAGAATGCACAGGTACTTCGCACGCTTATCTCATTTAATTCTTACAACCACCATTTTACAGCATAAAAAACTGCTCTGAAAGGTTAAGAATTTTCCCAAAGTCATGGTACGAAGTGACAACCTAAGTCAAAACTAGTGCTCTTTCCACTTACCTTATTGCCTCCCTGCAACTCACTCTCCATGCTGCAAAGTTTGTACAGTTCCTGATGAAACTGATTCTTCCTTATGACCTAACTCTTCATGGTTGGATAGCCACTATCCAGAGTAATTGTCCACTACAGGAAGAAGAATAAAAGAAAAATAACTGAAAAAATACTGAATTAAGGAGGAAAATACTGAATTAAGGAGGAAAAAAATTCACTTTTCATTTCTCAAGAATTCCTCCCTTAAGAGGAACTATTTCATTTCAGTGTTACATACTTAGAGAAAAAGAATATATAGAGATTCTCTTTACATAAACATGAACAAAAAATAATTTTTTACTTCTTTACATTTTTTAAATATTTTAGTTATTTATTTTTAGACAGAGGGGGAGGGAGGGAGAAAGAGAAGGAGAGAAACAACAGTGTGTGGTTGCCTCTCACACACCCCCCACCTGGGGACCCAGCCTGCAACCCAGGCGTGTGCCCCAACTGGGAATCAAACCAGCGACCCTTTGGTTCACAGGCTGGCACTCAATCCACTGAGCAACACCAGCCAGAGCCAAAAATATAATTTTAATCTATCCATTCTCATAGTTGGTCTACCACATTAACTTATGGAGCCCAGCCTAATTCAAATACTGTATAGATCTTTTTTTAGAATCTTCATGTTCTCTGATATGTATTACCCTCTTAAAAGGAAATTTTTTCATCTTTCTCTAAAATATATATAATAAAGTTTATTTGTAGTTATTAGGCTAAATTTTCATTTGAAATAATCTTACTCTATAGAGTAGTTGCAAAGATAGCACAGAATATTCTTGTACACCTTTATCCAGCTTCTTCTAATGTTATCACCTACACAACCATGGTACAGCTATCAAAACTAAGAAATTACCATTGGTACTATACTATTACTTATATTCAGGAGATTCTATTTGGATGTTTACATTAATGTCCTTTTTCTGTTCTAGATCCAATCAAGAATACCATACATTATATTTAATCGTCATGTCTCATTAGCCTTTTCCAATCTGTGATATTTCCCTCAGTCTTGACTTTTGAAGAGTAGTGGTTAGGAACTTTATAGTCCCTTGGTTTGGGTTTATCTGATGTTTTTCTGAATTACACTGAGTTTGTGGATTTCAGGGAAGAACACCACAAAGGTGATGTATTCCCAGCCCACGATATCAACATGACTTATTACTGGTGATGTTTTAACCTTGATCCTTTGGTTAAGTTAATCAAGGTTTTTAAAAATACTATTCAATTATAATTCATGAGAAGATTAATACTACTACAGTGTTAGATCCACACTTAAGTAATCAAAATATATTTCATCTAGTGGTTTAATATTCTTTAGGAATTTAGTGCCTAATCTTGGGCTCTTAAGTAATGAAAGAGGTATAAAATTTGGGGCCTCAAGATCTGAATTTAAATTCTATATCCACAACTTACTGGCTTTAAGTTACAATCTCTATAGGCCTCAATTCCTTCACCTGAAAAAACAAGAATAATTATTTCACCTCAAAGAGTTGTTGTAAAGATTAAACAATGTGTGCATCGCATTTTATAACCATGAAATACCATACAAATATTAATTATTGCTATTATGTTTAAGCTTCTGAGTTGCTTACTGGGCAATTTTTTTTCTTACTTTACCAAAAAACTTTCATAAGTGATGTGAGCACCCACATGAAAAAGCCTGCTGAATCTTGGAAATAAAATACCAAAGCCACAATTATGAAATGATAAAAAGGTCCCCCGGGGGGGCACCAGTCTGCTTTCCACCTCTGTTAGATCTATAAATACAACAGAGGAAGACTTTGAACCTAGGTAAAGCAATTGTAAATACCATACACATATTTCCAAAAGTCAATCATTCAGAAACTGTGCACGCTTAAGTCCATTAGGAAAAGTCACAAAGTAATCTGACTGAATTATATTTCTATAAGCCCTTTAAAATGAGTGTGAACTGTTGAAAAAAATTTATTATAGTATTTAATATCCAACTACAAAGCCGCTATTATCAGTGTTTGAGTAATATGTCATTACTATGTTAAAAGAAAAACCACTATTTTCAATGTATAGGTACTTAATTGTGCATCTTTCTTGTACACCATGTTAGAATGTAAGCTTACTGAAAGCAGAAATACTTTTGAATCTACTTCAGTGAACTGGCACTCAATGAATATTAGATTTTCATTGGAGGTACTTTGTAGTACTTACTTATGCTCTCTGAGCTAAGGCAAAAACCTCTGTGCTGCCACTTCTGGCTTACACAATAAGCTGACTAAGCATATATATGCTTTAGGGCACCAGCTACACCAGAGTAAAAAAAAAAAAAAAAAAAAAAAAAAAACCCTTTCTTAAAGGATTTAATATTTCAGCAAAAGCAACTTTGTTGGACTTCTTTACACATTTTTTTGGTTTAGTATTATTTTTATTTTATTTACATATGAGGTGAGGTGGTAAGACTTCAAAATCACTTCAGTGCTTAGTACCTGCAAAAATCTTAATGCAGTTCCACTGCATGCTTCTTAAATTGCCATAAATTTTATTTACTGTTACTAAGTAAAAGTATTTTATTTCACAAAAATTATAACATATGTGTACCTATATATTATAATGAGTTACAGTTTAACGTTCTTCCTCATTACAGTATCTTCTCTTAGCAAGAAACCTAATAATGCTAGAAAGCGATTCTCATAAATTGGATTAATGCCAGTTATCTCTTACAGGCCAACAGTGCTACTATATCATCACACCCTCCAGCTGCACTAAAAAATTACACAGTAAATCCCCAGAATAATCAAAAGTAAATTGTATTATTTAGAGTATTTAGTGGTGAGAAAATGGAATCCTAAATGTTCTATTTAAAATGTCTAAATAAGTATAAGAAAAGAGTTAATTTCTCGTGGTGTAGTTCACGCTTGATTCACATTTCAAGTTTTGTTACCTAAGAAAAAAGCTCTGGTTATTTTTTTTCCTCAACAATTCAGTTAAAGGAAACACTGCCAAATTCCTCCCGGTTTACACGACCCCCCCCCCCCCCCGCCCCACACACACACACCTACCAGCCAGTCTGTTGCTACATGATTATCCAGATGTTTCTGGTGTGTTTTTGTTGCTAATATTCCCAGTATACTTCAAGGAGCTGAGTACAGATGTTGCTTGAGGATACGCTTGCTAGAAGCCGGTACTAATTAGACCACTTGTCATTTTTTGCTTGGTTTCATTTTGACCACTGGATGCATCATGTAACCGTGTTGGATATTTTTAAGAACAAAAAATATAGAAAGCTGTAGTTAATTAATGTTACATAGCTAAAAGAGGAAGTTTAAAAGTACAGAGAGAACTGTTGTCCTCTATGATTTAAATAAATGATTTACATTTAGACACCCTTCCCCCCACCCCCCACCCCCTAAAACAAGCCCCCATCTATGTAGTCAAAGTGAGAACTTTGGCCAATAAAAACGTGGCCTTGTTAGAAAACCCTTGCTAAGACTTATTTTAAGTTGTGCTTTAAAGTTCATTGCTTTTCTCCCTTTCCCTGAAGAAATGGAATATTTCCGTTTCGAGTCCCTGGAACATTAAGGTTTCAGAGTTCGTCCTGATTTCTTACCTATATACCAAGTCTTTAGTACTCTTAAAAACCATTCTATAAAAGACTTTTGCTGAGCACTGTAGTTGCTGTCAGTCCCGAGCTCTCCCTCCACCCCCAGGGCACCTCTGCCCACCGCGGCCCTGGGTCGATCTGGCAGGTGCGAGGCCTGGGCCCGCAAAAAAAAGGAGGCCAAGTTTACACAGCGTGAGCCGCAGAAGAGGCGGCAGCGCAGGCCTGGCCGCCGGATCTTTGAGAGCCTGGCAGGGGAGGGAGCGCAGAGGCCGGCTGACTCTTCGCCTTCCAACAGCCAGCGGCGCCCAGCCGCTAAGGCCCTGTGGCTTGACGCAACCGCGTTAATTAACAGGCCTCTTCCCCTCACGCGCTGCCCCCGTCAGCTCGCGGCTGCCCGGGGTTTCGCGTCGCCAACTCCATTGCGCGGGCCCGCTGAAGAAGGCCGCGGGGCTGGCGGGTGGGAGCAAAGCGACAGACCCAGCGAAGGAGGCGGGGAGCGAGGAGGCGGGAGTCCGGACGCCGGGCGGGGGGCGGAGCGCCAGGCTGTGAGGGGGAGAGAGCGCCACTAGGGCTGAGGGCGGGGCGTGGGTGGTGCCCGGCCTTCCCGCTCCCGCGGAGCTACAACTCCGCGGAGCCTCCTTAAAATTCTGCCGTTAAAATGGGGGCGGGTTTTTCAACTCAAAAAGCGCTCAATTTTTTTCTTTTCAAAAAAAGCTGATGAGGTCGGAAAAAAGGGAGAAGAAACCGGCACCGACTCTGCAACGGCAACAGAGGCAGCAATTGTTTGAGCGAAAAAAGCAGCAAAGAAAGGAGGGAAGAAAAAGAGCAAAAAAGGGGACAACTCTCAAGTGTCTGTAGGAGTGAAGGAAGCAGGGACCGGCGATTTGGGGGAGACCATCTACAAAAGAAACTGTCACTGAGAGCGCTGCGGCTCGGAAGGAAGCTGTGCTACCCAGTTGGGCTCGAGGTCACAGCTGGCTGGCGGCCGCTGTCCTGCGGGTGAAACAAGCTGGGAGCAGAGGCCGGGGGACCGCGAGAGACTGGCGAAGTGGCACGGGTCGCCGAAGCTACTGGGATCTCGCCGAGAGGGCGGCGGGACTAGCAGCGTCCAGGGATTATAGTGACTCCCCATATTCGGAGCTTGGCGCGATCTTCCCAGGACCCTCCCGATCTCCGGAGGCCCTCCGAAAACCGGCGGCCGCAGCTCGCTGAGCGTCTACAGGAGGAAGTCTGAACTGGCTCGGTCGTAGGCGGGAAGTTACCGGTGGGCTGCCCGGTGAAGCCGCGATGCTGCCACGCGCTGCCCCAGCAGCCCAAGCTCCGTAGACGCTTCCCGCATCGCTCTCCCCTCCCTCTCGCTGCTGGAAGTCCCGCAACCCGGTGGGGTCGGCATGCCCCGCTTGCCCGAGGCCGGCCGGGCGCCCGGCGGTCTCCGAAGACGCGCGCCGAGGCTGGCTCCCACAGCCTCTGAGGCTCGGCGGGGCTGTGGTGGCCCGGCGGGCGGGCTCCGGAGCCTTCCCGCGCGGCGTTAGCCCGCGGCTTGGCCCGGACGCAAATTAAGGCTCCTCCGGAGAAGCCGAGGCCACTGAGGAGTCGTTACGACCTATAACTTGAGAGCCACGGAACTACTACTCCCGTTTGCCTTTGGCGATCATCTTTAACCCCCCGGAGTACGTCAGCATCCAGCTACAGCTGCGCTCTCCCAGCAGCGGAGGACTCAGGACTACCCCTTCGGGCGTGACGGATGGAGACCGAGCCTCTCCGAGGACCTGCCCCTGCAGTTCTGGCTCGCGCGGCTCAAGTCACCACCGTGAACAAGGGTGGGTTAATGCCTCCCCCGCCCCCCAAAAAACTCTTTTCTTTCGCGGTATTTTCTCCCTGATTTAGTCCCTTAAGCCTCCGCACATTCCTCGCACAGATCTGTAGTGTTGTAGTGACAGCTCTGCCTACATTTTACATCCAGGCTAATTTACCAGGAATGTGTCTGTGTGTCTCTCTTTTGAATCACCAGAATTCTTCATAGGGGTTAAGCTAAAAAGCAAGGAGCGGAGCCCCTCTCCAATGGCTCAGTTTTGCTGAATAATCACGTGTGAATCGAGGGGCGGGCTTTTGGCAGGCAGATCTTACTAGTATTTACTACCAAGCTCTACTCCAGATTAACCATCCCAGTCCTTCTGTCAGTCTCCGATGCCATCATGCAGCCTGGTTAGGAGCAAAAGAAAGGGAAAAAAGATAATCAACTAATTCATCTTTTCCCGATCGTCAGGACCCTAAAGAATGGCCGAACCTTGGGGGAACGAGTTGGCGTCCGCAGCTGCCAGGGGGGACCTAGAACAACTTACTAGTTTGTTGCAAAATAATGTAAACGTCAATGCACAAAATGGATTTGGAAGGACTGCGCTGCAGGTTGGTATCCAGAGAGGTGGGGAAAACAGGTCAATAATGTTGCCTACGTGACCCAGGTCTCTAAGATAACAGCTTTAAAGCTTTCAGGGGTACAAAATTTCACTGTTTTTAAACCTAGTTGGTTGCCATATTTTATATCTTTAAATGGATCCAACTCCCCAAAATGACGTACTTTGAACAAACTCGTCAAATCCAATAACATCCTCGATATCAAGTGGGTTCCAGGTTTGGTCTTAATTTTTGTAATGTTTTTGTGACGGTGGAGATTTGAAAGTAATCGTAGCAACGCCGAGGTTTTTTTTTGGGGGGGGAGGGGGGTAGACAGCTCTGTAAACACATTATTATGATTATTATTTGAAGTAAATACACTGCTATTAGTGGTTTCCGTACTGTGCTCCAATAATTGACTTTAACGTTAAATTTCTTGACTACTGGCGAGGGTGTTTTTCCTTCAAATTCTTCAAGTTTTGACAAACGACCTTTCCTAGTTTGGAATAGGTGGACTGGGCACGGGGACAGGATGTACATTTCACAGTTAATGTGATACCATCAACCCATTCAGGATTGAGGAGGAATAAAAAGTTGTATTTTCTAATCAGAGCTCAGTTTATGTTTTTGTCTCTTTGGTCATGCCGTGGTATCTTCTAAATTTTAGTAATTAAATTTACAAGCAACAAATGAAACGTATCCAGCTGCCAAGTATTGTACCTGATAATTTTTTTCCTCCTCTGAGCATTATCATGTAACTTAGTTGAAAGTCTTAGAACAGAAAAAAATGAAAAAGTGGTCTCAAATAGATGCTTTATTAGAGTTCTGATGATATATTCTTATGAGCTATTCATATTCGGAAATACCACACTTGAAGCATTGAAAAATGGGGAGACGGTTTTTTGGGTGTTGTGTTTTGGTTACAAGAATTAGATATTTAAGTGGCAGGAGATATACTATTAACTGACAAAGACCATACAGTCTATGTATTTTAAATCAGAATACACTGACCTTGCAAAATGTTCAGTAGAATGGAAGGTTATACATAGATATTAAATAATTTATCTTGTTGTTTCAGGTAGATTAAATGGGAAAATAATTTTTTTCTTTTTCTACTTACCAGATTTGATAATGATACCAATGCCACAAATTTAATATATTTAAAAGTGTCCTATTGAAAACTAAAAGATTATATAAATCTCACAAACAATGAACCACTTAACCCATGTTCAGAATAAGATCTTACAGGATTTTTGACGAACAGGAAGACTGGTAGATTAATACTGAAAAAAGTTGTTTTGATAAACATTTTAAATAAAATTCTGCAATCTTGTTTATATTAAACACACTTATCAAGATACTAACACCCACTTATTGTGGCTTAGTCCTTGTACATATAATGAAACACACACAAACAGGAGTCTCAAGGCTTATTTTCAGTATGTATAATTCTGACACTGAAGCTGTGTCATAACTCAAGAAAGAACTTTCTTTTAAAACAATTTCCAATATTACTATTATTTTCTGTGAAAGATGGCAAATTTCCTTCAACATTTATGTTTATTTAACTTAGTTGTAAAAGTTTTTTTCCTTTGCCTGGAGTAAGCTTTTCAATCAGGATAATATCAAAGGCCTTAATCGTGCATTTGCTTTACGAAGATCCAAAGTGTCTGTTCCTTATTTTTCCCAGTCCAGGTCCTTAAATGTGACTAAATCTTTAGAGGCAGTTATGGCAAAAATTAGATTGTATTGATTTTTAATAACCAAAAAAGTATATTTCATTGAAGTTCTTGAAAAATAATTTATGTATCATTTTTACCATTACCCCAAAGGAAGGACTGAAAGCCAGCAGGGTTTTGTCAACAGGGAAGCTTAATATCTTGACTATCTATACACCTCGCATTTCTAAAACATTATTCATTCTAAATATACTTTATTATATTACTTAATTTGTGATTATTTTCAAAAACAAACATTTCAAAGGGATAGATCAACTCCGTATGTATTTCCCAATGGATTTTATTTAATTTCACAAGTATGTGTCTATTATGCAATCTATTTATTATAAATTTATAGTGTTATGAGTATACCTAAATATAAATGAAACTGGTTAAAATAATGAAATTTTCTGGCATGTTAATGAGACTATTTTTTCAAAACTAAATTATATGTGTTGTATAACTGCATGCTGCTCTACAAGGTATTTTATAATTATAAGAGCATAATAGAGACCTCTTAGTAGAGTGAAATATATCCAAACAACAGGAGATAAGTCTTTATCATGTGAATTATTTGTACTTTGACAGCATATTTTAATACCACTTTCTGGCTTTTAAAGTGTTGGCAGTTTACACATAGCTATTCCTAAATGCCTGACAATAACTGCAAAAGGAAATAAGATGGGATCACCAGTTGATTATTAAATGGGCTTAAACCACAGACAAAGCTGTCTGTGTCTCAAAATACGCATTAAATATCTTATTTTCTCTTCTTTTGCTCACTTGATAATCAGGAGGCTAGTTAGAACTTTAAGAAACAATAAATAACATGGTAGGATGACTGTTTCATTCTTTTCGAGAGCAGTCGCCATACAATCATCTCCTATCTAACACACGGCATATCACAAACTTAGTTTTAGATAAATCAATATTATAAACCATGTAGAACACTTACTTATTTAACACCTTAATAATCAATAACATTTTAAAATATCAAGTGAAGGATTCTAAGCACTGAATATGCTTATTAGCTAATATATAATAACTTGCAAGGAAAAATATTTTTTAAAAACACTTGGAAATTTGGCACTATCTTTTGGGAGAGAACTTGTGAAAATTAATCATTTAAGAAAATATCAGGTCTGGATATTTGAATAGATCGTTTTTATACTAGATGATGGAGTCTGATACTTCTTTGGGAATTTAAAGAAACTCGCTCTCCTTTTCAGTAATTATTTAGAAAATAAATTTTGCTCACATTTGGCTTTCCAGAATAAATACTCTAGGTACATTTCATGAGTATGAACAAGCACAGAGGGAGACTCTTATTTAAACATCAAATTTAATTTCTCCTATTTTAATAAATTCATGAAATTATACAACCTTGTGGAAGATAAAGAACTGAGTTGTGAGTGAATTTTATACAATTTGGACTAGTTTTATTTTATTGATCAATATATCCTACTTTGGGGCCCATTTAAGGTATTCCACCATAGCAGCTCAATTTGTATAAGTTTTCTTCTACTTTTCCTACTAGTAATTTCCTTCCTGCAACTGAATCATTCAAGCTCCATCATTTGAGTCTTTCCCGAGTACTCCTTCACCACAAATAGTTACAAAAATAGGAAAGATGGATATTTTAATATGTTCTTGCAATAGGAGCATTTTAAAGGTTACCATCCTTTCTTCTTTTCTAGGTTATGAAACTTGGAAATCCCGAGATTGCCAGGAGACTACTACTTAGAGGTGCAAATCCCAATTTGAAAGACGGAACTGGTTTCGCTGTCATTCATGATGCTGCCAGAGCAGGTTTCCTGGACACTTTACAGACTTTGCTGGAGTTTCAAGCCGATGTTAACATCGAAGATAATGAAGGGAACCTGCCCTTGCACTTGGCTGCCAAAGAAGGCCACCTCCCGGTGGTGGAGTTCCTTGTGAAGCACACCGCCAGCAAAGTGGGGCATCGGAACCATAAGGGGTACACCGCCTGCGACTTGGCCAGGCTCTACCGGAGAAATGAGGTCGTTAGCCTGATGGAGGGAAACCCGGCTGAGGGAGCTGAGAATCTACAATGAATGTGGGGAGGGGTCTCCCACACTGCCTTGTCTGTTTTGTCAGTTAAATGGTTGGCTGTCCAATTTTAATACCATGCTAAAATTCAGTTTTGTCATATTTTAAGCAGCTTTTTAAATCTTCTGAAACTGCTAAATGGAAATCTTACTGCAGGCTTATGAATATATTTAAGCAACATCTTTTCCATCAACAAAATCTTAAGTTCTAACACGTAATTGCAAATAGCTTTGTCTTATTATTTTATCTTTCCTTGACTTTTTTCTTCTCTCTTTGCCAGTCTCAATACCCAACTTGGAGACTTTGTTTTAAAAATGGGTTGTCTTATGCTTCTTTTGCCTTAATAAAACACTTTTGCAGAACAGGAAAATGTCTTTCTGTGATTTCCACTCCTCTATAACCCCCACATAATTTACCACTTGCTAGAATATCATGATGATTTATGTCATGATACTAGAAAACATAGACCAGTTGAAAAACTAGACATATTTTCTTGAGGATTCAGTTATTCTTTTCTTCCTCTCCTGATGCTTCACTCAAAAGAGTTTACTTAGTGCTTTGTATTTTTGCTTTAAAATAGGATAAGAACACTTTTTTTTAAAGATCAAACCTGAAATCATTTCAGCATGAATTTATCCTAAGGTTCAATCTCCCCTTTTTCTGAAACTTAAGTTAAATATTGGAGAAACAGGTTTCAGAATAGCGATCTAAAATCAATTATGTTAGCTCTAAAAGCTACACTTGTAAAGGAAACTCACCTTCAAAGTGCTTCCTATTAGTTGATTTTTTTAAAAAATCACAAATGAAAACTGGTTACTTAATAAATTTTCAAAAAATGATACCATGAGTATACTAAATGCAACACTGACTTTTTCTCCCTGGATGACAGAAATGTAAAATTACAAAATGTTTAAGTATTAAAATAATGCAAATATCAACTTTAGGGGATAAAAAGCTCAGCAAGAAAAATATATAAATTACATATGAGTATCATAAATAATTTAGGGCTGCAGTATAATAAACATAGAAACTTTTACAATAAATAAATAGGCTACTCCTACATCAAGTACTTAGTTACCACAAAACTTTTTATTAAAGGAATACAAAATATTTTTTAGAATAATTTTGAGTGAAATAGAAATATCAAATTTCCAAGAAAGTTTTCCAGCGTCTACTATTTACTTTGTCATTTTAATTAAAGATTTTAACCAAAGGATTTCAATGCAGTTACCATTTATAAATTTATAAATACTTCATTTATCATCTCCCACATGAACAAAGATATTTTATGTGAAAGTTTCTTCCTTCTGCTTCATAAGCTCTCTGCTCTCCCTCCAAAAAGAACAAAATACTTCAAGGTTTATTGAAGGACATGGTTCGGATGCCTGCCCTGACAAGGACTGGAATGGTTGCAGGCAAGTGGCTTTCAATAATTTGTTTTCCATGATAATATAAAAAAGAATATAGGAGAAAAAAGTTTAATATTTTTCATTTGGCGTTAAAGCTCACCTTCGCTCAGTAAAGTGCAACAAGATTTCAACTTCTGCCACCTCTAACCACAAGTTACTGAAAAATGTATTTTTGACAGCAACATAAAATTAAATTTAAAACACATTTTGGGAAAATTTAGAAGAAAGTAGAAATTGTGATGGTTTTGAAGAAAAATGTGTTGTATTTGGATTTTAAAACTAGGGACAATGTACAAAACACTACTTAAGTAAGAGTAATATTTTCTAAACACAAGACTATTGCTAAAAAATAAAAACCCTTCTTACAAGTTTCAACAGTAATGAAGGATGTTTTTGAATTCAAAGTCAAGTTTAACGGTCTTTTCAGTATCCACCAACTGTCAGTATTAAAATCGCCCTTTAGAGATTTCAAATATAAAGTTATAGGACTTTCATAAAGCTAAAAAGAAGTACTTCTGCAGTCGCTTTGTTCTTAGATGGTTGGAGCACAATAAAGGGAGAAGGAGCTAGGAATTAAACATCGCCACATTTCTCTGGCTCTTCGCAGGAAATAGCTTTGCTAATTTAAGTATTTTAGAAATGAGTTATGTGGTCCCATCTAGGAAATATGAAAAGCCATTATTCATTCTCTCAAAAACCTCAATAATATTCAGTAAGACTCTTAAATATGCTGAAATGTATAGGATAGAAAAATGGCGTTGGTGAGTTTAATGGGGTCTAATTTGCAGCCAGCTGAGGTGGGGAAGGGTCTGAACTTACTCAGACCCTGAGTGGAGAGAGGCAAGTGCTAATTTATAGAGTGTTCGGAGCCCCAGGGGATGACGCTATAAGAAGGATGGAGGATGCTAGAGATGCGCTCTTAAATTCAGTTATCCACTGTGTCCGCATCCACGTCGGGAAACGCAGGCTCAGCCTTTACCCAGTAAGAGCTGAATCGGGACTTACACCTGGGGGAGGGGAGCACTAACACTACCTCAGTCAGCGTTCTGGTCCCCGAGCCATTAGGCAAGCTTCATTTTTCCATATTTCTGTAGTGAATCAACAGTTTTCTCATAAACATTATGCATCTGGTAACGGTGTGATGAGCTCGTAAACACACACAACACTGGCTGATTGATAAAAGAATCCTGCTCCGGGCAAGCAATTCAATTGATAACACAGTGTTACAAATTCCCCCTATCGTGTTTATCAGAGTAACGTTGTGGAATCTGTGGCCCGGGACTGGTTTCGAAATCTCAGTTCCCAAAAAGGTGTTTTCGGCTTTTGCCCGGGGTGAAAGCAACAGCCCAGAAGCGCTGCAAGATCACAGCGCTGGAGCGAGAAAGGGTCGTATTCTCTCTCAGCCTTCCTGACTTCGCTAAGTGACCTTCATCAAATGGCTCCGGGGGCGGATGGGGGGGGGGAGTCCCTCTCTTGGTCTCTAAGAGACAGTCTAGATTTTACATGGCAGTTCAACACACACACACACACACACACACACACACACACATTTATGCACACAAACAGGTCCACGCAGGGATCTAGTGAGAGGCAGGAGACAATCTTCCAGCCTGAGACCCGGGGTAAAAATCTGACCGTAGCCAACCCAAGCCCCCTCTGGAGGGGCCGCGAAGACATCCTTCTGTCCCTTCGAGACTGTCCAGAACCCAACTACACGCAGCTCCCTGATCCCTAGTGAAGAAGCTGGAGCCCAGAGCTCCCGCAGGGCGCGCAGAAAAGCCCGTGGTGGGGGTGGGGGAGTTTCAGAACCGTTAGCTCGCGTTTTTTTTTTTTCTTCTTCTTTTCCCTCCCTCGCTAAGGTTTCTTTTCTTTTCTCTTCCTGTCCAAATATTTCAAATTTCCGCGCCTTAAATAACAGTCTCTTTTTATTTAGTTAGTTTCCTCGGCAGGTTTGGCCGCCCGCTTGTCTCTGCCCCCCATTGGGCCCGGGGCGCCTCGGGCGCCTCGAAGCTGCCTGCAGCCCCTGCTCGCTGCCCCCCGGCCCAGCCTTCGCGGCGCAGGACTCCCGCCGAAGCCACAGCCCCCTCTGGCCGCGACCTCGCCTGACCTTGCTCTCGGGGCACCCAGACCCAACTACGGCCGTCCCCCGCCCTGACGCCTGTCTGCCTCCCAACTCGGCTTCCCTCCCGGGACTGCGGAGCCTCGTCTGCTTTGGGGTATGGATCCCACAAGCCGCTGAGCGGCCCAAGGGTCGCAGCTATAGGAACGCAGCGGATGGGAACCGGGAGGAGGAGGTCAGTGGCCGAAGCCGGCCCCAGCCCCCACCCCGCGGGTAACCTTGGAGGCGCCCTCGGAGTGAGTGAGTGCGCTGCCGCCCCAGCCCGCTGGGGAGAGCGGGCGAGCGGCACCGTGGGCAGTAGGCGGGAGCTGGGGGCGGGGAAGAGGAGCGGGCCCGGCGCCTCCCGGCCGCCGCCGCGGCACCCCGGGAGCTGCGGGCTACGGGGGCGGCAGGGGTCCCCCGGCCTCGGCCCTCAGGCAGCAGTCTCGGAGGAGGCGGCGGCCATCCCACTGCATGGTCCCCTGCGACCTGCGCTTGAGGACTGGGGCCGAAGGGTGACGTGGGAGCAGGGGCGGCAGGCGGGCGAGTGCCTCGCTCTCTGCAGAGGTGAGCTGGCGGCGGGGCACGGCGCGGCTGCAGCAACACCAAGCCCAGTGCCAACGCCAGCACTCCCTCCTCCTTCCCCACCCCCCTCTCCGTGACAGCTGAGGACAGCCGGGCTCCGAGCCTCGCGTCCAAATGCGTGGAGGCAAATACCTCTCAGGCTTCTCAGCCCTTAGACTATTCATGAAGATTCCCTACGGTGTTGATGTTGCTCCCATAAATTACTAAAAGTCCAGGACTGAATATGCACGTTCATTTGGAAAGACCCTCAGAGTGAAACACCGAGAATTGTAGGCCCACAGTGACTTTGTGTGGGGCTGGGGTGCGCAAAATACCTAAAGGCGTCTTCTCGGTTTTTCAACCCAGAATAGATCCGAAAATCGAGTATGGATCATTAGCGATGCCTCAAAAGAATAACCTCTACCCCCAGATAAGAGTATTAACTTGGTAAATTAAGGTTAGAGTGAAATGTTTTACCATCTGCTATAGAAACATTGTGTGAGCTTCAGGTGTTACGATGTGGGTTTGGAATTTTCTGTGCCGTTTTTAATCCTGAAAGACATTAAATAACAGCATGGTAACACACCCGGTAAGCGAGCAAAGGTTATCCTTGACCCCACAGCACCTGCAAAAGCACAAGTGTAAGTCATATTTTGCTTCCTGAGTTCTAAAATGGCTTCTGAACCATCCAGAGGTATCAGCACATACGAGGAGGGGGACGAGGTGGGGCAGGAGGAGAGTTTGTACATTTTTAAAAATTACACAGATATTATTACACTTCAGCTATTGCACCTCACCTCTCTCCGCCTCCACCCTCATTGGTCAAGGAAGAATTTTAGTGTAGGCCTATTCAATAATTCTATATACAGCTTTTTTCTCTTCTCTCACTCCCCCCCCCAAGAAAAAACTAGTTAGCCAAAACATCAGCTCTTTTGGGGAAGAAATTAAAAAACCACCAGTCCTTATCCAAACTATCCATCATTTCTTTTGAGCACTAAAAAGAAACCCTACATATAACCACTACTATGAAAGAAGAAATAATTTAGCAGGATCCCAGATGCATTCAAGTTCGTATTGATAGAACAGTATTTATTGTCTCTTAACATCAAAATAATGGGGTAGTTTCAGGATTATGTGAAAAGCTCAAAAATCTCCATAGAAATGTTTGGAGACAGAGTTTCAGCTTTTCTTTACATTTCATCAGTACAGTAGTTACTTAGAAAAAAGTGATATTTTATCTGGACCATATAGAGCAGTATCATGCTAATTTTCTTTTAGTTATATGCCTTAGTTTTTCAGATAAGTTGTGTGAATAGTGAAAGTTTACATATAAAACTGATATCTTTTACTCTTAGAGTTTTAATTTAGAAATGCAACAAAATTATTACACCCATATTAAAATATGGTCCACACCACTGTTTCTTCTAAGTGTACAGTTTACACAATTTGCTAGTAGAAGAAGTCTGCCCTGAGTTTAAAATTCATGCGTTGGAAACATGATCTCCTAGAGTAAAATGTAACTTACTGGTCTTTAGGACTAATTATTTTATAATTTGGCTATTCTGTGTACAGCTAATGTAATAATATTTCCTTCCTTTATGTTTTGGAACTATTGTAAAAACCACTTGGGCCCAAATAGTTCTTGTTTCACATTTTTCTCTTTCAGATTTTTTTTTTGTGGTTTTTTGTTTTTTGTTTTTTTGTTTTTAGCAAGAAGTGACTGTCCTGAGGGATGCAGCAGCATTCTGATGCCCATTCTGCTAATTCAAGAACTTCAGACATAACTTATACAGGCCATTTAAAAAGAAACATGCAGTTCTTCTTTGTCAAAGTTTAGAACAGATATGAATGAACATTAACACTTGAAAGGCCTAGAATCATCAATTCATAAATCAGTTATTATATAATAGTGATGATTCAAGATGAAAAATTTAAAACCTCACATATTAGGAGAATAAATGGTATCAATTTATTAAATTGAGTAGCATTTGCTGATGCTTAATAGTACAATCTTCTCTATCTCAATATTCAGATAGGCAATAGTGTATATTGTGGTATGATTTGTAACTGTGAAAGATAATATTATATAACAATCATCATGAAATATAAAGGTAATGATCATTCCAGAGTCTCTTTCTCGATGTTAAGTAAAATATAGTAAAACCAGTCTTTAAAAAAAAAAAAAAAAAAAAAAAAAAAACCCTTCACTACACTCACCTATACTTTTGGCTGTCTATATATATATATTTTTTTATTTTTTATTTTTTTTACCTTTTTTGCCTTTTAGATGAAGGCAAAAAATTTTAGGTGATGAACAAAAATAGCATGTAGAAAGAGGTTTCCAATTCTCCTTTATTCCTTCGTCCTCTGCCATCTATTTCTCTACTCACAAGTGTTACTTCAACTTAAAAAATCACATTTTGTGATGCTAAAAGGTAATTATTATTCTCTTTAATTTAAATTGACCATAGGCCTATGAGTACAAGCATTCAGCCTGTATTTTATTTAAAATAAAATGAACTAAGTGTAGGTGTTAAGTTGTTGCAAGTGTGTATTTATGTTTTGGGTATAAATTTGTTGGAATCTTAAAATGTATTTAATATTTTGACATATGCTGAGATTTTCAGCACACAATCAATATTTTTAAAATCTTAAATGTAATTTCTGGTCTTTGGAAAATATTTTTTTTTAAAGAAAATAATTTAATGTATTTTAATTTGCCATATTAAGATGAGGCTAATTGTTTTAACTAATAAAATGTTAAAATGTAGGTACTTATAGAAAAATATGGAGAGAACTATGATATCAAATCCAAAGCAATGCTTTTTTTAAACAAATTATTTCTACTGGTAAGTGGTCTATTTTAATTGTAGTGTTTATTATTATTATTTTTTTGCACTTGACACAGAGACAAGACTTTTCTATGTTCATCTATGAGCATATAGTTAGTATTAGACATGTAATGAAAATAATACTTTGTTCTATATGAGTATTTTTGTGTATATATGTGTATGTTTAGATATTTCTTACTAAAGTTCAATACTGAGCAAATATTTTGAACAAATAGTACCAGTTCACTTAACATTACTATTTTTAAGATATTAAATTATGATCCGCTACAGAAATATAAGTTGAGAATTTTTTAATATAGTTGAGACCATTTTCATTAATGATTCAAGGAAGGACAATAAATTAAAATCTCAGAACTGAAAACACTGATGCAGGTCCCAGCTCTACCTAAGTTTTGTTTCAAATTCTTGTCATAGGGCAAATATGTATGAAGGCCTCTTAACATTCGCAACTAATGTAATCAATTTAAAAATATTAGAAATAGAATTGCGATAGCAACATGAGGGAAGAATGCATATTTCAAATGTTTTAGGTAGCCATCCCTGTAAGTTAATTTCATATTAATTACATGATGGGCAATTTGCTAAATAATCCAAAATCAAGGACAAAACAAGACCAGTAAAAGACATTTGCCCAAGAATTCAAAAGCAGGGCAAGTAAGACCAAAAAAAATTTTTAGACACTATCACGAGAGATATAAACAAATTAATTTTCTTGGTATTGGTAATTTTACAGTTCCCAGTGATGTTTTTACCATTTCACTTGGATAGTGCTTTTAAAACACATAACTAGAAAATAACCACTTACTATTTATGGTCTTGCTTTTAAATTACATATATATGTTTTACTCATCTACAATAGACACACATTCTGCCCCAAAATAGCAAGTTCAGCACCATTCTAAAATGATGAGTGAATGCAGCTGGGCATGTGGTCTACGTTGAGGGGCTGTTTAATATGAAGCCTGAGTAGGGCCACATGGGAAAGAACACAGAACTGACCAAATGCTAATTTTCTTAAGAGTAATCAAAATGACTTCGAGCTAGTTTAAATTGCTTCGTTTTTTAAGCTATACCATGTACCTACTGGAAAAGCAAATAACTTTATGCAAAGACAGCTAAAGGAATAAGTACATGTTGCATCCAGAGGGACGTCACAGATGTCATGTGGAAAATATTAATGTAGCAATATAAAAGAACTGTACATAAGAACATCAGCTGAAAATACATGATTGCTTCCAATTTTTCTACAAAAGGTTAATGTATCATGTCTTAAAGATTTAAAATGCACAGTTCTTCAAAATATGACTAATATCTTAAAAACACAACAGCAACCTATTAACATTCTAATTTTTAAAACTTCCCCCGCAAAGTACTCCAGAGTACTTTTTAGTTCATTCATCCTATTGAAAGATCATGCACCATACTCTAAGACTAGCAAATAAAACTTGTTGCTTAGCAACATAAAAGAACTTTAAAGATCAGTGCTTTCTAAGAAAAATGTTCTGTCTGGAATGACGAGGATGAAGATCTGAGAATTTTTAGTAACACTTTTTCTTAAACAAATAGATAATATTTAGAATCAATATACATTTAATTTAACATTTCTACTATAGTATAGTAACATTTTACATCATTATTTTGAGTTTAAGTGTGTGGATTTAAGCTATAGAACTCTGCCTGGTCATTGGGAGGTTTCCCTTTATTCATAAACAGAACAGCCTGAAGAAAAATGAGATCAAAACATAAAATTCAGACATAATATCAAGTTCAGAACATAATGATAGTAAATCAACCAACAGAAAAATTTTCTTACATGAAGATCATCTATTAATTTGGGGAAAAGTGGTAAGGACAAAATGTTTAAATCTCTTTCCATTAGATTAAAAGATTACTACTGATTTCTTATCCAATATTATAGGAAATAAAGTCCTAAATATTTAGGAAAGGGATATGAACATCCTAAAAAACAAGCGGGTTTCCACTAAGAAAGTGTCATAGTAATCGATCTGATAGGATTCTCTGAAGATATTTTAACGTAGTTATATGTTAGCATATAAAGTGTGCTGAATTGTATTGAATTTTGTCATCAATTAGTAGGCTATTAAACTGTATGTATACCAAGAAAAATAGGACACATTTTAATAAATGTCTTTTTTGGTGCTTCTTAATTTATACTTATATTAATTCAGCTTACATTTCAGTAAGAGAGAAAAGAAACAAAATAAACTATGTTAATACATCAATATTTTTCATTTTCTATCTGTATTACCTAATTTAATTTAACATAATATTTATAACCCCTTCGTGGATTGGGCTTTATTCTCCCATTTTACAAATCAGGAAACTCAAATTTAATGATGCTTTATAACTTGCCCGTGGTCACAGGCTGGTCATTTATAGCATTAGGATGCAAACCCTTGTTCGTGTGTTTGTTCTTTACTCCGTCATGGCCAGATGGAAAGTTCTCTCAGGGAAATTTCAGTCAACTCAACAATCCCACATTAAGGACCCATAATTATAGTCACTTAATAGGTTTATAATCTTGGAACTAATTATATCCAAGACTTTCCACATCTGTAAATGGAGGTAATAATACCTAATTTGCCATGTTATTGTAAATAATAAAGGAAATGTGTATAGATGTCCTGGTATTCAGTAAGCCTTTAATAAGTGGTATCTATTATTATAGGGAATACAGAGAAACAGAAAACCATTTTTGACCTCAAGGAGCTTAAAACCTATTTGGGTAAATAAAGTTTATGTATGGTATACATATAACAACTGGAATGCAAGCAAGGTAAGAGCAAATACATGCCTGTATTTGGTACAGATTGCTCCAAAAAAGCAGCCTTATTAAGGAAAATCCTATTAGGAGGCGAATGATATGGATTTAATTATACTATAGTGGAAAACTTCCCTTACTGAGAAAATAAAGGAAAGTCCCTTTAAAATAATTGGCTGTTTTTCTAGCATGTACTCTCTGAGCTTGTCTATATCTGACAGATATATCAGGTGGACAATGGAAAGTGACTGCATGGACATTAGCTTTCATTATTTTGGAATAAATGACAATGACAACTGATTCAAGTGGAATAGAAAAATACCTAGAAGTTTCTCAATCACTACATCATGGGATCCATAGTAAGTAGTAGTCAGTGTAGGAGAGTGAATAGATGGCTTTAGGACCAAGGAAACTTCGTTTTGAACTCTGGTACTTACTATGTATCTCACCTTTTTTTTTTTAAGCTACTCTATTTTTTTTTAAGATTTTACTTATTTATTTTCAGAGATAGGAGAAGGGAAGGAGAAAGAGAGAGAAATATCAATGTGTGGTTGACTCTCGCACAACCCCTACTGGGGACCTGGCCCACAACCGAGGCACGTTCCCTGACTGGGAATCAAACTGATGACTCTGGTTTGCAGCCCGCACTCAATCCACCGAGCTACACCTACCATGGCTGTGTATCTCACCTTGAAACAGGAAGTTAATCTTTATGATCCTCATTTCCTCATTTGTAAAATGGGGACAATAATATTTACTTTATAGGGTTGTAATAATTAGAAATAATATTTATTAGCAAGTTATTTCATAATCTAGGAGGCTTGGAAGGCCACACACCTGAGACTTTTAGTTCTATTAATAGAAAGAAGAAATCTCTCTTAAGCGACCATAAACTTGAGTAACAAACATTTATGGATTAAGAATAAAAACTTTGAATTAAGACTTAAAGTCATCACTTCACACAACTTACTCACCCATGCATCTGACCTATATACAAATAGTCAGTTTAATAACTACACTTATTAAATACCTATTATATGAGAGGTATTTTTCTATTGAGTATTAAAAGGTGACACACCCTCTCAGCCCTCAAAAAACTAGCAATTTAGTGAGAAACATATCATATACAGAGTATAATAGGATCTGATGCATAATGAAAGCATAAAATAAATAATAAATTAGACTTGGAAACTAATAAATACCTGAGAGAAACCAAACACCATTTTCAGAAAGTTACTGTAGAAGAGTCAAGCAGACTTTCATCAACAAATTGAAGACTAGATTTCCTGAAAAATCTTTCCAAAACAAAACAATTTACTGGATAAAATATTTTTAAAAAATGTACCTTGGAATGCAGAGTTGCACTGTTGAGAAAATAAGAGAAATCTACAGAGATCAAAAATGAGTAAAAGTGAGTGCTGATGCTGATCTCTAGTGTATTAGTTTCCAGATGCTACCGTAGCAAAGTACTGTTGTGTGGCTTGAACAACAGAAATTATCTCACACTTCCAAATGCTGGAAGCCTGAAATCAGTTGGTTCCTTCTGAGGGGTGGGAGAGAATCTTTTCCATTCCTTTCCCCTAGCTTCTGGTAGCCTCAGGCATTCCTGGGCTTGCTGATTGTGTTCTTCCTGTGTCTTCGCATTATCTTTTCTCTGTTATGTGTGTCTGCCTCTGTATCCACATTTCTGCTTTTATAAGGACACCAGTTATAATGAATTGGGGGCCTACAGTAATAACCTCATCTTAACTTGATCATCTGCTAAGACTATTTTCACATAAGATCACATTCACAGGTACTGGAGGTTGGGACTGCAATTTTTTTTTTTTTTTTTTTGAGAGGGGCACAATTCAATTCACAACAACTGTTAACCTAAAGTTTGAGTTTTAAAGAGACTCAAGGGGAGGATAATAGATAATGCTTAGGACAAGAGCTATTCAACCTTTTTCATCTCATGGCACACATTGACTAATCATTAAAATTCTGTGGCACACCAAAAAATACCATGTTTTTCTGACCATAAGACATGCCTAGATTTTAAAGAAGGAAAATAGAAAAAAAATTTTGAAGCAAAAAATATGGTAAAATATTTAGTAACACAAATAACATAATATTTCACCAATTTAAATGTAAAGCTACATTCAGACTATAAGATGCACCCCCATTTTCCTCCCAAATTTGGGGGGGAAGTGCATCTTATGATCCAAAAAATACGGTATATTTTTGTCCACCTGACAAAAAAATAGGTACAAAAATATAATAACAGTAATTACCTACCCTTTTTGCTCCAAAGTGACTTTTTAAAAAATCAGGTGCCTATACATGTATATAAGGATTCCTGGTACTAAGAATTAACCAATCAGACACAAACTTATTATGCAACATGACCAATAAAATGCAACGCTATTAAATGACCTGTATATTTATGTTTCAAGACAGGGCATTCACACTGGTTGGCTATTTTTCTGTTCTGAATACCCCAATGAATAATATGCTCAAGGAAAAGTTAAACTAAGTATCTGTTCAAGTATCTTACCATTTCTTTTTTAAAATTCTTACCCAACGATATTTCCATTGATTTTAGAGAAAGAAGAGGGGGAATGAGGATGGAGAGGAGGGGAGAGAGAGAGAGAAACACTCATCAGTCACCTCCTGTACAATACGTGCCCTGACCAGCTGGGGTCAACCCACAACCCAAGTGTGTGCCCTGACTGGGGATCAAACCCTACAACCTTTTCGTGTATAGGATGGCATTCCAACCAACTGAGCCAAGAGCTATTTTGCCCATTTTTATTGGTTTGTGTGTGTGTGTATTTTTTTCTTATTGAGTTTTTGAGAGTCCTTTATATTCTGGATATACATCCTTTATCATATATATGTTTTGTAAATATTGCCTCTCAGTCTCTGGCTTGTCTTTGCATTTTTAAAAAGATTTTATTTATTTACTTTTAGGGAGAGGGGAAGGGAGGAAGAAAGAGAGGGAGAGAAACATTGATCAGTTGCCTCTCACACACCCCCAACTGGGGACGTGGCCTGTAACCCAGGCATGTGCCCTGACTGGTCATCTAACCAGTGACCCTTAGGTTTCCAGGCCGGCATTCAATCCACTGAGCCACACCAGCCAGGGCTGCTTATCTTTGCATTTAACCATGTCTTTTGAAGAGAACTCTTTTTAATTTAATGATGTACAATTTATCAGTTCTTTTTCTCTTCTGCTTCATGCTTTGTGTGATCCAAGAAATCTTTGCCTAAACTAAGGAAATAAAGTTTTTCTCCTACAAGTTTCATAATTTTAGAATTTATATTTAGGTCTGTGATATATTTCAAGTGAATTTTTACATATGGTTTGAAGTTTTTAATATATTTTATATAAGATTTGGAGTTTTTTTCCCTTATGTATGTATATCCAATTGTTCTAGGGTCATTTGTTGAAAATACTATCCTCAATCATTGAATTATCTTGACATCTTTGTGAAAAATATCAACCGACCATATATATGTAGGTCTAATTCTGACTTTCCATTCCGTACTACCGATCTATGTTTATCATTATGCATATGTTACACTGTCTTGATTCCTATAGCTTTATAAAAGTTGAAATCAAGTAGTGACTTCTCCAACTATTCTTTTTCAAATTTAACATTGATATTCTAGTCTTTGATTTTTACACAAATTTTCAAATGTTAGCATTAGATCATCAAATCTCAAAAATGGGATTATTTTGGACCTATAAATTGATTTGGGGAGAATTGACATCTCAACAATTTTGAGTTTATTTGACCATGAAAATCTCTTTAATTATTTAGGTTAAAAATTTCTTTTGTTAATATTTTGCCACTTTCAGTGTTCAGCTCTCACATACATTTTACTAGACTGTTCCTAAGTATTTCACATTTTTATGCTGTCTTTATTTCAATTTGCAATTATTCATTACTAGCCTATAAAAATAAATTGACTTTTGAATACTGACTTTATATTCTGCAACCTAACTAAGCTCATTAATTATTTTAGTTTCTTTTTTGTTGTCATTGTGTGCAAATTCTTCTGGATTTTCAGCATAGATAACCATGTTGTCTATAAATAAAAATAGGTTTATTTTTTCCTTTCCAATCTGTGTCTTTTATTTCTTTTTATTTTTAATATTTTTTTATTTTTTTAAATATTTTATTTCTTTATTTTTAGAGAGAGGGGAAGGGAGGGAGAAAGAGAGGGAGAGAAACATCAATGTGTGGTTGCCTTTCACATGGCCCCCACTGGGGACTTGGCCTGCACCCCAGGCATGTGCCCTGACTGGGAATCGAACCCTTTGGTTCACAGCCCGCACTCAATCCACCGAACCACATCAGCCAAGGCTTATTTCTTTTTCTTATCTTACTGCACTGGCTATGACCGCCAATACAACGTTGAAAAGAAGAGATGAGCATGGACATCCTTTTCTTATTCCTGATCTTAGGAGGAAAGCACTCAATCTTTCACTATGATGCTAGATCTAGATTTTTCACAGATGTTCTTTACCAGGTTAAGGAAGTTTCCTTCTATACCTATTTGCTTATTTAAATGAAAAAAACCCACATAGATATGGAATTTGTCAAACATTTTTTCTATTTTTATTGGCATTATTATTTTTAGCCTGTACAGGGGGTAAATTACATTGGTTTTCAAACACTGAATCAACTCCACATTCTTAGGAGAATCCCCTCTATATTATGACATATTATACTTCTTACATGTTGCTGGATTTGATATATTTTTTTGTTAAAGATCTTTATATGTATGTTCATGAGTTGTACTGGCTTATAGTTTTTTCCCCTCTTAACATCTTGCTATAGATGAAATATTTGCATCTCTCCAATATTCATATATTGAAACCTAATGCTCAATGTGATGGTATTAGGAGATGGGGTCTGTGGGAGGGGACTAGATCATGAGGTGGAACCTTTATGAATGGAAGTTGGGTTCTTATTAAAGAGACCCCACAGAGCTTTCTAGCCCATTACACCTATGAACCACAAAGTGGGCCTTCACCAGACAGTGAATCTGTCAGAACCTTTATTTGGGACTTCTCAGTCTCTAGAACTGTGAAAAATATACTTCTGTCATTTACAAATCATCCAGTCTATGGCATTTTGTTATAGCAGCCCAAATGGACTAAGACACATCTCTTTCTGGTTTCTTTCTCTGGTACTAGAGTAATGCTGGCCTCATAAAATGAGTTGGGAAGTATTCCCTCTTCATCTATTTCATGAAAGAGTTTATATAGAATTGGTCTTATAACTTTCTTAAATGTTTGGTAGAATTCATCAGTGAAGCCCTCTGGGCCTGAAGTCTTCTGCATAGCAAAGTTTCATCTATAAATTCAAATTTTAAAATAGATGTGACTATTGAGGTAATTTATTTCTTTTTTTTTTCCATAGTAAGTGATTCATTGTGAAAGTTCAACTAGGAGAATTGGGGTGAAGGAAGCAGGATAGCATGGTGGGAAAAGCTAAGCAAGAATGTGCTCACAGCTAGAGATTAGCTCCAGCTTGATCCTATAGGAAGCTCAGAGGATGAATCACTCCATACATTGGTTGCACCTAAGGAGAGGCAGCCAGCCCCCAGGCCAAAGAGGTAACCTCCAGGTGAAGCTGGCTTTATTTGGCCAAAGTCAAAACATTGGTTATTTAGTAAGCTTTGGTAGTTTGTGTCTTTAAAACAATATGTTCATTTTATTTTTGTTGTCAAACTTGTTGAAAATAAGCTAGTCATAATAATGCCTTATTTTTTTATGTCTGTAGCATATATAGTAACATCACCTCTTACATTCCAGAATTGGCAATTACTATGTTCTCTCCCTTTCATTTATGTATTTTGATCGATTGAATATATCAACTGTACTGAATTTTTCAAAGGACCAGTTTTGGCTTCATTTTGCCATTGTTTCTCTATTTTCAATTTCACTGATCTCTGCTCTTATCTTTGCTATTTTCTTCTTTCTCCTTCATTATGGTTTAATTTGCTCTTATTTTCCTAAAGTAGAAGCTTAGATTATTGACTCAAGACATTCCTTGTTTCTAAAAGAAACAGTTTCTCAAATTTCCCTGAATGCCACAAATTCTGATATGCTGTGTTTTCATTTTCAGTCAATTAAAAATATTTCTATTTCCCTTGTGACTTCCTCTATGATCTATGGGGCTATTTCAACTGTGGTCAGGAAATATACATTGTATCATTTCAGTTGAGATCAAATATGTACATCATATCAATAAATGTAAATGGGCTTGATTCACTTATCAAAAGAAAAAGATTTTCAGATTTTGGGGTAAAGCAAAGGTCAATATACACTTTATTTAAGACGCATGCCTAAAATTAAGTGAACCAGAGAGCCTAAAAATAAAGCAGTGGACAAAGACCTACCAGGAAAATATAAACAATAAGAAGGCAAGGTATATGATCCTAATATCAGACAAAGTAGAATTCACACCAAAAACATTAAATAAAACAAAAAAGGATACTTTATATGCTTAATTCATTAAATTAACTTAATGAAGTATAAAAGTTGTGAGTTATATGAACCAACTAACACCACAACTTCATAAATAATTTACCTCCATAAATTCATACCTAAAAGAGGTACTAAAAAAAATAGAAACACACTGATTGTACAAATCTATAACATATGATGACTAATCCAACACATGTCAACTGTAACAAAAGATGTAAGAATACAAAGTCCTAAAACAACATAATAAAAAAGATAAAACTATACAATATTCCTCATAGACATAGATACTTCTTAACAAAATATTAGCATATAGAATTCAGCAATAGATGATACAGTTTGAGTAAGTAAAATTTAGACTGGAAATGCAAGGTTAATTTAATATTCAAAGGTCAATCATTTTTAATTCACTACATTAGCAGAAATCAGGAGAAAAGTCATATGATTATCTCAATAGATATAAAAAGACATTTTTAGAACTCAATACCCATGTATGATAAAAAAAATTAAAAATAAGCTCTGACCAGATAGCTTAGTTGGTTAGAGCATTGTCTTGATATGCCAAGTTTGTAGGTTTGATCCCCAGTCAGGGCACATATAAGAATCAACCAGTGAATGCATAAATAAATGAAATAACAGAGTAACATTTCTCTTTCTCTCTCACTCTTCCTCTCTCTTTCTCTCAAATAAATTAATTAAAATTTAAAAATAGTAATAAAGTGGACCTTCTTCAGCCTCAAAGGGCATTTATGCAAAAATTACAGCTAACCTCACACTTAATTGTTAGACTGAATATTTTCCCACTTGGATCAGGAACAAAGTAAGGATGCACATACACACCACTTCTAATCAATGTTGGCTGTCCTAGGCAGTGAAATAGGCAAGAAAAAGAAATTAAAGGCATAGATATTAGAAAGGAGATATTTCATAATAATACAAATAATAATGATAAGCTAGTGAAAACATGTGCACATCCTGTACATTGAAAACCAAAAATATTGATGATAAAATTTGTGAATGGAGAAACATATTAGGTTCATGAATTGGAAGGCCCAATACCACTAAGATGTTAACCTTCTCAAATTGATTAATGGGTTTAACAGAATCACATTCAAATGCCTAGTGGCTACTTTTTGGTAGAAAGTAACAAGCTGATTCTAAAATTTATGTTCAAATGCAAAATACCTAGAAGAGTCAAAATAATTTTAAAGAGAACAATAAAGGTGAAATACTAAGTCTATCTGATTTTAAGATATACTATTAATACTTTACTAATAAACAAAATCCAAATTGGAAAGAAAGAAGTAAAATTATCTCTGTCCACAGTTGGTATGATCTTATATGTAGAAAACCCTACAGATCCTACACACACACACACACACACACACACACACACACACAAACTTTAGAGCTAATAAATGAATTCAGCAAAATTGCAGGATATAAAATCAACATACAAAAAGCCAATTGCATTTCTATACACTAGCAATGAACAATCCAAAAAAGAAACTAAGGTAACAATTTCATTTACAATAGCATCAAAAAGAATCAAATATTTAGGTGAAAATCTTATACAATGAAAATTATAAAACATTGCTGAAAGAAATTTGAAAGAAAATATAAATAAATGGAAAGACATCAATGTTCATGTATTGGAAAACTTAATATTGTTAAGATGACAGTACTACTCAAAATGATCTACCAATTCATTGCAATCCCTATCAAGACCCCAACAACATTTATTTTGTTCTGGGTTGTCTTTTTTTTTTTTAGTTTTCTTGGGGGGGGTGTTACAGAAATATAAAAATTCATACTAAGATCTATATGGAATCTCAGGGCATTCTGAATAACCAAAACAACCTTGAAAAAAATTAACAACGTTAGAAGACTCACACTTCCTGGTTTTAAAACTTCCTACAAAGCTGCAGTAATCAAAACAGTATGGTTCTGGCATAAGGATAGATATAAAGTCCACGTCTCACATATATGGTCAAATGGTTTTCAACAATAGTACCAAGTTCATTCAATGGAGGAAAGAGCAGTCATTTCAACAAACGGTGCCGGGAAAACTGTATATCCATAAGCAAAAGAATGAAGTTGAACCCTTCCCATATACCACACACAAAAATTAACTCAAAATGGATTAAAGACCTAAATGTAAAAGCAAAAAACATAAAATTCTTAGAATAAAACATAAGGGAAAAGCTTCATTAGATTTGGCATGATTTATCAGATATGACATAAAAAACACAGGCAACAAAGAAAAAGTTGAACTTAGTCAAAATTAAAAACCATGCATCGGGGAGGGCTGGGTCGGTGGGCTGGGATGGGTGTAAAAGACAGAAAACTGTATAGGAACAACAATTAAAATAAATTTTTTAAAAAAAACCTTCATGCATCAAAGAATATTATCAAGAGAATGAAAAGACAACCCACAGAATAAGAGAAAATATTTGCAATTCATATATCTGATAAGGAATCAACAGAATATTTAAAGAATACCTACAACTCTGCAACAAAAACAAACAACCCAATTTTAAAATGGGCACAGGAATTGAAGAGATATTTCTCCAAAGAGGATATACAAATGGTCAAAAGTTCATAAAATGATGCATGACATCACCAGCCATTAAGGAAATACAAATAAAAATCATGATGAAATGCCACTTCACATCCATTAGGATAGATATTATTTTTTAAAAATGGGAAATGCCAAGTGTTGGTGAGGATGTGGAGAAATTGGAGCTTTCAGTGTTGGTGAGAATGTAAATAGTGCAGTTGCTGTGGAAAACATTTCATGGTGCCTCAAAAAGTTAAATATAGAATTTCCAGATTACCCAGCAATTCTACTACCAAGTGTGTGACCAAAGGAATAGAAAATGGGAATCCAAACAGATACTTCTACCATGTTCACAGCAGCATTATTCACAATAGTCAAGTGTATAAACAACCCTATCAATCAACAGATGAATGGATAAACAAAATATAGTATATACATACAATGAAATATTATTCATCCTTAAAAAGGAGGGAAATTCTGATACATGCTATACATGAACGGATCTCAAAAATAATATGCTAAGTGAAGACAGACACAAGATGATAATTATTGTATGATTCTACCTATATGAAGTATCTGGAATGGACTAACTCATAGAAATGGAAAGTAGAACTGTGGTTACTAGGGGTGGGAGGGAGTGGGGAATGGTTTTACCCGTTAAGTACAGAGTTTCTGTTTGGGTCTGTGAAATGAATAATGGTAATAGTTGCACAACACTGAGAAAGTACTTAATTCTACTATATTGTACTTATAAAAATGGTTTTAATGGTAAATTTTGATATATATTTTTTACAATAAAAAGATAAATTTTAAATTTCACTAATCAAAAAAGTGAGGTCTTTGTATAAGGACAGATATGTAAATCAATGGAATAGAGTAGGCTTTCCAGAAATAATTCTATGCAATTATGGCCAATTGATTTTCAACATATATAAGATAATTGAAGGGAGTAAATTTCTTATTTTTAACAAATGATGATGAACCAACAAGATATTCATACAGAAAAAAGTAAATCTTAACCTTACTTTATACCATATATGCAAAAAATTAACTTAAAAACAGATATTAAGGAAATAAAAGCAAGTCATTTGATAAGGAACTTAATAAAAAGACAAATGACCCAATTTAAAAATAAGTATAAAGATTTGGATATATATTTATCTACAGAAGATATACTATGGTTAATAAGCCTATGAAAAGATGCTTAATATCATTAGCAAATCAAATCCACAAGGAGATACCACTTCATATTTGGTAGCATGGCTATAATAGTGTAAGTGTTGACAAGGATGTGGAGAAATTGAAATCCTCACTCACTGATGGTAAGAATATTAAATAGTAGAGCCACTTTAGAAAAAACAGTTTGGCAGTTTCTCAAACTGTTAAGCATAGAGTTATGATATAGTCCAAAAATTATATTCTTAAGTGTACACTAAAAACTTGTACACTAATGTTCATTATTAGTTGCATTATTCATAATAGCCAAAAAGTGGATACAACTCAAATGTCCATTAAGTAATGAATCAATAATGGCATATCCATAAAATAAGCAGAAGTTTTAAACTCTGACAAAGGCTATTTTATCAATTTTTTTCTGCTACGTTTATCTGGGTGCTGTCTGCAAAAACTTTGCTTAATTCATTATCATGCAGATATACTTTTATTTTTTCTTCTGATAACTTCAGCTTTTATTTTTTAAAGATTTTATTTATTTTTAGACAGAGGGGAAGGAAGGGAGAAAGAGAGGCAGAGAAACATCCATGTGTGGTCACCTCTTGCACGCCCCTTGCTGGGGACCTTGGCCCGCAACTCAGGCATGAGCCCTGACTGGGAATCAAATCGGGGACCTTTTGGTTTGCAGCCAGTGCTCAATCCACTGAGCCACACCAGCCAGGGCAACTTTAGCTTTTATATTTAAATCTGTAAACCAGTCTATCAGTTGTTGACAGATTGGTGTGAAACTCTCCAAATACCATTATGGATTAGTCTATCCTTTCAGTTCTATGAATTTTTTACTTCACTTGTTTGCAGATCTGTTGTTTTGTGCATGTATGTTTAGGAGTGCTATGTCTTCTTGGTGAATTGATCATTGTATAATGTATTTCTCTATTTCTGGTCATTTTCTTTGCTCTGAAGTGTATTTATTCTGATATTAAGAAATCTGATATCAGAAACCCGGAGTAGAAGTCCAGGTTTCTGACTTGGACTCTACTGACAGGCAGGGTGGGAGCTATTCATTACTGCTGGGCAGGGATGGGAGTCCTGGCTCCCCACTAGTACTTCAACTGATACCTCCCTACTTGAGAAAGATCCGAGTACCTCATTACTGCTACCCATTTGGCTTGCACTGATACTTCCGGGGAGCGGGGAAGTGGCTCCTCACTGCTGGGCCGTGGTGAAAGTCCTGACTCCCTACTAAGCCTCCTCTGACACTATCTCCATGATTACTTTTTTTAATGTAATGTATTTAAATGTAAATTTATATAATTTAATTTTAAAGTGTCTATTTTAAACAACTGGATCACAAAATTCTTGAAAATTTAACAATCAGTTCTCATGAACCAGTGGGAGCTGGCTTCAGCACAACGCTTCTTAAAATACAATGACCTTTGATCCAGCAACTCTACTACTAGGAATCTACTCTAAGGAATTCCAAATTTCTCTTAAATTCTTCTGTGCAACGGTTTACTTGACATCTCTAATTGTGTGTATAATACGCATGTCAAATTTATTATGTCCTTAACTTTTATTCCATAAAACTTGTTTCTCTTCCTGTGTTTCCTATTTCAGTAAATGGCATACAACCACCAAAATACTCGGGTTAGTTAGCCTTGATTCTTCTTTTCCTTTTAGACCATCTAAATTATTGGCAAATCCTACTGACTGCATCACCAAAATATATTATGAATCTGATGACTTCTTACATTCTTCATCGCTGAGTCTCATTGGTTCTAACTAGCTGGTATACCAATCTGTGAAGTAATTACTGTGGCTTTGTCTAGCCAAGACTGAGGTACGTTCATCTCTAGGGACACTGAGTTAATCCTACCCAAAGCACCTGGATGAATTGATTCTGGCAAAAATACAATTTTGGCTATCGTATTGCAGCATAATCATTTAAGCACTTTTGTTATTAAATAATTCTATACATATATAGGAGACTAAGTAGGAAAGAAAAATAAACCCAGCATTTAGTGCCTATAAAATATTTTCATGTGTAGCATGTTTTCAAATGTGAATTAAATTATGTGACCTAAACAAGTCTTTAATTTTTTAAAACAAACCTTTTAAAAAACAGATATTTTTAATTATCTAGAGCCAGTTTTTTCAGTTTGTTCTTTTAAAAAGACAATGCTTAATCTTTTTTCACAGAGCATGGAATAGTATAATAATGTATGCAAATTCATGGTAAACTCCTCTAAATGGCAAAAGTACTTTTTTCTAAATACTTTTTTAATTCACTGCTCATGCACTTAAAAGAAAATATAAAACCAAACCTGTTTTACACCTTTGTGCCAGTATCATTTTAAACCTCTGTTTAGTTTATTGTTGATTTCTCTAGTTTCTTCACTTGTCCCATGAGAGAATAGTTTTCTTCATTTGAAATATATAACTGCCAAATAAGACATAGTTCTAAACTTGAAACATTCAGAGTCTTATAAAAGTTACTCAGACTTTTAAACTGCAGTAACTACTTTATATTCAAAATTTTAGAAAAATCATAACTCTTTAAAAGAGATAGGTTCTCTCCATTTAAACACATAAGATTATTGCTGTTCAAGAGAGTAATGTCTGTTAGATGCAATTTATATATTGAATACATATTTGAGGCCCACTACATATGAGCACTGTGATAGAGGCTGAAACTGTCAAGAAGACAAACTTGGGTTTTGCTACTTGGAATCATAGTTTTGGCATATTTATATAGATTTTTTTTTGTACTGCTTGTATATGACCTAGATTCTTAAATATATACAGGGTCTGGCAAAAGTAACACCTGCTTGAGTGTGGTTGATAGGGTAATAATATGGGTATAATAATTTTAGTTTTAATTTGAACATTTTACCTAAAATGTCATGTGATTGAATGTGATATTGATATGTTACAGAACTACATGATTATGATTTTGTAATAGAAAAACTTTGTAATAAAACAAAGGGTGTTATTTGTGCTGAACCATGTATATTTTTTCTTCCAACCCCACTCCCTTGTCTTTCAGGTCTAAGAGTGCTAATGACTTCAGCTGTCTTTGGTTCTTGAGATCCTCTTCCCTTAAACTTGTCCACATCTCTGCAAATAGTCCCCTTATAAAACTTCCTTAATTTAAGTCCTTTTGTGCATGCCATGCATACTGAATGAAGGTAGGTGTTAGAAATATTCAGATTTTGTTTAACCATTGACTTGTTTGGGTAAATGCTTTAAAGAGCTAGCTGCCTATCTTCTAAAGTACCATTCCTATCACCTTTTTCATTCTCAATCTCAACATTGTGTTTGTTTCCATAATAACTTCTATCAAAATTTAAATTTTTTATTTTCTTACAATCTTCTCCAGTAGGCTATAAGTTACATAAGGCTGAAACCATGTTTATTTTTTTACTCTTGTATTTCTTGTGACCAGTGTATAAGAGATGCTTAATAAATATTTGCTCAGTTCCTTGTTTAACAAATATTCATTAAGTACCTACTATGTGCCAGGCTCTGATTAAGCTTCTAAGAACAGAAAAATAAACCAATCCCTTCTTTTATGAAGTGAATAAATAATCGTGTTCCAAATATAGATCTCAGGGATATTAATAGCCCTTACATAAAAAAAAAAAAAAATTCTATGGACAAATAAATTTGGGAAAGTTACACAAAAGCTGAATTGGCTTTTATTTGTTGTATGTTTTGTCAATTACTTTAATAAGCAAATATGAATTTGCAAGAGGACCTTGATATATATGCAGTGTATTCTAAGCTCTGTGTCACAGAACCCTTATTTATTTGTTCTTATATTAAATTTATTGGGTGACATTGGTTAATAAAATCATACAGGTTTCAGGTGTGTACAATTCTATAACACATCATCTGCATATTGTATCGTGTATTCACTGCCCCAAGTCAAGTTTTCTTCCATCACCCACTTATCCCCCGTTACCCTCTTCTCCCACCCCACTCCCTTTCCCTCTGGTAGTCACCATACTGTTCAGAAACCACTTTTCAAAGTGCAGTCAAAGATAAAGATTTCAAAATAGGCCATAGTTTGGGAGGAAGACATGGTTGTTGTTTTGGATTTTTTAAGTAGGTCAGGGAAAATTTGACTACAGGTACAATTTCCCTATCTAATCTTTATTTCTCTCCTATTTATTATTTTTAATCAATTAATTTAAACATATAACACAAAATGATCATTATGAGTTAAGAGCAGGTTACGCCTCTTATTTTTATTATTTATTTTTTCTTTACTTTTATTGTTACATACTCACAGATGTCCATTTCCCTCCTTTGCCCACCTCCTCCCACCCTTCCCCCTGCTCCCATCGGGCCTTCACCACACTGTTGTCTGTGTGTATAGTTTATGCATGTACGTTCTTTGGCTAATTCCTTCACCTTCTTCCATCCAGTCCCCCTTCCCCCACCCCTCTGACAGCTGTCAGTCTGTTCCATGTATCCATACCTCTGGTTCTATTTTGTCAGTTTATTTTGGTCATTAGATTCAACATATAAGTGAGATCATATGGTATTTGTCTCTCATCAACTGATTTATTTCATTTAGCATAATACTCTCCTGGTTCATCCATGTAGTTGCAAAATGTAAGAGTTGCTTCTTTATGGCTGCGTAGTATTCCATTGTGTAAATATACCACAATGTTTTGTCCACTCATCTACTGAAGAACACTTGGACTGTTTCCTCTTTTAGAAGATATAACACAAATGTAAAGTTTTGCAGTTGATGCATGAGGTGATGTATAATTAATAATAGATCTTCAATAGAATAGTTTGTTCCTTAAAAGGTACACACAACATTGAAAAAATTGACATGATTTTAAATTCATGCATGTTTAATTCAGGGCTAAACCAGCATAGATTTAATCCACTTTACTGATTCACCAGGACAGCCTACTGCACAAACCATATACCTTTTCATTTCCATGCTTTAAGTGTTCTTTCATTCCCAGAGAAGTCCTACTTCTACCTCTTAATCCCTGTGTCTATAGAAAAAATATGTTATCTCTGAGCTTCAGTTTCCTCAACTATAAACTGAGGTAATAATAGCTATCTCAAAGGATTAAAGAAGGTCATATATATAAATCTTCTCATGAGTGGAAGGTTTCTGACATGCCAGGGGAACAGACTAGAATGATGGATATAGTAATGAATTAAAGTTGAAGACATCAGTAAGCATGCACGTTTAATTAATATAGATACAAGTGGTTAAATATAGAAATATGAATAAATATATGTATATATGAGTTGGGTTAGTATATGCACATATTTCTTTGTGCTGTCAGCTGAGCGGGCTTAAGAGAAATGACACCCTAAACACAATGAGCACACTTAGAACCTAGATCTTGGCTTCTAATACCATTTTCCATGAAAAGGAACCAGGGCTCCTTGGAGAGATGGATGATTCTAGAGCTGAAGTAAGAAATATACAACATGAGCCTGGATCATCTTGTAGTATTAGAAAATAGGAAATTGTTACACATACATTGGTGGGATATGTAAGAGGAGCATAGGAGCTGACTGAAAAAACTCCCAATAGCCAAAGCTGGAACATTTGAACAACGAAATAAAGTAGCATCAGATTATAACCCAGAGTATAAAATAAATAACCATGAGTTCCTACTAATGTAAATAAATGACAGAATAAATTAATTAATGGAGGAAAATAGACAAATTGGATATTCCAACTTAAAGAAAGGAAGCATAAGTTCTTATTTCTTAAATGTGGGTTGCACATAGTGACTTTCTTCCAAAGAGTACAATATAGAAAGGGAGAAAAAGCATAGCATTATAGGAAAGAAGCCTGACCAATACTAGTCAGATGATCAAGGTCAATATCAATAGTCTAGTCATGTTGGTGGTATATAACCTTGAAATGATATAATAAAAACAGCACTTTATATTTACCAAAAAAAACCACAACTCATACCATTACACACTTATTAGAATGGCCAAAATCTAGAACACTAACATCACCATATTTGGGCAAGGGTGTGGATAAATAAGGACTCTTATTCATTGCTGGTGGAAATGTAAAATAGTACAGCCACCTCAGAAGTTTGGCAATTCCATACAAAACTAAACATACTCTTACTATTTGATCCCACAATTGTGTTCCTTGGTATTTATCTGAAGGAGTTGAAAAGTTATATCCACTAAAAAACCTGCACATAGATGTTTATAGAACCATTATTCATAATTGCTGAATCTTGGAAGCAACCAAGATATCCCTCAGTAGGTGAATGAATAAAAAAAAACTGGTATGTACACCCCTAGAAGGGAATATTATTCATCACTAAAAAGAAATGTGCTATCAAGCCATGAAAAAACATGGAGGAACCTTAAATGCATGTTACTAAATGAAAAAAGCCAATCTGAAAGGCTATATATTATATTATTTCAAACTATACACATACTTTATGTCTCTAATTTTCTCATTTTTAAAATGTGACTAAAAGTAGCACCTACAATAATTGTCAAAATGAGATGAGACAATGTAAACATTCATTTATTTATTCTATTAATTTTTATTGAGTACCTACTATGAGAAAGTCCAAGAGGACAGATTTTGGGGGTTGAGAGGTGGGCAGGGGGGTGACAGGGAATACTAGGAGTTCAGTTTTGACCTTGTTAAATTTGAGATGCTGATTAGCTATCCATTTGGAAAAAGTCAAATAAATAGTTACATTTGAGGGTCTCGAACACAGGGAAGAAATCACAGCTGGAGATGAAGTTTAGCCTTACAATTGTGAGATTGAATGAATTGACTTAAGGGATGCTCCAACACTGAGCACTCAAGCACAAGAAGAATCAGAAAAAGAGCTCAAGCAAGAGAAACCAGAAGGGTAGAGAAAAAAATCAGAAGACAATAATGTCACAAATATAAGAAAAGTTCAAGGAGAAAAGTATTGAATGCTTCAGTGAATATAATTTCAACTCCTTAAAAAGTTAAGGAGTTGGGTGGGCGGGCTGGGATGGGAGTAAATGACAGAAAACTGTACTTGAACAACAATTAAAATAAAATAAAAAAAAACAAAGTTAAGGAGTAGTTACATTTATACAGTTCTAAAGTTATTTTGGCCCTTTGAAGGCAACAGTGAGGCTAATGTGGCCCCCCAGTGAAAATGAGTTTAACACCTCTGGTGTAGAAAATTAAAAAAACAATAATAAAACTGACTAAAAGTACATCTGCTTTTTACTGTCACCATGCACCAGCACTTCGAAATCATGCTAGTGATAAAATACTCCTCCTCCCAAAATCTTGTTCATCTAAGTTCTAAACAACTATGTGGTTACACTGCCAGTTTTAATGATAAGCTTTCAACTAGCACATTTTTAATCATTTAAACATTGTATTCTACATTGAAGTTAATTTAGAATCAGCCTCTAACTCACTCAGACTCAGATGCCCATTTATTTTTAAAATAAGTTCACAATGTTTCAGAATTGCTTGAGTTTACTCTCCAAGTGCTCTCCAACCACTGAGCAACTACATATTCTTGCATTTAAGCAGAAAATTTGATATAACTGATAACAGATTGTAAAGGTAAAGTAACGAATATGAGTTTCTTTAATTGTCATTTTACATTATTAGGTGGAGTTCTTACCTGTGTTTAAAATTTCAAATTTAAAATTCAGAGACATTTGCAAGCTGTTAAAATCAGTTCTAAAGAAGCAGATATGTAATTTCTAAAATTTATTGTGAAATGGGATTTTTGTGACTCTCTGCCAAGCTTATCTTTTTTTCAAGGCTTTTTCTATTTGTAGATTGTTGCTTTTATTTTAAAAAAACTTTAAAAAATTGAAGTCAATAGAAAAAGTTCTTCAACAATGAGTAAAGATAGACTGACAAATTTAGGTCAATCTATCTATTTGACCTAAAATCTAATATCTATTTGACCTATTTAGGTCAAGTTCAATATTCTATTGAATATGAGTATATTAAGAAGACCAGACTTCCGGCCAAGATGGAGGCATAGGCGGACACACTGTGCCTCCTCTCACAACCAAAATTAAGGACAACAAATATTTAGAAACAAGAAAACAACCAGAACTTATAGAAAATTGAACTGTACGGAAGTCCAACAACCATTCATCCAGACCGGTAAGAGGGGCGGAGTCGCAGTAGGAAAAAGTGGAGGTGCGGACCCAGGAACGCAAGTAGCAGAGGCTTGCAGTTCCCAGGTGCACAGGCGGTGGCTGGCGGTCCTGGGGCACACAGGAGGCAGCTGGCGGACCCTGGGCACAGGGGGGCAACTGTGCAGACCCAGTGAGGACGCACAAGGCAGCTGGCTGACCAGGGGGTCCCACATTCGCGCACGCAGACGGTCCAGGCAGAGGGGAAGTGGCGGAAGGGACTGAATCCAGGAGAGAGCGGAGCAGGCGCCATTGTTCCCTCTCAGACCCCGCCCCCACATACAGCGTCACAACCCAGCGACTGGGCTGCCCCACACTGGGGAGCGCCTGAGGCTCCACCCCTCACTATGTAACAGCACGCGAGCATGCGCAGATAATCCAGGTGAAGGGGAAGCGGCGGAAGTGACCGGAGTCCAGAAGAGAGCGGAACAGGCGCCATTCTTCCCTCTCGGACCCCGCCCCCACCTATAGCATCACAACCTAGCGACTGGGCTGCTAAGGCTCCACCCCTCATACGTAATAGCTGCGACCAGACTAAAACCAAAACAAAACAAAACAAAAAACCCCACCAAAAATGGCTCAAACCGGAGAAAAAATGAAAACGCCGGAGTCAATTCCTCTAAGCAGTGAAGAGATAGCCAACCTATCAGATGCACAGTTCAAAGCACTGGTCATCAAAATGCTCACAGAATTGGTTGATTTTGCTCACAAACTAGATGAAAAAATGCAGGCTACAATACGTGAAATGAAGGAAGATGCATGGGGAACCGATAGAGATGGAAGGAAAACTGGGACTCAAATCAATGGAGTGGACCAGAAAGAAGAAATTAACAACCAAACAGAAAATGAGGAAGAAACAAGAATTCAAAAAAATGAGGAGAGGCTTAGGAACCTCCAGGACATCGTTAAACGTCCCAACATCCGAATTATAGGGGTCCCAGAAGGGGAAGAAGAGCAACAAGTAGAAAACTTATTTCAACAAATAATAAAGGAGAACTTCCCCAATCTGGCAAAGGAAATAGACTACCAGGACGTCCAGGAAGCTCAGAGAGTCCCAAAGAAGTTGGACCCAAGGAGGAACACATCAAGGCACATCGTAATTACATTACCCAAGATTAAAATGAAGCAGAGAATTCTAGAAGCAGCAAGGGATAAGGGGACAGTCACCTACAAAGGAGTTCCCATCAGACTGTCAGCTGATTTCTCAAAAGAGACCTTCCAGGCAAGAAGGGGCTGGAAAGAAATATTTGAAATCTTGAAAAGCAGGGACCTACATCCAAAATTGCTCTTTTCAGCAAAGCTGTCATTTAGAATGGAAGGACAGATAAAGCACTTCTCAGATAAGGTCAAGTTCAAGGAGTTCATCATCACCCAGCTTTTATTATATGAAATGTTAAAGGGACTTATCTAAGAAAAAGAAGATCAAAAATATGACAGTGAAAAGACAGCAAACTCACAGCTATTAAGAACCACACCTAAAACAAAAGCAAACTAAGCAAACAGCTAGAACAGGAACAGAACCACAGAAATGGAGATCATATGGAGGGTTAGCAACAGGGGCGTGGGAGGAAGATGGGGGGGAAGGTACAGAGAATGAGTAGCATAGATAGTGGGTAGAAAATAGACAGGGGGAGGGCAAGAATAGTATGGGAAATGTAGAAGCTAAAGAACTTATGACACAAGGACATGAACTAAAGGGGTGAATGTGGGTGGGAGAGGGTGTGCAGGGTGGGGGGAATGATGGGGGAGAAATGGGACAACTGTAATAGCATAATCAATAAAATATATTAAAAAAAAAAGAAGACCAATTTTGATGGAGTCATTGGTTTGGAAGGCTAAAAAATAAAATGTTATTCATTACTGCAACAGACCAATATGTAAGTATAAATTCCCTTCCCCTTTGAAAAATTTGAAGTATTAATCTTTTATTTTTTCTTTTTCCACACTGTGATATGTCTTTATTTTTTCTTTGTTCTACTTGCAACAAAAGAAGATTCTCAGCTTATGCATATATGGTCAACTAATTTATGACAAAGATGCCAATAATATGTAATGAGGAAAGGATGGTATCTTTAATAAATGATACCATTTTTTTAAAAAAATTGTGCAATTGCGTGAAAAAGAATGAAGCTGGACAACTATATCATACTACATACAGAACTCAACTGAAAATGAATTAAAGGCTTGAATTAAATGAATTAAAGAACTGAAACCATAAAACTCCTAGAAGAAAACATAGATGGTAAGTTCTTTGATATCAGTCTTGGCAATGATTTTTTGGATCTGACACCAAAAGCAGGCAACAAAAGCAAAAATAAATGAATGGGACTACCTCACACTAATAAGCTTCTGCACAGCCAGGAAAATCATCAACAAAAATGGAAAGGCAACCCACCAAATGCGAGAAAATACTTTCAAATCATGTATATGGTAACAGGTTAATACCCAAGAAATATAAAGAACTCATACAATTCAACTCATGCAAAGTGACAAACAATCTGATTTAAAAATGATCAGAGGATCTGAATAGACATTTTTTCAAAGACACACAGGTGACCAACAGGTACATTAAAAGGTCAACATCACTAATCATCACAAATTCAAATCAAAACCACAATGAGAAATCCTTTCACACTTGTTAGAATGGCTATCATCAAAAAGACAACAAACAAGTGTTGGTAAGGATGCGGAGAAAAGGGAACTCTTGAGCAGTTTTGGTGGGAATGAAAATTGATGCAGCCACTATAGAAAACAGTATATGGAGGTTCCTTAAAATACCAAAAATAGTAGTATGATATGATCCAGCAATTCAATTTGTAGGTATTTATCCAAATAAAATGAAAACAGTAACTGAAAAGGATATATGTACCCCCATGTTCATTCCAGTATTATCTACCATAGCCATGATATGAAAACAAACCTAGTGTTTACCAATGAATGAATGTATAAAGAACATGTGGCACATATATATATGTATGTATGCATATATACAATAGAATATTATTCAGCCATAAGAAGAAGGAAAGCTTACCATTTGTGACAACATAGATGGAACCTGAGTGTATTATGCTAACTTAAGTATGTCAGACAGACAAAGAAAGACAAATACCAAGTGTTCTCACTTATATGTGGGCTCTAAACAGAGAAACTGAACTCATAGATACAGAGAACATTTCCTTTTCAATTACAGTTTACCTTCAATATTATTTTATATTGGTTTTAGGTGTACAGCATAGTAGTTAGATAATCATACACTTTACAAAGTATTTCCCCCATATTTCCGGTACCCACCTGGCTCCATATGTAGTTATTGCAATATTGGTGACTATATTCCCTATGCTGTACTTTATATCACTGTGACTATTTTGAAACTACCAATTTGTACTTCTTAATTCCTTCACCTCATTTACCCAGTCCCCCAACACCCCTTCCCTCTGATAACCACCAATCTGCTCTACAGAGAACATATTGATGATTGTCATAAGCAGAGGGTGAGGGGTGGGCAAAAAGGGTAAAGGCACAAACTTCCAGTTATAAAATAAATAAGTCCTGGGGATGTAATGTACAGTATAGTAACTATAGTTGATAATACCGTATTATATATTTGAAAGTTGCTAAGAAAGTAGATCTTAAATGTTCTCATCATAAGAAAAAAAATTTTCTAGCTGCGTGGTGATCAATGTTAAGTAGACTTATCAAGGTAATCTTATAATATACACAAATATAGAGTCTTATGTTGTAAACCTGAAACTAATATAATGTTGTATGTCAGTTATATCTCAATTAAACAAGATTTTTTTACTGTCTGCATGTATTTTCTGGCATTATGATTATTCATTTAACTATCTGCTTTTTACTAAAAATAATTTTGTCATCTAGAGAAAGAATGTGTTAACAAAATGATCCAATTCTGCTATCAAATACACTAAGTACACCACTTCCCAAGCTATTAAAATCTATTTAATACTTTAATCATGATGTTAAGAATGTTCTCCTTTCCTGAATACTCCCTGTCTCTAAATTTATGGCACTTTATTGTTTATATTTTATTCCGACTCATTCACCAATTTGTATATCTTATGAAATTACAATTATCTTATAGACCATAAATTCCACGAGGGCAGTTTATGTAATAGGAAATCAATAAATATAAATATAATAGTCTATTCACACTGCCTCCTAACTTGACAACAACTAAAATTTGAGTTTGAGAAGGAAAAAGCTTAAGCACTGAAATGTAATGATTCCAAACTCAGCTGCTCATGTTCTGAGGCAACTCCATTCTTATTTTAAAATAGTAATTATTACAACAATAGTACTTTCCTCCTCTGTAACAGATGTCTCTGGCACCATCCATATCATGTATTCACAGCACATCTCTCATTTTAGCCATATCATGTTAGGTCATTCCAATTCATTTCACACTGCCAATCTCCTACCCCAATATTTCTTCATTCTGCCCTAAGGTCTCCTCCAGACATCATGGGTGCTTGCTCAGCCCATTTGGCAAGCACAGCCCAGGTAAGTGAAAATTTAACTCCCATCTGAGGCAACTCTCAGTTGATAGAATGTGCAGTTTGTGGATAAATGCACCAGCCCTTTAAAGTGGATTGGTTGAAAGGTAAAGGGATAAATCAAAGAATATATTTGTGTGACCCATGGACATGGACAACAGTGTGGGGATTGACTATGGGAATGGGGACCAGGCTGTAGGGGGGAAGGAGGATGGGGGTGGAAATTGGGACAACAGTAATAGCATAAACAATAAAAAATTTTAAAGATAAAAAATAAAGTGAATTACAAAAAACTCAAAAACACGTCTCTAAAATTTTTTTCAATTAGAGTTAACATTTAATATTAATTTATATTAGTTTCAGGTATACAGCCTAGTGGCTAGACATTTATATAATTACAAAGTGATGATCCCAATGATTCTAGTACCCACCAGACACATACAGTTATTATACTATTGACTATATTCCCTATGCTGTACTTAGTCACATCCCTGTGACTATTTTGTAACTACCAATTTGTACTTCTTAATCCCTTCACTTTTCTCACCCAGCCCCCTAATACTCTTTCCCTCTGGGAACCATCAGTTTGTTTCTGTATCTATGAGTCTGTTTCTGTTTTGTTTGATTATTTTGTTCTTTAGATTCCACATGTAAGTAAAATCACATGGTATACATCTTTCTCTGTCTGATTTACTTCACTTAGCATAATACTCTCTAAGTCTATCCATGTTGCCATAAATGGTAAGATTTCATTCATTTTTATGGTTCAGTAATATTTCATTGTATATATGTACTACATCTTTTTTATCCAATTATCTATTGATGGGCACTTAGGTTGCTTTTATGTCTTAGAGGCTATTGTAAATAATGCTGCAATGCACAAATATCTTTTTGAATTAGTGCTTTGTATTTCTTCAAGTAAATACCCATAAGTGGAATTACTGTGTCATAAGGTAGTCCTATTTTTAATTTTTTGAGGTCTCTCCATACTGTTTCCCTAGTGGCTACACCAATTTGCAATCCCACAAATAGTGCACTAGCGTTCCTTTTTCTCCACATCCTTGCCAATATTAGTCATTTGTGGATTTATTGATGATAGTCATTCTGACAGGTGCTAAGTGACATCTCACTGTGGTTTTAATTGGCATTTCCCTGATGATTAGTGTCATTGAGCATCTTTCCATATGTCTATTGGCCATTTGTATATCCTCTTTGGAGAAGTGTCTATTCAGGTCCTCTAGCCATTTTTTAACTGGATTGTTTGGTTTTTTTTAGTGCTGAGTGGTATGAGTTCTTTATACAATTTGGAGATTAACTTTTTATCAGATGTGTCAGTGTCAAATATCTTTCATTCAATAGCTTGTCTTTTCCTTTTGCTTATGGTTCCCTTTACTGTGCAAAAACTTTTTAGTTTGATGTCGTCCCATTTGTTTATTTCTTCTTTTGTTTCCCTTGCCTGGGGAGATGTAGCAAAAAGAAAATTAAAAGAACAGTGTCATAGAGTTTACTGCCTAATAACACATTCTTATGTTTGACTTCCTCATTTCCTATTTCACTCTACACACTTTCTCCCTCTTGGTTCCTGGGACTTTCTCCTAAATAAACTACCTGCATCCAAGAATGTCTCTACAATTCTGCTTTCAGAGAAACATGGATTGAAGATACTCTCAACCACTATATTCCAATAACATTAGGGACTTTGCAGTTCTGTTAAAAGACAAGCTCTTTCCTGCCTCAAGGCTCTTGTATATGCTATTCCTTCCAGTTGTGCCTTTTCTCATTTCATCAGTAAAGTGTCAGCTTAGATATAACTTTATAAGGGACACATTTCCTGATGTCTTTGAGCAGGCTTGATTCCCTTATATCAAGTACTTTTGGTTAGTGGTACTTATTATAACTGTAGCTGAATATTTATTTAGATACTTTTACATGTAAAGTTGGTTTTCTGAAATAGATTGCAAGCTCCATGAGGGCAGGGATGATGTCTGTTCATGTTAGTGTGCTCATCATCTAATAAGAAATCTGGAAATATCATCCGTTCAGCATTTCCCTAGACTCTAGGGATACAATAAGAACAAGTCAGACCAACATTTTACTCTCATGGATCTTACATTCTGGGAGGGAGAACCAAGACAAAACCCAAAAGATACAAATAAAATATGTGGTGTGCTAGAAGATGGTAAATGCTATAAGGAAAATAAAATAACAAAGGGACCTCTTTTCCAGCTGGAAACATGGAGGACGTGGAAGAGAAGAGGAAGGTTTCTGCCATGCCAGAAACTGTTAAGAAAATGCAAAGAAATTTTGCAGAGCTGGAGATCAAATGTCCAAGAAAGAAGTTTGCCCAAAAGATGTTTCAAAGGACAAGAAGGACTCTTATCTATTAAAAAAAAAAGCTAAGCATTATCATAAGAAATATAGGCAGAGATGTGGAATTGAAATTTGAAAGGCCAGAATGACAAGAAAAGCTGGCAACTTCTATGTACCTGCAGAACCCAAATTAGTATTTGTCATTGGGATCAAAGTTATCAATGGCACCTTTGTTAAGCTCAGTGCATGGGGGTACCCAAATCTGGTGTTAGTAAATGAACAGATCTACAAGCATAGTATGGCAAATTAACAAAAAGCAAATTGCCCCAACAGATAACACATTGATTGCCTGATTTCTTGGTAAATATGGCATCATCTGCATGGAGGGTCTGATTCATAAGATCCATCCTATTGGAAAATGCTTCAAAGAAGCAAACAACTTCCTGTGGCCCTTCAAGTTATCTTCTCCATGAGGTGGAATGAAAAAAAAAAAAAAAAAAAAGACCAGCCATTTTGGAGAAGGTGGACAATGCTAGTAACAGGGGATACCAGATCAATAGGCTTATTAGGACGAAATAAGGTATCTACCATGGTTATTTTTGTAATCTGGTCACTTAATAAATAGTGACTGCTTTCCAACTTAAAAAAAGTAGCAAAAAGAAAAAGAGTGTTAAGGGAGTTGCAATTTTAAATTGGGTGGTCATGGACGGTCTCGATGTGAAATCTGAGACAGCATCTGAAAGATATGTTGAATCTTTGATGCTACCAACTAAGCTATTAAAGGGTGCACATCATATAGGAAATGTAAAACTGAAAGCAACAAATAAACAAACAAGAAAAACAAACAAACAAAAACTCATAGACACAGACAACAGTGTGCTGGTTACCGGAAGGAAAGGCAAAGGAGGGTTAGTAAAGGGCAAAGGGGATCAAATAAATGGTGACAGAAGATTTTGCTTTAGGTGGTAAATATTCAATGTGATATACAGATGATGTATCATAGAGTTGTACACTTGAAACCTATATAATTTTATTAACCAATGTTGACCCAATAAATTTAATTTAAAAATAGAATATAAAAAATAAAGTAAATAAAAGATATGAGCCATATTGATATCTGGGTTGAGCATTCAGGCAGAGGGAGGAATAAGTGCAGGAGGCTACCTACCTGAGTGTGTGAGGAGAAAATAGGAAGAGTGAAAAGTAATGAAATTTTCTGAAACATCAGCCAAGAATAGGGAAGAAAAAGTTGAGAGAGCAATCTTAAGGAATCAATGAAAAAGAATAAACCCACTTTCTGCTAGCACTGTACCAGATTCAGCTTGTTTAGTAAAAAAGCTACAATTATATTATAAGGTAGCAAATGATTAGTATCATAGAAAGGAAGAGAAAAAGTTCTTGGAAGTCAAGTAACAAAAGGGATTAAAAAAGTAAATGGAAGAGGCAGCATGTGAGCAAGACCTAAAAATAACATTGAACTGCAGAGTGGGTAGAATTTAAAGGTGAGAAGAAAAGACTGCTAACAGATTATGTTAGTCCGGAGTCCCTAAAAAACAAATCCTGAGACAAAGATGAAGTGCTAATGTAAAAGTGAGGAAAAAAAGAAGTGAAGTAAGGAAAAGCTGGTAGCAAATACAAAATGATACATTACTTCTTAAAGTTACACAGCTAGAAACTTGCCTAAACAGGATATCACCAGACAGGTTATATGGAAACATCATGCCTCAGACACGTTTACTACAAAAGAACGAAGAGGGAATTTACTGGCTAGCCACTCCTGGGTCCTGCCCCCATTGTCATAACTCTGTGGCATGATCCTTCATTTAAGTCTGGAATTTGAGGGAGGAGTCAGATACCTCAAGATTCAGTTGTGAAACCAGTTGCATCCATTGGAGTCTGTAGAATTGGTGATGGGGCAGTAGCTGGGGCTGAGCATGGGATGAGCACATAAATTGGTACAATCACTTTAGAAAACTTTTTGGCAGCATCTATTAGATCTAAACATCCAATTTTACTCCAAGAGAATCTACCCAACAGAAATGAATGGATATGTAATTGGATGTCAAAGAAGGCAAACAACATATCAACATATGTAAAAATGTTTATAGTACTTTTAATTGTAGCCAAAAAATGGGAATAATACAAATGTTTAAGAAAAGTAGAATGGATAAACAACTGTAATAAAATCATATGAGAGACTATTCAGCAATAAGAAAAAACTAGTACTAAATACATTAACATAGGCGAATCTCACAAATATTATGTTGAGTGAAAGAAGAGAGTCTAAAAAGAATACAAGAACAGGCAAAACTAATCTATGGTGATATAAATTTGAACAGCTGTTTCATGGGTGAGGCATGGTTATAGGTAGGGAAAGTGTATGAGAGAACCTGGAGTGATAAAAATGTTCTAAATTATAATCTGGATGATAGTTGAAAAGGCGTATATATATTTTAAGAGAGAACTCTATTTGTATCCATAGAGTTGTACATTTAATTCATTTTACTCTATGTAGTTCCATGAAAAGTGGCAGTATGGTCACCATTAAACTGTCTGAAAATGTGACTTATTCAAAATAAAAATTTTAATTATATGATTTCATTGAAGATACTTTTTGACCTGGACTGTATCTTTTCAGACAAGGGTCTTGCTTATTTGCTATACCTAAATATTTAGTGGTTTCTAATTTTTAAATTATATTTTATTGATTATGCTATTACAGTTGTCCATTTCCCCCACTTCACTCCTCTCCACACTGCACACCCTCTCCCACCCACATTCCCCCCTTTAGTTCATATCCATGTGTCCTAAGTTCTTTAGTTTCTACATTTCCCACACTATTCTTACCCTCCCCCTGTCTATTTTCTACCCACAGTCTATGCTCCTTATTCTCTGCACCTTTTCCCCCCTCTCTCCTCCTCCCACTCCCCTGTTGCTAATCCTCCATGTGATCTCCATTTCTGTGGTTCCGTTCCTGTTCTAGTAGTTTGCTTAGTTAGTTTTTGCTTGTGTTTTAGGTATGGTTTGTTAATAATTGTGAGTTTGCTGTCATTTTACTGTACATGTTTTTTATCTTCTTTTTCTTAGATAAGTCCCTTTAACATTTCATACAATAAGGGCTTGGTGGTGATGAACTTCTTTAACTAGACCTTATCTGAGAAGCATTTTATCTGCCCTTCCATTCTAAATGACAGTTTTGCTGGAAAGAGCAATCTTGGATGTAGGTCCTTGCCTTTCATGACTTGGAATACTTCTTTCCAGCCCCTTCTTGCCTGGAAGGTTTCTTTTGAGAAATCAGCTGACAGTCTGATGGGAACTCCTTTGCAGGTAACTGTCTCCTTTTGTCTTGCTGCTTTTAAGATTCTCTCCTTACCTTTAATCTTGGCTAATGGAATTATGATGTGCCTTGGTGTGTTCCTCCTTGGGTCCAACTTGTTTGGGACTCTCTGAGCTTCCTGGACTTCCTGGAAGTCTATTTCCTTTGCCAGATTGGGGAAGTTCTCCTTTATTATTTGTTCAAATAACTTTTCCACTTGTTGCTCTTCCTCTTCCCCTTCTGGTACCCCTATAATTGAGATGTTTGAAGATTTAAAGTGTCCTGGAGGTTCCTAAGCCTTTTCTCATTTTTTTGAATTCTTGTTTCTTCATTCTTTTCTGATTGGATGTTTCTTTCTTCCTTCTGGTCCACTCTATTGATTTGAGTCCCAGTTTCCTTCCCATCACTATTGGTTCCCTGTACATTTTCCTTTATTTCACTTAGTGTAGCTTTCATTTTTTCACCTAATTTGCAACCAAATTCAACCAATTCTGTTAGCATCCTGATCACCAGTGTTTTAAAAGCCATGTATCTGATAGGTTGGCTATCTCTTCACTGCTTAATTGTTTGTGTTCTGGAGCTTTAATCTGTTCTTCCTTTTCGGCCATTTTTTTTTTTTTTTTTTTTTTTTTTTTTGTCTTGACGGGCCTGTTTTGTAGTGAGGGGCAGGGCCTTAGGTGTTCACCAGGGCGGGGCAAAACAGTCCTGGGTTGTGATGCAGTGTGTGGGGGAGGGGTCTGAGAGGGAACAATGGAGCTTGCTCCACTCTCTGCTGGATTTCAGTCCCTTCCACCACTTCCCCCAAGCAAATTGGACCCTTCTGGTGCTGATTCCTGGGTGGGTGGGTTTGTGTACATTCTAGGACCCTGTGGGTCTCCCCAGCGAACTCTCCTGTGAAGCTGGGAGTCTCTTCCAGCACCTCAACCCCCACAGGTGTTTTCAATTGGTGTTTTGAGTCTTTATTTCCCAGAGCTAGGACGTTTGGGTTGCAGGGTCTGTCTTGCTGCCTAGTTTCACCAGGTTTATCGGTGCGAGAATGTGGGACCGTTGGGTCTGCCAGCCACCTTGTGCACCACGCCCCTCCACAATCCGCTGCCTTGCACACCCGGGGTCCACCAGCTGCCACCTTGTATGCCCAGGGTCTGCCAGCCCCACTTTGCTGCAACCCTTCTCCACCTGGCCATCTGACTCTGCTCCTCTTACTGATCTGGATGAATGTCTCTACTTTAACTCCTTGGTTTTGGGACTTCCATACAGTTCAATTTTCTGTCAGTACTGGTTGTTTTATGTTTCTAAATTGTCATTGTCCTTATTTTGGTTGTGCAAGCAGGTTCAGTGTGTCTGCCTATGCCTCCATCTTGGCCAGAAGTACCAATATTTAGTGATTTTTTAAAAATAAAATACCACACACTCAAAAATTATTGCTTTTGCAAATGCTGTTTCTTGCCTGGAATATCTTTTTCATTCTTTTAACCTACCCCAAAATTTCCCTAGTAATTTACACAAAATTTTAAGACTTAATTCAATTAGCATCTCAGCCAAGCCATCTCAGGCACAATTAGCACCTCTTTGCTATGTTCTTTTAGCACTGTCTTATAGCATTTTCAAACTATCTTATAAGTTTTTGTTACTTGTCTGACTCTTTTACCATATTGTAGCCTTGAGAAAACCATTTCATTTGTTTTGTTTATAAAAAAGTATTATTAATACATAACACACAGTTTGAATAAATTAGGCAAAATAAAATTTTTGCAAACAACCTAACAAGAGAAGAATTAGGGAAAACCGTGGTCAGTACTCCACTGAATTTCTTCTACATGTTTAATGAAAAATCTAGGATATTTCTATGGCCTGTAGGCTCAAATAACACAACTCTATAATTCCTCACTTGACTACTACAAGGATGGCACTAAATTTACTTCTTTCAGGTGGACATTCAAATATAGAAAGTTGTTCAATATTCCCAGAAACAATTGCAGCAGCCAAGTGATTTAAATAGGGGCTAAGTAATTTTTTCCAAAGCAGGCCAGACAATCAGTAGATTTATAAGTAGATAGTTACAGAATAGCTATGGGGATGTAAAGTACAGTATAGGAAATAGAGTAGCCGAAGGACTTATATCCACAACCCATGTACATGAACAATGGCGTGGGGATTGCCTGAGGGAATGGGAGGTGCTGGGTGGAGGGAGGCAAAAGGAGGAAATCAGAACAACTGAAATAGCATAATCAATAAAATAAAATTAAAAAAATAATTAACCAAATGACATTATGTACAGAGGTATATGGGATTAATTATTTTGTACCAAAAATGGTGGTTTGATTGACAATCTGTACAAATGTACATGATTTACAGACTGGCTGTATTATTGCGGTACCATTCACTCTTTACATCAACAAAAGATGTTTTTAACATCACACAAAATCTTACTGGAAACCATGTATTTGGTCCCTAAATTTATTTATTTTTCTTGTGTGATGCCTAATTATATCTTTACTTCTTTTTCATTGTTGATACTGTTACAGATGTCCCCCATTCCCCCCACTGCCATCCTCTGCTTAGCCCCTGACCCCCCACCCCCCAGTGAGCCTTCACCACACTGTTGTCTGTGTCCATAGGCCATACATATATCCATATAGGTTCTTCAGCTAATCTCTTCCAGTACTCCCCACCCCATTCCCCTCTGAGATCTGTCAATCTATTCCATGTATCCATGCCTCTGGTTTTATTTTGTTGTCAGTTTATTTTGTTCATTAGATTTCACATATGAGTGAGATCAAATCTCACATAGTAGTGAGATTTGTCTTTCTCTAACTGGCTGATTTTGCTTAGCATGAGATTCTCCAAGTCCATCTATGCTGTTGCAAAAGGTTACCCTGCAAAAGGAGTTCCTCCTTTTTTACAGCTGTGTAATATTTCATCATGTAAATATACCATATCTTCTTTATCCATTCATCTACTGATGTACACTTGGGCTGTTTCCAGATATTGGCTATTATAAATAATGCTGCTAGGAACATAGAAGTGCATATATTCTTTCCTAAATTCATTTTGAAAGTAACTTTTAAATTGTAAAACATTAATTTAGCAAAGGTATACTCAAATGTATTTTCAAGACATGAGTATTGCATTTACTTCATTGTAAATGTGATAAAAATGAGAAATTGAAGATAAAATTCTCAAAAGATGTAAATTGGCTGCAAGTCAAGCTCTCAAAAATCAATGTAACAGATCACATGCTAAAACCTATCATAGTTGCTTATTTGTTGTAATGTATTTTTGAAACTGTCTCAACTAGTAATTCCTATTGGTTTTCACAGTAATCTGATGTAAATATCTTACCAGACTATCTCTAGAATATGTTATAAAACCTACTAGAGTTTAGTCTAAATAACTTATGATGTTTTAATGGCAGGAAATTTGTTAATATTCATCTACCTCTAGGATTTGAATGGTAATTTTGCTCCCGTAAACATGAGGTCAAGAGTAATATTTGGGAATGTGTATGCAAAACCAAATTTAGAAAAAACTGAACTACAGTAAACTTTTAACAGAAATGCAATTTGAGGATTTAGGAATTTATCATTTTAATGACACAAGAAATAAGCATTTCTCCTAAGAAGCCACCTGTAACACATTAAGTATAAATCATAGTTTCTCAAGTGCTGTTTTGGGACCTTTATGTTGCAATTCCAGATGCATAAGTTAACTTGATTAAGCAAGGATATTGTTGCATTTGGGGTGAGCAAAAACAAAGTGATGAAAGACAGGCCTTAAAATAACTTAGGGGAAAAACACTTGGAATTTAAACTTGATGTGGAGTAAATGTGGGGGGGAAAATAACATTATAGTGATTAAGATTTGAATGCATAAATATCTACATAGCAGAGAATCATTGATTTACTAATCTTATTAGATCTATTATTTTTAAGTTTTGGCATAAAAAATATAACAAAACAGCACCAAAAAGTCTAAATTAGAAGAAAAACTACATATTTTAACATTTAAATGCACCATATAAAATCCAGAGTTCAGTCTTAACCTTAGACCCTCTTAAAACTTTTACAAAAAACTCAATATTTTTAACACTTTTATAATGCTTACCAAGTGTCAGTTACTATTTTAAGCACTGTGTAAATATTAAGTCGTTAAATCTTTATAATAATCTCATGAGGTATGTACTATTATTTTAATTTTACAAATCAGAAAACACGTTGCTTTTGGCTGGGTAAAACCTCCGAAATATTGCTGTTAACTAACTTGCCCAAGGTCACAAAGCTAGTGACAGAACCAGAGAGTTGCTCCAAAAACTATCATCATATCTGTCATATGTTTTTTTGCTTCCCCAGCGCCTAATATTAAGTCTTCAGAAGACTAACTGGTATCATGTGTGGAACAAAACTACAATGGTGTCACTTAGGTCAAGGACCAAGTAGAGATGGTCAATGCAAGCAAATAAAGGAAACTTAACCTAACCTTACAAGAATGTATGGCTCTTCTTAGAAATGAGCAGAGGACACCAGTTAATAAGCAAATGCCAAGTCTGTTCACCTTTGAATGTCCCTGTCTTAACTACCCTGATCAAAATAAGAAAGAAGACCATTATGCAACCAATCAGCTGAAAAAGCCAAATAATTTCTCCATTTATCCCACAGAAATCCCTTAGTCCCTGAGCAACTTGGAACTCATTATTCCTATAGTCTTTCATTTCCCAGCTTGCAAGTAAAAAACTTTGCAATAATCTCATCTTTCTGCTTTGTTTTATTCATTATGTGGAGTTGGTTTTCACAAAGGAATAATAATGTATTTTGAAATTTTTTAATTGAACAAAATGTCAAAGAATATAAAGGCTAAAGGCATTAAGTACATTCTACTAAAACTCCCCATAAACACTCGAATTCCTCATGAAGATCTTCAACAAATAATCATAGAGATTGTACTTGAACACTGCCAGTGAGGTGGACAATTTCACTTTCAGAAATTAAGTATTTTTCTGAAATCTTCCTCCTTTAAGCTTTTATCATATTTTGACCCTATCCTCTAAAGCCACACAAAATTTATCTCATCTTTCTTTTGCACTGCTGCTCTTCAAATATGTGAAGAAACATTATGTTCTAATTTCCCTTCACCCAGGCTAAACATTCCATTTCCTTCAAAATTTCTTCATGTACACAGTGGAGTTTTCTCACATTTCTACACTTTCTTTTCTGGATGTGCTCCAGTCAGTCTTGTATCTTTTAAAGCGCACCATTTCCAGACTCAAAGCTAGAGAGCAGGCTGACAGCTGTCAGGGGATGGGGGTTGGGTGGGTTCTGTGGAGGGATTGAGCTAAAAAGAAAAAAAAAAGAAAGAACTCACGGACACAGACAACAATATAGTGATTGCTGAGGGGAGGGGGATAGGTGGAGGAGGGTGTAGAGGGGATAAATGATGATATATGGAGACTTGACTTGGGATGGTGAACACACACTACAGTGTACAGATGATGTATTGTAGAAATGTGCACCTGAAAGCTGAACAATTTGTTAGCCTGTGTTACCCCGATAAATTCATTAAAAAATTAAGTGCACCATTTCCAAACTAAATTCCATATTCCAGGAGTATTTTAACCACAATTGACTAACAATATTACTCTTCATTCTAAACACTGTTAATGTAGATGAATATTGACTTTTTAGACAACAAAAACTTACAGATTCACATCAAGTTTGTAATAAAATAAAGCCTCAAAGATTTTTTTCACATATACTCCAACTAAAAACATGCAATTGATTTTTGGACATAACTTCACAATAATTTAACCTATGAAATTGAATCTTGTTGCTAATCAATCTATTATTCCAGTCTGTTAAGATCTTTTGAAATATTGATGATCACATTTGACAAATGAACTATTTTCTCATTTTTTCTCAATTAAACTTGACTGGGACATTATCAATGTTCATCCAAGATAGTGCTTCAAATACCAAACATGAAAAAAAAGAAAGCTCTACTACTAACTTGAAAAATTATTAAGTACACTGTTTATTTTATAACCTTTAGATGCACTGAATTGTTACAAAAATAGTGCAGGGAGATATATCCCACATCCAGTTTCCCCTATTATTAACATCTTAAATTGTTAGTATGGTACATCTGTCACAATTAATGAGCCAATACTGATAAATTATTATGTAACATCCATAATTTTCTCAGATATGCTCCATTTTCCTCTAATGTCCTCTTTGTGTTCCCGGATCTCATCCAGGATATCACATCTCCTTAGGCTCCTCTTGGTAGTGACAGTTCCATAGACTTTGCTTGTTTTTATGACCTTGACAGTTTTGAGGAGCCCTGGCTAGGTATTTTGTGGAACTTGCCTGATGTTTTTCTTGTGAAGAGACTGAGGATATAGGTTTGGAGAAGGAAGACCACAGGGGTAAAATGCCAATATCATCAAATCCTTTCAGTATGGTTACTATTAATACTATAAATATGACATCACTGTTGATGCTAGCTTTGGTAACCTGGCTTGAGATAGCATTTGTCAGGATTCTCCACTATAAAATCATACTTTCTGTTTTATTAAAAAAACTCTTTCCATAATTTACTCTTTGGAAGAAACTCAGTAGGTACTGTCCACATTTATGAGGTAGAGATTTATGCTTCTTATCTTTAAAGGTGGGTTATCTACATAAATTATTTGGATTATTCTGCATGAGATTCTTGTCTATTCTCTACTGTGTATTCATTTATTCAATAATTTACTTATATTAATTATTATATTATATTAATCATAAGTATGGGCTTTTGAATATTTATTTTAGATGCTACTTCACTATTTTCTTGTTCAAATTGTTCCTTCCAGCTTTGGCTCTTGGGAGCTATTTCTGTTGAGTACTATATCCCTTTGACATATCATCATCATTGTGAGGGTTAGTTTGTTGGAGTGTTTTCTTACTTCCAGCACTACCTTTTTAGTTTTTTTCACTTTAAATAATCTTTTATTTTTTCAATTACAGTGGACATACAATATTATATTAGTTTCAAGTATATAACCCAGGGGTTAGACATTATATAACTTACTAAGTCATCACACCAATAAATCTAGTGTCCTGACACCATACATAGTTATTACAATATTATTGACTATTTTCCCTATGTTATACTTTACATCCCCATGACATTTCTGTAACTATCAATTTGTACTTCTTAATCACTTCACCTTTTTCCCTCCTGTCCTCAACACACATCCCATCTGGCCACCATTAAAATGTTCTCTGTATCTATGAGTCTGTTTCTGTTCCGCTTGATCATTTTGTCTAGTGTAAGTATTGCTACCCCAGCTTTTTATGCTTATTTGTTTCCATTTTCATGAAATATCTTTTTCCATCCCTTAACTTTCAGTCTGCATGTGTTTTTTGATCTGAAGCAAGTCTCTTGTAGACAGCATATGTAAAGGTCTTGTTTTGCTATTCATTTGGCCGCCATATGTCTTTTGATTGGAGCATTACATCATTTGCATTTAAAGTAATTGTTGATAGATATGTATTTCTTGTCATTGTATTATTCATATTTTGAATCTCCCCCTCCACCTTCTCCTTTTTCTTCTTTTTCAAGAAGACCCTTTAACATTTCTTATAATACTGGTTTGGTGGTAATGAACTCCTTTAGCATTTTCTTCTCTTGGAAGCTCTTTATTTCTCTTTCAATTCTAAATGCCATATTTTGCCATGTATGATACACACTTTTTGCCCAAATTTTTAGGGAAAAATAAGGATGTGCATTATACGTGGGTATGATAATGGGTATAATAATCCCAGGTATAATGTGCACAAACACATGGGTGCACATTACACATCGCAAAATACAGCTAATAGCTTTGTTAGGTAGAGTAATCTTGGTTGGGGAGCTGGGTGAAAAGGTGAAGAAATAGAACAAAAAAATCTGATAGACATGGACAATAGTACAGTGATTAACAGAGGAAAAGGGGAATGGGGAAGGTAGAAGAGGGCAAAAGAGTGATAAATGGAAGTAGACTTGAGTTTGAATGTTGCACACATATTACAATGTACAGAATATGTATTATACAATTGTATACTTGAAACCTATATAATTTTATTAACCAATATCACCCCAATAAATTCAATAAATATTAAAAAGAAATAAATGAGAACAGAAAAGAGTGAGGGAAAAAGAAAATATACAACTAAAATTATAAATAAGAGATATAGTCAAGATTTTAAACTCATGTAAGAAATGATGAAAAGCTATAGACCAAAATATTTGAAAACTCAGATAAATAGATAAATTGCTGGAAAGATATATATTTTTTTAACCCTCACCCAAAGATATGTTTATTGATTTTAGAGAGAGAGGAAGACAGAGGGGGAAGGAATCAGTGTGAGAGAGAAACATCAATCAGTTGCCTCCCATGTGTACCCTGACTGGGGATCGAACCCGCAACCTAGGTGTGTGCCCTCATTCAGATTTGAACACACAACTTTTTGGTGTACAAGACAATGTTCCAACTAACTGAGCCACCTGGCCAAGATTAGAAAGATATTTTAATGGAAAAAAAGCACAAGGACTTCTGGTCAAGATGGTGGCATAGGTAAATACAACTTACCTTCTTGCATAACCATATCAAAATTACAACTAAAATATATAATAACCATCACTCAGAACCATCACAAATTGAGTTGAATGGAAATCTGACAACTATGGAATGAAAGAAAATACATCCATCCAGACTGGTAGGAGGGAAAAAGATGCAGAACAGGGTGGTTCCACATCCACATGTGGTGGATAAAAATTTGAGAGAGATATCTCGGGAGTTAAGAGTCCCAGCCCCATACCAGGACCCCCAGTCCAGGGATCCAGTGCCAGGAAGATAAGTCCCCATTACATCTGGCTGCAAAAACCAGTGGGAACTGAGTCAGTGGAAGAAACTTCTGGAGTCCCAAGCAGTTCCCTTTAAAGAACACACACACAGACTTACTCAGATTTACTTTCTCTGAGCTCCAGCACTGGGGTAGCAGCTCGAAAGCTACCAGTGGCATACAGGCAGGCACCGAAGTGTCTGGCATCAAGATGAGAGCTGTGAGGAGACTTCTGGCCAAGATGGAGGTGTAGGTAGATACACTTTGCCTTCCCACATAACCAAAAGAAGGACAACAATAAATTTTAAAGCAAAAATAACCAGAACTTCCAGAAAATTGAACTGTATGAAAGTCTGACAACCAAGGAGTTAAAGAAGAAACATTCATCCAGACTGGGATGGAGACAGGTAGCCAGAATGGACAGGACTGGCAGCAAGGCAGCAGCTGGAGGACTGGGATGAATGAGGCAGCAGCTAGTAGAGCGGGTGGTCCCACATTTGTGTGCTAGTAAACCAGGAGGAACAACTGGGGAACAAGACAGACCATACAACCCAGGGTTCCAGCACCAGGAAGTGAAGCCTCAAAACCTCTGATTGAAAAAACCCGTGGAGGTTGAGGTGGCAGGAGAGACTCCCAGCCTCACAGGAGAGTTTGTTGGAGAGACCCACAGGATCCTAGACCATACACAAAACTACCCACCTGGGAATCAGCACCAGAAGACCCAATTTGCTTGTGGGTAGTGGAAGAAGTGACTGAAAGCTAGCCAAGAGCTGAGCAAGCAGCATTGTTCCCTCTCAGACCCCTCCCCCACATACAGTGCCACAACACAGCAAAGTGGGTTGCCCTACCCTGATGCAACATATCTTAAACATATATGCATATACGATCTACAAACCCTTCTTTGGGTTTATAACCAAAAGAATTGAAAGGAGGGTCATCAAGAGATATTGGTACACCTCTGTTCATGGCAGCATTATTCACAATAGCTAGAATATGGAAGCAAAACAAAAGTTCCTTGACAGATAAATGGACAAACAAAATATGGTGCATACACAGAAATGGAGATCACATGGAAGATTAATAGTGGGGGAGTGGGGAGGGGAGAGAGGGGGAAAAGGTACAGAGAATAAGTAGCATAGATGGTAGGTAGAAAAAAGAAAGGGGGAGGGTAAGAATAGTGTGGGAAATGTAGAAGCCAAAAAACTTATATGTTCAACCCATGGGCATGAACTAAAGTGAGGGAATGTGGGTGGGAGGGGGTGTGCAGGGCAGAGGAGAGTGAAGGGGGGAAATGGGACAACTGTAATAGCATAATCAATAAAATGTATTTTAAAAAACAAAAAAACCCACAAAATATGGTGCATACATATAATGGAATATTATTCAATCTTACTATAGAAAAAAAATTTTTGTTCTACCACATGAGCGAAACTTGAGGACATGTTGCTAGTTGAAATAAGTCTATCACAGAAAGACAAATACTGTATGATTATACTTATATGAGATACTTAGAATAGCCAAAATTATAGATAGAAAGTAGAATGATGGTTTCCAGGTGCTGAGAAGAAGAAAGAATGGGGAGTGATTGTATAATGGAAATAGAGTTTCATTCTCACAAGATGAAAAGAGGTATAAAAATAGAGTATCCATCTTCTATTGAGAGTGAACATTATGAATGAATTAATATCACTGAACTGTACACCTAAAAATTGTTAATATGGCCCTGATCAGTGTGGTTTAGTTGGTTGGGCATCATCCCACAAAGTGAAATGTTGCCAGTTCAATTCCCGTCAGGACACATGCTGGGTTGAGGGTTTGGTCCTTGGTTGGTGTGCCTCTGAGAGGCAACAGAAGGATGTTTCTCCCCTCTCTTTCTCCTACCCTTCCCTTCTCTAAAAATAAGTAAATAAAATTTCTTTTAAAAGTTGTTAACATGGGTAAATTTTTTATGTCACATATATTTTACCATTATAAAAATGGAAAAAATGCAATGTATGTAAATATATATGTGTGGGGAGATAGCAAAAGAAAAGGGTGAATGAAAACAGAGCAAAACATAAAAAATTAGTGAATTTGAGTGAAGGGTATACAAAACTTCATACTATTCTTGCTACTCTTTTTTTAGATTTGATATTATTTCAAAATAAGTTTTTTAAAAAAGACACCAATTATCTAGAGCCATCACATTTTTAAAAGTGTCTCTGTATTAAATGAACATACAATTTGATGACAAGTAATGAAAAATAACTATTGAAAGGTAGGAGAAAAGAGGCAGTAATTTAAGGGTTGCAAAGTTTAGAAAAAGTCCAAAAGGAAACAAAATTTATGAATAGTTGCATCACCAAAACAGAATTTATGAAAGGTTATTCTTAAACAAGAGATTATGTTGGAAATAGGGTACTAGATTAAAATCAGGGAGAGCATGTAAGTTTTTAATAAGTAGTTCAGGGTTTTTTTGTAAAGGTCTCTTTTATAAGTAATTCAGAAATGAGGTAGAAGATATATTAGACCTATTACACAGAGGAAATATTGGCAAAATCTCGTGATAGATAAGTTGTGTCAAATAAAGAACTAGGAAATAAAAGACTTCAGGTTTCAAGCAGAGCTAACTAATAATAATTGCACACCATAATAGAGAAATGCAAACAAATAAGACTTTAGTAATAAATTTTTTAAATAATGAATTTCAGGTGTTGGTAGGAAATCCAATCAGAGACATTTTATACTTCCTCTTTTCCTCAGTCAGGTTTTTCACTTCGCTTAGATCCATTTTCTAAATTCTCTCTTCAGCTGCTTTCTTAAATTTCAGTGTATCCCTGCTGCACACCTTTGGCTATTTTGGACGTTCTCCCCACCCACTCATCAAGTTCTCCTCTAAATTCTTCCTTCAGATCACTCTCTTAAAATGACTATTTTAGATATTTCATCAACATAAACATTATTACTGTAGCTATGGTGAACTGCAACAGCCTCAAATATTAACAATAATATGTGGTTAATTATTGTTAGCTATACTAATTTCAGACTACTATGTAAGTTTTATTTTTAATAATTTTTTTCTGTAATTTTCTTTGTTAAAGACAATTTCAGTCTGCTCAGGCTGCCACAACAAAGTACCATAGACTGAATGGTTATTTTGTTACTTATTTTTTCACAGTTCTGGAGACATATAGTCCAAAATCAAGATCCTAGCACATTCAGTTTCTTTTGGGAACTCTTCCTTTCCAGTAAGAGGGCAAAATCTCTGGTGTCTCTTCTTCCAATGGCACTAATCCCAACATGAGGACCCCACTCTCGTGATCTCATCTAAACTTAATAACCCCCATCTTAGCTCCATCTCCAAATACCATCACACTGCAGGTTAAGTCTTCAAAATATTAATTGGGCGGGGGCGGGACATGGTGGATGTTGCACAATTCAGTCCATAGCAAAGACATGGCCTGTTTGTAGTTAATAGGATGGCATTTGGATATTACTCTTAATCTTGGTGGTAAAAATGGAGCAGGAGCTCATTAAAAACATATCCATTAATTTGTAGTGTATATCTCCAGTAGCAACTTTGAATATCATTTTATTGTTTAATATTCCCTTTGAAGAAACATGTTTACAAAGAATAAAAATTTCTGATACTAAAATGTGATAATCTGAACATTTGAAATATATAAATGAGTATTATAGCAAAAGAATGAAAGTTTTGTGGTAATTTTCTCATGTATAATGGTGTATTAAACACTTTCTTCCTTCTAGTTCTCAAATTCTCATGTTAACATGTTAACCATGGCACCATCTTGTGGATATTTTATCAAATAGCTGAGCTGAGTGAACATTTATATGGAAACATGAAAAATGAAGGTATTTGTGGGAGAAAAAGGAATGCAATTTTTTAAATGAAGTTTAAGTGAAAAAAAAAAAAGTCAGAAAGTAGTCTTCCTCAATCTCTTTCCAGGGGTTTCAACTATATAAGTGAATTTTTGAACCATCTCCAGCATGATTACTTTTTCTTTTTAAAGTATTTCTGCATTAACTGCTTACATAAAATTTCAAACTGGACATTTGTTCTGAATACACAAGTAGATTATATTTTAGTCTGATATATTTTAGTATGTATAATGTATATGTATGCTGACATATATAAGTATAAATGTGTGTACACTACTGTAATTTTATACTGATTTAACTTCAGGATCTGTTAAAAGATGGGAATCGATACAAAGTAGGCTTGAAAAAAGGTAAAAATGTTTAAGAAATTTGAGTTTAATCAATCAGTGGTACTATCATTTCTACTTTGCAGATAAGAAAAATTGAGGCTATGAGTAGTTCTATAGCTCACCAGGTTCACCCAGCTTAGTAAGTAGTCCTAAATATAACTCAGGATTTCAAAGCCCGGAATCATATCATGACACAATTCTGCTTCTTAAAAATTCAGACAAATATCAGAGATTTTAATCCAGAGATTAAAATAGGATTTAATAATCTATTTACTAGAAAAAGAGAGGGACTTCCAGCCAAGATGGAGGCGTAGGTAGATACACTGTGCCTCCTTGCACAACCAAAAGAAGGACAACAAAAAAATTTAAAAACAAACAAAAAAATAATTGGAACTGACAGAAAATCGAACTGGATGGAAATCTGACAACCATGATGGTAAAGAAGCCCTGGCTGGTGCAGCTCAATGGATTGAGCACTGCCTGCAATAAGGGTCACTGGTTCGATTCCTAGTCAGGGCACATATCTGGGTTGTGAGCCAGGTCCCCAGTAGGGAGTGCATGAGAGGCAACCACACATTGATGTTTCTCTCCCTCTCTTTCTCCCTCCCTTCCCTCTCTAAAATTAAATAAAATCTTTTTTAAAAAAGAAATTAAAGAAGAAACATTTATCCAGACTGGTAGGAGGGGCAGAGATGGGCAGCTGGGCAGAGAGGATGCGCAGCAAGGTGGTGGCTGGAGCACTGGGGTGGGCAAGATGGCAGCTGGCAGAGGGAGTGGTCCCACATTTGTGTGCAGATAAACCGGAAGGAACAACTGGGGAATGAGTTAGACTATACAACCCAGGGTTCCAGCATGGGGTAATAAAGCCTCAAAATCTGACTGAAAAAACCTGTGAGGTTTGCAGCAGTGGGAGAAACTCCCAGCCTCACAGGAGAGTTAATTGGAGACACCCAAAGGGTCCTAGAACATACACAAACCCACCCACCTGGGAATCAGCACCAGAAGACCCAATTTGCTTGCTGGTAGTGGCGGAAGTGACTGAAAGCTGGCAGAGAGCTCAACAAATGTCATTGTTCCCTCTTGGACCCCCTCTCTTTACCACTCCAACTTTATCTTACTGTCTACCTCTTCCACACTGTTCCTGCCTCACTTGCTTCAAGCCCTCTGCACATATGATATTCTATCTTTTAGAATGCACTCCCCACAGATATAGGATTGGCACCTTTTATCTCCCTCAGGTAAGGTCATCCTTGGCCACCCTACCAAAAATTTCAATGATCCCTACCCATTCTCTAATTTACTTTTCTTTTTAACATTTATAATCTAATGTGCAACATATTTTGCTGATATATATTTATCTCTTTATTGACTACATCTCCAAATAGAATGTAAACTCCAAGAAGACAGGGACTTTTGTCTGAGTCTTTATGATTCACATAAAATAATCAACAATATTTGTTGGAGTATTGAAAAATATGGTTTAAGTAGTTAATCTAGCCCTGAGACTGGTGTGGCTCAGTGGGTTGGGCAATGTCCTGCAAAACAAAAGGTCACTGGTTTGAGTTCCAGTCAGGGCACAGGCCTGGGTTGCAGGCCAGGTTTCTGGTTGGGGGTGTGTGAGAGGCAACCAATTGATGTTTCTCTCACTTATGAATGTTTTTCTCCCTCTCTTTCTCCCTCCTTACTCCCCTCTCTAAACATGAATAAATAAAATCTTTAAAAAAGAAACAAGTTAGGCCCTAGCTGGTGTGGCTCAGTGGACTGAGTGTTGGCCTGAGAACCAAAGGGGTCACTGGTTCGATTCCCAGTCAGGACACATGCCCAGGTTGCAGGCCAGGTCCCTAGCAGGGGGCACATGAAAAGCAACCACACATTGATGCTTCTCTTTCTCTCTTTTTCCCTCCCTTCCCCTCCCTCTAAAAATAAATAAATAAAATCTTTTTTAAAAAGTTAATCTACATTTTATATATATTCAAAAATGGTTTATCTATTTCACCAGTGTGTATAATGTGTTTCTGAATTGTTTACAGTCTCTAAATGCTAGGACTTGCTAATTATAACTTAGAACTCTGCCTGTTTCACTAGATGGTCTCTTCTTTTCCTCCATGCCATAAATGAGGCTAAATGAAGTTGGACACAAAGGCCCAAGATATATAGAAGTGCTTTGGCTTTAGATTCAGGCCAAGCTGGATTTATATGCCAGATACTCCACTTGATAGTGTAGGGTTTTTAACCTCTATGTGCTCCCATTGTTGTAAAGACAGTGTGAAAAAGTGGAAAAAGTATATTAGTTAGGAATCTGAGAGTATTGGGTTCCAACATAGTTGCAACTTTGGGCAATTTAACCTATCAGTCTATTTCCTCATTTATAAAGTGAGGATATCCCCTTTTTGGGTTCTTGTCAAAAAGTACAGTAAAGCACCTGACATAGAGAGTAACCAGTAAATGTTCATTTCTGTTACTAACATGGGATAGTCATTAATTTTCTGCCTAAGGTAACTTTGTTCATTGGTAAGAAGGCACCCATCCTAGAGATTTTTTTCATGACTCCCATCCTCCTAACAAGTCCAGGGTGATTGTGTTTCAATATAACTAATAACCCATATCACTAGAGACTAAAACCAGAAGCACATTCCTATTAGCAACATTTTACCCACCGATGTGCATTCCTAAGGGAATGGAAGGCAATAGAAGGCACTGCCAGCTTACAGCATTCCTTTTGCACCCACTTTCTGTTTTCTATTACAGGTGGAATCTCATTTTAATGAATACCATTTTAAACATCTGTTTCTACATAGTGAGGCTATTTTTGTGTTCTAGCAGATGGGCCACAGGGACTGACTTTGTTAACTTGACTAAAACAAATTCTAAAAAAATCAAAACTCTTTCTTTACAAGCACTGTCTATGCAGAAACAAGTAGAGGTAATTTGCATTTTTGTAAGTGATATACCCTGACCTAGGATACTTCCAAGAAAAGAGAACAGGGCTGGGTGGGTGGGTTGAAGGCAAAGGGGACTGGAAAGCAAGAAGAAATAAGAGAAAAAATGAAGCAAAGCCCTCAAGTGAGATCTGCTAGAAAATACAAACCTTTCCCTGTCCGGTGTGGCTCAGTGGGTTGGAGTATCGGCCCCACAGCTGAAAGGTTCGGTTTGGTCTCCCACTGCTGTGCACCCCATCTGGGCTCAGCTGATCCCCGGTCTGAGCATGCACAGGAGGCAACTAATTGATGCTTCTCTCTTATATCAGTATTTCTCTCTCTCCCTTCCTCTCTCTCGAAAAAGCAATGAAAAAGTATCCTAGAGTGAGGATAAAAAAATAAAAAGAAATAAAAAGAAAGAAAGTACAAATCTTAAGCTAGAGCTCCACTTATAAACATACCCCTCTTCTTTCAGGGCATACTTCACATGCTACCTCTTCTTCAAAGCCTTTCCAATTCCCTTTAGACATATGACTCAGTTCTCTGACTCCTGTACTCAACACTTGCTCTGAATCTCTGTAGTAGCATTTACTATTGTTCATCACACCTTTACAGACAATTGTTTTGTGCTCTGTCCCTTTCACCCACCAAGACCAAGATCAGATTTTAAGATTCGACTTCCTATGACCAATATCTAGTATAGACCCTAATACATAATAGATATTTAATGTTATTGTGGCATTTAATATATATGAAGATGTATTGATATGCTTGAGTCAAATATTTTTACCTGTCTTGGGTGCAAAGAATCAGAGAGCCTTGAGAGCAAAATATGTTTCATTTCCATGGGATTTGACATACAAACACCCATTGCCACATGTTGCTTGACAAAATTACTTAAATTAGTATACCAAAATTGGTAAAAAACCAAAATCAAATTTCGACCTTTAATTTCTTTCAGAACTTGGATGCACAACTAAATTTACTACACATTGCTGAATTAAGCACTAAAAGTAAGTGAATAAAATATACTGTGTGCCCTGGGGGAGACTCAGCTATGGCTCTTCATTCTTGCCATGGGGGGATGGGGGCAGTACAAAGGGGTACAGGACAAAGGCACAGGCTCCTCAAGACTGGGACTTGGAAGGGCTTGGCACATCATGGGGCTTGGCGGGCTGCGGATCACCTCAAAAGAATCACAGGCCAGTAGAGGAACCCTTGGAATTGATTCAAAGGACACCACTGTAAGCACAGTGAAGAGCTTGGTCCCCTTCCCTTAGATGATGTCAACTCAGGGGCTACTGCCAACTTGAGCCACCATTCTTGAAGATCCAGCTTCTGCCTGCCCAGCCACAAGTTTAAGGCCCGCGTGGCTGGCTTCGAGCAGCTGCTGGACCCAGCCTTCTGGCTGCAAGGCTCCAACTTCGGATGGTGAAAGCGCAGAGAGCTGGCCTCACCTCCCAGCTGTCGCAAGAGGGGCGCCACTATGGCTGTTGCCCTCATTGGTCCTCCTGTTCCTCGCTTGCCCTTGCCAGATCTGTCTTTCACCCCTCCTGACACTCCAGCAAGCTTCAACCCTGTGAAATAAATGCTCCTCCCGCCCCGCCCCACTACCCCACACTCCTCTGGCTCCTATGGAGATTAGTGGCTTCAGTGGAGTCTCCTGCTATAGGTCTGAGTTAGAAACACGTCACCCATTTAGGCCCTTGTTTTCTCTTGCTCCTTTTCCTTGGCACCCACCGAGCTTTGGAGTTTTGGAGTCTGATGACTTCTCTCTCTGACCTAGAGTTCCTGGAAGAGCGTGCACTTTAGATGACTCCTGTGGTTGGCAGTGAGGAGCCCCTTGCCCTTTTGTCAGGGAAAGGCCTATATTTTTTTAAAAGGATGAAGAAAGTGCTGACTCTAAATTGAAAAAGTTGTTCTATTCTGTCCTTCCAGAATTGCGTTTGGAATAATGGGATAACCCTTCCCCCACCCCCCTTACATGTGAATATTTTCTGGAAAAAAACTAATTTCCTACCATGTGCTAATTAAAAGACGAAGAGTCTCTCTTTCATGTATGACCTTACTTTTGCAGGAGATGTAATGGTAATGAAGTGTAAACACTTTTGGGTACAAAGTAATATCTCTGACTAACTTATTCTAAAATTAAGATTTATTGAAACTTACAAAAGAATAAAGCACAGAGCATAAAAAAGCAACCAATTCTACTTATTATAATCAAATGTTTTCCAAAAGGCAATTAATTTTTTTCACTGTCAAGAATGCATATTCAAAATTAGTATTCTATTCTTGAACCTCTATATTTATACTCTTCTCTGAGTTTATACCACATACAAATTTAATTGTGAGCCTATCTCATGTGCCTAATGAATAAGAAAATGAAAGTTCAGCTCTGGCCAAATGGCTCAGTTGGTTGGAGTATCCTCCTGTACACCAAAGGGTTGTGCGTTCAATCCCCTGTCTAGGGCACATCCCTAGGTTGCAAGTTTGGTATCCTGTAGGGGAACCTACAGGAGACAAATGATGGATGTTTCTCTCTGACATCAATGTTTCTCTATCTCTAAAACAAGCAAACAGTAAAAATGTATCCTCGAATGAGGATTTTTTTAAAAATTCAGAACAAGTTAGGAAGTGGTACAAATATAATAGTTGGGGAACGTAGAGTCAGATGGACCTAAGCTCACTACTTATTAGCTATGTATGACTTAAAGCAACTAAGACCCTGAGATAAAGATTGGGGTACAAATAACTTTATTTCGTTCTGTGTGAGGTTCTTTGTGAAGCATGGTAAGGAAGTGAAACAAGGAAGAGAGGAGAGACAATAAGAATTGTTAGTGAGTAAGCTGCCACGGAGGGTAAACGGTACTCAATTCTACTGGTGATCCTCTGAGAGACTACACAGAATAGAACTCAGAACTGTCACACTGAATTATTTAAAAACTGGAATATTCATCTGTTAATTCCCTTCCCTCAGTGGTTGAGGGATACTCAGGAGTGTTTTAACTCTCTGGTAATTCCCTTGGAAGCCTCCCCTAGAGTAGCATGCTCCTGCTATTAGAGAAAACCTTCAGACAAAAAGACAAATGGTTGAGATAGGAAGCCATTGGCCTGGCATTAAGGGGAATTGCCACTGAAGCTGCAGGTAACCTCCATGGTGGGTCAGGGGGGTATAGGCAGGGCACTAATGATATCGGAGGCATTCATTCAGATTAGTATCTTTGTAAACTAGAGATAATAATTAGAGATTATAGCCAGAATGATGTTAAGTTCCTAGCCCATAAAAATATTAAAACAATTACTTGAATATGTTAATATAATAATGTTGTATAATAATAGGCACCCCTTTAAAACATTTTAGCATATGTTAATATTTGATTCTGGAGCCACTCTATTTGTGATATGCATGTCTGTTTCTTCTAGTCTGGTACTATTAACTCTTAATCAGATGCTTAGCTGTCATGTTACCTGAAGATATTCCTAACTGATTCCTTAACATCCTTGCTTCTTCCCCTAGAACTATTTATGTCTCCACACTAGACCATGGTGAGAACAAAGACAATGTAATTCATCCTTCAGCAAAAATGTTTGAAGCACTGTGACAAACTTGGTGGGGAACATAAATATTAAAAAGAAAGCCTTGCTCTTGGGAGTTTACAGTTCAGACTGGGTATAAACCAAAAATCAAACAACTAACATACACTGTGACACTCTGATAAAGGTATACCAGAGGTTTTCTAGAAGCCAATAGAAAGAGTTAACTCACCCTATCTATGAGAGTCAGGGAAAGCTTTCCTAAATTAAGCTAATGAAATCAGATTTTTTAAATGCAGTGTTTTAAACAGATCATGTGGTTTCTATATTCTAAATTAAGCTAATGTAATCAGATTTTCGAAAAGGCAGCTTCATTTTATGGTTAATATTCTTACTACTTTCTTTAACAGATTTTTCCAGTGACATTTTAGACTAATACAAAGAAGTTTACAAAATAATTTTAATCATAATTAATGATTTAATATTGAATAACAAAGTGATTTACTTTTTTCCCCTTACCCAAGGACATTTTTTCATTGCTTTTAGAGAGTGAGCACGGTGGGGAGATAGAGAAAAGTTGATGGGTTGCCTCTTGTAAGAGCCCTGAGTGGGGACAGAATTATCAACTTGGGCATGTGCACTGATCAGGCATAGAAGCTGTGACCTTCTGGTTTATGGGAAGATGCTCCAACCAAGTGGGCCACACCAGCCAGAGCTGAATAACAAAGTGGTTTAAACATTTGCTTTATTACATTATGGTTGTGTTTATAGTGTTATTCTGGTAAAAAAAAAAGGGGAGGGGATCAATATCAGTGCTGAACTAAACTACTATATTGGGCAAGAATTGGCAACAAAAAGTTTTATTTGGAAATATTTTAAGAATCATTTTATAACGTAAATAAAAAATCAGTGAAACCATAAAAACATCTACTATAGATGTTTTAAAAAGACAAGAAAAAAGAAACTGTTCTACTTTAACTGCAAAAAATGATATTGTTAGAAATTATAAGAAGTTTGAAACACAGAGGTATCAGATTACACGTTATAAAGGAATTTTAAATTAATTAAGAAAGCAATTGAAAAAAATACCAATCCAACATACTTTAGATATTAGCAATGTAATCTGACACATAGATGGTGAATGCATTGAGAAAAGCTCATGGGAATAAAAAAGACTTAGTAAGCATCTCAGTATTTTAAGTTCAACCAATTCTCTTCATGACAATAAAAACAATCATTTCACACCAAAAATGAAATAGATATGTTTTTAGTACATTGCTAACAATTTTTAAAGATAATTCATTAGAGTTTTATAACACAGAAACCATATGATCTGTTTAAATCACTGTATTTAAAAATACTTTATGTGTTAAAGAGAAAAAAGGAAAAGAGCCCACAGTGATTTAAAGAGCCCACAGTGATTTATTTATTTATGTCATGGAGGATTATGGTTTTTAAGTAGTTTAATAAGTGATAGGAACATTTGGCAAGTATCCTCAGAAAATTCATTTACCAGAATTTACCCAAAAGGGACAATAGAAGTCCTTCATCCTTCTTAACCACTGTGAAACAAAGAACATTAGCCAAAAAGCTCAAAAGAGTCCTCCAGTTAGAGAAAATTGTAGGTTTGATTGTACAAACGGTAAATCAAGAAATCTTGGGAATAAAGTGAATAATAGATTTTGGTAGTTACTCAATTTGTTTTAAAAAGCAAAAGTAGAATGGCAGTTTTAGTAATAGCATATCCATTAAAATATTTTTATCTTTTTTTAATATATTTTATTGATTATGCTATTACAGTTGTCCCATTTCTCTCCCATCATTCCCCCCCACCCTGCACACCCTCTCCCACCCACATTCCCCCCTTTAGTTCATGTCCATGTGTCATAAGTTCTTTAGCTTCTACATTTCCCACACTATTCTTGCCCTCCCCCTGTCTATTTTCTACCCACCATCTATGCTACTTATTCTCTTTACCTTTCCCCCTCTCTCCTCCTCCCCCGCCCCTGTTGCTAACCCTCCATATGATCTCCATTTCTGTGGTTCTGTTCCTGTTCTAGCTGTTTGCTTAGTTTGCTTTTGTTTTAGGTGTGGTTCTTAATAGCTGTGAGTTTGCTGTCTTTTCACTGTTATATTTTTATCTTCTTTTTCTTAGATAAGTCCCTTTAACATTTCATATAATAAAAGCTGGGTGACAATGAACTCCTTCAACTTGACCTTATCTGAGAAGCGCTTTATCTGTCCATCCATTCTAAATGACAGCTTTGCTGGATAGAGCAATTTTGGATGTAGGTCCCTGCTTTTCAAGATTTCAAATATTTCTTTCCAGTCCCTTCTTGCCTGGAAGGTCTCTTTGGAGAAATCAGCTGACAGTCTGATGGGAACTCCTTTGTAGGTGACTGTCCCCTTATTCCTTGCTGTTTCTAGAATTTTCTCCTTCATTTTAATCTTGGGTAATGTAATTATGATGTGCCTTGGTGTGTTCCTCCTTGGGTCCAACTTCTTTGGGACTCTCTGAGCTTCCTGGACATCCTGGTAGTCTATTTCCTTTGCCAGATTGGGGAAGTTCTCCTTTATTATTTGTTCAAATAAGTTTCCACTTGTTGCTCTTCTTCTTCCCCTTCTGGTACCCCTATAATTCGGATGTTGGGACGTTTAACGATGTCCCGGAGGTTCCTAAGCTTCTCCTCATTTTTCTGAATTCTTGTTTCTTCCTCGTTTTCTGTTTGGTTGTTAGTTTCTTCTTTCTGGTCCACTCCATTGATTTGAGTCCCAGTTTTCCTTCCATCTCTATCAGTGCCCCATGCATCTTCCTTCATCTCACGTATTGTAGCCTGCATTTTTTCATCTAGTTTGTGAGCAAAATCAACCAATTCTGTGAGCATTTTGATGACCAGTGCTTTGAACTGTGCATCTGATAGGTTGGCTATCTCTTCACTGCTTAGAGGAATTGGCTCTGGGGCTTTTATTTGTTTTCCGGTTTGAGCCATTTTTGGTGTTTTTTTTTTTTTGTTTTGTTTTGTTTTGGTTTTAGTCTGGTCGCAGCTATTACGTAGTGAGGGGTGGAGCCTTAGGTGTTCCTCAGGGTGTGGCAGCCCAGTCGCCGGGTTGTGACGCTATAGGTGGGGGCGGGGTCTGAGAGGGAAGAATGGCGCCTGCTCCGTTCTCTCCTGGATTCAGTTTCTTTCGCCACTTCCCCTCTGCCTGGACCGTCTCCGTGCGCGAATGTGGGACCACCTGGTCAGCCAGCCACCTTGCGCGGCCTCACTTGGTCTGCACAGTTGCCCCCCTGTGCTCGGGGTCCGCCAGCTGCTGCCTGTGGGCCCGGGGACCGCCAGCCGCCGCCTGTGCACCTGGGAACTGCCTGCAGATGCTGCTTGCGTTCCCGGGTCCGTACCTCCACTTTCTCCTGCCACGACTCCGCCCCTCTTACCGGTCTGGATGAATGGTTGTTGGACTTCCGTACAGTTCAATTTTCTATAAGTTCTGGTTGTTTTCTTGTTTCTAAATATTTGTTGTCCTTAATTTTGGTTGTTAGAGGAGGCACAGCGTGTCCGCCTACGCCTCCATCTTGGCCGGAAGTCTCTAAAATATTTTTAAAAAACAAAAAAATAAGCTAAAAGGGAAAGTTGTGAGAAAAATATGTACGTGAAAGAATTTTGTGAATAGATCAGATTCTTTGTGGAATCAGGATGAATATAGATAAATAAATATAAGCATTAGGTATCAAGATCATTAAAAAATTATATTTAAGAAAAGCTAAAATTCCTACATTCATTTAAACTGGCAAACAATATGAAATTTAAATATGGTCATATGATGGAACCTCCAGAACACTTTGAAAGAATTTCACCCAGGTCTACAAAATAATTAGTTCCTATGACCAAATGGAATATGTCACAAAAAAGTCAAAAGTTGTATATATTTAAATTGATAAGTGGTGGGAATGAATCACAAAAGAGACAGGTATCTAAAGCAAACAAATATTTGGGAAAGGAAGAAAAGTGTAAATTGAGAAATGTGATTTGTAGTCAACATTACATTTGAGTTATTATATTACATTCAAATAATACAAATATTTGAAAAAAGAGTGATTATTACATTTATTGGAAAATTCATGACAGTTTCCTATCAAGTTGACTATATTACTTAAAGCTAGAAAAACTGATCTTGTAAATCTATTCTCTTTTAACTACAGAATTGCAGCATAGAGGGAAACACAGGAAAATTTTTTGCAAACGTAAAGCATAATATTTTTGACCCTGACCCAAGGATATGCATATTGATTTTAGAGAGAGGGGAAGGGAGAAAGAGAGAGGGAAATAGCGATGTGAGAGAACAGCATTGAACCTGCAACCCAGGCATGTGCCCTGACTGGATATTGAACTGATGACCTTTGGTTTATGGGACTACACTCCAACAGACTAAGCCACACTCACCAGGGAGTAAAGCATAATTTTTTTCCAGTGATTTAAAACTTGAAGGCTGGACTTCCGGCCAAGATGGAGGCGTAGGCGGACACACTGTGCCTCCTCTCACAACCAAAATTAAGGACAACAAATATTTAGAAACAAGAAAACAATCAGAACTGATAGAAAATTGAACTGTACGGAAGTCCAACAACCATTCATCCAGACTGGTAAGAGGGGTGAAGTCCCAGCAGGAAAAAGTGGAGGTGCAGACCCAGGAACGCAAGCAGCAGCAGCTGGCGGTCCCCAGGCCCACAGGCGGCAGCTGGCGGACCCCGGGCACAGGGGGACAACTGTGCAGACCCAGTGAGGCTGCACAAGGCGGCTGGCTGACCAGGTGGTCCTATATTCGTACGTGCAGATGGTCCAGGCAGAGGGGAAGTGGCGGAAGGGACTGAATCCAGGAGAGAGCGGAGCAGGCGCCATTGTTCTCTCTTGGACCCCACCCCCACCTATAGCGTCACAACCCAGCGACTAGGCTGCCCCACCCTGAGGAACACCTAAGGCTCCACCCCCTCACTACGTAATAGCCTCGACCAGACTAAAACCAAAACAAACAAACAAACAAACAAAAAACACCAAAAATGGCTCAAACCAAAGAAAAAATGAAAACCCCAGAGTCAATTCCTCTAAGCCATGAAGAGATAGCCAACCTATCAGATGCACAATTCAAAGCACTGGTCATCAAAATGCTCGCAGAATTGGTTGATTTTGCTCACAAATTAGATGAAAAAATGCAGGCTACAATACTCGAAATGAAGGAAGATGCATAGGGAACTGATAGAGATGGAAGGAAAACTGGGTCTCAAATCAATGGAGTGGACCAGAAGGAAGAAACTAACAACCAAACAGAAAACAAGGAAGAAACAAGAATTCAAAAAAATGAGGAGAGGCTTAGGAACCTCCGGGACATCATTAAACGTTCCAACATCCGAATTATAGGGGTACCAGAAGGGGAAGAAGAAGAGCAACAAGTGGAAAACTTATTTGAACAAATAATAAAGGAGAACTTCCCCAATCTGGCAAAGGAAATAGACTACCAGGATGTCCAGGAAGCTCAGAGAGTCCCAAAGAAGTTGGACCCAAGGAGGAACACACCAAGGCACATCATAATTACATTACCCAAGATTAAAATGAAGGAGAAAATTCTAGAAACAGCAAGGAACAAGGGGACAGTCACCTACAAAGGAGTTCCCATCAGACTGTCAGCTGATTTCTCCAAAGAGACCTTCCAGGCAAGAAGGGACTGGAAAGAAATATTTGAAATCTTGAAAAGCAGGGACCTACATCCAAAATTGCTCTATCCAGCAAAGCTGTCATTTAGAATGGAAGGGCAGATAAAGCGCTTCTCAGATAAGGTCAAGTTCAAGGAGTTCATCATCACCAAGCCCTTATTATATGAAATGTTAAAGGGACTTATCTAAGAAAAAGAAGATAAAAATATGACAGTGAAAAGACAGCAAACTCACAGCTATTAAGAACCACACCTAAAACAAAAGCAAACTAAGCAAACAGCTAGAACAGGAACAGAACCACAGAAATGGAGATCATATGGAGGGTTAGCAACAGGGGTGTGGGAGGAGGAGAGGGGGAAAGGTACAGAGAATAAGTAGCATAGATGGTGGGTAGAAAATAGACAGGGGAGGGCAAGAATAGTGTGGGAAATGTAGAAGCTAAAGAACTTATGACACATGGACATAAACTAAAGGGGGGAATGTGGGTGGGAGAGGGTGGGTAGGGTGGAGGGGAATGATGGGGGAGAAATGGGACAACTGTAATAGTATAATCAATAAAATATATTTTAAAAAAAACTTGAAGGCCAACAAGTCTTGGGTCAGATAAATGAGATGAGACAACTAACAGTTGATTTTACATACTCCTAGTGAGATGGAATACTTTCCATCAAAATTGAACTTTCATAGGCCTGTTCCTTTGAGTACCTTAAGTGGAAGAAAGAAGTGCTCCATGAGTGAAGTTGCCACACTAACTGTTGCTAAGCTTTAGATCACAATGTTTTTTTTCCTCTGTGTGAGTGCACATTGTTAGTATTTTAATGTTCTTTCTTAAAATTCAAAGTTTAAACAAGTATTCTACAGATGATATGTTTTTCCAGTAATTTCATAGGATATACTTAAAATCCTGCAATTTTCATGATTTAGGCTCATGTTATTGCATTGAAATATATGCTGGGTTGGTAAAGAGAAGTTTCTAGAGATGTTATTTCTCTATGTGTAATATAAAAGAACTATTGCCACAGTCAGTGTGGCTCAGTTTGTTGGGTATTGTCCTGCAAACCAAAAGGTCACCATTTGGATTCCCAGTCAGGGCACATGCCTGGGTTGCAGGTTTGGTCCCCAGCTGAGGAGTGAACTTCAAGCTTTGTCTTCCAATTCTCTTTGGTTTATATGTTGTTGATTCTACTGGATATTTAAAACTCAGATATTTCTCACTGTGAAGATTAATCTATCAATAGCTGTCATCTGGACTGCATACCATATTGATATTCTTTACTAGCATAAATTTTAGATATTTTTATGCTAAAATAGTATCCGTCTCTACTGACCTTGAGTCACATTGCAAAGCCCTCTTCTGTTAACCTTGCCTTCCAAGGTACCGTATACCCAATTGTCTCTTCTTGATTCGTGAGTATTTTTGTTTGTTTGTTTTTCCTTGAATGCAGCAAATTGGGAGTGCAATAAGGGCATTCTGCACCTGGCCTTAAAAGAGTTTACAATCTGATAGAAGAGAGCATCTTCCAGCAGTGGGAGCTCCTACACATCCTTAAAGAAAAGGAGCTTAAGAATAGGCATTCTGATTGGAAGTGAAAGTTAGGGGACTTGTCTTGAAGTTGAGCCCACAGAGCAAAACCACAATTTTTAGAATGTATGTTTATATGTGATGGCTTGGGTAGAGGCCAACTGAAATTAACAGAGCACTAAAGTGACCAAACTTCCTCTGAGGCTGCCAGTGCCTTTCAGATTCCAGGTCTGACTTTTTGTTACTTGTGAGACAGATACATGTAAGAGGTAGGATGGTGTTATAGATAAACTACGAACAACAAAGGTAGGAGAGGGGAAGCAGAATGAATTCTAACTGGTGAAATCTGTGATAGTTTCATAAAGGTAGTATTTTTTTTGACTAAAACTTAAAAAATAGGCAATCTTTCCAATAGGCAAAACAGTGAATGAAAAGCATTCCAGAAAAGCGGAACTAGGTAAATGATGACCAAAGATGGAAAACCTAAGGCATATTCAGGTAGTAGTGAGTGTTATGGTGTGAAAAGCAATTATATGAGGTATATCTCGAGCAGTTGCATTGGAAAATAGTTGAGGCAAAAATCTAATTTAGTAACTAATGTAGCAATGCTGCTGAGTATTGAAGCATGGACTTGAATCCAAAACCTGTGTCTCCTCTAAGGAGATATTGAAACTATTTAAGCAGGATTTTTTTTTCCTTGCTGCCATCATGTATCTCAGTTTGCTTCTGTGATCTCTTTCTACCGTGAATTTAACAACTGTGCTTTTTTCCTCCATGTGTAAAAATACTTTCCATCTTAGATATCTTCATTATTTCCTCTGTGAACCCTGAGAAAGAAGTACTTACTAAGAAGCTATCCTAGAGGCTAACTGGGCTCAAATTAAACACACACACACACACCAACAAACGAACAAGCAAAACAACAGCAGAACCTAGCAGTCATTTCCACACAGGGACCTCTCACACAAACTGCACTTGAGGCAGAAGCCTGGATTAAGCTGCCCACCTCCGGTACCGAACTGCCTGCCTGCACTGTTTTCCTGCCATCTGAGCCAGCCCTTATAAAGGAGTTCCTGCAACCTATTTCAAGCAATAGGCCTGAGGATTTCCCCATCCAATCAGAGCTGTACAGCTGGGACCAACAGGAGAAACTCTATTCTCATCAATCAGGACAGTGCCTTTTGGATCAATCAAACTGCAAAGATTCAGAGTCCTCATTTGCATGAGGACAGACCAATCATGGACAGGGGTTGGGACTTCTGTCTAAATAAGCCAGCTCCCCTCTGGCTCTGGAACACACTTTGCTCTTCCAATGAGGACTGCATTTCTCTGGCTGAGCTGAAACACCAAAGATGTCTTGCCAGCACAGAGCAGAGCAGACCAGTGCAACGTAAAACCAACGTGCATGGAGCACAACAGAACAGACAGGTGAGGAGCAGTAGGCTGTCTAGCTGGAGAAGGTACAGGGCTGCCTCACAGCTCACAGCCATGCTATATCACAATCAAGCTGCTTTGTACTGAATAAAGTTTCCTTCTTTCACCGCACCCCAAATCAGGGACTCCTATTGGCATCGACTTAGTGCCATTGACCATCAGTTGACACCCTGAAGCAGGGATAGACTGTCCTCCACCTCAGCTCTTCACTCTCTGAAGTTAAAAAGGTGAGGTGAGTTGATGGGTAGTCATATACCCTCAAAGTAAATGTAAGTTCTGAAGAAGAAAAAAATTTTTAAAGATTTTATTTATTTATTTTTAGAGAGGGGAAGGGAGGGAGAAACAGAGGGAGAGAAACATCCCATGCACATGCCCCTCACACTGGGGACCTGGCCCACAACCCAGGCATGTGCCCTGGCTGGGAATCAAACCAGCCACCCTTTGGTTCACAGGCTGGTGCTCAGTCCACTGAGCCACACCAGCCAGGGATGAAGAAAAATTTTGTTAATTTTTTTGTTTCATATGAAATGGTGTAGTAATTTTTTATTGCTACAAGCTTAGCTTCTTAAAACAGCGCAAATTTGTTATTTCACAGTTATGGCAGGTGACAAAAACTAGCAGTCAGAATGTAATGACTAAGGCTGAAGACTTTATAGCTCAAATTAGATGAAAAAAGTTATCTACAACTAAAATTGGTGACAGAAGGGAAAAAGAAATAAGCATGTGCAGCAAACAGAAACTTTCTCTTAGTTCACCTAAAAATATTTTACAATAAAACTTAGTCTAGTTGTAGACACTTCTACTGTTAGTAGGAAATAAACTCCAATTTACTGTCAATCTTGAATTTATTTTATTTTTGCAGGATTTATAATTATTTCTTTTTTCTCAATTTTTTCTTTTAAATATTTTATTGTTTATGCTATTATAGTTGTCTTTTACTCCCCTCCGCCCAACCTGCCCCCCAATCCCACAGTCAATCCCCACACCATTGTCCATGTCCATGAGTCATGCATACATGTTCTTTGACTAATCCGCTTTCTTTCAACCAGTCTCACCCTTCCCCCTCCCCTTTTATTTGGATTTTATATCTAGCCCAAGGTAAAATGGCATTGGAATATTACTGATATAAACATTAAAAAGATAATGGCTAAAACCTCTTCCCTTTCAAGTTGTAATAATTTTAGAGCTCATCTTTGGGGATAAGATAGGGAACACCAACAAAAGCAAAGTGGAATCCATTAGGTGAGTATGTCGCCAACTCCAGTGCTTCTCAGGCTCTTTTGCTATGCTACTCCTAGATTTACATCTAGTACAAATAATTGTATACTTGTGAAATAGTATATTTAAAAAGTAACCCAAACACCAGCCCAGCTACCTAACTATTATACTTCCTGGGGGAATCCCAGGATGACCAGAAAAATAAAAATCAAGCATTATAACTATGCTGGCAGTTCCATTTATTAAACTATTTAACATTTCCTGACTTGACAAATGTAATACATCAGATATTCTTGCATATAGGTCAATTTTTGCATAATCTCCTTATAGTCATCACTCGACCCCAAAAGTTTTTGGTGTAGTGCAAGGGATGGTAGCAAGCAAGGAAAGTGTTTTTTTCATTTGTGCATACTTTTGTGTTAGATTTCAGTCTTTCTGCCTGCTGCCTTGCTCATCCAACCTGGTTACTCCTTTGTAATAATATCTTCAAAGATGGTTTAGCCCTAGCTGCCGGTGTGGCCCAGTTGGTTGGAGCGTCGTCCCCTAGACTGAAAGTTCACAGGTTTGTTTCCTGTCAGGGCACATGCCCAGGTTGCAGGTTCAATCTCTGATCGAAGCACATACAAGAAGGTAACCAATCTATGTTTCTCTCTCTCCCCCTTCCTCTCTCTCCCTAAAAGCAATGAAAAAAAAAATATCCTCAGGTAAAGATAAAAAAAAAACGTTTTAAGATAGTTTAAATTAGCCCTGGCTGGTGTAGCTCAGTGGATTGAGCTCGGGCCTGCGAACCGAAGGATCGAGGTTCGATTCCCAGTCAGGGCACATGCCTGGGTTGCCAGGCCAGTTCCCAGCAGGGGACATACAAGAGGCAACCGCACATTGATGTTTCTCTCCCTCTCTCCTTCCCTTCCTCTCTAAATATAAATAAATAAAATCTAAAAGGAAAAAAAAAAGTACTTAAAAAAATCTTTTTAAAAAAAAAGATAGTTTAAATTACTTTAAAGGTTTTTCTTTCTTAATACTGTCATTAAAAAATCAACCTTAAGATAAAATTTTGTTGACAAAATGTTCAGGTGCAGCATATTGGCTGAATAAATGCCTCATTGGAAGTGTGCTGTAATAAAACAGTATTTGGGTAACATAACATACCAGTTACTTTTGCTGATTTGTGGCAGCTCCAAATTCACAGAAAACAATTGTCTATGAGAGAACTATAGACCCTTTCAATAACTATTATTGATGCCATGAATGAGGCCAGATGTAGATCAAAAGAGAGAAACCAGAAAGAGTTTTACAGTTTGTTATATTCAGAGCTCCCTGGAGAGAAAGAGCATGCCACACAGGCCAACTCAGGTCAAGCACCAGGGTTGGTCAAGAGACAGAGGGAGAGAGGTGAACAATGGGCAAGCGCCTCTATTTTAGTTTTTGTGGGAAGGGACAGGATTGGGTATAGTAAACAGGTTTAAGATTAGCTAGTTTGAATAATTTCAGCAGGCTTTGCAATGTGAAGACTGTTACTGGCTCTCTGGTACATAGCCCTGGAGAGTTACAGTCAGTGTACAGTGGCCTGCGGCGTGAGAGCCCTTTAACAGAGGAGGATGTGGGTATGGGATTAATTGGCTACTCAAGAAAGGGAACTGACTGGCCTCCAGCCAGGGCCTCAAAACTGGGTCAAGATAGCATTTGTAAAAATTATATCGCAACACAAAATATAAGGAAACCTTTCACATATGTAGCTCATGGATGGAATTATATAAAACATATTTACAATATACAGACACACCTATAAGATTGCTCGTAATAAGGTGTGCTAATTATGCCGTATTGATCCAATTCTCTAAGGCGGGAAGTTTCAGATTGCTGGGGAACGGATTAGTCTGTTTTTCCCTTTCATTCCTTGGCCAGTGTTTAAGAGGTTAATTTACAGTCATATTTGATCATTTCAGATGTATTATGAGCTTAAATTCCATAATTGCTCTTTTCATTTTAGAGTTCCTTATCAGGAGTAGAAAGGAATGGTAGAAAAATGGTAGCGGTACTGAAACAGTTGTGAAAATGGAGTTCAGTCAATTCAGTAAACAGTTTACTGTGGAAACTTTAGGAAAGTAGAAAGTTACAATTTAGGTTACAATCAAAGCATCAATCTTAGAGAAAGTTTTAATTTAGGGTAGAAGAGATTTACAAAATTAAAATTGCCAAGTAGCAGCCATTCAAGATATCCTAAAGTAACGTAAGAACGCCCTGGCGACTTTCTCCTAGGCTGGCTAAGCACTTATCTTATGCTTGAAGTTTTGTTTTCTGTGCCCAAACAGCAGTTATAATTGCTGCTCTGGTAGCAACTTGGTAACTCCACAGTCCCCTTCTTGGTTCATAAGCATTATTTCCTCCTTCTTTATACTTACCTTTTGGTTATGAATCCATTAAGTTCTTACTTAAGTCCCACCTCCTCTTCAGTTCTTTGGTATAAGACGCATTCTTGATATAACACCCACGTGTAATTTACTGTCCTGACAAACACTGCCTATCTCTGAGAGCGGAATCTCAGGGCTTTGAGGTTCCCAATTAATCCCATTGTCATGACTTTGTCTTTATTTTCTTGAAACCCTTTCATTATTACAGATGTCTTTAGGAAGCAGCAACATCTATAATTAGAAGGTAATACATTTCAGGAATAACACTAATCTCCAGCTTTTTCTTATATGTTCTATTATATGTATCAATACCTATTTACGTGATGGAGTTTTAAAGGATCCTATAATAACTAAGGATTGTTTTTATTTGCTTTATGAATTGTAGTACTTTATTTTATCAATTTTGTATCAGACATTAGAAACAAATAATTTGTGTCCCTTTGGATAAAAAATTATACTTAAATAACTCATTTTACCTTTTCCAGTTGGCTTTTTAATTTTCTGAATGGAAAATAAATTGTACATGGAGTAGAAGTCAAAATATACAAATGAATAGCCACAATTAAAGAATTCAAATTGCATGAGAAATTTCTATATTCCTCTTAAAATTCAAATTGAAGACTTTCCAGAACAACGTATTACCATTTATTAGGCATAGTGTGAGTATTATTTGTACTTTTGTAATTGCATATCTCTCAGATGTTCGTTTAAATCTGATGATAAGCTCTAACATAATGCTTTGTGAAGTTGATAATTTAATGAAAATAATGAAGCACTATATACATTATTGCTGCGCTAAATGCTCTAAAATCTGTTTCTCAGAAACTATAAAAGCTTTTCTCAAAAGCTATTGAATAAATTAGTGCCCACCAGAGGATGCTGCGACTGCACAAAGAAAGCAAACGACAGTCTCACTGATGTCACACCTGTCTAATTGGAGTCAGGGGAACTAATAACTTCAGTACTCATCCTAACAGGCGAGGCTGATGCACATGTACTTTTGGACCTATGGCCCATTTACCTTTTGGAGAAAAGGTTGCAGTGAAGAAAAATCTAAGAAAATTCAGAGGAAACATAAGGTACAAAACCAGAAAACTACCTTAATGAAAGTCACCAGACTGTTCTGTTGTTTGTATAATGAATTTAACTACATAATTGCCTATGTTATTATGATGCTCTATTAATATAATGTTCAACATCATCTACTTCTACATTCTTAAACAAGACTCCCTTAGCACTGTTAAAAAAAAAAATGCCCTCAGTGATTGAATCAGTGGCAAATATAGGCAATATCCCTTTATTGACAGTTCATATCTTTTTATGGATGGTAGTATGAAAATACACATTATCTGGAGGTAACCTTTCCAGCTTCCACCTGGTTATTAGTGATTTCCTCAAGATCTTTACCACTCTTATTTGCTGTTGTGTTTATTATTTGGTTATCTTATTCTTATTTGCTTATGTGTACCTTATTTACTTATATATTTATTATTTGTCCTCATTAACTAAAATATAAGTCCTAGTACCCTCTTCTTGTTCATCACAGTATCACCGGCTTCAGGACAGTGTCTGGCACATAGCAGGTGCTCAGTAAATAATTATGGAATTAAGGAATCCCACTCCCATTGTGTAGGAGTTCTTCAAACAGCAGTATGAACCATTCACAGTTAAATCCCTACTGTGTGCTATGCTACAAACAAAATTAAAGGGTAAATTCAAGAGACAAAAGAGTGAATAAGATATGGCCCTTTTCTTTGAAGAGCTAACAAAGTTCCAGCGAATTTTTTAATTGTGTACCTTTCTTACTTTCAGAAAGAATTTAAAGTAGTTTTCAGTAAAAGTCACATAAATAGAACTGATAAAGATACAAAAGATAGAAACTAGAAGGAAAAATGGAAAAGCCATAAATTTGAAATTTGAGTTAACATAATTTCCACAATCAAGCATGAATTTTAGTTTGAATGTTGTGGTAGTCAAGGCAAAGATACACTGGGTCCCTAATTCTCATTATCTGGCAAACATACTGTCATTTGGTCTGAAAAGAATGTTTCTTGATATCGAATTCTAAAAGAAGTTTGCCACAGACTCCATGTATAAGGCACACTTGGAATAGTATGATGGATAATATAGTTAATGTTTAGATGATTATTTCTTAATTATATCCTTGCTATGAAGACATAATATTAAGGTTGGGCCTGAGGGGCTTGGCGGCCCCGGGGTGGGCTCTTCCCGGTACCGCCTCACTCTAGTACCTGGCCCATTCCAGTACCAGCCTTCAGGAAACCGAGTGAGTTCCTCAGTCTCTTAGCAACGAGGGACAGGCTGCGGACTGAGAGAGCTGTGGTGCAGGCCAAATCACTCAGGCGCTAGCCAGAACCCACAAGCCAGGCACTGACAGAGCGGATCACCAGAGCTGAGAAGAATAAACCGGAAATGGTGGACAAGGAGTTGTTTTCTGCTTCTCCATAACGAGATGATGTCAGGAGTGTACAAGTTCGCAGAGCAGATGAAAATGGAAAACAGATGCTATATTACTAAGCTGGAAGTCATGGGGTTTCTAGTGGGACAGGACTGATAGGTTTACAAAAGATATCTCAAGGTTCAAGGATGAGTTATGTATCATGAAGTTCATTTGTAAAGCTTTCTGGACTACAGTATTCAAGAAACAAATTGACAATGTAAGGACAAAGCATCAGGACATCTATGTACTTCAGGACAACAAATTGTGTCTGCTTGCTCAGATGTCTACAGAAAAACAGTACTTAGAACATGTATCTAGGTATTTAACATTTACTTATGGATTAATCAGAGGTGGTTTATCAAACCTGGGGATAAAAAGTATTTTAACGTTGAAGTGGCTTCAATCAATGCCTGTCTATGATGATACAGAAATTGAAGAACATGCTGAAATGCAAGGTTTCAACAGTTTAAAGAGTTAAATTATTTATGTATAAAGAATTTCAAGTAGCAATGATTTAATTACATTGTTGGACATTTGTGTTGATAGAAGCTATTTCCTAACTTGTATAATGGAAGATGTACTGTTAAGCAGGAGTAAGGTTGTATTTTATCAATTTAACATAGACCAAGTTAAAGCAGATAAAGAGATATTCTACCGTAATATAACCTTTACTGAAAGTATTCAGAATGAAAAAAAAAATCCTCATATCAAATAAATAAACACCTAGATGTAGGATCCTTATTTTAAACATTTTTATTTGCTTAGAGTGCTATGTATTGAACCACAGATGGAAAAGCAAAACTCAAGATCTGAGAAATTAGAATAAAGTGTGCATGAGTCAGACTCATTTGTGTAAGAATGAACAAATTTTGTTTTTGTCTCATGAATTTGTTTTAGTTATTTAAAAAAGCAAACAGCAAAGACATACTAGTAAAATATAACACTAAAGACATTTCTATAGGAATACTAATCTATTGTGGCTTAGATACATTTTCTAATAGCATCACTTATTGCAAGTAATATTTGATTAGTAATAATAATATCCTTGCTATTTCAAGTTTCATTTGTCTGCACTGACTCTGTGGAGAGTCAGATAGCAGTTAGTTTAAGCTAACTTTCTAGCTTTGGCTGGTGTGGCTCAGTGGATTGAGTGCCAGCCAGCTTGCAAACCAGAGAGTCACTGGTTTGATTTCCAGTCAAGGCACATGCTTGGGTTTTAGACCAGTTTCTCCAGTAGGGGGCACAAGAGAGGCAACCACACACACTGATGTTTCCCTTCCTTCCTCTCTCTAAAAATAAATAAATAAAATCTTAAAGAAAGAAAGGTAACTTAGACAAGGATTCAAAGTCATTTAGTATTTATTGAAGGAAAAAATATATTTTGTATGATAGTTATACAACTAATACAATATACTGTTTTGAAAATTAAGGAGATTGACTTTTACTCTCACCAGATTAATAACATATTTGATAACTTTTCCCAGCTTTTTATGTTTTTCATTCATTAGCTAATTTAATCTTTCCAAACCTGCCCCGCCATGGTAGATATGGTGGGATTGCTAGATGATACAGTAGTTCTAATTTTAATTTTTTTAGGAGTTTCCATGCTGTTTTCTATGGCAGCTACACAATTTTTCATTCCCACCAACAGTGTATGAGAGTTTCAATTTCTCCACATTCTTGCCAACACATATTGTCTTTTATTTTTTTAATGGCTACCCTAACAGGTGTGAGTTGATATCTTATTGTGGTTTCGATTTGCATTTCCCTAATAGTTAGTAATATAGGGATGCTGGACATCTGTTTATATGTCTGCTGGCCATTTGTATGTCTTCTTTGTAGAAATATATAGTCAAGTCTCTAGCCCATTTTTAAATTGGGTTATTAGGGGGTTTTTTGCTATTGGGTTAGGATTTTATATTTTGGAAATTGACCCCTATTGTTTGCAAATACTTTTTCCGTTATGTATGTTGCCTTTTTACTATGTTGATTATTTCCTTTTCTATGCAGAAACTTTTTAGTTTGATATAGTCTCACTTGTCTATTTTTGCTTTTGGTGTTACATTCATGAAACTACTGCCAAGACTACTGTCATAAAACTTTTTTCCTGTTTTCTTCTGGGAGTTGTACAGTTTTAGAAGACAATTTTTTTTTCTATTGAGCCTGTACCTTGCAGTCTTGTTAAACTCATTAACTGTTCTAGTTTATTTAAACTTCCACAGGTTTTTCTACACAGATGACTATGTTCTCTGTGTGTCTTAGTCCACCTGAGCTGCTATAATAAAATACACAAACTGGGTGGCTTATAAACAACAGAAATTTATTTCTCTCCATTGTGGTGGCTGGGAGTCTGAGATTAGGGTACATGCATGGTGAAATTCTGTCTGGAGAGATCCCTCTCCTTGCTTATTGCTGTGTCTTCACCTGGTGGAAGGGGCTAGTGAGCTCCGTGGGATCTTTTTCATAACAGCACTAATCCCATTCATGAGAGCTCCACTCTCATGACCTAAGTACCTCCAGAAGGCCCCACCTTCTAATTCTCATTGAAAACCATGATCACACTGGGCATTAGGATTTCAAAATATAAATTGGTGGGGAGGGCACAAAACCATTAGACTATAACAGTGAGAATATAAACATTTATTTCGTCTTTTTTAATCAAGAGGTCTTTTGTTTCCTTTCTCATGCCTGGTTGCACTGTCAGAACCTTCAGTGCAGTGTTGCACAGAAGTTGTGAAAGTGGACACCCTCGCGTTGCTCCTGATTTTAGGAAGAAAACATTCAGTCTTTAACCATGACGTCTGATTTTTTGTAAATGGCTTTTATTAGATAGAGTTCCCTTCTATCCTAGTTTGCTGAATTGTTTTTTATAAATCAGGAATAGATGTTGGATCTTATAAAGTTTTTCATAGATCCATATTGATCATGTGTATTTTCTTTCCAAACTTGTTAATATGGTGTATTTCTCTGATTGGTTTTAAAATGCTAAACCAACCCCATATTCTTGTGATAAACCTCACTTGGTCATAATGTATTATCCTTTTAAAATAATGTTGTATTCATTTGCTAAAATGTTTAGAATTTTTACATCTGTGTTCATTTTGCATCTGTGTTATGCATTATGAACACAGATGAAGTTTGCTTATATGTACAATTTATATTTCCTCTCTTTCTCTCTCTTGCTCTTGCTCTCACTCTTGTTCTTGCCCAGTATTGGCATCAAGATAATGCTAGCCTCATAAAATGAACTGAAGTGTTCTCTTGTATTAAAATTTTTGGAAACATTTGTGCAGAATTAATATTGTTTTATTATTAATTCTTATTTAATACTAATTCTTAAATCTTTGTAGACTTTAACCAATGAAGCCACATGGACATGGAGTTTTCTTGGTAGGAAGAGTTTTAACTATAATTGCAATTTCTGTAATTAATATGTGTCTATTTGTGCTATCTATTTCTTGAATAAGCTTTGGAAATTTATGTCTTTTGAGGAATATTTCCATTTCATGTAAATTGTCAAATTTATTAATATAAAATTGTTCATAATATTGCCTTACTGTTCTTTTACAATCTGTAGTAATGTTACCTCTCTAATTTCTGATGTTGGTAATTTGTGCCCACCTTTTTTCTTTTTGAAGGAGAATTTCTATGACTGTTATGGACAGAAAACCCAACAGTATACACTTAGCCCAGGTCAGTGGTCAGTTCTTTGGCCTTTGCTTTTTTCCAGCTTAGCAATGCAAGGCACTGACCTTGGACCCAGGACATTACCTACCCAGGGTCAGCAGATCTCTTTGTATCTGTCATTGTAATTTGCCCAAATAGCTTCCACCAGCTTGGCTAGAGCCTCTTTGTCCTCTGAGTTAACCTGTGTGAATGTGATGATGGTGTAGGCCTTCCTGTGTACTAGACACTGGGGTCTGGCCTTGCCTTTAGTAATACAATAGGGAATCCCTACCTTACAGCCCAGGGCAGGCAGAAGACAAACAGCTTGATGGAATCCACATCATGTGCAATCACTACCAGCTGCAACTTCCTGGTCTCCACCAAGGTTGTGGCAGTGTTAACCTCTAAGAGGTGGCCTCTTAGTTGGGACATCCCTTTTGCCAGCAGCTTTTTTCTCAGCCCAAGCCAACAATCTCCGCTGCTTCTCTTGCCTTGTCTCCAGTCTGTGCTTGAGGGCAAGGATAGGTAGTTGAGTAGCTGTTTGGCACACTAAATGCCTGGGTGAACTGGTTAATTGCAGGAGGCACTTTCAGACTCTTTGTTCCTTTGCCTCTGCAGCTGAATGTAGTGGGGTCATTTGACAAAGCAGGTGAGGTCCCCTTAGGGCTGGATGTTCAGTCCAATGCCAAAATTTAGGAGCCTTTCCCAAACAAGGGATTTACCATCTTCTTGGCCTCCCGCTTCATGACATCAGGGGTCAGTGCCACCTTCTTCCCTTTAGCCTTCTTTCCTTTTGGCATCTTGGGCAGCAGAAGAAGAGACCTTTTTTTCTTTTTATTGATGAGTCTAGCTAGAAGGTTGTCAATTTTATAGATCTCAAAGAACCAGCTTTTGGTTTTATTAATTTCTCTAAATTTGTTTTCTGTTTCACTGGTTTTCACTTTAGTTTTTTTACTTCTGTTTATTTTGGGCTTAATTTGCTCTACTTATTCTAGTTTTTAAGATTGTTCACACATTTTCTTCTAATATTGCTGTTTTTTGGTATAGATATTCTCCCAAGTATTGCTTTAGTGGCATCCCACAAATTCTGATGTGTTGTGTTTTCATTTTATTTGGGTAGAGTGTCAGTTAGATTCACGATGACACATGGCTTACAGAGCTCCCCAGGGATCATCTCCACCTCAGTTAAACCTAAAGAAAAAAGAACATGGAGAAAAGTGCTTGGGGGCTTTTTATGACATCACTTCCACTCAAATTCCATTGGTTAGAATTCAGTCACATGGCTTCACCTAATGGTATGGGAAGCTGGGATATGTAGTCTAGCTTTTTGCCTGGGAAAAAGAAGAGGAAAATGTGTTTGGACAGACAGCCAGCAATCTCTTTCTATTTTCTGGAAGACCTTGTATAAGATAAGAAATACTTGAATCATGGGTATACAGTAGAAATTGTAAAGTTATTGGGGCCTGCTTTTTCTTTGGGGGCAATTTTGTAACTGCTGATTCAATTTAATGGATACATGTTCATTTAGGTTTTCTAGTACTTCTTGAGTCACTTTTTGTAAGTCATTTTTTAGGTATATATAATTTATTATAAGTTTTAAAACAGCATAAATTTGTTGAAAGTATTTTCTTATTTTAATCTCTGCTATAACTCTGTTCTTCATTTTTAATATTATTTACTTATGCCTTTTTAATTTGGTTAATCTTAGTAGAGGTCTGTCATCTTATTATTCTTTACCAAAAATCTTAATTTGCAAAAAAAAATTTTTTAATTTGCATTTCATTAATTTCTGTTATTTCCTTCCTCCACATTATTTGGGCTTATTTTGACAGTCCTTTTCAACTTGTAATTTGAATACCAAGCTCATTATTTTTCAGATTTCCTTTCTAATATATGCATTTAGTGCCATATAGTCCCTTGAATTTGGCTCCAGGTTTGTTGCTGCAGATATTTATAGAGAATGCTTTCATTTTTGGTTCTACGTATTTCCATTGATTTCTTCTTTAATGTATGAGTTATTTACAATGTGATTTTAAATTTCCACAAGTATGGCAGCTTTAGGGTATGTATTAGGTTACTAATTCCAAAATTAATTGTATAATTTTCAGAGAATGTGGTATGTGTAACAATGATTATGTAAAGCTTATTTAGTCTTCCTTTATGGCCTGATATATGTGTGGTAAGCTTGAGATATCTTATCATTTATTTTGTTATTAATTCCTTGCGACATTATCTTAATTATTCCTTATTCTAATTCTGTGTGATAGATAATATAACTCTCATTTTTCAAATAGAAGATTAAAATCCAGTCAATATAATAATGAACTTTCCAAGTTTTCAGATCTAGTTAGTCTGATATCCATCAAAAGCAGACACCAACTAAAACTATCAGTGTGGCCAATTTTGTATACTGGTTGCATATGAGCCCTGCTTATATTTCATCATAGATTTTGAAACCTCTGGACAAGGATTCATTCTTATTTAAATGGATTTTTATCCCTCGCTTGGTGCCTCAAACAGTATTTCACACATATTTGGTGTTCAATAGATGTTGGTTGAGTTGGAGTAAACCTGAGCCTGAAATCTGGAAAAAACCTAAAAATTTATAATAAGTAGGTAATTTGTGAATACTCAAAAATAAAGCAGGACTTTCAGTTCTGGTATAATTGCAAAAGATAATCAGAAAACACTTCTGGTTTGTGTGTGTGTGTGTGTGTGTGTGTGTGTATCCATACATCCTTTAACACACCTATCTAGATATAGATAAGGGATATTTCTTTATTTATACCTAGATATAGATATATATGTTAAAGGATATATGGGCAGAGGAAGAGAGACTTATAAAGGCAATAAAGGTATAGACAGAGAAAAGGGAAGAAAACAAGGTGAATTTAGGTTACTAATGCCAAGACAAGAGAGAGAATGGTCAATAGTGATGTTTTTATATTGTGTTAATGAAGTTATTTCATGACCTTCGAAATAGAAGTTGTGAGGAAGTAAAAATTTCCATTTTAAGAGTTTTGGCTGCAAATGGTAAGAAAAGGATCAATTGTAAGATGGAGAGTGCTGTGGGTAAAAGAGAGGTGTTTTTTGTTTGTTTGTTTGTTTGTTTGTTCATTTGTTTGTTAAGATGGAAGAGTCATGACCTGGTTTAAGACATTCTCTTTAGCTATGTCTTACTCATTCCATAAGATTCAGCTCAGCTAGTATCTTTACGAAACCATTCCTGCCCTTGGTCAAATTGCTTCTGTTCTCTTAGCATTGTCAACAGGCCATCATAGAACTTAGAATATTTTAATGAATATATCGGTTTAAATGTCTTGTCCTCTCCAGACTGTAAACTTTATGATCAAGTGCTTCTTATCTTAAATCACCAATTCTTGGCAAGGGTTTAACAAAAGAAAGTTTTCAAATGATGTTTAACTAAACTATGGAGCCATTTTGTTTGAACTTTCTCCTATCCTTTTATAAATCTTTCTGTGTCTGTATTTTGTTCTTATATTTTCTCTTATAACACCTGTAATACTTTTTAATAGCAATTATTCTTTTTCACATAACTAAGCAACATACTTGTATTATTCCTTTTTAAACACTTTATTCATTTATTTTTTTAAAGAGAGGAAGGGAGAGAGAAAGAGAGGGAGAAACATCAGTGTATGGCTGCCTCTTGCATGTTCCCTACTGGGGACCTGGCCTGCAACCAAGGCATGTGCCTTGACCATAATTGAACCAGCGACGCTTTGGTTTGCTGGCTGGCACTCAATCCACTGAGCCACACCAGCTGGGGCTCATTTTTGTAATACAAACATCTAGCCAGTGCCTACCATTTATTCATTGACTATTCAATTATTTCTTGAATAACCAGTCATTCTAAATTCTGAGACTACCATAGTGGGGAAAAAAAGACTTATCTTCTTATAAAAGAAGAGACAATAGACAATAAACCAGTAAGTATAGAAGATTATTTATGATAGTAACTAATAAAAACAAAGAAATATGGTGATATGATAGAATGACTGTTGAAAGTGAGGAGTCATTACTTTAGATACTAAAGGGCTCTTAAGTATCATAGGATACTTAAGGGCAGAATCAAGAAAGTAAAAATACTACTTTTGTATATTAGGAATTACATATGAATCTTCAAAAAAATTTGGTGATTTTTCCAATATAAATGGTAGAAAATTTGAATATACAGAAAAGTCTGGAATGAAACATTATAACTATAAGCTCTTATTCCAAGAATAATGTTAATTATTTTCCTTATACAAATGTTTCTCCCTTTTTCTCTTTGAATAAATTGAGATTGTATAGTTGTCATATTTTTTAATTATTTGAGAAAATAAGAAAAGTGAAAATAAAAAAGGACAAAAATAAAAAACATCTATGTGTCTACTACTAAATAAATATTTTTGGTCATATAAACTTCAAATTTTTAACTTCTTAAAGATATAATATACTGTAATGATAAGTTTATGTTTTGTATATAACATCTCGTTTTCTCTCCAGACATGACTAATATAAATTTGGTATATTTTAATACTTTTGCTAGATTAACATTTTAAAAATACTATTATTTTATGTTTTCTTTTAATGTGCATAAATGACATTAGTATATAATTGGAATAATGGAACATAAATTTATAGAAATTTCTTTTTTCACTGATCATTAATTTTGGTTTTTAGTTTTATTCATGCTGGCACAAATAGATCTAGTTTATCTTATTTATAAGACATTAGTGTCAAACTTGATGAATTTTCACTGAATACATCTATGCAACTAGTACCTAGTATAAGAAACAGAACATTAACAGCCTTTCTGAACTCTTCCTGATGTCTGTGTTTGAACTTTATGTCTACCTTCTTTTGCTTAACATTGTTAATGAAATTAATTCATATCATTGTTCATATAGTTATTCTCTTATTGTTATATAATATTTTATTTTCTTAAATCAATTCAACTTTATATTTTTCTTAAGATTTATTTATTTATTTATTTTTAGAGGGAGAGGAAGGGAAGGAGAAAGAGAGGGAGAGAAACACCGTTGTGTGATTGCCTCTTGTGTGCCCCCACCGGGGACCTGGGCCTCAACCTAAGCATGTGCCCTGATGGAATCAAACCTGACACCCTTTGGTTCATAAGCTGGAGCTCAGTCCACTGAGCCAGCCACACCAGCCAGGGCCAATTCAACTCTTTAAATTTATTCATTCAACTATTAATGGGCATTTGAGCAGTTTCCAACTTGTGGCTCTAAAATAGTGATGCTACAAACATTCCAGGACATTTCTTTGTTAACATATGCACGCACTTCAGTTTGGTACATAGGTAAGAGTTGCTGGCCCTGGGATACACTTCTGTTCAGCTTTACTGACAGTGCCAAATAGTCTTCCAAGGTATTGTACAAAATTACATTCCCATGAGCGCTGTTCGAGAATTCAGGTTTCTCTGTCTCCTTGGCAACACTTGATATTTTCTGTCCTTTTCATTTTTAGGCTTCATACAGAGTTGTCATAGCATATCATTGTGGTTTAATTTACACTTCCTTGGTTATTAATGAAGTTTTCATGTGTTTATTGGCCATTTAGATATTCTCTTTTATGATACCTTTATATATTTAGCCTTCATATCTTTTTTTCTAAAAAATCTAAAGATATTCTGTGTCTATTCTTCATTCTACATAAGGGAGGACCTTAGCAATTTTTAAATTACTACTGTTCTGTCACCAGTTGTATGCCTTTAAGTAAGTTACTTAACCTAATTTTGCTTGTTTCCTCGTCTTTAAATTGGGAAATAATAGTATTTAACTCATAGAGTTGTGAGAATTAAATAAATACATATAAAACACTTTGAACAGTGCCTGGTATATAGTATTTGCTCTATAAATGTTAAATATTATTATTGTTTTTGGTGAAAGGATATACAATATATGTCAAGGGGACAGAATAGAAAGAGTACAGAATTAGATTGACAAAAATATAGCTAATTGATTTTGACAAAGATGCAACCTTTCAATGAAGAAAGGTTAGTCTTTTCAACAAATAGTGTTGGACCACTGGATATACATATGAAAAAATAAGAACTTGATTCATACCTTTCACCTTATGCAAAAATTAATATAAAATGAATAATAAATTAAACATAAACATAAAACTATAAATATTTTGAAACTTCCAGCCAGGATGGAGGCATAGGTAGACACACTGTGCCTCCTCCCAAAACCAAAACAAGGACAACAACAATTTAGAAACAAAAAACAACCAGTACTGACAGAAAATTGAACTGTATGGAAGTTCGACAACCAAGGAGTTAAAGTAGACACATTCATTCAGACCGGTAAGAGGGATGGAGTCCGGCGGCTGGGTGGAGAGGAGTCACGGCAAAACGGTGGCTGGTGGACCCCGGGCGCATAAGGTGGCAGTGGGCAGACCCAGAGAGACAGCAGATTGTGGAATGGGCATGGAGAACAAGGTGGCTGGCAAACCAGGTGGTCCCACGTTTGCATGCAGATAAACCAGCGAAACTGGGGAGCGAGACAGACTATGCAACCCAGGGTCCCAGTACAGGGAAATAAAGCCTCAAAACACCAATTGAAAACACCTGTGGGGGTTGAGGTGCCAAGAGAAACTCCCAGCCTCACAGGAGAGCGCATTGGAGAGATCCACAGGGTCCTAGAACTTACACAAGCCCACCTACCCAGGAATCAGCACCAGAAGGGCCCAATTTGCTTGGGGGAAGGGTCAGAAGTGACTGAAATCTGGCAGAGGGCGGAGCAAGTGCCATTGTTCCCTCTCAGACCCCTGCCCCACATACAGCATCACAACACAGCTACTGGATTGCCCTGCCCTGGTGAACACCTTAAGGCTCTACCCCTCACTACATAACAGGTGCATCAAGACAAAAAAAAAAAAAAAATGGCCCAAAGGAAGAATAGATCAAAGCTCAAAAAAAAAAAATCACTAAGCAACAAAGAGATAGCCAACCTATCAGATGCACAGTTCAAAACACTGGTGATCAGGGTGCTCACAGGATTGGATGAATTTGGTCGCAAATTAGATGGAAAATGAAGGCTACGCTAAGTGAAATAAAGGAAAATGTACAGGGAACCAATAGTGATGGGAAGGAAGCTAGGACTCAAATCAATAGAGTGGACCAGAAGGAAGAAAGAAACATCCAATCAGAAAAGAATGAAGAAACAAGAATTCAAAAAAATGAGGAGAGGCTTAGGAACCTCCAGGACATCTTTAAACATTCCAACATCTGAATTATAGGGGTACCAGAAGGGGAAGAGGGAGAATAACAAGTGGAAAAGTTATTTTAACAAATAATAAAGAACTTCCCCAATCTGGCAAAGGAAATAGACTTCCAGGAAGTCCAGGAAGCTCAGAGAGTCCCAAACAAGTTGGACCCAAGGAGGAACACACCAAGGCACATCATCATTACATTAGCCAAGGTTAAAGTGAAGGAGAGAATCCTAGAAGCAGCAAGAGATAAGGAGACAGTTGCCTACAAAGGAGTTCCCATCAGACTGTCAGCTGATTTCTCAAAAGAGACCTTCCAGGCAAGAAAGGGCTGGAAAGAAGTATTCCAAGTCATGAAAGGCAAGGACCTACATCCAAGATTGCTCTATCCAGCAAAACTGTCATTTAGAATGGAAGGGCAGATAAAGTGCTTCTCAGATAAGGTCTAGTTAAAGGAGTTCATCATCACCAAGCCCTTATTGTATGAAATGTTAAAGGGACTTATCTAAGAAAAAGAAGATAAAAAACATGTACAGTAAAATGACAGCAAACTCACAATTATGAACAAACCATACCTAAAACACAAACAAAAACAAAAACTAAATAAGCAAACTACTAGAATAGGAACAGAACCACAGAAATGGAGAGCATATGGAGGGTTAGCAACAGGGGAGTGGGAGGAGGAGAGAGGGGGAAAAGGTACAGAGAATAAGTAGCATAGATGGTAGGTAGAAAATAGACGGGAAGAGGGTAAGAATAGTATGGGAAATATAGAAGCTAAAGAACTTGTAAGTATGATACATGAACATGAACTAAAGCGGGGAATGTGGGTGGGAGAGGGGGTGCAGTGTGGAGGGGAGTGAAGGGGGGAAATGGGACAACTGTAATAGCATAATCAATAAAATAAATTTTTAAAAAACTGTAAATATTTTATAAGAAAACATAGGAGAAAATCTTCATGACCTGGGTTAGGCAAAAAATTCTCAGATAAGACTCATAGAAAAATCCATAGAAAAAAAGTTGATAAATTGGACATCAACAAAATAAAAAAGTTTTTCCCTGTGAAAGACACTGAAGAGAATTGGAAAGACAGCCACATATTGGGAGAAAATATTTCCAAATAACGTATCTGATCAAGGACTTGTATCCAGAATGTATGAAGAATTCTGAAAAATTAGCAAAGATTTAAATACATACTTCACTGAAGAAACTATATGGATGGCAAATAAGCACACGGCAAGATGCTCAACATCATCATTCACTAAGGAAATGAAATAAAACCACAATGAAAAGCCACTGTACAGGTATTAGAATGGCTGAAATAAAACTGGCAATATACAGCAGTGGCGATGATACGGAGCAAGTGGAACTATTGTACATTGCTGGTGGGAAAGCAAAACAGTACAGCCACTCTGGAAAGCAGTTTGGCAGTTTCTCGTTAATTTAAATATATACTTCCTACCTGACACTCCTGAAATAAGAACTTATATTTAAACAAATATCTGTATGCAAGTGTATAGTAACTTTTCTCCTAACAACCCCAAGCTGGAAACAACCAAATGTCTCTCAGTTGGGGAATAAACAAACTGTGGTACATATATAAAGTGGAATGTAACTCAACAATAAAAAGCTATGAACTATTGATACATGCAGTAACATGGATGAATCTCGACTTCATTATGCAAAGTGGAAAAAAGCTAGACTCAAAAAAAGCCATGTGTTATATAATACCATATATAAGAAATTTGGAACGGCAAAAGTATAAGGTTGGAGAATGTAAATGGAAAATAATTCGTGGTTATCAGCTGTTACTACTTGACTGCTCACAGATAGTGCAAGGAAATTTGGGGCAGTGGCGGGGTGGGGAGAAAATATTTCCAAATCACATACCTGACCAAGGGCTTGCATCCAGAATGTATGTAGAATTCTGAAAAATTAGCAAAGAAGTGTTCTGTAAGTTGATTTTGGTAATGATTGAACACCCTTTGTATTTGTCTAAACTTATAAAACTGCAAAGACATGCACAAAAGTGAACTTTACTATGTGTAAATTTAAATATTTTTAAAGTAAAAATCTTAGGTTGCGTCTCTTTAAACATTGCTTCTTGGCTACTTCTCTGTTCTCTCCTTTGGAAACCCTTATTTGCTTCATGTTCCATAGTCAATATTTTCCAAACATTATAATTTATTTCTCATATTTTTATTTTTTTATGTAACTGGGAAAATTTCTCAGTGTTATCATTTATTTCATTAATTATGTTCAAGGAAGAGTTTCCTCCATTTTATCATTTTTGAAATTTTTATTTCCAAGATTCTTCCTTAGTTCATTTTTGGTCTTTTATTGGTGCCTCAGGAACCCCTTCTCTAAGACTCTTTGGTGTTACTGTCACTCACTGTGTCAGAGAGTGGTTTGGTCTAGGTCTTATCTCAATGATTTTCTTTGCTTCTAGCTAATTCCTGCTTCCAGATCTAGTATGCCTGTGGTTTTAGTCCCTACTTATTTCTCTGTTGTTTTTCTTCTTTTGTCCATAGAGAGCTTTATCTTATATCCAAGTACAATTATGTCTTTAAAATTTTTAATTTTTTTAAAGATTTTATTTATTTATTTTTAGACAGAAGGGAAGGGAGGGAGAAAGAGAAGGAGAGAAACATCAGTGTGTGGTTGCCTCTCATGTGCCCCACACTAGGGACCTGGCCTGCAACCCAGGCATGTGCCCTGACTGTTGATTTGCAGGCTGGTGCTCAATCCACTGAGACACATCAGCCAGGGGCTTTCTTTAAAAAATTTTTAATGTGGGTTTAACTATCTTGCTGTTATCACTTAATACTATCTGACATGTTACACCACTACATCAGTGATTCTCAACTAGGGCAGTTTTGCCCACCTTCCAGAATACATGTTAATACCTGGAGACACTTCTTGTATAATGCACAGGACAGTCCCTGCAACAAATTATCTGGTTCAAAACTAAAAATGGAAATGCCTTTTGAACAGCAATTCCATTGCTGGAATTATACCCTAAGAACTCTGAATCACCAGTACAAAAAAACCTATGCACCCCAATATTCATAGCAGCACAATTTACAATAGCCAAGTGCTGAAACCTAAGTGCCCATCAGTAAATGCATGGATCAAAAAGCTGTGGTTCATTTTACAATGGAATACTATGCAGCAGAAAGAAAGGAGCTCCTACTCTTTGTGACAGCATCGATGGAACTAGAGAGCATTATGCTAAGTGAAATAAGCCAGGTGGTGAAAGACAAATGCCATATGATCTCACTCATAAGTGGAACCTAATCAACAAAACAAACAAGCAAGCAAAATAAAACCAGAGACATTGAAATGAAGAACAAACTAACAGTAACTGGAGAGGAAGGGGAGGGGGTTAACAGGGCAAAGAAGGGGAAGGGTTATCAAGGAACATGTGTAAAGAGTTCCTTGGATAAAGCCAAAGGGGGCAGGACTGAAGGTGTGGGTGGATGGGACAAGGAAGAGCGGTGGGGATAAAATGGAGACAACTGTACTTGAACAATAATAATAAAAAAAAAAGATCGTTCATGTTGGGGTTAAGAAACCCTGCACTAAATTAAAGAATACTATAAATTTCTCTTATAATATTGTCCTAACTCATTTAATTGACTTCATAATGTGAGGCATTTAGGATTTTTTTTTTTGTATTATAAATATCACTTTGATTATCAGCCTTGTATAACCTTCTTAATACCATTAATTCCCAAATGTAGACATTTCTAAACCAAAAGAAAACTAAGATTTTAGAGGCTGGAAATTAAGGAAAAAACTAAGATTCTTGGAAGCTGGAAATTACTTAGGAAACAAAGTATGAGAACAGTCTTTATCATGTCATATGCCTAGTGGAACTTACAATATGTTTATACATAAAGATCTTCTGTTAGTTTTATACTTTTAACCCCCTTTCTTCCCCCAAATAATATACTCGTTGTTGTAAGGCCCTTCCAGCTCTACATAGCCTTCTGTGGAAGTTTTCTACAGCTTGCTTTCTGCTTAAGGAGCAGATTTCAGAATCTTAATGAATACTTGACCACTCTGACTACAATTGCCTTTTTCATTCTTTTGTCTTTCCATACATACCAGTATTAAGGCTATTGGTGTTAAGATAATAGAATAAACAGAGAACTGGCTTTAATTTGCCACCTAACCTTAGCTTAGTTACTTCTCTTACCTAAGCCTCAATTTTAACACCTGTAAAAAGAAGGAGTTATACCTGTAATTCCTATGGGCTTTTTCAATTATAGACCTGTGATATGCTACTACTTTATATTGCTTTTATTTAGGTTTGGCTATGATCTTTCACTGTTCTTGAGAGAAAGCATAGGTAGAACATTTTAAAATTCCTAAGATCTTTAAAAATCCCTTATACTTGTTCTTCATTTCCCTCATCTAACTTTTTGTAGTGATTGATAATCAAAATCTTAAAATGAAGTCTTGCGTTGGAGGGCTGCAAAGTGTGATACTAGAAAAATAAATTCACAGTGGGACAGGGAAGGGAGAAAACGAGATAAGAGAAAAGGAGGTGACAGCTGTACAAAAAGAAACAAAACTTTGGTCTCAAATCCTGTCAGGGTGACAGAAATGCACCCTGGGCCCTAATAAGCATGAGGCCCTGTGTAATTCTCAAACTCAAGGTCTCGAAATTTATTAGAATTGCATAGCAGCAGAATTCAGGTCTCCTGACTTCCTAGTTAATATTTTAACACAACACTATGTAGTATCATTTGAAATATTATATCATTTAATTTTACCTGGAGATTGAGGATATGTGCATGAAATATTCTTTTATAATTTATTTGTATAGGTTCTTTTTATCACTTAACCTATTTTCTGGCTGCTGGGGCTATTACTTTCGGAATTGGTTTCTTTGCTTTGGCATCAGCTTTATGGTTCCTGATTTGCAAACGAAGGTAAGGTTTATCAGAATATTTTATTTTTTCTCTTTTAAAAATCCAATGAAAGACTTTTTCAAATGGTAGTACATTTAAATAACTAAAATAGTATTGAATCTGTAATTTGAAGTTTGGTTATAGACCCTTTGATTGGGAGGGAAAGTTTTCCATGTTTAAAGTTGCCTGAAAATAGAAGTCCTAGTAGTATAATTGTCCAGATGGTATAATAACAATCTTCATGCATTAAATTTTTTTAAAATGATATCTATTGTATTCTCTAGAAAACATATTTTGAATTACAATATAAAGCTAGAAATTTTTTTAAATTTTCACTACTAATAGAGGTTATAAACATAACTGACAGGAAGACTCCCATTCTTGAGAAGATACTTAGGAAAAGAGCTATAGTCTTTGGCCAAACAGAAAAAAAAAAAAGGTACTTGACACCTCAGTTCTTCTCAACCTTAAAATTTGGTGTTTTTTAATTGAACTTATTGGGATGACATTGTTTAATAAAATTATGCATGTTTCAGGTGTAGAGTTGTATAATATATCATCTGTATATTGCATTGTGTGTTCACCATTTCAAGACAAGTCCCCTTCCATCACCATTTCTCTGCAATTTACACTATTCTACCTCCCCACACTTCCCTTTCCCTCTGGTAATCACGAGAGGGAAATTGTTGTGTGGGTCTATACGTTGCTTTTTTAGTGGGGCTTCATCCCTTCAACTTTTTCACCCAGTCCCCCTACTTCCATCTGCTTTGACATCTGTCAGTCTGTTCTCTGTGTCCAGGAGTCTGTTTCTGTTATGTTAGTTTATTTTGTTCATTGGATTCCACATGTAAGTGAGATAATATAGTACTTGTCTTTCTCAGACTGGCTTATTCACTTAATGTAACAGTCTTCAGGTCCATCCATGCTGTCACAAAGGGTAAGATCTCCTTTTTATGGCTGAATAGTATTCCACTATGTGTAGGTACTACAGCTTTTTTATCCACTCATCTACTGATGGGCACTTGGGCTGCTTCCAAATCTTGGCTATTGTAAATAATGCTACGATGAACATAGGGTTGCATATATTCTTTCAAATTAGTGCTTTGGGTTTCTTTGGGTATACTCCCAGAAGTAGAATCACTGGGCCATAGGAATTTCCATTTTTATCTTTTGAGTAAATGACATGCTGCTTTCCAGAGTGGCTGCACCATCTCCATTCCCACCAACAGTGCACAAAGGTTCTCTTTTCTCTGCATCCTCACCAACACTTGCTGTTTGTTGATTTATTGATGATAGTCATTCAGATAGGTATGAGGTCATATCTCATTGTGATTTTAATTGGCATTTCTCTGGTGATTAGTGATGTTGAGCATCTTTTCATATGTCTATTGGCCATCTATATGACCTCTTTGGAGAAGTGTCTATTCAGGTCCTTTGTCCACTTCTAATTGGATTGTTTGGGGTTTTTTGGTTTTGAGTTGTACCAATTCTCTGTAAGTTTTGGATAGTAATACCTTAACAGATGTATCATTGGCAAATATGTTCTCCCATTCAGTGGGTTGTCTTTTCATTTTGTTGATGGTTTCCTTTGCTGTGCAAAACCTTTTTAGTCTGATGTAGTCCCATTGTTTATTTTTTCTTTTGTTTCCCTTGCCTGAGGAGATATACCAGAAAACACATTGTTACAAGAAATGTTGGAGATTTTACAGCCTGTGTTTTGTTCCAGAATTTTTATGGCTTCAAGTCTAACATTTAGACTTTAATCCATTTGAGTTTATCCTTGTGTATGGTATGAGAAAGTGGTCTAGTTTCTTTTTTGTTGTTGTTCATGTTTCTGTCCCAACGCAATTTTCCCAGCAAAATTTATTGACTGGACTGTCTTTACCCCATTGTGTGTCCTTGTTCCTTTGTCAAATATCAATTGACCACATAGGCAGGGGTTTATTTCTGAGCTCTCTATTTTGTTCCCATGATCAAAGTCTGTTTTTATGCCAGTACCATGCTGTTTTGATTACTATGGCCTTGTAGTATATGAGGGGGAACCAAAAAAAACCCTGGAATTTATTTATAAAAAACTGTGTATTTATTCTTACACACTTAAACTTCAGTCACCTTCAAAGTACTCTCCATTTGATGCAATACACATATCAAGGTGTTTTTTTCCACTGCTCAGAACAGTTTTTGAGATCATCGATTTTGATGCTGTTTAGTGCTTCTGGCATTTTTGTTTGTTTGTTTCACCTTTTCCACATTGGCAAAATGTTTAACTGTGAAGACTGTTTTCATCTGGGGGAACAAAACAAAAGTCACTCAGGGGGAGATCAGGTGAATAGAGAGGGTGGGGCATGGGGGTCATGGTGGTCTTTTGGACAAAAACTGCTGAACAGTCAGTGCAGTGTGGGCAGATGTGCTCGTAAATCACCCATCATGAAATGGGCAAGTGGGTTGAAAGTCTTCAGGAAAAAAATCACTGAAACTGAACACAGCCTATCAGCCTATCACAACAACCCTAGCTGGTACACTGAAACAGGTGGGTTTCTAGAACGCTCACCTGGTGGGGGAAGCCTGTGCTACAATGGACCCGCCTCCAGAAGATAATTCTGTTTTTTGGGGATCCCCTCTCGTACTTTGGTATCAGATAGCGTGATTCCTCCAACTTCGTTCTTTTTTCTCCAGATTGCTGTGGCTATTCAGGATCTTTTGTGGTTCCATATAAATTTTTGGAATATTTGTTCTACTTCTGTGAAATATGCCATTGGTATCTTGATAGGAATTGCACTGAATCTGTACATTGCTTTGAGTAGTATGGACACTAATGATGTTAATTCTTTCTATCCATGGACACAATATATACTTCCACTTCTTTGTATCTTATTCAGTTTTTTGTTCAGTGTCTTATAATTTTCCAAGTACAGATATCTTGCATCCATGGTTAAATATTACTCCTAGGTATTTTATTTTGATGGGATCGTTATCTTAATTTCTCTCTCTTACAGTTCATTTTTGGTATATAAAAATGTAACTGATTTCTGGATATTTATTTTGTGTTCTGCTACTTTACTGAACTCATTTATCAGTTCTAGTAGTTTCACAGTGGAATCTTTAGGGTTCTCTTTAGTGTAGGGTTCTCTACTGTAGTATCATGTCATCTGCAAATAATGACAGCTTTATTTCTTCCTCTGCAATTTGGATGCCTTTCATTTCTTCCTTTTTTTTTTTTTTTTTTTTTTGGTCTGCTTGCTGTGGCTAGGAATTCCAGTACTATGTTAAATAAGAGTGGTAAAAAAGGACACCCCTGTCTTTTCCTGATCTTAAGGGAAACGCATTTAGTTTTTGCCTATTGAGTACGATGTTGGCTGTGGGTTTGTCATATATGGCCTTTGTCATGCTGAGGTATGTTTCCTTTAGTTCCACTTTCCTGAAAGTTTTTTTATTATAAATGGGTGCTAGATTTTATCAAATGCTTTTTTTGCATCTATTGATATGATTATTTATTTTTACTTTTTACTTTGTTTATGTGGTATATCACATTAATTGGTTTGTGGATATTGTACCAACCTTGCCTCCCCAAAACAATTCCCACTTGATCATGGTGTATGGTATTTTAATGCATTGCTGGATCTGGTTTACTAATATTTTGTTGAGGATTTTAAAGATTTTTTTTTTTTAATTTTTAGAGAAAGGGAAAGGGAGGGAGAAAGATGGAGATAAGTAAGCATCAATGCTTGGTTGCCTCTCATATGCTCCCTATTGGGGATCTAGCCTACAACCCAGGCATGTGTCCTGCCTGAGAATTGAACTAGCAACCCTTTAGTTTGCAGGCTGGTGCTCAATCCACAGAGGCACACCAGCCAGGGCCTTGTTGAGGATTTTAGTAACTATGTTCATCAGATATATTGGCCTATGGTTTTCTTTCTTTGTGGTGTCTTTATCTGGCTTTGGAATTAGATTAATGCTGTCCTAGTAAAATGAGCTTGGGAGTCTTCCCTCTTCTTAAATTTTTTGAAATAGTTTGAGAAGGACAGGTGTAAGTTCTTTTTTGCATGTTTTGTTAAATTCACATCTGAAGACTTCCAGTCCCAAATTTGTTCTTTGGGAGTTTTATGATACTAGTTCAGTTCCATTTGTGTAATCAGTCTACTTAGGTTGACTGATTCTTCCTTATACAGTTTTGTAAGATTTTATGTCCAGGAATTTATCCATTTTGTCCAGATTGTCCAATTTGTTGGCATATTTGTTTGGAATATTTCCTTAAAATCCTTTGTATTTTTTGGGTGTCAGTTTTTATTTCTCTTTCATTTCTGATTTTCTTTATTTGGGTCTTCTTTTTTCCTAGATGAGCTTGGTTAAAGGTCTGTCAATCTTAATTATCTTTTCAAAGAACCAGCTCTTGGTTTTATAGATCTTTTGTATTGTTTTGTTAGGTTCTATTTCATTTATTTCTGCTCTGATCTTTATCATTACCTTTCTTCTGCTCACTTTAGGCTTTATTGTTTTTTTTCTCCCAAGTTTCTTAGGTGTAAAGTTAGATTGTTTATTTGAGATTTTTCTTGTTTCTTGAGATTGGTCAGTAATGCTATAAATTTCCCTCTTATGACTGCTTTGGCTGTGTCTCATAAATTTGGGGTTGTTGTATTCTCATTTTATTTATTTCATGGTATCTTTTTATTTCTCCCTTGATTTCATTGCTAACCAATTCATTGTTTAGTGACATGTTATTTAGCTTCTATGTTTTGTGTATTTTTCAATTTTTAACTTGTGATTGATTTCTAGTTTTATAACATTATGGTTAGAGAAGATGCTTGCTTGATATGATTTAAGTCTTCTTCAGTTTATTGATATTTGTTTTGTGTCCTAACATGTGGTCTCTCCTAGAAAATGTTTCATGTTTACTTGAAAAGAATGTATATTCTGCTGCTCTGTGGTGAAATGCTCAGAAGATATTAATGAAATCTATCTGATCTAGTGTGTCATTTAAGGCCACTGTTTCCTTGTTGATTTATTTTTGTCTGAAATCCCTATCCACTGATGTCAATGGGGTGCTAAAATTCCATACTATGCCCTAGCTGCTGTGTGGTTCAGTAGATTGAGTACCAGCCTGTGAAAAATTTGCCAGTTCCATGCCCATTTAGGGCACATGTCTGGATTGCAGGCCAGGTCCCCAGTAGGGGGCGCTTGAGAGGCAACCACACATTTATGTTTTTCTTCCTCTTTCTCCCTCCCTTCCCCTCTCTCTAAAAATAAATAAATAAAATCTTTTAAAAAGAAAAAGAAACATACTATGACTGTATTTCTGTCAATCTCTCCCTTTGTGTCCATTAAAATTTGCTTTACTTATTTAGGTGCTCCTATATTAGGTGCATATATGTGTACAAGGCTTATATCTTCTTGTTGGACTTCTCCCTTTATCATTATGTACTGTCCTTTTTTGTCTTTATTATAACCTTTGTTTTAAAGTTCTTTTGTCAGATATAAGTATTGCTACCCTAGCTTTTTTTCTTTGCATTTGCATAAAATATCTTTTTTCATCCCTTTATTTTTGGTCTGTGTGTATCTTTCATTTTGTGGTGGGTTTCTTTAGACAGCATATATGGGCCTCATTTTCTTATCCATTCAGCTACCCTATGTCTTTTGATTGGAGCATTAAATCCATTTACATTTAAAGTGATTAAATGTATCATGTAAAGTGATTATTGATAGGTATTTATTTATTGTCATTTTATACTTTTAACTACGTTTCTCTGTTGTTGACTTTTTCTCTTTCAGTCCCCCACCTCTTCTTTCTTTCCTTCCTCCTCCTCATCGTCTTTTTCAAGGCTAATTAACATTTCTTGTAATATTGGTTTGGTGGTAACAAACTCCTTTAGCTTTTCTTGTCTGGGAAGCTCTTTATTTCTCCTTCAATTTTAAATGATATTCTTGCTTGATAAATTAGTCTTGTTTGTACATCCTTGCTTTTCATCACTTTGAATATTTCATGCCAGACCCTCTGGCCTGAAATGTCTCTGCTGAGAAATCAGCTGTCGGTGTTATGGTAGCTCCCTTGTAGGTAACTGTGTTTCTTTTGCTGTTTTAAAGAATCCCTCTTTGTCTTTAACCTTTGCCATTTTAACTGTGATGTGTCTTGGTGTGGGCCTCCTTAGGTTCATATTATGTGAGACTCTCTGTGGTCCCTTGATTTGTGTGTCTTTTTCCTTCACCAGGTTAAGCAAGTGTTTGGTCATTAGTTCTTCAAATAGGCTCTTGATCCCTTGCTCTCCCTCTTCTCCTTCTAGTACCCCTGTAATGAAGATGTTGTTACACTTCATGTTGTCCACAAAAGTTACTTAAACTATCTTCATTTTTTTTAATTCTATTTTTTCTATTTGCTGCTCTGATTGGGTGTTTCTGACTAGTTTGTCTTCCAAATCACTGATTTGAATCTCTGCTTCATTCAACCTACTGCTTATTTCTTCTAGTGTATTCTTTATTTCAGATAATGTATTCTTCACTTATGACTGTTTTTTATGGTTTCTATGTCTTTTTTCATGCTTTTGAAGTTCTCACTAAGTTGCTTATAGTTATCACTATGTTCCTTGAGCATCCTTATAATCATTTCTTTCAACTTTATATCTGATAAATTGCTTGCCTCCATTTCATTTAGCTCTTTTTCTGGAGATTTCTCCTTTCATTTGGGGCACATTTCTCTCTTTTTTTAATGGTATTTTATTGATTATACTATTACTGTTGTCCTAATTTTTCTCCCTTTGTTCTCCTCCACACAATACCCCCCACTCCCTCAGGCAATACCCACACCATTGTTCATGTCCAAGGGTCATGCATATAACTTCTTTGGCTATTCTATTTTTTATACTATACTTTACATCCCCATAGCTATTCTGTAACTACTTATTTGTACTTCTTAATCCCCTCACCTCTTCACCCATTCTCCCTCTCCCCACTTCCATCTGGCAACCTTCCGGTAACTAACTTCTTTTCTTTTGCTTTTAAAAGTCTCTCTTTATCTTTAACCTTTGGCCTTTTAATTATGATGTGTGTTGGAGTGGGCTTCTTTGCATCCATCATAATTTGGACTCTGAACTTTCTGGACTTCCATGTCTATTTCCTTCACCAAATTAGGGAAGTTTTCTTTCACTATTTTTGCAGATAGATTTTCAATTTCTTACTCTTTCTCTTCTTCATCTGACACCCCTAGAAGGTGAATGTTGGACCTCTTAAAGTTGTCCCAGAGGCTGTGTATACTATCCTCATTTTTTTTGGATTATTTTTATCTTATTGTTGTTCTGATTGGTTGTGTTTTTCCTCCTTATGTTCCAAATCATCGATTTGATTCTCAGTTTCATCCATTCTACTGTTGTTTCTCTGCAAATTGTTCTTTATTTCAATTAGTGTATCCTTTGTTTCAGACTGGGTCTTTTTTTATGTTGCTGAGGTCCTACTAAGTTCCTTGAGCATTCTTATAAACAGTGTTTTAAACTCTGTATCTGACAGATTGCTTATCTCCATTTCATTTAGTTCTTTTTCTGGAATTTTTGTCTGTTCTTTCATATGGGCCATGTTTCTTTGTCTCCATATTTTGGCAGCCTCCCTGTATTTGTTTCTTTGTATTAGGTAGAGCTGCTTTGACTCCATTTCTTGGTAGTGTGGCCTAATGTAGTAGGTGTCCTTTAGGGTCCAGTGGCACGGCCTCCCCTATCACCCAAACTGGGTACTCAAGGTGTGCCCTTTGTGTGGGCTGAGTACACTCTCTTATAGTTGAGCCTTGGTTGCTGTTGGCAGATCAATGGGAGGGATTTACATAGGCCAGACAGCTACAAGGACTGGCTGTGACCACTGACCACCAACCTCCACCTTCTGTGGAGGATCAGCTGTGCAGGGGCAGGGTGTTGGTATTCCAACATGTTCTGTAGCTGTCTACTTGGTGTGTTGGTCCTGGAGTTTCCTGGGTGGTGCAGGCCAAGGTCAGCTCCCAGCTGTGTTTTGCCCAGGTTCACCCTGCATGAGTTGTAAAGCAATCTAGATGTCTGCTATTTGTGCTGGGCTTGGAGATTCCCAGGTGAAGCCAAGCTGTGCCTTTAATCTGGCTGCCATTAGGGCTTGCTACAGTCAGCTATTGCTTGCTTGTTAGGATTTAGGAGCCAGGACCAACTGTTCTTATGGAAAAGCAGTTTGGGTGGGCTTATAAATTGGGAGGGGTGGAGCCTCTGTGGATCTCCAAGGTGGGTCACACAATGTTAGCCAGGTTGATGGAGGCTCAGTATGGCACCAGCCTATTGGGGGAGGGCTCAGCAAAGGGACAATGGCCTCTGTTCTCCCCAATGCTATACACTTCAGTCTCTCCCTGTATACCACTGTGGGGCACATATCTTGTCTCCCCAAATCGTGCCTCTTCATGTCTGTTTCTATGTATTAGGTAAATCTACTATGACTTCCAGTCCTGGTAGAGTGGCCTTACATAATAGGTGTCCTGTGGGACCCAGTAGCTCAGTCTCTTTGATCACCTGAGCTGGGGGCTCTAGGAATGTCCCTTGTGTGGGTTATGTGGACCCTCCTATTATCATTGATTCTTAATTGCTATTGGCCCATTCGTATATGGGGTCGACCCTCAGGCTTGCTTACTGAGAATCAACCACAACCACAATGTAGGATATGCTGTGCAGGTGCTGACCATACAAAGTGAAATTCAACTCAGCATGGTCTGATACCTGCTGAGATCTCCCTTTGCATATGCCACCTAAGAAGCTAATTGAAGCCTACTCTAATATTCTCTGAAGCTGGACTTTTTGTGTATTGGTTCTGTGGTCTCTTGGGAAAGAATCTAGTGCAAACCAATGTCAGCCACTCCCTGTGACTGGCCCTGGGAAATGTGTTTGGAGCTACAAAGTGATTTACAGTTTGTGGCTGCCTATGCTGGGCCTGGGTGTGCATGGGAAGGACCAGCTGTGCTCCAAGGTTGGTTTTTACCAGCACTGGGTGTAGGAGTAGGTGTGCAAAATTCCCAAGGCACCCTAAGATCTGCCTCTGACTGCCTCCACCTGCCAGCTGCCTGTTAGGCTTAGTCACTGGAAGAACCTCTGGCAGTACTTATGTTGCATGATGTAGGTTCCCAATGAACCACCAGCTTGGGGCACATGGTGTTTGCCAGATCAATACAGGTTTAAACTTGGTGTCGGTGCAATGTCTGAGGCCATTCAGCAAATATCCAAGAGTATATCAAGTCTAGCTGCTATGGGCCTAGTGCTTGCATACCATTGTGGCAGGGCAAGGTCTCAGGGCATTGTCAGTGTGAGGTCAGCAGAATTTATCAGGCCTAAACAGACCATGATTTGTTCTTGTGCAGAGAGGGCTCTGTACCAGTCAGGAATGTGAGGGGGAAAATATCCCCTGTCCTAGAGCCACACTACTCAGTTTGTCCCAGATTCTGCCCAGAGATGGACCTCATTAGGGTAGAGCTGTCAGAAGTCTGGAGGATGGGGCCATGACGGGGAGGTATCAGTCAAGCTTGGGGGAAGGGGAAGTGGTCCCTAGCCCAGAGCCACACAACTCAGTCTGCTCTGGATTCTGCCCAGACCTTGTTGGGGTGGAGCCACCAGGAGTTGGGAGGGTGGGGCCACAAGAGGCCCAGAGAGTAGGGCTAGCAGGTCTCCCATGAGGGGCAGGCACCAGTCAGGTTCACAGGACAATGGGGATAATGGCCTCTGCCCCAAATCTACACAACTCAGTCACTAATACCCTCTGAGTCTGCCCAGACCTCTACATCCCAGCCCAGGCAGCTGACTCTTCAGCAGGACTCTGTAGGGTGGGTCAACAGGCAGTCTATAGGGTGGGGCTATTGCATTCCCCCAGGCTGATGCCATATGGAGTGGGGGTGCTCCACTCAAGAATGATGTCGTCTGCAGTGTGGGAGAAGAACTCAGCTCAGTGAGCCTGGAAGCTGTCCCTTCAGCTCTCTCTTCAGAGCCACAAACCCCAGTCTCTCTTCACATGATTGCAGTCTGCTCCACCCTCCCTTTGCCAGAGCCAAGGTGAGTGGCTGTAAATGAGATTTTGTGCATTAGCCCTTTAAGGGGTCACCTGTGTCTCTAGCAGAACTGTGTTTCTCCCTGGTGGGCAGGATCCTCCATGATTTTTACAGCCAAATGTTAAGTGTGTGCCTCTTCCTGGCTCTGGTGCTCTGCACTGAGGAGTCCAGCTTGGGGTTGAAACTCCATACTTCTTTAAGGGGAACCTTTGCAGCTGAGCCCATGGACATGAATTTAGCCCTTTTCATGTCTCCTCAGCCCCTGCCACCTTCCTACCAGTCTCAATGTGGCTTCTTCTGGAAATCCTTGGTTATAAGGCTTTTCTTCAACAAGTCTTCACTTGGTTATCCAGGTTAAATGTTCTATTTTTTAGTTGTAATTCCAGTATGGTCCTGGAAGGAGATAAGTGTAACATCCACCTACTCTGCAGCCATCTTGGATCCTCTGTAAAATTCGGAGTTTTTAATATTTAATCAGTTTAGTATTTTCTTTGATATTTCAAAAATGTAAATTGTAACATGATCTTCCCACACTCTTTCAGTGTTTCCTATCTCAGCAAATGAATACTTACTATCTATCTACTTGTACGAATTAGAAACTAGAAATTATTCATTCATTCTGTCTTTCAACAAATATTTATTGGGTGCCTGCCTTCGTTCTGTGAACAAGTCAGACAAATTTTCTGTCTCATAGATTTGCAGTGACACTAGGAGGAGACAGATAATAAAAAAAGTGGTCAGGGAATGTCTTTTTGGGTGGGCAGTATTGAATCTGAGAGCTGAGTGAAAAGGAGACAGACATGTGAAGACCTCATGGAAGAGCTTTGGAAACTGAAGAGATAGCAATTTTAAAGACCCCAAGTGGGAATAATATTGGTATTGTTCAATAAATAGAAAGGCCAGGGTGAATAGACTGTACCAAGAGGAAAATGATGAAATCGAAGGGGTAGATACGGGCCAGATTACATAGGAATTTGTTGGCTAGAAGAGCAATTTTCAACTTTTTTTATCTCATGGCAATATAAACTAATTACTAAAATTCTGTGGCACATGAAAAAATATATTTTTGCCAATCAGACAAAAAGTAGGTATAATTTTGATTCATTCACACTGCACAGCTATTGTGTTTGTGTTGGCTATTGCCATTTTTCCTCTAAAGAAAAAGAGGTCAGTGACCCTAACTAAATGGTCAGGTATTACATGTTTTAAAGATTCCTGTGGCACACCAGTGTGTTGTGGCACACCAGATGAAAATTGCTGGGCTAGAAAATGGAGTTTTGGCTTTATTATTTGTGCTATCAAGATTTAAGCAGGAGAATGACACATCACCATCATGTTAATAGCTAACACTGAGTGCTTACTATAGTGCTAGACTCATTCTAAGTGCTTTATATGTTCTCTCATTTAGACTTCATAATAGGCCTATGAGATAGCAGTAATATTATCCCCTTTTGAAGGATAATAATGGCACCTGTGGGTAAATTAATTTTCATAACACTTCTTAAAATCTGAGATATAATTCACAAACAAAAAAGTGCATAGATTTTAAAGGTATTATGATAAATTTCAATAAACACATTCCCATGTAACCACAATTCCAGTCAAGTTCTAGAACTTTTCCATCAGCCTGTAAAGTTCCCTCATGCTCCTTCCCAGGCACTACTCCCCACCTCCTGCCCAGGTGCAATCATTACTCTGACTTTTATCATCATTGATTAATTTTGCCTGTTCTTGAACTTCATGTAAATGAATCATATGGATTTTATGTCTGCTTTTTTCACTTAACATATTTTTGAGGCTCATTTATGTTGTATTTATCTGCAATTCATTCTTTTATTGATGACTAGTATCCCACTGTATGAATATGCCTGATTTTGTTTATTCATTCTTCTGTTAGTGGACATTTGGGTCATTTCAAGTTTTTAGCTTTTGGCAATAGGGATGCTGTGAACATTATTGTATAAATATTTTTGTTTACATGCCTCTACTTCTGTTGGGTAAATACCTAAGAATAAAATTGATGGATCATATGATTAATTTTGTGAGAAACTGTCAGTTTTCCAAAGTGGGTGTACATTCCAACGGGCAATGCATGAAAGTTTTGATTTATATTTTTAAAAGATCTTTCTTGTCTGTGAAGCCTGAATTTTAATGGAGCAAGGGTGAAAGCAGAGAGACAAGTTAGGAAGCTTTGCATAGTCCAGGTGAAAGGTGATAGTGTCTTGGACTAATATGGAAGTAGAGGAGATGAAAATAAGGGGTTGGATTTGGCATGTAGGTAAAGTTAGCAGGGCTCATTGATGGATGAGGTAAGGAAAGATAGGCGAAATGGCCAGATTAATGCTAAAACCTACACATGTATCATGAGCGACTGAGTAGTTGTTCATGCCATTTACTAAGATGAGGAGATGATTACAGGAGAGAGCAAGCTGAGGAAGTGGTGACAAACTAGAAATTGTGTTTTGGATGTACTTTTCACAACCTATCAGACATCCAAGTAGACATTTTAAATAGACAGTCAGATATGACATGCATGAATTTCAGGAAAGAAGTCAGATTGAAGGTTTAGGTTCTCTAAAGTCACAGAACTGGATGGGACTAACCAGGGGGTGATTTTTGAAAGAGAAGAAGCTAGGACTGTGCCCTTTAGCTCAGCAACACTTGGAAATATAGCAAAGAATAAGAAGAATCAGTAACACCTGGGAAACATGTCAAGGAAGTCAAAATTATGACATTTTGAAAATGTTTCAGGAAGAGGCAACAACCAGTTATGTTCAAGGTGCTTAAGAAGTTGAGAAAAGTGAGGCTAGAGAAATAATTTTTGGATATGGCAAGTTGAAAGTTATTGGTGACCTTAAAGAATTTTGGTGGAACCCTGGTTGGGTAGCTCAGTTGCTTAAAGCATGGTCCCAATACACCAAGGTTGCAGGTTTGATCCCCAGTCAGGGCACGATGAACGTTGTTTTTAAACAATTTCGGTGGAGTGATGGATTGAGGAGTTTACCTTTGAGTAAAACACAAGAGGTGAGAAAATTGAGACAAGTATAGACATCTCTTTTAAGAAGCTCTGTGTGTGTGTGTGTGTGTGTGTGTGTGTGTGTGTGTGTGTGTGTGAAGGCGAGTTGACAATGGGGCAGTAGCTGGAGGAGAATGTGGGGTCAAGGAAGGGTTTTTGTTTTTCTTTCTCTAAAGATGGAAGACATACTTGATATCCCCCTTATTCTTTCCCATCCACACTAAACTTGAACCATCACCAAGTTCTACTTATTTTACCCCATAAATTGCTCAAATCTATCCATTTGTCTCCACTAGCACTGCCACCACCTTATCCAAGTTATCATCTCTCACATAGACTACTGCAATAGGAGTTCTAACTGACCCCCTCCCCTCACTGTCACCCTTGGACCCTAATCTCTTCTGCACATTTAAGCCAGACATTGTCCAAATACAAATCTTATCAAGAGACCCCACCCTTGTACCCTATCCCTACTATATTATGAAGGACTTCCCATTGTTTTTAGGATACAGACAAAACCTCATGACTTTTAAGTCCCTACATGGTCTTCCCATGCATATTCCCTGATTTCATTTACCACTTTCCCTCTTGCTTTCTGTGTTTCGGCTTCACTTGTTCTAATCTGGCCACTAGATGTTTGGACTTGAGTTTCTCTCTGACTGGGATGTTCTTACTCCCACATCTCTCCTCCTCCATCACCCTCTACCTAATAATGACTACTTTTTCTTCAGATGTTCAATTCAATCATCCCTTCCTCAGATAATTCTTCCCTGACCTCTCTAACCACATGAATACCCTTTGTTACATTGTACTCTCATAGTACCAAGTAGCTTTCCTTGTTAACACTTTCCACACTTGTAATCTTTCATTTTCTTGTGATTATTCTATTGTCTGTCTTCCTTACTAGTTTTTAAGCTCCATGAGAGCAATGGCAGTTCTATGAGGGTAGTGACTGTCTTTCTTTCCTTTTGCCACTGTGTATACAACGCCCAGCACAGTGCCTGACACTTAGTAAGTACTCAAAAAAATATTCATTAAGTAAACTGAATTCAATGAATGAATGGACCCTAACTGTTAATAACTCATTAAGTAGCACAATATAGACTCTTTAATTAATTTGGAAATTCTCTAGTATCTCTGGAAGAAGAAATGGCAGTTAACATTATTATTTAAGTCATTAAGTTGAGAAAAACTGTTAGAAACTACATTCCCTGATACATAACTATCTTTGATCATCTGGGGTTTTACTTGCTGCTTTATTGTTTTAAACTCTTTCTCTCAAAATTACCTGTGGTTGCATGGGTAAATATCACAGATACTCTTGTAAATCATTAATTTTAGTTCAGTTTCCTGCCACTTAACTTTGTCAGAGATATGATTAAAAATAAAATTGACCATTGAACTTCATTTCACTTAGTTTCCTCTGCCATTAAGGACAATTTTATGAAGAAACTACTTAACATTAAAGTCAATTAATTATCCCACAACCAGAAAAAAAATGTAAAACTCATGGTTACACATGACTTCACTTATACATGGAATCTAAAGACAAAATAAAAAACAAAATAGAAACAGACTCAGAACAGACTGATGGTTGACAGAGGAGAGAAAGGGTGGGGAGCTGGGTGAAAAAAAGTGAAGGGATGAAGAAATACAAATGGGTAGTTATAGAACAGTCACGGAGATATAAATTACAGCACAGAGAATATAGTCAACAATATTGTGGTAACTATTTATGGGGCCAATAATACTGTAATAACTATGTAGGTGGATACTTGAAATATGGGGGAAACCACCCTGTAAAGTACATAATTTTCTAACCACTGTGCTGTGCATCTGAGACCAATACAGAATAATATTGAATATAGACTGTAATTTAAACATTTTTAAAAGATTTAAAAATTCATGGTTGATCTTAAAACTGTAAATATTAACGCTGCACAAGAAGTAGCTTAATTTACATTCTTTGAATAAAATAGGTACAATGAAATCTGTAACATATGAGAAGGCAATATATAAGTTTATTTGTGCTTTTGAAAATAAATATGGGTGGAGGGATTGAGCAAAAAGGAAAAAGGATTCATGGACATGGACAACAGTGTGGTGATTGCTGGGGGAAAGGAGTATAAAGCAGTTAAATGGCAGTAGAAAAAAGTACAACAAAATAAAAAAACAAATAAATATGTAGTAATATTTATTCTATTTTTACACCCTTATGTATAACTATTATAAATAAAATAATTCATTTTAATAATATTCTCTATAAAATATTTTTCAGAGAAATATTTCAAAATTCCGAATTCAAAGCAACTGATGAGAGATGCTGCCAAAGACCATCAGAGGCAAAGAGTAAATCTCATTCTCAATGTGTTTTTATTTCTCGAAATTTTCATACAGGAACATTTCAATTAGAGGTACAGTAAAATTTTTTCAAATAATTTTTTTGATACCATGTCATTAGCACTGTTGTCTTTCAATTTTATCTACTATTATTTTTTAAGCTGAGGGACAATAACATGAGCTAAATTTAAATTACCCAAGCTAGTTATGGTTTACATTATAGGACACTGAAAAAATAAATGAAAATGTCTCCTATAGTTGCTTCACTAAATCTCTAGCCTGAGAACCTATACTCTCCATATTGTTATGGCAAGGATAGACGGCTAAGAAAAACAAAGCCAAATTGCCAGGCCTATCAGAGGGAAGAGATTTGGAGATAAGAGGTTACTCAGATAAGCATATAATCTACTGGAACCAACTAATAAAAATAAAGGCTTTATTAAGCCTTCATTATATCCCAAGCTCTGTACTTCCCCGCACTGAGGATAGTAAGACATGAACCCTACATTCAAGGTGCTAGCTGGTGCAAGGGTGAAAGGCAGAAACCTAATTCACTCTGCCTTACATAAGTGTCAAAACACTGCTAAGTAAGGCAGAGACCAGTACAAACTTAGAAGTATGATATAGTTAAACAAAACAAACAGTTTAGTGGTTTTATAACAGTAATAATGAAATAGCAACAAAATGATAATATGTCAAAGTTTCATTCTACATCTTGAATTTTGAACTCAAGTTGAACTCAGTGTTTATTCGTTCATTTAACAAATATTTTTTGAGTGCCTTAAATACGCCAATACTAGTTTTGGCACTGAGTCTACATAAACAAATTAAGACATGAGTCCAGACCTAGATGATCCCAAAGTTAGTAGAAAAGAAAAACATACAAACTAAAAATTATAATATGATAAGAGCCACAAAATTAAAGAAATGCAGACAAGGAAGTATAAATTAAGAAAGACTGCACAGAGAAGACAATTTTAGCTGGGTTTTGAAGAGTGAATAGAAGTTGGCCAAGAAAGAAAACAAAGAACAGTATGCTCAAAAGCTTGCAGCTATGAAAGAAGTTACATGCTCAGAAAAACATTATAATGTGCAGGGATGCCCAGCCTTTATTTATGTACAAGAAAACTTGTACAGTTTTCTGTCTTTTACTCCCACCCCAGCCCACCACCCCAGCCCTCCCCACCTCCCTCCCATTTCCACTCCCCATAGTTTTTGTCCATCTGTCCTTTATACTTGTTGCTCTAAACCCTTCCCTTTTTCCCCATGTGTCCTTTATACTTGTTGCTCTAAACCCTTCCCCTTTTCCCCTGAAATTTTCTCCCTGAATTTTTTTATTTAAATTATTTTATTGTTGTTCAATTACAGTTGTCTGTATTTTCTCCCCAACCCTCCCCACTACTCCTTCCAAACCCACCTCTCTCCCTTGCTTCTACCTTCCCCCTTGGTTTTGTCCATGTGTCCTTTATAGCAGTTCCTGAAAACCCTTCTTCCCACTGTCCCCTCCCCCTCCCCTCTGGCTATTGTTAGATTGTTGTTAATTTCAATGACTCTGGTTATATTTTGTTTACTTTTTTCTTTTGTTGATTATGTTCCAGTTAAAGGTGAGATCATATGGTATTTGTCCCTCACTGCCTGGTTTATTTCACTTAGTATAATGCTCTCCAGTTCCATCCATGCTGTCACAAAGGGTATAAGCTCCTTTCTTTCTGCTGTGTAGAATTCCATTGTGTAAATGTACCATAGTTTTTTGATCCATTCATTTGCTGATGGGCACTTAGGTTGCTTCCAGCACTAGGCTATTGTAAATTGTGCTGCTATGAACTTTGGGTGCATAGGTTCTTTTAGATTGGTGTTTCAGGGCTCTTAAGGTATAATCACAGGAATGGAATTGCTGGATCAAAAGGCTGTTCCATTTTTAGTTTTCTGAGGAAATTCCATACTGTTTCCACAGTGGCTGCACCAGTCTGCATTCCCACCAACAGTGCACTAGGGTCCCCTTTTCTCCGCATCCTCTCCAACACTTGTTTGTTGATTTGTTTATGTTGGCCATGCTGACTGGTGTGAGGTTGTATCTCATTGTGGTTTTAATTTGCATCTCTCTAATGGCTAGTGATGCTGAGCATCTTTTCATGTGTCTCTGGGCCCTCTGTGTGTCCTCCCTGGAGAAGTCGGACACCTGATTTATAAAAGAGGCTAATGGTGGGAAAAGATCCTGGAGATGACATCATGAGGAGCCTCATTTGCAGTTTAAGGACTTTGGATTTTACCCCAGAGGCTCTACAAATCCACTGGCAGCATTGTGGGATTATGATCAAGAACATAGATTAAAGAAGTTAAAATCCTTGCTCTATCACTACTGGCTGTGTAATTTTAGGCAAGTTACTTAACTTGTCAGTGTCTCAATTTCTTCATTTGTAAAATGAGGATGATTTCATCTCCATAGAATTGTTCTGGGAATTAAATGAATTGGCATATAAAAAGCACTCAGAATAGTACCTAGCCATGTAGTGAGCACCATACAAATATACTGCTATTCCTGGAAGGCTTCAAGCAGGCAGGTTTAATGATCAAATCAATTCTAAAGATTATTAAGGAAAGCTCTGACTTTCAAATGAAGGATAGTTTGAAACAGAAATAGCATTGCAGAGAAGTAATTGTTTCTATGTATGCACTTAATATTAATTGAATTTACTGATACCCATCACATGCTAGGAATTTTGCTAGGTACCATTGATACAATGGTATCTTCATATCCAATGTAGGATATATACAAAAAGACAAATACAAAAATGTCATGAGTGCTATGATGGAAGAAGTACATGTACAGGAGTACTAAATTTTAATTAGGTTGTTTATTATTTATTCATCACATATGAATAAGTGCTTATGTGCCAGGCACTGTTCCAGGCAACTGGAACTTTGCTCTCATGAGATTTATAGTCTAGTGAGAGAGATAAATAATGTACAGATAAACACACATCATTCTCCCGGACTCTTGATAGTCAACAAAAGGAACCTAATTCAGAAGAAAAGGTAAAGCATGGTATGAAAACATAGTATAAAAGAATAATACAGTGTTGACCTCAGCTATGATCAGTCTGAGTATATACAGGACTCTCTTTCATATGGTCCCTCTTTTTCTCACCCCAGTTTCTGCCCCTTTCTCTGTATTGGCCTCTTTCTTTCTTACTACAACGGACAAGCAGAAGGATGAAAATTATTTTTAAAAAATGGTTTAAATTAATGTAGAACTCTAGCTTAGTTTCTAAAAGGGCTTTTATTGTGTAATGCAACCTACACAAAAAGAATACACACATGATTTAAAGAATAACAAATGGAATTTTTATATCCACCACTCAGAATAAGAAATAGAATATTACCAGTACCTTTGAGTCCTGAGTCTTTATCTCTTACATCCCACACTCCCCCCCTTCACTGAAGGACCCACTGTCCTGCAATCACAACGAACTATTTCCTTGCTTTCATTGTTTTACCACAAATGTTATACATCCTTAAACAATACATTATTAAATTTTATGTTTGGGGGCTCCTTGTAAAATATACTTTTCCCTTTTCAAGCAGTATTACATTTCTGAGACTCATCCCGGTTGGTCCATATACGCCTAGTTCATTATTTTTACTGTTATATGGCATTCATTGTTTAAACATATCAAAATTTACGTTATAGATGTTGGGCTTTTTTAGTAAAGATTTTATTTATTTATTTTCAGAGAGAAGGGAAGTGAGGGAGGAAGAGAGGGAGAGAAACATTGATTGGTTGCCTCTCGCACACCCCCAACTGGGGACCTAACCTGCAACCCAGGCACAAGCCCTGAAAAGAAAGCGAACCAGTGACCTTTCAGTTTGCAGATCGGTGTTCAATCCACTGAGCCACACCAACCAGGGCTGGGTTGTTTTTAGTTGTTTCCTTGTTTTTAGGAAATTTCAGTGGGGAATATATCTAACAGTAAACTGCTGAGTTATGGGGATGTGCATGTTCAATATTATTAGATAACTCCAAACTGTTTCCCAAAGTAGCCGTATCAATACCCATTCCCCTAAGGCATGAATAGGTGCTAGGATTGCTCTGCATCTTTAAAACAGTATTGATATTTTTAGGCTCCTAATTTTTTGACAATCTGATGGTTGTAATAGTATCTCACTATAGTGTTTTCTTAATAGAATTTTTTTTTAGCAGTTTTTGGTTCGCAGCAAAACTAAGCAGAAAGTAGAGTTCCCATTATCCCTTGCCCCACACCCTCCCCCATTATCAACATCCAGAGAGGCACATTTTTTATAATCTTTAAACTTGTATTGAACATCTTTTTACATGTTTATTTGCTGTCTGTATGTCTTCTTTGGTGAAGTGTCTGTTTAAATCTTTTGCTCATTTTTAATTGGGTTATACATTTTCTGGTTGTTGAATTTTAAGAGTTTTTATATATATATATTTTAAAGATTTTTTATTTTTATTTATATTTAGAGAGAGAGAAAGGGAAGGAGAGAAACATCAATGTGTGGTTGCCTCTTGTGTGCCCACAAGTGGGGATTTGGCTTGCAACCGACGACACTTTGGTTCACAGCCTGTGCTCAATCCACTGAGCTATACCAGCCAGGGCTTGAAGTTTTTATATATTTTTAATAAATATTTTATCAAATATGTCTTTTGTAAACATTTTTACTCAGACTGTGACTTGTCTTCTCATTCTCTTGATGTTTCACTGTAGTTTTAATTTGTATTTTCCTGCTAAAAAATGAGGTGATTGTTTTTTCTAAAGTTCATTGGCCATTATGGTTTTTTCTTATGTAAAATGCTTGTTCAAATCTTGTCTCTTTTTCTATAAGTTTGTCTTTTAATTATAAAACTTTAAAAGAATTATTTGTTCTGGATAACTAACCCTTTGTCAGTTATGTTATTTTCTGTCCTCATACAATTTATGGCCTTCCTTTGCACTATTTTTATGATATGATGTGAACTAAAATTCTTTTATTTTTAATGTAACCTAATTTCTCAGCCCTTTCTTTTAGGATTTATTATTCTCTTCCATATTCCAAAGTCATAAAGATACCCTTCTATATTGTTTTCTAAGAGTTTTATCGTTTTGACTACATAAGCCTTTAATCAATCTGGAATTGATTTCCATGTTTGGTGTAAATGGGAGTCCAATTTCAACTTTTTTCATATGTTTGCCCAACTGTCTAGTAGCATTTACTGAAATTATTTTGGAATTTGGAGGAGAACTGCAGTGCAGTTTTAGATCAATTTGGGTAAAACTGATTCTTTATTAAGTTTCTAATCCATGAACATGATGTTTCTCTGTATTTACATGTCATCTTTAATATCTTTCAATAAAGCTTTACAATTACCTTCATAAAAGCCTTGCATATCTTATTAACTTTTACTATAGGAAAGTATAGTAAAAATTTATATATTTATGTTTTTGCATATGATTTTTAAGTAAACCTCTTATTTTGGAATAATTTTAGATTTATAGAAAAGTTGCAAAGGTAATATAGAATTCTATTATACTTTTCACACAGTTTACCCCAATGTTAAAATCTTAAATTGCCATAGTAAATTTGTCAAAACTAAGAAACCAACATTGGTACATTACAATTAACTGAATTCTGGACTTTAGATTTCACCAGTTTCTTAAAATTCAATCTTTGGTTTTTTTCCATTACCACTTAGTCTTCGTACACCTTAGTCTTCAACCACCCGCCCCCATCTGGCAACCATCAAAATGTTCTCTGTACCTATGATTCTGTTTCTGTTCTGTTTGTATGTTTATTTTTTTAGATTCAATTGTTGATAGATACGTATTTATTGTCATTTTATTGTTCATAGTTTTGATCTTCTTCTTCTTCTTAAAGGAGACCCTTTAACATTCATATGATACTGATTTGGTGATGATGAACTCCTTTAGCTTTTTCTTGTCTGGGAAGCTCTTTATCTGTCCTTCAATTTTAAATGATAGCTTTGCTGGGTAGAGTAGTCTTGGTTGTATGTCCTTGCTTTTCATCACTTTGAATATTTCTTGCCAATCCTTTCTAGTGTGAAGAGTTTCTTTTGAGAAATCAGTTGACAGTTTTATGGGAACTCCCTTATAGGTAACTAACTGCTTTTCTCTTGCTGCTTTTAAGATTCTCTTTGTCTTTAACCTTTGGCATTTTAATTACAATGTGTCTTGGTGTGGGCTTCTTTGGGTTCATCTTATTGGAACTCTGTGCCTCATAGATTTGTATGTCTGTTACCTCCACCAAGTTAGGGAAGTTTTCTGTCATTTTTTCAAATAGATTTCCAATTTTTTATTCTTTCTTTTCTCCTTCTGGCACCCTCATGATACAAATGTTGGTACATAAAGTTGTCCCAGAGTCTCCTTACACTACCCTCATTTTTTTGGTTCCTTTTTTCTTCTTGCTGTTCTGATTGGTTACTTTTCTCTTCCTTATGTTCCAAATTGTTTATTAGATTCGCAGCTTCATCCACTCTACTGTTGTTCCCCTGTAACTTGTTCTTCATTTCAGTCAGTGTATCCTTCATTTCTGACTGGATCTTTTTTATACTGTTGAGGTCCTAACTAATTTCCTTGAACATCCTTATAAAAAGTGTTTTGTATATAGTAGATTGCTTGTCTCCATTTTGTTTAGTTCTTTTTCTGGAGTTCTGTTCTGTTCTTTTATTTGGTCCATGTTTCTTTGTCTCCTCATTTTGGCAGCCTCCTTGTGGTTGTTTCTATGTATTAGGTAGAGCTGCTATGTCTCCCTGGCTTGACAGAGGGACCTAATGTAGTAGATGTCCCTTAGGGTCCACTGACATAGCCTCCCCCCTTACCCAAGATGGGTACTCAAGGTGCACCCACCATGTGGGCTGTGTACACCCTCCTCTTGTAGTTGAGCTTTGATTGCTCAAATTCAAATTGGCAAATCCAAGGTCAGCCACTGCCTGTGTTCTGTCCAGGGCCACACAGCATAATCTACAAAGCAGTCTGCAGATAGCTGCTACTTGTACGAGGCTTGGAAGTGCCCAGGAGTAGCCAAGCTGTATACCAACACCGGCTGCTGCTAGTGCTGGACCTGGGGTGACATAGTGAGAAGTGTGGGGCTTGCTGGAGCCAGGTGAAGCTGGTTTGAGAGAATTTAGGAAAATCTGAAGCATGGGCCAAGACAAGCCATTCATATGGAAAAGCCACTGGAAACAGTGCAGGTGGGCTTGAAAGTTAGGTGGAGCATGGCCTCAGGGAATCACCAGGGTGAGGCAAACAATGTGAGCCAGGTTGATGGAGTCCCAGATATGGTGCCCTCCTTCTGGCTCTGTGGCTCTGCGGGGGGAGGGCTCTGAAAGGAACAATGGCCTCTGCCAGCACTTCTGTGTGGGAGAAACTGTCCCCACTACTGTCTCCCTGATCCTGGACAATTCGTTTCCTCCTTATATGTGTCTGATGCCTCTTAATCTGTTACACTCATACTGGAGCTCAGAGGGAGTGAGTCTAAGTAAGTCTGTGTATAGACCCTTTAAGAGGAACTGCCTGGTATTCCAGAAGTTTTTATCTTCCACAGCCTCAATCCCCACTGGTTTTTACAGCCAGAAGTTTTGGAGATGATATTATCTTCATGGCACTGGAACCCTGGGCTGGGGGTCTGGTGTGGAGCTGGGACCCTTCACTCCCAAGATATCTCTCCCTATTTTTATATGCCACTGTGGGTGTATACTGGCATTTGTATTAACAAAAGGTGAAAGTGACAAAGAAGTAAAGTTGGTTGTAAAAAAGTGCTTATCCTATATATGTATATCCTGGGGGGACAGGACAATACAGATCAGCACAGAGTATTAACAATGTTTCCCCAGAACACAAGAGACAATGTTCTCTCTCCAGCCTCAATTTTACCCACTCTATTCCAAACACCCTATGCACTAACTAGCTCATTGTTTTTCTAGTGGTTGAAGGATAACCTGAATCAGAACCATTTGTGGTATGTGTTATGGTGCAAATTTCCAGAGAATATGTTTCAATAAGGTCTGATGTTACACCCAAGAATCATTATTTTAACAAGCACACCAGATGAATCTGATGCCCTAAAGTTTGAGAACTACTATACCACCACACTCCTCACAACACATCTGGAACGTATTGTTTCATCAAATGTTTTATTTGCTTCAAAAGAATAGTTGCATTTTTATAAAAGCCTTCAGCCAGAATTCACTTTGTTGTTGGTGGTGGTGGTTAATGAAATGAGTAGAGCAAGTCTAGGAATTCTTATTATTTTGTTAGCCCTCTCTGGTTCTAACCAAGTGACTCTAAGTGAGGATAGAGAGAAGTAATCCTGTTGAACTCTATTTCACCCTTTCATTCCCTAATCTGGAGACTGCTTTCTTGAACCAGTCCACATTCTTTCCAGATGATACTTCAACACTTTTTCTTTTCTGTCAATATATTTTGGTAAAAATAAATTCTTATCATGGAAAAAAACATTATCCCATCAAAAATCTATTATGTTACTATTATGTTAAAATATATTATTCTTATATAAGTGTAAAGTCAAATACATTAAAGAAATTATATTAAAACTTCAATTTTTAAAATACAAATAACTTTTTTTATATAGGAGGAGCAAAGAGAACAGGAAACAGCACATATAAAAGGTACTTTTTTGGAACAATTTATTAGAAGAAATTGTAATCAACTTAGAGCAATTAACATCTTAAAAATCAAGGGACTATTCTAAATGTTATCTAAGTATTTTTAAAAACCATGGAAATTCAAGGGAAACATTAACTTATTAGTATGTAAATGGGCATATATTTTTTAGAAAACAAAACTCACAATGTTAAATCTTAAATTAAAATGTGAAATTTAAATTTTTGTCCCTATTTATACCCAACGGTATCATAGTTATTGCCATATAGTAATGCTAGTGGATCAAAAGACCTGAGTGTTTTATAACCCTTTAGGTAGTTCATATCATGTCTTAGTATCTCAAAACATTTTCCTCCTACATAATTTTAGAGCTACTGAATATGAAATGTAACAAGGTATTTAAAACAGCTTTTAAAATTAATGTTACACATTAATATCAAAAGTTAATATATAAAACACAGTAAAAGATATTTTAGGATATTGTATAAATGTGACCTTTCCTAAAACTACATTTTTAATACCAACTTCCAGCATGAATAATGTAATAGAAACATGAGACTTAGAGTAACAAAAATCTAGATTGAAGTCCAATTTGTGTCTGATCTGTGATGAGTCATTTCTCTAATTCTCAATCTTCTCCTTTGTAAAGTGGTGCAAATAATAACTACCTTGAAGAATTACTGAGAAGATAAATGAGATGTGGAAGTCTATCAAACTGCCTTGTCAATTATAAGACACTATAGGAATGTTAGTTGTTATTTTTATTGGTATAAAGCCAACTCATAAGCCCTTTCTACTATGAGCCAAACATTTTATAATCTGCCTACTCAAGGAGGCATGCATTTTTTAATTTATTTTTAAAATAGGATAATATATAGCTTTAAATAGTTAAGAAACTATCTGTCTTTTCTGATTTTAAGGGAAATTCCAGAACTGAGATTTCTAGGCTATTTAGAATCTTCTTCTGTTTATAAGTTGATTTTACTTAGGATAGACTCTTCTACTCTTGATTACTATAAGAATATTGCTAACTTCCATTTACATGTTTAACATTGTATATATGATGATAGCAACTCAGATTTTTCACTATATCATCATCCTGTCCATTATAATCCTAAAAAGATTATAAATTTCTAAAAGAAGCATTGTCCTTATAAGTAAGATTTGGCTCATGAATATGTAACATTCATAGTAAATCTAATTTTCTTTTACAGCACGTGATCACTCTAAAGATGAATTCTGCCTTGCAACAAAAAAAGTGATTTGTGACCCTTCAGAGACTAGCTCAGCAACAAATTGGGGTGATGTTACCTTAAGCTCATCAATGTTACCATCTGATTCTTGTTACAGCCAAACTATAGAAGCAGCTGATGACTGGTTTACTGATGATTCTCCAGTGAAACAGAGCTCTTCAACACCTTTTCTCAGGGAACCTCTAATGGAAAAAGTATGTCCATGCCTGTCAACCAGTTCTCTAGAAGAATGCACTGAATATGATAGTTTATGATGGTCAAAAAGAAGACAGCATTAAGGAAATATGTTCAGGAAGAAATACAGAAGTTGAAATACAAACCTTCAACATAATATTGAATGGCTTTTCTTTTGAAACTTTGGATACACTAAAATCAGTAAAGTTAAAACTGAATTACCAGCTTCTGAATTTCTTTTTTTTTAATTTTTATTTTAATTGTTGATCTTGTACAGTTTTCTGTCTTTTATTCTTACCCAAATCCACCACCCTAGCCCTCCCCTCCTCCCTCCCATTTCCACCCCCACATAGTTTTTGTCCATGTGTCCTTTATACTTGTTCCTTCCCCTTTTCCCCTGAAATTTCCTCCCCTCTCCCCTCTGGTAACTTTCAGCCTTTTCTCAATTTCTGTGTCTTTGGTTATATTATGCTTGTTTGTTTGTTTTGTTGACAAGCTTCCTGTTAAAGGTGAGATCATATGGTATTTGTCTTTCACTGCCTGGCTTACTTCGCTTAACATGATGCTCTCAAGTTCCATCCATGCAGTTGCAAAGGGTATGAGCTCCTTCTTTCTTTCTGCTGCATAGAATTCCATTGTGTAAATGTACCACAGTTTTTTGATCCATTCATTTACTGATGGGCATCTAGGCTGCTTCCAACACTTGGCTATTGTAAATTGTGCTGCTATAAACATAGGGGTGCATAAGTTCTTTTGGATTGGTGTTTCAGGGTTCTTAGGATATAGTCCTAGCAGTGGAATTGCTGGGTCAAAAGGTATATCCATTTTTAGCTTTTTTAGAAAATTCCATACTCTTTTCCATAGTGGTTGTATCAACCTGCACTCCCACCAGCAGTGCACTAGTGTCCCCTTTTCTCCACAACCTCTCCAACACTTGTTATTTGTTGCTTTGTTTATGAGGGCCATTCTCACTCTAAGAAGACAAGCAACTCAATTAAAAAATGGGCAGAGGACTTGGGCAGACACTTCTCCAAGGAGGACATACAGAGGATCCAGAGACACATGAAAAGATGCTCGATATCGCTAGCTATCAGAGAGATGCAAATTAAAACCACAATGAGATACAACTTGACACCAGTCAGAATGGCCCTCATAAACAAAGCTTCTGAATTTCTTAATACATCTATAGCCATTCTTTTGCTTTTCCATAGAGTGGCCCTACTTCCCTTGCTGACTCTTATTTCTAGAAATAAAATTACAGGAAAAACTAGAGTGATATCATGAACATTAAGCTTAACTCTTTGTATCTCATCAAAGGACATAATAAATAATGCAAAATAATGCAAATGTATTTTGACATACAGGAGAAATACTTTAAGAAATCAGCACAGATATATTTTTTAATAAAACACAGTATTTTCTTATTTTTTTTTTACATTTTCAATTTAATCTCAATGTGGGTATGGCTGGGTAAAGATACCTCCCTCATCTTTTCCAAATTTTAAATACATAAAACACCTACCATTCAAATATTAATATGTCATGATGCTGACAAGCAATATAATTTTGCTCATCTAGGGGAACCTGGAACAATCTGAAGAGTGCAGAAAATAATTTTCTTTCCCCTGCCCTGTATCTGTTTCTCAGAGTGGCCCCTTGCCTCTCACCCCACTATGATAAAATGGGAGCAGCCACATCATAGGCATCTGACTCAAGCTAGATAAATCAGAGTTCCTCTCTGATCTGAGAGGCCTTTGGCCAAATTTCTACTTACGGTTCTCAGGAATTTCTGACACCCACCATGTAATTAATCTTTCATTTCCTCCTAAATACTTTCCATGTAATTTAATTAGTCCCTTTTTTCTTTCTCTTGAAAAAAAAACCAAACAATTAGTTAACAAAGTATGATGTTACTTCTGTGTTTAAATTACTCAAAAAAAGACAGATGCATATCTTCCCAAGAGATAAATCATACCTATTACATCTTCCCAAGAGACAAATCATACCTATTACAATAAATGAAGAGAAACTTGTCTCGAATAAGACAGTAGCATTACCCAGGCCTATCCTTTCAGTCCCAGGAGAAACATCAACAAGGATTAGGACAACTCTCTCTCTTTTGAAGCACATTGTCATTTCTACACAGTGTGTGAACGGGTGGTGAGGCATCTCCCTGCATCTACCCCTAAATCTAAGCAAGCTGTTTCAGCTTAAGTTCTCTAAGGAGCAGCTAAAAAAACAAGTAACCAGTCTTTGTTTCTTGGTGTTCTTAAACTTCTGCTTTACTGTCTATCTTAGAGAAAAAAGTCATCTCTAATTTTAGTAAGATCCTAAAACTACCCCAGGAATTTGAGGTTAGAAATTAGATATTCAAGCCTTGGTCTGACTAGTTGTTGGAATAAAGAAAACATAAACTGGGGAGCTATGGGCTCTCATGTCCCACCTTATGATTTGGGTAGAAAAACAATAAATCTGCGGTGAAAGACCAATGAAGCATTTGCAAAGTGAAAAGCAGAGATGAGAGATCAGGAGAACGTGATTCCTGACTTTCTAACTGTAGAGAGCAGGACCTGAGCCATGTCTAGAGCATGTGCAGTACAATAACGACTTGGAAACAACACAACCCCTCAGCATGCACAGTACAGTGTGGCAGACAACGTGTGCTTATCTGAAGGGTAACACCACACTTTCATTTTTTTTTAAATAATACATTTTAAGACTTCTGGCCAAGATGCAGGCATAGGTAGATGCACTGTGCCTCCTCCCACAACCAAAATAAGGACAACAACAATTTAGAAACAAACAAAAAAAACAATTAGAACTGAGAGAAAATTGAACTGTATGGAACTCCTGTAGAACTACTATAGGAGTTACCTGTAGGAGTTACCTGTAGGAGTTAAAGTAGACACATTCATCCAGACCAGTAGGAGTGGTGGAGTCAGGTGGCCAGACAGACAGGGGTCAGGGCAAAAAAAAAGTGGTGGCTGGCAGACGCCAGGTGGTGGCAGCAGGTGGACCCAGCAAGGCAGTGGATTGTGGAGCAGGGCAAGGCGCACAAGGTGGCTAGCTGACCCTGCGGACCCACATTCATGTGCAGATAAACCAGGTGACAAAACAAACAAGCAAAATATAACCAAAGATGCTAAAATTGAGAACAGGCTAGGCTGACAGTCACCAGAGGGAAGAGGGGAGGGAATTTCAGGGGAAAAGGGGGAAGGGTTTAGAGCAAAAAGTATAAAGGACTCATGGACAAAAACTATGGGGGGTGGAATGGGAGGGAGGTGGGGAGGGCTGGGGCGGTGGGCTGGGGTGGGAGTAAAAGACAGAAAACTGTACAAGAACAACAATTTAAAAAATACTGATAAAAAAATAAAAGAAGTAACTTAAAAAAAAAAGCAGGTGAAACTGGGGAGCAAGACAGACCTCGCAACCCAGGGCTTCAGCACCAGGAAATAAAGACTCAAAACACCAACTGAAAACACCTGTGGGAGTTGAGGTGCCAGGAGAGACTCCCAGCCTCGCAGGAGAGTTCATTGGAGAGACCCACAGGGTCCTAGAACATACACAAACCCACCCTCCTGGGAATCAGCACCAGAAGGGCCCAATTTACTTGTGGGAAGCGGCAGAAGGGACTAAAATTTGGCAGAGAGCACAGCAAGGGCCAGTGTTCCCTATTAGACCCTGCCCCCACAAATAGTGTTACAACCCAGCCACTGGGTTGCCTCGCCCTGGTGAACACCTAAGGCTCCACCCCTCACTATATAACAGGCACCTCAAGACAAAAAAATGGCCCCAAACAAAAGAATAGATCAAAACTCCAGAAAAAATACAACTAAGCAACAAAGAGATAGCCAACCTATCAGATGCACAGTTCAAAGCACTGGTGATCAGGGTGCTCACAGAATTGGTTGAATTTGGTCACAAATTAGGTGAAGAAATGAAGGCTACACTAAGTGAAATAAAGGAAAATGCACAGGGAGCCAATAGTGATGGGAAGGAATCTAGGACTCAAATCAGTGGAGTGGACCAGAAGGAAGAAAGAAACAACCAACAGAAAAAAAGGAAGAAACAGGAATTCAAAAAAATGAGAAAAGGCTTAGGAACCTCCAGGACATCTTTAAATGTTCCAACATCTCAATTATAGGGGTACCAGAAGGGGAAGGGGAAGAGCAATAAGTGGAAAAGTTATTTGAACAAATAATAAAGGAGAACTTCCCCAGTCTGGCAAAGGAAATAGACTTCCAGGAAGTCCAGGAAGCTCAGAGAGTCCCAAACAAGTTGGACCCAAGGAGGAACACACCAAGGCACATCATAAGTACACACCAAGGCACATCATAATTACATTAGCCAAGGTTAAAGTGAAGGAGAGAATTCTAGAAGCAGGAAGGGATAAAGGGACAGTTACCTGCAAAGGAGTTCCCATCAGACTGTCAGCTGATTTCTCCAAAGAGACCTTCCAGGCAAGAAGGGGCTGAAAAGAAGTATTCAAAATCATGAAAGGCAAGGACCTACATCCAAGATTGCTCTATCCAGCAAAGCTGTCATTTAGAATGGAAGGGCAGATAAAGTGCTTCTAAGATAAGGTCAAGTTAAAGGAGTTCATCATCAGCAAGCCCTTATTGTATGAAATGTTTAAGGGACTTATCTAAAAAAAGGAAGATCAGAAACATGTATAGTAAAATGACAGCAAACTCACAATTATTAACAACCACACCTAAAATAAAAAACAAAACTAAGCAAACAATTAGAATGGAACAGAACCACAGAAATAGAGATCATATGGAGGGTTAGCTACAGGGGAGTGGGAGGAGGAGAGAGGGGGAAAAGGTACAGAGAATAAGTAGCATAGATGGTAGGTAGAAAATGGACAGGGGAAGGGTAAGAATAGTGTGGGAAATGTAGAAGCTAAAGAACTTATGACACATGGACATGAACTAAAGGGGGGAAATGTGGGTGGGAGAGGGTGGAGGGGATTGAAGGGGGAAAATGGGACAACTGTAATAGCGTAATCAATAATATATATATAGCATAATAAAATATTTCTTTATATATATATAATTGATTATGCTATTACAGTTGTCCCATTTTTTTCTTCCCTTTATTCCCCTCAGCCCTGAATACCCCCTCCCACCAGCATTCTCCCTGCCTACCCTTAGTTCACATTCATGGGTGGTACGTATAAGTTCTTTGGCTTCTCCATTTCCTATGCTATTCTTAACATCCCCCTGTCTATTTTCGACCTACCAACTATGCTTCTTATTCCCTGTACCTTTTCCCACATCCTCCTCCCTCCCCTTCCCTGCTGACAACCCCACACGTGATCTCCATTTCTGTGATTCTGTTCCTGTTCTAGTCGTTTGCTTAGATTGTTTTGGGTTTTTTTTTTAGGTTCAGTTGTTGATAGTTGTGAGTTTGTTGTGATTTTACTGTTCATATTTTTGGTCATCTTCTTTTTCTTAGATAAGTCCCTTTAACATTTCATATAATAAGGGCTTGGTGATGATGAACTCCTTTAACTTGACCTTATCTTAGAATCACTTTATCTACCCTTCCATTCTAAATAGCTTTGCTCGAGTGCCTCCTGCTGGGGACCTGGCCTGCAACCCAGGCATGTGCGCTGACTGGGAATCGAACTGTGACCCTTCAGTTCACAGGCCTGCACTCAGTCCACTGAGCTACACCAGCAAGGGCCTCATGGTCTTTCTATTGTACTAAAATACATTCCAAACTCTGTACCCTTTCCTGTACAGCTTTAAATGAGGCAATTCCTTTCTGCCTGATAGACTGGGATGAGCTATCTGTATTAACATATATAGTGTGAACATATGTATTATAAATATGTAGTATTCTAAATATCAGTGTAAATAAATATACACATACATATAATACACATACATATACTTGTACATATTGATATCTCTAATTCCAACCCAATGGAGCATCATGATTTTTTTGCTTCTGGGGTCCTACTCTGCATGAAGGTCACTTTAGTCCTCTCTAAGGAAGTGATACTTGAATTGAAATTAGAATAATATTTTGGATCCAGCCATGCAAAATTCTAGAAGTAGATCAGTACAAGCAGAGGGAACAATAAGTACAAAAGCCTAAGGCAGAAATAAGTGCAGTATGTTTGAAAAACAGAACAGCCAGGTGGCTGGAATGTACTGAGCTACAAGGAGGTGGCTACTATGAAAAAAAAACAACAGAAAATTATGTGTTGGTGAGGTTGTGGAGAAATTGGAACCCTTGTACGTTGTTGGTGGAGTATAAAATGTTGCAGCCATAATTGAAAACAACATAGAAGTTCTTCGAAAATTAAAAACAGAATTACCATATGATCCAGCAAACCCCAAAGAATTGAAAACAGGATCTCAAAGACATACTTGCACACCCATGTTCATAGAAGCATTATTCACAACAGCCAAAAGATGGAAGCAACCCAAGTGTCCAGTTACAAAAAGACAAATACTGTATGATTCCACTTAGATAAAGTATCTAAACAGTTGATTCATGCAGATGGGAAGTAACATGGTGGTTGCCAGGGGCTGTAGGGAAGGGGAATAGTTGAGATCAGGTGCATTCCAGGTGGTTGTTCCTTGACGTAGTTGAAACTTCCATAGCTAGACTTCATGAGAGGTGTGTGTCTACACTAAGAAAGGAATAAGAACAGCCACAATAATTTTCTATTTTGAATTCTTTTTTAAAGGCTAATAATGCTTTTTTCTTTACTCAACAACTTTTGAAAGAAATTTTGCAATTTTTCAAAAGGTTACAAAAATAGTGTCTTGGATGGAAGGTTTGAATTACGTAATAAATTTTTCAGAACCTAAGTCTTCAGAACCTAAGGCAAAAAACTGCTGTTGGGACTCAGGGAAGAAGGGGACAACAGTGACAACCTCAAACATGGAGACAAATCAGCTACTATTAAATCTCCTAAGATTCTTTTTTTTCCAAAGATTTTATTTATTTATTTTTTAGAGAGGGAGGAAGGAGGGAGAGAGGGAGAGAAACATTAATGCGTGGTTGCCTCTTGTGCGCCCCCTACTGGGGACCAGGCCTGCAACCCAGGCATGTGCCCTGACTGGGAATTGAACCAATGACCCTCTGCTTCGCGGTCTGGCGCTCAATCCACTGAGCCATACCAGCCAAGGCTTAAGGTCCTTATTGACCCCAAAAGTTGATCACTGTCCCCAGTCACAAAGACTGAAGGAGGTGCCCTTTTCATTGTGGCATTCTTCTTCACCTTCATTGAGAACTTCCAGAACTATCCCTGCTCTGTACTGGGGAAAATGAGGACAGGGGGTTGGCAGTGGGTGGGAGAAAGAAGATGCTTGGATTACACTGTTCCAGTGTTCCTGGTAAAATGCTGCAGTGAAGACTTACCTGGAGAGGGAGACAGAAAATTCCTTGTCAAATGGTGAGAAATGCAGATATAATAAATGTGTTTCTATGTGACTGCAGAGCCCTTTGCCCCTTCTCTGAAATTACCCCCAGGTTCAGCCCTTGCTACGGGGTTAGGTGGCCATGATGCTCTAGGTGACCTCCTCCTCAACATCCTTTTGACTACAGCATAATGGATCGGAGTTCACACCTGGTCCAAGTTGAGTCTAATTCTTTTTCTCTTAGAAATTTCAAATTGGTATTCAAAGATGATAGGATTCAACTGGAGAAACCAAAGTTAGTCTACTGTATTGCAGAATTGGAGATTCGCTGTTTTTTTTTTTTTTTTTTTTTTTTTTTTCTGGATGTCTGTGTCACGGTGAAGGCAGGTCAGGGCCATTTAAGGCTATACCTTCGACATTTGGATTCCATCTCTGCCATAATGTGATGTGAAACATTAGGCACATTTATCATCCCCAAAGTTAAGTTTCCAGGTAAGAAAGATGTAGTTAAAAAGTGCTTACCTTTTAGCACTGATGTGAGAATTGAATGAGATAGAAGATGTGAAATCACTATGGTTAGTCATGGGCAATGTTTTTGTAATAAAATGAATAAATAGAAAATAGGCTGTATGACACATAGTAAGGGTTAGTATGGGAAAGTTTTGTCTCAGGTATATGCGTATATAAATGTGTGTGAACTGTATCACACTGTAAAATATATTTCTTATTACAGGCTATGGTATTAGTTTCTTTATGTTTAAAATCAGTGTTGCTCAACATATGGACCAGAGACACTCACATTAGAATCATCTGGATACCTGCTAAAATTACAGATTCTTGAACTCCACTGCCCAGAATCAGAATTTCTGAGGGTAGTCTAGGAATCTGTACTTCAGCTATTTCCCCAGATAAGTCTCATACACATTCTGAAACCTGAGAACTAGTGCTTTAAGCCTACAGAAGTTTTCCAAACATTAGCTATTATTATATAATTAAACTCATTTCTTCATTCAAGCACTATTTATGGAACGCAACTCTACTAGGACCTCTGAGGAGCAAAGAGGAGGGGGCAATTACTCTGAGTAATGTAGCATCTATAGTGTTCTTGAATTTTGGTTGGTTTGATAATGTCTAGTTGCATTTCACTTTTTGTTTACAAAAGACAACTAACTCTAAGGCAGGAATTCCCAACCACTATACTTCAAAGAGTTTACCAAGCTTCCTAAGGTATTGACCTCCTCAGCTCTCAGAAAGTCGAATTGTGAGTTACTTCTAAAAGTGTGTCATTTTCAGAAGCACTAGCAAAGAAAGGCACAGAATGGTTTAAATACTGTCATTAGTAATCGAATGCAGATTAGAATTTATGTACACTAACGCCTGCTACGCAAAATGCGGCCCTCGGACCAGAAGCACTGGCATCATTGGGTCGACTGTTAGAGATGCAGAATCACAGGCCCATCCCAGATCTACACTAATGTTTGAGAAGCACTGTACTAATGGAAATATGTAATCAGTTACCTAACTGCTGCTGTTTTATAGGTATTGTTGGTTGACTATAAAATCATACAATCATTGTAGAGATTTTTGAAAATTCTTAAAGTGGGAAAATTTATCCTTAATAGAAAATGTATTCATAATTCCATTCCCTTTTCTTTTTTTAAAAAATTGTATTTTTTCCAATTACCATCTGTCCTCCTTATACCCTCTTCCACCTCCACCCATCCCCCTCCCCCCACAATCACTATACTGTTGTCCATGTCCATGAATTCTTTTTCTTTTTTGCTTGATCCGCCACCCACCAATCCCCGCCACACTCAGAGCTCCCTTTTCTTCTATAAAACACAAAAATGTACATATTTTACAATATTGGAATCATACCATAATATGAGATTTATGTCTTTCTCTTTTCATTTAATTAATTATGAGTACTTTCAACATGAGTGCTTTTTAAAAAAATTAGACTGGTACCTATCCATACCAGTTAAGATTTCCTTAGTATGGATAAGGTAAAATGATGAATGTGGGCAGGCCATAAATGTGACATCTAATTCTAAAGTGGCAATGTCGAAAGGGGCCTTACATATTATTTTGTTTAAGCTTTTTAGTTATAGTTGGAGAAATTTACCCACAGGAAGCAAACGTGTTTCACCAAAGATAACATGCTTAGGTAAACAAATGTATTGGTTGAACTATTATTATGTGTCAGGACCTGTGGCAGGGTGACCAATTGTCCTTGCCTGGAAACCATGGGACTTTCACTGCAAAAACTGGAACAGTCCCAGGTAAACCTGGATAGTTGATCACCCTATTGCTCACCATTAGAGACAGAACAATTTCTGAGGTCTGGCCTCTACTCTCAAGTGTGAGAGACACCTTTGTGAACAGATCATTACAAGATGGTGTGATTAAGTACCAAAAGAGCACCCTATGAATGAGTCAAGACTTCTGGGATCCTGAAAGCTATAAGAAAAGAAGGAAGTTAACCAGATGAAAGCCAGAGTAGGAATGAGGGAGTTTAGAAAGCATTCTAGTCTGAAGGACAACTACAACAAAGACACAGTAGTAAAAAATAATACTAAGAATTTACTGTGCCAGCGCTGTTATTTATTATCTTCTTTAATCTTCACAACTGCATAAGTTTATATTTATCGTACAAGTGATGAAAATTCCATTGGAGGGTTTTAAGCAGGAGAGTAATATAATTGTGTACTTTAAATATAAAGGATTACACTGGCAATATATAAAGTGCTTTTTAAAAACTCCACTACATATGTGCTTTTTTGAAATACTTTTAACTTAATCATCCCCCAAGGCCAGTTTCATAAGAGGGATTCCAGATTCCCAGTACAGTTTAAAATCAAATTAATTCTTCTATTCTATCTGTGCCTTCTATGTCTTTCTGTGTCTTCTATTAGCTTTCTACCAATGTACACAATTGTGTAGGGAAATCATGGTGTTCGGTTTTATAACAGGAGCTCCCTCTGTTGATTGTGTGGCAATAAAACAGCAACCATTTGACCTCTGGCAGAAACAATTGCTTTGCATGTTTATAGTAATATTTTTTTATTTTCTTGTTTCCAGGAAAATCAGAGGTCTTTCCCCCTAAATTACAATAATTTATAAAATATTGATGCATATATGACCCAGTTATTGGGTTGTCTAAGTTTAAAACCAAAGAAATATTTTCATACTTTGCATTTACCATTTTCACTGTCATTGTTCCATTTCTTCATCAAAGACCCATTTCCATTCATTAAACTGAACAGCTATTTGAATTTCATAATAGTATTATCCAGACTTTCATTTCCTATTATGCCTAGAGTCATACAAATGAACTTTATTATTATCAATTTTCAGTAATAATCACTTGTTGGAAATGTTGTTTCGTTACAACTTCCAGATCGCCTAAGTTCATGCATGACAAGTTGGCTCCCAAGTGTTCCAAATGAATTCCTGGTGGAGAGGATGCAGTGAGAGCTCTACCATGTAGCACTGACCCGTTAAGACTGTAGACAGAGCCCTGGCTGGTGTGGGTATGTGGATTAAGAGCTGGCCTGCAAACCAGAAAGTCACTGGTTTGATTCCTGGTTGGGCACATATCTGGGTTGCAGGCCAGGTCCCCAGATGGAGGCACTTGAGAGGCAACTAATGAATGTTTCTCTCACACATCAATGTTTCTCTCCCTCTCTTTCTACCTCCCCTTCCCTCTCTCTGAAAATAAATAAAGAAAATCTTGGAAAAAAAAAGACTATAGACAGAGTCATCCACTCATTCAACAAATACCCAGTGAGACTTCCTCCGAACCAGCTCTGTGCTCTAGAGACAGATTAATAACAGACACCCTGATCCCACAACCCTTTAGCCTAGTGAGGAAGATATTTGACATCTGAAGCAATACCTCTAATTTGAAGTAGGCCATAAGTATAATTACAGTGGCATACCAGCCATAAAAGCAGAAGGAAATATTAAATATGATTGAGAGAATTCAGGCAGACATCTTGAAGAGGATACTATTTGGCCTGAATAGGACATAAGTTCATGCAGCAGGAATTTTTGTCTGTTTTGTTCTTTGTTCTATCCTAAGTTCATACAAATGTGACTGGCACATAGTAAATGCCTACTAAATAGCTATTGATTGAATGAGTAGATTTTGAGGTCAAGAATTTTAGTGATAAAAAAAGCAAAGAAAAAAATTCCCTGTTGAAAAGGTTTAGCCTCAAAACCATGGAAATTATTACCTTTTGTTTGTTAACCTGCTTAAACCTTCCCCTTGGCTCTCAATTATTTTTAGGATAAAATACTGTCCCCTGTCCACTTCTCCAGAGTCAGATCCATGTATCCCAACCCAAGCCATCAGGGTTTACAGATGTCTGGTGGAGAACTGAATATTCTACATGAACTGTTCATATGCCATGTAAAGTATAAAATATAATATAGGTTATTAATAAACATACTGATCCTGTGTATATGTTTCAAGTTGGGATCTATTCAGTTTCAAGTAATAGAGAATTCAATTCAAATCTTGTTAACTAATGAAAGGAGTTATTGGCAAATGTAGCTGAAAGTCAAGCAACAGGGCAGACTTCAGGGCAGTTCAGTCAGGGCTTCTCTTCAATTGCTCTTCAGTTGTCTCATCTGTGACCAATGTATGCAGTTTCTACAACATAATCCTTGAACTGACTTTTCCCATGGATACAAATTAGCAGCTAGCAGAAAGGAGGTTATATGCTTTCTTATTTACAGGCAACAGGAGAGAGCACTATTTCTCAAAACCAGTGAATGAAAGTCCCGAACTTGACTTAAACTATCTCTGAACTGCTTTCTGTAGTCAAAGGACTGCCATATATGATTGACTTATACCTCATTTACCAGAGTGAATCATTATGTCAAGGAGGATAAGATTGCTCTTCCTGGGTTCTGTCAGCCAGAGTCCACCTCTAGACCTGGGTTGGAGGCAGTCACACAAGGAGAGAGGAATAGCTATCAAAGGAAAATATAAGCATGGATAAGAAGGGGGAAATGGAAGGTAAGTGCTGGATAGGCAACTAGTGAACATCTAACATACATAAGTGTTTGGATTGGCAAATATGTATCAACTATTACTACTATTTTTGTTGAGGTCATCTACAATCAATCCCTACTGGCTGCGAAACCACCGGCAGTTCTGAGCCTCCTTTCACCACTGTCCCATCACGTGTTCAACTCTCTCTCCAGGGACCCCTTTTGCCCAGCAGACTCCTGTTGACCCTTCAGGACTACTCTTCCTGGGGATGGCTTCCCCGACCTTCAGTCTGGTCAGGCATCTACATCAGGCTCTCATAGCCCTCTGGGTCTCCATCAGGGTAGCATCAATGTGCTGAGATGTGATTGTTTCCATGTCTGGCTCTCCCATGGGCAGGCAGTTCCGCAAAGAGACTGTTAGCTTTTGGCTGTGAATAACAGAAACCTAATGCAAACTGACTTAAACAATATGAAAATTTATTATTTCTCAAAATAGAAAGTCTATGGATAGTGCAGACTCCAGAACTGCACTGACCAGGGTTCAATGGTGACATCAAGAACTCATGTTTTCTCCTTCTCTCTACCATCTTCATAGTTCATCCTTGGGCTATTAACAGGATAGCTAAACCATTTCAGGTATTACATAACCCAGAGGAAGAAGAGGAACTTTCTCTTTCTTTGGAATAATGGAACATTTCCCAGAAGCTCCCCAGCAGACTTGCCCTCATTTTCTTGGCTACCTCTACATTAGTCACTTGTAAGGGGAATAATATTACCACCAAGGGTTTAGGCTAATCATCCACACTAGGCTGGAAATTGGTGACTATTTATGTAAGTTACTGCACCAAGGTCTTGCTGTTGCTCCTCATCCTCTGACACTCTGATATGCATCTGCCTTTGTGGCTCCACTTCCCACTCCACCCTGAAACCCACTACCATGATCTTACCCTAGGCCCTCCCTTTATCAATAATGCATCCCTCCATAATTTCAGCTTCAAGCACTTTACTCTCTGACCTTCTGTATTGCCAACTTGCCTTTTTTACTGCTCCAACTCCAATGATCTTTCAATCCCACAAGGACTTATATTTCACTGATGACTCTACTATATTTCCATCACCCCCTTCATGTTCTCACTTCCCTTCTTACCTAGCTTAAATTTCATAGTCAATCACTATAATCACTGCCTTGTATATACTATTGACTTCCTTGGGCCCATTTGTTTCATGATTCTCTTTTAATAGACTATAGCCCTGCTTGTATAACTCTCAGCTTATTCTGTGCACCAAGACCCCTCAGGATGACTGGAAAAAAATACACAACAATGTTAATTAGTCTGACTCTACTTGTAATGGGTCTTTACTGCTGAAAAATAAAGCTGCTCAGCAATCATAATACACTAGTCCATTTTGTCTTTCATTATAGTTGATGACCTCCCAACAGATTTTCAACCCCCTAAAACCTCCAACACCTCCTTCCATGTGCTTGCTTTTAGCTGCTTTTTCTGCAATTTATTTTACTGAGAAAACAAAGGCAACTAGAAGAGAACTTCCTTAGGTTCTCTCCACCACATCTAGCCACCTAGCTGCATCTGTGCTCATACCCGCTGCTTTCTCTGTTAATGTGGATTCACGGTCTGCAAAACTAGCATCCCATCCCTCTCGGTGTGCAGATCCCATCCCTTCTCACTCACCCCAGGATATTGCCCAGCAATTCTCGAATTCGCTATCCTGCATTGTCAATATTTATTTTTTAAATCAGTGGTTCTCAGTCAGGAGTGATTTTGCCCACTTCCTCCCTCTCCCCCAAGGGACATTTGCCAGTGTCTAGAAACCCCACACTTATCAAGACTGAAGAAGTGGGGGAATTCTACTGCCATCTAGTGGGTAGAATGCCAGGGATGTTTCTAACTATGCCCTCCATAACAAAAAAAAAAAAAAAAATTATTTTGCCCAAGATATTACTAGTGCCAAAGTTGAGAAACCCTAAACTAGATCATTCCTATAAGCACACACATACAAATGCTGGTATTTCTCCCATCTTAAAAGTTGTCCTCCCCTGGCTCCTCAACCCCTTTCAACTTCAACCCTATTTCCTGCTCCTCTTTACTACAAGTCCCCAAAAGCCTTATCTACTTTCACTGTGTCCACTCCTTTCCTCTAAGTCTCACTTTTCCAGTCTGGCTATGCCCCCACTACTCTATCAGAATTTCTCTTGTCAAGGTCACCAATAACCTCCATTGGTTAAGTCTGACAGTCACTTTTCGGGAGCACACGATTGGGCTGATCATTACATTTTCCTAGAAACGTTTTTCTCATTTCAGTTCTAGAATCTACCCTCTTCCGGTTTTCTGTATGTAAGTCCTCCTCAGTCTCCTTTCCATGTCCTGATTTCTAACTACTGGGGTGCCCAAAGCTCAGTCCGTGGACTTTCCCTGGTGTATACTCACTTCCTTGGTGGCCTCATGCAGCTTCAAGTGTCATCTACATACTGATGAATCCCAAATTTTTATTTTCACCCTGAATTCCAGACCCATATATCTAATTGTTTACTCATTAACTCCACCTGAATATTTAATATGCATAATATAAAGCTTGGTATTTCCAAACTGAACTCCAGACCTTTCTCTTAAAACTTGCTTTTTCCTCAGTCTCATTCATTGAAGTAAATTACATTCTTCCATTTCCTTTAAGGTAAAACCTTGGTGTCACTCTTGACTACACTGTTCCATACTTTGGTAAGCAAATTTACCAAGCCCTACCTTTAAAATATTGGATTGGTTACAACAAAAGGAAAAAGCAAACAAAATATAACCAGAGTCATTAAAATTAAGAACGATTTAACAACAGCCAGAGGGGGAGCGGGAGGGGACAGTGGGGAGAAGGGTTTTCAGGAACTACTATAAAGGACATGGACAAAACCAAGGGGGAGGGTGGAAGCAAGGGAGGGAAGTGGGTTTGGAGGGGGGGAGGGGAGAAAATACAGACAACTGTAATTGAACAACAGTAAAATAATTTAAATAAAAAATAAATAAAATAAATATTGGATTGGTCAATAAGTCTATGTAGGTTTTTTTGTAAAATAAGACACATTTTTCATTTTCCCCAATAGAACTATATTGATGTGGCTATGTTGAATATGTTGGCTCTCTCCTGCATGGTATAAAGTTGCTTGTTCTCAATGTCTCCATTTGATTGCTATTGACTTCATCTGGTCTACCTGACATGCAGCGTCATCCAGTGAGAACTCTCCAGCACAAAACTTTGCAAACCACTTTGACATGTTCCATCAGTCATAGAGCCTTGTCCATACACTGCACAAAAACCTTTTTTGCATTTCAGTTGCATTTTTACCTTTTTGAGATAAAGCATAATATGCCAAAAATGTTGCATACTTTCTTCCAACTTCAATATTAAAATTGCTAATTTTTTTAAAATGCATGTTGGTATGACAGCTATCTCAACACAATCCAACAAAAGCTAAAGACCACTGAGCACTACTAGAGCCATCTTACAGAAAAAACCAACAAACTTTTTGGCCAACCCAATACTATATACAGAATCAGACCACTTACTACCTCTACTGCTACCATCCTGATACTAGCCATCATCAGCACTTCTCTGGATTATTGCAATAGCCTCTTAACTGGCCTCCCTACTTGCAACCTTATCCATTATCAATGCAGCAACGAGAACGAAAATGTGCCATCAGAAAGTTAATCATTCAGATTCGGACTTCTGGCCAAATTGGAGATGTAGGTAAATAAACTGTGCCTCCTCGCACAACCAAAAGAAGGATGACAGCGACTTTAAAAAACAAACAAACAAACAAACAAACAAACAAAAACCCGGAACTGACAGAAAATCGAACTGTATGGAAGTCCGACAACCAAGGAGCTAAAGAAGAAATACTCACCCAGACCGGCAGGAGGGGTGGAGATGGGCAGCCAGGCAGAGAGGACTCACGTGGAGGTGGTGGCTGAAGGACAGGGCAGTCCCACATTTGCGAGCAGATAAATGGAGAGTAACAACTACGGAGTGAGATATACTGTGCAACCCAGGGCTCCAGTGCAGGGAAATAAGGCCTCAAAACCTCTGACAGAAAACAGCTGTGGGGGTTTCAGGTGGCAATGGGAGAAACTTCCCAGCCTCACAGGAGAATTCATTGGAGAGATCCACAGGATCCTAGAATGTACAGGAGCCCACCCACCCTGGAATCAGCACCAGAAGGGCCCAATTTGATTTTGGGTAGCAGGGGAAGTGACTGAAAACCGGCAGAGGAGCAAGTGCCATTGTTCCCTCTTGGACCCCTGCCCCACATACAGCATCACAACACAGCAATGTGGGTTGCCCCACCCTGGTGAACACCTAAGGCTCTGCCCTTCACTGCGAAACAGGCACATCAAGACAAAAAAAAAAAAAAAAAAAAAAAAAAAGGCCCAAATGAAAGAACAGATCAAAGCTCTGGAAAAAATACAACTAAGCGACAGACAGCCAACCTATCAGATGCAGAGTTCAAAACACTGGTAATCAGGATGCTCACAAAACTGATTGAGCTGAGTCGCAAAATGAAGGAACAAATACAGATTACCCAGAGTAAAATAAAGCAAAACGTACAGGGAACCAACAGTGATGGGAAGGAAACCGGGACTCAAATCAACAATTTGGAGCAGAAGGAAGAAAGAAACATTCGGTCAGAACAGAATGAAGAAACAAGAATTCAAAAAATGAGGAGAGACTTAGGAACTTCCAGGACATCTTTAAATATTCTAACATCCAAATCATAGGGGTGCCAGAAGGAGAAGAGGAAGAACAAGAAATTGAAAACTTATTTGAAAAGATAATGAAAGAAAAACTTCCCTAATTTGGTGAAGGAAATAGACATAAAAATCTGGGAAGCACAGAGAGTCCCAAACAAGTTGGACCCCAAGAGGACCACACCAAGATACATCATAATTAAAATGCCAAGGGTTAAAGATAAAGAGAGAATCTTAAAAGCAGCAAGAGAAAAGGAGACAGTTACCTCCAAAGGGGTGCCCATCAGACTGTCAGCTGATTTCTCAAAAGAAGCCTTATGGGCAAGAAGGGGCTGGAAAAAAGTATTCAAAGTCATGGAAGGCAAGGGCCTACATCCAAGATTACTCTACCCAGCAAAGCTATCATTCAGAATTGAAAGGCAGATAAAGCGCTTCTCAGACAAGGTCAAATTAAAGGAGTTCATCATCACCCAGCCCTTATTATATGAAATGTTAAAGGAATTTAGCTAAGAAAAAGAAGATAAAAAATATGAACAGTAAAATGACAACAAACTCACAGTTATTAACACCCAAACCTAAAAAAAAAAAAACAAAAAAAACCCAAAACAAAAACAAACTAAACAAATGACTAGAACAGGAACAGAATCACAGAAATGGAGATCACATGGAGGGTTATCAGCGGAGGAGTGGGAGGGGGAGAAAGGGGGAAAAGGTACAGAGAATAAGTAGCATAAATGGTAGGTACAAAATAGACACGGGGAGGTTAAGAATAGTGTAGGAAATGTAGAAGCCAATGAACTTATATGTACGACCCACGGACATGAACTGAAAGTGGGGAATGAAAGTGGGAGGGATGTGCAGGGCAGAGGGGAATAAAGGGGGGGGGAATGGGACAACTGTAATAGCATAATCAATAAAATATATTTAAAAAAAGAAAGTTAATCATTCACTCCTTGGTTATTCGTCTTTCTCCAAATAACAATTCTTATAATGCCTGCTCTGCCCTGATTACACTAGCCTCTGTGCTGTTCCTGGATTACACCAAACACACTCCCGTCTCAAGGCTTGTGCACTTGCTCTTCCTTCTACCTGGAATGCTCTCATTTTCGTGACAATGCAGGTCTTTGCCCAAATATCACCTAGGGGTGAAATATATTTGCCCAAATATTCCTAGGGGGCCTTTCCTGATCTATCTTACTGTTACTTCCTGTCCCTCTTCCCTGCTTTATTCTCCCTGGTTGTTAGCACCATCTAAAACACTATATGTTTGCATTGTCTATGTGGCTCAGTTGGTTGGAGTGTTGTTCTGTGTGCTGAAGGGTTGCCGGTTAGATTCCTTGCCAGGGCACATACCCACATTGCAGGTTTGGTCCCAGGCTGAGGCATGTACTGGGATGGGTCAGCAAGAAAACAATCAATGTTTCTCTCTCACATCTCTCTCCTCTCTCCTCTCTCCTCTCTCCCCTCTCCTCCCCTCTCCTCCCCTCTCCTCCCCTCCCCTCCCCTCCCCTCCCCTCCCCTCCCCTCCTCTTCTTCTTCTCTCTCTCTCTCTCTCTCTCTCTCTCTCTCTCTCTCTCCTTTCCTCTCCCTTTCCCCCCAAAATCCATGGAAACATGTCCTTGGGTTAAGATTAAAAAATTAAATTAAATTAAATACTATATGTTTTACATATTTATTTGTCTGTCTGCCCCTAATAGAATGTAAGCTCCATGAAGGCATGTCTGTTTGGTTTACTCTTGTAACCCTAATACTTAGAACAATGCCTCACACATAGTAGGTTCTCCACTCTTATTGCAGAAAGTATGAGCCAACCATAACGAGCACTCCAAGGGAGGAACTCTGTCTGACTTTTATGTGAATCCCTGGTGCCCAACAGAGGCACAGAATAGGAACAAGTGAAAAAATGGATCTTCACTGTTGTTTTGAATAACTGTGCCTGGCACATGTTTCAGTGCTTTCTTGATTCTGGTGGGTGACAGTTTCTCCTCTTCTTCCATTCCTCAGATATTTCTGTAGGGAGACACTGATTTCCCTGGGCACTCTTCCTAAGTCACTTGAATCTGGGTATTACTATTCCCTTTCTCCTTGTTCCTGGAACTTTTACCCTGAGACCCCAGCCATGCCCCGGGCATACATGACACCATCATTCCTGTAGGATCCATTTCTGGAACATTTGTGCTTTCCACCTATTTTTAGGTGCCTGACACCCTTATCAGACTGGATTCTCCTTCAGTGCAAAATGATATTTGACTTCAGTGTATTCCCAGTACTTGGGATAGGTCCCAAAACATCTTAGGCACTCTGTAAATGGTACTTGGACTAAACACTTGCCATTGTTACTTTATTTCCTATCATTTTATAGTCTTCCATACTTCCATGTAGCCACCATAATACCTTAGTAAATTTATTAGTAGACATGTCTTTATGGTGTTGTGATTAATAACACAGACTGAGTTCCAGCTCTGTAACTTACTGGTTATGCAACTTTAGGCAGGATACCTAACCTCTCCAGCATCTCTTTCTCTATTAGTAAAATGAAAATAACAATGCCACAGAAAGATATGGTAAGATTAAATTCAATAGTGTATGCTAAATCCTAATACTCTAACTCATAATAGCTTAATGAATAAAAACACTAATATTCTCTAGCCAACAATAATAATAATACAATTATGAGTATCTTGAGGGTCAGGAAATGTATTTCTAGTATCTAGAGAGTGTAGACCTTGTAAGGGAGGGAAATGGTGAGAGGTGGGGCTTCTGATACCAGTTGGAGCCACATTATAAAGGGTTAAGGAGTTTAGCCTTTATTCTTCAGATAATAAAGAATAATCAAAGAGTTATGTAACACCTAAAGCATAGAACAAGCTAGAAATGATTTTGTGAGTACTAAATGAGGAAAACCAGGAGAGCTGCATGAGGCCATGTTAACAACTCATTGAACTTTATGGTGACTGACATCAATAATGCACTCAGGCTATAGTTACATGATGTTAGCCTTTCAGATGAAAACGGAAAACTTTAGTCAAACATCTGGTTGTTTAGTCTACCCAACATCAAAGACCTGGCTATTCTGAAACTTTCAGATGTTTGGCTGAAAGGTTTAGTTTTCATCTTCATCTAAGGGGACTAGTAGACACAATCACTATGATTTTTGTCAGCTTTAGGCTTGAGGTTTTCTTTTTTTTAATTATAAAAACATTTTTATGACAACATAAAAGGAATTTTTTAAAGAAAGGCAAACCTCCCTAATTCTCCTCCTTTGAAACTAGTTCTATTTTTGCATATTCCCTTATAGCATATTAAGTTTACATCACTTATCCACAGAGAACATAGGTTTTTGTCCTTTTCTTTGAACTTTGTATTGTATTATATTTAAATTTTAATATAATTCATATTTGAATAATTACTATTTATATTCAATTATACACACTAGACTGCTACTGAATTTTTAAAAACATATTTTATTGATTATGCTACTAGAGTTGTCCCAATTTTTCCCCCTTTGACCTCCTCTGCCCAGTACCCCCACTCCTCCAGCAATCCCCCCCCTTAATTCTTAAACATGAACTTCTCCATTTCCTACACTGTTCTTAACATCCCACTGTCTATGTTATACCTACCAATTATGCTTCTTAATCCCTGAACCTCTTCCCCCTTTCTCTCCCAACCCCCTCCTAGCCAATAACCCTCCAAATGATCTCCCTATCTATAATTCTGTTTCTGTTCTGGTTGTTTGCTTAGTTTGTGCGTGTGTGTTTTTTTAAGATTCAGTTGTTGATCATCGTGAATTTGTTGCCATTTTAATGTTCACAGTTTTGATTTTCTTCTTTTTCATAAGTTCCTTTAACATTTCATGTAATAATAGCTTGATGATGTTGAACTCCTTCAGCTTTACCTTGTGTGGGAAGCACTTTATCTGCCCTTCCATTCTAAATGATAGCTTTGCTGGGTAGAGTAATCTAAGTTGTAGGTCCTTGCTTTTCATCACTTGGAATACTTCTTGCCAGTCCCTTCTTGCCTGCAAGATTTCTTTTGAGAAATTAGCTGACAGCCTTATGAGAACTCCTTTGTAGGTAACTCTCTGCTTTTCTCTTGCTGCTTTTAAGAATCTCTCTTTATCTTTAACCTTTGGCATTTTAATTATGATGTATCTTGGTGTGGTCCTCTTGGGGTCCAACTTGTTTGGGACTCTCTGTGCTTCCCAGATTTTTATGTCTATTTCCTTCACCAAATTAGGGAAGTTTTTCTTTCATTATTTTTTCAAATAAGTTTTCAATTTCTTGCTCTTCCTCTTCTCCTTCTGGCACCCCTATGATTTGGATGTTGGTACATTTGGAGATGTCTGGAAGGCACCTTATACTGTCCTCATTTTTTTAATTCTCTTTTCTTCTTGATCTTCTGGTTGAATGCTTGTTTCTTTCTCGTGTTCTAAATCATTAATTTGAATCCTGGCTTCATCCCCTTCACTGTTGGTTCCCTATATCAGGGGTGTCCAACTTTTTGGTGTCTCTGTGCCACACTGGAAGAAAAGGAATTGTCTTGAGCCACACATTAAATACATTTTGACATGCAATCACAAAAAATCTCATAATGTTATAAATAAACTTACGATTTTGTGTTGGGTCACATTTACAGCCATCCTGGGCTGCATGCGGCCCACGGGCCACATGGGTTGGACACCCTCAGTAGACTTTTCTTTATTTCATTTAGGGTAATCTTCATTTCTTCTTGGATCTTTTTTATTTTGTTGCTGTACTCAGTGAGTGCTTTGAGCATCCTGATAACCAGTGTTTTGAACTCTACATCTGATAAGTTGGTTATCTCCATTTCGTTTAGTTCTTTTTCAGGGGTTTTGTTCTGTTCTTTCATTTGGGCCATATTTCTTTGTCTCCTCAATTTGGCAGCCTCCCTGTGTTTGCTTCAGTGTTTTAGGTAGAGCTGCTTTGACTCCCTGTCTTAGTAGTGTGGCCTATTGTAGGATATGCAACTGTAAATTGTGTGGGACTGAGCCTTAGGAAGTCGCCAGGGTGGGGAAACCTGCTTCACTGCTTTGTGGTTCTGTGTGGGAGGAGGGTTCAGAGAGGGGACAATGCCATTGCCTGGCTTCTGAGTGTTTGCCCAGCACTCACCCTGTGTGACTAGCGCCCTTCTAGCTGTTGCCCTGGTGCTGAATCCCAGAGGGGGTGAGTCTATGTACTTTTTATGTCTGTGCAGGCCATTTAAGCTGAGTCTCTTGAAAATCCAGCAGTTTCTTCCACTGTCCCAACCCCCACTGATTTTTATAGCCAGAAGTTATTGGGGTTTACCTTTCTGGTGTTAGAACCCTAGGTTGTGTGGTCTGGCCTGGGACTGGGATTGCTCGCTCCCAAGGTGTCTATCCCAATATTTATCTACCATGCATGAATGTGGGATCACCTGTTCTGCCACCACTGCCTCTCAGTACCACACTGTGTCTCTGCACCTCTCCTCTCATCTCCACATCTCCGCCCTTCTACCTGTCTGGATGAATGTGGTTTCTTTAAATCCTTGGTTGCTGGACTCCCATACAGCTCAATTTTCTGACAGTTCTCAGTGTTAATTGTTTTGAGGTCTAGTTGTAATTCTTTCTGTGGTTATATGAAGAGGTGAATGTGTTTACCTATGCCTCCATCTTAATCAGAAGTCTGCCACTGAATTTAATCCTGAGACTGTTGGAAATTTTGTTGCCTCTAATTCTTATTAAAATAGTAAATTTTTGTTTATTGATTTTTTCCTCTAAGTAATTTTATAGGACAATCAGTAAAAAGTTAAAGTATTTTTATGACTCAATATAGATTTCTATATCCCAAAGTAATTATATTAATTTATAGTGATAACAACAATGATTGAGTTCCTTATTTCACCATAATTTTATCAACATTGATGTTAGAATCTCAATGCTTTAAATTTTGGCCAGTTGAACTAGTTTTAACATAATAACACATGTAATATTTTATAATATATATGATATGTACTATGTATTATATGTAACATGTTTTATATATAATATATTATAATGCATATGTGTGCTTATCTCTTCTCCTCTCCCAAAACATCAATAAAATGAGAACAAAAATAAATAAAATGAGTACAAATGATTGTTTTAAAGATGTCAACTCACACAAAAGAAAATGTAAGAAAGTGTCAGTGGACATAGTTTTAGAAGAGGGAAAAGTTAGCAGAGTTGAGAAAGCTGAAGTGTATGCTAAGAGAAGAATCCAGTGAGATGCTATAGAAACTAATAAAAATATGAATAATATTATATTATTTTATATCTTTGTGATATCAGGCATTGTCCTAAGCATTTTGCATACAGTGTATAAACTCATTTAATCCTCACCACATCCTTTGATGTAAGTACTATTATTTTTCATCATTTTACAAATGAGGAAACTGAAGCATGAGGTCAAATACGTGTCCAAGGTCACATGGCCAAATTACAAGCCTAGGCTTGTACTGCTTCTTGAGAAAGGCTCAGTAATTTGAGGCATAGAGCATTGTGGAAGGCAGGGGTGAGGTCTGGAGATTGTTTGAAAGTCTGTGGAGAGAGAATCTAAACTTGCAAGTCCTGGCAGGAGATCTGATCTATGGAAAAATTGCATCTGACAGGCTAAATCCCAGAGAAATTAGGCACTGTAATGGGGAGAGAGAAGTGCCAACTGAAAACAGAGGAATTAAGTGAATTTCTGCTTACTAAATGGTGAGTTCTCTGGCTCCCTTATTCTACTCAGCTTAGAGTACTTGCAAAACCAGGCAGCCATACCCATCTCAGCTATCCAAGAGAAGAAGCTGCAAAAATTGACCAGTTTCAGAAAAAAAGAACTACAAATAGATATATTGGGATCCCCAGCAAAATGGTCAGCTCACCTCCTTACCACCCTATGGCAGCAATTTTCAACCTTCTTCATCTCATGGCACATGTAAACTAATTACTAAAATTCTACAACACACCAAATATATATATATATATAACATATATTTTTTTCCAATCTGACAAAAAAATAGGTATAATTTTGATTCACACTGGATGGCTATTGTTGTGTTGACTGTTGTCATTTTTTTAATTTAACAATCTAAGGGAAAAGAGGTCAGTGCCCCTGATTGAATAGTCGGGTATTGCATGTTTTAAAAATTCTTGCTGTGGGCAAAGGACACATCGTGTTGAGGCCAAGGGATGACTTCATTCTGGGCTTGTCTGATTGTGCAAGACTGGACACAGGCCCCTGGGGGAGATGGGCTTGCTGTCTTGGTAGGCATAGAGATTTACATGATACTTTCCTGTAACTCTTTCTACTCCTGTGCTGTATTAAAGTGAGGGAACTGGCCTGTGTTACAAATAAATAACTTCTTAAGAAAGTATTTTTAAAAATACTTGTTAACACACTGATGAAAATCACTGCCCTACCGTGAAGCCACCAAACAAGTCCTATCTATTCCCACAGTGTTTATAATTTACTTTTTAGTACTTCACTACTTAAAATGAAGGGCTGCAAAAATGCACCAAATATTTGAAAAAAGACTCCAAAATGAGAAAAGCCAAGAGAAAAAAATGGAAAAATGAAACTCAAAAGAAAGAGACAAATTAAGGAACAGAAGAAAAATGTTAAATGATCATCAGCGCACTTAGGTAAGAATAGACATTACATTCATGAAACAAGACTAGGGTGCTTTCCTTTTTTAAAAAATAATGAGAAGATGATGAGAACTCATAAAATTAAAAATATGACAGCAGAAACTTAAAAAATAAATAAAAGGGCTGGAAATTAAAATAGAAGGAATATTCCCCTATCCCCTCAAAAAAAAAAAAAAAAAAAAAAACAGAACAAGAAGACAAACAGTTTGACAATAAAAGAGGAAACTGGAAGATCAATTCAGAATATCCAACATCCAAAAATATAAATTTCAAAATAGAAAGCAGAAAGACAAAGTAAAAGAAATTATAGAAAGAATACAAGAAAAGTTTCTAGAACCGAAGAATATACGAGGTCTGTCTGGACAAAGTCCAGCCATTGTTGATGGAACAAGAACAGTTTGTGCAGTATCAATGTAACCTGGCAGCCAAGGAGAGTTGACTGGAATGTGCATGTGTGAACAATGATGACTTCACTGTACTAGTCAGCGGGGGTGGTAGATGCCACTGAGTGAGCATGTGCACTGTGTGTCTGTCACATTCAAAATGACTGAGCAAGTAGAGTAATGACTCTGCATCAAATTTTGCGTTAAGCTTGAACATTCCTCCACAAAAACTGTTCAGATGATTCAGAAGGCCACAGCTATAGGCAACCGGTGATTGGCAGCTTCATCATGACAATGTGTCCACTCACGCATCACATCTCAGGCAGAGTTTTTGAGTGAAACATCAAATCACTCAGGTGACTCAGCCCCCCTACAGCCCAGATATGGTACCCTGCAACTTCTGGCTTTTTCCAAAACTAAAATCACTTTTGAAAGGGGAGAGATTTCAAACTATTGATGAGATTCATGAAGATACAATGGGGCAGCTGATGGCAATTTAGAGAACTGTGTGAGTTCCCGAGGTACCTACTTGAAGGGGACTGAGGCATCATTGTTCTATGTACAATGTTTCTTATATCTTGTATTTTTTTTTCAATAAATGCCTCTATTTTTCACATTACATGGCTGGATACCTTCCGGACAGGTTTCACATGTTTGGTTTATAAAGGCTTATCAATGGACTGAGCACAATGAAATAAAAACAAACAAACAGTGTCACTATGATTCATGAAGAAACTTCAGAACACTAGGAGATAAAAAAGTGCTATGCTCAAGTTTCCAGGTGAAAATAATGGTATCATACAAGGGATAGAGAGGGAATTAAAATGACATGAAATGTCTCAACAACAAACACTAGATGCTGGAATACAAAGTAGCAATGCCTTAGAAGTTCTGAGTAAAAATTATTTTTGACCTAGAATTCTGTATCCAGAGAACTACTCATTAGCAGTGAAGGTAAAATGAAGACATAATGAGACTTGCAAAATCTCCAAAAAGAATACTTCTCATACCTCTTTTCCTGGGAGCTACTACAGGATATGTGCCACCAAAATGAGGGAGTTTAAAAAAAAAAGTGAGAAAGAGGGAAGGAAAGAGAGAGGAAGAAAAGGAAGAGAGAGGAAGATAGCCGTGGGTTTGGTCGAAGAAGAGAGATAACACGGGAGAGAGGTGAAGAGAATCCCCACGCTGACTCTAAAGGAGAGGCCTAGCATGACAACTGTTTAACACGTGTAAAGATTGAAACAGGAGAGTGCAGGGCTCCAGGACTTCCATCTTCGGAAAATACACGAAACAGATAAATTATCTGATATATTCGATAATGTAGAAAGTTGTGACAGAGAACTGAGCAAAGAAAAAATAAGTTAACATCTTCAGTAAGAAAAGTATGTACAAGGACAAGAAAGGAAATATAAGTATAGCAGAGTGCTTAGCTTATCAGTAAACAATACTTATAATAATTAAAACAGTTAATGTTGATTTAGTCAAAAATTATATTTTAACTACATTAAGGAGGGGAAATTGGGGCCTAGAGTGATGGAAGAGGGCTGAGTCTTCATCATCTTCCACAACAGGAATTTTAAAATAATGTCTAAAATGGATAAATAAAAAAGAACCACTCTAAGTATATTATCTTTAAAAGGAAATAAATGTAAGAAAAAATAGCTTTAAAAGTTTGGGGAGTCCCTCCCCACCCCCCAGCAGCCTGTTGGCTCTGCTGGTGGTGGGGGCAGAGGTAGGCATCAAGAAAACTACTAAATATATGTAAATAAACGTTCCATTTTCCTTTCAAAAATAAGTTTGGGGAGGGGTTAGATGTTAAAAATGGGTGAAGCTGGAGGTTACAGTTTTTCATTACAAGACTTAAAGAATTATTTAACATTATAAAAACAATGTGAATTGGCCCTGGCTGGTGTGGCTCAGAGGATTGAGCACTAGCCTGTGAACCAAAGGGTTTCTGGCTCCACTCCCAGTCAGGGCACATGCTCTGGTTGCTGGCCAGGTCCCCAGTAGGGGGCGCATGACAGCCACACATTGATGCTTCTCTCCCTCTCTCTTTCCCTTCCCCTCTCTCTAAAAATAAAATAAAATCTTAAAAAAAAAAAAAGTGAATTGGCCCTGAAGGGATAGCTCAGTTGGTTACAGTCTCATCCAAATACACCACGGTTGTGAGTTCCATCCCTGGTCAAGGCCCATAACAGTGTGGGGATGAACTGAGGAGGGAGGTGGCAGCTGGGCAGAGTTGGGCAAAGGGAGAAAAATTGGGACAACTGTAATAAAATAATAATTTTAAAAATTCTAAAAAAGAAAACACTTACCTAAAACTAAAAACATTTTAAAAGATGAATTCAAAACCTATTTAGCTTTAAAGAAATAAAAACATTTTTAAAAGGAAGCAACCAATGAATGCATAAATACTAAGTAAAACAACAAATCCGTGTTTCTCTCTCTTGTTTTTCTCTCTCTCCCTCCCCCTCCCTTCTTCTCTCCCTCTCTCTAAAATCAATTCTAAAAACATGAATATATTATTTTGATTACTTTTTAATTTTGTATTTTTAAACTAATCATTTGCATTTGAATTTTCTTACTCGAAGAGTTTTTATCACATGTTTATGTGCCAACTGCAAGTTACTTTAATGAACATTTATGTGTGTGTTAGGGCTCTTGCCTGGCAAAGGAGATAAATAAATTAGCAGAATTAAATCTTTAATAGGAAATAGCTCTCGGTACAGGTGAGAAAGAAAGATAAGTAATCAAGTAGTTACTAAACATAACGAGTGCTGAAACAGAGAAATACAAAGGACATTGCAGGAGCAGAAAGGAGTGCATATCTGACTTTGCCTTGAGAAGGGAGATCTCTGAGCTGCAGCACAGAGGGAGATAATGGAAGGCAGAGCTTTCCCAGGCAAAAGGAATTGATGTGAAAAGTTTGGAGGTGTCAGCAAGTTTCCTCTGTCATGTCTGTTAAGGCTGGAAGGCAGAATGTGCAGAATGTGGGATTCACCTCAGTCTTTGTTCTGTCTTATTTGGGCTGAGTAAACTTTCATATACTTTGGTGGACATTTTAAAGATTTTTTTTTTCCTTTTAGATTTTATTTATTTATCTTTAGAGGGGAAGGGAAGGAGAGAGGGAGAGAAACATCAATGTGCGGTTGCCTCTTGTATGTCCCCTGACGGGAACTGGCCTGGCAACCCAGGCATGTGCCCTGACTGGGAATGGTGGACATTTTAAAATCTCAGAAATGGGCTTGTTCTTAAAATGCAGCTGGGGTTCTGTCTTACAGGTAGAAATAATGCAAAGAGCTATAAATGTTACAGTGTATAAATGGGAAGGCTGCGGGGGGGAAAACAGGAAGTCGTTGTATAATGAGTAGCGTTGGTTTTACATGATGAAAAGAGTTCTGGAGATGGATGGTCATGATGGTTGCACCGTACTGTGAATGCATTTACACTTGAAAATGGTTAAGGTGTCCCTTCAGTTGATTGGAGTGTCGACTTGTACACCAAAATATTGTGGGTTCAATTCCTGGCCAGGGCACATACCTGGGTTCTAGGTTTGATCCCCTTTTGAGGCACAAATGGGGAGGCACCCAATCAATGTTTCTATCCACGCCCCCCCTCCCCCCCACTGAAATCAATGAACATACCCTGGGTGAGGATTTTTTTTTTAAGTTTTTTAAATGGTTAGGGTGATAAATTTTATGTTAAGTGTATTTTATCACAATAAAAAAATGAGGGAAAAAAATCCCTGTACTCTGATTTTTTAGCAGTTTTTATCCTTACCTGAGGACATTTTTTTTTTTTTATTGCTTTTAGAGAGAGTGGAAGGGAGAGAGAAACATGGTTGTGAGAAACATCAGTCAGTTGCACCCTGACCAGGGATCAAACCCACAACCCAGGCTTGTGCCCTGACCAGGAATCAAACCTGCAACCTTTCAATGGGAAGATGTTCCAACTAACTGTGCCACACTGGCTAGGGTGCCATGGAGGAAACTTAACTGCATATAACTAATTTTAAAAAGACCATCTGAAAAGGCTACATGGTGCATGATTCCAACTATATGACATTCTGGAAAAGTTAATATTATGGAGACAGTAAAGAAATCAGAGGTTGCCAGGGGTTAGGGGTGAGAGAGGGATGAATAGGCAGAGCATGGAAGATTTTTAGGGCAGCAAAACTATTCTGTATGATGGTTGATACATGTCACTATAAATATGTCCAAACCCATAGAATGTACAACACCAAGAGTGACCCTAACATAAGCAAGGATTTTGTGGTAGTGATGTGTTCCTATGGTAACAAATGCACCACTCTGGTGCAGAATGTTGATAATGGGGAGGCTATGCATATGTGGGGGCAGGCTGTATATGGTAACTCTCTGTACCTTCTGCTTAATATTGATTTGAACCTAAAACTTCTCTAAAAAAATAAAGCCCACATTATAAAACAATCTGGCTCTCATATCTGCTTCTGCATTAGATCTTCCGCTATCCGAGAAAACCAGAGCCAGACAGAAGTTAAAGTGGTGAAAGTAAATTTTATTCAAGAACTGTTATAATAGGGGAAGAGAAACCTCAGTGTAGAACTGCTCTCCATTCTGAATACTAAAAGGACAAATGAGGATTTGTGGACAAAGAACAAACCAGGGAGTCAGTGGATGCAAAATTACTGAGAGGAAATATCAGTGATAAGGGAAATTCTAGCTAAACCCACTTGGTAGGATTTTTGCCCAAGGCAAGTCAACGTGGTCAGATATCTAGGGTTGGGGATTCTGGCTAATGTGACTCACCTAGATTCTTGCTAAAGCTGGAATAAGTGGGCCAAGCACAGAACCCAAGGTTAAGGCTTTTAAGGGTTAGAGGAGCCTGGCAGAGTTAGGTCAGGAAAGTCTGTCACTGCAATAGTCCTGGTTACTATTTCTAATTTTAAGTTTTGTGATTAGGTCACACTTTGGTCCACAGGGCACTTCCCAAGGGCTCCTTTATAAAGAGGGTTAGGAAGAACCATCACTGAATAGCTACCTCCTTACGAAGGTACATGTGTATGCTAAAGGCATTCAAGTAAGTCTTCCCCCATTCCCTTGGTTTTACACACTGAAGGAGGAATGCCATGATGAAAAAATATGTAGTCCTTTCCCACAGCTATTATGCAACCGGTAAAGGCAGCTGGTATACAATTCAAATCCTGATTTTATCTCTGAATAGCCATGTAATTACAGGACAGGAACCAGGCCTGGAGAGGGTCTGTCTGCCTCAGGCCTGCCTGCAGTGTGTGGGTTCTTGACTTTATGAAGGACAGATTTCGCAAATCTTGGTAATTTTGAGAGTACCTTTACTTAAACTGGGGACAGTGAACCAAGGAAGGGCTTTAGGTAGAAGGAGCAACAGGACAGAGCCTAGGCAGGGCTGCTTTGGCTCTCTGGAGACGTCATAGTAAAGAAGCGAGCCCAGGTGGGGCTGCTTTCGGCTTACTGAAAAGTCAGAAAAAAGGGAACCTTGGAGACAGGTTCAGGGGTTTAGTCTGGGACAAGCTGCCACTGCTCATGGCTCCCTTGATTACAAGTTTCTCGCGGGGGGCCCTTAGACTTTAGTAGAGAAAAGTAAAGATGCACACCTGGGAGGGAAGGTAGGTGTGGGCTTGTTCACCATAGGGAAAGCAAGCACTGAGTCCTTCAGCTTTGAAGGTGTTTAAAGGCTAGGAGTCTACAGGAGGTCTTAGGGAAGGATCTCAATAGAATATTCATCAGCTTTATGCGGCTGCACCAAAATAAGATTTATTCCTTTGACTTCATTTGTTCTTGGGTGTGGTTGACACAATGGCCCTACAGTGGTACCTCAGTAGTCATCATTAATTCACTCCAGAACTCGTGGCAAGTTCCAAAACCGACAAGTACAGATCAGAACAATGAAGCATTTTCTCTTGCGTGGTGGTGGCGTGCCTCATACAAGTTCTAGCAAGTGTAATGTTAGTCCCCAGCAAGCACCAAGTGCTGAAACATTTTTTCTCATCAAAATGCAACGAGTACAGGGTTTGACAAGTTCTGAAGCCGAGGAGTACAGAGGTATGGCTATAATTGGATTTCTGCTACGTATCTCTCTCAGTAGGGTGATTTAAGCTCTTTACCTTCCTGTTGAGCAGACATTTAAACCATTTACTCTTAAGTGATTTTGGTTAGGGAAGGTAGGATTTTGCAATTTACCAAATGACTGTAAACTGCTTGGTTGTTTAACTATCTGTCTTAGTTTTCCTATTCCACTTTTCCTGGCTTACTGGCCTCTCTCAATATGAAGCCATGCTTCTATTCCTACAAAACAAAAATGTTAGTATATACCTTTCAGGGCTCTTATGTGTCTCAGGCTAATAAGTGGCAGTTATGATTATATGTGTTAAAAATTATATAAAAATATATATGATATACAGATATACACAATATAATACAATATAGATCCCATTTATTTTACATTGTTACATATATTCCAACTAAATTAAATCAAAGATAGCTAAATAAAGACAGTGGTCTTAAAAGATGGCTGAATTTCAACAGAAGGGATAGATAGCCTGTCAAAAAGTCAGAAGTGAAAAAGCATAGGAAAAACTGAGGGCATGGCAAGTAGTGTGATGTGACTGGAGTGTAAGGATGCCTAGTTGGAGCTGGAGATAAGGATGGGACCAAATGGTGCAAGGCCTTAATGCCATGCAAAATTTCTGAACCATAAGTCTATGAATGCTCTGTGATCACATTTTTTTCATAGCAGTAGTGTGGAGACTAGACAGATGATTCAGAGGCAAGGGCTTCATTAAGAAGCTGTTGCAATTAGAGGATACAAGGAAATGGCAAGGGGTGAAAGAAGCATATGCTTGAAATTCCGTCCTCAAAAGATCCAATAATTTCACTTTTCCAAGCTAGAGAGAATTAAAAAATCACTTTGCGGGGTATGTGAAAGATTTTGATACAAATATGGCATAAGTTATACACCTATTTAGGTGGGAGCTTATTGTGGAAAAGAAGGCAAGTCTTGGAGAACGACATAGAGCAAAAAAAAAAAAAGTTGTATTTAATATGGGATATGAGTGCATTTAAATAAATAGTAATTTTGTAGAATAAGGACTCCAAGAATCCTTTCAGATCCTCACCTAGATGGTCTAATCACTCTCTTCTGGGTCCTCTAAAAAGCTCTGGTGGGTGAAGCAGAGGATTCATCTGTTTGTCTTCCCAGTTGGAATCTGGGCTCCATCAGGAACAAGCCAGATCTGATAAATCAGTTTTCCTAGTGCTCAGGATCTGCAGCCTAAATAAATAAATAAAATCAGTAAATGGTGGACAAAAGAAAAGGAGTCAAGACTCATTTCTTATTTTCTTTTTTGTTGAATGAATATTAGGAGCATTCTCATCTTTCTTGTAACTTGTTTTTCCTTTGTATACATTGCTTTTTGAGTTGTTCATTCCAAGAAGAGAGCCTGCTCTACCTCAGGCAATGGCCAGACCTTGCACAGAAGACACATGATTCAGCCTGATCAGACTGTGACAGAGAAAAGCCCAGGGATTGAAAGCACAGAGGAGGTGACTAACCCAGACTGGAAGGTCAGAGAGGTTTCCCAGGAGAATGAAGTTGAGTCCAGGAAGTCTAAGTGGGGATAATGGTTAGCCTGAGAGAGGTAGAAGGTCCGGAATGAATTTCTGTTAAAGAAACAATATGGGTAAAGGCCTCAATGGGAGGGAACAGTTTTCTAGACAGCCTGGAATTTAGAATATGGGAGGAGACTAATGAGATTAGGGAGGTAGGCAGATTTGTAAACCATTTAAAAATTAATACTTAGTCATAACAGTATTGGGAAGATGTTGAAGGTTTTAAACAGAACGATATGATCAGATTTACATTTTAAGAAGATAAGTCAATTGTTTACAAGTCTACGTCCGACTAGGCAAGGGTGAATGCAGAGAGCACAGCTGTGAGTATCGCAATAGTTGTGGACAAGAAATAGTGGTGGCTTGGACTATGGTGGTGGGAACGCAGAGATAGAACAATCTGATACACAACTAGAGGAAGAATCTCTCTGGCTGTGAGGTAGTAGGATAAGGAAGTGACTGGATAGACTGGGAAGGTTCGTTAGTGAGCTTGGATTTTATCTTTAAGGTATAAAGAGGAAGCCATTTAATACTTTTAGCATGGGAGTGCTACATTCAGATGTAGGTTTATAAATAGATGTCTTGGCAGAAGGCTGTGAGAAGACCGTCAGAGCGGTGCACTCACAAGGGCTGAGATCAACGAGGAGGCAAAAGTGGCTGTGGGGCGCACCGGCAACTTTAGAGAGGTTTCGGACTCAGGTACCGAACCAACGGGCTACGCAGACACATACGCAGCCCCAAGAACAGCTGACCAAGGCGTGGGGAGACTGGGGGGACGGAGGGGGGGTCGCAGCCGGAGCTGCCCACGCCTCCTGGCGCCGGGGGCGGGACCAGAGCACGCACGGCGGCGTGACGCGGGGCCGCAGCTGGCCTCGTTTTGGCCGCCGCCGCCGCTTTGAGGCGGAGTAGGATGAGGCCCGCGGTAGCGGCTCCGGCGTCTGCAAGGGCAGCAGCAGCTGAGGCAGCAGCTGAGGCAGCCGCGACGGCCGCGCCCCCCCCTCCTGACCTGGATTAGACCCAGCAGCTCCGTGGCCGCCGCCGCCGCCCCGCGGGGGGGCGGGGTGGGGAAGTGTCTGGTCTCCCCGCCCGCCCCCCCACCACATCGCCGCCTCGCAGGAGGCTACTGCCGCGACCCCAGCGGAGGCCGCTGCCCAGCCTTGAGCCCCCACCCCCGGGGGCTGGCATGAGCCGCCCTTCGGCGGCGCCCGGGGGCGGGGGAGCCGCCGCCGCCTGAGCCCCGGCCTGCCGTCCGACCCCACCTCGCTGACTGAGGCTGACCGCGGAGCTCACGAAAAGACCCCGCACTGCTTTCTCCCCCTACCCCGCAGATCACACACCCTAGCCCTGGAAGATGGGGAACTGCCTCAAATCCCCCACTTCGGATGACATCTCCCTGCTTCACGAGTCTCAGTCTGACCGGGCTAGTTTTGGCGAGGGGACGGAGCCGGATCAGGAGCCTCCGCCGCCATATCAGGTAGGGGAGGGTGTATGTTGGAGAAGACGGGGTGCGAGTTTGAGGCACCTCCGGCCGAGATTGAGGGGGCCTCGAAGGCTGTCACTACCCCTGGCCTCTGCAAGGCTTGGCCTGCGGCGGCGGGGGGGTGGGGAGGGTGGCTGCGCGTTGACCCCCTTAGGGCTAGATCTGAGGGCGATTGCTCCCCACTCCCAAGATGGGGGGGGCATCCTTCACCTCTTTAGCACGGTGTGGTGATGGTACTCCGTCTTCGAGTTCTTGGATCTGAGTATGTGATCATATATATCCTCATGGCCAGGGGCTGGTGGTTCGCTTGTGGAGTTGGGAGTGACATTTTCCTGCCTTTATGTCTGAGTTGTGGAGTCTGAGCTGTGAGGTTTGGAGATGATTTCTTATCTCACAGACAGCTGGATTATGGGTTCTGGATGGGTGGTTGCCCCCCACCACATTTATGTTTTCAAGTGCGATCATACTCTTTTCCCTCCCTCCTCTCTCCCTTCCCTGTTTGTATTAACTGGACCTGGTAGGTGTTCATTTTTTCTACTTGGAAGAAGATCTTCAAGTGGCGATATTAGTCCCATCGTGTCAAGAGTTAGTTGTTTAAAAAAAGAGAGTGTTACTTGTTTATATATTTATGTATTAATTTTTAAACTCCTCCTTCTTTACTCCACCCCATGACACACCTTTTAAATGCTCTGACTTAATAAAACTTGATTGTCTTGAACTTTGGAAACCTTTAAACCTGACTTCAGAAATAACCTTCTGTTACTCATGTTTCTCCCTTTTTATCAGAGTTTTCCTGAAGACTTTCATTGCTTTTTGTACAGCAATCAGCATACCCAGATGTGTCTACACAATTAATACAGAGATATCAGCCCTCTTGAGAAAACTTAAGAAATGTGGATGTTATCATCCATAATATATACAAACCTTTCTTCTTCTTCAGTTTTAAATGATGTTGGTTAAAAACTTTTTTCCCAGAAGGGCTTCTTACATAGTTCAGTGGCTTCATTTTTTTCCTGAGGGGGTTCAGTTTTCTAATTGGGCAGTCTCCTTTGTTATTTCATGGTGACATCATTATCTAGTGTTATTCTTTTCTCATTCCTGTGTAAACCAGTGTCTCATGACACCAGAAAAACCTGATCACACAAGCTGGTTTTCTGAATAAAACCCTTCAGGGGCCTTTCCTAAATACCAGTGAAGTCTAATCTTAATTGTGGCATACAGAAGCCTCCATGACTTATCTCAGTTCTGTATTCCAGGCTTACCACATGTACCACCAGCCTGTTCATACCTCTCTGCCTTTGCTTCAGTTGCTCCTTCTGCTTGGAGCCCTTCCCCCAAGGTCGGCCAGGTGAACACATAATCCTCTTTGAGGACTCAGCTCTCCTGTCTCCTCATTCCCCTGCCTCCTATCCTGTACCCATCAGTCCCTTGTTTGTGTCCCCCTGCACCCTCTACATTTCCATAAACAGCACATAGAACACTTGAATGTTAATATCCTTGTTTAGTTAGATGTATGTGTCATCCTTGAGGCATTTCCCTCCTCCCACAGTGTAAACTGCGTGCAAGTAGGGACCCTGTGTCTGTCTCCAGTTTGCTCTTGTATCCCCCAGCATCTGGCTCATAGTAGATACTCAGTAACTGTGGGGTAAGTGAAGACTGTAAGCCCTGAGGATATGATATATGTCCCCAATGCTTTGTGCAATTTTTGGCACAAAAAAGCACTTAAATATTGAATGAATTATTGAATATTAATTCAGTGTTATGTTTTGTAAGTTTACACATCCATTTCTTCCAAACAATGTCACAGGGGAAGTGTCTTTAAAAAAATCCAAGCTAAATCTTTCTCAATCTTTGAATCAAGTAATAAATTGTTTATATTTTACTCTTTGTTCTCTCAGAATACTGTAAGACTATGTATTTGCTTATTTCAGTTTTATCAGCAAGGTTTTTGTAGAGGTATGAATTTTTGTTTCAAAATCTCCTTTGATGTTCCCAGTCCCTTTCCAGGCAAATTAAGTATCTTTGACTTATTACTCTTTTTCTCTTATCCTTATGGTAACATAGTGTTGAGAGTTTTATTTGCCTTTTTCAGGAGGACTAGATGATAATGAGGGGATTTTTTTTTTTTTTTTTGGTATCATAGAGGAACACTTTTTTGAAACATGTTATTTTTGACAGTAGGAGTTTTTTGTGGTTCACCTTCTTGAAATGAATGACCCAGATGCTGATATGCAAATTTGGTGGCAATTGAAAGGAAATAATTTCTTTGAAAAATGGGAACATAAAAAGAGAAACTTTGTTAGAAAAAAATTTGTCTCCTCTGAAGAAAATAAGATTTTTAGGAATGGTTTATTTAGATGACCTGAGAAACACCAATCCAAAATAAATTATTTATATTTTCAGTAGACAGAAGTAACTTATTTTTTCATTAAATAGTACATAATTAACAGAATTACAGAGTATTGGCTAATTTCTTTAAATAGTCTCAGCTGCAATAGGCTTAAAAACTTTTTTGTAAAGGAAATAGCTGATTTTAAGGGAATACACTAGTATTTTTCTGTAATGAGTAGTTAAGAGATTTTTCTGTTTGTGTTGCACAATGTGCCAAGAACTCTATACTGTAAACTTGTTTGTAAATTCCAGTTATTCCTGTTAGCAGGATCTGACAGATTTTTTATTTTGGTTAAAAGTAAGCACTGCACCATTACAGTCAAAGTTTATAGAAAGTACATACTTCTCTCCTGGGTTTCTTTAGCAGCCTCTTAACCAGTCTCTTTTCTTCTTAAAACTCAGCAGCCAGAGTGATTCTGGTAAAACAGATCATGACACCCTGCTCAACCTTCTATGGATCCCCATTTGAATGAAATCCAAGCCTCTCTTGACACGTGCACTGCTCTCCCCACTGCTGGCTTCCCTTTAACCTTTCTGGTTTCCTAGTTGCTAGGATATTCCAGGACCTTTGCCCTGGTTTCTGTGCCTGGAGTGCTCTTACCCCAGGTGTCCCATGGCTGACTCCCTCACCGCCTTCAAGTCTTGACTCAAAAGACACCTTAAACCTTCTCTGACCACCCTATTTAAAATTTCAGCATGCCACAACATCCTGAAATTCTTCCCTACTCTATTCTCTTTTGTCCCCATAGCATTTATCACTTTCTGATACACAACCCTTACTTACGATCTGTCTCCTCCCACTAAGTGGTAAGCTCCCCAAGGAAAGAGGATTTTATTAAAAATTGTTTTACAAGTACCTAGAATGGTAGGCACACATTAGGCACTCAATTATTGGTTGAATGAATGTATTTCTTTTGAATGAATATATGTATTTATTTTGAGTCGAGTGCATTTGAATGTCTTATTAGAAGTATGTATATTCATAGTGCCTTTTCCCCTTTGTTATGGATCATTTTTAAGGAATCAATTTTAAAAATCAAATCTCAATAATATTAAATATACGAATTAGTTTACAATAATTATAATGTAGGTTTTTTTCACCCTGTATATATTCTATAACAAAACATTTGTCTTATGAGAAAGTACTTGAATCCTTGTCCTTAAAAATTGCAGGGAAGAAATTACAGCTTTTCTTGAATTTGAAGGTAAAAATAAAGAAATTTGACATGCTCTCTATTCTCTCCTTCCTGAGTGTTTAGGAATAATACAAAGGAAATTGGCCCATCTAGGATAGTCTCAGAAGGGTTGGGTAAGTCAGGGAAGAGTAGGGAATGAAGGTCTTTAAGAGGAAAGGGCCTGGTAGGTAGCCCAGGGCCCAAAGATGTGAACTGGTTGAGGTACCACTCTAAGACCCTCTTTGTCATATGCTAATTCAAGAGTGGCATTCTATTAAAAGAGCTTAATACTGCCTTGGTTGGGTGGCTCGGTTGGTTGGTTATCGTTGTCCCATAAACCAAAAGGATACTGGATCACAGTCCCGAATGAGGGCAGGGAAGGGAGATAGATAGCCAGTCTGTGTTTCTCACATCCATGTTTATCTCTCTCTTTTATTCTCTCTCTAAAAGCAATGAATAAAAAGATGTCCTTGGGTGAGGATAAAAAATTTTTTTTAAATATGCTTGAGATTTTTAAAACAAATAAAATCAATTATTGTGAATACAGCAGTGAGTGCAAATGTAGCTCTGGTTTTAGAGGCTGATGGATCCGAATTCAAATTCTGGTTATCACTTACACATAAAATATGAAGAGAGTTAATTAGGTTATGTTGTATTTTGAGGATCTTCTCTTACAAGTAACAAATTATAACATTTTGGATATTTCAAATTGTGACTGAATAAAGCTTTCTTCAAGTCTTTTTTTTAAAAAAAGGCTTCATCTTCTATAGAACTCATTAAAAACAACACTGCAACTTTAAAGATCTAGATTATAATATAAAATGCTTATTTTTAAGCATTCAGAGCTGTAATATATTAATATTTTGTTTTTCTGATAACTTTATGATGTTGAATTCAGATAATTGAGGGTTTTTTTTTTTTTTTTTTTGTAGGTTTTAGCATTTTGGTGGAAATGGTAGCCCAGTGCTCAAAATGTATTTAACATATCTTGGTCTTAATGAACAAATTATTTAATTTTAAAATAATGCCCTATGTATGAAATTTTATCCTTACTTCAACCTCTAATAAAGCCTTCGCTGGCCATTTTTTCCCCTCTCCTGATTTTGTTTGTATTATTTATCTGGACATCACATATTACCTTAAAAATTAGCTCTGGTGCTTTAACAATTACTATTTTTTCAGATTAGTTTCCTTAAAAATTAGAATGAAGAAAGATTTTAAATTTTCTACATAGAGTGGAATTGTATCTCGCTCATTGGAGACACCCCATGACTTAGAACTATGCTATCTCCCTCTTATATTGTCACCACCACATTTGAGGGCCTCATTACCTCCCACAGAAACCTAGTTGACATCTCTCCTCCCCATTCATTTCATTCCTTGCTGCTAGACAAATTCTGTCAAGATCAGATCCCTAGCCTCTTAATCTGTAATGATTCTTCATGACTCATCATTGAAAATGTCTGTTTTAGGTCTCTGTCAGTCATAATCTGGCTCCTTTTATACTTTTCCAGCTTTTTGAGTCTGACTCTAGTAAGACCGAACAGTTCGCTGTAATCTATATATGCCTTCTGTTTTCCATCCTCTGCCTTTGCTCATTCTGTTCCCATCACCAGGAATGCTCTTCTCTTAATTTCCAATGTAAATTCTAGCTTTCAAGGTCCAGCTCAAATGGCATGAATCTTTTTCTGATCTCCCCCAATATGAATAACTTCTTAATCTGAACTCCTTGAGTAGTTCATTTACCATTCTTAGAACACTTCATTTATCATTCTTAGGAGACTTTGTTTATGCTTCCTATTTTATTTTAATTATAACAATGTTACATCTCCTCTACTAGAGTCCCAGGTCTGATGATTCATCCTTGCTTGCTAGAACTACGCTTTTCACATAGTGGGCACTCAAATACTTGAGTAAATGGGAAATTCAGTTACTGTTTTTCTGTAAGCGTGAAGTTTTATGCTTGTTTGCTTCTGTATAAATTGTTCCCAGAAGCATGTGCTTTGATGTTTGGCCTTTGTACTTTAAAGGGTTCTGCTAGTTTTTCTCTCCCACATTAACTATTTTTATCTGACTGTATTCAGTTTTGTCCTGTCACTTCTAATTTATAAAGTGCATGAGGTTTGGGAAAGTTAATCTTCCTATATATTTTTCATTTGAGTTTGGTTTGTTTTCTATGTAGTTCAGCTTGCCCTGATTTTTTTTTAAATAAATAAGCAAAGATTATTTGTTTGCTTATTTACTTATAAATTTTGTTGCAGGGGTTTTGTTTGTTTACGCCTGATCTCCCACTCTGGATGTCCTTTAATTAAGGCTGATTCTTTGCCATTAAGGATGTATATACCTTTAAGACTAGGGCAGTCTGTGTCACTTTAATTCTGGAGCTAATTATAGGGTAACTTGAGAAGATGGGGTAACAAGTTACTTGGTACATAACATCCAAAAACTTGACTTTCTTAAAATATTTTTTAGTTAATACTTTCTAGAAACCTGTATATTTTATTATAAAATCCGGATCTTTTAAAATCATAATACTTTAGAATGGGATCCTTTTTAAAAGGTCTTAATTTTATTTGGTTTCTTTTAAACAGAAAAATTATCACAGAATGGCTGCTATAGGTTCCCTATGACTCTTTTTAAATTCAACTTGCATCTCTTCTTCTTGCCTTCTGTCTTTATTATGTCTCAGCCAAGTTAAAATCTGGAAATGAGGAGGGGAGTGAAAAGATGATGATTATAAATACAGTTGGAGTTAAATGTTATATTTCTTTGTCATCTTGTCTCAAGCCCTTTTTGAATATAATTATCTTCTGTGTATTCTCTTCCTTCAAACAAAGAGTTATTTGTCATTTATTCAAGTAGGTTATTTAAAAAATAGGCTATAACAAATTTCCAGAAGTTGATTCCTTACCAGTAACTTTTAATAATAATTTTTTTGTATATTTTACTGGTTATGCTATTATAGTTGTCCCATTTTTTATCTCCCCTTTGCCCCCCTCCACCCGGTACCCCCATCACCTCCAGCAATCCCCCCCGACTTAGTGCATAACCATGGGTCACACATATAAGTTCTTTGGCTTTTCCATTTCCTGTACTATTCTTAACCTTCCCCGGTCTATTTTGTGCCTACCATTTATGCTTTTATTCCCTGTATCGTTTTTCCCATTCTCTGTCTTCCCCCTCCCTGCTGATAACCCTCCATGTGATCTCCATTTCTATGATTCTGTTCCCTCAGAATCATAGTTTTAGTTGTTTGCTTAGTTTTTTGGGTTTTTGTTGTTGTTGTTGTTGTTTAGGTTCAGTTGTTGATAGTTGTGAGTTTGTTGTCAATTTACTGTTCATAGTTTTGATCTTCTTTTTCTTAAATAAGTCCCTTTAACATTTCATATAATAAGGCCTTGGTGATGATGAACTCCTAACTTTAGCTTGTCTAGGAAGTACTTTATCTGCCTTTCCATTCCAAATGATAGCTTTGCTGGATAGAGTAATCTTGGGCATAGGCCGTTGCTTTTAGTGACTTTGAATACTTCTTGCCAGCCTCTTCTTGCCTGCAAAGTTTCTTTTGAGAAATCAGCTGATAGTCTTATGGGAACTCCTTTGTAGGTAACTCTTTTCTCTTGCTGCTTTTAAGATTCTCTCCTTATCTTTAATCTTTGGCAGTTTAATTACGATGTGTGGTCATCTTTGGTTCCAACTTGTTTGGGACTCTCAGATTCCTGGACTTGTATGTCTATTTTCTTCTCCAGATTGGGGATGTTTTCTTTCATTATTTTTTCAAATAAGTTTTCAATTTCTTGCTCTTCCTGTTCTCCTTCTGGCACCCCTATGATTCAGATGTTGGTACTTTTAAAATTGTCCCAGAGGTTCCTAAGCCTCTCCTCATTGTTTTGAATTTTTGTTTCTTTCTGTCCCAGTTGAATGCTTATTTCTTCCTTTTGTTTCAAATCGTTGATTTGAGTCCACGTTTCCTTCCCTTCACTGTTGGTTCCTGGTATATTTTTCTTTATTTCACTTTGTATAACCTTCATTTTGTCCTTTATTTTGCAGCCATACTCAATCATTTCTGTGAGCATCCTGATTACTAGTTTTTTTTTTTTTTTAAATATTGACACCATCTCTTTTTTTTTTTTTTAATATTTTATTTATTTATGTTTAGAGGAGAAGGGTAGGAAAGAGAGAGAGGGAGAGAAATATCAATGTATGGTTGCCTCTCATGTGTCCCCTGCTGGGAACTGGCCTGCAACCCAGGCATGTGCCCTGGCTGGGAATCGAACCTGGATCGTTTGGTTCGCAGGCCCGCGCTCAATCCACTGAGCTACACCAGCCAGGGCTTCTGATTACTAGTGTTTTGAACTCTGCATCTGATAAGTTGGCTATCTCCTTGTCACTTAGTTCTTTTTATGGAGATTTGATCTTTTCTTTCATTTGGGCCATATTTCTTTGTCTTCTCGATTTGTTGTCACCCTGTTCATTGTAAGGAGTGGAGCCTTAGGTATTCACCAGAGTGGGGCAATCTGCTTCATGGAATTGTAGCACTGTATGTGGGAGGGGGTCAGAGAGGGAACAGTGCTGCTTGCTCAGCTTTTGCCGTGCTTTAAGTCACTTCCCTCAGGTTCCCACAAGGGAATGATGCCCTTCCAGGTCCTGCCCTGGTGCTGATTTCCGAGTGGGTAGGTTTGTGTACATTTTAGGACCCCCTGGGTCCCTCAAATGGGCTCTCCTGAGAGACTGGCAGTTTCTTCCCCTGCTGCATCCTCACTTATTTTTGTAGCTAAAGGTTACCAGGCTTTATTTGCCAACCACTGGAACCCTGGGTCGCATGTTCTGTCCTGGGCTGGGATTGCTTGCTCACCAGTTGTTCCTCATGGTTTTTATCTATTTGATCTGCATGCAATTGTGGCATTGCCCAGTCTACCAGCTGCTGCCTCACGATGTGTCCTCTCTGCCCTAGTTGCCTGTCTCTGCCCCTCCTACAATTCTGGATGAATATTTCTTAACACCTTGGTTGTCTGACTTCCATACAGTTCAATTTTCTGAGAGTTCTGATTGGTTTTTGGTTTTAAGTTGGTTGTTGTCCTTGTTTTGGTTGTGTGAGGAGGCAAAGTGTATCTACCTATGCCTCCATCTTGGCCAGAAATCCAATAATGAGTTTAACAAACACTTACACTATTGCTAACAAGCCCAGAATTCAGGATTTTTGCAGTTGTGATATAAATGAAATTAAGAATAAGATGGTAAAGATACTAAAGACTCACAGTAAGTAGAAAGTGAGTGAAAAAATGTAAGGAAAAGCTGGTTGTAGACAACAAAAGTATGTGTTTTTAATGGCAGAAGAGACTGCTATGTGCAGTCAAGAAGTAAAGTGATAAGGGAGAAGTAAATGTATTTTCTGCTCCTGGAGAAGCTGCCTGACCTTTTGATTTTGACATTCAATTTGGCTTAATAGTATGTTACTTTTGAAGTCTCAGAGTTCCTTTGTTTTATCTAATGAAGAATACTTTGCCCTGGCCTGGTAGCTCATTTGCTTAGAGCCCCATCCCAATACTCGAAATATTCGATCTTTGGTCAAGACACGTACAAGAGTCAACCAATGAATTCATAAATAAGTAGAAAATAAATAGATGTTTATCTCTCCCTCTTCCTCTCTCTCTCTACAAAAAAATCATTCAATAAAAAAAAGAATACTTTGAGTTTAGTTTAATGTGAATGCACATACAAGGTCTGTCTGGAAAATGTCCAACCATTGTTAATATAATGAGAAAGGTTTGCACGATGTCAGTGTAACCTGGCAGCCAAGGAGAGTGGACTGGAATGCACATGCATGAACAATGACAACTTCACTCTACTAGTCAGTGAGAGCAGTAGATGCTATTGAATGAGCATGTGTACTGTGTGGCTGACACATTCAAAATGACTGAGTGAGTAGAGCAACAAATCTGCATCAAAGTTTTCATTAAGCTTGAACATTCCTCTGCGGAAACTATTCAGATAATTCAGAAGGTCACAGTTATGGACAACTGGTGATTGGCAGCTTCATTACAACAATGATCCCACTTATGCCTCACGTCTTGTGCAGAATTGTTCGGCGAAACATCAAAGCACCCAGGTTACTCAGCCCCCCCTATAGTGGATTTGGCCCCCTATAGGCGCCAGATTTGGTGCCATGTAACTTCTGGCTTTTCCCAAAATTAAAATCACCTTCGAAAGGGAAGAGATTTCATACCGTTGATGAGATTCAGGAAAACATGGCGGGGCAGCTGATAGTGATTGGAAGAACTGTGTGAGGTCCCAAGGTGCCTACTTGAAGGAGATTGAGGTGTCATTGTCCTGTATACAATGTTTCTTGTATCTTCTTCAATAAGTGCCTCTACTTCCATATTACGTGGCTGGATACCTTCTGGACAGACCTCGTCATATACCTAGCTTTTAATTAAATAGCCAACCTGGAGTGTGCTCCCAGGGGCCATTTGAGTAATTATCTTGTTACTTAACCCAGAGAACATACAGTAAAGTAACTAAGAGATCCAAAAGTGTGAAAAAGAAAGCAGTTGTCCAGATATATTTGTTTCTAAATTTCTTTAAATTTTCTGAATTTCTTGTGAAGCAGAATGACTTTAAGGAGAGTGAGACTTTTATAACTGACCCAACTAGTTAAAATTACACATAATTTTGTATAACCCTTTAATTCTTATATTTGGGGGTGGGGGGAGAAACGGTTTACTGTAAACTGAATAGCAAGGATTTAAGGAACTTGATACCTATTTTCTGTCAGTCAGGAAGTATGTGTTAGGCACCAAGGGGGAAGGAGAAATGAGTCCTTTACTCATGAGGAGCTGCCATTTTAGTTAAGGGGACAAGATTAATGTATATATACAAAGCATTTTTTAGTTTAGTATCAAATAGTATATAATCAAGTATTACATTATTTGATGTAGACTTTGAACTTGGGGGATTGAGTTATGATAAGGCAGTGACTCACAAATTTACTTTTTAGGTTCTCCCCCCCTTATTTATTTATTTATTTTTAATATATTTTATTGATTATGCTATTACAGTTATCCCATTTCTCCCCCATCATTCCCCCTCCATCCTGCACACCCCCCCACATTTCCCCCTTTAGTTCATGTCCATGTGTCATAAGTTCTTTAGCGTCTACATTTCCCACACTATTCTTGCCCTCCCCCTGTCTATTTTCTACCCACCGTCTATGCTACTTACTCTCTGTACCTTTTCCCCCTCTCTCCTCCTCCCACTCCCCTGTTGATAACCCTCCATGTGATCTCCATTTCTGTGGTTTGTTCCTGTTCTAGTTGTTGGCTTTTGTTTTAGGTGTGGTTGTTAATAGCTGTGAGTTTGCTGTCTTTTCACTGTCATATTTTTATCTTCTTTTTCTTAGATAGTCCCTTTACCATTTCATATAATAAGGGCTTGGTGATGATGAACTCCTTCAACTTGACCTTATCTGAGAAGCACTTTATCTGCCCCTCCATTCTAAATGACAGCTTTGCTGGATAGAGTAATTTTGGATGTAGGTCCCTGCTTTTCAAGACTTCAAATACTTATTTCCAGCCCCTTCTTGCCTGTAAGATCTCTTTTGAGAAATCAGCTGACAGTCTGATGGGATCTCCTTTGTAGGTGACTGTCCCCTTATCCCTTGCTGCTTCTAGAATTCTCTCCTTCACTTTAATCTTGGCTAATGTAATTACGATGTGCCTTGGCGTGTTCCTCCTTGGGTCCAACTTGTTTGGGACTCTCTGAGCTTCCTGGACGTCCTGGTAGTCTATTTCCTTTGCCAGATTGGGGAAGTTCTCCTTTATTATTTGTTCCAAAAAGTTTTCCACTTGTTGCTCTTCTTCCCCTTCTGGGACCCCTACGATTCGGATGTTGGGACGTTTAACGATGTCCTGGAGGTTCCTAAGCCTCTCCTCATTTTTTTGAATTCTTGTTTCTTCCTCGTTTTCTGTTTGGTTGTTAGTTTCTTCCTTCTGGTCCACTCCATTGATTTTAGTCCCAGTTTTCCTCCCATCTCTATCGGTTCCCCATGCGTCTTCCTTCATTTCATGTATTGTAGCCTGCAGTTTTTCATCTAATTTGTGAGCAAAATCAACCAATTCTGTGAGCATCCTGATCACCAGGGCTTTGAACTATGCATCTGATAGGCTGGCTATCTCTTCGTTGCTTAGAGGAATTGGCTTTGAAGCTTTGATTTGTTCTCTGGTTTGAGCCATTTTTGGTGTTTGTTTTGTTTTGTTTTGTTTTTGGTCTGGTCGAGGCTGTTACATAGTGAGAGGTGGGGCCTTAGGTGTTCCCCAGTGCGGGGCAGCCCAGTCGCTGGGTTGTGATGTTGTATGTGGGGGTGGGGTCCGAGAGGGAACAATGGCGGCTGCTTCGCTCTCTCCTGGATTCCAGTCCCCTCCACTGCTTCCCCTTCTCCTGGATTACCTGTGCGTGAATGTGGGACCACCTGGTCATCCAGCCGCCTTGTGGGGCCTCACTGGGTTTGCACAGTTGCCACCCCGTGCCCGGGTTCCGCCAGCTGCCGCCTGTGGGCCTGGGGTCTGCCAGCCACCTGCATGCTTGGGAACCACCAGCCACTGCTGCTTGCGTGTCTGGGTCCGCACCTCCACTCTTTCCTGCCACGACTCCACCCCTCTTACTGGTCTGGATGAATGGTTGTTGGACTTCCGTACAGTTCAATTTTCTATCAGCTCCAGTTGTTTTCTTGTTTCTAAATATTTGTTGCCCTTAATTTCAGTTGTGAGAGGAGGCACAGTGTGTCCACCTATACCTCCATCTTGGCCGGAAGTCCACTTTTTAGGTTCTGAAGACTTCAAATGAAGTTTATGTGTGTTAAAAATGAATAAAAGCAAAAGAGCTGTCCTTGTTAAACTATGAGTTGGGAAACTTGGAGCCAAAAGAATAATGAGTAGGTTGTGAGCATGAATTTAAAGGGATTCATATAATCTCAGACAGTCAAAGTGTAATATACAGGAGTGGGCAAAAGCAGGTTTACCACTGTAATACAAATAAATATTACAATAATTAATATACAGTAATACAAGAATAAACTATTTTACGTACTCACAACTGTAAACCTTCTTTTGCCAACCCCATATATGTTTGTGTAAACCTTTTTATTGTTTATATATAATAAACAGTATATTTTTAACAGTGTATCTATCTTAACTATATAGCCTAATGAACTTTTACTTAGTAGAACCACTATTAAGATATAGCCTATTTCCACCCCCGAAAAGATTCCCTCATACCACATCCAACAGTCAATACCTTTTCCCCAAAGGTAACCACTATTTTGACCTCTTATATCCATGGTTTTGTTTTGCTTAGCTTTGAAGTTAAATAGAATCATTTGTTCAGCATTGTGAAATTAATTTGTGTTCTAATATGTATGTGATAGTAGTTCATATATTTTCATTGCTATACAATGTTCATAGCAGGTATATATTTAGTTTTTCCCACAACATTTTACAACAGTAATTTTCAAAAATACAGAGAAGTTGACAGAATTGTTTGGATACCCATATTCCCACCACTTAGATTCTACAGTTAACATTTTTGCCATATTTGTTTTTATATGTAGACATCCCTCTATTAATCCATCCTCTTTTTTGATGCATTTCAAAATAAGTTTGTGAAAACTTATTTTGTTGCCAAGCAAAATTTTGCCAAAATTTTGTTGCCAGATAGTTTTCCAAAGTGGTTTCACCAAGTTACATGCCTATCAGCAATGTGTGAGAGTTCTATTTGCACTACAATCTTACCAGCACCTGATACTGTTGGTTTTATTTTAGACATTTTGATAAGTAGGTAGAAGTATTTTATTGTGGTTTTAATTGGTATTTCCCCAATGAGAAATACATCCCAATACGCATACTAATACGTCTGTTTTGTGACTGGCCTCTTTCCCTTAGCATAACATTTTCAAGATTCGTCTGTGTTATAGCATGTATCAGAACTTCATTCCTTTTTCTTGTGAAATATTCCACTGTATGCATCTACCTCATTTTGTTTAGTCATTCTTCAGTTGGTGAACATTGAGTTTCCACTTTTTGGCTCTTACGAATGCTGCTGTGAACATTCGTCTACAAGTTTTTATACAGATGTGTTTTTATTTCTCTTGGTTGTATACCTATTAGTAGGATTGCTATGTCATATAATTCTATGTTTAACCTTCTGAGAAACTGCCAAACTGTTTCCAGAGCACTTGTACCACTTTACATACCCACCAGTAGAGCTCAAGGGTTCCAGTTTCTGCATGTTGCTGCCAAAACTTACTATCTTTTTTTTATTATTATTATAACCATCTTAGTGACTGTAAAGTAACTCATTGTTTTGACTGCATTTCACTAAAGGCTAATAACATTGAATATCTTTTCATGTTCTTACTGGCCATTTGTATATCACCCTTGGAGAAGTATATGCAGATCCTTTGCCCATTTTTATTTGAGTTGTCCATTATTGAGCCGTAAGGGTTCTTAATATATTCTAGTCCCTTGTCAGATACATGATTAGCAAAAGTTTTCTACCATTTTGTGGGTTATCTTTTCACTTTCTTTCTTTTTCTTTTTTTTAAATATATTTTATTGATTCTGCTATTACAGTTGTCCCATTTCTCCCCCATCATTCCCCTCCACTCTGCACACCCTCTCCCACCCACATTCCCCCCTTTAGTTCATGTCCATGTGTCATAAGTTCTTTAGCTTCTACATTTCCCATACTATTCTTGTCCTCCCCCTGTCTATTTTCTACCCACTATCTATGCTACTCATTCTCTGTACCTTTTCGCCCTCTCTCCTCCCACGCCCCTGTTGCTAACCCTCCATAGGGTCTCCATTTCTGTGGTTCTGTTCCTGTTCTAGCTGTTTGCTTAGTTTGCTTTTGTTTTGTTAATAGCTGTGAGTTTGCTGTCTTTTCACTGTCATATTTTTATCTTCTTTTTCTTAGATAAGTCCCTTTAACATTTCATATAATAAGGGCTTGGTGATGATGAACTCCTTCAACTTGACCTTATCTGAGAAGCACTTTATCTGCTCATCCATTCTAAATGACAGCTTTGCTAGATAGAGCAATTTTGGATGTAGGTCCCTGCTTTTCAAGATTTCAAATATTTCTTTCCAGCCCCTTCTTGCCTGTAAGGTCGCTTTTGAGAAATCAGCTGACAGTCTGATGGGAACTCCCTTGTAGGTGACTGTCCCCTTATCCCTTGCTGCTTCTAGAATTCTCTGCTTCATTTGAATCTTGGCTAATGTAATTCTGATGTGCCTTGGTGTGTTCCTCCTTGGGTCCAACTTGTTTGGGACTCTCTGAGCTTCCTGGACGTCCTGGTAGTCTATTTCCTTTGCCAGATTGGGGAAGTTCTCTTTTATTATTCAAATAAGTTTTCCACTTGTTGCTCTTCTTCTTCCCCTTCTGGGACCCCTATGATTCGGATGTTGGGACGTTTATCGATGTCCCAGAGGTTCCTAAGCCTCTCCTCATTTTTTTGAATTCTTGTTTCTTCCTCCTTTTCTGTTTGGTTGTTAGTTTCTTCCTTCTGGTCCACTCCATTGATTTGAGTCTCAGTTTTCCTTCCATCTCTATCAGTTCCCCATGCATCTTCCTTCATTTCACATATTATAGCCTGCATTTTTTCATCTAGTTTGTGAGCAGAATCAACCAATTCTGTGAGCATTTTGATGACCAGTGCTTTGAACTGTGCATCTGATAGGTTGGCTATCTCTTCACTGCTTAGAGGAATTGGCTCTGAGGCTTTTATTTGTTTTCCGGTTTGAGCCATTTTCGGTGGGTTGTTTGTTTGTTTGTTTGTTTGTTTTGGTTTGGTTTTAGTCTGGTCGCAGCTATTACTAGTGAGGGGTGGAGCCTTAGGTGTTCCTCAGGGCGCTATAGGTGGGGGCGGGGTCCAAGAGGGAACGATTGTGCCTGTTCCACTTTCTCCTGGACTCCGGCCCTTTCCGCTGCTTCCCCTTCACCTGGATTATCTGCGCAGGCGCACGTGCTATTACGTAGTGAGGGGTGGAGCCTCAGGTGCTTCCCAGTGCCGGGCAGCCCAGTCACTGGGTTGTGACGCTGTATGTGGGGGCGGGGTCTGAGAGGGAACAATGGCGCCTGCTCCCCTCTCTCCTGGATTCAGTCCCTTCCGCCACTTCCCCTCTGCCTGGACCGTCTGCGAGCGCGAATGTGGGACCACCTGGTCAGCCAGCCACCTTGTGTGGCCTCACTCGTTCTGCACAGTTGCCCCCCTGTGCCCAGGGGTCCGCCAGCTGCTGCCTGTGGGCCCGGGGACTGCCAACCGCCGCCTGTGCACCTGGGAACTGCAAGCCACTGCTGCTTGCGTTCCAGGGCCGCACCTCCACTTTCTCCTGCCGAGACTCCGCCCCCTTACTGGTCTGGATGAATGGTTGTTGGACTTCCGTACAGTTCAATTTTCTATAAGTTCTGATTGTTTTCTTGTTTCTAAATATTTGTTGTCCTTAATTTTGGTTGTTAGAGGAGGCACAATGTGTCCGCCTATGCCTCCATCTTGGCCGGAAGTCCTTTTCACTTTCTTGATAGTGTTATTTGAAGCACAAAAGTTATTAGTTCTAGTGAAATTCAGTTTATTTTTTCTTTTGTCACTTTATTTTTTATTTTTATTTTAAAGAAAGGCATACCGCCGTGCACAGCACCTCATGTAAATGTGTCTGGAGTCTTGGAAGTTTGACTACCCTACATTCTCCTACAATGTACCTTACGAGTTTGGAGGTTCTAGCAGGGGAATGCAGCTATTCCTTATACCCTTCACTGAAGACTGGTGCTCTCCTCTAGTAGGGAAGGTTGTCCTCTTTGACCAAGTATGCAGCTTTGGGAGGGATGCACATGGATCAATGAGAGAGGAAGGGGACGCCAGCCTAGCCAGCCATATCTGCTGAATCAACCCTGGCGATCAATGGGGTGACAGATGTCTCAGCCAGATCACCCTCACATCCACTTTGTGCTTTAGCTTTAGATATAGTGTCTAAATTTTACCTAAGATGACAAAGATTTACTCCTATGTTTTCTTCTAAGTTATTTTTAGCTTGTACATTTAGGTATATGATCCATTTGGAGTTAATTGTGGAGTATAGTGCAGGCAGCCGTAAATTTAATCTTTTGTGTGTGACTATCCTGTTGTTACAGCACCATTTGTTTTTTTCTTTGTTAAAAAATTTTTTAAATTATATTTTATTGATCATACAATTTCAGTTGTCCCAATTTTTCCCTCTTTGGCCCCCTCTATCCAGTACTCTACATTCCTTCAGGCAATCCCCACACCATTGTTCATGTCCATGGGTCATATCTATAAATTCTTTGGCTATTCCATTTCCTATACTATACTTTACTTCCCTATGGTTATTCTTTAATTACCAATTTTTACTTCCTAATCTCTTCACCTCTTCAACCATTCTCCACACCCCCCTCCTATCTAGAAACGAGCAAAACACTCTCCATATCTATGATTCTGTCTCTCTTCTTGTTTGCTTAATTTGTTTTTTAGATTCAATTGTTGATTGATTGGTGCTATTTTTTTCTATTTTATTGTTCATAATCTTGATCTTTTTCTTAAATAAGTCCCTTTAACATTTCTTATAATAATGGTTTGGTGATAATGAACTCCTTTAGTTTTTTTCTTGTCTGGGAAGATCTTTATCTGCCCTTCAATACTGAATTATATCTTTGCTGGGTAGAGCAATCTTGGCTACAGGACCCTTCTGTTCATGACTTTGAATATTTTTTGCCAACCCCTTGTAACCTATAAAATTTCTTTTAAAAAAATCAGCTGATGGTCTTATCTGAATTCCCCTGTGTAGGTAACTAACTGCTTTTCTCTTGCTTCATTTAAGATTCTCTCTTTATCTTTAACCCTTGGCCTTTTAATTATGATGTATCTTGGAGTGGGCCTCTTTGTATCCATCTTGTTTGGAACTCTATGTGCTTCCTGAACTTGCATATCTATTTCCTAGTTTTCTTTCATTATTTTTTCAAATAGATTTCCAATTTCATGCTCTGTCTCTTCTACATCTGGTACCCCTATTATCTGAATGTTGGAACACTTGAAGTCATCCCAGATGCTACTTACACTATCCTCATTATTTTGGATTCTGGTTTGGGGCTTGTTCTTTTTTCTTCTTGCTGTTCTGATGGGTTGTTTTTTCTTTCTTTATGTTCCAAGTAATTGGTTTGATTCTCAGCTTCATCCACTCTACTGTTGTTTCCCTGTAAATTGTTCTTTATTTCAATTAGTGTATCCTTTGTTTCTGACAGGATCTTTTTTGTGCTTTTGAGGTCCTCACTAAGTTCCTTGAGCATCCTTGTAACCATTGTTTTCAACTGTGCATCTGATAGATTGCTTATCTCCATTTCGTTTAGTTCTTTTTCTGGAGTTTTGATCTGTTCTTTCATTTGGACCATGTCTCTTTGTCTCTTCATTTTGGCAGCCTCCCTGTGTTTGTTTCTATATATTACGTAAAGCTGCTGTGACTCCCTGTCTTGGTAGTGTGGCCTAATATAGTAGGTGTTTTATGGGGTCCAGTGGTACAACCTCCCTTATCACCCAAGCTGGGTACTCAAGGTGAGACCTTCTTGTGGGCTGAGTATACCCTCCTCTTGTAGTTGAGCTTTGATTGCTGTTAGCAAGTCAGTGGGAGGGATTCACCCAGGCCAGTCAGCTACAAGGACTGGCTGTGACCACAGACCACCAACCTCCTCCCTCTGTGGAGGATCATCTGTGCAGGGGTGTGGTGGTGGTGCTCTTATGTGGTCTGTAGCTATCCACTGGATGCACAGGCTCTGGGGTTTCCCAGGTGGTGCAGGCAAGGTCAGCCCCAACCTGTGTTCTGCCTGGGGCCTCCCTGCATGAGCTATAAAGCAGTCTGAGATGGCTGCTACTTGTGCTGGGCTTGGAGATTCCCAGGAGAAGGCAAGCTGCGATCCTAGGCTGGCTGCTGCTTGTGCTGGGACTGGGGCCACTTAGCAAAAGGTACAGGGCCTGGGGGTTCACTGAGGCTGGCTATTGCTTGTTGGAGAGGATTTAGGAAGTAGTGAAGCATTAGGCAATACCAGCCATTCATATAGAAAAGTCACTGGTAACAGCTTGATTGGGCCTGTAGGTTGGGTGGGATGGAGTTTCAGGGTATCTCCAGGGTGGGGCAAACAGTATTATTAGCCAGGTTGATGGAATCTCAGATATGGCATCTGCCTCCAGGCTCTGTGGCTCTGTGTGGGGGAGGGATCAGGAAAGGGACCAAGGCCTCTGCCTGCCTTTATCTCTGGGAGAAAGCTGTCCCTCAGCTCTCACCTTGATGGGAGATACTTCTTTTCCTCCCTGTATGCCACTGGTGTTTTTCAATCTGCCAGCCTGGTGCTGGAGCTTAAAAGGAGTGAGTCTGAGTAAGTTTTTGTGTGTGCTCTTTAAGAGGAACTGCTTGGGACTCCAGAACTTTCTTTCACCAACTCAATCCCTGATGGTTTTAATCCTTGCTGGTTTTGCAGCCAGAAGTTACTAGGACCTATCTTCCTGGCACTGGAACCATGAGTTTCGGGACCTGGTGTTGGGCTAGGACTCCTCACTCCCAAGGTATCCCTTCTGAATTTTTACCCACCACACATGGATGTGGGATCAGCTCATTCTGCGTCTCTGCCCTTCCTGGATGTAGATTCTTTAATTCTGTAGTTGTTGGACTTCTATTCAACTCGATTTCTGATGGTTCTGAGTGATGGTTCTGTAGTTTGGTTGTAATTTTGATGTGGTTGTACGAGGAGTCGAGCTGTGTTTACCTATTCTCCCATCTTGAGTAGAAGTCCCTACAGCACCATTTGTTGAAATGAGTGTTATTTCCCCATTGTCTTGGCATTCCTGCCCAAAATCAGTTGTCCATAAGTGCAAGGGTTTATTTCTGGGCATTCAGTTATGTCCCATTGATCTTTATATTTATACTTAATACTAGTACTACCCTAGCTTTCTGGTAAGTTTTAAGTACAGAAAGTGTGAATTGCCAACTTTGTTATTATTCAACATTGTTTTCACTACTCTTAGTTTCTTGTAATTCCTTATGAATTTTAGTATCATTTAATTTATGTAAATAAGCCAGCTGGGATTTTCATAGGGTCGCATTTGAATTTTTATTTTACTTTTTAAAAGATTTTATTTATTTATTTTTTGAGAGAGAGGGGAAGGGAATGGAATAGGGAGAGAAACATTGAAGTGTGTGAGATATATTGATCTGTTGCCTCTCCAACCCCCTCAACCTGGAGACCTGACCTGCAACCCAGGCATGTACCCAGACTGGGAATCAAACTAGTGACCTTTTGGATTGCAGGCCAGCACTCAGTCCACTTAGCCACACTAGCTAGGGGTAATTTTTTTAAAGGTTTTAGAGTGGGGGAAGTGAGTGAGAAAGAAAGGTTGAGAAATATCAGTGTGTAAGAGAAACATCAATTGGCTGCCTCTTGTTCGCCCCAGCTGTGGTCCTGGCCGTCATGCCAGACATGTGCCCTGACTGGGAATTGATCAGGTGACCTTTCAGTTTGGGGGATGACACCCAGCCCCACTGAGCCACACCAGTTAGGGCTTGAATTCTTTTAATGAACCCATATTGAAACATTATCACCCAAACTTGATAGTTTACATTACAGTTTTATTCTTTTACTCTTTGGTGTTGTATATGCTGTATAAGTTTGGACATTGTATAATGACATGGTTCCATCATAATAGTATCATATAGAATAGTTTCCCTGCTCTAAAAATTCCTTACTCATCCCTCCCCCTCATCTCTGGCAGCCAGTGATCCTTTTACTATCTCCATAATTTTGCCTCTACTAGAATGACATGTAGAGTCATACAGTATGTAGCCTTTTCATCTGGCTTCTTTCACTTAGTACAATAATATGTATTTAAGTTTCCTTTAGTAATATGCAGTTGAGGTTACTCCATGTCCTTTTATGGCTTGATAGCGCATTTCTTTTTAGCACCAGATGGTATTTCTTTGCCTGTATGTACCACAGTTTATCTATGCACCTAATAAAGAACATGTTGGTTGCTTCTAGGTTTTGGTCATTATAAATAAAGCTGCTAAAAACATCTATGTGCAGGTTTGGGTGGACATAAGTTTTTAACTACTTTGGATAAATAGCAAGAAACACAATTGTTAGACCACATTTGGTAAGAGTATGTTTAGTTTTGTAAGAAACCACCAAACTGATGGGAGTAAAAGACAGAAAACTGTACAAGAACAACAGTTAAAATAAAATTTTAAAAAAAGAAAGAAAGAAAGAAACCACCAAACTGTCTTCCACAGTGTCTGTGCCATTTTGCATTCCTAATGACAGGGAGTGAGTTCCTGTTGTTCTACATCCTAAATAGCATTTGATGTCAATGTTTTGGATTTTCACCATTCTAATAGGTATATAGAGTGGTATTTTTTTATGTTTATTTTAATTTTTAATTCCCATTGTTTCTCAGTGTGCCACCCCACCCCCGCTTTAGGTGGGATAGGATGGCAAGTGGTGAATGGGGTTGGACATTTCCGTTCCCCCAGAATGGAAGGCAAGAGCCAGCTGGATTTGAGTGTTACCCTTTCCTCAGGTTAGGGTCTGCTAAAATCACAGATGGCTGGCTCTAGCAAGATAGTTTCTCTTGAGGGCAGGCTTTATTAGAATAGAATGTTCTTGGTATATATCAAAATGGTTCGTTTTCTCCTCCTCCTTTTGGAAGCACATTTTTCTCTGGTGTTTACTGTGAGACCGTGGTAGAGCTCTCTTGGAGATAAAATTTACAAAAGTGTGAGGTCCTTCTGGAGTTTTTAACTCAGGCTTGTCCTCTCTGAGCCCCCAGCAGTCCATTAATTACTGTTTAAGTTTTCCTACCCCAGCACAGGTTCTGCTCATGGTTTTTGCTCCGGTAAGTTGTGATTTTTCTGTATCCAACTGTCTTTCTCTCTAATTTTGAGATCAGTAGTCTTCACTGTGACCTCACTTCTCTGACTGATCTAAGAAGAATTGTTGATTTTTCAGTTCGTTCAGCTTTTTAAAAAATTTTATGGTGGAATGGCAACTTAAAAATTCCTTGTGGGCTAGACCAGAAACCAGTTTTTAATTTTCTTAATAATTCTGTGAAAGTGGTTATTGTTATTCCCATCTTATAAATGAAGAAATAGGATTTGCAGTAGAATTGTACATCTTTTGAGAATTGAGTTTTAGACAGTAGAGGTAATTGTACAGTGTGGCAGAAGAATTGCAGAAGAGTAAAAGTAGATATGATACAGTAGGTTTGGCTCAAAGGCAGTCGTGGGAACTTGGGAGTCCATTTCTAGGAGAGTGAATCTGTCAGAAAAAGGGGGTATTGGAATGAAGTGGTTTATACAGTGATAATTGAGGTAATGAGATAATTGAGTAATTGAGCTAACTTCCTTTATAATGAAGTGGGTCGTCTAAAAATATTTCATATATCATATAATGGTAGGTTTCATATTGCACAACAGTGTTCTGCTAAACTGACAAAAATACTCCTGTATATAACATCTATTTTGTCATTTGAAAATAAACAGAGCTGCCACTCAGCAAAATGCTGAAGTTACCAAAGTATGTTTTTGGTGTTCCTATGTCCTTTCTTCTATTCTGTTGGTGATTCATTCCCCTTTTACCTTTTTTCCTCCCTTTTGTAGGCAGGGCTCCCTGTCTAACCTTTCTCTCCCAAATCAAAATGAAAATTGTATATTTATCATTAATTGCTTTTAAGGCACCAATTCCTGTCTATTAATTAAGGTTAATGGTGGTGCAGCAGGTCCTCGAATAACATTGTTTCCCTCAATGTGGTTTCATTATATAATTAATGAAGGACGGAGAGGATTCTTGGCTTGGGCCACTGTCTGTGTAGAGTTGGCATATTCTCACTTCTGCATGGTTTTCTCCAGGTACTCCAGTTTCCTCCCACATCCAGAGATGTGCACTTGGAGTGAATTGGTGTGTCTCAGGTGTCCCGTCTCAGTGAGTGTGAGTGTGCCCCATATGGAAGGGCATCCTGTCCAGGGTGGGTTCCCTCCTTATGCCCTGAGTAGCTGGGATGGACTCTGTCCACCTTCAACCTGGAACCAGAATAAGTAGATTGGAAAAGAATTATCTTACTTGTTTTTATTAATCTTTCTTAAATGTATGGATACACATTTTAATGTGTATTAAACACATTTATTCAGTGTTTAATATTAGAGGTGTCTTGGGTCTTTATTTAGAAGTTTGGAAATGTTTTTGTGACCAAAAACATGCCGTAGGAACTTAATTCTTATTTGTATCAATTAGCCTATGGTAAAATTGTGGGGGGTTTTTAAACACAGTTTTTAAAAGATTTTATTTATTTATTTTTAGAGAGAGGTGAAGGCGGGGAGAAAGAGAGGGAGAGAAACATCAATGTGTGGTTGCCTCTCGCAGGTCCCCTACTGGAACCTGGGTCACAACCCAGGTGTGTGCCCTGACTGGGAATCCAACTAACTGGTAACCCTTTGGTTCCTAGACTGGTGCTCAATTCACTAAGCCACACCAAGTAGGGCTAAAATTGTTTTTTTTATACTGCATTATTTCATTTAAAATTGCAGCTTCCCAGAACCTACTGGCAACATCATGGAGTGCATGTATTTTATTTAGCATTTTCTCCATTGGTCATTTATATCCTAGTTTCTTGCCTTTTACTGTGATAGCTTTTAAAATGTAAAAAGTAACATTAGTAAATTTGGAGCTAAGAGAGTCCCAAAGCCATAGGTACTGATAAGTACTCCACTTGGTGGTGGAGGAGCAACAATGTCTGAAAAATCAGGACTCTCAAATAAAAGTGAAAAAGGAGGAAGGGGTGTATTAAAATCAGAGAATCTAGTGGATCTAATTATAGAAAGTACAGCTACAATTGAATGAAAATTTCCAATTTAAACAGGATTTATTTTGGATTTAAAAAAAACATCTAAAATCTAAATTTTTACAATACCATCGTCAACATTTTTGGTTCCAATATACTACCTTTGATAACACTGCCTTACTAAGAGTGATTCTTAACTGAACCCTTTTCCAAACTTCATAATACTCTTCATTCTCACTCCTCCCATAAATCACTGAAATATTGACTTCTGAGCAGATTTGTTAACTCAATTTTATTGTTTCAAAATTATTAAAATAGTTATTACACTGTGGAATTAATAGAGTCTTGGATTATGTAGGACTATTTGTGTTCTGGGATAAATACATTTTGCTTTTAATTCTTGTACCTGGTTTTAATCTTTCTCATTGTCTTTTCTCACTGTCAGATGGTTCTCCATCTGCTGTTAATGTGTCTGCCCTTGCAGTACCTCTTCTAAAATTCTGCATATTGGACAATCAGATAATCAAACTTGTCATAATATTTTCTACCTGCTGTCAATAGAGATCCCAAAGGCAATACCTATGAGTAAGAAACAGTTTTATTTGTGAATAAACTATTTTGGGATTTCATACACAGGCATCTTGTTTTTCTTTTTAAGTTAAAAAAATTATTTTTAGTTTAGTTTCCTTGGCACAAATTTGCTTAAGTAAATAAAGTCAATCTTAGCAGGAAATCCACATGCATGTGAGAGTAGAAAAAGATAAAGGAAAGGAACCCTCTTTAATATTGAGATAAGTTTATCAGTGCTTCATTTTTCACATTACCCCCCCCCCCACACACACACATTGTGTTTCCTTATCTGGGTTGATTGATTTAGAGGGGGAGGGAGGGAAGGAGGGAGGGTAAAGAAGAAGAAGAAGAAGAAAGAGAGAGAGAGAGAGAAACATCAATGTGTGAGAGAAACACTGATTGGTTGCCTCTTGCATGCCCCCAACTCATGCATGTGACTGGGATCAAACCGGCAACCTTTAGGTTTGTAGGACAACACCCAACCCACTGAGCCATGGAAGTCAGGGCTCAAGATGCTTTTTATTTATTCCTTAAAACATGCTTTAATTAGCTAGGACTCCTTATAAGATCTAAATTCTTAAGCTTAATGTAATCTTTAGGTTGATGAATACTTAACCTTTAGGTCCACAGATCCCTGTAGGGTCAGGGATAGAACTGCATTTCACTATAACCAATTTCCTTGGTAATCTTGTGTATTCATTCAAAACCAATATCCTAGATGGGGTCCATAACTTTCATCAGATTGCCAAAGGGTTCTGTGCCACAGCAAAGGTTAAGAATCCCTCAGAGGCAGTCTCTGAGTTGCAGGTCATGAGCTAATATCACTGCTGCCAGAAACCACAAAGCCTTTGGGGTTTGAGCCACAGAGGTCTGATGGAGGTGTGTGGTACAGGAATTCAGTTAAATTTTTGCTATTGCAACACTATTAGGTAAATTGTCAGACCTCATTTAAGATTAGGCAGCATAAAATGGCGTCATTTTTAAGTGGCCGAAATTCTGAAATCTATTGAGAAAATAAACTAGAAGTATAATTTCTTAGTCATTGTCAAAAAAATTTTGTATCACAATCTCAAAAATTACTTTCAAACATTTTTTAAAACTCAAAATATACATTTACACCATACTTCAGTCTATAAAAACGGAAACAATTTTCTTACATCTGTGTATTCTATTTTATTTTTTAAAAGCTCCTAGCTGTGACCTTCTAAAAGTGATTTCACAACCCACAGTAGTAGGTTCATGACTTGCAACTTAGAAAACACTTCATGATACAGAGCCAAAAAGATAAGATTGTGAAATATATTTAAAATAGTTGTAAGTCCTGTACTTCAAACAAGGTCTCTTAGGAATCCAAACTTGCCTCTCTATAAAAGCATTTTAGAGAGGCGGGTACATGCTTATACTGTGGGTTTAGTCATTAAGATGCTTGTGCCAAGTCCTTTACGTTCATTTTATTTATTAAGGATTTTGGACTTCATCCTAGATCAGTGGAAGGGTAGCCACTTAAAGGATTTGGGGCAGGGAGTAGTTACATAAATTAGATTTGCATTTTAAAAAGAGATCTTTGAGAACAGTTTGAAAGAGGGTAGTGGGTATGGGATGACTAGTTAGAAAGGCACCACATTAGCTATAACATGTTAGCTAGGGTAGGCAATAGAGATTGAGTTATGTATGAATTCTGTTGATATTTAAGAGAGAAAAACAGCAGAACTTAGTAATGGAAGTAATGGATTGTATGGAAAGACTGTGTCCGGGAGATTAGGATATAGAAACCTCAAGTACAGATTAGGGAGAAGATTGGCTGGCTGTAAAGGGGTATAAGAATAAGGGCAATAATAGGATGTGGCATTCAAAGTGGATTAGTTTGTTTTAATGAAAAAAACTTGTGATGGGAAGAATCCAGTGAAAAGAAGAGGGTGAATGGGCCAGTAGCCAAACTCTATAAGATTTCTGAGAAGGTGGAAACCAATGGTATCCAGACTTAGTAAGATTGGCCTACATAAAAGAAAACAAAATCTTTAAAATTATTTTTAATAATTATTAATTAATAGTACATACATGTCGAATTCTACAAGAGCACAGAGGTGAAGTATCTTCTGTTCTCCAGCCACTGAGTTCCACATCCTGTGGACAACTAATGTTAATGTATTTGTGGATCTTCCAAGAGATTTTACACACATGCAAACAGAATACTCTTTTACACAAAACATAGCCCATTATATCCACATTCTGCACCCTTTTTTTTTCCCCACTTACTATATCTTGAAGTTGTTTCTCAATCAGTACAAAAAAACTTAGTTCTTCTCTAGGGCTGTACATGGTATTTCTTGTAAGTACCATTATTTATTTAACTAGTTCCCTATTCAATGGACACTTAGGTTGTTGCCATTCTTTTGATAGTGCCTATGTCTTAAAATGAAAAAAACTAACTAGAAAAATGTAAACCCGTAGTTAGGTCCTGTATATTTGACAATAGGAGAAGTTAAGGCACCCAGATGTTCTGGGTTTAGAAAGCTAGGTGGCCCATTTGGGGGCAGCCAATGGAAATTGAATATTATTTAGGTTAGACCTCCTCCCAGGGCCAAACTGGAATTACAACTAAAATACAGAACAATCAACCTGAATGTTTAGGTTAAAAGAGCTGATACAAGGAAGCTTAGTTGATCAAATTGAAACCACAAAAGTTGGCATTCATGCTACCTGTCACTACCAGACCAGTAAGTAGAGACAAGGATTGAATCTTTATGGGCACTTTCTTCAGATGGCCAGTGATCCGAGATGACAGTGGCTGCTTGCCTACCCTCAAAAACTGTCTTAACATCCCTTTTCAACCCAACCTTTTTATGAGGAGAAGAAAGGGTGGGTATGGGTTCCTAAAAACGGTTAATTGGATAGAAAGGTAGGTAAGAGGTTTGGAGAAAAGGTTAATTGGTAAGAGCGGCAGTCTAGCAGTGATTTTGCTAGTACTTCTTTATCTGTTGATCAACAATTCTTTATCTGCATCACCAGTGATCCCTACCTGGAACACAGTGGCTCAGATACTATCTCCCTGGCTTGCAGACCCCCTAGGGAACAAAGGATTGAATTGTTCCTGGAGTCCCATGGTCATGCATTCCAGTTCCTGGAATAAGAGCTCTCCACATGCATTAGTCTCTTAAGCCTATCAACTAAAGCTAAAATCTTTAACTCTTGAGTTCCCCTATCAAAGTGAGTAGTGATTATACCTCACCTAAGGAAGTCTGGCCAGGCCAGTAAACCAGATGGGGGAGAGGAGTCACTGGACCAGAGTCAGGGACAACAGCCAGGAAAATTCCTGAAACTGCATGTTTTTGTCATTTGAAAGTCACTTTCAGAAGACCCCTTTAAGAGAGAAGAATTAAGACTATTTTTGGTAGCCTCAAATTGGGACCCTCATTCAAGGTTAAATGGATCTAGCCCATCTGGAGGGCAAGAAACCCTCTTTGAAGAAAAGACTGTTTGAGTTCAGAAACTCTTGAAGACATTACTGCCTACTTTCCAAAGAATTTGTTTTCTACCATTCTCTTTCAGTAGTAGAATTTGTCATTTTAATCTAAAATAGAAAAATTGATTAAGTTATAAAGTTGTTTGCAGAGTGACTTAAGACACTTTCAAGTAGTTACAGTTTTTTTCAAGAACTTCAGTGTGTCCGTGCTGCTACACTGTTGGTTGCTGTGAGCCAAAGTATAAGATACAAATTCTCAAACAGTGCACAGGTGCTAGAGGAAGCTTGAGGTGGGAGAGCTAACTTTTGGTTAGAGTTGTTTAAGAGGGCTTCTTGAGTATCAAAAAATGAAGACTTTGCTTGTCCCCTTGTTTGGATTTTTTGCATATATCCCTTCAGATGGTTTTTCTGTTTCCCTGACAACCATCTAAGTTCACATAAGTGTCTCTTAACCTGTTTTTTTTTTAATTTAATAACTATTGAGAAGGTGAAAACCATAAATTCTCTTCCTAGAAAGATGTACAGACTTTTGCATGCAATTTTAAGGAATTCATGTACTCCCTTAAGCATTAGGCCTTAGATTAACAACCTTTGGTTTATTATATCAAACTTTTGTCCCTCCCATCTTTCATTGTCTTCTTCACTATATCAGTCTGCCACAGCCAGGTAGCCTGTTAAAATATAGCCTATATGTTACAACACTTCAATGATTCCTCAATGCTTGCTAGTTAATATAAAGGCCAATTATTTAAGAACATTTGATGTCCTCTACTCTTGGAAATGTGACTGAATGGATGTGACAGGGTCACACAGCTGTTTTGTAACACCAGACTGAACCAAATATTCCTGACTTGGCAGTACTAACATGGGGATGTACTACCATAGCATGTTCTGCGATTGGGTTTTATTACATATTTCTAAACCAAGAGTAGTTTGTGGTCTCTAAAAAGATATTTTGATGGCCCTAGCCGGGTAGTTCAGTTGGTTAGAGCATCATCCTAATATGCCAAGGTTGCTAGTTTGATCCCTCCACTCAGGGCACATACAAGAATCAACCAATGAATTCATAAATAAATGGAACAACAAATTGATATTTCTCCCTCCCTTCCTTTCTTCTCTAAAATCAATTCAACAGAAAGTATTTGTTAACAGCCTCTTTCCTTTTGTAGTTATATACACTTTTAAGAGTAAAAAACAAAGTTAATTTCCGCTAAATGTATAACTTTGCACTCCAAATTGTATTGTTGAAACCAAATATATTGCTAGCTAATATGTAGTTCCCTACATGCAAAGAACTCTGAAAAGAATATCGGACAGCCTTGACCAGTGTGGTTCAGTTGGTTGGGCGTCATGCTGCAAAGAGAAAGGTTGCTGGTTCGACTCCTGGTCAGGGCACATGCCTGGGTTGTGGGTTCAGCCCTTTCTGGGCACAACCGTCAATGTTTCTCTCTCACATAAATGTTTTCCTCTCTTTCTCCCTCCTTTCCCCTCTCTCTAAAAATAAATAAATGAAGTTGTTTAAAAAAGAACATTGGGCTAAAGTATATATATATATATATATATTATACAGGGGTGAGCAAAATAGGTATGTAATTGTGAGTACACAAAGCACTGTTTATTCTTGTATTATTATTTATTAATTGTAGTATTTATTTGTATTACAGTTTTAAACCTACTTTTGCCCTGTATATGTATGACTGATTCACTACATCTTAAAACTACATGCTGCAGCATGGATGAACCTTGAATACATTAGGCTAAGGGAAAGAAACCAGACACAAAAGGTCATATTGTATGATTTGATTTATACGAAATGTCTAGAATAAGAACAGGTTTGTGGCCAGTGGCTGGGGGAAAGGCAGATGGGTGGTAACTACCTAATGGGTACAGAATTTTTTTTTTTTTTTTTTTTTTTTTTTTTTTTTTTTTTTTACCCAAAGAGATGTTTTATTCTGACAGGGAGGTAGCATTTTCCATATTTTTTCTTTTTTAATAATTTTTAAATTTTTCTGTTACAGTTGACATACATTATTATATTAGTTTCAGCTAATGAGTACAGAATTTTATTTTGGAGTGTTGAAGGTGGAAGTGCATAGAGATAGTGGTCGCACAATGTTGTGAATGTACTAAAGGGCACTGAGTTGTTCTTTTTTAAATTGATTAATTTTATATTATGTGAATTTTACCTCAATTTAAAAAGTGGAGTTAGCATCAGTGATAATAGTCATGTTCTTGGCAGAATTACATATACATTGCGACTTGCCTCTATATTGCTTTCATTTTCTGTTTGGCTTAGAAATTGGATTTTCCTTTTTTTTAATTTTTATTTATTTTATTTAGTGACACCAATTTACAAGGTTCTCTTTCCTTTTTATAGGTGCAAATTAAATACAATTACATAGAAATAACTATAACTCATCATCTCAATGCTCTAAATGCAACTGCAGTTAACATTTCATTGTATATTTTATTCTTTTTCCAAATGAAATGCTTTTATTAAAAAAATTTTTTATTGTTGCTCAATTACAATTGTCCCAATTCCCTCCCTCCCCCCTCTCACCTGCCCTATCTTCCTCGCTGCTCCCACAGTCAGTCCCCACCCACCCCATTGTCTCTGCCCACATTTTCTTATACATGTTCCTTGACTTGACCCTTCCCATTCTTTCCCTCATTATCCCCCCTCCCTGCCTCCTGATCATTGTCAGTTTGTTCTTTATTTCCATGTCTCTGGTTCTGTTTTGCTCATTTGTTTGCTTGTTGATTAGGTTCCACCGCTTATAGGTGAGATCATATGGCATTTGTCTTCCACCACCTGGCTTATTTCACTTAGCATAATGTTCTCTAGTTCCATTAAGTTTTTTGAGGAATTCCATACTGTTTTCCACAGTGGCTGCACCAGTCTGCATTCCTACCAACAGTGCACTAGGGTTACCTTCTCTACAGCCTCACCAGCATTTGTTGTTGATTTGTTAATGCTGGCCATTCTGACCAGTGTGAAGTGGTATCTCATTGTCATTTTAATTTGCATCTCTCTGATGGCTCTTGATGTTGAGCATTCTTTCATATGTCTTTGGGCCCTCTGTATGTCCTCCTTGCAGAAGTATCTGTTCAGGTCCTTTGCCCATTTTTTAATTGGATTGTTTTTCTTCCTGGTGTGGAGTCTTGTGAATTCATTACATATTTTGGTGATCGATGTCCAAGGTATCATTGGTAAACATGTTTCCCCATATGGTAGGTTATCTTTTAATTTTGTTGATTTTTTAAAAAGATTTTATTTATTTATTTTAGAGAGAAGGGAAGGGAAGGAGAAAGAGAGAAACATGTGTGGTTGCCTCTTGCACAACCCCACTGGGGACCTGGCCTGCAACTCAGGCATGTACCCTGACTGGGAATTGAACTAGCGACCCTTTGGTTCACAGGCCGGCACTCAATCCACTGAGCCACACCAGCCAGGGCCATTTAGCAGTCTTAATGTTGAGATCCAGGGCATTCTTGGTATCTGTCTTAAAGAGCATCATCATAAAATAACTCTGTTTTCTTCTTTCCTGTGTTAGGATATGTTACATGAAACAACATGAACAATTAGAAGGCAAGTATTAGGGATATGGTATTGAATGAATAGTGCATTTAAAAAGAAAAGGAAGCACCTGTGTAGAAGCTGCAACAACTGATCCAACTAGAGGATGTAGAAAACCTTCTTGGTCATACTAATTTTAGGCCTCCTCCAGAGACCCTGGTTGTTTTATAGAAGCAGTCTTACAAGATCCTTACTTCTTTCACTTCCAGCCAAAATACACATATTTCACTAGGCTTCTATGAAAAATCTCATGTTAAAATGTAGGTGTTTGCCAAACAAATTTCAACAAATGGTACTGGAGCACCTGCTATCCACAGAGTACAAAGACCCCTTTCTCACACCATATACAAAAATTAACTCAAGTGGTTTAGATCCCTAAATGTAAGAGCTAAAACTCTTGGAAAATACAAAAGTGAGTCTTCATGACCTTGGATTAGGCAAAGCCTTCTTAGATATGATACCAAAAACTTGGGTGACCAAAAAATAAATAAAGATGGACATCATTGAAATTACAAACTTCTGCTTCAGTAGAAGAGTGCTTTATCAAGAGAGTGAAAAAGTCAATAGGATGCAAGAAAATAATTATAAATAATTTATATGATGAGGGACTAATGCCTAGAATTCATAAGTAACTCTTACAACTCAATAAAGACAAAACCCAGTTTTTAAAAGGGTAAAAGGATCTGAATAGACATTTCTGCAAAGACGATATAAATGGCCAGTCAGCATGTGAAAAGATGCTTAACATCATTTGTTTTCAGGAAATGCAAATCAAAACCATTGGGGTTTGGCAGTGATTTGGAGAAATTGGAAGGAACTGTAATTCACTGCTCGTAGAATGTAAAATGACACAGGTGCTTTGGAAAAGTTTTTTTGGTTCCTCAAAAGATTGAATATAGAGGTACTGTATGACCCTGCAAGCTATATATTCTGCTGTTAGCTATATATCCATGAGAAAGGAAAACATACCCACACTGAAATTTGTACACAGAAATAATGCTTATAGCAGTATATTCATAACAGCCATGAATTAGAAACAATCCACTTGTCCATCAACTGATGAATGGCTATACAAAATATGATATATACATACAACACAATATTATTCAGCAATAAAAACGAATGAAGTTCTGATGCATGCTACAACATGGGTGAAATTTGAAAACATGGTTCTATTTATGTGAAATATCCAAAATAGACAAATCTGTAGAGACAGCAAATTAATGGTTGCCTAGGGCTGGGGAATTGGGGAATGACTGCTAGTGGGTATATGGGGTTACTTTTGGGTGATGATTTAAATGTTCTAAAATTGTGATAATGGTTACATAATTTCTTTAAAAGGTTTTATTTGTATTTCTTTTTAGAAAGAAGGGAAGGAAGGGAGAAAGAGAGGGAGAGAAACACCGATGTGCAAGAGAAACATCAATTGGTTGCCTCCTGCACATCCCCAACTGGAGACCTGGCCTGCAACCCAGGCATGTGCCCTGACAGGGAATCAAACTGACGACCTTTAAGTTCACAGCTGGTTCTCAGTCCACAGAGCCATACTAGCCAGAGCCAGTTACATAATTTGTAACATACTAATCATCATTGAATGTGTTAATTATATTGTGTGAATTATATCTCAATAAAGGTATTATATTAAATGTAGGCCTTTTACCTTATATTTACCTTTTATCATACTTCTTCAATGCTGAGATATACTTTTTTAAACTTTTCAAAGCTTTTTGAAATCAGAATGTATATTTTAATTGGTATATACAGTTAATGGGTTGAAATGGTTTTCCATTTAGCCTCAAAAACTGTTAGAATCCAAGAAATATACTTCCTAAAGTGTTATTTTGCAAAATTCTTTCAACCTAAGTTCAACAGTGTTTGGAGGAAATTGATTTTTATTGGTGATGTTAGTCCTCACCTTTTAAAAAATAACTTAAAGGTAGGGCGGGGGGGGAATATCTGTTAGAGAACTTAGTGCAGTAAATGTAATAACAGACTTCCTGAGGTCCAAAGCCAACCCTTGGCTGCTACAGACCTATTCTTTTTGGAATTAATACACCTCTTAAGCTTGCATCTTTTAACTCCTTAAAGGCTACATATATATTCTGACTCTGGTAGGTTTTACAAAGAATTCTTAGGCTTATCACTCCTGACTTTCAAATAAGAATATTATATTTGCATCTTCCATTTAAGGATGAAAGGCTAATTTCGAAATCCATACTCTTATTTTAGCTGGTAAAATTCAAAGATCGGATGCTTAAATGAGTAAAATTCCAGTGTTTATTGGCTGTAGCAAAGAAGTAGTTCCAACCATAACTAATGCACTTAGTTGGAGGAATATCTCTTGGTTTCCAACTACCCTGGAGATCTGCCCTACTGGTAAGCAATTCTTCATTAAGTGGGTGCTATTTCCCATCTGGAAACTGGTTTGCGGGGTGAGAAGGAAAAAGTAGTCTAACTTAAGAAAGAAAATGGTAGTGGTGCTTAGGAGACTCATGTCTTAGACAAAGTTAAATCTGAGGTGCTTTATTTTAATGGTACACATGGATTAGAATCAGAAAGGTTTCAAGGAACCAATACTCATCTCTCTTACTTAGGGGCTTCAGGGTTTTTCATTTCTGGGCTCCCCTAATGTCTGCTTCATTTGGCATTTCTAATACACTTTTAATACTTTTAGTTTCTTCATAACCTCAATTTACACATGCCTCTTAATTGCTGCCTGATGACTTTTTGGGTCAGTTGATTATTTTCCCAATTCTAATTCTAAGAGAAGAAAGAATCTGATTAGTTCAGCCTCTCTTTACCAGTCAGGAGGTACAAGTCATCAAATGTTGGCTAGCCTATGGGTCAACTAGAATGTGGGCCTGTCCCAGAAGTTGCCAGACAGTGGGCAATTTAGGGATAGTAGCAACTGAGGGAGAGGTAGTTATCCTCTCATTACTTGCTATTCCTTAGTGTACCTTCACTATGAGGAATTTAGGCTTCATAAGACCAAGTCTTATATCTGTCTTGGTGAGCATCTCTCTTTTGCCTAAAACAGCATCTGAAATGTGATTGAGGTGCCTGGGCTCAAAATGTGACCTTGATTTCAGTAGCCTTCAGATTTAGATGGATGAATAAGCTTATCTAATGACTTGCTTAATGCTGTGTGCCTGTGGTGATAATGCCTACCAACCCTCCTCCAATTAAGATACTGTTTATAACTCTGTATGATAAGTGAATATTTATGCACCGAATGAAAGAAACCGACTTTTTCATCTTTTAAAAAACAAGCAAACAAATGCCAAAACACTTCCCTGGAAGCAGTGTTTATTTCTATGTAGATCACTCTGGTTTATATATATTCTCATTAAATATAACATGCTCTCCTTTATCACTGTCATAGATGGGAATGCTGGCCTTTTTTCCCCTCGGTATGTATAATTATATAATTTACATAGAAATTATCCTTTATGATTCAGGAAGTGCATTAGTGCTAATCTTTGGGGTTTTTGATCAGTTGATTTGGGGTTTTTTTGGTCAAGAGTCGTTGAACAGCAGTTAGAATGTGCACTGAGACCATCTATTCCAAATCCTCCATTTTATGGCCTTGAGTTTCAGTTTGGCAAAATTCAGAGAAAACATTCCCAGTGGGAGACTGCAGCTGGGGAGGGGGTGGTGCCAGCAGCAGCTTGTAAGGCTGTAAGGAGAAAATCAGAAGAGCTGACTCTTATTTCCTACTGGAGAAAAGGATACAGCTTTTGGTGACAAGCTGCATTCTTTAGCAATGACTTTATTTTTCCTTCACCACAAACCAGACTTGTACTATTTCCAGCCTCAGCACATTAATTTCTGAAATCATATTCCCTAAATTTGTTCCAACTTTTAATGCAGTACCTTTCAGATAGACACATTTACTCTTTGATCTTTCTTTCTTGGCTTGTAAACTCCCTAAGATTGGGGCTCATTATATTTTTCACAACATTCATCATTTTATAGATGCTTCATTATATGTTAACAAGCAACTGGAATGCTGCAGAGGTTTTTCTCATGAGAAGGTCAGATCTTGCTCTTTTGTATGACTGACCCTGTCTTTTTCCTTTGCTCTGCCTCAGCCTATTTTGTAATCTTTTGTTCCTTTATTGTTTCACCCCCTTCCATGATGCTGCATTTCTTTTCCTAACACGTATTTTATAATAATTTTAAATTTTTATTTAAGGTAAATGGATACTCTTGTTGTTTGCATGGCGAATTAAAGAAAGGATTAAGAAGGGAAGATGTTTAATTTTATTTAAAACATTGTAGCTTCTCTTATTGTAAATTCTCAAAATTTAAATTCACAGAGCAAAAGCATGTGTGTTTTCTATCAACACTGTGGAAATGATAGATAAGATTATAAGACATTTAAGTAGTTGATAAAGGAAAGGGGAAGAAATCGGAATCAAGAAGAATGAGATGTCTACCTTGGATGACTAGTGATGTCGTGAAAGGAAGGCTAGGCATTGAACCCTTCTTGGTAGGTACTTTACTTACATTTCCTTAGTTACTCTTCGTAGCACTCTTTGAAGACAGGTATTCTGTTCATTTTTCTGGTGAGGAACTTTATGCTTAGAGGTATTATAGTTACCTACCTGGTAAATGCCAGAGCTGAAATTCCATGAAATGTCTCTGCTCTTTCCACTATATTTCTCTGTTGTTAACCTAAATAGCGGGCATAGATTTTCTGAGTTTAGGATGGATTGTAGAAGTAGAAAGAGGTAATTAGTTTGGTTTTAGTCATCTTAAAGTTCCTGTGGGATAGATAGGCAGAAATTTGAAAGAGGCAGAATCTTGGTTATAATTTATATGAAGTTTTCCTTCTTCGTTTTATTGTGGCTTAATCCAGAGCATTAGCAGTTTTTTCATAGCATGTTTCCAAAATCCTGATATGACTACATGACGTGAATTACAGGAACACAGTAAGTGCTTTGGTTTAAATCATTTAGTTATCCAGTAGTGTTTATTGAGTTCCTACTGTGTCAGATACTGTGCTGAGTATATAGTATACATTGGTAAGCAAACAGACACAGTCCCTACCTTTATCAAGCTTATAGTTTACTTGCAAGGAAATACATTAATCAAATAATTACACAGATAATCACACACCTTTTTAACCCAAACACAAAATACCTCATGAATTATATTCATGGATATAGTGATGAGGGCAACCAACTGAACCACCCTTGAAGGTGCTAACATTTATAAACTGATTTATAGTATTCCTTTTTGTACTAAGTGCCCTTGTACTGTGGAAATGATTAATTTTTAAACATTATTTTGCCCTGGCCCATGTGACTCAGTTGGAATGTTTTCCCATAACCAAAGTGTTATGGGTTTGATTCCCAGTCAGGGCACTTATCTAGGTTGTGTATCTGATCTCCAGTCTGCGCATACCAGAGGCAACCAATCAGTGTTTCTCTCCCCCTTCCTCTAGCCCTTCCTCATTCTGCAAAAGCAACGGGAAAAAAGGTCCTCAGGTGAGGATTAAAAAAAATAAAACATTATTTTGCACAGGTCTTCAAAATCATATTTAGATTCTTATTTGGGGGCAGTGGTGGAGGTGTAGGTATCATTATTTTCAATCATTCTTATAGAAATATACTTAGCAAAACAAAAACAACTCTATAACCCCAATGTTATGGCATGTGCACTAACTTTATTAGGTATTTAACAATTAGCAGGGGGTTCCAGGAAATGTAAAGAAACCCTGAAATGAGCCCTGGCTGGTGTAGTTTAGTGGATTGAGCGTGGGCCTGAAATCCTAAAGGGTCACTGGTTTGATTCCCAGTCAGGGTGCACATGCCTGGGTTGCGGGCCAGGTCCCCGGTGTGGGTATGCAAGAGGCAACCACACATTGATGTTTCTCTTTCTCTCTTTCTCCCTCCCTTCCCCTCTCTTTAAAAACAAATAAATAAAAATCTTAAAAAAAAAATTAATCACTTTTTTTAAAAAAAGAAACCCTGAAATGAAAACAGACACTAGAGTAAGTTAATGGGTGACTATTTAGCATTTGCAGGTGACATTTTTAGTAGACAATTTATTCATCTATCCATTCAGTAAGGAGCAAAAACAGAAAATTACTGTGGATCTTAACAGTTTGTTAGGGAAGACTAACATTCAAATTATAACTATGTAAACATAAAATTACATCCATGACAAAAGCTGTGAAGGAAAGTAACTTGGTGTGTAAGAACCTATAATAGAGGAGAATGGTTAGTTAGGAAAGATTTCTGAGAAAGTGGAAGTTGTTCAGCTGAGCTCTGAAGGAAGAAAAGGAGGTATTTAAGCAGAGTGGTGATGGAGGAGCGTGTTTCATGCATTGTTCTTTAAAGGATCTGAAAGAAGGCCAGACAGCAACAAATGAATTGTTAGATGAGGAAAAAATAGATAGGTAGGTTACCAGACTTTGGAGGTTTGTTAAGGACTTTGGCCTCTATCCTAACAGCAGTGGGAAGCTAATTGAAAGAGTTTTAAGATGTGTGTGACAAAGGTATAGGGTTGGATTTTTTTTTAAAGGATTGCTCTAACTTGTAGGTAGATAACAAATTAAGATTTTGTAGCTAATATTGTACACTAGGGAAGAAATGGGAGCTTAGACCAGAGTATTAGCAATAGACATGGAAAGAAAAGAACAGATTCTGTCAGTATTTCAATAGAACATTTACTAGAACTTGGCGGTGTGTTGAATGTGGTAGGATAAGGGAGATGGAAGTACCACAGATGTCTCTATATTACAGAACTAGAAAAAAAGTGTCATTCATTGAGACAGTGAAGCTTTAAAGAGGACCAGATTTTGGAGGGAAGTTGATGTTTTGAGGTACTTTTGGGACACTGAATTGGAACTGTCAAATAGAGCCTAGAGTTTTAAAAGGCAGATTTAGACTGGAATACATATTTGTGAATCATTTATATGTAGTTGGTAATTTTAGCTACTAACATGGACATAGTTATTAAGGGAAGAGAATTGGACAGAAGAAGCCAGGACAAAAGCAGTCACATTTGTGATTCCAAATAGTCACATTCTGAGGAATTGGGATTAGGGTTTCAACATAGGGAATTTGGGAGACAATTTAGCCCATAACAACATCTCTATCCAAAGGTGTTTTTGTGTATGCTATATAAAAAGTGTTCAGAATATTAGTTTCTTAAGGGTCTTTTTAAATTTACTTTAAGAAAAGGAGTAAAACACAAGTACTTTGTAACTACTGTTGTCACAATACTCCTTTTTCCAAGGGGCATTTCTAATGAACGTCTCTATGTAGACTATTTGAAAACAAAGGGAGTCAGTACAGGGGGTATTCCTCATTATGAACATTATCTAAATCTTCATCAGTTCCATAGAAGGACTCATGGGACTCAGCATATACAGTGGACCTCGGTTCTTTAATTTGTTCCAAAGGGCTGTTCAAGAACCAAACTGTTCGAGATGGGAGACGTTCAAGAACTGAGATTGACTATATAATTGATATCATAGCTATGATTTATTATGGCAAAGAATACAAATCAAAATCAGCAAAGGGAAAAGGTGCATGTGTTCGTAGCAAACAGGCACAAGCTTCTGAGAGTCCTCTCCTAGTGGTGTCTAACAGAATGCACTTAATTCCTCCAGCGTTGAATGGTACCAGTATGTGTAAACAGTTGTCTACCAGAGAAACCCAAGATCCTGACTAGGCACTAACTGCCTAGCACATACCAAAATTCTAGACTCCCAGAAGGAAAGCGGGTATTCAGCATAAATCATATTATTTACGCAGAGTTTAGGCACAGTGAGCCATCAGTTAGGGAATGATGAGAACCATCCTGGGATCTAAATCTTAAAAAATTATAGCTTTTATATCCCTAAGATTCCATTTTGCCACCTAGAAAATACCATTGGATCTCTAGTTACTAAGCAATAACTCATATATCAGGCCATTTTTAACAGATATGCTGGCAATTAAAACGAAGTGCGTGTGGTAAGAAGGGTGAGGCAACATTCATCTTTAAAATATCAGGAGTTCTTAGTCATTTTCTTCCCCCTATGGCTTTCTGAAAAGTTGCATGTAAACTGAAATTAGAATGTTAAATCATTTAAAATATCTAGGTGGTACTTAGAGGGTTTCTTTGGTTTAAGAAAAAAACCCAAATAAGAAAATGCATCCATAATGAGAATAATTAAAAGATAGGGTTTCAATTTTAATATCTATTAGTAAGTTTCTTCATAAATTAGAGCTTTCCTTTTCTGTTGTGCTTTCTGTGTTGTCTTTACACAAAAGTGAACCATAAGACCAAAGAAATTTAGCTGCTTAAAAAGCACATGCATAGATACTACTTGTAAACAATTTAGTTCTTTTTGTTCGTAGTAAATGTGTTCAAGGATTTTGGAGTCTTTTTTTTTTTTTGAGTCCTTTATTACCCATAGTCTTATTTATACCAGTTGTTCCAGTGTGACTTCATATGCGTCATATCCTGGTGTGGATGGCAGCTCATCAAAACTGGTCAGCCGGACTAGGACTGAGAGTCAGGAAGGTAGTTTAGGCTGGAAATGGTAATCCACATATTGAAAAACTCACAGCTGGCAGGGGTCATAATGGAGGCCAAAATGTTTTCTTGTATTCAGGGACTAGAGCAATTAGCTTAAAGTCTGCAAACCAGTCATTTGATGATGGGGAGAAAACTAAGGGTTAGTTAGAATAACTTACAAATGTTGACATTTGCAAAGCTCATTGATGTTATCTTATATACAAATGTGTCATCACCCTCTAAAATGCTGCTAATATTTCCTGTACTCAAAGATACGAACCTATGTGGCTCAAGTCACCACAGTAAATAACAGAGACTCTACTCTTTTAAATTGTCAGAGTGAAAAACCTATATTCTTAGATAAAATTGTGTTCCTTTGATTCCTAGGATTCTGCCAAGGTACCCCAGGTAAGGGGTGAGGTGGGGATGGGGATGCTCATCCCCTCTAGTTGACGGTTCCATCCCAGCTCCATTCTACCAGAGTTAAGATTCCTTTGAACAAAATTGTTTTGATGCTTATAAAACCCAGTGAAATAGTAGACTATGTTACCTCTTCAGACCAGTTAGTTTATGAAAGAGGCACTGGAGAATAGAAATTCCCAAAGTGAGCACACTGTCCTCTAGTGTTCTTGCTTAGGTAGGAGCAGAATTTGACCTTCCCCCAACCATACAGTAAGAACTGCCTGAAGTAGCGCACAGGGTTCTAATCGAAGGACAGAGAAGGTATAGCTAGACTTTAGAGTTTATTTTTCTACCAGTAATAGAATCTGTTTTTACAGGGGCAGTTTGTAGATGGATTTGATGTTCTTTGAAATTCTTAAATTCGAGATGTTACTGAAATTATAAAACCTTTATTGCAGGTGAAAAACCTTTACAGAACCATTTACTAGAAATGCCTTATTTTGACGGCTTCCTTGAAATGTCATTTCAATGTACTGTTCTTCAAAGTGATGTAAATGGACAAAATCCAAATCATTTAACTTATGAATCTTCATGCTATCCAGCAACCAAACATAGTGTAGTAGAAACTACTGACTTAAAGGGAGACCAAAATTTTAATTTCAACATTGTTGGTAATTATGTGACTCAAGGTGGGCAAGCTTGAGTCGATAAAAAGGGAGAGTTGGTCTTAGAGGAACTCTGAGATTCTTTTTTGAAAAGTGCTTACCTCTGTCTGCCTATTTGTTTGTTTGTTTGTTTATTTATTTATTGGGGAAGAAAGAGAGAAAGGGAATCCGTCTGTTGTTTCACTTATCTGTGCATTCATTTGGTTGATTCTTGTATGTGCCAGACCAGGAATCGAACACACAACCTTGGAGTATCCAGATGATATTCTAACCACCTTAGCTGCCCGGCCAGGGCCCATTTCTTTTTTTTTTTTTTTTAATTAAATTTTATTTATTTGAGTTTCAGCTTCATTGAGGTATGATTGACATAAAAAAATTGTAAATCCAATTCATTTCTCAAAGTAAATATTGGGGTACTGTTTTATAGTCATATAATATTAGAACTGTGATAATGCTATTTGAAAAGCCTTTATATGTTTGTTTCATGTGGTACCAGAGACACTTAGGATTCCTTTTTAATTCTTACAGTGGTCTTCATACTTTACACATGAAGAAACTGGGGCTTATAGAGGTTAAACTTGGTCAAGGTCTTAAAGCTAATAAGTCACAGAACAAGGTCAGTCTTTTTGACCCTGAACCATGAAACTTTTCTGCATTGAAAGTTTGTTGCTATAAAACCTCGAAGGGGTGACTAGCTAAACCAGAGATGCAATGGCTATATTTATGGTCATTAACAACTAAAGTTACTTTTATATACACTGCAAAGCCTAGTAAACAGTTATTTTTCTAGTGCATAAAATAGGGCTTTATATACATGTTGCATATAAAATGTTCTCTGAGTTTGAGCTACAAACCAAAAATTTTTATATATGTACAAAGCTTATTTAAAAGAATATACTCATTTTTTAAAAAAATTCTGTTTATAAAACAAACATTGCCTGTTGTCATAGTGTAGATATACAGGGCTGAGAGAAAGTTTTCAAGCTCTACCAGAGAAATGCAATCATTTTGGTACTTACCTTCTGTGAAAGCTAGAACAATTGACCGTTTTCTTACATGATGATTGCACATGTAACAGACGTTCCCTGTATTCTGTATAATTTTGCTAATTCTCTTCTAGGTAGACAATACCTATATAATTCAGCTGAGGCTAGAGGCAGAGTCTATCAATATTGGGTGTCAGGGCTTCATTCATGTCAGTAAACTACTGGACAGGTAGAAGTTATATCAATAGACCTGCAGGGAATGGTAGAGGAAATAATAAGAGCAAAGACATATGGAAAAGCATGGAACTTACAGAAAACAGCTAGTTTGGCTACAATAATAGATATAGCTCTTTGAATGCAATAGTAATGGTTGTAATAACTACCATTTGTAGAGTTTCTCCAATTCCAAGGTTCACCAGCTTTCTCATTTAAGGTTTATAACAATACTATAAGTAAGGTAGGATCTAATCCAGATAGGTTAAATAGCTTAAATATGGTCACTCTGTTAAGTGGCAGAGAAGTAGCTTAAGCCCAAGGTTGTCAGGACCCAAGAGCCATTCTTAATAGTATGAGGTCATCTTTGTATGTAATATATGTGAAATAAATATTTGGATGAAGAAAATAGTTTTAATAAGCATTCACATGCTGGGTTATTATGTCCTAAATGATAAAAGTATGAAAGTACTTCAAGTAAGTATTAATGAATTTATATGGAAATTTATAAAACATGAAACTTTGAACTACTAGTAATTTACTTGTACCAGAGAATACACTCTTAATTGTTTGATAACAGATTTACACTTGTTCTGAATCTCAGAGAAAAGGAATGTTTGAAGTCTTACATTGAACTGTCTTTGACAAGAAACTCGGTAACTGTCAGAAATGGGGTGTATAAGGATAAGGCTAATTTAAAGGGACATAATGGTATCTTTAGGTGATATTGTGGTGAAGTTTCTTTCTCCTAACATATCTGTCTGAGACGTTCCCTTAAAATTTCTCTTTGGAAAGGATATACATGTTTATACTTGCACCTTTATAAATTCTCAAGGTGGATGCTCTCTCATTTATTTTATTTTGAACTACAGAAGCCATTAGCTCAAAACAGCCTCAGTTGATACTAGCTCTGGGTGATTATAGAGGTCATTTCACAGAATTTTTTTTAAAGCTTAACACAAATTTAGCAGTTACTCCTGGAGGCAAAGTCTCATAGTTGCACATGTTGGCTGATACTGTAAACAAATGCTTAAATTGTAGAGATCATGAGTGATCCTACAAGATGAATGGAAATAGCATTTTCTCTAATGTAATATGAGTAAGTAGTTGTAATTTGACATTATAGTCCCGGTGACAGTTTCATACATGGATGCAAAGTGATATGTCTCAGTTTACTCAGTGGAGCTGTTCTTTGGAAAACTTACTAAGTGGGTCAAGTAGTTCTAGCCACAATGAAATTATTAGATCAGAGATGCACTATCTTACTCATACCTCATTGAGGTGTCTTCTCAAATGTCTCATCAGAGAGGTTTTTCTCTGAGCATCCTATGTAAAGTAGCAACTTCCATCACTTTAGGAACTTTATTTTTGTTTATTCTCAACTCGCCATCACCTGACACATAACATACTCAGTGAATATCTGTTGAAAGACTATATGAAGAGTAGGAATAAAATTGTTTTACAGATGTGAGTAGAAAAGCAATATGGCAATATGTCTAAATACATTTTAAACAGTAATAATATGATAAGCAGATATTTGACTATTTAATTTGTATCCCTAAAAGCTATGTATTGCATTTGGGAGGAAAAGTGGTCTCATTTTGGCTCACTCAGTTATCATATCCAAATATGTATCGAAAAACCTAAAAGGAATTTTATAAAAGTTTATTGCAACAAATTCCAGTCTTTTCAGATAAAGAATAAATTAATTTTAGGGTTGCTGTCTATATAGAAAGAAAAAATAAAATTGCTAATAAGAGTCTGTAATGGCCAGTGCTTTTTTTCCCCTCCATTTTCCATGTCTATTATTTTTTTAATTATGTTATTTATTATACTATTACATTTGTCCACCAGCACCCAGCACCCCCACTCCCTCAGGCAATCCCCACACCATTGTTCATATCCGTGGGTCATGCAGATAAGTTCTTCAGCTACTCCATTTTCTATACTGTACTTTACATCCACATGGCTATTCTGTAACTATTTATTTGTACTTCTTAATCTCCTCACCTCTTCACCCATTCTCCCACACACCCCACCATCTACCAACCATCAAAATGCTCTCTGTATCCATGTTTCTATCTCTGCTCTTCTCATTGGCTTAGTTTGTTTTTTTAGATTCAGTTGTTAATAGATATGTATTTATTGCCATTTTATTGTTCATAGTTTTGATATTCTCCTTTTTCTTAAATAAGTCCCTTTAACATTTCATATAATCATGGGTTGGTGATGATGAACTTCTTTAGTTTTTTCTTGTCAGGGAAGCTCTTTATCTGATCTTTGATTCTAAATGATATCTTTGCTGGGTAGAGCAATCTTGGCAGTAGGTCCCTACTTTTCATGACTCTTGAGAAATCAGCTGACAGTCTTATGGAATTCCCCTGTAGGTAACTAACTGTTTTTCTTGCTGCTTTTAAAGTTCTGTCTTTATCGTTAACCTTTGGCATTTTAATTATGATGTGTCTTGGAGTGGGCCTCTTTGCATCCATCTTGTTTGGAACTCTCTGTACTTCCTGGACTTGCTCATCTATTTCCTTCACCAAATTAGGGAAGTTTTCTTTCCTTATTTTTTCAAATGGATTTCCAATTTCATGCTCTTTCTTTTCTTCTGGCACACCTGTGATGTAAATGATGAAATACATTAAGTCGTCCCAGAAGCTATTTGCGCTGTCCTCGTTTTTTTATTCTTTTCTTCTTATTCTGATTGGTTGTTTTTTGCTTCCTTGTGTTCCAAATCATTAATTCGATTCTTGGTTTCATCTGCTCTACTGTTTCCCTGTAAATTGTTCTTTATTTCAATTAGTGTATCCTTCATTTCTGACGAAGGGATCTTTTTTATGCTGTTGAGGTCCTCACTAAGTTCCTGGAGCATCCTTGTAATCATTGTTTTCAACTGTACATCTGATAGATTGCTTATCTCCATTTCATTTAGTTCTTTTTCTGGAGTTTTGATCTGTTCTTTCATTTGGGCCATGTCTCTTTGTCTTCTTATTTTGGCAGCCTCCCTGTGTTTGTTTCTATATATTACGTAAAGCTGCTGTGACTCCCTGTCTTGGTAGTGTGGCCTAATATAGTAGGTGTTTTGTGGGGTCCAGTGGCACAGCCTCCCCTATCACCCAAGCTGGGTACTCAAGGTGAGACCTTCTTGTGGGCTGAGTACACCCTCCTCTTGTAGTTGAGCTTTGATTGCTATTGGCAGGTCAGTGGGAGAGATTTACCCAGGCCAGTCAGCTACAAGGGCTGGCTGTGACCACAGACCACCAATCTCTGCCCTCCGTGGAGGATCATCTGTGCAGGGGCATGGTGATGGTGCTCTGATGTGGTCTATAGTTATCCACTGGATGCACAAGCTCTGGGGTTTCCCAGGTGGTGCAGGCCAAGGTCAACCCCAACCTGTGTTCTGTCCCAGGCCACCCTGCATGAACTATTAAGCAATCTGAGATGGTTGTTATTTGTGCTGGACTTGGAGGTTCCCAGGCAAAGCCAAACTGTGATCCTAGGCTGGCTGGTGCTGGTGCCAGGCCTGGGGTCACTTAGCAAGAGTTATGAGGCCTGGGGACTAACTGAAGTCAGCTGCTTGTTTGAAAAGATCTAGGAAGTTGTGAAGTGTGAACCAAGTCCTGTCATTCATATGGAAAAGCTATGGTTAACAACTCGGTAGAACAGAGCCTCAGGGGATCTCCAGGGTAGGGCAAACAGTATATTAGCCGGGTCGATGGAGTCTCAGATATGCCACCTGCTTGCTGGCTTAATGACTTTGTAGGCAGAGGGTTCAGCAAAGGGACAGTGGCCTCTGCCCACCTTTCTGACTGCGAGAAAGCTGTTCCCTAGCTCTCACCTGATGCCAGGCACTTCAGTTCCTCCTTGTATGCCACTGGTACCTTTCAAGCTGCCACCCCCATGCTGGAGCTCAGAAGGAGTGAGTCTGAGTAAGTTTTTGTGTGTGTTCTTTAAGAGGAACTGCTTGGGACTCCAGAAGTTTCTTGTACTGACTCAATCCCCACTGGTTTTCATAGCCGGAAGTTACTGGGACCTATCTTCCTGGCACTGGAACCTGTGGGCTTTGGGACCTGGTGTTGGGCTAGAACTCCTCACTCCCAAGATATCCTTCCTGAATTTTTGTTCACCGCACGTCAGTATGAAACAAGCCCATATGTGTCTCCAGCCCTCCATCAGTCTGGATGGATCTACCAGTCTGGATGGATGCGGTTTCTTTAATTTTGTAGTGGTCAGACTTCCATTCTGCTCAATTTCTGACCATTCTGAGTGATGGTTATTCTATATTTTAGTTGTAATTTTGATGCGGTTGTGCAAGGAGGGTGAGCCTTTTGTATCTACACCTCCATCTTGACTGTAAGTTCTGGCCAATTCTAATGTAAATAATGTAATGGTATACTGAGGCCACAAAACCCCATTGTGACCTTCAGGATATTGCATACCGTTTATGAGATGAATTAATTATATTGATTTATCTATTCATGTATCAGGAATGAATATATGTCTGGGTTTTATGATCCTCATGGAGAAATATTTCACATAACATTTCATGCTGGTTTTTCAGGGAAGCTTGTTCTTGTATCCTTCAAAGTAGGTCAGATATGCTAAAGTTAAATCAGAATAAAACAGAATCTCATACCAATGTACACCAGCTCAGGCTACTTCTCCCCAGACTCCCCTTCTCCCTCCACTGAAAAATAAAAGAAACAAGGGGAAAATATAAACCCAGGAAACATATTTTTAATAAAATATCCTTTTCTCTATTTCTTAAAATTTAGGAACAAGTTCCAGTTCCTGTCTATCATCCAACACCTAGCCAGACTCGCCTAGCAACTCAGCTGACTGAAGAGGAGCAGATTAGGATAGCTCAAAGAATAGGCCTCATACAGCATCTGCCGAAAGGAGTTTATGACCCTGGAAGAGATGGATCAGAAAAAAAGATCCGAGAGTAAGTTTTAATAAATTTATACATGTTTCAGAGGTCTACCTTAAGAGATTTTCTTTTGAAAAATACTCTCCTGCATTTTATAAGTCAGATACTATAATAAGTTAATGCAAGAGAATATTTAGATATAGCAGTTTAAGAAGATTTTTTGTATAAAAATAGTTTAAAATGATGGTAAACCATTTTATATATTGCTTGTGTCCATTTGGATGAAAGTTGATGTCAGTTAAAAATGATCCATCTTTATATGAACTAGTACCAACATTGCCTCAGCTGGGAAAGCACTTTGGCAGTGTGTCAAGGACCTTCAGGTCTACTATACCCTTTGAGACAGTTAATTCTAGAGATTTATCCCAAAACGTGTACTTCATGCCAGTTCTTATAGCTTTATGCATAAAGATACTCACCATAGTTTTATTTAGTGAAAAATAACAGTACAGGTATAGTTAGGTAGTCAGTTGTGATATAGGAATACTTTGGTTGGTTATGTGGCCATAATCAGTTGGCTTATTCAAGTTAATAAATGAATAAATAAATAAATCAGACTGAAAAAAATAAATTGTTCACTAAGGGTTTTTAGTGATATGAGGAAAATCTTGTAGCAGTTTCTTGAATAATTTTATTAAGCCTGGTGAGTTAAATATAAAATTTTACTTCTGGGGAGTTTTTGTCCTTAGAATTATTATCTGAGAGCTTCTAATGAAGACAGACATACTCATTTTAGGTTGAGAGTGGTCTTGCCAATTCAAGCATGATGTAATTTACTGTGTTCATGTTTGACTGAGCCATAGCACCATTTAGTGCTAGCACTTAAGATCGTAGCCTATCTAGAATACTGACTTTTGAAACACTGCAAAATTGGGTTGCTTTTTGAACCTGAAGAAAAGTGTGGTCAACTTGAAACTGGGGTTAATGAACAGAATTCCGGCCTACAGCAGCCCAATGAATAGGCTGACATTAGTATTCTGTTTCTATATGTAGTTATTAAAATGAAAACTGTCTTACTCCTGGACTTAGACTAAAAACTCAGTTCAAGTAAACAAAGTTTATTTAGCTGGTAGTTTCCTACCTAAAGCATCACATTCTCCTTTCACTGTCTTCTACATGTATCTGTTTTACAAGCACAGTTCTGGCAGTGGACTTGATCCACGTGTGGTCCATTTCCCTTTGTTATGTTGATTGCTCTCAAACTCTACGTATTTCCACGGGAATTGAAATAAGAGATTGTGGATGGTTTAACACTTACAGGAAAAAATTTCAATTGGCTCTGGTGGTAGGATGACCATTTTTATCTGTTCAGATTAATGCTGTCTTTGTAATGAGACTTTAAAGAGTATTCTAAATGGATCACTTCTCTAAAAATGCTTTCTGATTTCTCTCCCTCACTCGCAACAGGTGTGTGATCTGTATGATGGACTTTGTTTATGGGGACCCAATTCGATTTCTGCCGTGCATGCACATCTATCATCTGGACTGTATAGATGACTGGTTGATGAGATCCTTCACGTGCCCCTCCTGCATGGAGCCAGTTGATGCAGCACTGCTTTCATCCTATGAGACAAATTGAGCCAGGATCTCTCATCTGACTTCAAGTGAACCGTCATTTTTGGTGGTTTTGATCTTTTGTCACTGAGCCCAAAGAGCCAGGGATTAGGAATTAAGATCATGCACAAAAGTTTCCTAAAGATTTCTGAATGGCTGCAGATGTTGGGGGAAAGTATGTCATATTTTAGAAACTTAGGGGGAAAAGTAGGATGGTATTTTTATGTAAAGCCTTGACCCAGTGTTTAAAAAAAGTATAATTGTATTTAGATCTTGTTATTGCTCCAGTACATAGGAATTGTGTAAAGTGTTACAGCAGCTGTACATGTTAAAACGTGTGTGTTGAAGATTAGGAAAAAGATAGTGATTGTTTTTCCTAAATGAAATAACTTTCTTCTTCCCCCCACCCAAATTCTTTTCTCAAGTTGCTGGCATTTGGGTCAAGGTTTTATTAAAAGCTACATTTTATAACACTGGCACAAAAAAAAGTAGTTTTAAGCTTGTTTGCACAGTTCTTTTTTTCCATTGGAAATGGAATTCATTGCCTTAGGTCTTTTTTAATAGTGTATTATTATCGTTGGGGCTGGCTCTATGCTTGAAAACCAGTTTATTTATAACCTGTTATGTGCTATATCTGTTTGCAGTTAGGAAATGCAGAATTCAGAGTGATCTCCTAGCTTGTAAGCAAACTGAGATGCACTATCCCTTTTCTATTAAAAAAAATGAGATAATGTGTCAAGAAACCAACTCTAATTAAGTGGGGTTTAATATTACCCTTTCCTATGTGTTTTATCTAATTATTTTGGTTAATGTGATAAAAGTGAAGGTAAATTTTAAATATTAAGATTTCTGATTTATTGAACTAGAATTATGCAATCAGGCTTATGTAAAAATGAAAGTGGCACCATGGTAAAACGGAGAAAAGTTTCTCAGTTTTAACAATTTTGATTTATTTCTTGTGACCTCCCTCCCTGTTGTCTTGAACCATAACAAAAGGATACTGCATCTCTTATTATTGTAGTGCTGAGGTTAATTGAAGTTACACAAAATGTATCTCAGTCTCTGTTCCTTGGAAAGTCCTGCTAGCTGACTGACAAGTCTGGTAAGCAAGGAGAATTAAGATAAATGTATTTCATGTTTTGCACACAAGTGCAGAATTTGTATAATCACATGACTTCATAGTTGTGATCTGAAAAAAGAAGGAATTTCTCCTTTATCTTTTTCTTGCAGTTAATGTAAGAACACTGAATCTCTAAGCTTCTGAAGTGTTAGAGGTAGAGATGGTCTAGTAAAGATGTAGTTGTAATGTTTTATCCACTTAGCATGTGTTTATTTTCCCTTATGTACTCAAAGGTGATTCATTTGTTCAGCTCAGTGATATTACAGCTAAAAAAAAATTAGAAAAAGGAGAAGCAATTTCAACTTAACAAATCAGAAATGTTTCTTATTTTATATTGAGTTGAATATGTGACTCTAACACTTTTCTACATGCAAAACACAAGTATCTTAAAGGTTCTTCATAACTGCATTATAGAGGAATTAAGTATGTCATAAGTACTTCTTAAAGATTTGACGTTTGACTCTACTATCCATGTGTTGGTTTGTTTTCTTATGAGCCCCATGATGGAAGGACTTCAAGATGAATTTGAGGGGGGAAAAATGAAAGAAATTAGATTATCAGGTTCTGTTAAATTGTTACATGTATCTTGCTTAAGTTTTTGTTTATTAATTTATATCCACCCAATTACATAAAGCAAATTTGGAGGAAACCTGAAATTGTGTAGTATTTTTAGTGACATTACTTTTTTTATTGTTGTATTTTCTGCTTAAATATGATGTCTGTGTCATCAAGTATTATAGCCAGACTTTTTTTTTCCTAGATCGTTAAATTTGGTAAATGAACTTTTTTAAAAAAATCATTTTCTGTGTTACCATTAGTCTTCTTTATACAAGGCTTCCTTCACAGAGGTTTGGCAGTGATATTGAAGGAACCAGTATTGAGCTAAATGGTTTGTTTTGGTTTTTTTTTAGGGTACTTTGTATTCTTTGATTTCAGTCTTCACTTACCATGTTAAAAACCATCAATTTTGGCTTTTCCTAAGTTAAATAAAGTTATAATACAACTGTAAAGGGCTAAAGTTAGGGTTGATAACATGACAGTATTCCCCAAGTTACCTAATCCTCTCTTTAAAATAGATATGTATAGATTTAATTAATTACTTTTAAATCTCTAGGTATATATACTTTTGGGAAAGTATTTTTTATGGCTTGGCATTTAATACCATCTAATGATAAGTTTAGAAGCTTGATAGCTTCAATTTTCTAAAGCCAGATGATAGGTTCATCCTATTTAGATTTGAGCAAGATGTGTTCATGCCTGGCTGTAGGATTTTGAATGTTCGAAAAGCTAATGAGGAAAAAATAAAAGAATCTTACTCTTTTAAATGTAAATCCAACAAATTGAAATACTTTCAGGTACTTATAGTTTGGTTCACACAAACCTTTTCAATTCAATGAGTGTTCTTTGCAGAGATCCTCTTAAAGAGGTATTATAAGACTCTCCCCCTACTATCAGTATACCATGTGATATTAAAACAGTATGATTTTACAGAATACAGTGAACGTTGAAGTAACAGATTCTCTACGTACAAAGCTCCTTCATAAGGAAGCATGCATTTTTAAAAAGGAATAACAATAAAATTGAAGGTAAGCTTCTTTGGCATAAATTAGAAATGTGTACAGTTCGGTGTCTACCTCTGCGCTTACAAAGGCACTGGCTAGTAGTCAGTTTTTTAGTCAGCTGATTCACTTGCATGTAAATGTATCATAACTGACATAATAACCTCAACTAATTTTTTAAGCCTTTAACTTTGAAATTAGTGGACATGCGAAGAGTTGGATTTTTCATTGTAGCTCCTAAAGTAATATTAAATTTACTCATCTGAATTTAAAGGTCATCTACTCTTTTACTGGGTGAGGAGGAAGCCAGAGGAAATAGTTTGTTAGCTTCCTTCTGTACCCTCTCTGACTCGCTCCCAGGCTCTGGTCCTACACTCATCTGGACCTCCCTGAGAGGCAATCCTGGTTCAGGATGTCCCCATCATGGGTGGCATGAGTGTGAGAGCCCGTTAAAAGTTTGGGTCCACCCATTTATCTCTTTATATACATTTTTTTTTCCTTAGGAAGAGGTACTCAAAACTTAAGTGCTTAATAAATGCTTGTTAAATAAAGTATAGAGTAAAAATGTCCAACTACAAAGTGTTCATCATTGCATTGAATACAGTTACTGATTGACCCATTGTTAAGTGAAATTTATGTAAGAGCTATCAAAAATAGTTTCTCAATTTTTTCCTCACTTCTGTATACATCAAAATATGTATTTGTCTATGCTCGGGTAGTGATTTAATGTTCACATTTGAGATTTGGACAGGCTTTAGTTATGATTTAAGTGAAACATAAGGGTTTAATCAAGTAACTATAAATGTTTGGTTGAATTGCATTATATAAACATCTTAAAATAGTATTTTTCCTACATGGTTTAAAAGATAGAGTAAGTTAATTTTATGTATTCAGGGAAAACTTGACGGACTGTTTGTAGCTCTGCACCTACAGTATTTTTAGCTAGAGAAAAATAACCTCTATCCATTTTTTTAGTTCCTAGGAGTTACATTACAACACATTGAGGTTTATATTAAAATAACATATGAAAGTTAGTAAATGGATGAAGCACATATATTTGGGAAATATTAATTTTTTAAATACTTTGTAATTCCTTTTATGAGAGGCTCTGAGTCTAAAGGCATCTCCCCAAAATTGATTAGCCTACTTATTTCTAACCAATCCTTTTTAAAACCACGCAGGGTAATTTAAAAAATAACAACAGCATTGGGTGCTTGTGGATTATTCAGAGTTTGGCTGTTCAGGTAAGAGTGCCCAGACTTTGCTTTTCCATTTATCCTTTAGTTACTTTCTTATTCTTTAGCATGGAAATAGAAAATCCTAATGAATTCCTGTACAACCTATTAACTGATTCATAAAGTTTTTGTTAGAGGCATCAGTGAAGTTTTACAAAGGGGGTCAGACCTATCTGCACACTTTAGTTGTCCACATTGTTCTTGTTTGCTTTGTCACTCTGAGTAGTAGGCATTAGCTCAGGACAGTAACTGGAACCATCTGATTACTGTGACTGACAGACTAAAACCACTTACCATTTCATAAAGTTTTGGGGGAAACTTTAGGAGAGATACTAACTTTCCTTTACATTTTTGTTTCTTGAGAAAAGTTACTGTCCACTGGAAGATTTAGTCATCTTTGGATGCTTTCCACAGAAAGTTTGTTTTCCTCTGCATATGAATGAAGAGCGAAGCAGCATTATGAATAAGGTACACATTTTAGGCATCTAAGACTGATTGTGTTCAAAGGGTGAGCAGCACCAGTTTGCTTTGAACCCCTTCTGTAACGTCGGTGCTTATAGGCCCCAGATTTCTTGGCACTGACAAAAAGAAGTTGAAGTAGGTAACTGCAGGTTTGTCTCAAGAGTCTGGTCATAGTGGTGAACTCTGAATGCTTGCAAGATTTGGTTGGCTTTTCTTTTTTTTTTTTTTTTTTTTTTTTAAGATTTTTAATTTATTTTTAGAGAGAGGGAAGGGAGGAAAAGAGAGAGGGTGAGAAACATCAGTTGGTTGCTTCTTGTACACACCCCAGCTGGAAATCGAACTGGCAACCTTTCACTTTACGGGACAGCGCCCAACCAACTGAGCCACATAGATCAGAGCAGATTTGGTCAGCTTTGAAAAATGGTAAGCCCAGCTTTTCTCTGGGGGCCATATAGTAGTTAATTTAGTCATTCAGGATCCCAAAGCATTGTATGAAATGGGAAGTCTGGACTATGCTATCAGAAAGACATTGAGATTGCTTCCAGCACTCTCCATGCTTAAGTTGGAAGAATAGGCTACATTCTGCCAATTCCAGAATCAGAGCCAGTCTTTGAGCTTTGACGCTGTAGAATCCTGACCTGTCTAGGAGGGTTGCTGAACTCAGCAGACAGAATAGAGAGTAATAGCTATAGTCTTAGGGTATGTAGTATATGGGGAAGGGAAATTATTTTTTACAAACTATTTGTCTTCATGGCCTTGCTTACGCTAAAAATCAATGTAATGTTATCTTGACATGAGGAAGAATAATTTATAAACATTCTTTGTGGTAGTTAGCAGGTATTATATCTAGTAGGGCATTTTGAGATGGTTTGTTATTGCAAGTACCATTCTCAGGACTGTGATTCTTAAACTTTGAGTTAATAGTTTTGAAGATATCTTTGAAATTTTGTAAGCCAGGTTTCTGATTTTTGTGACGAGCAAGGGATATGAAATGCCAACTTATATTGACTCTTAGAGCCTCTCACTTAGCATATTGAAAGTATTTTTTTCCCCTAAGTCTTGTAGCTGGTGAAGGGAAGATGTATTTTTATCCAGCAGTTTTACACAAAGCAGAGGTAAGTGCTGCTGGAAGCATTTGGCATGGGCACCAGCCTCCAAAATTCCAAGTTTAACCCTACATAATCCATTCTTCACATTGTAGCTAAAATAAGTTTGAGTAAATTAGATGATGTCATTCCTCCACTTAGAACTTGTATGGCTTCCCACTGTGCTGAGAGTAAAATCCAAACTTTTTTTTTTTTTTTTTTTTTTTTTTTTTAGATTTTACTTATTTACTTATTTTAGAGGAGAAGGGAGGGAGAAAGAGAGGGAGAGAAACATCCATGTGGGTTGACTCTTGTGCGCCCCCCACCAGGGACCTGGCCCGCAACCCAGGCATGTGCCCTGACTGGGAATCGAACCAGCGACCCTTTGGCTTGCAGGCCAGCACTCAATCCACTGAGCCACCTCAGCCAGGGCAAAATCCAAACTTCTTAATGAAGAGAGTTGGCTTTCTGCCTCTCTTCTTCCATAGTACTCTACCTTCTAGCCTCGTGTACTTTTTGTGCTTTCTAAAATGTCGAGCTCATTCCTGTCTCAAATCTTTTGAAATTACAATTTCTGCCCTGTAGTTCACTCCCTCAGGTTGTTCCAATGTCTGGCTTATCCTCTGGACCAAACACATCCCATTTACTTACACCATGGCTATAAGTCTGTGGTTATTTGTATGTTTTCCTCATCAGACTAAGCTCCATGAGATCAGGACAATTGGGCGTTGATAGTTACTAGTGAAGGGGAGGAGAATGGGGAAGATAGATCCTAAGGAATCTGAGCATTTCTGGTGGAGAGGGAGCCATCATCAAGGAAGTTCCCATTGGAAAATAGGGATCTTATACACAGGATTTTTGAGGATGGCAAGAAAGGCAAAGACAACTTTCTGGCAATTCTTGTCATTAACCAGTGCCATTCCCTTTCCCGCAATCCTGTGAAACAGTGGGCATTAGCCTCTAATTTTATGTAAGTGTAAACTGATTCTCAAAGCAGTGAAATAATTCCAGCTAAGTTTGAATCCATTCTGTGCTTTTTTTCCACTACCCCATGTAATTAATAGAACTTAACGTTGGTATTTTTAGGAGAGCAGGCTTTTCTCTTACTGTGAGTTTGCTCACAGTCTCTTTCCATAGATAGTTACCTGAAGGCTACAATCCAGGGGTGACAGATTTCTGGCTCATGGACCACTTTGACCCACAGATGGGATGTGTTTGGCCAGCCAGCCAAACTTAAATGTGAATGCCTGTAGCATGTGCTTCCCAGTTGTCAAACGTTCCTACCTCTTACTGTCTTTACCAAACCTCTTGTAGCACATGGCTTGCTACCTCAAGCCTCAGTCCTGGCCTCAGCCTCTGCATCTGTTCAGGCTTCTCTTCTTGTCTGTGGAGTAGCTGACCAGAACTCTACCTATCCATGTGGGGACTAAATTATGCCTTTTCCTCTAGTATTCCTTGATGATTCTGTGAGCACATACTGTTGCTTAAGGGTTGCCTTTGATTTCTTTTGGTTTTGTCTGAGTTAGACCCTGTTCCTACCTCACGAAGTCAAGTGCCCTGGGAACGCTGCCACACAGACATGTTCTCTTATGTGTTCCAAGCCAAGCATTCTTGGTTTTTGAGTTTTTAGCTACTACCTTAACAGTGGCCCAAGTCACTATAAGTCAGATGCAACTTTAATCTGATCATTTTAAGCTCCACCAGTGATTTAGCAGAGCATGGGCAACTGCTTTGCTTCAGATCTTTATGTTGCATAGTAACTGTGGTCCTAGGCAAGTTATTTGACATGTTTCAGTTTTCTCATCTGTAAAATGGCAATAACAGTCCCTACTTAAGAATGTGGTTATGAGGATTAGAACTTTGTAAAGTGTTCAGAATAGCAACTGGTAAATAATGAGCACTCGATACTAGCTACTTTTTCCCGCCCAGAACATACATGTAGAGTCTGGTGTTCAGAAGTGTTTGTTGATGATGCAAAGAGAAACAAGAAAACCCAGTCCAGTCATTTGTGAGGTATTAGCTGTGATGCATCTGATTAAACTTGAATGTCAGCTTTTAGAAGTCCATTGTGATGTTCAATAATTGTATGTCTTCACAAAGGAAGGGCTCTATTACATTTTGTCATTTGACAGTTGACTTTATACAGTGGAGGCAGTTCATAGATTGCTAATTAAGAAATGAATTTTTCAAGCCCCCAAATGCAGCCCCTTGTTTGTGGACTTACCCTATTGGGCAGCAGTGAGCTTTGCACCAGATTTCCCAGGAGCTGTGCTAACCCGAGCATAAAGACACTTTCCAGCGTTGGAAACTGCATCTAGGGATGGGGAGTGAGAAACTCCCGTTGGCTGCGTAGCTTTCGGAATCCAGGCACCTCCATTATTACTGAATTAGTGTGATGGTGCCAAGGACATAGGAAATAGTTATTGAAAAAGCACACAGTGAAGCTTTAATTTTGAAGCAAACAAGTTGTTCATTCTCAGTCATTTTAGAAAAATGTGTGAGTAACTCGAGAAAAGTGTCTTCAGACTTTATTCCTTTGTTGAATGATTCTAGTACTTACAGGCTAGGGCTTTCTAAAAACCTCCTGGTGCTATTGTTCAGTTGCTGGGAATCTCCCACCTGGACTCAGCCAGGTCTGGGGGTGGCGATGGCCTTTGAGGGTCCTGGCTTTGCTCTCAGGTCATGGCTTTTGCTGTGAATGACCATAGCTGTTTTGGAAGCACTCCTGTTCTGACTCGAGAGATAAGGGGTAAGGGAATCCTGCCAACACGTGGGAGAACTGATAGGGACCGGCACGCTGCCGAAAGCCCCAAGGGCCCGTGACCAGTGAGAGGAAGAGGTAGACTTTCCGTTGTCATGGGCCTCTTCAGGTCATGTTACACAGTTGCCACTTCCTAACAGCTGAGTTCCTGTGTGTGGCACAGGATATAGACTTGCCCCAAATGAGGATTATTTGCTCTGTGGGTATCCTGGGCTCCTGTCGAGGCCCCAGGTTGAGGAAGCTTGTCATTTCTGGTTGAGTAGATTGGTGACACAAGGCTTTGGCAAAAAGTAGAGAGTTGTGTATCTGTTGCCTCATTTTGGAGATGAAAACCCACCAACAGACTTAACCAGAGTTAGAATCAGAACTGTTGACAGCAGGAAAGAATGTAATCTGGTCCAAGTTGTTAATTTTCAGGAGGTCTGTGACTTTCCCAAGGTTACTCTAAAAATCAATAGCAAAGCAGGGACTAGAATTGAAGTCTCCTTATTTCTAGGCCAAAACTCTCCACCTGATCAGCTCTCTACCCAGGGCAGATGTGCTGGAAAGATCTGTAAGAGAAGTAACCAGAAATGGCTCAAAGCAGACGCAGTAAGAAGCTCATAACAGAATTTTAACCTTCAAAGGCCGCTGCACAAGGATAAGTGGTGTCAGACACCCAGCGTGTTCACCCTCCACCCTCCCTCACATGCATGTTTTTCATCGGCTATCTCAAGCTGCAGATGGGATAAAGGAGACAAAGCCCACTGATTTCTCTTATCAGCCAGACTGCAGCCAGGGCAGCAGACAGCGGTAAAGGTGATCTGGGCTAATTAATGAAGCCCAGCAAGAAAGAAGCAACAAATACAAGGAAACCATCTGGCATAAATTTTTTAAATAACAAGCCAAAGCACCTAAATAAATGTTGAAATAAAAGTTCTTTTTTTAAATAAACTATTTTGCAAATTATGTTTGGTATCCTATGTCTAGTGCTGCTTTTATACAGCAATAGGTAGGGTTCTAACATGTGGGGGAGCCACAGAAAGCTGTCCTCTCAGCAGCCTGCCTGTAGTCACCCTCTGATCTCTGCCCTGCCCAACAACCTAGAAACAGGCTGGTCTCGCAGCATCCAGGCTTTGGAGGAGATAGAGCTTGCAGAGGGCTGCTCTATGGAGATTAGTCTTTTGTCTAGTTCTAACAGAATGAGAAAAAAAATTTCATAGCATCTCTGCTGACAGTTTGCTTTCTTTCCCTAATGATAATATGCCCTACCTAAAACCCATTCAGTATCTGTCAGAGGAAGCTGGTTGACTGTATGTTAGTAGATTAACCCACCCAGCCACTGGCAGATGCTCAGGAGTGTTTGCTAAATACAGCAATGCTGGAAGATTGGAAAGTTGTCTGTGGTTCTTCCCTTACAGAAATTGCATTCATGTATTTTAGTGACCTGTTAACAGATGAATATTTTTACCGTGTATGTGAGTTTGCCATGGAAAAGTTAAATCGAAGTATGCTGTCATGAGATTCTGAATGCTAAAACTCGGTCACTGAACTTGAGTTCTCATTTTATAAGTCCCAGAAGTTGCCAGTGCAGGTGATTTTAGGGACCGGAAGAGTAATCTAAGTGTTTGAAGATACCTCTATTCAGCTCCAACTGATTGTTGCCTTGTTGCTTATGGTAATAAAGCCCAGTGTTGCCAGATCTTTTTTTTTTTTTAAATAAGACACTGGAAACAAGATTTGTGAAATATCCCCATTTTTAAATGTTGGTGACTTATTCTAAAAATTTTAGAATATCCTGTTATCTAAATAAAACAGGTTTCTGATCCAGACTTTCTGCCCTGCCTAAGAATTCAAGCAACACATATTTTACTGAAATAGATGTTGCACGATCTCTTTTAAGTATGTAAGTTTTATTACTTAAATATCTATTTTCTCAACTAAAAAGTTTAAAAGATATACAGTAGGCCACAAATAACCAGAAAAATGCTGTCGGTAAATAAATGTACTTCAGAGTGAAGTACAGATTTCAGATTATTCCCAGTGGATTCAGTATGAGAACTACCACCCCACCCCACCCCACCCCCGCCAAACTTCTGGGCACACAAAGAGCCACGCAGCTCCCCGTCAGGCCCCCGCATCCCCGCTCCTGACTGGTGGAGACTGATTTTTTTCCTGCAGATGGACTCAAATGAAAATTACCTCACTAAAAAGACATGTTTGATTTTTTTTTTTTTTAATTGGAAGGATACAAAGGGAGTTAAAATGAAGTGTAAGGAGAAAGATAGGGGGTGTCTTTGTGCAGCCCCCAGAAGGTTTGAAGCCTGAGGTGCAGACCTTCCTGAGGGTCCTTCCAGCCCCGGTAGCTGAGACCTTGCTGAAGTTTGAAAAGCAGTTTCGCCTTTGGCATCATACAGATCTACCTCCAGATCAGTATGGATTAAAGCAAAGATAAACAGGTGGTTGGTTGGTGGTTTTTAAAAAAGCCAACTATTATCCCATCATTGTATTTCTAAGGAAAATGTAAACTGTTCGTACATTCTCTTAAACATCACAGTGAAAAACAAGTACCCGTATATGTGATAGGGCAGGCAGAGGGCTCCACCTGCTCTGTCCTTGGCAAAGGACCTTGGCCACACTGGTGAAAACGCCAGCTTGGCTTCTTCACGGGTACTCAGGTTGTGCCATCTCACTGGAGCACCGGTGGACCCCGAAGGCAGGGCAGGGGGAGGGGATCAGTTTTGAAATGTTTCCAGGAGCTCTGTTCAGCTGTCTCTGTCTTCCAGCTTGGGAGTGCTGCACAGAACTACAAGGACACTGAGGAGACCATCGTTCTATTGCCATTCTCTAGAGAAGACTTGGCTTGGAGGGTCGCTGCCTGGATTCGAAAATGTGTCCTTGACTCCATGGAGTAATTCTTGTAGTTTTGCCTGGAACAGACCAGAAAATCAGACCCATAAGGCTGCTCCAGTCTGAGTTGTGGGAGCCCACCAGCCAAGGTTTAAACCCCTGTCTAAAAAATGCTGGGCCTGCCCAGTAGGGATTAGCAGTGAGGCTGTGAATCTCTTCACCCAGATATCATGCCCTCAGGAGCTGCTCTTGGTCCCGATGGGTCCCCAAGCTTGAGGTTTCAAGAGGTAGCTCTATGGGCTAGAAGGCAGGAGACCCAAAGCTTCACACAGCCTTGTGGTTGACTTGTGTGTGACTTTGGGTTACTCACTCTCTACTCCTGGGATTCCAATTCCTCACTGGTAAATTGAGGAAGCCTTTGCATGCTAGGTGAGAGCTGGGTTCCAGGGACACAGGTCCAGCCTCTAGACTACCATCCTGCATTGCCCACACCCTCCCTCACTGATGCCTGGGCTAATCTAGCCTTACTTGGCAGTTTCCAAGAGTTTGACAGCCTCTTCATTTCTGCCTTGCTCCATGAATAGCAGGGCCAGCTCCAGCAGGGCATTTGGGATCAAGTAGTGGTCATATTTAATCTTCTTTTCACTGTGAGACAGAGGAGGACATGGTTTACAGGCCCTGCCCTTGAGATGCCCTTCAGGCTTCTCCTCCAGAGCCTTCTCCAAGTGAAAGGATCCAACCCATGCCCTCAAATGGAGTTTCTAGCTCTGAATTACAGTTTAGGAGGGTTCCCACTACCTAGCCGTAGAAAGGCTTAGGATCCACAGCAGAGCCTTCCAGGCCTCTGCACCTGGGACCCAACTTTCTAACAACCTATGGCTCTTGTCATAGCCTTAGCCTACTCCCACCTGATTCCCCAGCCCCCTTTTCCCAAGTTGAATGATTAAGTACATTGGGAAGTGTCCTGTCTCCAATTTGGCTCCTTTATCCTACCCACCATGCTGCCCCAGAAACACCCTTTTAGGACCCAAACCTGCCCTGTCTGGTATCTTTCCTGGCTTTTCTCTCTCTGCAGGATAAAGTTCAGTCTTCTAGAAAGACAGCCAGGCCCTTCGCAGTGTAACCCGCACCCCCGCCCCCCACACACACACTTTTGTCTGCAGCCCTTCTATAATTTCACATGGGCAGGGAGAGCCTAATCACTGTCCCTCCAGCCTCAGGTGTCTGTGCCTGAGCATTTGCACATGCTGGAACCTACTCCACTTAAAACTCCTCCTCCATTGCTTTCTCTGCCTGATAAACTTCACAATTTAAACGGCATACTTGGAAAGCCTTCCCTGGTATCCTGCATTGGGTTTAGGGTCCTCCTCAGGACACCTGCTGTCTTCTCTGCTTCCCTCTAGCACAGCCCTGTTCATACCTGATTGACTTGCCTGTAGATATCTATCTGTAACATTTGTGATCCCCAAGGGCAAGGGCAGAGTTGGTGAATTACAAACTTGAGGGGGCACCATTCACACGGAACTCAGGGTGGATGGGCTCCTATAGTCAAGCAGTCTGGTGGCCCTGGGGGATGAGGTCTTAATGATCAGCGCCCAGCACATGTCCTGGCACAGAGCAGACACTATGCACCGTGCATAGAGGTAGGGCCACGTGCTGGGGTGACTGCACATGAGGGAAAAATATAACTGAAAATTCTATCCAAGAGAACCTCACCCAGCAGTAGGCCATTCGGATTGGAAGCAGTCAGAGGCACTTACTTGGCAGTGATGCTCCTGAAATTCTCCTCAGCCTCCTGGACACGGCCCAGGTATTTCAGACACAGGCCTTTCAGCAACTTCACTAAACACTCATCATCCACTGAGTACTCATTCTCTGAGAACAGGGCAGTGAGAGAAGAAAACAGGCTTGATCATTTCCGGGACCCCTGCTCTGTGCTGGGCCCTGGGGACACAGAGGTGACTCACACATGGTCCCTATCCGCAGGGAACTCACACTGGGAAGGAAAGACATACTGAGACGATGACAATAAAGTGAAATCAAGGCTGACAGAAGGAAGCCCAGGGGCTGTGGAAGCCCATGGAGGCCTTGACTCTACCTGGGGGACAAGGAACAGCTTCTTGGAGGAGCTGTCCTTGAAGCTCACTCTAGAAAGGCAAAGGTCAGGGTAGAGAAGGAAGGAAGGACATTTTCAGTAGAGGAAGCTTCAACTGAAAGTCCTGTGGTCGACGCAGCCTGGTAGGTTCAAGGGCCTGGGGTAGTCACCTGGCCCCTTTTCCAGCATCTCTTCAGCCTTGGTGATAATCTCAAGTATCCCGTCTGTGAGTTCTGGCTGCTTCCCAATCACAGCATAGCCATTCCAAATGTACATCATTTCCTGAGGGCAGGGGAGCAAGTCAGTCAGGTTTCCTCAGTGGGGCCTGTTTCCCTATCTGTAAAATGGGAATCTCAGATCAGAGGATCAAGAAAGTCCCTTCTAAACTCCTAAATTTTGGGGAAATTGTTTAGAACAGTCTTACCCAATATATTTAATCACAGAAATCACTGTATGCATAAACGGCATTTTTCAGATTATAGGTTAGGAAATTCTCCCCTAAATTTTTTGTATAGGTATATCCCCTGCCCTTCCTTACAGCACCAACCCCAATTTTATAATAGCTTTATTTTATAAAATATTTTTAAAGATTTAGAGATATTCAGGATACAAATTCTAAATAAATTCTATAAATATTGAGCGTTTTGGCCTTGGCCAGGTTGCTCGTCCCATTGCACGAAGGTTGTAGGTTCAATCCCCAGTCAGGGCACATACAAGAAGGAACCAATGAATGCATAAATAAGTGGAACAACAAATCAATTTCAAATAACTTTTTAAATATCAAACTTTTTGACTTATGAAGTATCTAACATTTTAGCAGCTGATTCTCATAACTGTACTATGAAATGGGCAAGTTATGTATTACCCCATTTTCCATTAAGGTCACACAATTAATGAATGGTAGAACCAGAACCAATGAAAGGTCCCTGAAGACCCTTTCTGCTTTGCTGGCTGTCTTGCCATTTGAAAAACAAGGACTCCTAACAAACTGTAACCTGCTCTGATGCCTGCTAAAACCATGCCTGGAATGGGCATCATAACAGTGGTTTAGAATATGGTCTCTGGAACCAGACTGAGTTCAAATTCTGACTCTAACTCACGAGCTGTGCAACCTGGACAAATTATTTTATCTTTCTACTTATAGTTTATCCACTTAGATATCTTTTTACTTTTATCACTTACCTAGTAGGGCTTTGTACCCATATCTGTAAAATGGGGCTACCACTGGCACCTACTCAGAGGGTTATTGCGAGGATCAAATGAGGCCATAGGCAGTGGGTATAAGGAACCTTGAACACAGCGGGGGCCTAATAACAATGAAATAACTATTCCTGTTATTTCAGAGTGGAATATTACAGAGTTCCAGGCCTCAGAAAAGCGAGGTCCAGTGAAGGGAACAGTGTAAACAACAATTACAATCATGTGACAAGACTGAAACAATCAGGGTACAAACACAAGCAGCTGAGTGGTGCCTCCACGTGGGGACAGGCACATGGAGCTGTCCAGGAGGGGTCTGCTCTTTCTGCCACCAAGTGTCTGAAGTCTGCTCTTCTGTCCCCTTACTCCCAGCCCCACCCCCAGTAGACCAGCACTCTCTCAGAGGCTAGGGCTGGCCAGACTCATCTGCCCTCCCCCCAGTCCTAGGTGAATTGTGAAATCCTCTTCAGGCCCTGAAGGCATAAAGGTCTTTCTCCCTCATCCACTTCCCCTGGGTCCATGGTTGTATCCCTGGGTCTCAGCTGATCCCTACAATTCCAAACTGGAGTGCAGAGCCAGTCACGACCCTCTGACCCACCAGAGCAGGGATTGGCAAAGAGACAGGTTTGGGGGAGAGGTATCGCCTGGACTTCCGGATGGCAAACTTCTCCGTGGGTAGAGATTTCCCAGCAATCTTGAGTTTCAGGCCTGGCACGGCTCTGTAAGAGGTGAGGTGGGGTGGGGGGTAAGGCAGGTAGGGTGAGAAAAAGCAGGAGAGAACTGAGAGTCCCCAGACTGCCCAGTGTCCGCTTAGCACCCCTCTGGGCTTCAGTTTCCTCATCTGTATGACAAAACAGTATTGGATTCATAATGGCCTTATTTCACAGGCCCTGTCCCAAGACCTGACCACTTCCTGTGGCTAGGCAAGGGGTTCCTCCTCACCAGCTGGCAGAAGTGAGAATACACACTGATGCCCCAGCCTGCTCTGCCTTCCAGCTGTCTCCTCCACTGTCAGGCCCCATTTCTGGAGGGCCCAGTGAAAGTCTGACCCGACTTAACAGGGGAGATGAGCACCCAGAGAAAGGGAGGGGCCTGCCCAAGACCTCACAGCTGGAACCTTTAATTAACTCTTGCTGTGGGAGTTGGGGCCACCTCAGCTGTTTCCAGGGCCAAATAAAATGTGGTATGCAACTAGGAGAGCCTCCACCGCTGGGGCCTCACCCACCCAGCTCCATCCCACCCTCCGATTTCTGCCACATTCACAGGGTGTGGCTGTGACCCTCGAGCCTGAGCCGCCCAAGCCCAGGAAACAGCTGGACCTAGTTGTGAGGTCCTCCCCACCAGACACCTCCCCTCCCTGCTCACTGTGGAACCTCTCACGGCCTGTTTTCTCATTTCTAAAATGGAGATAATGACATGAAGGGGAGCAGAATTTGTCACCCCACAACATGGCCCCTTGGCATAAAGATTATTTTAGGCAGGTTGTTTTTAAGAAATGGCAGGCACAGGAGAAACTCCTGAAAACCTAGAAGTTACCTTTTGTGAGAAACGTTTATATTTATAAGGGAAATACCATCTGTACAGGTGTATCTCTCTGTAACAGGAGTAGGAGGGTGACTATCCAGAAACTTAGCAATAGAGAAAGTAGAGACTTAATCTGCACAACAATCACTCCCCCCTCTACTGAGGTAACCGGCTCCCTAGCCAAAGCCATCTTTTGTCTTTAGTTGGAGATGGTATTTAAGGTGATGGCTTGGGCCATTTCAGAGAATTACTGTTTTCCTGGGTATCTCCCATGTTATTAAACTTCTCTTTGTTTTTCTCCTGTTAATCTGTCTTTTATTACGGGGGGTGGGGGGGGTGGGGCGGGGAACTCAGCTTAAAACATAGAAGGATAGAGGGAAAATTATCTTCCTCCCCCACAGATACTGACCCTTTGAGGCTTTCTGGGAGAGTTGCAGGAGATGGAGAAACAGAGGCACTATGTAGATGATAAACGCCCTACGACTAAGACACTGGTAGTCTGGGAAGCTCAGGTTACCTACACCTCAAGGCCAGCCCTCACCACACCTGGGGGAAGGTCTGCCTCTCTCCACCTGCCAAGGTTGAGCCCTGCTCTAGAGCCTTAGCAAAGGCAAACAGGGCCGGCCTTACAGATAAGAGTGAAAACAGCCTCGGTTTAATGGCTCTGGGCTCTATAAATATATCCTCTGTTTGATTTGCAAAACAATGCTGCAAGGCAGAAGTTATTCCCGTTTTATAGATGCTGACCGTGTTCAAGGTCACACAGCTAAGAAATGGCAATGGCTGGATTTAATCCTGTTTATTTGATCTGACTCTGGCCCTCTGCTGTGCTTCTCTGAGTGTATCAGGTTAACCCAGCAGAGGGGACCTCTCTGGACCTCGGTGTCCACATCTGTCCTCCTGACCTGATGAGAGAGGCTCAATGGAAAGGGTGTTGACAAAACCACTTTGGTGAAAGCAAGCCTCTGAACAGATTCAAAATGTTCCTAAAGCAGCAGGAGGAGAACATGGTGATGGAAGGGCGTGGCGGGCTGTGGCGCAATGCTTCAGGAGGGCCAGGGAGCTCAGGGCCAGGGGCGATGACCACCCCAGCACCTCCTGCCTGGTGCCCCAGACGAAGCCTGGCTGAGGCCTGCAACAGGGGTGCCGTGGTAGGACTCACCTAAACAACTCCACTTCATCATCCCCAAACGGCTTGTAGTCATCCTTCCCAAACATGCTGAGGTAGGCAGCCTTCATGTAGATGTAGGTAGCCTGTGAGAGGCAAGGCCAGAGTCAGGTGTGAGGAACCCGATCACAACTGCAGATGGTGCAGGTGAGGCCCCGCGGTGGAGGCTGGCCCAGCTGCATGCCACATTTTACTTCGCCCTTGGAAACAGCTGAGGAGGCCACAATTCCCGTGGCAACTCATCGGGAACTCATTTGGTGCAAATACCTCATTTAGCAGCTAACATTATCCCCAAGCCCCAGGGGAGAAACTGAGGGAGCTGGAGCAACTCGAGGACTTGAGCTGGGAGTTAAATCCAGGACGGGCCCACGTCAAAGCAGTCGCCACCCTCTCCACTGTGAAACAACAGAGAGGAGAACTCCAGCAACCAGCGGATGCACGGGCAGGGCTGAGGCTAGGATGGAGACACAAAGGCAGGGCAGCAAGGGCTTCTGGGAAGCAGTTACTTCAGACTGGGCCCTTGAAGGCCAACAGGGAGATTCACAGAAACCCTGAGAATGGACCTTCCAGGCAAGGGGACTAGCCCGAGCAAAGCCTGTATATAGCAAAGATACAAACAGGTAGCATGAAGTATGCGATGTATAAAAGAAGAGGGGTGAGGCCAGAACCGTGAGCATGGCCCAGGATCATGGCTCAGTTCAGGATCTCTTGGAGGAACTGCCTTACTCTGTGCTAAGCCTTTACATGCATCCCCTCAGATCCCACATGAGATCCCACAGACAATGCCAGAAAGGAATCTGTACCACCTTCTGTCTCCTAAGAGGCCCTCAGCGCTGCTGGGGGCAGAGCTGGGAGTGACACCATATTTGTGTGGCTTTAAGGGCCCTGTCCACAGGGAGTGAAGGTGCGGCTGTGCAGACTCCCCTTCCTCCTCCCAAAGATCCGTCCTAAAAACCTGTGCCCCTTCCCCTTAAAAATCCAGTGCCAGAGAACCTGGCTCTGTGCTGCCCTCCAGTGGCCGAGCCTTGCACCACAGCTCCTGCCACCTGGTGCTGCTGCCAAGGAACTACCTACCTGCCTTTAGCCCAGAAAGAAGTGTAGTGGGTTGGAGGAAAGGACGCAGGACATCCTGGAGTCTAGTCTCTGGAGAAGGTGGAAGGCAGCCTCCACCTGGCAGCCCCACCCCTGCTGAAGCTCAGGGCTACTCCCAGTTCTCTTCCCTCAGCACCTCAGTCTGCCCTTCACAAAATGAGGAAAAGCTGGTTTTTGTCGGGTGTGGTGGGAAAATATCTCCCCTTGCTAAAGCCTATTCCCCATCCCATCTTTAACTTCCTGGTATCGCCCTTTCCTTCTCCCTCGTCCCCGTCCTGGCACTGAGTCACTAAGTGCTCATGTCTTTACCTTCCATCCAGTTCTTGAGTCCCACTGACTCTGTGGCTCACCTTGTTTATCGCACCAGCCTACATACCGGCTCCCTGCTCCAGGCCACCAGGGGTCTTCCTACTGCCCTAGATTACATGGTCTCCTAACCGGTCTTCCTGCTCCCACTCCTGTCCCCTGCAAGCCACTTCCCACACCATAGATCTTTTTAAGTCAAATTACTTCAGTTGTCCCTGAAATGTTCTCATGATATCCCACCACACTTAGAATAAAACCCAAACCCCCTCTCACGGACCCCATCCAGTCTCCCCCGGTTTCCTCTCCAATTTCATCTCCACTGTTTCTGCCCCCTCACATCATTCTAACCACACTGGGCTCTGGGCCCTTCCCAGAATACATCAGAGGCACTCAGCTTCAGGCAGGGGTGCCCAGCAACTGCAGGGGGGATTTCTTAAAGCCCAAATCTAAGCCACAAGCATCAAGGGCTCGTTCCCTGCCAGACTAAAGCCCAAACAGCCACTCAGGCCTCCATGACCTGCTTTTCTGGCTCCTCTTCTTCCAGTTAGTCCCCATCACTCCCTAAATTCAGCCCCGGCCTGTGCCTGTGCCTGTCCTCTGCCTAGGATGTCATCGTTCCTTCTCTGCCTGGCATACCAATGGCTTCCTCTAAGAGCTTTCTCCTGCTGCCCCTTGGACAGCTCGCCCCCTTGAGTCACCAGGAGGAAGGGTGGATGAGGTGACCTAGAGTTGGGACACCCGTGGACATCAAGTTTTCAAGGAATAATCTGGGGCCACATTGCTGGAAAACAACAGCCTCCTCCCCTATGGGAGCTGTGTCTCCCAGTTATGACTGTTTGCCCATCGATTCCGAAGTTTTCTGGATTACTCTGCCAGGGTCTGTGCAGTCAGATAGTCCTTGTCCTCAAGAATCCACAGCAAGCGACCTAACAGGGATGGTTTCCCCATAGTGCCCCTGCACTTCTACCCACAGCCCTTCACATGGTGACATGGCTTCTTAGCGGCACCAGGGCTTTCAAGCCTTTGTCCTTGCTGTTCTCTTGGCATGGGTGTCCTTTCGCTTCCTCCACTCTCCACCCTAATTCCTCCTCCTCCACAACTCAGCTCAGGTGTCTCCTCTTCCGGAAGCCTCTCTCGTCTTCTCGGCTGGGCTGCCCAGTGCTGCCTGAGCCGTTTCCCTTGTTACAGCGCCAAACACACAGGCCTCGCCACCTAGATTCTAGCCACCTCGAACCGAGGGGAACACGGAGCTCCACAGGGATGTGAGGTCCAGGCAGAGGGAGACGCCATAGACCCAGACCAAGTCCTTAGAGCTGAACGTTGGTGGACTCTGAAGTGGCCAAGGACTGGACATTAGGAAGAAATGAGGCCCCAGAACTCAGGGGGCTACAACCCCCACTTTAATGGGAAACCCTTCTGAGGAAGCCTAGAGGGAGGGGCGTTGACCACCCCAAAGTCACCCAGAGAGCTAGAGACTGAGCTGGCTCACAGCCAGACTGCCTGCCTCTGCTCCTCACAGCAGCTGTGCGCACTCCCACACCTCTTCCCCACGTGGGTGGACCCCGCTACCCGGCCAACTCCACGGGAGGGCTTCTGGGTCACTGGTTCAAAAAGGTTCCCTGAGCCTGTGTTCTTGCTGGGAGTGAGAAGTGAGGAAGAATTAACGCCAGGCCCACAGGGAGCACCTCTAACAGCAGGGTGGCCTCAGGGCAAGCTGGGAAAAGCAGAGGCCTTTGTGAGTCTCACAGGGCTGTCTGCAAATCCAGAGTCAGCACCAACAGCAACGTGGGCGATGAAAGTCACAGACCTTCTCTTAGCCTCAGTGGCCCTGTGTGCCCAGCAGAGATAACCTCTGCCTCATTGGATGTGGTGTGGAGGAAATGGCAAGTGCTGGGCATGCGCTGAGAACTCAGTGACAGCCTGCCCTTCCCCCAGCCCCACCTGCCCAGACCTGGAGAAATAAATCCCTTTCAGCCTGGTCCCCAGGCAGGGTCCTGGAAAAGGACTTCCACACAGAGGTGGGGAGGGATGAGAAATGGGGACTTAAACTCACTGAGACACAGTGCTGGGTGCTTTCCAATACTCTCTGGTGATCTAAATGATTCTTAAACTCTTTGTTCGGAATTTTGTGCTATCATTACCATGATGATAATGGCTAATACTTACTTCTCCACTTATCTTGATGCCGTAAGTTTTCACCTATAGTGGGCACCCGTTTTGCTTTGTTTTACCTAGATGGCATCTCTTTAATGCCCGCCCCCCTCCAATGCTGCTTCTTTTGGGGACATCACCTCACTTTTCTTCTGGGGAATCACCCCTCTTCTCCCCATCCCTCAGTCTTCCCACCCCTCTATTTGCAGGCACTGACATGCAGTCTGTGCCAGACTAAGAAGGCACAGGTCACGGGACTGCAGCTGAAACCGACGGGAAGACGCGAGTTTGGGGCAGGCAGCCCATGGCCACCCTGCCTGTCACATGGAGAGGACCATCCTACACAGCGAAGATGTCATACAGCAGAGCACAGCCACACATGGAAAAGCCAAGCCTAGATGACATAATTTGAATTCCTGGATCCAACCCTACCTGAAGTCAGTTTGCCTAGAATTCTCTGCTGTATGAATGAACTAAATGAGCCTTGTGTGTTTTAGACCCACACAGTCCAATACAGTGGCCACTAGCCCATGTGACTTTTAAATTTGAACTTGACTTAAAAATAAAATGAAAAACATTCGGTTTCCCTAGGAATATTTCGAGTGCTGAGTGTGTACCTGCAGCTGGTGGCTCCCACAGTGGGCGGTGCAGGGATAGAACATTTCCACCACAGCCAAAGGTGCTGCCGGCCAGCACTCCCCTGCAGGGTGAGCCACGTTTCCGTCCCTTGTGACTAAAAATCTCGACTGACACATTACAGGTCTGAAGTTTCTCTGTTCCTCATGGTCTTTAGTTCCTTTCAGCCCTAAGTCCTACTAGAAGTTATGGTTCTGTTTAAGTTCCAATGGAGACACCTGTGTCCAGTCAGGGGTTTGGCCCTTGGTCTGGGGGCACATGGCTAATCTGGCTTGGCCTGGCCCCCCAGGGCCCCCCAGCACTGGGTGTGAGCCCACCTTGGACCAGGAGTTCTCCTTGCTGAGCAGGTCGGCGTAGAAGTAGGCCATCTTCCACTGGCCCTTGTAGGTGAAGCACCACATCAGCTCCCAGTAGCACATGTGGTGGAACTGCTTCCAGTGCTGCTGGGCCTCGCAGCACTCCTCGAACCGCCGGACAGCCTGCGAGCACCCGCTGGTCAGTCCCGGCCGGCACCCTGGCCCTCGCCCACGCCACTCTCCGCACCCCCTGCTCCCACCCGACTCTACTGCAGGCCCAGCCCCCTGCCGGCAGACTGGCTTCAATCCTGATCACTCCCCCTCAGGCTCACATGACCTTAGACCGAGTTGCTGCCCCTTTCCGGGGCTCTAGTCCTCAGGCCACTACGTGAAAGGACAGGATAGAGCTGTACTGGAGGGATAACAGGCAGTGGATGGTGTTCAAATGAAAGTGATGTAATGATGCCTGTGCCTCAGGGCAAACTCCAAAGGTTTCTGTACGACCTGGAGCAGGGGCATCTGTCCTGTTGCCTGAGGAATCACAGCCAGAGCCAGCGGGAGACCCCAGAACTCCACACTGCAGAGTCCATCCGGGGCCTTGGCTTAGTGCTGGGGTCTCCGGGAGGACTGCAATCCCCCCTCTGTAGCCCTTTCAGTGGCCCCCTCCTCCCTGTGGGGCCCTGCACTCCCCAGGTTCCAGCCTACCACTGTGCTCTGAATAAGCGCATCTCCGAATGCTCCTGCCTTGCTCCAGCACCTCCCTGTCCAGGAATTCGAAGGTCCTGATCTTCCTGTCAAAATTCCACCCCACAACTGCCACCGCCTCCCTCGGCTTCCCAGACTGCCTTGGAAGTACCTCTCCCACTCCTGCTTGCTTGTTAGTTCTCCCTTGGGGCCCTCTTCCCAGTGGGCCCTGACACTGAGTATATTATCTCTGTGTGTCTGACTTCCTGCTGGCCTGCAAGCCCCCCAGGGGTCCTCAGTACCAGCCTGCACCCCATTACTCACTGCGTCAACATTGCCTTTAATAGCTTCAATCCTTCCCGCGAAGAACAGGAAGATGGCGCCCTGCAAACACACACATGTGGGCCTGGGGGGGCCGTGGGGCACACATGCGCTGGGGCACCTGGCAGGAGGTAGAGCTCACCTTAGGGTATCGCTTCAGGTAGGGCTTCAAGAGCCTCTCTGCCTCCTCAATGTTGACGTTCCCCGTACCTGAAGGAGGTGGGGGTACAACACATGTCACCACCACCACTGGCCCCTGTGCTGCCCCCAGCCCCTGTTTTCCCCTCTGTGAAAAGGGGATAATATTATTCGCTCTCCACATTAATCCTCCACAGTGATGTGAGGATTAAATAAGACAATGCAGAAGTTACATCACAGGTCAATAACCAAGAGTCAGTGCCCACCAAGGCTGTGTCTAGAACCCCGAGGAGCTGCCTCCAGTGTCCTCACACCCTCTCCGAGGTGGGTGTGAGCATCCCCATTTCACAGATGAGAACACAGAGGCCTGGCCCCAGTCAAACTGTGGGGAAGGGAGTGGTCAGGGGCCAGGCCCCAGGCCAGTTGATGTAGCTGTTCTTTGTGGTTTCGGTGCCCCATCCCCAGTCTCAGGGTTCCAGTCAGGGTGTGTAGCCCTTCACCCTCTTGACCCCTGCCCTTAGAGCCAACCATTCCCCAGAGGCCCCGCACGAGCCCCAAGGGCCCTCCTACCGAGCACAAAGGTGAGGAAGGTGTGGTAGCACAGCAGCAGCATGACGCAGAGCACGGCCCGGAAGCTGTGCCCCGAGGCGCCCTCCTTCAGCTGCAGCAGCCCATAGTCCTGGGGGACAAGGGGACAGGCTGAGGCCAGCAAGGCCCAGGCTCCCCAGGGCCCAGCCTGGGACCCAAGGAGGAGCAGGGGCCTGGAGGTCCCTGGACAACTATGAGGGCTGCTGCTGGAGCTGGGGGAGGGTGGGAAAGCGCTAGACCCAGGAGGCCAGGCCAGCTGCTCCCAGGCTGCGCCACCCTGGACAAGGGGCTGCCCCTCTCCGAGTCTTAGCAGCCCTCCTGGGGGCAGCGTACACTGCTGCCAAGGCCACCTCCTCGACAGCCCCTCACCCTCCTTGGCCCCAGGTCTGATAAAGGGAAGAGGAATGACAAGGAGGCAGATGATCCTAACCACAGGCTCAAGGCACAGATGGGACCACAAGGACGGTGCTCTGGGAAGGCTTCCTGGAGGGGAAGGCTTCCTGGCGGAGAAGGCTCTGGAGCCTGAGGAGGAGCAAGAGGCCAGGACCCCAGTTGTATCCCTGTCTGCAGTCTCTGCCCCTCAGTCTACCCTCCAGGGTGTTCTTGTTCTTTGTAACACACAAATCTGACCTGCTTCGCCCCTGCCTCCAACCTTCCATGGCTCCCTTGCTTTCAGGATGGAGACAGAGCTGGCGCTGTGCTGGGGGTCTCTCCATTCTGGCCTGGTCACCCTCTCTTCCTGGTCAGGCAGCCACACTGTCGCACCTCTTGGCCTTTCTCATGCTCTTCCCTCCCATCATCATCCTGAAAGCCTACTCCTGACCCAAGGGCCTTCTTAAGAAAATAAAATGGAAAGGGGCCCTCAGAGCCTCCCATGAGTGTTTCCCTCCTGGGCCATGGACCACAGGTGGCGGCCAAGGTGTCAGAGGTGCTCCAGCAGGTGAGGAAGCAGAGTCCCACACAAGGGTCTTCCCTTCTCAGTTCTCCGTCCGTCTGATGGTGGCCAGGAGAACCCAGGCCCCGTGCTGGTGTGTGCTCCACATGGCGCTCACCCTGAACTCCCTCTCTCAGCCAGCCTTGGCAGACCAGGCAGCCCAGCTGGGCTTCCGTAAGACTGTGTGGGCCTCATAGGATTTATTGTTATGGTTATGCTCTTATCATGCCAAATAATATAGGTGTTCTGTATTATATTTACTTTAAATAAACTTAAGGAAAAATTTTGAGACACTCTTGAGAAAAATAATATATAAGTAATAATAACATAGAGGTCCATGGACATGTCAAAAATCAGCAAGGGCTAGAAAAAGTTCAGGTTTGAGAAACACCGACCTGATTTAAAAAAGGGAAAAAAGCCCCTTGTTTTACTGAAAAGAGGCTCAGAGTCACAGGGGGAAGGGGATGCCTTCTAGGTCAATGTTCCTTCCATCACATCAGGCCTCCTCCACCAGGGAGCCCTCCTTGATCTGCTACCAGGTCCTTAGGTTCCTGCCCCCAGTAAAGCCTCAGTACAGTGAGTCTGGTTTCTGCCCTCAAGGCCTGATGCATAGTAGGGCTTCCCTTGGGCATGTCCCAGACCAGAAGATGGTCCCAGGGGAAGGGACTTGCTCCAGGTCTTCTGAGGGGAGAAGAACCAAGTTCCTGATGCCTGTGAGGCCCAGAGAACATGCCCCCAGGCCCCTGCACAGAGCTGCCCTCCACAGCCACCCCAGCTCCAGAGCCTCCACCCTGTGAGGGACCAGGCAGGAATCACTGGTCCCACTTGACTGGAGGGTAGACTAAGGCCCAGAGCGGTTTGGGCCTTGTCCAGGTCCATACACTGAAGGGGACTGAGACAGAACTGGCACCAGGGCCCTGTGGCCCCTCAGCCCCACCTCGTCTGGCTGAACTCCAGTCCTGGGGCCGAGTGGGTCGGGGGTCCCAGAAAGCAGGTAGTTACCTTGTTTCCTGAAAATCCCACAAACTCCAGCAGCCGCAGGATCCTAGTAGGGAGCATGGACAGCGTCTGCAGGAACAAAGGCAGGTGGGCACACGGAGGGGCCCAGGCGTGCCCAGTGGGGCTCAGGCCCTGTGTCTAATCCTGGGGGCGCAGGCCCTGTGTCTAATCCTGGGGGCGCAGGCCCTGTGTCTAATCCTGGGGGTGCAGGCCCTGTGTCTAATCCTGGGGGTGCAGGCCCTGTGTCTGTAATCCTGGGGCACAGGCCCTGTGTCTGATCCTGAGGGTGCAGGCCCTGTGTCTATCCTGGGAGCGTAGTCCCTGTGTTTAATCCTAGGGGTGCAGGCCCCGTGTCTGCGACGCCCCTGGGTTCCCAGGAAAGCCAGCTTCCCCAGCTAGAGAAGTGTTACAGCATGACAGGAGCAGACTGTGTCCAAATCCTAGTCTCACCACTCCCAGCTGGGTCACCTTGGGCAATACACAGCCTCTCTATGCCTCAGTTTCCTCATCTGTAAAATGGGAATAATAAGAGACCCTACCTCATAAGGGTACTGTGCAGACAGGTCACTTTAGTATGTGTAAAGCACATAGAAGGGGGCCTGCATGTAATAATCAGCTACTGTAGTTGTTATTACATTGAATCCCTACTTGGCACCAGGGCCTCCGTCATTGCATTCGATAATTAGAACAGTCCTGCATGGAAGGGATTACTGTGCCTTTTGACAGATGGTGAAACAGAGGCACAGGTAAGCGACTGGACACGTCCAAGGTCCCAAAGCTCATCAGAGGTGGAGCCAGTCCTTGAACCCAGGAGAGTTTGGCTATAACCTGCATCCAACACACTTTGCAAATTGTATTCCTCAGCACTCAGCCTAGAATCACTGCTCCCATTTTACGTATAAGGAAACGAACTCAGACCTGGGCAGGGATCCCCATCCCATGGCCTGCTCCTGGAACAGGCTTTGCCTGAAGTGGAGAGAACCGTCCTGCCCTCCTGCATTCCCTACCCCCTTACATTCACACACACACACACACACACTTTGGAAAAGTCCCCAGGCCATAAGGCTAAATTTTCCATGGGCAGCTCCTCCCAGGAGCAGGCATGGCTCTTCCGAGCCTCCCTGCTCTACTCACACCGTTCCTTCTGCCTAGTGTGCCCTTCCCTGCCTGGGAAACTTCCCCCACCTATGGGCCATCCAAGATCCAGCTCAAATACCACCCCCTCCAGGAAGAAAGCTTCCCCGCCTCTCCCAGAAAGGAGTTTGGCTCTCCAGTCCCTGCGGGTCACCGGCTGTTTCCAGGCCTCTCTTCTTCCCCCCACTAGTCAATGTCAGCCGCCAGCTCCCCAGGGCTGAAAAGGCCCTGATTTATTGTTTGTCAGTTTTTGGTGCTCTAAATACTGCTACTGTGGTAGATTTCAAACGTTCAACGACCTGGGAAGGAATGCGCAGAAGGGACTCTGGAGCCAGTGCCAGCACCCACGCCCACCCACACCCCAGCTATGAGCCCCTGAGGCTGCAACATATCTGCTTATTGCTGGGTCCTGGGGTCGGCACAGGGCCCAGCACGGGAGCCCAGCAAAGGACATATGTGCGGCTGGGACGTGCAGGGGAGGCTGATCTTGAGCCCAGACACTTGGACAGGGGGAGGGACACTCCCACTCACCAGGTTGAAGGCGCCCATACCGAGCTTCACGCCTCCTACGAAGTGCCTGTGGCTCTCTCCCTTGCAGTACTGTGAGGACTGCACGAGGCTGTCCAGCTCCCTGCAGAGGGAAGCAAAGTCACATAGTGGGGGCTGCGGCTGGTTCCAGTGGGGCCTACATTGCCCCCACTCCCAGCCGATCTCAAGACTCATGCAGATTGATGCCAGTCCCTGCAGTCTAGAGGCTGATATTCAAGGAGTTTCCAGCCACATCTCCCACTATGACAGCACACTCCTTGTCCTCGATGTCAGCCATATCAGCCATGGGGCACTGCCTTGTCCGACATCTAGGCATTTGCTCGTGCTCTGCGTTTTGTCTAAAATACTTTCTCAACCTGGGCACTACTGGCACTCTAGGCTACATGACTCTTTTTGGGGGGGGGGGGGTAGTGTATCACAGGATGTTGGGTAGCATGCCTGGCACCCACCTGCTAGATGCCAGCTGTGACAACGAAAATGTCTCCGGACATTGCCAAATGTCTCATGGGGGAAGGGTGCAAAATCACCCCCAGTTGAGAACCACTGGGCTAACTCCAACACCCCCTCTTTCAGGAAGTCTCCTGGAGTCTCTTGGTTAGAATCCAGCCCTCTTTCCCCTGGTCACCAACTGTACCAAGCTCATGTCCCAGCCTGCCCGGGACAGGACAGAGGCTTTAATTACATGCCTGTCTTCTTCCTTGGCCTTGAGTACCTCGAGGACCTTTAATCAGCAAACATTGACTGTGGCCTCTCTGTGCCAGACACTGAAGGGCAGCAGGGAGCAAAGCCACCAACTGGCTGCCCTCACAAGTCTCCCTCTCCAGAGGACAGACCCCCGTGGAGTCGACGGTGAAGGTAAGAAAGGCCTTGAAAAAAACACTGGGGCCTAAGGCAGTCCGGGTTCAGGGAAGGCTGCTGGTAGAGCTGACATTTGAGCTGAAAACTAAGGGATGAGGAGGGATGAGCCTGGCACAGAAAGAATGTTCCTGGCAGGGAGGACAACGTGTCCAAAGTCCGAGAGGTAGGAATGAACTTGGCACGTCTGAAGGGCTGAAGGAGTGCCTGAACGCCTGAGGCGCAGTGCAGCGGGAGGTGTGGCGAGGCGGGCGGGGGAGGGGCGGCGGAGGGCTTCGGGGAATGACTTGGCAAGAGGGGCCTCGGGACTTGGCAGAGGGCGACCGGACAAGGTTTGCGCTTTGCAAACATCACGCTGGCAGCTGGTGGGGAGACTGGAGGAGGCAGAACGCTTGTCTGGTTTCCCTCGCACATTCCCAGCTCAGGCCCACAGGGCGCGTGGTGCCCACATACTGCACAGGTGTTACACCAGCGATACCTTGCAATCAAACTCAAAATAGCTCCGCAGGGAAACTGTCGCATTAAATGGGGGAAATAGAGATGATAAGTAGCCTCAAGTCAACTTTTAATGGAAAATGATTTTTTAATGCCAAATGGGCAGTTGGGGCGAGGGGAGGTGTGCTTCCAGAGCTTTTTTAACTTTGGAATGGTAGACATTTGTGGTGCCATGTTCAGTAAAAGTGCTCTGTGTTGAGCGTTCATTCTTTCATCCATAAACATGGTCTATGCCTCGCCCAGTACTGGGATGGCACAGAAATGATCTGGCCCTCAGGTAGTTCCCATCTTAGGGGGGGGACTTGGGGTGTGTGTGGAAACTACCCCTGTATTCTGGAGATGTCAAGGAAGGCTTCATGGGGAAAGCGGCATTTGGACTGGGCCTTAATGGGTGTGTAGGAGTTCTGCTGCTGTTCTCAAAATTACCATGTCCTTCTCCCTGCCCCCACCAGCCCAGGCTGTTTGTGCAGAACCTATGTCTTATGTTCTGTGAGTTCAAGGTCAGGCACAGAGTAAGCACTCAGGGGAACCAAGGGATACACCCAGGAAAATGAGGGGAATAATATTCCAGAAAACTGAGGTCTTGAGGGTACAGAAGGCTGCCTAAGGTCAGCCAGCATTCTGGGCTTCCTGCCTCCAGCCAGAGTCCTCCAGCTCCCACAAAGCAGCCCGAGGCACAGGGTGGCAGACACTGTGCCCCAGGCCCCCCAGGCCAGCCCCACTCACTTGTAGGTCTGATAGCTGTTTCGAACTTTGATGCCGCCCTTGATGAAGCTCACCATGTTCTCATCCTGCAGGAGGGAGAGATGCTAAGAGCTGGGCCTGGGTGGGTAGCCAGCAGCTTAAGAAAAATCACACAAGGCTCTGGGCTCTGTCTTCCCCTTCCTGGGTCCAGCTCTTTGAGGGGCCCTGGGGGAATGGGGTCACAGGTCAGCCAAACCAGGCTCCTTACCCTTGGGACTTGAGACGAGGATCTTATTTACTAATCGAGACTTCCAAAATGCCCAGGGATTTGACTATAACCCCCCTCACCAGCCTTGCATGTGTACTATGCGCTTAGAGAAAGGCCTGTGATTCACCCAAGGTTCACAGCGCCTCCTGTAGGTGCAGGATGGTGTGGGAAAGGAAGAGGGATGCCGGGTTTTGGATTGTTCGTATTTTTCACAAGCTGCTTGTATCGAATTTGTAATTTAAAGCACTAACACCTAGAGCCCACCCAGCAGTTCCACTCCTGAGTTTACACCCAAGAGAAATGATGAACACGGGCTGCAGAAGTCACCTTCAAGAATGTTTACAGCACCGCTGTTCACAGCAGCCAAGACCCAGAAACAACCCAAATACCGTTCAGGAGGAGAATGAACGAACAAACTGGTATATTCACAGAAGGATCATTACATGGCCACAGGTTTGGGTGAAGAAAGCAAGTCCCACACAGATTGAAGCCAACTAAAACATAATATGCTGTTCAGACACGAATCGGAAGATGAAAAAGCTATTTTTTAAAAAATAGGGTGGGGGATGATAAACATAAACTCTAGCTAGTGGTTTCCCTCTGGGGGGAGGCAGGGAACAGGGTGGAGAGGGGCCCAGAGGACAGGGAGACTTGCTAGCAATGTTCTGTTCTATGAGCAGGGTGGGGGGGTGGTTCATGGACAGTTGTTTATTTACTATGTGTAATACTAGAATAAACAAAGAAAATAAAAGGCCGTTCATGATGCAACTGTAACAGTGATCCTAATGAAAGATTAGGATTAATCCAATTCTAATCACCAGAGGGCCAAAAAGATAGAAAAATAGCAAAGATAAACAGCACCCAACAATAAATTTTATGTGTGCTTTTCCACCCTAATGTATACATTTGCATGATGATTATATGTGATCATTCTAACCCAACTTTTTGGTAAAATCATGAGATGCTGGTTCTCCTGGTTACTGCTGTGTGGTAAGGAGCGTGGGCTCCCCGTGGCCAGACCTGGGTCCAAATCCCAGCTCTGCCATTTGCTAACCACATGACCTTGGGAAAGTGGCTCCTCCTCTCAGACCCTCCCCTTTTCAGGCCTGTAAGATGAAGATTAAATAATACATGTAGCTGTACATAAACACAAACATGCAGTGTGTGTAAGGCATTTAAAAACTACATGCCTGTAATGTATGCACAAAGCCTGGCACATCACAGATGCTACCAGTCAACTTGTCAGTTGAACGCATCAGTATGAAGCAGGCTTTGTGACATGCCTGTGTCTCACGTGACCCTTAGCAGGAAAGCAGCAGTCATGAGCTGGAAGCACATCTGGGTAGAGGATAGGACACGCGTGCTCCGTGTGGAGCGGGTAAAGCCCATGACCTCTGCCAGTGAGCCTGGCCAGGGCTGGGAGTGTCACTTCAACCGCAACGGGGCTGATCATGGCGGCCATAGGCCCTTCCGTCTTTGACATGGTGATCCATCTTTTGAAATCCCCAGGCTGCTTGTACAAGCAGAGGGTTCCTACCTGCAGGAAAGTCAGGGCTGCTCGCTGCAGCAGGCACTCTGCGTAGCAGACCTCAGCGTGGATTTCCTCTGTGGAGAGAAAACCAAAGCCCCGTGGCCTCCTGGGACTCTTGGCAGGAGGCTTGGGCCAAATCCTCCCCACCCCCACTTCCCAAAAAAGCAAAGGGAGCCTGAGTCAGTACCCTCCCCATCCTCTGCCCCATCACCCAGGTCAGCTTGTGCAGTACTCACCGCTGTTCTGAATTGGCTTACATTTCCTGCCCCCTTGTCTGCCCCTGGTCCCCCCATCCTACCACCCAGAGTGTCAGCACAGGGCCCTCAGCCTGCTCTCTGCTCCCCCAAGCATCACTGTAGCTGGGCTCCAAGACCCCGACAGTGTCGGGTTGGGCGAGGAGAAGGCGCTAGGTTGCATGGATGAACAAAGAAGCTGTGAGAGTAAGGGAAGGAGACCTAACACAGTCTAGGAGTCAGGGAAGACTTCCAGAAGAAAGGGCATTTGAGTTGAAAAGGGAATGAAAAATGAGGAAGCAATAGCTTTCTAGGAAGAAGCCCAGGGGAGCCAAACAACTGAGATGCTGGGCGACAGCTGAGGCACAGACGGTTGAAATAGGGGCGAGGTGAGGAAAGAAAGGGGGTAGGTGCAGGGGACCCTTGGCAGAGGGCCCTGAATCCTGGGGGAGGACCACAGACTTGGTCCTGTGGGCAGCAGTATGAAGGAGAGAATGGCATCGTCATATGCACTGTTTCTTGCTGGAATCTTCTAGGGCTCTCCAGGTGGGGAAGGACATTTGCCCCTGTATCAAGGAGCCCCAAATCACTCATGGGTGGCTGCTGCTGCTTGCAGAACTGAAGACGCCGCACAGGCGCTGGCAGCCCAGACCATCTCCTCCACTGCTTTCCGTTCCCTCCCCCGTGTGTCAGCCTCCAGACCATATTCCCTCTGGGGCACAGGGAATCGATCGCTACTACAATCAAGCCAGTAAACCTAACTGCACATGCAATGCTGAACCTCCCTGGCCTGAGAAACAAAGTACATAGACTTTATGACAGCATTTTCCGTCCTGGATTTCCAGGCCCTTAGCAGGTAATGCCATCAAGGAAGTGAGTCTTGTTTGCTCTCCCATCACCTGAGAGCCACTCCTCAAAAGGCCCCAGGTTTGGCCCATGTGTGTCCCAGCATCTGGCCAGGGCCCTGCCCCCTCAGTGGGACTGGGAGAATAACTGCCCCTTCCTGCCCCTCCCAGGCCTGGAACTGGGCTGCCTGGGGCCCGCAGGATTGAGAAGACATCCTGGATGAGGCCACACCTTCTGTGAACTGATCCAGAGTGGGGCGGTGCACGAGGCTGCTGAAAGAATCTGTTACAGAGGACTTCTTCCGGTGCCTAGAGAGGGAAAAGGGGCCTCCAATCATTTGGGGAAGGTGAGTGAGAGTCCCAGCTGGGCTCTGACCACATCTGCCCCTCCGATAGGACCACCCCCGCAAGCCCCAAGCTGAACTTCTGGCAACTCCCCAAATCCAGGACTTTCTCACACTGGTGTTCCTGCTCTTCCCTCTGCTTGGAGCTCCCCCCTCCCTCCACTGCTCCTAGTCATCCTTCAACTAGCTCTGGTATCACCTCCTCCAAAAAGCCTTTCCTGCTCCTCCACAACCCCTTGGGCACCATGCTCGGTGGTCACTGTTTATGGTTGTCTTCCCACCAGAAAGTGTGAGCGTCAAGCGGCCCAGGTCTGATGATTCCCTGGGTGGCCAGCGGCCAGCACAGGGCCTAGCCTAGGGCAAGCATGAGTGTGTGCCCTCGGAATGGTGGCCACATGCGCACCACATGCGGGGGCTATCAGTTCATTGATTTAAGCAGTTAGCATACACTGAACACCTGTTACACACCAGGTCCTGTGATGGCACTTTCCTGCAGCCTCCATGACAACCCTATCATCACACCCATTTTATAGACAGGGAAAGCCGGGTCCCCAGAGGGACCCGCCCAAGGCCAAAGAGTTATTAAGGGACAGCCAGGTTTGGTCTTCTCCCAGTCATGCCTGGCCCCCAGGAGCCACTCAGTGAGTGGCTCAGACAAGAAGGGTCCTGAGGCAGTGGTGACAGGGACAGGTGTTAGCACTTGGGGACACATCCTTTTAGCCAAAAGGGGCAGCATTCATCACAGCGCTTTAGGCCCCGGGATAGGCCAGCGTGATGGAAGGATGGGCCTCATGACCCCTCAGCCCTGCCCGCTCTGTGGCCTGACCTCTGACACAGCAACTGCGCCTCCTTCATCATGTTGCCAGCAAGCAGGATGTCCTGAGGGTCAAAGGTCATCATGGCCTGCATCTCCAGGATGGTGGCGTATGTCAGCGAGTGATACATGCTCTCCTTGGTCCTGCCAGAGAGAAAGAACATGAGAGCCCCAACTCCTAGGACTCCAGAGACAGCCAGCCCTGTGTCAACCAGCCACCATCCCCTCTCCCATCTGCATGGGGGCCAAGGAGGGGAAGAGATGTGCCCAAGGTCTAAAGACCTCAGATCCCAGCTGAGGGGCTTTAAGTGACTTTCCAAATCTGAGCCTCAGTTTCTCTTCCGTTCCCTACAGAGAGCAGCAACAAGGCTGCTGTGAAGGCTCAATTAAAATTGGCCTGAGTCCGCACTTCCCTTCCCTCAGCCAGGGCGGGCCCCTTGCCTTCTGCCCTGCACCCCACAGGCGGAGCCCAGGTCCTGTCCGTGGGATCTCGTCTGTCCTCAAGCCCCACCACCGGGCTCGTCCGGTGCTTGTTTCCTGGACCTCCTCACTGGCCTCCTGCCTCTTCCTATTCCACCATCTACCTGACCCCGTCTCTCTCTGGTTAAACCCTCTGTAGCTCCCCCATCCCGTGAGATAACACTCGGGTCCGAGGCTCCACACAGTGCAGGCCCTGCCCACCTCTCCAGCCCAGCCCTCTTGTCGCTTCTGCTCTGTGATTTGGTCACATTCAAGACTGAACCACACATGCTCTCCTCAAGAAAATCCCACGCTCTCCCCCCTCCCAGGTCTTTGCGCATGCTGTTCCCTCAGCTTGAAATGCCCTTCCTCCACCCTCCTGTCCACTGTTAAGGCCTTTAAATGCGTCCCAGGCCACTGGGAATCCAGGGCTCCCTCCTCAGGGGGCAAGCATCTGTGACTGCAGCAAGACCCCCACTGGACCTATATCAGCAGAAGCATAGCTCTCTCCCCAGACCGTGGGCACCTCAGGGACAGAGCTTGTGTGGGACACATCTCTGTCCTCAGCACCATGTACGGGACCAAACCAGCCTACCTCAGGCAGCAGCCTTCCCCTCCAGCCCTCAACAAAAGGGTGTGCTGGGGCTGGGGTGGGGGGTGGAGACAGTCAGCCCAACACACGGAGAGAGCGGCAGGCAGACAGGGATGAGAGCACAGCCAGTCCCTCTCTGTACTTGGGGAAGTCAGAGTGTGGCTGGGCCTTGATTTATGCTTCTGCAAAATGGGGGCGATGACACTGACCTGCCCAGCTCCTTGCGGCACTGGCTGGGGAGTACCCTTGCCTGGCACACAGTAGGTGCTGCAGTGGTTTCGCTCCCTTCCCCTCATTAATTACTTATGAAACTCCTAAGTGCTAGGCTTACACTGGGAACTTCAGAACAAAAGGATGGCCAAGGTTTATAGACTGTTGTATTGTATGATCATAATCATGTGACTTTATGCATTTTCCAGTTTTCCTCATTCACAAAACACCTCTGTAAATTCAGTTGCCTTTTTTTTTTTTTTTTTAACTTCTGAGTGGCCCTCAGGTGACATTATCCTTAGAAGTCAAAAATTTGGGAAGGAGACAGATGGCTGGTCCAGCCCCATCAGGACACCTCCCAGATCTCTGCTGGAACTGTTCGATCTGAGGGCAGCAGCTTGGGGCAAGGAGTCCACAGCCTGCAGTGGGGGCAGAGCTCAGGCTTCAGAGTCCCTCAGACACAGGTTGGAATCTTGGCCTTGCTGATTACCAGCTGTGTGGTTCTGGTGAGTCTTGCAGCCTCCCTGAGCCTCAAGTTTCTCCTCTGTGAAAGGGATACAATAATCCTTCTCTCCCAGACCTCGGGTGGCTGAAATAGGATGCCATATGGCCAGTGATGAATAAATGTGAGTCCTCCATGTCCAGCCAGGGTCAAGAGTCATTACCCCGATGAAAGCTTTCTCCACAGGGAGGGGTCTCTCCCCCAGCACACAGACCCATGCCCCCTCCCCCAACACACCCCACCCACCAGGCTTCTCTAATTCTCAACCCCCTGCCTTTCTCTTCCTCTCTCCCCTAACCCCCACCCCAGCTCCACCCACTCAACCCGCATGCTGAACCCAGTCTGGTGCTGGGCCCACAAGGAGGAACAGCACCCCCCGCACCCCATCCCAGGGAAGCTGGCAGCCAAAGTGGAATTTCCAGTATGAGGCCCAAGGCCACAGCATGCTCCTGGCCCTTCCCCAGCCTACCACCTGGAAGCTCCCCGACTATGGAACAGACTGGGATTTGGGATACAGAGGTATCACAACCTCCCTGACCTCAAACACTCCGAGTGCAGTCTGCACGCCACAGACTTCTCGTTTGCACATACAGCATCCAGACCCCTGGGAGCAACAGCCCCCTCACCTCTGAGCAAGACCAGCTATGGGACGTGATGCCCACTGGGGTCTCACCTTCTGGGCTCTGACCGACTATCAAGATGGGGAGGGCACTGGAAGAGCCCTCAGAAGAGCTGGTGTGGACCCAGGGACTCCGTGGCCACCTGGAGGTCAGTCAGCTAAGCCCAGTGGCCCCCAGCCCTTCCCTCCTCCACCAGTAGCCAAGGCTCAGGCCCTTGTCAGCTACTTGTCTGCCATCCTTGTCCCCATCATCTGGGTCTCCCAGCTCTGGCCCAACCCCCACTGATCCTTCCTGGGGCACCCACTCAGTCCCAGCCTAAGGCCCCACTTCTGAGAGCCTCTCTGGGCAGGCTGCATTAGACCAGAAGGCAGAGACAGCACCCCCACCCCCCTCCCTAGCCTTTTTATTTACTTCACCGCAGTTAAAGCCCTCCTATCGCACTTCCAGGTCCTCTCAGACCCACCTCACTGTCCTCTTCTCCAGCCCGACCACCTTCTAGGGGACCCGTGCTCCCAGCCCCCCTTCCATCGCCCAGCCCTCTCCCTTCTGGGACCTGCTTCAGCTCTCCTCACTGCAACCAGGCCAAGCATCTCTGTTCCTCAAATACACTGGACCTTCCCTCCACCACTGTGAGGCCTTTGCACAATGTTTGCTCTGCCTAGAAATGTCCTCTACCTGGCTGACTCCTCATCCAGCCCCTCTCAGCCTCAGTATCACTTCCTCCAGGAAGATGTCCAGGGCTGGCTTCATGGTGGGATCTGTGCAGTGGCGCAGGGACTCATGCCTAAAAAGGCCCCATGCTCGCTTGGTTTGATGTTCTGCTATTGCTGTCTTGAAATCCTTAATTGTTTTTGAACAGGACCCCATATTTTCATCTTGCAATGAGCCCCAGAAATTATGTGGCCAGTCCTAAAGCCTTCCTGGCCAGCCCCTCCCCACGAGTTTGGAGTCCAGGTATAACTCCCAACACTCGTCATTGCTTATTTCACTTGGGCTTGAGAACAGCCCAAGCCTTGCTTGGTACCGCAACCCCAGAACCCAGCACACTGCTGGGCCCATGCGAACACTCAGGAAGTTTTGCTGAATGAACCAGGAACAGGTGCCCAAATCCCCTTCCCATGGATCACAGCTTAACCTCATCATCATCCCACAGAATGACTCTGCCTCTAGAGCCTGAAATGATGCCAGGTCCCTACCCTCCCGCTTTGGCTCAGCACGCTCCCTGCCCCTCCCCCCACTCCAGCCTGTCTTCTCTTCCTGATGTCTCAACTTATTTCTTCATAGCAGCCGCTCTCTTGTGAAATACTCACTGCTGAGCCCTCCAACCTCCTGCTGCACCCACTTAGGAACCACGGCCACACAACTGCCCACTTTGTCCCAACCAGCCCTGAAGGAAGCCATGCAGGCACACTCTGAACAGAAGTCACCAACCCTAGCCAGGCCTGTCACACTAAAACTTTCCCCTCTCCTCCTCACCCCTAACTCCAGCCTGCCCCCTCACTCTCAGGGAGGGGCTTTGCCTCTTTTCTCAGCGGAACCCTAGAACATAGCATGAAAACACTCTGAACTTCCTGCACCTGGCACACGCCCAATCAGCCTCCTTCCCTCTCCGGGGTGGAGGAGGCAGGTGCAAGTCCTCCCACCCAAAGTAAACTCCTCCACCTGCTCGAGATCTGAGACAGCCCAGAGGCCATGGGCTGTGGAGCTGGGTGGGCCTGGACTTGAATCTTGGCTCTGCAACTTGTCAGCTGTGATCATTTTTTTATCAAGAAGCCTGGAATGGAGTAGCTACCATGTTCCAGAGACAGTGTTCAGGGACAGACACAGCATCAATCAAAATGAACTTGAAACAAAGGCAACACTACTCAACAAGTGACAAACTGAAGGAGGGGGGCAAGCAGGAGCTCTCTGAAGGCAAAAGAGCGGTAACGTCCCCCACTGCCTGGGATTAGGACAATGAAAGACGACACTTTGTATACAGTGAGGAACAGTGAATGGAACTGAACACCAACATCTTTTCAAGCTTCAATAGCTATGACTGTGGAGGGGAGCAACAAGGGGCATAAGGAGTGTGCTACTGACATCTACTGTTTAGGGGGGGACTCTTAAATTCAGAAAGAAAGCAAAGATCCTTTTCTGGAATGGGGATAAAGAGAGGCTACGCTGCCTTCCGTGTGTGGTAAAAGGTGGCATCATGGGAAGACGGTCTCTCTGTGGTGCCACCTTTAGGACGAGGGAAGGTGAGACAGCCCCTCAATGAGGAGGGGCTGCAGGGGGGGTCACTTAGGGACTCTGGTGGGTACAGCTTGAGGGACGGGGTGCAGGATGGTATCTGGTTTTAACAGTTTCCTCGGGGCTCCGCCTCCCTTCTGTTGGCCCCATGTCTGCAGGACAGTTTAGAGTTAGACCAAGGGATGGCCCAGTCTTAGCTGGGCTTTAGAGGATAAAGAGACAGGCCAGTGTCTGCACTCGGAGTGGGTAGGACAGGCTGAGCAGCTGTGCCCTGGGCAGCCTGGCCAGTGAGGGAGGGCAGCCACAGTCTGGGGGTCAGGGCCAAGTAAAGGACAGGTAATGACCAGGATGGAAGTGGAGTCAGGAGTCTTCCAAAAACACTGGAAGAAGACACTGGATATTTGGGGACAGAGCAGGAAGAGGCTTGGCCTGCCTCAGATGATGGCCGCACTCTGGCTATAGACCTCTGCTTACCCGGCCCCGCCCCACCTCAGGCCCAGATCCCCTCAGAGGGCGGAGATGAGGTATGGGGGCTGCAGCAGGAGCCCTGTTGTAAGATGCACAGTAACCATCATGCCTTGGAACCCCTGACCCCCAGCAGCTGAGCCACTGACCCCAGCAGAACAATGAATGGGTCAGTCAAATTGAACAGGTAAGGCTTGGGGACTTGGAGAAGGAGGACCCCCAGCCTCACTCTTTGCTTTTCCTGAGAGCTTGGGGAAACAGGTGTGGCAGAGGACAACCTAGAGCTGAAGAGAGTGGATTAAGGGTAAGCAGGCCCCAGACACGATGAGACCCCATCCCCACCACCCCAACCCCAACCCAGAATGCGGGCAGCCGGGGCTCCCTGTGCAGGCTGAGGAATGGAGGACTCTTCTCTGAAGAAGCTGACATCTGGGGCCAGATCATCCTGAAGTTGATGCCAGCAGTTACAACGCTGCTTGGCTTGGACTTTCCAGTTGGCCCTTTAAGAAACTCACTCCTAAATATGACCATGTAAACAGCCAGGGAACAGCAGGCATTACGGAAAGCCCCCACAAGTAGAGGGTCCCCTCATTAAACAGAATAGGGAACCTGGGGAAGGCTGAGATTATGCAAGAAAAGAATAAAACATGTTTAAAAGAGATAATATTCTGTGGTAATAATAATAATAAATACTTATTCAAGTGCTTGCTCTGTGCCAGACCTTGTGCTAAGGACTCCCAGGTTCCAAATACAGACGTAAAGAACAGAGTATTTAGAGAACAATGCAGTAGGGAATGTAGGAGGGAGTAGTAGGGAATTAATCCTATATGCTAATTACGAGAATAAAGAAAAGTCAATAGAAGGATTTAATGATAAGATTGAGGAGATCTCCGAGAAATCAGAAAAAAGAAAAAAAGAAAAAGATAAAAAATTTTGAATTGGGGGCAGGGGGTGATAAGAGGCTTAGAAGAGGGCTGATCCAGGAAGTCTAACCTCTGACTTTAAAGAGGCTGAGGAAGGGGAAACAGAACATGGAAGGATGATACAAGAGCATTTCCTAGAACTGAAACCCAGAGTCTCAAATTAAATGTACAAAATAAAAAGGCCGCCCTGGCTGGTGTAGCTCAGTGGACTGAGCGTGGGCCTGCGAACCAAAGGATCGCGGTTCGATTCCCAGTCAGGGCACATGCCTGGGTTGCCAGGCCAGTTCCCGGCAGAGGACATACAAGAGGCAACCGCACATTGATGTTTCTCTCCCTCTCTCCTTCCCTTCCCCTCTAAAGATAAATAAATAAATAATAAAAATAAATAAATAAAATATTTAAAAAAATAAAAAATAAATGTACCAAATAAAAAGGCCTACAGCCCTGGCTGGTGTGGCTCAGTGGACTGAGTGCTGGCCTGCAAACCAAAAGGTCACTGGTTCAATTCCCAGTCAGGGCACGTGCCTGGGGCCAGGTTCCCAGTTGGGGGCGTGTGAGAGGCAACTGATTGTGTATCTCTCACACACTGACGTTTCTCTCCCTCTCTCTTTCTCCCTCCTTTCCCCTCTCTCTAAGAATAAATAAATAAAATAAAATGCATTCCAGCATGTCATTGTGAAGTTTACGACATGCAGAAATACAAGAGAAGACCCTAAACTTTCCTGGAGAGAAATAAAGGTCATGTGCAAAGTGAGAAGAATTAGGGTTCTCACAGCTATAGTAGAGACTAGAAAACAAGGCACAATACCTTTAAAATTCTGATGAGAAAGAATTATATTCATGCAACAGTTTCTTAGGAAGTTTCTAGAGGACATGGTCTGGTAAAAGGAGGGAGGATTCAAGAGAGAAAAAGCCAGGGGGAGTTCTGGGAGACAGCTGGGGGTGGGGTGGGCGGAGACACATCTGTCCCCCGGGGGACAGGTTTCCAGGAAAAGGAGGGACTGAGGTCTACCTGACACATCTGAGCATTTAGGGAAGAGCTCGAAATAGTAGGGTCTGACAGAGTGGTTATAAAGAATTCAGGGAAAAAAAAAAAAAAAAAGAATTCAGGGAAAATGTATAGTAAATTAGGCAAGTAAAAAAAATGAGACCATTATTAACTCTGGAAAGGAAATGTAGTCTTGCAATGTACAACTTGTCTCTGTGGTGAGCATTAACTACAGAGTTATAATAATGTAAACATTTATTGTTGATTTAGCCAAATACTGTGCTATAATGATAAGAGGGAGGTGAGGGAAGGGAGACGGGGCAGAGGTATGGGAAAGCTAACTTCTTGTTTACCCAAATGTGATGTCTAAAAGCAGAAAGTAACAGTGAATTTTATGGTATCTGAAATTTATGTCAATTTTAGTTTCTGAAAAACTGCAAAAAGTAAGTGAAGAAGAGCATTTAGAAATAAGGCAGTAAACACTAGAAGAATTAGCTAAATGACTGTGATTATTACCCTAAAAGGCAGCCTAAGTCTTTAGCACTTTGGGAGAAAATAAAGAAAAGGGGCTGTGTTAACTGATGGGGGAGAAGCCCCTGGTGGGTTCAGTAGGAACAGGAAATCAAAATAGAAGAGGCCAGAAGAAACTAAGAGGAAGGAAGTCGCAGTGACCTCGGGGAGGGCCTGGCTGCTCGCAGCTGTGGAACGGGGAGCCTGAGCCGTGTTTATGGGACTCCCGGGGGTCACTGTGACCCAGAAGGCTGAAGGCATTCAGTTACTAGGGGCCCTCTCACAGAAGACCTCTGGTTCTCCACGACCCCACAACCCCCACCCCTACACTCACCCATGGGCTCCCACAAGCGCGCACACAGGCACGCCTCCTACCCCCAACCTGGGCTTGAGACTCACCTGGGCTTGAGGTAGCTGAGTGCTTCTGAGAACTGGTTGGTGAGGAAGAGGTCCAGGGCGATCATGCACTGGTCCAGGGCCTCATGGAGGCTGCTCACAGCAGTCCTGAGGAGAGACACGTGGGTGTGACACTGGTGACTTCAACCCCACCCCTGGCTGCAACGGCCGCTCAGGGCCCACCTGACCTCCCTGGTGGGCCTTGGATGCCTGTCACGAGCTCCTCCAGGCTGCCCGTTGGGGCACAAGGACAATTTGGACCCACTTCTAAGTGTTCCTAAAGGCGGGAGGAGGGCAGAATGGAGTGACATCTGAGATCCGGTTGAGGGGGGTGCGGAGGACAGCAGGGCAAGAAGACAGAGATTTATCTTACCCCTCACAAGCATAAAGGGAATCTTTGTGGCCCTTCTGACCCATTGGGCTTTTCTGTGCCCCCTGGGGGGCACAGCCCACCCACTAAATTCCACTTCAGTCCTTTTCTTGCTCCTTCGCTAGGCCTTCTCCGGCCGCCTCAGGCCAGCGCTCTAGAATCCCAGAGGCTCTGTCACAATGGGCTGCAGTGGGCGCGGGCCTGCAAGGGCTGCCTGGGCCTTCCGCAGTCAAGGCTCCCCTTCCCAGCAGCCCCTCCAACATCTTCCAGTCCTTACACTTCTCTGCAGCTCTTACCACCTTCTGATACCCAGTTTTTCCTTATTTTTGTGTTTGTTTTATGTTTATAGTCTCTCTCTCTCCACTGAAATATATATTTCCTGAGGGCAGGAATCTTTGTTTTGTTTCCTGCTATATCCCCAGCATCTAGTATCTGATATAAAATGAGTTTCTGCCCTGGCTGGTGTGGCTCAGTGCATTGAGTGCTGGCCTGTGAACTAAAGGGTTGCTGGTTCAATTCCCAGTCAGGGCACATGCCTGGGTTGCAGGCCAGGTCCCCAGTGGGGGCCAAATGAGAGGCAACCACACACTGATGTTTTTCTCTCTCTTTCTCCCTCCCTTCCCCTCTCTCTAAAAATAAATAAATAAAATCTTTTTAAAAATAAAGTAAAATAGAATGAGTTTCTGATAAATATCTGCTAACTGAGTGAATGAATGAATGAATGAGAGTCTAAGGCTATGAGAGTAAATCTCTGACTTTCCTGGGCCTCGGCTTCCCCATCTGAAAATGAGAGATGAAACTAGAAGCTCCCCAAGTCCTATCTGATGATTTTGAGAATGCCTCTTCTCAAGAGGTCTCTTTAGAGTGAGAGAAGCTTCCAAAATGGGCCTCAATGATCTTGCCAAAGGAGATCCTTTTCCCTAAAAATGAAGACACAGTCCGTTTTCCACCAGGTAAACTCCTACACACACCTTAAGTCCCAGCTCTGAGGCCCAGTCTCCTGCTCCAATGCATCAGCAGACCTTCCCAGGCAAACTGAAACTTGTCCCATTCAAAATCAAACTCTTGTTTTGTTCTCCCCAAGTCTTTGGGGACTAACACCCCCTACCCAGGTCCTCAAGCCCGAAATTTCATAATCATCCTGAACACAGTCCTCCACCGGGCCTCTGTCGTCGACTCCATCCCTAAACCCTGTCAGTTCCCCCTCCTGAACATCTCTTAGGCCCCCCACCCCTCAATGGCCTGTGTCCCCCAGCGACAGGTCTGATGGAAGACTACCCCTGCCACGCCAGCCCCTCCGCCCCTTGTCTCTCTCTCTCTGTGAGACCATTTACTCTGTATCTCAGATCTCTTCGCTCCCTTCTTTGCTGCCTCTTTGACTCTCTTAGAGTCTCAGTGATTTCTTTAGATCCTCCATTTCACTAATTCTCTTCCTTTCAATAGTTGTATATTTCATCTCCAGAAACTTCACTTTGTTCTTTTTCAAATCTGCTTGGCCATTTTGGGTGGTTTCTTCCCTGCTCATTATTTCAAGTACATCTTTGATTTTTTTTACACATTTAAAACACAATTATTTATATTCTACATATCATAATTCTAGCACATTAGACTCTCAGAGAAACTAATTCTGCTCTTTCTTGCTTCTGGTGCCTGTCGTTCACAGGGACTCGTGTCCTTGTGTGTCATGTACTTTCACCATGATCTCCTACTTGATCGGTCCCCTCTGGATGAGGCCATGTTCCTTCAGGGAGGATGTTCATTCACTTCGCCACGTACCCTGGGGCACTGCCACCCTGAGACCGCTTTAGTTATTTTTCTGTTTAGTATATTCAAGATGACAAAGATAGTGTTGTACTGAAGCCCAAAATTTGTGTGGGGCAATATAATTTTCTGCGGAACCTTTCTGTCCCCACCGGAACTGTTGTCTCCCATTGCAGGTGGCTGGATGTTTTGTTCTTGTCAATGTCCCTGTCTGCTGAAGACTTTTGAAGGTCCCAGATCCATGTGGTGGGGGTGCGGGCCCCCCTCCACACTGTGGCTGCAGGTCCAGGACCTTATTTCCCTTCCTCCGAGCAGCTGTTAAAACTCTAAGTTCTGGGTTTCTGGATTTTGTAAATGCTCCCAGGTTGCTGGGGCTATATCTCATTCACCAGCCTAATCTCAGCTCTCTCTTTATTGTTGGCTTGAGAGGATTTCTGTTACTTCTGTGGAAGCTCAGGAATGTATTTCAAAGGATGTTTGCTTTAACTCATCCAGCCTCTAGGTAGGGTTTTTTTGTTGTTGTTTTCTTTTGGTTTTGGTTTTTTGTTTTGTTTTATTTTTAAGGAGAAGTTTAGAGCCCTGGCTGGTGTGGCTCAGTGGATTGAATACCAGCCTGCAAACTGAAAGGTTGCTGGTTCAATTCCCTGTCAGGGCACATGCCTGGGTTGCAGGCCAGGTCCCCAGTTGGGGGCATGCAAGACTCCACTCACTGATGTTTCTCTCACATCAATGATGTTTCTTTCCTTCTCTTTCTCTCTCCCTCCCCCTCTCTCTAAAGTAAATAAAACCTTTCTGTAAAAAAAAATAAAAGGAAAATGTTTAGAAGTGTTATTCCTTCTAATCTATCCATCTCATAGTAGCCAAAGTTTGTTTCTTTTTTAAATCCAAATATAACCATGTCACACTTTTGGACTTGCACTCCTTCACTGCCTTCTCAGTACTCTTAGGATAAAGATCAAGTTCCTTTCCATGGCCAAAAAGGCCCCACTGGAAGCAGCCCTGTCCCTCTCTTCGTGAGACAGGGACAGTGTCTTCCTCTGTGCCCAGGGCTGAGCCTGTTCCGTCCACCCATCTCAGTTGGATGAATGGATGAAGAGGCAGTGAGCACTTATGGCCCCAGGTGTTTAACTGGCATTGCCTCCTTGAGCCCTCGCTAAGCCCTGTAGAATGGGTTATTAGCCCCACTGCTGATGAGGAGACTGAGGCACAGAGGAGAGGTGACTTGGCCAAGGTCACATGCCCAAGCACAGGTTCTAACTAAAGTTTCTGCCTGAGCCAGTGCCCACCAGCTCAGCCCCAAGGAGTCAAGTCCATTGTCCTGGCTTATGTCCATCCCTACACAGCTCCAGAGCCAAGAGTCTGCCTCCCATGTTCGTGCAACACCCCACCCCCCAACCACCACCATCTTCACCTCCCACCAAGGAAGAGGTTCTACGTGTTTGGAGAACCTGGAGAGAAGGAGGCACAGACAGATGGACACACAACACAGGCACGTATTCCCTCCCCTGGTGGCCCCAGCACCTCTTCTACTTGACTATAGTGAGGTGGGTCCGAGGTGACCTCTTCCTCCTCCCTGCCCACAAATACCCCTCATCTCCAGCTCCAGCCAGGTCTGGGGACACACAGCAGATCCAGACCTGGACCTGCCTGTCCAGAGCTCATGGGAACGACAGATGCCACAGATGAGGGTGGAGGCTGTGACAGCCAGAGCCCTCATGGGAACCACTGGGGACTGAGGCGGCCCGGAAGGGAGGGTGGGGCATGCAGGGAAGCTTTCTGGCAAAGACGGCACTGAATTGAGGACCAGATGGAGAAAAGAAGTCTAAGAAGAGGAAAGAGTGTGAGCAAAGGGCTGGAGGCAAGACACCACGGTGAGGAGCAGGCCCAAGCTGCAGGGCAGGGCTGGGAGACAGAGGCTCTGCAAGGCCTGCTCGGGGAGGGAGGGGCTGGGGAGCTCAGGAAGGCCAGGGACTTTGGGCCCACTGACTTAATAACAGCATTAACAACTGCCTCATCACCACCGTGAAATTACCACTTCAAGTTATCTAAATGGACAACTAATTAGTTCTCTCAATCCTCCTAGCAGCTTAAAGAGGCAGGCAGGCTCTTATCTACATTTGAAAGATAAGAAAGTGAAGACAGGAACTCAGTCTGCTCCTTCCAAGGAGCCTGGAAGAAGACAGAAATGCTTTCTGCAAAAGCAGCTTCGGCAAACCTTTCTCCTCTCCTGGCCGACTGAGGTCCCCACTTGTCCACAGGCTTCCCCCAAGGTCTCTCTGCTCCAAGCCACCAGGTCATCACATTCTTGAGCTCCCAAGTGGTGACGTGGTGATGGTGGCACCTCCCCTGGGCTTTGGGAAGCGGAGGATTGGAGGGGGCACTAAGCAGGTTGGAGCATGAAGCTGGAGGTGACCAATGCCATGAGCTTTGGCATAGTGGGGGAGGGACACTTGAGGCCAAGGTGAGAAGGGGGCTGGAAGCTGAGCAGGGAGCATCAGACAGCCTGGAGCCACCCCACTCTCTCCTTCCCTCCCACCTCCCTGCTTTAATCTTCCTGGAAGATGCTACCTTAGTGACTGATGCGCAGGGCTCGGTAGAGCTGGGTAGACCCTCAGTCCCCTCAGGGGGCAGAAAACTCCCCTTCCCTGACCCAGTCTGAGTGAGGTGGCTGTGGGACAGTGGAGAAGGGGCAAGGATGTTATTCAGGGAGCAAATGGGGGTCTGAGCTGGCTGTTGACTCCCTGCTTTATCATTCCCGGGGAACTTTAGCTCAGAGGGTTAAGACATCTGGCCCTTCCAAAGTGACCTTTCTAAACTGCAAATACAATTGTGACTCCACTCCCAAAGAATCCCCCTGAGCTCTGCATAAAGAAAGTATCATGTGGCAGGGAGTGAGGTGGCAATGGCCTAGTGCAGCGTGGCCTTCAAGAGCTTTGAAAGCAGACAACCCTGGACTCAAGCCACAGCTCAGCGAGTACTTGCTGAAGAAACCTGGCAAGATGCTTTAACGTCTATGGGCCTCAGTTTTCCCATTTGCTGTGAAGAACAACTGAGATCATGTTAAAGCACAAGAAGTACTCAGGAAATGTAAGTGATTGTTATTGTTTCTAAGATTATGTATTTCCATCATTTCTCTTATTGAGCGCTCTGCTTTCATAATGAGACTAGATAACTTTAAAAGGAGGGGTATACATATCTTAAGACCCTGTGATTCTGCTCCTATGGGGCAACCTAGAAGGACCCTCACATACATGCGAAGGCCAATGTATGGGAATAGTCACTGTTTGAATAGCAAGACACCGGGAACCACCTCAATAATTATCAAAGAGGCTGTCTAAACAAGCAAATGGGGGTCACATCGAGCGGTGGATCACCACCAGGGCACGTGGGGGTCAGCGCCACAAGGATCTAGAAGGCTAAACCTCAGAAACCTGAAACTAAGTGAGAAAAAGCAAGCCGCAGAATGATTCATACAGTGTGGCTCCATTTGTATGAAAAATTTAAAAGAACAAACTACATATTTTTTTTAGACTTACACACGTGGAAAAACAATAAAAATGAATACAAAATGATAAAACTGAAATTCAGAATGGCAATTATTTCTGCAGAGGTCAGAGGGGAAGAGGTTCTCTGCTAGGGCTTCTTTCTCAGAAAGACTGTGAAACACATGGGGCGTGATGGCATTTTCTGAGACGGCTGGGTGGCAAGGGCTTGGAGTTCCCCCTCACTGTTTGCTATATTCTTCTGAAGGCTTAAAATATTTCATGATTTTTTTTTTTTGCCACGGGAAAGCGCGAACACAGTCCCCCACTACACAAATGATGCAGTCGAGTTGCCCACATTTAGGAAAATCGCAGGGGTTGGCGCATCCAGAGTGCACTGAATAAGCCTCACCCAGGGAAATCCACCTTCGTGATCACGGTGTCTCCCCTGCCAGGTGAGCATATATTTCATGGTTTTTTAAGTATATGTTATTGATTATGCTATTACAACTGTCCCATGTTTTTCTCCCTTTGATCCCCCTCCACCCAGTTACCCGTGTTCCCTCCAGCATTTCCTCGCCCTTAGTTCATGTCCATGAGTCACGCACATAGGTTCTTTGGCTTCTCCATTTCCTGTACTATTCTTAACCTCCCCCTGTCTATTTTGTACCTACAATTTATGCTTCTTATTCCCACCTTTCCCCCCATTGTCCCCTTCCACCCTTCCTGCTGATACCCTCCATGTGATCTCCATTTCTGTGATTCTGTTCCTGTTCTATTTCTTTGCTTACTTTGTTTTTGTTTTTTTAGGTTCAGTTGTTGATAGCTGTGAGTTTGTTGTCATTTTACTGTTCATAGTTTTGATCTTCTTTTTCTTAGATAAGTCCCTTTAACATTTCACATAATAAGGGCTTGATGATAATGAACTCCTTTAACTTGACCTTATCTGGGAAGCACTTTATCTGCCCTTCTATTCTAAATGACAGCTTTGCTGGATGGAGCAATCTTGGATGTAGGTCCTTGCCTTTCATGACTTTGAATACTTCTTTCCATCCCCTTCTTGCCTGTAAGGTTTCTTTTGAGAAATCAGCTGACAGTCTGATGGGAACTCCTTCGTAGGTAACTCTCTTCTCTCTTGCTGCTTTTAGGATTCTCTCCTTATCTTTAATATTTGACAATTTAATTATCATGTGTCTTGGTGTAGTCCTCTTTGGACTCTCTGAGCTTCATGGACTTGTATGTCTATTTCCTTTGCCAGATTGAGGAAGTTTTATTTCATTATTTTTTCAAATAAGTTTTCAATTTCTTGCTCTTCCTCTTCTCCTTCCGGTACCCCTATGATTTGGATGTTGGAAAGTTTAAAGTTGTCCCAGAGGTTCTTAAGCCTCTCCTAATTGTTTTGAATTCTTGTTTCTTTATTCTGTTCTGGGTGAATGTTTATTTTTCCCTTCTGTTCCATATCCTTGATTTGAGTCCCACTTTCCTTCCCGTCACTGTTGGTTCCCTGTATATTTTTCTTTATTTCACTTTGCATAACTTTCACTTCTTCCTTTATTTTTCAGCCATACTCAATCATTTCTGTGAGCATCCTGATTACCAATGTTTTGGACTCTGCATCAGATAGGTTGGCTATCTCCTTGTCACTTAGTTCTTATTCTGGAGTTTTGATCTGTTCTTTCATTTGGGCCATATTTCTTTGTCTTGGTACACCTGTTACATTGTAAGGGGTGGAACTTTAGGTATTCACCACGGTGGAGCAACGCACTTCGCTGCACTGTGATGCAGTATGTGGGGGAGGGGTCCGAGAGGGAACAATGCCGCTTGCTCAGCTCTCACCCTGCCTTCAGTCACTTCCCCCATTTCCCACAAGCAAATTGCACCCTTCTAGGTGCTGCACTGGTGCTGATTCCTGGGTGGGTGGTTTTGTGTACATTCTAGGACCTCGTGAGCCCATCCAACAAACCCTCCTGTGAGGTTGGCAGTTCTCCCACAGCCGCAACCCCAACAGGTTTTTACAGCCAGAGGTTTTGAGGCTTTATTTCCCCATGCTGGAACCATGGGTTGTGCAGTCTGTCTCACTCCCCAGCTGTTCCTCCTGATTTATCTACCCACAAACGTGGGACCAGCTGGTCTGCCAGCCACTGCCTCGCAGCACGTCCTCTCTGACCCGGCTGCCAGTGTCTTCTCCTCCTACCAGTCTGGATGAATGTTTCTTCTTTAACTCCTTGGTGTTGGACTTCCATACAGTCTGATGTTCAGGAAGTTCTGATTGTTTTTTGTTTTTAAATTGGTTGTTATCCTTCTTTTGGTTGTGTGAGGAAGTGAAGCATACCTACCTACACCTCCATCTTGGCATGAAGTTATCATTTCATGATTTTTAAAGTGGTACAGATTGAAAGCTTGGTTTGTTTTTCACTGACCCTCATACATAGGACCAGGCCCAGAAAGGCCTCAGAGGTGTTTGTTGAGTGACTGAATGTTTATAGTGAAAGTGGCACTGCTTTGTCCCTGCTCTGCTCAGACCCCACCAGGATGGCATTAACCAGGACAAGGGGCAGAGGCAGATGGACCTGTATGACCTCAAAGAAAACAGGGACCTGGAGGGCATTCAGGCAGGTGGGTATGGTTCAGTAGGAGGAAGACCCAACAGTGATAGAAGAGTGAGCTCACTGACCTGGAGGCCCACAAGGGGCCAGAGGAGCCTGGAGTTGTAGAGAGGATACCAGCTAGGATCTGAGTGTGCAAGGAAGAGGGATAAACGTGGCTTCTAGCCTGGGAGTTCAGAATTCCTTGATAAGTGCCCTGTTCCGCCTGCCTTCTGATCTGGAAATCACTTTTCTGGACCCAGTGGGGCTGTACTCAGTCAAGGCTGGGCAGAAGAGACCTAAGCAGGCTCCAGATTTACAAAGACCAGCCCAGAGCAGGAAAGGAGCCACCAGCCCAGCTTCCCTGTGTTTTCCAAAGGAGGGACAAGAAGTCTAGGGAGCAATGAGCATAAGGGTGCATATATTCTTTTGAATTAGTGTTTCAGACTTTGGATATATTTTCACAAGTGGAATTGTTGGGTCATCAGACAGTTGCATTTTTTTTTTCCTTTTAGATTTTTATTTTCATTTATCTTTAGAAGGGAAGGGAAGGAGAGAGGGAGAGAAACATCAATGTGCGGTTGCCTCTTGTATGTCCCCTGACGGGAACTGGCCTGGCAACCCAGGCATGTGCCCTGACTGGGAATCGAACCGCGATCTTTCGGTTCGCAGGCCCGCGCTCAATCCACTGAGCTACACCAGCCAGGGCTGCCAGTTGCATTTTTAACCTTCTGAGGTAGCTCCATACTGCTTTCCGTAGTGGCTGCACCAATCTATATCCCACCAACAATGCAAAAGGGTTCCCTTTTCTCCGAATCCTGGTTAACATTTGTTGTTTTTTGATTTATGGATGATGGTCATTCTGACTGGTGTGAGGTGATATCTCATTGTATTTTTAATTTGCATTTCTCTGATGATTAGTGATGTTATCTTTTCATATGTCTATTGGCCATCTGTGTGTCCTCTTTGGGGAAGTGTCTATGAAAGTTCTTTACCCATTTTTCAATTGGATTATTTATCTTTTTGGTGTTGAATTGTATGAGTTTTTTATAAATTTTGGATATTAACCTCTTATCAGATACATCAGCAGCAAATGTGTTCTCCCATTCAGCGAGTCATCTTTTCATTTTGTTGATGGTTTCCTTTGCTGTGCAAAAACTTTTTAGTTTGATATCATCCCATTTGTTTATTTTTTCTTTTGTTTCTCTTGTTGGAGATAATATATTACAAAATATTGCTATAAAAAGTGTCTGAGATTTTACTGGCTATGTTTTTGTCTAGGATTTTTATGGTTTCAAATCTAACATTTAAGTCTTTAATCCATTTTTATTTTATTCTTGTGTATGGTGTAAGAAGATGGTCTAGTTTCTTCTTTTTTTTTTTCAGATATCTGTCCAATTTTCCTAACACCAGTTATTGAATAGACTATCTTTACTACATTGTGTGTTCTTGCCTCCTTTGTCAAGTATTAATTGACTACAAAGGCATGGGTTTATATCTGGGCTCTTTATTCTGTTCCATGGATCTATATGCCTGTTTTTATTCCAGTACCATGCTGTTTTTGATTACTATGGCCTTGTAGTATAGTTTGGTATCAGATAGCATGATTCCTCCAAGAGTGCTGTTGCTATTCGAGGTCTTTGGTGGTTGTGGTTCCATGTAAATTTTGGTACATTTGTTCTAGTTCTGTGAAATACACCATCGGTATCTTGATAGGAATTACATTGCAATTACATTAATTTATAGATTGCTTTGGGTAGTATAGACTGCAGAGTATTATGCTAAATAAAATAAGCTAGTCAGAGAAAGACAAATACCATATGATTTCACTTATACGTGGAATGTAATGAACAAAATAAACTAACAAAGAAAATAGAAACACAGATACAGAGAACAGACTGACAGCTGTCAGTGAGGAGAGGTTTGGGGGACTGGGTGAAAAAGGTGAAGGGATTAAACAAACAAACAACAACAACAACAATAACAAAAACCCTCATAGACAACAGTATGGTGATTACCAGAGGGAAAGTGGGGTGGGGGAAGATAGGAGAGGGTAAAGGGGGAATAAGTGGTGATGGAAGGAGACTTGACTTGGGGTGGTGAACTTGAGACTTGACAATACAATACAGAGATGATATATTATAGAATTGTACGCCTGAAACCTGTATAATTTTATTAAACCAATGTCACACCAATAATTTCAAGAAAGAAAGAAAGGGAGGAAGGAAGGAAGGAAAAAGAGAAAGAGAAATAAGTCTAGGGAGGATAAAGGACTTGGCCAAAGCCATACAACAAAAGGTCAAGTTAAGACTCCCCAGCCAATCCTCCCCAATTCTGTGTCCCTCCGCCACCCAACTTCCAAGCCCTCAGCGAGGAACACCCTCACATAGGCCCTGTGGAGGACTCCAGCTGAGGTCTGGCGCCCGCCTTGTCACCTCCCTGTTCATATGTTAGCCCTGAGGTCCTTGGCAAATATTGTCCCTGGTGGTGAGGCTCCAGGCAGGGCGGCACCCCTCCCAGCTCACCTGGGCCGGATCTCCACCCAGCAACCTCCCAGCAGTCCAGGTTCCCAGCAGCGGCCGCCTAACCACCAGGGCCTAGGAAATGCAGAATTGATCCTTATCTCCCAGCAGTTCATCCCTGTTCCTGCTCCAGGGGCACAGTGGGGGTCCTACAGGGTTTCTCAGTGGGGTGGGCAGGAGAGCCACATTGAAAGTGACAGCACCCACCTTTCCTGCCCTGTTTCTGGCTGCACCCAATGGGCTCGGCTGGTTCATTTCTTAGCCTTTTAACTCCTCCAAATATCCCTGAAGATGAGGTAGTGCGCGCTGCCAGTGGGGGCTCTGCCATCAGATGGAGCTGGGTTCAAGCCCCAGACCCACCTCCCACCTCCTGGGTGACCTAAGACAAGTTTCCTCTTCCGTAATCTAAGTGATAACGAGACCACCCACAGGTGCAAACGCCACTAGGGGAGGAAGGCGGGTTCAACTGTAGTAAAGGCCTGTTACTACGGATGAGAAAGTTGGCACCCAGAAGGGAGTGAGGACCCAGGGTCTCCCGCGCCTCCAGTCTTCCAGCGTGAGTTTCCGCAGCCCTCTCCCCGTTCTCCCCGCAGCGGCAGCACCCAGAGGCGGATGGGGTGGGGACACGGTGCCGCCTGGCAGGGGCTGGAAGCCGCAGTGCGGGCCGCGGGGCAGGTGGCGCGGGGGAGGCCGGCGGGGCGTCCGCCCCACCCCCTGGGCCCAGACCGGCCCGCGCCCCCCAAGCCGTTCCCGCCGCGCACTTACCCGGCGGGCAGGGCGCCCGGGGCGCCGGCCGTGGTCATCGCGGAGGGGGGCGGGCAGCGTGCCCCCGCCGGACACCAGCTGCGGCCCAGATGCAGCCGCCGGAACCCCGAGCCGGGCGCTGTGCCGTGGAGCCACGGACGCGGCGGCCGGGGAGGGGCGCGCCGGGGGCGGGGAAGGCGGCGGGGCCGGGCCGGGCCTCGGGCTGCCCACCCACGCAGTGGGGCTGCGGCCGTGGCCCTCGTGCTGAGTGCGCCCCCACCCCACCCTCGCAGCTCCGGCTCGGACAGGTGAGAGCCCCGGGCGCCCACGGCCTACGCAGCCCATGTCCGGGTACCCTCTCTGCGCCGCCCCCAAGGACCGAGAGCTCGCTCCAGCCTTGCACAGCCCCGCCTATATGGGGCCAGAAAGTTCTCCTAGACCTGTCACTCTCCCCTTCTCCACTGTTCCCGCGTCGAAGCGCCTGGACCTGAGCCCTTCAGCATCCCATTGCATTCATTCATTGGTGGGAGGCCTCCAGAATCAGGCTTGGATTTTAATCCCCTCCACTTGCCCACTGGTGACTGTGTTTGAGAAGACAAGGAGGCGGAAAATAATGCGTTTTAGCGCTCTCTGCTAGCCAACAGGTCACACTCGCCTTCTCAAATAATCCCCATCACTGCCATTTTACAGATGGGGAAACTGAGGCACAACATTGATGCGACTAGCTGAAGACCACTCAGCTAATAGAGGGCAAGTTGTGATTGGAACTAGCCCTCCTGACTATAAAGTTCACATTCTTGCCTCTTGCCCCCTTGGTTCCTCCCCGGAATCCCCAGTGCCTATGTGGGGGTCATCTATAACACTCCTCAGATGGCCACTGACTGCCCAGCCCTGAGGTTTATGTCTAGGGCAAGGGTTGAAGCCCACCTGGTCTCCTGGCAGAAAGAACCACTGGCCCATGAGGAGTTAACCAGCCATCAGCTCTACAGATGCTCTTAACCATGACTCATCAGACCACGTGGCTGCCATTAGAGCTGTCCCTTCACACGGGCAGGGGACAGAAGGAGGAGGGACTCTAGCACCGGTGGATCAGCCCTGAGGTCTAGAATGTCAGAAGAGGAAAAGGAGGAGCTTGCAGAAGCAGCTGTGGTGGGAAGAGGGCTTGGACTAGGTCCAGGGAGGGCCAGGCCAGTAGGGCCCGGTGGCAGAGGGGACAGGTTTAGGGGAGTGCTGTTTAAATCCAAACAGGCTACTTGCAAAGGTAGTGAGTTTTTCTCCTGCCCAGATGTGAGCAGAGGCTAGATGCTCACTTGCAAGGCTCTACGCCTCTCTGGGATTCTCAGACACAGGCACAGAAAGATAAGTCACTACAAGGAGCAGGCTTCGATGACAGCCTCCACTGGCTATAGAAACCCAGATGAGGGAAAGTGCTACATAGGCTGGTGGGGCCTGGGTGGCTTCCTGGAGAAGGTGGGCACAGAGTAGACCCTTGAAGTCTAGGTTATTTATGTACAGTGACATCATGGGAAGGGTGGACCGGATGGGAAGACGGCATGGATGAAAGCACAGAGGTGGCCAAAGGCACACTGGTGACAGCGGGAGTTTCCCAAGCTGGTGAGAAGAGCAGCAAGTATGTAAAGAGGGGCCTGGGTGGTGGGGCTGGGGGTGACGGGGGCCCTGTCACCTGCCACGCACCTTCAAAATCCCTAGACATTTGCACATGCTGTTCCCTCTGCCTGGAACACACCTTCCTCCCCTGTCACTTATCATTCATTCATTTAACCATGGGTCAGTCCAGAAGTTTATGATGGAAAGGTTTCCCCAGAGCCTTGGGAGGGACCAAGTGAATGAGAGGTCCTCTACACTACACTAACTTCAAGGTAAATCTCTACTGTGTTCAATTAACATTTATTAAGAACCTGCCATCTTCCAAAACTCCTACTCGCCCTGGAGGTTTGAGTTCAGAAGCTGCCTCTTCCAGGAGGCCCTCCCTCCCTGGCTGGCTCAGAGGCTTCCTGGGCACACCCTGCCCTCATCCCCTCTGACCTAGCCCACTCACCCTGGGCTGTGTGTGGTGGTGGTGGTGGGGTGAGGTCTGTCTGTGACTGCCTCTGCCATCAGACTGGGAGCTCTGGAGACTCAGGCCTGGTGAGACACCCCTGTGGCAGTGCCTGACCACTGCCCCAGCACTGAGAGTGGGCCCGGCACTTGCGCATTTCCCTCTGAGATAATGATTACAGTAACGACTGACATTCGTCAAAGGCTTACTGCGTGTCACACGCGTTAAGTGTACAACAGAAATCATCTCATTTAATACCCACGTTAACCACCGCTCTGAGCCTCAGTTACCTCCTCAGTAAAATGGAAATAACAGCACTTACGCATTACAACAAAGGGGCATGGTGAGGATCAGGACTCACGCACGCAAAGTGTGTGGAGTCGTGCCTGGCCTGCAGCGCGGTGGGTGGAGGGCCTGATGACGGTAGAGTGGCGGTACGGTAGATGCTTTCGCTCCCCCCCTTTCACAGATGACAACTGAGGCTCCACCAGATGAGCAGCCTTTGGAGCTGTGAGTCTCTCCACACCCCCACAGTGACAGCGATACTAGAGCTGCTCCCTGGTGAGTCAGAGTGTCAGCGTGGCCCACCAGCCCTCAGGAGGGCCCCACCCTGGCGGTTCCCAGCCCCCCAGGAACTCTGGCCCAGTCCCAGCCCTGAGGAAGGAGCCTGTGAGTCACCATAATTTCCACCTCCCAACCCAGGTGACCCTGCTCAGGCAACCAGCACATCCCCAACTCGCGCTGGCAGCCAAGCACTGGGACAGGGAGCGTCCTGAGTCCTGAGGCCCTTCCTCCCCTGCCAGGGCACCTGTTTCCTGGTCCTCTGTGCCTGGGACATACCATGAGGCCTGCTTTCCTCCCTCATTCACCCCCAGCCCGCAAGCACACACCGCCGGGCTCGCCACACTTTTTAACAGCCCTGATACCCTCGCATGGACGGCTTTCACCTTCACCAGCTCTCAGCCTAAGAAGGCCCTCAATAAACATTTGCTTAGTGCAACCTCCTCAGAAGGCTCCAGAAAGCTCTGCAGTAACTTTGTCTCCCATCCCATAGGACGCTTGGACCAAGTGGGACTTGGACTCAGGCCTAGCCCTAGCATAAACTCAGGACTTGACTATCCTGTGGGGAAAGTGTGGAGATGGGAGTCCCAGAAAGGGGGTGTGAACATGTGAAAAGGGTGCCATTGTTGTAGAAAGAGCTTAAGCTGTGAAGTCAGCCCTGCCTCTCCCTCTCTGCACCTCAGTCTTCCCGTCTGTAAACCTGGGACAAATGTCCCACCCACTCAAGGATACTGCAAGGCTTACCGAGCATTATGTGGGAGACCTCTCATCCCCTTCCCCGCTCTCAGTGCCTTCCACCAGAGCTTTCCCTGGCAGGAAGAGCCCTCATCCCACCTCCTTACCCCACCCCTGCTGGCTGCACCTATCCAGAAGCCCCAGAGCCCTCAGACTCCAGGGCCGCCCACTCCAGGGAGCTGGCGACTGTAAAACGGGGTTGTCTTCAAGTGAGTGGGTCCCACCCAGCAGGTTATAGGCTTGGTCTCATTAATAATTCACAAGTAAGCAGGCTCCTCAACAAAGGGCTCTTGAAGATAGCTGTGACAGTCACAGCTCTTCAGCGTTCCCTAGAGAGGGGTCCCTGGGGGGACCTGGCCTGCTCCTTGGGCCAGCCTCCTCCCACCCCCCTGCTGTGACCCCCACTAGATGTGTGACCTTGGGCAAGTGACTGCCCCACTGTGGCCCTTAGTTTCCTTCTTCCTGTTCAACTTAAAGAGGAAAGATGACTGGACCAGGAGCTCAAGGGCCCTCTCAGCTCTGATGTCCTCCATGCTGGGATCTGAGCTCTTCTACCAGAGTCTAGTCCCCAGGAGCTGCCTGGGTGGATTTAAGGAAGAAGCACCAGTCAGACACAAGGGACCAAGACCAGTTTTGGTGGGAAGAAAGAGGCAGCGCTCTACTAAGGGGTTTCTGGCGTTGAGTAGCACCTTGTCAGAGGCTAGGATGTGGGCTCCAGAGCCAGGAGGTTCCGGGCCCACCGAGTCCACCTGTGCAGCCCCAAGCAAGTCCCCCTACTAGCTTGAGGCAGGGCCGGGAGTGGCTTGCAGAGTAGGTTTGCAAGCCAGGGCTTACACCCCTGCTGACACCCTGCACCAGCGACTTCATCTCTGAAATGGGGAGGTTGATGGCACCCACCTCACAGGTTGCTGCAAGGATTAAACAGGTTAATATCCACATAGCACTTGGAACTAGGCTTTTACCGCTGTTCTTTGAGCTTTAGTTTCCTGACCTACAGAGCAGGGATGACAGGACTGTCATGAGCATTAAATAAGTAAATGGACTTGAAAGAGTTTTGGGACCACGCAAGGCTGTCCAAACGAGAGGAGTGTCCCCTAAGATGTGCATCCAGGACCGGCCAGGACCACAAGGATGGAGCCACACCCTTTGGACACACATAATAAACGTTCAGGGCAGGTGTGGTAGGTTGCACACTGCCGGTGGCCATAGGAAGGGGCACCCTCTTTCTCAGGGCGACTGGAATTATGGACAGAAAGCCTTAGAAAGATGACCCAGTAACACCTAGACAGCAAACGTATCTGACACAAAGATCTGTGGCACAAAGGTGTTCACCAGAGTGTTTTCTGTAATAAAGACTCAGTTGCAAACAACCGAAATGCCCATGGACAAGGAACTAGTTCCATGGATTGTCATGAATTTGTAGGGTGAACTACTTGCAGATACTTAAACGGTGTTTGTGGATCATTTACGTGCCTGGATGGCTGCACTGTCTCCTGACTCGTTTCTCTGCTCTTGCCTCTGTCCCCTTGTTGTCCTTTCCCCACACAGACCGGACCCATTCGATCAGATCATGCCACTCTCCTGTTCCAAACACCGCACCCTGTGTTTCCTAATACAAAAGCTAAAGTCCTCTCGTGGCCACGAGGTCCTGCATGACCTGCACCCCACAGCTCTCTCTGATACCACCTCCCTTTTCTCTCTCTTATTCAGCAAGCCTGGCCTCCTTGCTCTTCTCTAAGTAGCCAGCCTGCTCCCGCCTTGGGCCCTTTGCACGTGCTACTCTCTCTGCCTGCAGTGTTCTCCCCCCAAATACTCACTTGAGCACTGCCTCACCCCCTTCAGATCTCAGCTCAAATTCTGCCTCCTCTGCAAGGCCTTCCCTGACCATCCTATTTAAAATGGAATTCCTGCCCTCCTACTTCAAATTCCTGCATTAGTTTTTCCATAGCACTTGATATCTGACATCCTGTATATTTTGCTGATTCATTTATTCTCTGTCTCTTCCCATTAAATGCTACACTCTACATGGGCAGTGATTTTTTTTTTTTTAATTTTTGTTCTCTGTTTCCAATGCCCAGAACAGTGCCTGGCACAGAGGTGCTCAGTAAGTGTTTGCTATATGAATCAGTTTTCTAAAAGGTGGGAAAATATTTTTTAAAAGCAGAATTCAAAATTCATACTTAAAAAACCTCATTGTCTGTGCATTTGAGAAAGCATGAGGAGGCCTCGATTCCCTCATCCTTTAGAGTGGGAACTGGGCCTCCCCGGGCCGGGCTGAAGTGGGTTGAAGGGGCCGATGCAGGTCAGTCAAGTCCAGGCACCGTCAAGGGCAGACCTCCGTGTTATTACAGACCACTGAGGCCGCAGGGGGGCCAGGGATCGGGGGCTTCTAGAGGCAGGGGCCTAGTTCAGAGGGTCTCTGGGAGAGAAGCTGGGGCTGAGGGTAGCAGTGGCAAGCGAGAAGAAGGGTTATGGTGTGGGCACAGGGCTGTGCGCTGAGCCTGTGGACATGCCATCTCCCTGTGACTGGCCTGTGCCCAGGGCCAGTGCTTAGGTGTGCCCCTCAGTCAGCTAGGTGTAAAGGAAGTACCCACCCAGCCATTATCTTGGAAAAACAGGAGCGTCACCTTCAATCTGAGACATAGATGCTCTATCTGGGGGAGGATGCTCATGAATTCTTACGGTGGGTGGGTGGGTGCTTGCCAGAGCCAACCGCTCCAGGGAGTAAGAGGAAAGCCTGAGGCTGTGGAAGGGACAGGCAGGGACAAACGTTATCCCATGAGAAAAGATGGGAATCAAAAGGAGTGAAGTGTCTGCACAGGTCTATCTGGCCAGGGCACCTGATGGCCCACCCAGTGTCCTAAATCCTAATAGAATTGTCCTGTTGAGGGACATGGGCAAAAGTAGCCTTTTATAGGGTGGAGGAATAATTTTACCTAAAAAGAATGGATTTCTGCATTGCTGTTCACCCGAGAAGGGCTGGTCTTAGAAAAGGAAAGCAAAGCTTAGGAGTCTTGAGTTATGAGAAATTTTCTCCTCTATTCTGGGAAGGAAGATGGTGGAAGACATACATTCAGCCCTCCCAGAAGTGGAAGTTTTTCAAGGATGCTCCTTCCAGGATGGCTGAGGGGCTTGGAGGAGGGCCATAGAATCATAAAAATCTCCTGTTACTCTTCCCTGCTTCCTAAGGTACTCTGAAGAGGCAACGGGGGTTATTAGAATCCTGGGATCAGAAGCTTCAACATCGTAGAATCTTGGAAGGAAAACAGTAAGTCTGGTAACCAACTCTGGATCTGAGACTCGGATCCAGTCCCAAGGAAGAGATGCCAAAGCTGCCCAAGGATTCCAGTCACCAAACTACAACAGAAACTCCCCACGTGGAGGGATCGGGGAGCTCCTTGAGCTCGGGCTCAAACCAAGGGCAGTGATTCTGTCCACAGAAGCCCCAGCAGTCCGCCATTCTCAGAGAGGGCCCTCCTTCCCAGAGCGGCTCGGCCACTTAAAGCAATCTGACTGCCCACACTTTCCACTTTGTTCCTAGTGCTGACTCCTACAGAAGCAGCCATAAGTGGGGGGCACAGGTCTGGTATGGCTGGGAAGGGGCCCTATTTGTAGGCCAGGTAGGTGGTGGTCCACACTGTGTACGACGCATGGTTGTCATTTTCTTCTTGTCTCAGTTCCCAGATCCTGAGGACCTGAGAAAGGAGATACCTACTTAGAATGGCTCCCTGTGGCTAACTGGGCTCAAATTTTAGAAACAGAGCCTGGCAGCCATTTCTACACGGGGAACTCTCACACAAACTGCACTGCAGGGAGAAGCCTGCACTGAACCGCCAGCCTGCACTGTGTCTGCCCGGCTGAGCCAGTCCTTATAGAGGGGTTCCTGGAATCCCACGTCAACCAGCAGGACTGAGGCTTTCCCCATCCAATCAGAGCTGTGCAGCTATCACAGTTACATCCCCATCAGCTTCTTCACCAACCAACCGGAGTGGCCCCATTCTGACCAAGCTGGACCGTGCCTTTTTGACCAATCAAACTAATAATTTGGAGCCCTCATGTGCATGAGGAGGAACCAATCATGGTCCAGGAAGCGGGGATTCCTGTCTATGTAAGCCAGCTCACCCCAGGAAAACTGGCTCTGAGAGCATACTTTTCCTTTCCACCAAAGGTTGAAGACGGCTTTTCCCCTGGCTGGAGTCTCACCAGAGCAGAGCGGGGCAGACCGTTGCAGGGCGCGGCAGACTGGCACAGAGCAGGCCAGTGCAGGAGCAGAGCGGAGCTGTCTGGCCAGAGAGGGGCCTGGGCTGTTTTCAGGGTGGTGCGGTATCACAACTGAGCTGTTTGCACTGAATAAAGTTTGCTTTTTCACTGCACCCCCATTGGGGATTCCTGTTGGTGTCAGATAGATACCAGCAACCTTCATTTCACACTACCTAATCCTGGTGCCAGGAATCCCACAGTTGGCTCCCAAACCTCTCAGAATCCCCTGCTCAATGCAAATACCTCTGCAGGAAGGTTACCTCATACCCGTGCAAGAAGAATGTGAACTCGCACTTACAGAGCACTGTCTATGTCCCAGTGGTGGTCTATCAGGTCCTTTACCAATGTGACTTCACCAGGTCTTCCCACTACTCGGTGAGTAGCTATGATTTTTCAGCTGAGTAAACTGAGGTTCTCACAGGCCAAGTAACTAAATCAAGATCAGAGAGCCAATAAGTAAGTGGCAGAGCAAGGTCTGAATGCTCTCCCAAGCTCTCCACCCTTGGGCCAGGCTGTGGGTGACCAGGGAGCATGGCGGGTGATTAGTGAGGTGGAGAAGTCCCAGGTCCCAAGCTGGGAGAATGGAGACTTGGGTTTTTGCTTCAGATGTGAGTCCTGGTGGGGGCAACTGGGAGCAATTAACTTCCTAAGTATTAGAGTCTAGCAAGGTCCAGCAAGTTCCCTGAAGTATAAAAGCACGTGTGTTTAGGCCCTCGTGCCTACTCCCTTACACAGGCCCTTGGAGGGCCATCTCGGACTCTGCTTGGCCAGAGTCCCCCCTCTTCCTCCTCCTCACTCCTTCTCACCTCCTTCCCGTCACTAGTGATTCTGGATCTTGCCTCCCAGCTTGTCCATTCGCCACTTCTCAGTTCTTCCTTCTTAGCTTCCTTCCCCCATTCCCTCTATCCTGCTAATCCACACCCCAGCATCTGTCCTGGATCATCACACCAGCCTCCCCTCCCGGCTCCCTGCCTCCAGCCACGCTGTGACAACAGCAGTGTATACACATTGGAAACCCACAAGGCTCCCTGGTGCCTACAGGACCCAGCACAACTGGATTCTTACAGGCAAGACAGACCCTGGGCAAGAAACCCCTGGGGACACAGCCACTCCCTACCACCCTAGCCAGGGGAACCAACCCCCCTCAAAAATCATCCCCCCATGTCCAACCCCCCTCAAAAACCATCCCCCCATGTGCTTCACAAAGCTGAAGCACACCCTAAGCCCCATTCTGTTCTGGGCTCCTGGGACACGGGGTGGGGGGCGGGGCGGCATGGCAGAGGAACACTGCCGTCTCTCCATGTGTAGTGGAGAGACAGAAAAGGGTGACTGTCACTCAGTATCGAAATGGGTGGTGCACAGATTCCTTCCTTCATGGTGCCTCAAGGTCATCCTTAAATATGTAAATCTCCCTCCCTAGCGCCCTCTGGTGGTTCCCAACACACTATGAAATCCCTGTTCTGGGCATCCTGCCTCCAGGATCCCACTGGCACTGATCCTCGACAACCTGCCCCCTTTTTCTGCTCCTCAGGTGCACCTCAGGCTTTGACAAGAGCTGTCCTCTCTGCCAGGGATGCTCTAGGCATGGTCGATTTTACTGTTTACCACATCACCCCATTTTAAGCCTTATACATCATCTATCTGATGTTTACTTGTTTGCCCACTAGTTTAGTCTGTCTTTCCCACTAGAACATGGTCTCCTAAGAGCAGGGACTTGTATGTGTGAAGTGATAGGATATCTGCAGCCACCTAGTACAATCACCTGGAACTTGGTACATGCTCAACAGTGTTTGTTGAAAGACTGAATGAGAGCCGTGAAAGGGAAGCAAAGATGCTGGGGCCCTGAAAGCCGCTGAGCCTGACTCAGGGCCTGAGGGAGAGAGCCCCTCTACGACAGGTTACCTAAGTTGAGTCTCGTGGGGTGAAGGTCAGGAGTGGAGGACGGCATTCCAGGCAGAGGCAGCCCCGGCAGCCTGGCCCAGCTGTGAGAGCACTACAAGGCCAGCTGGCGTTGGTGGACAGTGGTGAGGGGCAGGGAGTGATGGAAAACAGCCTAGGCAGGCCACAGCCTCCCGCCTGGAGAGCCTTGAACTTTAACCTCCAGGTGATGGAGAGCCATGGAAGGATTTTAAAGCAGAGAAATGACCTGGTCTGGTGTGTGTTTCAGAAGAGACCAGTCTGAAGGATGCATGGAAAGGAGGAGTCTGGGGAACTGGGGAAGTCAGGGGCTGTTGCAGAGTCCACCAGAAATGAACAGGCTTGGGAGACACCCAGGAGAAAAACCAGCAGAACTTGGAGACTGGGGTGGCGGCGAGGGAGGAGAGGGATAGCTCCCAGGTTCCGGGCTTGGGCAACTGGGTGGATGACTGTGCTATTTTTCTGAGATGGAAAAACAGGAGGAGGAACAGGTTTGGGGGTGAAGATGCAAAGTGTGATGTAGGGCTTGCCAAGCCTGAGGTGCTCATAGAGTAGTCAGATGGAGGCCTTGGTGGGGACAGGTGTGGTCCTTCTCCAAGCAGATTTTAAATAGGAAAAGAACCGGGGGGTAAAGACAGCTCAGAGGAGAGGTCAGGGCTGTCTCCCCTTCTCTCTTTCATGGGAACCATCTAGAGACACCAACTCATCCAGGGGGTGGGGACAACTGGGGAGGTGGAGGTGACACACAGGAGGTGCTGACACATCTCTGACGGGTTGACCCGGGAGGACCTGTGGTGCATACGATTCCACCCTGGACCAGACCTGGGACCCAGGGCTCCCCCCACACTGCTGCCTGAGATGTGGACAGCCCCGCAGGGGGGTAGTGTGCCTGCTCTCACCTGTCACCCCGCCACTCGCACTTCCTTGAGGAGGACCAGGTGCGTGAGGGGCGCCCCTGAGCGGAGCCGCAGGGGCCGAACCTGACCCCCAGGCGGACCGAGGTCCAGCTCACTGGAGTTGCCCTTGCAGGTGGCCCGCAGGCTGCAGCAGGGGAAGCCGCGCCGGAGCGGATCGGAATGGGGGCCCTAACACGCAAGCAGCGGGCACGCGGAGGTGTGAGAGGGGCTAGACTGCCCCTCCCGGGGCCCTGGGGCCGTTAGTCCAGCCACGCACACCCCTATCTCCGGCTATGCCCCCTCAGTTGTCCCTCCCGTCCGTTGTTCCCCAGCCGCCCCTCGGTCCCTTGCGCGCCTCTCGCCGAGTCCCCGCCCCGCCTGGTACCTGCAGTCACTTTTCCCAGGGGCCGCTCCTTTCCAGGCGGTCAGAAAGGCCATGGACGGAGGCTGGACTCGGCGGGCGGCGCGGGCGGCCCCTCGTGGCGAAGGTGGCGCTAGCGGCGCTCGGGCCGCAGCACCTGGACGGGGCGGGCGGGGTCGGACCCGAGGCTCCGCCCCGGCCTGGCCAGCGCCTTCCTGACGGCAAGGGAGTCGGTGTCCCACAAACAGACCTGGGGTCCCAGGGCAAGACCACTTCCGTCCAGCACCATCAAGACCCATCATTAGTCCCAGGAAGACACTGAGGTCCAGGACGGCCAGGGATTTGCTCAAGGTCACAGAGATGGTCAGTGGTAGAAGGGCCAGGACTACCCCAGGCCTCTCCGCTCCCAGGCTTGAGCTCGTCCCTAGTACAGATGGCTGCTGCTATCACCAATGCCTTTCCCCTCTGCCTAAGTACCGAACCTGCCTTGCCAGGGCTGCATCTGCATGGAGTTAGGGTCTCCGGGCTGCTGCAGGGGCCGGGTACAGGGTGGAAGCGGCAGGGGCAGGCTGGGCCCAGAGTGGAGGCTGCTGCCCAGGCACTGGGGCATGACTCTGTTCAGACTCTCGTGGGAGGTGGTGGTCAGAGGAGAACGAGCCAGAAGCCGTCTCCAGTGCCAACTTTCTTTGAAATCCCCTATTTTGTCTTAGGTCATATGCATTTAAAGTTTTAAGTAACCGTTATGTTAACAAGTAGCTGCATCAGCTCTGGAGCAAGGTGAGCCCCTGGCAATGCAGCCCAGCAGGCTTCCGGGGGAGGCTCAGTTCCAAGGACAAGGGGCAGGACATCGCCTGGAGGAGGGGTGTGAGAGGGATCACTCCGTCTGGCATAAAGGGTGGATTGAGGGACCCCTGGAGACTTCCCTCGGGGGTTGAGCACCAGGCAGCAGGGTGGCTAAGGGACCATTTCTGTCTCCTTTTTGGGTTTGTATCCTAGATACAAATCGTGTGTATAATAAATGGTGACTGATTCTGACAAGGAGACATTTTCTGTGCCAAGCTTGAAGCCAGGTGTTTTGCCCAAGTTCTTACTTCATTTCATCTTATGAAACAGCCCCATTTTAACAGTTGATGAGACAGGTTGAGGGGTCAACTGACTCCCTTAAGACTGAGCTCTGCAGGTCTTACACTCAGGCTGGTCTGCACCATCTGGTTCTTCCCCAGACCCTGCCCATGGCCCACAGGGGGGCTGAGTGTCAGAGTGGGAGGCCTGGGCAAGGCAGAGGGTGGAAGCCTCAAGGCTGTTCTGGGCAGCATCTCCCACTTTTCCCTGCGCGGCAGCAGAGAAGATGAGGCCTTTCCCCCTTTCTCTGAGCACTTGTGTCAGTCTTGGATCAACAAGGGCCCGAGAATGCCGTCTGTCTGACCACAAAGCTCGAGTTTCCAGATCTGGAAATTCCAGTTACACTGCACCCATGGGCCTCCACCCCTCAGTCCACAGAGCCTTGTCCAGCTTGGCAGCATTGGGCACTGCGGACAGCCAGATCACAGGCATAAACAGCACAGGGCCTCCGAAGCCTGTTCTCTTAAAGGCCCAGAGTCCAGTCTTACCCCAGGTGGGATTTAACTCCCACCCAGCCTGTGAGCCCACAGCCAATACCACTTCCTCCAGGAAGCCCTCCTGTATCTCCCCAATGGAGGAATCACTTCCTCTTTGGAGGTTACATTTTTATTTTCTCCTGGCATTTATCACTACCTTAAATTAGTTATTAATGACCATATTGGTCTCACTCTTCAGATTTCTCTCTCACATCTGTGTCTTCCATGGACCCTAGCACCACTGCTGCAGATGGCAGGTGCTCGGTGTTGAGTAAGTGAAGAGGGAACTAAGATGTATGGTCTCTACTCAGTGGCAGATGCTGCGCCGAGGGCCTTTATACACACTGCCTCTAATCTGGACAACTCTGTTTTGAAAATATTTGAGTCAGAAGTTTAGAAATGTTCCTGAGATCAGATTAGGAGCTGGGATTTGGTCCCAGGTTTCTCAAACTTCAAAGCTTGTTTCCTGTTCTTTCCGCCTTTTCCCCCCTTCATCTCCTTTATCAGTATCTTCATTATCACCACCATTTGTTTAAAACGATGTTAGGCATTATGAGAACCCTTTACCTGTGTTTCATCCACAAAACAACTCTATCAGGTGTTTCCCTTCCCAATCCCAATTTCTATAACTGAGAAAGTGAAGCAGAGGATTAAGTAATTTTCTCAAGACCACAGAGGCCAGGCAAGTGGCAGAGCTAGGACTCCACCCAAGCAGCCACACTTGAGTCTGTAGCTTAACCCCAGCCCTAGTCTAAGAGCCACACAAGCTCTTAGAATGCATACGGTATTTATGAACCACTTTCCCAAAGCTTATTTTGACTCATAAGAACACCAAGGTTTTATTCTTGCCCTTGCTCTCCAGCCAGACTGCCAGGGTTGGAATCTTGGCCTCACCACTTGAGAGCTATGTGTTTCAGGCAAGCTATCCTCTGCTTTCTCATCTTTAAAATGGGAATAATATCAGCACCTCTCAAAAGGGTTGTTGTGCAGACTAAATGAGTGAATGCAAACAATACACAATAGGGCTGGACGCATAGTGTATGTTACGTGCGCTTCCTACTATGTGATAGTTTCATTCATAATGAGGGGAATGTTCTGGATCAATAAACTTTCAGGATGATCAATGTTTACTCCCTTTAATCATAGGCACTTTCCTAAAATGAATTATTAGCTTTTCTGTCTTCTTAAAAATGGACTTGACAGCTCTTTGTGACTCTCTGCCATGTAATAGGAACAAAGACTTAATATCCATCATCTTCCATCTTCACAATCCTGTGAAGTAACCGTTATCCCCAATGAGGACCAAAGGGGTTAAGGATTTAACCAGTCACGTAGCTAGGAAATGGTAAGGCCAGAATTTAGACCCATGTTTATCAGAGTCCAAGGTCTAGGTTCTTTCTACACGGCCAGGGAACCCTCTCAGGAAGCCGCGATGAATCAGGGATTTCTGTGAGCACATCAGTTCCTGCTCAGCGCCCGGGGTTGCTGCTGTAGATCTCTGTTGCTACGTGGTCTCTTAAGGTGTGCGAAAGACAGCCTGGTGTGGGGGACAAGCAGGTCTCGGAGCTGAGGCACCTGGGCCGGAACCTGGCTTCATCTCCAACAGGTTAGGGGTCTTGGCCAAGTCCCTCCCATGTCTTTATACATCATGTTTTCTGTTTTAAGTGGTGTGAGGAGTAAATGGGCGAATGTATCGGCAGCCTCAGAGAAGTTCATCAGTGTCAGCTACTTTCCCTTATCTCTTCCTTCCACGAAATACAGTCATGCACTACTCAACGATGTTTTGGTCAACGATGCATAGATGACAATGGTCCTGTAAGATAATAAGGAAGCTGAATTTCCTGTAAGTAATGGAAGGCTATGTGGTCCAGGAGGAATTGTCTTCTCTGACGGGAGCAATACCTGTGGGGCGTGGCAGTAGATTCCCTCTCACTCACGGCGCCTCGATTTTGAGTGCACACATTACGACGTCCTGTCAGCTGGTCACTGACCTTTCAGCCCGGAGGAGCCTGGCCCCCAGCACTACATATCCAGAGGACGCCACAGCCCTCACAGACCCAGCCTGATGGTCTTCTGAGTGCACTGCCGTGCATGCTTCGTGGAGGCCCTAAGGTGCTGTACAAGGACGCGGGTCCAAGGAATTGCCGCAGCAGGTGTAGGTGCACTGCCACGTTCATTAAAGCTGTCTGTGGCCCTGTGGGCCCAGCCTGTCTCTACACTTTGGAACTATTTTCAGGTTGTGATGATGTAAAGCACAGGTAATTATTTCTCCCATGGATTCAATGCCAGAGAAAGCCCTTTGTGCTAGACAGGGTCAATGGGTCAATGGAACCAAAACCAAATTTCCAATGTTGATATACTGAGTTTTTAGTTCTACACCCTTTCAATGTTAAACACCCTTTTTTAAAGTTCCTTAATCTGATCACCGTGCCAACATGTACTAGCCAAAACCACATTGCCCTGAAAACCCCCCGTTTATCTCTCCATCCTGGTTTCTTAAAAAAAATTTTTTTTTAATTTATTGATTCTAGAGAGAGGAAGGAAGGGGGGAGAGTGAGAGGGGAGGGGAGGGGCGGGGCGGGGAGAGGAGGGAAATATCGCTAGTTAATGCATTCATTGGCTGCTTCTATGTGCCCTGACTGGAGATTGAACCTGCAACCTTGGCCTATCAGGACGATGCTCTCACCAACTGACCTAGCTGGCCAGGGCCTCCATCCCGATTTCTTATTCCTACTGGTCCTCAGGCCTCCATTCACTCCCTCCTGACAGTCACTACTATGGTGATCTGTGCCTCCCCCAGCCAATTTCTCATTATTTCCTATCAGTCCTGCCCACATCCCTATTCATGGAGCAGCGCTGACAGCTTCGATGCTCTATTTCTGACCCTGTTGGAAAGGAGCAGTGGGGAGGGCTGCGGGGTCGTGTTCATGAAGTTTACAGCAGTGTACACTGATGTCCTAGGTCTGCACACTCAAGTAACACTCATAGCTTTTCATGATATTAACCTGGATACTGTATTTTGCTGTGTATAATGCACACTTCTTTGCCCAAATTTCTGAGGGAATAAGGGTGTGCATTATACATGGGTACAGGGATTACCTGCAATGGGTATAATAATCCCATGTATAATATGCACCAAAATGTGGGTGTGCATTATACAAGGCAAAATATGGGTATATAACATTAGGCCCTACATTTCTTATTTGAAGAGATGTGTAAAAAAATCAGTGGCTTTCAAACATTTTATCTTGTAGCCCAAAACATATTCAATAACAAATTCTATTTCATGAGCTTGAAAAAGCTACTTATTAAAATACTGAAAAAGTGAGGAGGACTTCACATTATAAAATATTGAATATAGATTGGTAATTACTGAAGATGATTATTGGTACACACGAGTTCATTCTGCTGCACTGCTGTCTATATTTTTTCCATGCTGCTTCACTCTCTAAACTGATTTCATGACCCAACTAATGTGTTATAACCTGTAGTTTGAAAAATAGCAAGTTAGAGAGTAAAGTTTTGGACATTTTAGAAAGATTTCATACTCTACAATCAGATTAAGGTTACCTTTATTTCCTTCAAGTAGCATTTTCTGAAGATTTTTTAAAAAAGGTTTTATTTATTTATTTTTAGAGAAAGGGGAAGGGAGGGAGAGAACATCAATGTACAAGAGAAACATCGATCAACTGGCTCTCACATGCCCCCCACTGGGGACCTATAGCCCGCAACCCAGGCATGTGCCGACTGGGAATCGAACTGGTGACCTTTTGGGTCTCAGGCTGGCACTCAATCCACTGAGCTACACCAGCCAGGGCTCTCAAGATTTGTTTAAAGGGGGGAAAAAAACTTGCATGTTTAAGCCATTACTGATTACACACCAATCAGAAATTAAGGTTATGAAGGAGAAGCCTTCTAAGGGGTTAAGTTTTTAACTTAAGTGTGATGGGTATCAGGGGCATCCTCTATTGTAGGAGTGATAGGGACAGATTTTGATTCTAGAAGAATCTGACTGCAGCATGGAGGATAGTTTGGAAACAGAAAGAGAAACAGATTATGGTGAGGGGATGAGAAACCTTTGGCAAAAGCCTAAAAAAAAAAAAAAGACGATGAAGACCTGAAATGGGGGCGGTGGCACTGACTGAGAAAGAGGTTGCTCCGAGAGAGATTTAAGGCAGTGTCCTAACACTTTTAGGACACTGACAGTTTGGGGAGGGTGGGTCAGGGAAAAGGCCTGGCACACACACTCTCGGTAAGCAATGCAGTCAGTCAGTCAAAGGGTGGAATCAGAGCCCAGCCGCTGAGATGCTTCACCAAGAACTCAGAAACTGGGGAAAGTCTGCCTTAGAAGGAGTGAAACTGTGGAGTCCACGGGCAAAGATAAGCAAAATCACTCCAAAGAGACATTACAGCTACCCAACCAGCCAAACCAGACTATTACCTGATTAAACATACTAATCTAAAAACCATGTTCACCAGAGGGACGCAGCAGCGCTGGCCGCAGAGAGTGAGGAGCCTCAGAGGCAGGGGGCACCCAGGCACTGGCGAGGGGAAAGGTGCCTGTCTTGTGCAGTCAACTGTGGGCACTCCAAGCCCGTGGCAACAACTTTGACCGGAAACCGACTTTGTTCTCTACACCAGTTCCTGTGAACTTGCTTCATGGGACCTCTTTTTACTGATGAAAATCAGGTTTCGAAACTTGAGGGTCAGGCCTTGGACCCAGCTGGATACACTGAAGGACTGAACACGTAAATGAGGCCTCCTGGGAGCCCACCTGCCTTCTACAGTAACAGAGCCCTGACATCCAGGGCTGGCCTGTGAGAGCTATGCCTTTTTTTCTTTTGGCAGTCACAATCTGTGCCTTTCCTAATGCCTGGGGCAGAACAATGTGTCCTGGAAACACAGCTCTGGGAAGCCTTCCCCAATCCTCTAGGCAAGAACTATTTTCTCCTTCCTCTGAGTGTCCCAGCATCCCCATCATAATCCTCAGTAAGCAATGTTGTGTAATTAACTGTAAGCAGATGTCTAGCTCGCCCACCACACCACTTGTTGGCAGGGCCATTAAATCCGTCGTCTTCTGTGCCTGGCCCAGAGTAATACCCAGAACACAGTACCCTTAGCAAAGGTGAATGGGAATAACGATTTTTTCACTGTGCTCACAATATACAGCTGTCTGAGTAACAGGTGCACTGTAGATCCATGCATCAGAAGTATTTTAATGTGTTTTGTTTCTGTTTTTTTCCAGCCAAGCAGAGTGACTGAGCATAGGCTCTGGAGCCAGCTGCCTGGGTTTCCATCCTACCTCTGGCACTTTTTAGCTCTATAATCTTGGGGAAATTATTTAACCTTTTTGTACCTCAGCTTTCTCATTTGTAAACTAAAAATAACAATACCTAACTTAAAGGATTGTTATGGAGATTAAAATGAATCAGTATAGAAGTATTTCAAATAGTACGGGTACCTAATAAGTGCTGTCTATTAGCTTGCAATTATTATTTTTTAAAACTCTATTCACAAAAAAGATGAGAGGTTCTTTACACTATGAGGCAGAACACACAGGTCAAGTACAGAATGACCAGGTTCAACAGAACCGCAAACTAAAGCAGTAGATTCAATAAAACTCACAGGAGACCAAAGGGACTTGGAAGTTAGCTTTTTATTCCAGTGGTTCTCAAAGTGAGATCCCTGAACTAGCAACTGTAGCATCTTCCGAGAACTGGTTAGAAATTCGTATTTTTCTGTCCCACTCTATACCTACTGAAATCAGAAACCTGGGGGTTGGGACTCATGATCTGTAGTTTTTAACAAGCCCTCCAGGTGATCCTGATGTTCACTAACATTTGCAAACCACTTCTTTTCCCCTCACCACCTACGGCATATTCCATCTAATCAGACTCTAAGGGCTGGTAATTCTCCTGAGTCCGCCCCACTCTCCCAGGCCACAACCACAGCCACATTTAGGTCCTATCTCACCTGAATGAATTCAACAGCCTTCATCTGCACTCCCTGCTTTACCTGGTTTCCTCCTAAAGCAATCCTCCAGATCACTTCCAATGAGATCTTTCTTACACACAAACATAAGACTGTACCCTTTTGCTCACACGCTACTTAAATTCTTGCTGCCTGCTAGCACGCAATCCCTGTCTTACCCACTTGTCTTAACACACAAGCACGCCCTCTGCCTAGAATGCCGTCCCTTTATCTGTGAGGCAAACTCTTCAAAACCTACTCTGTGCCTACCTTCTCATGTACTTTTTTTGTATAGAGTCATCTTTATTGTAATTCCTAAATCCATTAGAAGTAAAATTTTACTAAAAGGCATCTAGGTTCTCATGGGCTTCTGCTCATTTAGCTATATAGTTAGAAAACCAACTTTGAGGATGAAAAAGACCAATAACACCTTAGTTCCAATTTTTCACCGTGGGTATTCTAAAACGGTTCCTGGGCTCCCAGGTCCATGACCCATACTGTCCTTTTTTTTTTTTTTTTAAGATTTTATTTATTTATTTTTAGAGAGGGGGGAGGGAGAAAGAGAGGAAAAGAAACATCAATGTGTGGTTGCCTCTCACATGCCCCCTACTGGGGACCTGGCCCACAACCCAGGAATGTGTCCTGACTGGGAATCAAACCGGCGACCCTTAGGTTTGCAGGTCCGGAGTCAATCCACCGAGCCACACCAGCCAGGGCTTAGAACCATGTCTTAATAGACCTGTCCATACTCAGTGCCTTCTGTAATTCCTCATAAATTTTAATGGGCCACCTGGCCAATGGAACATTCTAGTACTCTACCAGTTCTTAATACAGATTTGGGGCTATACCCGAGAATTTGCACTTCTGTCCTCCTGTTCCCTTTTTTACTCTAAAGGGCAGTTACTATCTTCCAAGAAATAGTATCACCACTTTATCAACTCTCTCTGTCAGGGAACGGGCCCCAAAGCATTGTCAACTGCCAAAATGTCAGGTGAGGCTCCTCTTCTCTCTTCAAATCAAGTTATTTGGAATCTTGACTGAAGGCAAGCCACGTGAACGCAGAACAAAAGCCTTCCTCCTACCTCTTTATGTATTCTGTCTGGAGCTTTGCCAGCACTGAAAAATAATTTTCATTTTTGCTAGCCTCAGGATTTTAAGATATTTATTTCTTTAATAGAAGCAAGGTTGGCTATCTCCCCAATACACTTATTTATCATTTATGGCAACAGTAATAACTAACGATGGTTGAGTGCTTTCACGCGTCAAAAACTGTTCCAAATCCTGGTAAGGACTGAATAGAAGAATGAACAGGAATATGTTTTGTAAGATGCCAATGTGCTATGTGTAATAGGTCTATTTCATTAATCCCCAAGAACAGGGATTACATGGATTATTCTATTTATATTTCTCCTTTGGCTGTGGTGGAATACAAGTAGTGATTAAAATTTTGGAGCCAGTATCCTGGGTTCAAATACCAGCTCTGCCACTCACCAGCTAATAACTGGCCTAGTCAGGGCACCTCTTCTGTAAAGTGGGGACAATAACAAATATCTACACATTACATGGTCACTGTCGCTGTGAGGGTTAAAAGAACTAATATACGCAAAGCATTAAGGATCCTGTCTGGAACTTAATACCTGTCATGTGTTATTATTTATCACGTTCTGTTCCTAGAATTTCCTATAAGCAAATTTTTTTTGCACAAAATGAGACGAAGCATGGTAAAGTGGAAAAAGTATCATGTTTTAGAATCAGAGAGACCAGAGTTCAATTCCTGACTCATCAACTTAGTAGCTATATAACGTAAATCACATTATTTTAACTTTTTTAGAGCTTGTTTCCCTATTTCTAAAATAGAGAATAATAATAGTACTGTTTAGGGCTCTTGTGAAGAGTAAACAACAACAAAAACGCAGATAAAGTGCTTATTACATAATGTGTATTCAATAACCAATGGCTATTTTCATTATTTTCAATAATGACATAGCTTAATTTCTAAAATTAAAATACAGAGGACTCCTGAACAACATGGGGGTGGTTAAAGGGACCAACCCCCTTCCCACACAGTTGAAAATCTATATACAACTTAGATCAGCTGTCCTTACGTGCGATTCCTCACTGCAGACCAAAAACACAGTTGACCCTTGAACAGAAAGACTCAAACTGCGTGTGTCCACTCATATTATTAAAGAGGCATCAAAATCAAATCCTGCAGAACAATTCTGTGAGTTAGATATTATGTTGTTCATCAGATGAGGAAAATAATGCTCAAGGAGGCTAAACAACTTTGTTATCTTTCTCAAAAATGAGAGACCAGAGATTCAACCCCAGGGTTGTATGAACTTTTTACACCACACTGCCCTTCTAAGAATACACGTCACAAATCCTCATTCAAAGAATGTGTGCAGAGCCACCTATGCACGCACATTTGAGGCCCTGTCCCTGTGCATACACATTTCCTATCCTTCAAAAACCAGAATTTGCCCTGGCTGGTGTGGCTCAGCTGGCTGAAGTGTCATCCCGTGACCAAAAGGTTACAGGTTTAATTCCTGGTCAGGGCACATAGCTAGGTTGTGAGTTCGATCCTCCATCCTCAATTCCTGGTCCAGGAGCATATAATCCCCGGTCCGGGTATGTGCTGGAGGCAACCAATGGATGCTTCTCTCTCTCTCCCTTCCTCTCTCTCTGAAAGCAATGAAAAGAAAATGTCCTCAGGTGAGGATGGGAAAACAAACAAACAAACCCAGAACTTGGTAACTAAAAATAATAGCTAACATTTATTATATATTCCACACCAGTTAGTGTCGCAAGCACTTGACACTCACACCTGACTGTATACCTCCCTTGGACACAGCATGGACGCAGCAGAGAACCATGCAACACTCCACTTCAAACAGGATGTAGGGATGGTGTGTTTTATTATGACTTTAAGTTTATTGTTCTCATAGTTACAGGCTACAATTTAGTAGTGTGAAACATATAGAATTTTCTATAAAGAGAGAAACCTGACCAAAGATGTAGAAGATGGTTAACACTTTGTAAATATTGCCACTTGGCTCTCAGGAACGCTCATCTGTCCTTTTCAAGCACAGGCTTTGGAGCCAGAGTCAACAATGTAAAATGTGGTCACAAACAACTCTAAGACATTCATCCTACACAAGTGAGCATAAAGATAGAGATATATATACTTATATTTATATAATATATACATACTTTAATATTATATTGGTCCACTGAGTGTACATATTTTAACAAAAGATAAGAATCTATGTAATCCAGTTAAACATACATAAGATCAGGGTACACATTACATCGAAAGTTGGTGTTTATAAGTTACAGATATTTCATCTTTTCCAGAGTTTTTTAATTAAGAAAAATATTTTAAAAGCATTTCAAACATCTGTTCATTTTCCCAGTGCAAAAGAAGGTTGTTCAAGTCAACTTACCTTTTTCCTGAAGTGTAAGGGGAAAAGAAACCCAAAACCACTACCTATCACAACTCCCAACACTACCTTCTCAGTCAACTTTTGCATATATCCTCAGTTACTGGATTAGTTTATCAAAATTTAAGCCTTGTGATTACGATTCAGCCCTTGCTTCATATGTATGACTTTTATGCTGAACTGTTTCAACTTACAAAAGTAGAAAAAAGTTAGCAGTGTAAGAAAGTGGTTTTAAGTTTATTTTAAGCTATCGCAGTCCAATTGTTTGTGGAGAAAAACAAAGCACCATTTCAAGATGAAATGAACTGGATGTTTTGGAGTTATTCATAGGCTAGGCAGTAAATTACTGATAAACACAGATCAATACCACTTTGATTTGATGACCAGAGAGACTTTTAATTAGTTTTAAGTGCATTTTTCTTTATCTTGGTAAGTAGGTATTCAATACATTACTTAAGTCAGTAACCGATGTTAACAAAAAATTAAGATTACAATTTACAGCCTATTTCAAATTCAGCTTGTCTGCCAGGTCAGTTTTATAGAAGATAGGCTTTTAATGCATGAAGAGTTCTAATAATTTGGCAGGTCTCTTCTTTCCCAATTAAAAAAAAAAGATTTTCTTTTGCCAGCCTGCCAATTTCATAGGCAAAAAAACATAAAAAGAATAAACATTTTTAAACCACAAAAATGGACAAAAAGCAATGTGATTTAATACATGTTACTTTTTCATTTGTATTCAGTGAAAGTTTTTACATTTCAAGTACTGAGCCTTCATTAAAGAAAACAAAAAATATATATACAAAAAATTAAAGTACCTTCCAGTTCTAGCTTTTGCTAAAGTTTCTTCTGCAAAAGTACAAAAATAAACCTACCATCAACTAACAAGGACAGTGCCACAGCAAGGGCAGAACAGCTGCCACGCCCTGATGTTTGCTCACCTTATACTGATGGGTGTATTTTAGGTGATATTTCCTCCATTGTCTAGCACTTCAAAGTATGGAGAGGTATCTGTTCATCTAAAATTCTTTAAATTCAGTCTGAAGCTGTAATGGTTCAATCTAAAGCATCCCTTTTTTCAGTAATGGAGTCAATCTATGCAAAATATTTTTCCTTGTCTATAAAAAAAGTTTTTTGATTCTATGGAAATACAAACATGCACTGTAAATTAGTCAATGTGTACTATCACAAAAGAAATAGGATGTCCTATCCCTTCTCCTCCCTCATCCACTCAAATCAGGGGACATTACTGCAAATTTTAAGAAAGAATCCCACTGGCTATCATCAGAGTAACTACAGAACAAGGGCAGCACAGGGGTGAAGTTATTTCTCTACATTCCAGAAGGCAGAAGCGTGGGTGCTCTAGTTTAACACGTAAAAGTAGCAGAGGCAGGCGAAAGCTCACAGTAAATGCACACCAGAACAGGGACCTAGGTGAAGCTGTCTGACTCGGTTACTGCTTTTACGGGGAGAGTGGGGAGACCGATCTGAAATGAATTAAAGAAACAAAAACAAAAAAACTTTTGTCACATTTACAGGAATCTCAAACCTTTTATACCCCCATGCTTATGGTAGTTTTGATATACACTGTAGGTAGCTTCAGCACTCAGGAAGAAGAGTGCTGTATGGTTGACAAAGGAGAGGAGAGCTCTTCACGCTTCCGAAATCTCAGACTTGCTGAGAGCGATGGCCAGTTCCAGGTCCTCCTGCTCTTGCTGGGTCAGGCGGGCAAGTCTCTGCTCCTCCTCTCTCTCACTCTCCCTCTTGGCCCATTCGATCATGTCTTCTTCAGAAGGATACTGCCATGTAAAAGGCAAATGAACAAGCACATGAACAGATTAACGAGTAAAACAAATACAAAGAAAAGAAGAAAAAAGAGTTTTTACAAAGGGCATTAACTACTTGTTTCACCTGAAGGACGCTGGAAATAGTCTTCTTATGTGTTAAATTTTTTTTCTGAAAACACCTTTAGTTTAACCAGTTACTAAATATGGTTTTATTTTAAAAATTAATGCAGTTTACAGACAGTTTATAAAGCTAAACATTAAAACATCATTTTAAAAAGTATATGCTTAAGGTGAGTTAGCAGGTTTAGAAACAGGAGGGGGCTAGCCTTTTTATCTAACACAAAACACCTGCCACTTCCACCCCAGTGGGCATCCTCACATGACAAATCATTGTCAACTTAATCCCACTGGTAATTCCCTACCACATCCTAACCTTCCTGTACAGAAAAACTACAAAGCAAAGAATATGATGATTTTGCTGTACATACGATGAGTACTAGGCATAGTAAATAAGGTATGGCTGAGCAAAATTTTTTAATGTGTTATAAAGATTTTGGCAGTCGCTGAGAACTTTTTGACCCAGTCTAGATAAGACCTTAACACTGGTAATTAGTCAGGGATATATTTTTATACCAAAACAGTAATCTTGGCAGATACTAACTAAAAAAAATTCTACTTGCTTTCAAGTCCTGTCATATTCAGGAATACCATAATAAGATGAATATCATAATAGGATGAAATGAAACTGTCAGGTTTTTAAAAAATGATAGCTTTTCCCTAAGGAATTACAGCGACTTTTAAATTTTTAATACTTAACAAATCTTTCACAATGAAAAAAGAAGACATTTTAAAGATTTTATTTATTTATTTTTAGAGAAGTGAAGGGAGGGAGAGAAACATCAGTGTGTGGTGGCCTCTCGTGTGCCCCCTACTGGGGACCTGGCCCGCAACCCAGGATTGTGCCCTGGTGGATCGAACTGGCAACACTTTGGTTCACAGGCCAGCACTGAATCCCTCAGCTGTACCAGCCAAGGTGGAAGACATTTTTATTATGAGCTGCTTTGTATTATACTATACTGAGGTTCTGGAGTATAAAATAAGCAAAATGCCTCAGCTATTGTTCAAGACTCATTCCAAACAGGTTTCAACTTGCTGAAATAATATTTAATGTATTAAATGCCATGAACTTCCAGAAGGTTACTTTATATTAAGAGGATTAAAATCTCTTAAGGAGCAATGCTGGATTCTATGCTTGAAACAACTCAAATTCCATGTAACATAAGTATAATTCTGACATTCCATTTTCCAATAATCAAGATACTGATTCCTAGTCTGCTTCTTCACTTTCAGAAGAAGCCACCGGTGCTTAGAGTACAGACTCAAAATCTGGGTAGCTCAGTTTAATTCGTTTGACTGGGTGTACACAGATTCCTGCCTGCGCCTTTTGAAGGAGAAATGGCTGCTGGGATAAAGTGGCTGGCTGGGCGACACAAGGCTACACTGAAGGAGGCACAAAGCGGAGTGTGGCCAGGGTTACCTGGCCACTAGATCTCCTACTTCCCAAATCATCAAGGGCTTTAGGTGATAAGTAAAGGAAAATTCCTTTGCTACAGAATAAGCAGCGATAATGAGTCATTATCACTGAAAAAAAATCTGGAAAATCAAACTGTGAGCTACTCTAAGAATTTTATTTTTAAAAAAGCCTTGCTTTTTATCAAAAAATAGTGGCACGTGTCATTGCTTTAGGTCCCTCCACAGTGACACCTCCATGGCTGGTTTTCTCATCTGTGTGGTGTCACAGGCCCCGCCTCTGTCATCATCACCGTGCGCTAGGGGCACGTGTTTTTACCGGCCTACCTGGTTTAGTCAGCTCTGGGAGAGATCACAGTACAATGCAAGGCTAATGAAAGAGAGCCCTCCAAATAATTAAAGATTTGTTTAACTCCTAACGATTGTATTTCATAAAACTGACATTTACATTAACAAACACTAGTACGTAAAACCAGAGTTTTACTTGCTATTCAGAATTCCTGGCCCCATCCTGTCATGCAATAGTTGTTGACTAGTCTCCAGAAATCTACAAAGCTTTATACACAAACACACATACACAGTAACAAATACACAACATCATTATTGGCATTATTCATTCAGTGGACAGACAGCAAATGACTGTCTAATGGTCCATCATCCACAACAATTTGCAAAATAATAACAATAAGGATTTTACTTAAATTGTTTACCAAGACAAAGAGAAAGGTTTACAGAACAACTGGTATATATCACAAGAAATAAGACTACTAAAATCATTTGTGCAATGGAATAATTTTAGAACCATCAAAACGAGCAAATAGAGGTTTTGGTTGGGGAAGAATAAAGATCATTTTTAGTATGTTGGTAAATTTAGTTGGAATGATGTGTATTTGGCAGACTCCACAGTAATCTTTGAAAACCCTTCGAACTGCAAATGGAAAGATTCTCCCCCAAACAGCCCATTCACAGTACTTACAGCACTGAAGTTAGCAAAATTGCTTGGGTCAGCCTCTTTATTGGTAGTGGTAGTAGCAGTAGAGGTAAATGGATCGCAAAACATATCAGGATCTTTTTCTTTGGGGCTATCATTGACTGGGAAAGGCTGAAATGGATCATTCAGTTTAAAGGGATCGGAAGAATCCAATTTGTTGATGGGTCTTTTTCCTGGATCAAAATCATTACAATTAACTCAACCGGCAAATATGGCAAACACAAACACACAAGAACACGAACACAGGGAGCATTAAAGAACTGGGGGTGGGGGGAAGGGGTGAGTGCTTAAAACACATTCCCAACATGGTCTTACACGGCCACACCGACAGTCTAACCTCAACTTTCACAAGCGCCCTCTCAACTACCTTCCAGCTCCACATAGGTAAATTAAAAAATAGGTAACGGGGAGAGGGATGGGCCAGAAACCCCACTTTTGCCAAGAGAATAAACCTCTTCTTCCCCAAAATAGCATGTCTCCAAGAAAAGACAGAAAACAAAGGATGTAACAGGAGAATGACAAAGAATAAAGACAGCAATGCTTCTGCTATTAAAACCTCAGCCCAATACAGTTTCCACTGGCAGCAGTTAAGGGCAAATGACCTTTGAAAATGCTAATATTCTTCTGATTTTTTTCTCTAGATCTATATACAACACCTGGGAACAAAAAATTAAAATTTACTTGGGCGAACCCCACCTACTCCTTGCCATCTACGATGCATTGCTGAGGAGCAGAGAGCGCGCTATGACGCACAGGGCCTACATCTTTGTGTTTGCTGGTGATCTCTGCCCAAACAGCAGCATGCTGTTGCTAATGCATCGTCACTTTCAAACAAGTTCTCAAATTTTAAAGTCGTAAACGTAGTACTTCTTGAAGAAAAATAAGGTGTTAAAATATCTCCAAAAATATGTATTTTCCTAAAATGTGGTAAACTGTGATAGCAATCATATCGACAGATTCTTTCCATCACTGCAACAGCTCACAAGAGATGTTCCCACTGCACATCTCAGTGGGCCCTTCCGACAGTCCTTGCAGGAGGGCAGAATTCAGAGTCACGGCCACCACCTAACATCTCAGACAGGGAGTCCCCGAACCCACACGCTCAAGATCACAGAGCCAGTCAGAGCGTATCCAGAGTCAGGACCCAAACCTCTACGCTTCCAGCCCAGTACGCCCTCCAACAAACCACCCTTCCTTTGATCTGTCTATAGTGATAAGCGCTCACTATGCTGCAGATCTAGTTAAAGCACTAATATATTATGTTACTTAGGACTTAAAAAATACCTTCGCTTTTGGCATCATGCAAGGCCAAACAATTAAATGAGCAAATTGACTCTCATTTGTTTAATATAGTTTGACAACCTTACTCTCTAGCAATACATGATATAGGCTACTTTCCTTAAAAGATAGAAATCACTTAACTTGTTTACCTGATTTTTCAACAGATAATTGAGTATTAACAATTATGTATGCAATTCCTTTAAACCAAGGAAGAAAAATTAATCTTCCCAAGAAATACCACAGGGAGGTTATTATGAAAAGGAAAGAATAGTAATCTACAGCTGCGGTGGCTGAAAACCTCCCAAGGAATGATGTACGATGTAAAGAACAATGTCCAGATGTGTGTTCTGTGATGACCCAGCAGCACCACAAGGACTCAGGGGCTGGCCTTTCCTGCCACTTCTCTTGAACTTTATTGTCTTCATTAAAAAACACCCGCTGCCACGTGTCAGAGAAAAAAAAAACAATCCCCCCAACCCCTTTTCTTTGTACAGTACTAAAAATAAAAAAAATAAAAAAACTTTAAGAATTTGTTCCTGGACCCCCCAAAAACCATTTTATAAAATAAAGGAGTCTTATTATATAAGGTAAAATACTTCAAAAAAAAACCTTCCTTTTCAAATCACTATATTGCTAAATTCTGGATAGCAAAAAGCCATATATTCTCACATTAAAGAATTTAAGACTTCACATTTGTCAAGAGAAGATTTCCAACTAATCTTCTCTTATAGAAATTAATTAAAACACCAAAGTGTAGGAAACTATCGTTCAAATGGTAATTGATGAGCTTTCAAAAAAGCAAGAGACTTCATTAGTACTTTAACTTTCTTCTTTCCATTTACTGTCTCTCTGAAATGATTTTAAAAGAAATTTGCTTATGCCAGAAAACTAGTTCCTGACAGTTATGCTGGCTGGCCCCTTAGGGAATGTCTGTCATTCTGTGTTGGGGTCAGAAGAGAAGACAGCAGCAGGCTCCTGCCACGTTTGTTTGATTTGTTTTAAGGCCCTTTAGATAAATCTGTAAGTAAGGCCCACATAATACTTTAAGAAAAGGAAAAGACCTTGTTGCTTTGGGAAGGGTACTAACTCCCATACCAGGTGGCGGTGGGCAGGGTCTTGTCGGAGTTCCGATCTTTGGGGGCAGTGCAGGGGGTACATCTTCACTTTTGCCTGGTGCTTCCTCCAGCATGTGTTTTGTAACGGCCACATTGCTGGCAGAGCTCGATGTGGCTGAACTAAAAGGATCTTCATTGTTGACCTTTGTTTGAAAAGAAATGTTTATACATGGTTATATATATTAAACCAACCAAACTGTATATGATCACGTAGCAGTTGAAGAATGGTCTTCAGTATTATGCAGCTTTATTTATTTCAATTCTGAAGCACTGACATTTTTTCAACCTTGGTATTTAGGGCCAAAAGAAGAATTTTATTAAATTGTTCTATATGAGTAGTAAGTATAATATCTTATTCTTTCCTTTCTTCCTTCCAAGATTTTATTTATTTATTTTTAGAGAGATGGGGAAGGGAGGGAGAAAGAGAGGGAGTGAAACATCAATGTGTGGTTACCTCTACCACACCCCATATTGGGGAAATGGCCTGCAACCCAGGCCTGTGCCCTGACTGGGAATCAAACTGGCAATGCTTTGGGTTCACAGGCCTGCACTCAATCCATTGAGCTATACCAGCCAGAGCCCCCTACCTGAGGCCATTTTAAAGGGACTACATATCTTCCCTCAAATGAGTATCTGATCTGAATGATTAAAAAAAAAAAAAGATTTCACTCTTCTCAATGTATACTTAAATATAGGCAAGATTTAGCAAATGTCAAAAAAATGGCATTTTGAAAACATTAAAGACAGCTTGAAATCAGTGTTTTAAAGCAAAGTGAGCCATGGAACCATATTTGAGTCTTTATGTGAGTCTGAAGACCCTGTCTTTCTAATACATGGAGTAATGAAAGATTGACTTTTCTATAATGAATCAGATGTTACGATTTTAGATGTATTGAGGCCAGTATTTCTCTATAGGAGCACTACTGACATTTTGGGCTGGCCATAATTCTATGTTGGGGGTTGCGGGGGCCGGACAGGGCATTTGCAGGGTGTTTAACAGCACCCCTGCTCTCTATCCACTAAATATGAGTGGTCCCCCTCTCTAGCTGTGACAACCAAAAATATCTTTAGACATTGCCAAATGTTTCCTGGGGGTAGGGAGAGGGGGGAAGCAACACCCAGCTGAGAAACAATGGCATAGACAATTTGACTCTAATTTTACTATTTTGGCTTCAACCAGTCCTAGAGCTATCCTGGAAAGTAGGTAGTAGATATTTAAGTGCTGGACTACATGTATTAATTGTCTTAATATAAACCTAACAGCCTTAGAACAACAACGACAAAAAAATTAATTAACCAATGCAGAGAGGATGGAACGGAATGCCCAGATTATACAACTATTGACCCAGACAATCAATAGGAGAAGAATGTAGTTCAATTGGAAGAAACATTTTTAAAAAGACAGGAGACTCTTAAAAATGAAGTTGCTGAGCAAACTTGTCAGTAGAATGCTATAATTACCTGCACCCTCATCGCTGTCTTTATTAATAGACATACATCTACTTAAATTATATCTTACCTTTCATTTCTATCTGAAATCAATATTTGCTGTGATGTATTGAAATCAAGTTGCAATGCCTATGAGAGGCTTAAATAATAGAAAGGAAGGGCTGCTCTTTGGGGGAGACATAGTGCATTTCACCTTCCCTCCAGTCAATTTAGATTACCTTTGACAATGCGCTGAAGTCAGCAAAACCATCTTCAAATGATTCATTTCCAAAAACAGAAGCAAAGGGGTCTGTGGCTAAAATGAATAAAGAAAATCAATACAATAGGATAGAAAGACATCAAATTTCATGTCCTCTTTTGTTTGATAACATTAAGACAGATGAAAAATATCTAATTCCAAATAATAGTTCTGAATTTCTGACTTAAATTCACAAAGACAGTGAACAAATTGATATCCCTACAAGATAAATATATTTCTTTGTATAAATCAATTGATAAATGATTTAGGATAAAATAAAAACAGGTAAACTAACTCCAGGGAAAGCATTTAACACTTTGAAACAACTGGGGAGCAAGACAGACTGCCCAATCTGGGGTTCCAGCAGGGGAAAAGAAAACATCAAAACCTCTGGCTGTAAAAACCTGTGGGGGTTGTGGCGGCAAGAGAAACTCCCAGCCTCACAGGAATTTGTTGGCAAGACCCACAGAGTCCTAGAACATACACAAGTCCACCTACCCGGGTACCAACCCAGAAGGGCCGAATTTGCTTGTGGGTAGTGGGGGAAGTGACTGAAAGCCAGCCAAAAGCAGAGCAAGAGGTATTGTTCCCACTCAGACCCCTCCCCTACATACAGTGCCACAACCCAGCGATATGGGTTACCCTGCCCTGGGAAATATCTATGGCTCCACCCCTTACAACATAACAGGTGCACAGAGACAAAGAAATATGGCCCAAATGAAAGAACAGATCAAAACTCCAGAAAAACAACAAAGCAACAAAGAAAGAGATAGTCAACCTATCAGATGCAGAGTTCAAAACATTGGTAATCAGGATGCTCACAAAAATGGTTGAGCATGGTTGCAAAATAGAGGGAAAAGTGAAGGCTATGAAAAGTAAAATAAAGAAAAATATACAGGGAACCAACAGTGAAGAAAAGGAAACTGGGCCTCAAATCAATGATTTGGACCAGAAGGAAGAAATAAACATTCAACCAGAACAGAATGAAGAAACAAGAATTTTAAAAAATGAGGTGAGGCTTAGGAACCTCTACAACAACTTTAAACCTTCCAACATCCAAATCATAGGGGTGTAGAAGGACAAGAAGAAGAGCAAGAAATTGAAAACTTATTTGAAAAATAATGAAGGAGAACATTCCCAATCTGGCAAAGGAAATAGACTTCCAGGAAGTCAGGGAAGCTCAGAGTCCCAAAGAGGTTGGACCCAAGGAAGTACACACCAAGGCACATCATAATTACATTACCCAAGATTAAAGGAGAGAATTTTAAAAGCAGCAAGAGAAAGGAGAGAATTACCTAGAAAAGAGTTCCCATAAGATTAGCAGCTAACTTTTCAAAAGAAACCTTACAGGAAAGAAGGGGATGGAAAAAAGTATTTGAAGTCATCATGAAAGACGAGGACCTACATCCAAGATGACTCTATCCAGCAAAGCTGTCATTTAGAGTGGAGGGCAGATAAAATGCTTCCCAGATAAGGTCAAGTTAAAGGAGTTCATCATCACCAAGCCCTTATTATATGAAATGTTAAAGGGACTTAACTAAGAAAAAGAAGATCAAAACTATGAACAGTAAAATGACAACAAACTCACAACTATCACCAAGTGAACATAAAACAAAAACAAACTAAGCAATCAACTAGAATAGGAACAGAATCACAGACCTAGAGATCACATGGAGGGTTATCAGTGGGGAGGGGGAGAGGGGAGAATGGGGGACAAGGCATAGGGAATAGGAAGCATAAATGGTAGGTACAAAATAGACAGGGGGAGGTTAAGAATAGTATGGGAAATGGAGAAGCCAAAGAACTTCACTAGAGCTCACTGTCTAGTGAGAAACATGTAAGCAGATCATAATAAAACAATCTTAAATGAGCTATTTGAGGTCGTGAAAAACCTGTTGTGGGAGTCACTACTTGTCTGGGAGAATTAGGAAAAGTATCAAAGAAGCCACTACATTTGAGCTAGGCTTTTAAATAAGGGATGGGATCTGCCAAATAGATGAAGGTGGGAGAGAGAAAGCTATTCCAGGCAGAAGGCACAGTAATTGCAAAAGCAAAGGTTTAACCCGTGCTCCACAGGCATGAGAAATTACCTGTTCCATCCCAGTGCACCTATCACATGGACTAACATTTCTGGTAAGAATGATCTGCTTTGAGACAGGTTTCACCTGTTCAGGCATAAGTTCTACCAATAAAGTCAAAGAATGTTTATAGGAATTGCTGCTTGATATAGGCAAGTACAAAGAAAGAAAGGTAGGTGCGGGGAAGAGACCTGAGAAAAGAGGGTAAGACAGAGCAAGCAAGAGGTACAGAAAAAGTCTCCTTGTCCTTCCTCAAATCTTCATCTCTACATCATATCAGTTTTGGAACAACAGTGCCCACTCACCATTTAAATGTGTAAAGTGTGTCCTTACCCTAAAAATGAACATACCATGGACATAACACCAGATGAGAGGCAAGGGAGGTACACAAGGATAGGCAAAAGTTGGTTTACAGTGGGAGTACATGAAACACAGAGTTTACTCATGTACTATTATATTATTTGTATTACAACTGTAAGCCCACTTTTGCCCACCCTGTATATTATTTTTTGTTTGCCTTGTCACCCAGACAGTCATGGGGTGGAGGACATATAGAGAGGTGGGTAGAAGCACAGACAAAATTATCCCTGCAGGGGGTACATAAGGACTCAGAGCCTGAAGAGCATGTGGAAAGTGCAGCATTACAGGAAATCCTACAGCTTCAGCTATGAAAGACGCTTTACTGTTACTACATATCTGCTGAGTCCGAGCGCCTGGGGCCCAGCCTAGCCATGGGCGCTGTTTCAGGCCTTCCCTTCTTTTTCCTCCTCTTCCTGTTATTCCTGACACCAGGGCAGCTGCGGTACCATCAGGGTGCAGATGCTCCCCTGATGGGCAGACAGGTGGCGAGGGAAAAGGAGCTGGGCTCACTTCACTGGAGGGACTGAGAAACCTGCTTCCTGCTTTTCCTTTGTCACCGTCCCAGAGCTTTCACAAGAAGTCCTAATGCATGTGTGGCAACAGTGCTGAGTTAGGTCAGGTCTGACTGAAATTTTGATAAAAAGTGTACACTGTGAAATAAATGAATAAAAAACATGACATGTATGTATGAAGCATATGCTGCTGTAGTGAACTAGAGTTTTTCTACAATTTCTTCATTGAAGTAAATTAAATGTTCAGCATTGGCCACAAATGCAGGAAAATGTATCCTGAAAGAATGACAATGTATTTTTCCCAAATTGAAGAATTAATAAGACTTTGGCTACCACTTTCTCTGATATTGATCATGACTGACATGAAGCAGAGGCCTGCTCAGAAATTGGAAGGAGTCACTGAGCGTGAACTTGTTTAGAGCATGTGTGAGACACCTGCTGAGGAGCCCCCAAAGTAACACAGTGAGGAACTCGGCAGGTGGCTTACTACCTACTGATGCACCCAGGGTCTGTGGGCCAGCAGAATCAGGCTTTAAATGCAAATGTGGCCTCACCAACACCCTCTTCTCCCTACAAATAAAGGTAACGAACACTCTGAAAAAATACATTAAAGCATAATAAAAAAATGTCATCTATAATATCATTTCCAGAAATAACATGTACCAGTATTTTAGCACACTTCTGTAACAGCTTTTTATCCTCATATTTTTTCATTACATATTTGAGATCATACTATGCTGACATGCTTTTTTGTAATGTGCGATGGATAAAGCTACACTTTAGGCATACCCTATTTTATTCCGTTACCCTGGTTTAATTTATAGCATTCACCAGTACCTAACTTATCTCATATAAGTTCTAGTAAAGAGAAGAACTCTGTTTTGTTGCCCTCTGGATCTTCAAGGCCAAGAACAAGGTCTGGCAAATAGGACGGAACTCATATTGTTGAAAATATTTTAACAAATTAAAAAAGGAGGACAGAAACCACCTATATAACCAGATGATCAACAAGGAAAAACGGAAACCAGTTTTAAGGCTCGCAGATAAATCCCACAGAACAGCTGTCTACCAGAGAATCCTGGGAGGACCAAGAAATCTTTTTTCCCCTCCATGACCCATTTACGACCCACAAGATAATCAAGCTCAAGCTCACTGAAAACCTTCCATAGATCCTCATGAATAACCTGAAGTGTAGATACTGGTCATTAATGAAGGATCCATTTTCTCAAGCTGGTCTCCAATTCATTCACACACTCCCTGACCCACTCATCCACTCACGTTTACTAAGCATCTATTATGTTCAAGGCTCGGTACTAGGGATTCAGAGGGGAATAAGGCATGACACCTACCTTCAAGGAACTCATGATTTAACTAAGTGATATACACACACAACTGCTACACAGTAAGTGTTAAAATTCAGAGACAGCAAAGGAAAGGCAACATCTACGTTTATGAGAAAGAGGCAAAGAAGCCTTCATGAAAAAGATTTCATTTTCTTTTACTGGTGGGCAGAAAGGAAGTGGGAGAAGAGAGAGACACACACCACACACACCTGCTCATGCAAATGTATTTTTCTTTTCTTACACACCTGCTCATGTACACATATTTATTTATTTATTTTCAAACAATTTTTTTTTAGAGATTTATTTATAGAGAGAAGGGAAGGTAGGGAGAAAGAGAGAGAAACATCCCTTGGTTGCCTGTCCATGCCCCCAACCAGGGACCCAGCTCACAACCCAGCTATGTGTCCTGAGTGGGAATCAAACCTGTGACCGCTCAGCCTGCAGGGCAATGCCCAACCCACTGGGCCACATCAGTCAGAGCTTTTCTTTCTTTCTTAGATTTATGTATTTATTTATTTTTAGAGAGGGGAGTGAATATCCAATGTGACAGAGAAACACTGATCAGTTGCCTACCACACATACCGCAAAATGGGACCGAACCTGCAAGCCAGGCATGTGCCCTGACCAGGAATCGAACGAACAACCTTTCACTTTATGAGACAATGCCCAACCGAGACACACCAGTCAGGGCATGCACACACAGTTTTCCATTTAAAAATTAAGTGGCCTTGGAGGAGAAAGTCATGGACTGTGGCTTGTGGAAATGAAGAAAATTAAAGAACATGAAAGAAAGCAGAAGCTAAGAATCATAAAATATATGAACATCTGTGTGCTTAGCCTGAGTCATGCCTATAAAAACAAAGACCTACTTACTCCAAATTGTATTACTGCTAGAGCCAAAGATGCTCTGGGGATACCACGAGCTCCCTTCTACTCTTCAGGATGTTGTAAAGCTTTAATTAAGAGTTGGGCCCTGGCTGGTGTGGCTCAGTGGATTGAGCACTGGCCTATAAACCAAAGGGTCACCAGTTCGATTCCCAGTCAGGACACATGCCTGGGTTGTGGGCCAGGTCAGGTCCCTAGTGGGGGGCACGCAAGAGGCAACCACACATTGATGTTTCTCTCCCTCTCTTTTTCCTTCCCTTCCCTTCCCCTCTGTCTAAAATAAATAAATAAAATCTTAGGGGAAAAAAAAGAGGTGGAAAGACTCTGCATTTTCTCAGTCAGGAGTTAGTAAAATATCCTGTGCAAAAAATTTTCTGCCAACAGAACTAATCTTATTTATAATGAAGTGGCAAAAAAACTTTTACAAGTTGAAATAAAGTATATGTAGAAACTAAGTAACCTGAATTTTCTTGCTTCTGTTTTCTTTCTTAGTTCTGTAATGTGTCTACCACTAGGAAATGCTATCAGCAGGAAATGCTACAAAGACCCCAATGTGAAGCAAAATAGTAAAAATTTTTAATGTCCTTCTATGTGTCATGCCTACTATACTTTAGAGGTAGAGTGCACTAATGTATTATTTAAATTTTTTAATTTTTAGAGCGAGGGGAAGAGAAGGAGAAAGAGAGGGAAAGAAATATCAATGTGTGGTTGACTCTCACGTGCCCCACACTGGGGACCTGGCCCACAACCCAGGATGTGCCCTGACTGGGAATCAAACCAGCGAACCTTTGGTTTGCAGGCCTGTGCTCAATCCACTGAGCCACACCAGCCAGGGCTAGCATTTAATTTTTAAGAACAAAAATTTATGCTTATGTTTTTATTTTCAAAGCTTATAGTTCTTTTCTTTTTTAAAATTTATTTAAATCATTTTTTTATTTTTCAATTACAGCTGACATACAATATTATATTAGTTTCAGATGTACACCCCAGTGATTAGATATTGTATAACTTACTAAGTGAACATCCCACTAAATCTCATACCTATCTGACACCATACACAGTTGTTAGAATACTACTGACTACATATTTCCTATGATGTACTTCACATCCCCATGGCCATTCTCTAACAACCAATGTGTACTTCTTAATCCTTCACCTTTTTCACCCATTCCCCCAACCCGTCTCCCATCTAGCAACCCTAAAAATGTTCTCTGTGTCTATGAGTTTGTTTCTGTTCTGCTTCTTTATTTTGTTTTTTAGATTCAACTGTTGAAAGATATGTATTTATTGCCATTTTATTGTTCATGTTTTCTATCTTTTTTTTCCCTTCTTCTTAAAGAAGACCTTTTCATATTCTTTTCTGGGAAGTTCTTTATCTGTACTTCGATTCTAAATGAAGCTTTGCTGGATAAAGTAATCTTAGTTGTAGGTCCTTGCTTTTTCATCACTTTGAATATTTCTTGCCAATCCTTTCTGGCCTGCAAAGTTTCTTTTGAGAAATCAGCAAATAGTCTTATGGTGGCTCCCTTGTAGGTAATTAACTGCTTTTCTCTTGCTGCTTTTAAGATTCATCTTTGTCCTTAACCTTCTATATTTTAATTATGTGTTTTGGTGTGGGCCTCTTTGAGTTCATCTTGTTTGGGGCTCTTTGTGCTTCCTAGACTTGTATGTCAATATAGAAGTCCTAACTAGAATAATTAGGCAAGGTGAAAAAGAGCACCCAGTTGTAAAAGAATAAGTAAAATTATCTGTGTTTGCAGAAGATATGATCTTAGATGTAGAAAACTAAAGATTCCACAAAAAAACCTATTTAGAACAAATGAATTCAGCAAGTAGTAAGACATAAAAATCAATGCACGAAAACCAGTAATATTTCTATATACTAATAATAAACAATCTAAAAAGGAAATTAAGAAAATAATTTCAGCCCTGGCCAGGTGGCTCAGTTCACTGGAGCACTGAACGATACACCATAAGGCAGAGGGTTCGATTCTCATGGGGAGGCAACTGATTTGATGTTTCACTCACACATCGATGTTTCTCTCTCTCTCCCCCAGCTCTAAAATCAAGAAGCAGATCCGTGGGTGAGAATTAAAAAGAAAAAAGATAGAAAATAATTTCATTTGAAAGAGCATCAAAAAGAATAAAATACTTAGGAATTAACCAAGGCAGACTTTCACACTGACAATCATAAAACATTCTGTAAGTAAAGAACAGATAAATGGAAAGACAGTCCACGTTCATGAATTGGAAGACTTAATATTGATAAGATTTTTAATACTATCCAAAGCAATCTACAGACTGAATGCATTCTCTGTGAAAATCCCAATGACATTTTTTTGTAGAAATAGAAAACTCATTCTAAAATTCATATGGAATCTCCAGGAACCCTGAATAACCAAAACAATTTTGAAAAAGAATATAGGCCTCAAACTTCCTTTTTTCAAGGCGTATTACAAAGTTACACTAATCAAAACAGTGTGGTACTGGCACTAGACATTTAGACCACTGACACAGTGGTTTGGGCTTTCAAATGTTTTGAAAGCCCAAAAACAAACCCTTGTATATATGGTCAAATTATATCCTGCAAGGATGCCAAACCACTCAGTGCAGAAAGAGCAAGTCTTTTCAATAGATGGTGTTGAAAAGACTGGATATTCACATGAAAAAGGAATGAAGTTGGATCTGTACCTTAAAACATATACAAAATTTAACTCAAAATGGATCAAGGCAGGGGTGGGTAGAGGTGGGACAGGGTATAACGGGGACAAAAAGTAATAAAAAAAAGTCTGATAAAATATAAACTATTAAAAAATGGATCAAGGACTTGAATGTAAGATTTAAAACTATAAAACTCTTGGAAGAACACATAGGGGAAAGCTACATGATATACATAGCTATACTTTCTTGCATGTGACATTAAAAGCACAGGAAATGAAGAGTAGATACAGTAAACTACATCAAAATTTAAAAGTTTTGCGCACCCATGGGCAGTATCAACATAATGAAAAGGCAACCAATGGAACAGAGACAATATTTGCAAATCATATGTCTTGTAAGGAGTTAAATCCAGAGTATATAAAGAATTCCTACAACTCAGCAACAAAAAAAGCAAACAACCAATATGAAAATTGGTCAAAGTACTTGAACAGACATTTCTTCAAAGAAGATATCTAAATGGCCAATAAGCACACACATGAAAAGATGCTCTCAACATCACTAATCATTAGGGAAATGTAAATCAAATCAGTGAGATGATACTTGATACCCTTTAGGATGGCTATTACCAAAAAACCAGAAAGTAGGAAGTATTGGTGAGGACAGAGAAAAATTGGAACCCTTGGAATGTAAAATGGTACAGCTGCTGCCCTGACTGGTGTGGCTTCAGATGGATGGGTGTCATCCTGCAAAGTGAAAGGTCTCGGGTTCATTCCCAGTCAGGGTGCTTATGAGAGGCAACTGATTGATGTTTCTCTCTCACATCAATGTTCGTCTTCCTCTCTTTCTCCCTCCCTTCCCTTCTCTCTAAAATTAATTTAAAAAAATTAAAATGGTATAGCTACTATGAACAACAAAAAATGAAAAAATAGATTTACCATATGATCCAGCAATTTCACTTTTGGGTATGTACCCAAAAGAATTGAAACCAGGGACTTAAACAGTTACTTGTATACTAATATGAAGGGCAGCATTATTCATAATAGCCAAAATGCAGAAGCAACCCAAGTGCCTATGGAAGTATGAATGGATAAACAAAATGTGGTATGGACATACAATAAAATATTATTTAGTCTTAAAAAGAAAGGAAAGTCTGACACATGCTACAACACAGATGAACCTTGAAGACATCATACTTAGTAAAATAAGCCAGTCACAAAAAGATAAATACTGTATGATTACACTTATATGAAGTACCTAGAGTAGTCAAATTCATAAATAAAAGTGAAGTAAATATAGAAAGTAAATAAATGGTAGTTGCCAGAGCCTGGCAGGAGGGATAATGGGAAACTTTTCTTTTTTTCCTTTCTTTCTTTTTTTTAAAGATTTTATTTATTTATTTCTAAAGAGAGGGGAAGGGAGGGAGAAAGAGAGAGAGAGAGAGAGAGAAACATCAATGTGTGGTTGCCTCTCATGTGGCCCCCACTGGGGACCTGGCTCGCAACCCAGGCATGTGCCCTGACTGGGAATCGAACCGGTGACCCTTTGGTTCGCAGCCCATGCTCAATCCACTGAGCTACACTAGCCAGGGCAGAACTTTTCTTTAATGAGTGTAGAGTTTCAGGTTACGAAGCTAAAACAAGTTCTTGAGATGAGTAGGCGTGATGGTTGCGCAACAATATGAATGTACATAATACCACTGAATCATACGTACACTTAAAATGTTTAAAATGGTAAATGTTATGTTATATATGTTTTACCACAACATTTTTAAAAACCCACTTGTCAGAACAACATAAACAATACACTCCATCCCCAAGAGTTTCACCCACTGGGGTACTATCATATGCTCTGTGAGGAGAGTAATTTATTCAATCATTCATGAAATATTATGTGCCCACACATGGTTTAATGTTCTTGGACTACATCAGTGAATACAAAGATCCAGGTTCCTAAGGAACTTAAAATCTAGTGGAAGAAGAAGACAGATAAAAGAAAAACAAAGTAATTTGTACTGTATGCTGTAAAGTAATTAGCTGTAATGAACGAAGAAAGAGTACAGAGTAATTGTAAGGTAGGATTGCTGGGATGGGTGGTGGTAGTTGTAAATGTTAAACAGGGTGAACAAGCCTTACTAGAGTGACAGTTTGGTGAAGATTTGTTAGAGGTAATGCAGCACATCGTGTGGAGAGATGAAGAAAGATCAGCCCAGGAATAGGGAACAGGTAAGGGCAAAGAGCCTAAGGAACACCAGCCTGTTGTTTGAGCAACAGCACAGAAGACACTGTGGCTAGAGCAGACAAAGTAAAGGGCATGCTCTTCAGAGAGATTATTAGAAAGTTATAGGCCACTGTAAGGCTTTTACTGGATATAACTTGAAGACAGAGACAAATCTCCTTACAGCTAGGGATAGAGTGATAGAAAAAGAAGAACCACGGAAGACTCTGATGTTTCGGGTCTTAGCAATATTAAAGATGAAATAACCATGAATTAAGATGGAGAAAGCTTTAAGAGAAGTAGGTCTGGGAAGGAAGATCAGAAGTTCGGTATTCTTAGACATGTTGTGTTAGATATATCTAGCAGATCATTTAAGTGGAGATGTCAACAGGTAATTGGGTATATGAGTCCAGAGTTCAGGAAAAAAGATGTGGCTAGAGCTATAAATCAGCATATTGATAGAAAGAATGAGCAAAGGAGACACAAGAAATGACCAAAGAGGCCAGTGGAAAACCAGAGACCTCAGATGGATCCACTGGGTTCATCTGTTACTCCTTCAACCCCATGAAACAGCTCCATGTACAAAAATTGAATGAGACCACGTATGGAAAAACAGCACGTGGAGTGCTAGACTTATGCAAGTGCTCAATAAATGTGTCATTATGATTAATGAGAATAAATCTTAGCTCCCTCCCAGTGGTATTTATTCTACCACTTTACTGGAAAAGAGCCAGAAACTGGAATTGAAGATGAACAAAGGCAACAGAAACCTTCTACAGTAAGATTGCGATCTACCACTTCAGCTTTAACCCAACTATTCCTCTCTATATAAGCTTTATCAAAATGTCTGTTTTTTCCTTGAACATGCCCTATATATCCTGCCTTCGTTCCTTGCTCAGGTTACTCTCTTTGCTTTACATAGTCTCTTTCCGTAACTACTTATTCAAAATCCTAGCCCATTCTTTCAAGGCATACCATAAAGGCCACCTTCTGCTTTAAAAATCATTCATGATTTAGCCTAACTGGAGGGAAGCTCTTTCCTTTAAATTTTTGCAGTTTTAATGAACTCTCATGGCACTTCCCATTCCTTAGTGTGGGCAACTGAGAGTTAATTATTAATGTATTAACCTTTCATTTTATTTTCTTATGTTATCCTTTCTAACTATAATATCTCTAGTACTATATTAATTTACCAGTTCAATAAGGAGAGTCTAAAAGTGTACATGTATTTACAAAAATACAGAATTTAACCACTGTTACTACAATAAGCCTTTTAGAAATCGTACTTGCTGTCATTCTAAATTTGGGGTTAAATCAATACTCTGTACTACATTAAATCTTGTTTTCTATACATCTGCTTTTTACATTTCTCTTCTTGCTACTCAGGCTGTAAGTCAAATTTCAACCTATAAATAAACAGTGCAGTGTTTACAAATTGTAACGAGATGGGATTTATTAAGTACAAGAAATCCAAATTGTGAAGGCAATTCTACTTTCTTTCTCTATGCTCATAATACTCAATTTGTCACAATCAACAAATTTGTGTACTGAATAACTTACCCTATTTCCATCTGAAAAATAAGACATTCTATTTTCAGCATGATATTGAAATATTTACTTGTTTCAGTTTACTTCCCTCTAATTCCCAGCTCTGCTACATAATAGCTGGTCTGTTTTATTTTTAAATGAATAGTGAGAAAGAAGCAGAGTTAGTTAAGAAAGCTTTTAGATTCTGTCAGACCTAGATTTAAATCCAGGCTTCATTTGGCTCCACTCCACAAAGCTGTATAACCTTGATTAAGTTACTTGATCTTCTGGTCCTCTGTTTCCTAATCTTTAAATAGGAATATTACTTAAAGGTTATTAAAAGGATAAATGGAAAATTAGATACCGTAAAAAAGCATGAGAACTGGATGCTAAAATAACATTTAGCTTTTCTCTATATTATTACAGGACCCATCCACTATTTGGAAAGCTATTACTGTAACTTACTGAAAACCACTAATTTTTAAATTTAGGTCAAGATCTATAAGAGTCAATGCTGACTTTAAAACTGCAAAGAGACACTGGTTTTATATGAAAAAAAATTACTGGTTTTTACTGATTATTGGCTATAGTAGATATTCTAGTAAGATCTTCAACATGAATAATAAATGAAATAATAAGAAAAGTAGAAAGTGATACTTATACACTTGTCATCATTGTTATTAGTAGTAGTAGATTACAACTGGATGTAACTATGCAATAATTTTAAAGCTACACATATGTAAACAGGACAAGTACATTTGGAGACCAAAGAAAAGGAACTTAAAAGGGTAATGTTTACTGTTCAAAGAAATTGGTTTACCTGAGTCACTAGCGGCAACAACAACTGTTCCACCAGGAGCAAAAGGATCATTGTATTTCAGTGTTTCTACCTAAACAAATTACATAAAACCATGACTGAGTGATGCAACATTTCAGAGCTGAAACTTCATTGCCATAACAAAGAAAATATTCCTTACAGACTCTGATTCACTAAGAAATACAAGTCATTAGGAACAATGTTTCCCTCTACTAATTCGCAATCTTATTAAATAAAATGATACATAAAACTGCAATTTAAGATTATGTACAGTTTAACAAATAAGTATCAAGTGAACACATACGTAATCACCTCCCATGAAATGGCTAACCCTCGGAAGTCCTCGAGTGCTTCTCTCCAATCACCACCCCCTCCCTCCTACGCAGAGGTAATTACCATCTTGACTTTCGTGGTATTCATTTGTTTTTTTCTTCATAATTTTGCTACTTGTATAGAGGCACACTATTTTAACTTTTTATTTTGAAATTAATTTTAGATTTCTAGAACAGCTGTAAAGATAATACAGAGATTTCCCCTGTACCCTCCACCCAGCTTTCTCTAACATTAGTATCTTATATAATCATGGTACAGCTATTAAAACTGCAGAATTAATACCGGTACAAAACTACAGGCTTAATTTGGATTTCACCAGTTTTTCCATTAATGTGCTTTTCCTATTCCAGGATGACATGCTGCATTTAAGATACATACTATTTTAATTCTTACATATCGTAGTACTTAGAATCAGAAAATGCTACACTTCTGTTTTCTATTTGTTATCTAAAAACAATTCAGCATTCTTCTCCTTTAAGAAAACATGCACTTGTGCACTGGGTGGAGGAAAGGGGGGGTTGGGGGGGAGAGAGAGAGAGAGAGAGAGACTGATTCCTGTTAAAAAGATTTTGCCACTTTCAAATAAGCCACGTATTTAAAACTCTGGATCAAGTTTTAAGGGTGAGTAGCTGCAAAGAGTGAGAACTTTACCAGAAGTCAGTTGTCTTCCTTTAGTTTTCAATCACAGTCAAACAAACTGTCTCTTTAGGGAGACAACGGAACTTTTTCTTTCTGGCATATTTGTAAGAGGCTATCCAAAAACCTTGGCAGATAAGTGAGAGGGGTATGAAAAGAGTTTTGCAATATTTAGCTCCTACTTTGACTCGTCTATTTCCAATCATCAAGAAATTGGAGCCCTTGCTGGTGTGGCTCAGTGGACTGAGCACCAGCCTGAGAACCAAAGGGCCACCAGTTTAATTCCCAGTCAGGGCACATGCCTGGGCTGCAGGCCAGGCCCCTAGTAGGAGGTGCTCCAGAGGCAACCAAACATTGATGCTTCTCTCCCTCTCTTCCTCCCTTCCCCTCGGTCTAAAATAAATAAAATCTCTTAAAAAAAAAAAAGAAATGGAATATTATAATTGAATGTCAAAGAACAATGCAGAGCTCAATTTATAAATTCCCAAGTAAAACAAATGTATTTGAAAAGAGAAAAGTAATTCTGACAATTATATTCTCTCTTTAAAAAAGAGGATCCATTAAAACTCTGAGCAGAAAGAATTAATACTAATGAAGTTTTGGGACTGAAAATGATAGTTCTTATTTTAACTGATGCCAATGATATTATTTATAAAACTAGCACACTAGCTTATACTCTGATTATACCTGCTGAATGAATAAACAGCAATCGAAGAAAAAAAGCTGGTCTGTATAGTAAATGACTTTCCAAGATTCCTAATATCGATGTGAGAGACAGTTACTCACATAATAACCTAAGTCACCAACTATTAATTGCTTCTTCTCTTGACTTTGAGGGAAGGAAAAACAAGCAGGTCTGGTTTTTAACAACAGCTTACAAGTTTTGTGTACAATTACAGAAAGAAATAGAAAAAACATGTCTGTATGCAAGTCAGGTTGAAGTTCTAGTCCTTCATCATGCACTGTGCAACCACTTGAAAATGCCACTGTGATAGCAAGGGAAGAAAATGGATCTGTAGCCCAGGAATAAGTGGCTGCAAAACTCTTTATGTTATGCTCAGTTTGATAATTAGGCAAGTTAGTACAAAAAATTTTCATAACTAAAATTCATGTTCCAAAATCCTCAAAGAAGGTCACCTAACTTACTGAAATCGTCTCTCCTGTATCAGCCATCCACTTCCCACTTTGACAGCAGGACTCAGCACCTACTCAATGCTACCGCACACCAGCTAGGACAGTAGGAAATGGCAGTTGTTTGTTCTGGTTTGGTTTTAAAATGATGTCCCTTTGAAAACAGAGACTATCCTTGAGGGAACAGGAATGACTTTTGGGGAGAGACTCAGGACTAGAGGCATAATCAGAGGCCTGGTTTTTTTTTGGGCAGGGAGGGGAGTAAGATTACAAAATCAAGAGTTCTGGAGCTACAAAAAAATGAAGTTCAATTTTAGACTATAGTGGAGAAGACTGTAAAGATTTTTGATCAAGGTTTGAATTCAGTTCTGTCATTTACTAAGTTAGTACCACGTAACCTCTCTAAGCCTCATTTACTTTATCTTTTTTATTTTTAAAGATTTTATTTGTTTATTTTTAAACCGAGGGGAAGAGAGGGAAAAAGAGAGGGGAAAACCATCAATGTGTGTTTGCCTCTCACATGCCCCCTACTGGGGACCTGGCCAACAACCCAGGCATGTGCCCTTACTGGGAATTGAACCAACGACACTTCTGTTTGCAGGCTGGCACTCAATCCACTGAGCCACACAAGCCAGGGCTCATTTACTTTATCTTAAACATGAAGATAATAACATGAGCCTCATAGGATTATTGTGAAGATTAAATGAGGTAACGTGAAAAGAGCTTACTTAGCACCATGCTTGGCACACACAAAAGATTAGATAAATAGCCACTCTCATATTGCCAATTTGTTGTTTTGTTTTGCTTTTAATGGAGAAATTAAGAGTTGTCAGCAAGGGCAAGTTGCTTTCGAAAACTGGGGAGAAAAAAGAAAAAGTAAGTAGAACAAATGGCAGAAAAATTTCACCAGTGTAGAGGAACAGGAAACTTTTTTATTTTTAAATTAGAAAGAGCTGCTTTGGCTTTCTTGCTCTTTAAACGATACAAGTGAAGAATGAGAGGGTAGAATAAGGTGAGCGAAAAGAATTCAGGTTACAGCCAACTTAAGAAGAATTTGGCAAATGGGTCTACACTTCAAACTATGCACTGTAGGAAAACACAGTATCTAGTAGCCCGTGGAAACCACAAATATTCAGTTACAGAAGCATTTGCTCAGTTTTACATCAATGGAAAATACCAGTTCCTGGCCAAGTAGCTCCTTACCAAAGACAGTAAGGAAGCAATTCAAGAATACCAAAATCTATTACCTTTTTAAAAAAGTATTCTTTAAAAAAATTTTTTATTGAATTTATTGGGGAGACATTGATTAATAAAATTATGAAGTTTTCGAGTGTACAATTCTGTATAATACACTACCTGAATACTGTATTATGTGTTCACCACCCAAAGTAAAGTCTCCCTTTTACCCCATTCTACCTGCCTCCCCTGCCCTCCCTTTGGTTATCACCATACTATAGTCTATATCTATAAGGGTGACTTTTTTCCTTAAGGAAGTATTCTTTTCTTAAAAACTTTATTTATTTATTTTTAGAGAGAGGGTGATGGGGGAAAGGAGGGGAGAAAGAGAGGGAGAGAAACATCAACTGGCTGCTTCTTGCACACCCCCAACTGGGGACCAGGCCCTCAATGCAGGCATGTGCCCTGACTGGGAACTGAACTAGCAACCTTTTTCACAGGCCAGCACTCAATCCATGGAGCCACACCAGCCAGGGCAAAGGAAGTATTCTTAATCTAAGAGTATTAAAAACAAAATTTTTGCTTCAAATGCCTGTCATTCACCTGATCCTTTCTGTGTCTGGTTTATTTATAAACATGAAAATCGTGCCTCAAAAAATAAGCCTCCAAACAAAAATTAGAATATTTCAATAATGCATATCAAACATTTCTGAAAACCTCTACTTAAAATTGGTATACGTATTTCTAATAATTTATTTTAATATCCCCAATGGGACAGTAGTCCTTTGAAAAGTAGATGATGGCATGAAGTTATTCTAGTTAATTCCCATAAGTGATCAAGCTGTGAAATACTGCTCTGAACCAAAAACTAAATGGGTTAAAAGAGACTAAAAATTTTATATAGCCCACCAGAAGTAACCTAAAATAAGATTCCTTTGTCACTGTTTATTTCCAGAAACTCACTCAGAACACTTGTTACCCATTTAACAGTTTTACCCCCTCACTTACCGATGTCTTACTGCTATTGCTGGCTGCACTGAAAGGGTCAGCGCTGGAGGTGGCGAAAGGATCAGCAGAAGACTGCTTGAAGAAACAGTCAGATGCAAATGGATCTGAACCTTTGAAAGGATCACCTCCAAATGGATCTACGAAAATACAGCACAAACGTGAGAGATTAAAAATCTGTTACACTGGAGTTCCTGCAACCTGAAGGCATGACAACTGCAGTGATAAAAAGACATTCTGAGTTCCTGAAGAATCTAAGTTAGGGACTTCCTATTATTTCTACTGATCTTTAAAAAAATGTCAACAGTTCCATCTAGTTAAACAGCTTTAATTAACATTCTTTCCTACTAGTTCACCATTCACCCAAAGGACACCAATTTCCAACACTTAATTACACAAATGTTTCCTGCATGTCAGGGTTCATAATACCTCTAAGCAGGTTCTAACTGGGGAGGGGGTACCACAAATTTTGTTACGGTTTTAATAAAAGAGGCCTTCATCTAAAACACTTATTTTTTTAAATTAGCATATAATTTCAAAGGATCTCATTTTAAGACCCTTATTCTATGCTATTGGTAACTAAAGAAACAACAAAAACTTTTAAATGTATTTCTTTCTCTGAGCTCAAAGGTAACAGCCAAGAGTTTGGAACAGCTTTGCAAAGCATAACTAAATGGAACAAAAGATTTGCTTTACTCCAATGCAAAAGTCTTAGAAAGCCTGACTTTCAGTAATTCTTTAAGATGTTTCCTCTTCCTCCATTCATTGGAATGGACTGCGATCTTAGAAAAACAAAAGTTCTAAACCCTGTAGTAGTGTAACTTCTTACACTCACCCAATCCTTGACTAGTGAGGAGAAACCAGTGTGAATATTACTAAAAGCATCTAAGTATAAACACTAATGTCACTTTTTAAAAAGTAAAGCTAACAGTTAAGTAAATTCACAAGAATCTACTACTTTTCTCTCTGAAAACACCAGGCACATACAACATCTTAGAGGGACCTCAGATCTGTTTCAAAACTAAATTAAAAAAAAGTCTATTTCCTATAACAAGTCCATTTACTATAACTACCCAACTGTGATCTCTCATTCCTAAATACAACATAAACTTATAATTAAAAAGAATCAAATTAAAGCTAAGATGGACCTCAATAATATACTGACCAATTTTCCCAAAAGGATCATCCTTGAAAGGATCACCTGTGATAAAATAAATAAGCAGAAATCAAAATAATAATATTTACTATTGTGACACCATTACTTAAAGGTAACTTTAAAACAAAAGCAAAGGTTCTTAAAGCAAAACTTGTTTCATTAACTCTATCTCAAAGTAGCTAACAATAAATATCATCCACCTTTAGCAAATTTTAAAATAATAAAGAGTAAAGACAGAGCAGCAACACATCTCATAAAAGAGGCAAATCTGAATTGCAGCCAGCTATACTTACTTCGTAAGACAGGCACGAAAGCAAGAATTTAACTAACAAAATCTCTACCCTTCACAACAGTATGGAAGGGCTATTACCAGCACTACTTCAAAAATAGACACTGAGCTTCACTGAAGTAAAAAAAAAATTTCTTATCGAATTAAGCCCAGAAATAAACTCTTACATTTATGATCATTTGATTCTTGACAAGAGCACCAAGACATTAAATGGGGAAAGGACAGTCTTTTCAACAAGTGGTGCTGGGACAACTGGACATCCACATGCAAAAGAATGAGGGTGGACTCCTATTGTACACCATATACTAAAATTAACTGAAAATTGATCAAAGACCTAAATGTAACAACTAAAACTATAAAGTTCTTACAAGAAAACATAACAGCAATCTTTAAGACTTTGGATCTTAGATATGACATCAAAAGCTTAAGTGACAAAAAATGAATAAATCAGACTTCATCAAAATTAAAACAAAGAATTCAAGAAAATATTTGCAAATCATATACAATCTATGATTCGGGACTTGTATTCAGAACAAGTAAAGAACTATAAAGAACTCTTACAAGTCAATAGTAACAAGATATACAAATAGCCAATAAGCTCACAGAAAGATGCTCAAAAACACTAGTTGTTAGGAAAATACAAATCAAAACCACGAGATACTGCGCAACAGAAGATGAGCAAACCTTAAAAATGTGCTAAGTGAAAGAAGCCAGACACAGAACACATATTATTAAATATAATTACATAAATACGCAGTTCTACAGAGACAGAAAGTAGATTAGTTGTTACCTAGAGCTGGGGTTTAGGTGGATAGAAAGTACCTATCTATCTAATGGTATAGAACTGCTTTATGGGGTGATTAAAAAATGTTCCAAATTAGATTTTGGTGATGATCATACACCTCTGTGAATATACTAAAACCATTTAATTGATTTAATTGTATATTTTAAAGGTTCAATTTATATATCTTTTAATGCTTTTACTTATCTCAATAAGATTTTTTTTTAAAAAGTGTTCTAATATCCAGGCTCATTACTGCCATGACTCTAAGCAAGTTATTATACGTGCCTCAGTTTCCCATCTTCAAAATTGATATAAACTGACCTATCAAGGTGATTTAGAAATAAATAAAATGCAAAAAGAGCTTTAGCACAAGTAATATTTAACAATTTATAGTGATATGAGATATTTTACTTTTTGTTAACTTTTTAATTTTTTTTAAGTTTATATTTTTTACTATTGTTCAAGTACTGTTGTCTCCATTTTCACCTGCCCCATCCATCCCTGCCTCCCACCCTCGAACCTCCCCTCTTTGGCTTTGTCCATGTGACCTTTTCATGTTCCTTGATGGCCCTTTCCCTGCTATCCCCCATTATCCTCCCCCACTCCCCTCTGGTTACTGTCAGTTTGTCCTTTATTTCAATGTCTCTGGTTGTATTTTATTGTATTTTTTTACATTACTTTTTAGCCTCCTTACAGCCCCCCCCCCCCCAGCAATCAGGTGTTTTAATTTATTAAACTTATGTTTCTTCACTAAGACTGCAGGCACCTTAAGGGCAGGAGTCAGGCTACTACCCACTACAGCTGCTGCCACTGTTGTAAAAGCGTGGTGTTGGCACTCTCAGTAAGTAATTGCTGGCTGACTTAAAAGTGCTCAATCTCCTCTCCTTTTGATTCCTATTCTGAAGAAGAAATATACTCTTATTCATGGGTTCCTAAGACATAATCAAAGGCTTCGTTCTAGGATTTAGTTGCCTAAAGAGGACAAATACCAAAATCTGAGCACATAGAGCCTTACTCTCCACTCTACTTTTGTTACATCAAGTAGGCTCTCAAAATTGAAGCCTTAATTCTTATACAGTTTATATATTTAAAAGCCTTTTTTGGTAAATCTATATTTTGAAAATAAGAGTACTTACTGCCAACAAAAGGATCAGACTGGAAAAAATCCAAGTTTGTCTCTGCAACTGGATCTGTCAGTGAACTTGATTCTACAGTAAATGGATCTTCCTGAAAATAATTTTCAATAAGAAAAAAATTTTTTAAGAATCAAAATTTTAAAAGGTAACATTTTAAAACAAAATAACATGCTTTGAAAAATCAACTGATAGTAATATAACGAATATTTCTATGGCATAAAGTTCATTTAACATATTTTTCTTTTCCCTTAGTCTAAAATAGTGTATAACCCTTCTTGGGAAACCAGCAATAAGAACATTTATATGTAAAATTATTTTTACCTCTTTTGAATGACTGTCTCTGTTGAATTCAGGAGAGACTTTTTCATTAACAACTGCAGTCACCACTTCACTTTCATCAGTCACACCAGAAGGCAGTGTTTCAGGACTACTTCTTACCTACGAAATATTATTGCCACATGGACTAACAATGTATTTTCTACTTGGCAGAGGAAATTGACAAAGAATAACCTCAAATTACTAGAAAAGACAAACAGAGCATACATGCTGAGTGACTTCTCCTATAATATTTCTTTGGAAAATGGTATCACCGATCATCAAAGTCACTCAAGTCCTCACCACTCCCCTTCAGCCATTCCTCAGCCACACTCCCTGTCTTACTGAATCTACCTTTTGCCTCTTTCTCAAATTCTTCCCTTCTTTTCCATGTTCACTTTCACTATCATCCATTTATATCATTTCAGGTCCAAATTACTGTAGTAACCTTTCACTGCTTTCGTGCCTTTCCATTCTATCCTCCTTATAACAGTCAAAGTAATAGATCAAAAATGTGAATCTAATCTTAACCCTTCTGGTTAAAAGTCCTTCAAGGGCTTTCCATTGCCTTCTGGATTTATTTATACCAGTGTATAGGAAGGCTTACGAAGTAGCAGGGGCATCCTGGCCAGGTAGCTCAGTTGGTTAGAGCATCATCCCAATATGCCAAGATTGCAAGTTCAATTCCTGGTCAGGGCACGTACAAGAAGCAACCAGTGAACGCATAAATAAGTGGAACAACAAATTAATGTCTTTCTCTCTAATCAATAAATTAAAAAAAAAAAGTGGCAGGGGCAATCTCCATTTAATACCATTCTTTGTCTTTGAAGAATAACCTAGTAATTTTTACCTTTTGCGTAAAAGAATATTCTATAATGTGTCCAACATTGTGTTGTCTAAATAAAATCAAGTCTGTCCTCTCAAATTTGTATTCTCATCATCCCACCTGTTACTGCTTAAGTTTAGGCTAAAACAACCCTCACAAAGACCATTCCAACAGTCTTCCTAATATGGTCAGTCCCACCCTCCAATCCATTTCCCACACTTTCTCAAAGGTAAATTTAATCCTGTCCCTTCTTGCTTAAATTCTTAAACGGCTCCTCACTGTAGTTTGATAAATTTCCCGATGCTTCAATATAAATCCAAATTTCTTACTCTCTGGCCCCTTTTGACCTAAAAGTGGTCATTTTAATACAGGTACATTTTAATACAGTCACAATCACCCAGGGCATTTGTTTTAAAATATTGTACCTGGCTCCATCCCAGAAACTCTAGCTCAACAAGTTCGGAGTGGGGCTCAATCATCTGCATTTTGATCGAGTACCAGAGGTAATGCAGGTGCCACAGGAGAGAGCTGCGTCTCCTACTAACAGTCTCCCCACCATCACAAGATAACCTCCAAAAACCACAGGACCCTGTGCAACGTGCTTTCTCCCATCTTGTACAGATGTTAATGCTGTTTTCTCTGCCACCTTCTACTCTGCTTAATAACCCCCTTCTCACTTTGAAGGTCACTTGTACAGTTTTCCCTACATCTTCTCTGAGCCCCTTCAAGCCAAATATCCCATGTTTCCCTCATCGAAGCCCTTTCATACAGTGTCACACTACCCGACTGTGTGCTGCTGAAGGCAGAGTTCACTTGTCTTTTGTCTCTGTAGCTCTCACACAGAACACAGCAGCACTCTTGCACTTAGTTAGTGCTCTCTAAATAATTGGTAAATAAGTGTCCTCAACAATAGCAAATAAAGAATTACTTTCAGCTTTGGGTAAGAGTATTGAAAAACTTTTAAAATGTTATTATCTATAGAACTACTATTTTTGAAAACATGATAGATAACAAATAAGACCAGTTAAAATAATATTTTTAAATTGTTAAAACTTAGAACTGTTAGATCAGTACCCACTCTCAAAAGAAAATAAATCTCATTTTTCCTCAAATAGGCAAGGTCACGTATTTACATCAGGCATGATGTCAACAAAACTTTGATCCGCATCCATTTTTTTTTCCTGAAGTTGACTATGAAGGTTGTGGAACTATTAGACTCACCGGAGACTCCTGGTGCATGGGCTCAGACTCCAGGGTGTTCTGGCCATCCGCATGCTCATTCAGGTTGGCTGTTTCACTGCTGCTGGTGCTGAGGCTGCAATAATCTGCAGCACCATTTACAAGAATGCTGTGTGGGCTACTGCACCAGTTTAGTTGATTATTATGGTTTTCCAGCTCTTTCATTTCCATCAGTTTCATTTGCATCTGCCAATACAAAGTAGAAGTACAAAACAGAACTTATTACCAAAAGACATGCAATGGAAAATTGGCTATACCCCTGGACTTGGTCAAGGACAAATTTGCTTCCACAAAGAGAATACACTGGGAAGGAAGCGTGACTCAGAGATTTCACTAATTCATCCCAGTAAGTTCTCCTCTTGAAATTCCAGTACATGTGGATTTGCTTTTGTATACATTTTGAAAGCTCTGAGAATTTTGATTCAAATATCTACATCTTAGCAGTTCTTCATAGGGAATAATTTAAAAAAGATGGGTCAGGGTATTGGGAAAAAGAGAGCAAAGTGACAGAGCAAGAAGCATTCTGTGGTGAAAACTCTAAAAGAGATAAAGTACGGAGGGGCGTACACAAGGCTGGGGAGCCATCCACACTCCTACTGTGAAAGACAAGGGTGAAGACAAATCAAATGAGCTCTGGGATTTCTGATTAATGGGCTAGGGTTCTAGGAAGTAGTCTCTAAATCTAAGCCATTGAGTGCTAAAGAAAAGGCACTCAAAGTTTTCTTGATCCCAATATCCAAGTGACTTGATACTCCTGGGAGAGAGGGTAGAAGTCAATAAATTTTAACAGACACATGTTGGGGTCCAGTGGCAAGAAAAAAAATGCTTATTTACCCTAACATCTAAAAAGAAAAATAAATTTACAAATCTCTTTAAAAAACTGGGAAGGTAGAATCAAAAAATATTTCTTAGTTGAAAGAAATAATCTAATTTTTCATTATATATATTTTAAATGACACTGGAATTCCTTTTATTACCATGCTATGCTTATTCCTAGCAAACATAAAAATCAACAACTGCTATTTCATAAATCAAGGCTCTGTTCACTTAGCCTTATTTTCTCCCATAAGGTTTTCAACTTGCTCAATCTGAAATCTATAATTTATCACAGATCATTCAGAGTCCTAACCTGGGGAAAGAACACCATTTTGGATTGGAAGACAAATGTAAACCCAGCTCAGTCACCTCCGAGTTAAATGATCTTAGAGTAACCTCTCCAGGTCTATTTTTTTAATCCAAAAGGGAGTAATAACCATCTATTATATGAAGCAAAGACGTGTCTGAGCGAACTCTGTAAATGTAAAGGACTACGTAAATGACGGACAGCACAGCACACCACATTTCCTACTCCTATAGCAACTTTCTCCTTTTATTCCCTTTCTACTAATCATGCGTTCTTAAAAAAGTAATAGGCTTTGAGCTCTCTGATGGTAGAGATTACAACTTTTGGTATCAACTTTGCATCTCCAACATCTAGCACAATGATGCATACTGTAAGTGCTTAATGTATGTTCACTTAATGAACACAAGTACTGTGCTGATAAATTTAAACAGTGGACATCAGGAAACATATCTATCAAACTGGATGCCACACATTTGTAACACGCAGCATTCATGTGCCTTGAGTAGTCCTAGTGCCATAGAGCAGTGGCTTATAAACTGTTGTTTTTTACTTTACTCCATAGAAAGAAATAGATTTTACATCCTAACTCAGTAAATATATATGTATATATTTGGATGTCTCTGTGTGTATATGTATACATATACACACATATATAAAATAGACACATAATCATATACAGTTTATGAGAGTTTATGCATACATGTATTGCACATACAGTGATGAAACAAGTTTCACAAAGTAATACTTATCCTTACTATATAGTACAGTCTGATGTTTTCCATTCTCTATTTCATTAAAAAAATTTTTTATCATGACAACTGATAAAAATTTTAATACCCATTACAACCTTGCCACTAAAAATTTATAACATTAACACTAAAATAATACCTATCATACAGATGAAGTAGTAAGTGGATACACTAGTTTATTAAACAATTCTATTTATGACAGTTTATTCCTTCCCTGCCAGTATGGCTCCATGGATTGAGGGTCAGCCTGCGAACCAAAGGGTTGCAGGTTCGATTCCCAGTCAGGGCACATGCCTAGGTTGCAGGTCAGGTTCCCAGTTGGGGACGCATGTGAGAGGCAACCACACACTGATGTTTCTCTCCTTCTCTCCCTCCCTTTCCTCTCTCTCTAAAAATAAATTTTAAAAATCTTTAAAAAAAAAGGATAGTTTGCTTCTCATGATTATTTCTTTTTTTTTTTTTTAATTTATTATTTATTTATCTTTTAGAGGGGAAGGGTAGGAGAGAAGGAGAGGGAGAGAAATATCAATGTACGGTTGCCTCTCGTGTGTCCCCTGCCGGGAACTGGCCTGCAACCCCGGCATGTGCCCTGACTGGGAATTGAACCTCGATCCTCTGGTTCGCAGGCCCACGCTCAATCCACTGAGCTACACCAGCCAGGGCTCATGATTATTTCTGAGACAGTCAGTAGAATCTTGAACAGAATTAGGCACTCTTTTGCCTGGTTCTCTCAGCCTATGTTCTTCTTGAGTCTCTAAATAAACTTAATTGGTATAAAAAAATAAGTCATGCAACACAAACTCTTTATAAATTGTGTAAGAAAAGCACAATTAACTATTATAACACCTTCAAAATACCTGGATAAAAATAGTATATATCATATAAGTATAATACATAGATTTAAGGTAAGAGGTTCTTTGGTTTTTTCTTGCTGCAAATACTACATAAGAAGTAAAGATGAAAATGCAGCAAGTCAGAAAAATTTTCTTCAGTTATTCCTTTCTTCCAGGAAAGTTATAATTTAAGCTTTAGGGAGCAGTGAATGTCTCAGGCTAGTTTACAACCAGATCTTCATTTTTACAGACCCATGGGAATATACTGCCCTCTTTGGGAAAGGCACAGAAGCCACTGAGTAAAATGTAAGAAATAGGCATGTTTATTCTTAAGATTTAGAGATCACATACAATGATATAATGTCTTCCACAGATATCAAACATATTCTGGCACACTTGGAAGTACACTTTACTGAGGCTATTTTCCTTGCTTACAAACACTGCTTTATTTTCTCAATGATAATTCATAATGCGGAGTCCTTTCTACTTTTCTTATTTATGCTCTTTCCTTTGAAAGAAGTCCCCTTTCAAAAAGTCAAAGAAAACAAAAAGACAAGCCAGAGATTGAGAGAAATTATTTGCAAACCAAGTATCTGATAAAGGACTTATATCTAGAATATATTTAAAAAAAACATGTAATTTGGCCCTGGCTAGTGTAGCTCAGTGGATTGAGCTCTGGGCTGTAAACCAAAGGATACCGACTGGTTCGATTCCCACTCAGGGCATGTGCCTGGGTTGGGGGCCAGGTTCCCAGTAGGGGGCACATGAGAGGCAACCACACACTGATGTTTCTCTCCCTCTCTTTCTTCCTCCCTTCCCCTCTGTCTAAAAATAAATAAAATCTTAAAAAATGATAAAAATAAAATAAAATAAAAATACATATATTTAATAAGAATAAAATCCAATTTTAAAAATAGGCAAAAGACTAAAATGGACATTTCATTCAAGGAAATGTATGAATGGCTAATAAACACATGAAAAGATACTCAACATCGCTAGTCATTAATAAATTCAAATTAAGGAAACACCATGAGATAACACATTATACCTACTAGAAAAATTCCAATTAAAAAATCAGACAATAAAAGTGTTGGTAAGACTATGGAGAAACTGGAACCCTCAGATACTGCTGGTGGGAATGTAAAACAATACAGCCACTATGGAAACCAGTTTAGCCATTTAAGGTTGAAAAAAAGGAGTGAGCATAACTTTACAATATAATTATTCCATACCCAAGAGAAGTGAAGACGTACGTCTGCACAAAGAATTATATGCAAATGTTCATAGCATTATTAACAATGACCCCAAAATAGAAAGACTCCAAATATCCATTAACTGGGAATGAATAAACAAAATACCTATATACTTTCAATGGAATAGAATGTTGATACATGCTACGACATGGATGAATCTCAAAAAGGTTACAGCTTCAGTTTGTTCAAATTCAAAACAAAAGGAATAGATTATGTCCAAAAAAACACAAATGGAGCTACTTTAGATTGCACTGGAACTGCCACACCAGAGGTACTGCTTTGCACATCTTGTGCCTCAAACCTCTAGGCAAAATAACCCTTGGACTGGGCCTAAGACCACACTGTGTCCCAAAGAACTGTTTGCAAAGATAACAAGAAAGCAAATACTGGGCTGAAAACTGCAATCTGCACCAATAGAAATGCCTTCCTTCTGTTGATGTAATTGTTCTCCTTTCCCTTCTCAGAAGTACCCTTCTGTCTCCTACTAAGAACACTCTATGGGCTTCTGCTGAAATTGGTGCATCCCAAACAGCTATTCTATTGATCTCAAGTAAACACTTTTTTTGCCTTTCACATTGAAAGTCCCTTTTATTTTTAAGTTAACAGCTATATGATCTCTATGCTCCTATCTAACCATCCTGCTTTCTACCTTTCTATAAAATGTTCTCCATTTAGGAAGGCCTAGAAATAACACAGCAAAGGGTCTATCAGGAGCATCCAACCTGCAGCCCATGGGTCACATGCAGCCCAGGATGGCTGTGAATGTGGCCCAACACAAAATCGTATATTTACTTAAAACAGTGGGATAATTTTGTGATTATGTGTCGCAATGTATTTAATGTGTGGCCCAACACAATTCTTCTTTTTCCAGTGTGGCACAGGGACGCCAAAAGGTCGGACATCCCTGAATGGACATACCGCAATACCACACATTTACCTATATAAAAACAATTTTCTAATTAAAAAATTAAAGGTTGCCAAATAAACAAAACTGATTTGATAAGCAAAAATTAGAGTCACAAAAAAGATACTGGGTTATTATTTATAAAAATAAGTAACACTTAGCATTTATGGATCAAACACTACGCTAAAGTGTCTCACAAGTTTTGCTGCATTTAATCCTCATAGCAGTCCTAAGGGAGAGGTATTATTAATTCTCCAGTTATACAGACGAGAATCTGATGCTAAAGTGATTCAGGCAGTAAGTGGCAGAGCCAGCACTTAACCTAAACCATCTTCACCATGACTCCAATGATTATTTTATCACATGTACAAAATGAATGACAGTGTAATTTGTGGCTGGTGACAAGAAACCTGTTTGTATGAGATGACTGAAAAATTGATAATAAACTAGGCAGAGAGAGAAGATGCTGAGAAATTATTATTTAGTGAAAGGATATGCAGGGGCCCATTTGAGCCTATTTTTTGCTGCTACAAGACTTACTGAACTGACTTCCTGCTGTGAATCTTGCAGGTGCTGCTGAAGAGGTCCCAGCTGGGCCTTCCCTGACTCCACACTCTCCTCTAGTTCTGCTGTTTCTTGCTGTAGGCGACTGAGCTCTTCTCTGGCTTTGGCCAGCTCTTCTTCGTAAGTGGAGATCTGAGATTCTTGACTAGTTAATTCAGCTTTCAGGGATGAGATCTAGAACATGGAGGTGAATGAGAAGAAAGGGGGATATAAAAAGATGTCATTAAAATGTCCCACAAGGTAATACGTTTACTTGTTTAGTTTACTATTTTGGTATTTTTAATGTAAATTTTTGATAGAAAAGAACAATTAGAGAACAAATAGAGGAGCGCTAAAGGCACAGGTATCATACTTCCAAAACAAATTCAGAAAATAGCTCCTCAAGTACCCTCTTTTCCCTAAAGAGGGCCCGCAATTTCTGGATGTACCATGTTTCATTTTCTTCATGTGCCCAGAGTGTTGATTAGATTGCCACCTAACAACAACAAGAAATGGAGAAGGCTTCCATTTCAAGCCAGGAAAAGCAGCTAAGGCACAGATACGCAGCAGTAACCAGCCAGTCTTTACCAGCTGGGCCTCCTCGGCGCATTTCTTTCTGACTTCCTTGAGCTGCTCCTCCAGCTGGGCTTTCTGCTCATCCAGGCCATCAAGGAGCTCCTGGACTTGCTGTTTCTGGGCCTGTAGTTTCTGCAAATTAGTATTCTCCCTTTGAACTTCATCTTGAAGATCCTGAAATACAAGAAAATGAACATATGCTCTTTGGAGGCAGGGGAAGGTTAAGTCAACAACTTTTAAGAGCCTATCTTGAGGGAAAATCAAGTCTTATTAAGTACATTGTGTTGGTGGTATGAAGGACTCCTAACTTTAAATACAATGTTTACCTGAGGACCTCTTCCCTAGCTAGAATCCAGAGTTAGATATTCAATTTGCTTAAATCGTCCTTAGATGCATTCCACCAACAAGTCAATAACAGAACTCCTGGCATTCCCCAGCCCCAAATCTGCCTTAACCTCAACCTACCCTCCCTCCCACTTTCGGTTCCTCTGGCAAAACCCCCCCCCCAAAAAAAAAAACCAACAAAAAAAAAATTCCCCCCAAATTATTATCTCTGACTCTTCTCTTTAACATCTCAGCTTCAGTTTGTCAGTTGATATTCAGTATAGCAGCCACTGTAAAAAACCCGTCAGACGACACCACTCCTCTAACTCGAAACTGTGCACTGACTCCCCATCTCCCTCACTGTAAAATCGAAGTCCTTACAAGAGCCTTACATGATCCTGATCCCATCTCCCAACTTCCGTTCCTTCTGCTCTCTTCCTTGCTTATTCGATTTCAGTCCTACAGGCCTCACTGCTGCTCCTCAAACATGTCAGATATGCTCCTCAGGATCTTCCATTGGTTATCCCCTCTCCCTAGAAAGTTCTTCTCCCAGGTATCCACATGGCTCAGTCTCTCATCCCTTTCAAGTTTTTGCTCAATTGTTACTTTGTCAGTGAGACCTTCCTCAGCACCACCACTACCTCAGCCCTCCCCACCTCTAATTCTCCCTCATATATAGCATATGATTTTTTCCACTGTTTTTTAGAGAAGCAGGGAGAGAAAAACATCAATCTGAAAGAGAAACATCGACTGGTTGCCTCTCATACATGCCCGGACCAGAGATCAAACCCACAACCTAGGTATGTGGCCTGGAATCAAGCCCACAACTTTTGGGCTACAGAACAACATCCAACCAGCTGAGCCACACCAGCCAGGGATACAGCTTTATTGAAATAATCAGATGTCACACAATTCACCCATTTAAAGTGTACAATTCCATACCTTAGTATATTTACATAGTTGTGCAACCATCACCATCACAACAATTTTAGAACATTTCATCACTCCCAAAAGAAACCCCACACATTAGCGAGCCACTCCCTTCTTCCCTCCAGATCACTTCAAATGGAACCATACAACATGCAGATTTGGGGGACGGGCTTTTTTTGCTGCTTCTCATGTTTTAAAGGCTCATCTTTGTGGGCAAAAAATAACTATTTTTATAAACTTTATTAAAGTATAATTTATATACCATAAAATCTGCCTACTTTAAGTATACAACTTGTGTTCATAAATCTATAGAGTTGTGCAAGAATCACCATAATCCAATTTTAGAATGCCTGCAACACCTAAAATCTTCCCTCATACTTTTTCAGTCACTCCTTGTTCCCATGTCTGGACCTAGGTAACTAAGGACCTGCTTTCTATCACTAAAGTTGGGGCTTTTGTAGAAACTTCGCCTAAGTGGGATTACATATATGTACTCTACTATACCTGGCTTCTTATGCCTAGTGTAATGTTTTTGAGATTCATCTGTGTTGTCTGAATCTTGTATAAGCAGTTTGTCCTTTTATAGATGAGTAATACTCCACTGTATGAATATACATTTGATGGACATTTAGACTGTTCCAGTTTTTGGCTCGTATGAATAATAGAGCATGTAACTGATCTTGTTTATGGTTTTAATCCTTCTATTAGAATGTAAGCTCCATGGGTCCAGGGATATTTCTAAGTTTTGTTCATTGCTATATTCCCAGTTCCCAGTATGCAAGAGGTACTCCATAAATATTTAGTGAATAATGAATGACATCACAAAGATGTCAATTATCTCCTAATTCATTTATACAACCCATGAAAATTCTAAAAAGGTTTTTCAATGAACCTAACGAGGTGACTCTGAAACATACGTGGAAGAGCCCTGGCTGGTGTGGTTCAATGGATTGAGTGCTGGCCTGTGAACCAAAGGGTCACTGTTTTGATTCCCAGTCAGGGCGCATGTCTGGGTTGCAGGCCAGGTCCCCAGTTGAGGGTGTAGGAGAGGCAACCACACATTGATGTTTCTTTCCCTCTATTTCTCCCTCCCTTCCTCTCTCTCTAAAAGTAAATAAATAAAATCTTTAAAAAACATAAAAATAAAACATGTGGAAGAACAATAAAAAAAAGCATTATAAAATGCAAAAGGGCTTACCCTACCAGATATTATGAATTTTTGGGAAGCTAAAACAATAAAGACAGTTGGCACTGATGCAGGGACAGTCAAATAGACTAAAGGAACAAAACAGAGAGTTTAGATACAAATATAGGCGCACACAGGAAAAAATGATGAGAAGACATGTATTGAAATTGATTGGAAGAGAACTACTCATTAATATTTTTTCCTATATGGCATACCCATTTAGCAAAAAAATAAAAAAAAATAACTAAGTCTCTAAATCATACCAATCAGAAAATAAATTCCAAGTATATCACAGATCAAAACATAAAAGACAAACTTTAAAATGTATAGAAGTTAATATAGATCTCAGTGTAGGAAAGAATTTCTTAAAACAACAAAAAAACCCATTTTGAAAATGCTGGATTTATTCATTTATCTATGTGACAGGCCTTATGCTATATGATAAAATCTACAGAGATTTTTAAAAATATATAATAAGAAATCTCTGTACCTTCTACTTTATTTGTTGTATGCCTAAAATTTTTCTAAAAATAAAGTATTAAAAATACAAGAGGACTTCTGGTCAAGATGGTGGCATAGATAAACACAGCTCACCTCCTTGCACAACTACATCAAAATTACCACTACGGTATAGGACAACCATCACTAAGAACTGTCAGAAATTGAGTTGAGTGGAAGTTTGACAACTACAAACTTAAAGAAACCACCTCCATCCAGACTGGTAGGAGGGACAGAGATGTGGAACAGGCTGGTCCCACATTCACATGTGGTGGATAAATATTCAGGAGAAATACCTGGGGAGCAAGGAGTCCCAGCCCCACACCAGGACCCCCAACCCAGGATTCCAGTGCCAGGAAGGTAAGTCCCCATAACTTCTGGCAGCAAAAACCAGCCAGTATTGAACCAGTGGAAGAAACTACTGGAGTCCCAAGCAGTTCCTATTAAAGAACCCACACACGAACTTCCTCAAACTTATTCCCTACGAACTCCAGCACTGGGGTAGCAGACTGAAAGACACCAGTGGCATACAGGGAGGAGCTGAAGTGTCTGGCATCAAGGCAAGAGCTGGGGACAGCTTTCTCTCAGATACAAAGGCAAGAAGAGGTTGTTGTTTCTTTTCTGAACCCTCCGAACACAGAGCCAGCAGGCTGGTGCCATATCTGAGACTTCATCAACCTGGCTAACACTGCTTGCCCTACCCTGGAGAACCCCTAAGGCTCTGTCCCACCCAACTTATGGGCCCACCCAAGCTGTTAACAATGGCTTTGCCACATGAATGGCTGGTCTTGGCTCATGCTTCACAACTTCCTAAATCCTATAAAACAAGCAGCAGCTGGCCTCAGTGAACTCCCTCCAGCCCCTCTACTTCTTGCTAAGTGGCCTCTGCCTGGCACTAGCAGCAGCCAGTCTAGATTTAAAGCTTGGCTTCGCTTGGGAATCTCCAAGCCCAGTACAAGTAGTAGCCATCTCAGATTGCTTTATAGCTCAGGCAGGGTGACCCTGGGGCAAAATACAGATAGGGGCTGTTCTTGGCTTGCACCACCTGAAAACCACAGGGCCTCTGGAATAGTTGAACAGCTACAGACCACAATGAAGCACCACTACCCTGCCCCTGCACAGCTGATTCTCCACGGACGGTGGAGGTTGGTGGTCAGTGGTCACATCCAGTCCTTGCAGCTGACTGGCCTGAGTAAATCCTTCCCATTGATCTGCCAACAGCAACCAAGGCTCAACTACAAGTGGAGGGTGTACTTGGCCCGCTTGAAGGGTGCACCTTGAGTACCCAGCTTGGGCAATAGGGTAGGCTGAGCCACAGGACCCCACAGGACACAGGACACCTACTACAGTAGGCCATGCTACCAAGACATGGAGTCAAAGCAGATCTAATGCACAGAAACAAACACAAGGAGGCTGCCAAAATGGGTGACAAAGAAACATGGCCCAAATAAAAGAACAGACAAAAACTCCAGAAAAAGAACTAAACAAAATGGAGATAAGCAATGTATCAGATACAGAGTTCAAAATACTGGCTATAAGGATACTCAAAGAACTTAGTGAGGACATCAGCATAAAAAAGATCCAGTCAGAAACGAAGGAAACACTAATTGAAATAAAGAACAATTTACAGGGAAACAACAGTATGGTGGATAAAGCCAAGAATGCAATCAATGATTTGGAACATAAGGAAGCAAAAAACAAACAACTGAATAACAAGAAAAAAAAAGAATAAAAAAAAACTGAATATAATGTAAGCAGCCTCTGGGACACCTTCAAGTGTTCCAACATTCACATCATAGGGGTGCTGGAAGGAGAAGAGAAAGAGCACAAAGTTGGAAATCTATTTGAAAAAATAATGAAAGAAAACTTCCCTAATTTGGTGAAGGAAATAGATATGGCAAGTCCAGGAAGCACACAGTGTCCCAAACAAGATGGATAGATACAAAGAGGCCCATTCCAAAAAACATCATACTTAAAATGCCAAAGGTTAAAGATAAAGAGAGAATCTTAAAACCAGCAAGAGAGAAGCAGTTAGTTACCTACAGGGGACTTTCCATAAGATTATCAGCTGATTTCTCAAAAGAAACTGTGCAGGCTACAAGGGATTGGCAAGAAATATTCAAAGTCATGAAAAGCAGGAACCCACAGCCAATACTGCTCTACCCAGAAAGCTATCATTTAGAATTGAAGGGTAGATAAAGAGCTTCCCTGACAAGAAAAGAATTATAGGAGTTTATCATCACCAAACCATTATATGAAATGTTAAAGGGACTTATTTAAGGAAAAGAACCAACATTCTGAACAAAATGGCAATAAATACATATCTATCAACAATTGTATCTAAAAAACAAACTAAGCAAATGAGAAGAATAAAGACAGAATCACAGATACAGAGTATTTTGATGGTTGCCAGATGGGAGGGCTGTGTGGGGGAGAGTGGATGAAGAGGTGAGGTGATTGAAAAGTACAAATAGGTAGTTACAGAATAGCCAAGGGGATGTAAAATACAGTACAGGAAATGGAATAGCCGAAGAATTTATAGGCATGACCCATGGACATGTACAATGATGTGGGAATTGCCTGAGGGAATAGGTAGTGCTGGGTGGAGGGGGGCAAAGGGAGAAAAACTGGGACAACTGTAATAGAACAACAGTAACAAACAAACAAAATACATGCCTCTTGCATGGGACATATTCATACTAAAAAATTATTTGTGCCCTGGCCAGGTGGCTCACTTGGTTGGAGCATCCTCCCATATACTGAAAGATCATGAGTTTGATTCCTGGTCAAGGCACATACCTAGGTTGGGTGTTCAATCCCCCATCAGGGTGAGTATAGGAGGCAACTAATAGATGTTTTTTCTTTCATCCATGTCTGTCTGTCTGTCTGTCTGTCTGTCTCTCTCTCTCTCTGTCTCTTCTACTATCGCTAAAATTAATACACTTGTCTTTGGGTGAGGAATTAAAAAAAAGTTGTAGTACATTTACACAATGGAATACTACACAACTGTGAAAAAGGAAATATTACCCTTTGTGACAGCATGGACTGACCTGGAGAATAATATCCTAAGTGAAATACGCCAGTCAGAGAAAGACAAATACCATATGATCTTACTTATATGTGAAATCTAATAAACAATAAAAACTAAGGAACAAAACAGGACCAGTGGCATGAATTCATGGAACACACTGACAGATCTCAGATGGGAGGGGATAGTGGGACTGAAAGAGATTAACCAAAGAACATATGTACATATATGCATAGCTGAAGGACACAGTGATGTGGTGAAGGCTAGTGGGAAGGGGCAGGGGCTGGGTGGAGGTGGCAAAGGAGGGAAAATGAGGAACATCTGTAAAAGTCTCAACAATAAAAAAAAATCAATAAAAGCATCCTCAGGTAAGATTTAAAAAAATACTTTTTTCTAAAAAATGCTAACCTTCATGTAAGCCTGTTGGAAAAATGGTGCCAACAGATTTGTTCAATGCAGTGCTGCTACAAACCAAATTGTAAAAAAAAAAATGCATTACCTGTGAAACACAATAAAAGGAGGTATGCTTGTATATGCAGATGCTTCTGTGATTAAAACATTGAACAATGCTTTTTATAATTGCTTTTCATCTTATATTTTCTCAATGAACTGATTAAATCTAAAAATATAAGTAGATGCTGCTTTCTTTAAAAATTTTCTTTAAAAGGGCCAGCACAATAGATGATCATCATGAAAGACTTCTCTAGTGCTAACCTTTCATGAGTCTGTGATTACAGATTTATAATGGTGAGCTCCACTTGTATTTTGTCATTAATTTGCCAGCAAAACCTAAATGTTTTTTCATGCCTACTTTTTTTAACTTACCTACACTGTTAACTGATCCATCATCAAATATAGAGATATTTCTTTAGATAGGCACCTGGTGTTGGCTCTCAATAAATACATGGCAGCTTTCACTGTCCCTCCCTCGATTCACAATTCTGCCTTTGTTTCTTCCTATTCCACACTCCTAACTTTCTTTTTTTTAAAAAGAGATTTTATTTATTTATTTTTAGAGAGAGGGGAAGGGAGGGAAAAAGAAAGGGAAAGATACATAATGTGCAGCTGCCTCTTGAGCTCCCCCTACTGGGGACCTGGCCCACAACCCAGGCATGTGCCCTGACTGGGAATCAAACAGGCGACCCTTTGGTTCTGAGGCTGGCACTCAATCCACTGAGCCACGCCAGTCAGGGCCTAACTCTCTTCTAAAACAACTCATCAGATAGGAGTGTTTTTTAATCACTCCACTATTTCAAAAATGTATGATGGTTCCCTCTCATCTACAGAATAAAGTAAAACTGACTACAAGACATATAAGAACCTTCAAACCTGGGCTCCAAGTTACCCTTCTACTACCTTCATTTCCTTACATTCACCTGTGCCCCAACCTCAAAAGACTCTCTTCCTTTTCTAATCCATTTCCTCTGCCTTAAAGGCCTTTTCCCACCACTGCTATCTGAAAATGCAGTAATCATTCTTAAAGACCCAGCCAAATTTAATCTCTTCTGGCTCACCTTGAGTTTGTTTGGGTCTTTTTGCCTTTGATTTTTTATTTTTTTAATTTTCTTTTCTTTTTTAAAATATATTTTATTGATTATGCTATTACAGTTGTCCCATTCCCCTCCTTTATTCCCCTCTGTCCTGCACACCCCCTCCAACCCACATTCCCGCCTTTAGTTCATGTCCATGTGTCATACACCTTGAGTTTCTTTTACCTGTGCTCTTATAGCAGTGTGCACTAACTTCTATTATCACAATTAGCACACTGTATGATAAATTGCTGAAGGACAGAGCCAATCCCTCATCTTTCTTTGAGGTTCCACAACCTGGTACAAAGCTTAACACATTCCAAACAATAACTAACCAATGACTAATACTAGCACAAGGATTCTAGCGTCTGGGAGAAACTATCTGCAAATGTGCCTGGGGTTGACAGAAGGAAAAGACTCGATGTTCTTTTACCATAGTGTGAAGAGTTTCACTCTCTGTTCAAATTACAGCTAAATATTAATACTAGCCTCAAACTAATCTATGATAAAATGCCATTTGTTAAATTAAAATACCTAAATTTCTATTCATGCTTTTTGTAGTGTGTAGACCAAGGCTGACCTGACATTTAAAATTTCCATTTTATGAAAATAACCTTTACTGCTTTAGCATGTCACTATGGCACATCCTTTTTGTGTGTTTTTAAGCTTATTTTTTTTTGTTCTAGACATTATATTATGAGCTATTCTTACTCTTCAGGAAGGCAGAATAACTGCTTCACTTTAACACAGTGGCTTGAGTAAATACAGTGGTTTGAAAAATTCTTATAAAATATTCTTTTAAATGCACCTGCAGATCTAAAATAATTTTATTATTTCGGGAATAGAATTCATTGCGAATACCTTATTGTATTATATATTACAGATATATAGTAATGTATATAAAATTATTATATAGTTTATATTATAGCTGACCCAAAATGCAGTTTTAAAGAATATTGGGGGGGAATTTTTTTCTTTTCCTTTAATTAAAAATGTTCAGAGGTAGGAATAGGAAGAATATCTGTTACCTATCTGCATCCTCAAATATTCTAATTTCCTATCCTCTCCCAAACCCCAAAGAAAAACATTGGACTTTACATCTCTAATAATATGTAGTGTTTATAATTAGATGTAATTTGATGTTTCTATTTTTATTATAAATCTAATGAAGAAAAAATTTATCTTAAAAGGGTCACAATATAAAAAAATGTCTAGGACATAATGCTGAATTTAAAAGATGACTACAAAGACTGAATCACAAATATAAAGCCATCTGTGTATATTCATAGGAAATACAGCAAAAATGTTAAATTGTTCTCTCTAGAATGTGAAATTGTGGAGTTTATTTCTTCTTATATTTTTCTACATTTTACAAGATTACTATGGACCCATATTTTTTATTATCAAGAAACATCAGAAAATGACAATTTCCACATCAGTATTCAGTATCCAGATATACTTGGCTATTTTATTTTGGTACAGATTTACTTATCCCGAGACTAAGTGAAGGCAACAACGCCCATCTCCCTCCCACCTCCCTCTCTCCCCTTAATTAGGGCAGTGGCAGGTATTCCTAGTGAACAGTATCTTTGACCAAACTAGGACAGTTTTCTCTTCATGTTTTGATAGCCTTTTGGTAAAATCCTCTCCTGAATCAGCACATGATCTCAGCGCATGATCTCAGCACTACCAAATGTCATCCCATCAAGTGGGGGACTGAAGACATTTGCAGATGCCTTTGTAGTCAAGCTCTGCTCTATTTTATTCCTCCCCCCCCTCCCCCGCCCCCCCCCCCCCCGCAAAACATTTCATTAACAGTGTATCTAAGAGACAGAAGCTACACATTTTTTACTTTGTACTAAACTTCATGTAACATTTATTTCATTCTTTTGTAGTTTATATTTTGGTTCCTGTCTTGAACCATTGATGAAATCAATGAATTTTTCTCTTAAAAAAGACCTTTGTGTTGCCCTGGCCCATGTGGCTCTGTTGGTTGGAGTGATGTCTGGTAAACCAAAAGGCACATACGTGGGTTGCAGGCACGGTCTCCAACAGGTCTGTTTCTCTTTCACAGCAATGTTTCTCTTCCTCTCTTTCTCCCTCCCTTCCCCTCTCTCCAAAATCAATAAGCATGTCCTCAGGTGAGGATGAAAAATAAAAGAGACCCTTGTGTTTAAGGTGAATCCAAGACACAAAACTTTAGAATATGTTAACACTGACAAATCTAAGAGCTTTGAAGATTTATTTTTCAGACAATATCATTGTAATTATTAAACATTGAATAGGTTTTGTAAAAATGGGCTTCATTTAAGTTTCCTGCCCTTTCCATTTTAGCTGTTTTGCTATTCTGATAATTTTGAAAAGTGAAACGATGTAACTAAAGACATTAATGAACTTCATCTAATGCCTTACTGCCCACCCTGCCCCCAGGTTATAAATGAAAAGTTAGCTTCATCAATAAAAACTTGCCTCAGCAAAAATTATTTTACAAGTTAAATTAACGGTTCCTGCAAATTTTGTCTATAAGTTTTTTTCTTAAAAAATACATTTTATTGATTATGCTATTACAGTTGTCCCACTTCTCCCCTATCATTCCCCTCCACCCTGCACACCCTCTCCCACCCACATTCCCTTTAGTTCATGTCCATGTGTCATAAGTTTGTTAGCTTCTACATTTCCCACACTATTCTTGCCTTCCCCCTGTCTATTTTCTACCCACTATCTATGCTACTCATTCTCTGTACCTTTCCCCCCCTCTCCTCCTCCCACTCCCCTGTTGCTAACCCTCCGTATGATCTCCATTTCTGTGGTTCTGTTCCTGTTCTAGCTGTTTGCTTAGTTTGCTTTTCCTTTTGTTTTAGGTGTGGTCGTTAGTATCTGTGAGTTTGCTGTCTTTTCATATTTTTGGTCTTCTTTTTCTTAGATAAGTCCCTTTAACATTTCATAGAATAAGGGCTTGATGATGATGAACTCCTTGAACTTGACCTGATCTGAGAAGCGCTTTATCTGTCCATCCATTCTAAATGACAGCTTTGCTGGATAGAACAATTTTGGATGTAGGTCCCTGCTTTTCAAGATTTCAAATATTTCTTTCCAGCCCCTTCTTGCCTGGGAGGTCTCTTTTGAGAAATCAGCTGACAGTCTAATGGGAACTCCTTTGTAGGTGACTGTCCCCTTATCCCTTGCTGCTTCTAGAATTCTCTGCTTCATTTGAATCTTGGCTAATGTAATTCTGATGTGCCTTGGTGTGTTCCTCCTTGGGTCCAACTTCTTTGGGACTCTCTGAGCTTCCTGGACATCCTGGTAGTCTATTTCCTTTGCCAGATTGGGGAAGTTCTCCTTTATTATTTGTTCAAATAAGTTTTCCACTTGTTGCTCTTCTTCTTCCCCTTCAGGGACCCCTATAATTCGGATGTTGGGACGTTTAACGATGTCCTGGAGGTTCCTAAGCCTCTCCTCATTTGTTTGAATTCTTGTTTCTTCCTTGTTTTCTGTTTGGTTGTTAGTTTCTGGTCCACTCCACTGATCTGAGTCCCAGTTTTCCCTCCATCTCTATCAGTTCCCCATGCATCTTCCTTCATTTCACATATTGTAGCCTGCATTTTTTCATCTAATTTGTGAGCAAAATCAACCAATTCTGTGAGCATTTTGATGACCAGTGCTTTGAACTGTGCATCTGATAGGCTGGCTATCTCTTCACAGCTTAGAGGAATTGGCTCTGGGGCTTTCATCTGTTCTCCGGTTTGAGCCATTTTGGGTGAGTTTTGTTTTGTTTTGTTTTGGTTTTAGTCTGGTCGCAGCTATTACATAGTTAGGGGTGGACCATTAGGTGTTCCTCAGGGTGGGGCAGCCCAGGCGCCGGGTTGTGACGCTATTTGTGGGGGCGGGGTCTGAGAGGGAAGAACGGCGCCTGTTCCGTTCTCTCCTGGATTCAGTCCCTTCTGCCACTTCCCCTCTGCCTGGACCATCTGCGTGCGCGAATGTGGGACCACCTGGTCAGCCAGCCGCCTTGTGCGGCCTCACTGGGTCTGCACAGTTGCCCCCCTGTGCCCGGGGTCCGCCAGCCGCCACCTGTGCACCTGGGAACTGCCAGCCGCTGCTGCTTGCATTCCCGGGTCCGCACCTCCACTTTTTCCTGCCGCGACTCAGCCCCTCTTACCAGTCTGGATGAATGGTTGTTGGACTTCCGTACAGTTCAATTTTCTATCAGTTCTGGTTGTTTTCTTGTTTCTAAATATTTGTTGTCCTTAATTTTGGTTGTAAGAGGAGGGACAGTGTGTCCGCCTATGCCTCCATCTTGGCCAGAAGTCCAAGAGAAAAATTCTATATAATCTAAACTGATCGTTCACATAGATAACTTTTTTCTATTAAACAGATTTTATGTAAATACTCTCTTGCTGTACAAAAAACTTTAACGGTACAGTTCATTGAATGTTCCCTTGACCATTCCTCCTAGCCTACTCCCTTTCCGAAAGTAACACACTGGCCGCAGTCATGCTCTGTTTTCCACAATTGTGCTCTACTCGCCTACCTGTGCCAGCACCAGCAAAAGCAAGGAGGACACAGGAATCAGAGAATGGCGAGGATGAAGTGAACAAGACTACTGAAATGCAGGGCCAGGTTTGTTTCAAAAAAATACCAAAGCTAGCCATATCCAAGGTTCCTCATCCAGGAATGAAGGGATGCTTGAGAGGGATGTTGGCTTTATTTAAAAAGAAATTTCCTCGCACTTTGATAGTCAATTAATATTTGACAGAGGAAGCAAGCACATAAAATGGGCTAAAGATAGTTTATTCAATAAATGGTATGGGAAAAATTGGACAGATATGTGCACAAAAATGAAACTAGATCACCTTCTTACGCCACACACAAGATAAATTCAAAATGGATTAAAGATTTAAATGTTAGACCCCAAACCATAAATATCATAGAAGAAAACGCAGGCAGCAAAATCTTGGACATTGCTCATAGCAATTTTTTTATCTGATGTATCTCCCCAGGCAAAGGAAACAAAATAAATAAATAAACAAACAGGATACATCAAACTAAAAAGTTTTTGCACAACAAACGAAATCATCAACAAAGAAAAAAGACAACCCACTGAATGGGAGAACATATTCACCAATGACATATCTGATATGGTATTACTATCCAAAATTTATAAAGAACTTATAAAACTCAACACCAAAAAAAATCCAATTAAAAAAATTGACAAAGCATCTGAATAGACAGTTCTCCAAAGAGGACATATAGATGGCCAAATAAACATATGAAAAGATGCTCAGTTAGTAATCATCAGAGAAATGCAAATTAAAGCCACAAGATATTACCTCATACCAGTCAGAATGGTCATCATCAATAAATCAACAAACAAGTGCTGGCTAGGATGCGGAGAAAGGGGAACATTTTTGCACCGTTGGTGGGAATGCAGATTGGTGAAAGCAGAATGGAGATAACGCAAAAAATTTAAAATGGATCTGCCTTTTGACCCAGCAATCCCACTTCAGGGAATATATCTGAAGAAACTCAAAACACTAATTCAAAAGAACATAAGCACCCTTGTGTTCTCTGCAGCACTATTTACAATCGCCAAGATGTGGAGGCAGCCCAAGTGTCCATCAGTAGATGAGTGGATAAAACAACTATGGAACATTTACACAGTGGAATACTACTTGGCCAGAAAAAGAAGAAAATTTTACCCTTTATGACAGTATGGATGGACCTGAAGAACATTATGCTACTAAGTGAAATAAGTCAGTCAGAGAAAGACAAATACCATATGATTTCACTCATAAATGGAATCTAATGAACAGACTGAACTAACTAGGAAAACGGAGACAGACTCACAGACAGAGAAGAGATGACAGCTAGTGTGGGGAGGGGCAGGGAGGTGAGGGGGTGGAGGGATCGAGCAAAAAGGTAAAAGACTCATGGGCATGGACAACAGAGTGGTGATTACAGGGTGGGGAGAAGTATAAGGGGGCTTAATGGTAATGGAAAAAATACAATTAGAAAAAAAATAAAAAGGAATTTCAAGGAAAATGTCCTGTTTTCTAGAAATCATACAAATACTGAAAATGATAAACTCATCCCCAACCCTCCACACTCCATGAAGTACTACAAGGATAGTGAAAATAAAATTTAAACAAATACATAAAAACTCTTACCTACTGAAGAGTAAAATAATTCATTTTTAGCAACCCAAGTTAGTTGTATAACTGAAAAAGTAACTTAAATACTAAACCTATAAAATATTAGAAACACAAATATTTGTATTTCTTTCATATAGAGTAAAAATTAAATATAAAACATACTAATTTATGAATAAAACACTTACTTACATTCAATTGATTTACAAAACTCTTTATACTAAACCACAACTAGAAATAATTAGATACATCCATTATGTTGGCCTAATTCTCAAAATAGAAGATACAAAAGTATTCTTAATATAAAAAAAGTACCAATTGTATAGCAAGATGTTTAAGTCAAGGAACAAAAAGGGAATTCATTAAAGTAGGGCGGGCGTTAGAAAACCTCACGAACAGCCTGCCTTTATCTCCCAATCATATACTTCCCAGCATATGTTCTAAGAGCATTATCACCAGGAAAAGAATGTTGAGCTCATGGTGCTAATTTTATTTCCACCCAAAATAAGCCATCCCTCTTCATCTAAACGAAAAAAAAAAAAAAAAAAAACAAAACAACCTAATTGAATTAAAATTTAAAAACCACACTGACAATTACTATGAACGACTGGACCTTTCCTGATACAGTATAAACAATTTGGAGCTTCTTTTGCATGAGGACAGTACAAACAATATGAGCAAGTCTGATCTTTCCCTGTGCTCCCAATCCTTTCTGTCTGTGGCTTCTGGGTGTGTCTTGTCCTATGTTTAATTTCATACTCAAAATTGATGTTTATTCATTTCTGTTGTCAACTGCTTCCTTAAATTTATCTCCATTTAACAATATCTTAAATATAGTAAAGGATATGATCCAACATAATACAGGCTGAGAGATATTGAAATCTACACACATACATATGCAGTTAACTAGCACAATATGGTAACATACTGGACATGCCATATAAGTGGATACACACTCCAGTGGAATTTCCAACACAGAAAAAAACTGGTGTAGACTGAAGGGACAGGAAAAGTTTAACAGAAGTGGTGTGATTTGAGCTGGGCTTTCCGGCATGAGTGGAATTCACATAAGCAGAGAGGTAGGGAATTTTAGATTTCAACAACAAAAGGTGTAAGAATGGGGAATAAAGAAGAAAATGTCTGGCACACGGTTCAGAAGCAGAAAATAAAATAATAAGTAGTAATAGAAAAGGGAATGTATCTCATCTTTTTTCTACCCCCAAATAACCATGAGTTACGACATCCCCCCATCACTAACAGAGGCAGTGGACAACAGTGAGCATTTTCACCTATGACAGTCACGATACTGAAATTAGTTTAGGAAGAAAGGCGGAAAGAGAATGGGGTGAACACTTATGCTCTGCCTTTACATTTTTAGATGTTAGGTGATAAGGGTGGCAACCAGTGAGAAAGAAAAACACTTGTAAAAATAGGGATGTACAAAATTGAAGCCTTTTTTCCCAATACAATGAGACTCATTTTAGACATGTCAACTTTGAAATGATAAACACCAAAATGCTAAGGTGGAGAGATGAGACTGGTGTTCAGGAGAAGAGAGGGCTGGATAAATACTTGGGAGTCATCAGCATCTGGATGACAGGGGTATGTAAAAGGAGGAAGTGGGGCAGGAGAGAGTGTGTCAGTCAGTCCCTGGCAAAGGAAACAGAAGCAAAGGGTCAGAGAGGCAGAAGAACACCTAGGAGAGTGCAATCCCAGAAAGCAGTAACCAGCAGATTGAGCCTTAAGATTATTGCTGGTCCTAAGGAGAAAAATTAAAGCATAGTGGTAATTCAAGTACAATAGACTAAATAAGGTTAATGAAAAGACAGGAAGGGAAAAAACGGCCACACAACGCAACAAAAACAGAGAAAAATAGGCTGGTAGCTAAAGTGACAGCAATAGTGACATGCATACACACACATACACACACACACACACACACACACACAAATAATTTTCTAACTGGTGAGTCCTATATACAGACAGCCCAATGTGGAACTCAAAAATGAAGGGAGGTGAGGAGGTGAGAGTAGGGTGCAGAATACCACTACTACTGTGCATCTACTGAACTTTGACTCAGTGCTGGTCGCTATGTGAGCCACTTTACCTACATTATCTCATCTTAGTCTTACAGCAACTTAAGTGCTAGGTACAGGAGACCATTCTGCGTGGTATGGGCCCAGCTCACACTCAGAAAGGCCGGTGGAAAGCGAGGTTCAATACACAGGACCCAGGCCCACGAATGCGTTGTACCTAGGCTGCTCTGAAACTTGCTTTTTGCTAAAACTCCCTCACCCTGAATTGAGGCAGCAAACATTTACTGTATATCTTTAAAGTAACTTCCTAAAATCCATGCTAAGCCTTCCAAGGATGAGTGTAACCAGTTCAACCACTTTTCCCTTTTCATTTGCAAACATCCCTCTTCTGTGATGTGATTAGCAGCAGCGGCTCCTTTGTTTTCTGTAAAAGGTGCATAGTAAATGAGGACCATCATGTACTGGACACAGAAAAAGAAATAAAGGCCTGTCAAGGCGAGGGTCAAGGCCCTCTCCCCTTGAGAGAGTGGCTGTGCTGTCCCTTTTCCTCCACAGGACTTGATAGTCCGTGTGAATGTCTTGTGTCTCATCCATAACGCCGCGGACCTGTCCGAGTCACTAGGGATTTTTATTATCCCATGTTACAGAAGATAAAACTAATGTTTAGAGTTGTTTAGTTACTTACTTAGGACCAAAAACCTAGAAGAGCCAGAACCAGGAATTAAATTCAAGTTTGTCTGATACCAAGTTGTTCCTATAAACTTCTAGGTAAAACTGAAGAAAACATATAATGAAGGTGAATTTCTAAATATTTGTTAACTACTCAGAAGAAAAATTTTAATGAAATTGTACATAGGCAATTGTACATAGGCAGTTTAAGGTAGGAAAAAAATGTAGGTCTCTTCTTTTAACAACAACAACAACAACAAAGCCCAAATTATAAACATCTGCAACAGAATAATGCTGGAGAGCCTGTTACCCTTGGATCACTTTGGGCCTAATTCCTCCACACTGCTAGTGTACCTCATGTGAGTTAAGAGTGGTCATCTCATAAAACTCAATTTGAACTTAATCACTGGTTTGGCTTTCAAGAAAAAAATCTTGAACTGAACATTTTCAATATGTAGGTCATGGGACTACAGACAGGAAACAAACATTTAGAATTTAATTATGTAGCTGATTTTCTAATTTACTGAATTAGGAAGACTATATAAATGCAAAAACAAACAAAAAGTAACTAGTCTTTTGGCACTTTGGTTCACACATAAAGAGGCTTTATGTATGAAAGTTTGGTAACTGGCTTGAGGTGCGAGCTCATAAAATAACTTTCTGTGACTTTATAAATATAGAGAAAAAGCAAGAGCACTCAGAAAAGCCAACTTTGGATTAGGCAGACACTCACTGTTAGGTCAAATTCCCTTCTCCCCTGATGCCTTCATGTTGGCATTTCTCATTAGCATCTACATTAGCAAAGTGGGGTCAGAAAGAAGCAGTGAAGAATACATTCTTCCGTTCTGCTATTTATTAACAGCTCCAGTAAACTGCCTTTTGACAGAGAAATTGGAAAATAAGTACTAGGAGTTGCAATTACTTAACAGATTTTAATTATCCATGTTATTACTAGTCTGTGCTTCATTACCAATGGGTAAATAAGAGTTAATTCAATAGGTAATGAAGTCTACATATTACCACTTCTAATTGAAAATGATCACTAAAATGAAAAGTTTTAATTATTTGTAGATGTCAATTATCCATATCATCATATTCTAGTGTCTCATTCCCATGGATAATACAGAGGCACCTGTATTGGAATGGAATGAGTAATAAATGCACTAATACAAAGTTTTAATCCAATATTCTTTTCAATGAACTTCTATTTGACTGCTACAACGTGGTTTGTGCTAACCATGCTCCAACATGCCTTTTATTTATAGCACCCAATGCAAAAATGCAACAATTTAGAATTCCTATGCCAATCACACATTTGGACTTAGGAAAGCTTAGGTTTAACATATACCTTACTACCACCACTAAGTAAAGAAAGATAGCCTTGGCCAGTGTGACTCAGTGGACTGAGCACCAGCCTGTGGACCAAAAGGTTGCCAATTTGATTCCTGATCACATGCCTGGGTTGCAGGTCAAGTCCCCAGCTGGGGGACATGAGAGGGGCAACTGATCGCTGTTTCTCTTGCACATCATGTTTCTCTCCCTCTCCTTCTCCCTCCTTTCTCCTCTCTCTAAAATAAGTAAATAAAATCTTAAAAAAGATAAGCAAATCAAGAAGCAATTTTGACTGACAACAAAACTATAATTAAAAGAAATCAAATATTCAAGGATAGCCCATTTAGCCCAAAAGGAACAAAGTTCCTATAGGATAAAATTCAATAAAATTGGATTTTATTATTTGAGGCTATTTAAATTCACATCCTCTAAAGATGCAGACAAATGTACACAAATAAAACATTGTCCATCATAAAAAAATTTCATACTTTGAAACATTATCTGGTTAAATTTAGAAGCTGTCAAAGATTGTATCAGTAACTGTATCTTATTTCTTCAGATTGATAAAACTTTATAGAATATTTTATCTTCCATTCTTAAACTATTTTCAGCATTTAAGAACCTCAAAAATTGCACAAAAATAATGTAACTGAAGTAACCCCCCCATCTCACTACCACAAAGAGAAAAACATTAGTGATGAACTCTTGACTTCTGCACCACCTTTAGAAAATTCCAGTGCATGTAATAAATGCAGTCTTCCAATCTGAGCACCAACTTCCAACAAGAAGTCTCTCTGCCTTCTTCCTCAATCCCTCAGTAAATCATTCTCCCCACCCTGGCACAGTCCACCTGGTAGACGATCCGATGAATGTCCCACATCAAAACAAAACAATGCATCTAACAATTTAGAGCTTTTGCTCATTTAAAACTGCGAAAAGCAGGGAAGTCAAACATACAAGTAACATGTTAAGAAATGCCCATCCATGAGCTCTTGCTGGCAGCTGCTCCCAGTGCTTTCACACCCAGCCTCCTGTAGGCACTGGTGCAGCATTCAGGAAACATGCCCCAGGAACAGTCACATGCGAGGCTTACAGCTCTAACTGCAACACTGCCTGATCTGTATTTTTAATGCTTGAAATAACGCTTTTTGTGTCATTTCCCCATCAGAAACTGAAGTTTTATTGCCTTTTCTATTTTGTTTGTAAAATGAAGCTACTTAACACAGCACCTAGTGAAAATGAATCAAATCTCTTTATGCCAAAGTTTAAGATATCCTGGCTACTAAGCAACTTATAAAATACTATTTTAAATTATTCCGTATCATTTTCCCCACCAGTATCATGAGAAATAGTCCTTTAAAATACCAGGTCTCCTAGCTAACAAAAATCTCATGCCTATGAAAAAGCAATTTGCATTTTCATGATGTTGATGATGATGATGATGACGAGTTCACTCATTTAATTTTACTTGTGTAATACTATTTATATCGCCAGTCATTCAAACTTACTTTTAATGATATAATATGCAGGTAAATATTATCTTTAAAATACTTTCAAAACTAGAAATTTATGATGAAAAATGCTGCTTTCTCATTGTAGTGTGATCTCTACAGGCCAGAATTCAGAGAAAAACAGTCGTTTTACAAAAGACAACTATTTAGATCACACATGTAATAGGTATTCCTTGATCTATTCGCCAACACCACAATCATTACATAGTAAATGACCCTATACCTTTAAAATAAATTCTCCTAAGTCAGAAATGGAATACTGAATTTCACAGCTCACGTACCTGAACCTCGCTTGTTCTCTGTTTAAGAATATCTTCTTTCTCCTTAAGGTCCTGTTCCACATTATTCTTTTCCCTAGAAGACCAGCAAACAATGCAAGAATATTTGAGAACATCAGCTACAGCCGGTATGGTTATCCATCCTCCTAATCCTGAATCGCTTTTTAAATACATAGTGAAACATTCAATTTTTAAATGAAGGGCAGATTTTTCTACCCTATTTTAATTATTTATGGAACAGAAATCAATATAAAGCTCTGGTTGTTAAAAAATATCAAATCTCTTTCTCACTAAAATGTGGTGAAAAGAGAATAGATTAAAAAAGAAGAGGAGAAAAATAATCAATGAAACATTCAGGTTTCTCTGATCTCACTGTTGCTATGGAAATGCTGTCCAATGAAAATTGCTGGTGAAAAAAAGGAGGGGTTGCATCAGCTCTGTAACCTTAACCCTTAAGTATCACTATTAAATTAAATGAAAATGGCTAATAGAAACAGTCAAATATTAACATTTACTGAAGTGTTAATGTCCCCTTAAATCACTGGTGTGTACCAATTTGAGAATGAAATATAGAGAAAATGGAAAGGACTGCCAATACACAGGCCATTTGCTCGAGCCAGTACATCTGCTAAAAAAAGCTATTTTAGATCACTGATCAATCCCAACTGATCAAATATAAAAAACAACATAGCATTAACATTTATCTTTCTATTCTTCAGATGAAACATGCTAGGATCCCCTTTTACTTTGAAACATCATTATTTAAATTCATACATTATCCATAAGAGTGGGATTCTTGATACATGAATCCTAAGTAATCTTAGATTCAGAATTACAAAATGAAGCTATTTCTTTTGATATAATAAATGTAACTGCTGTTTGTACTAAAATCACACACACACTGCTCCCTTCACTTTCTTTTCTACAAAATGAGAGAAAAAGCCATAGAATTCTGCAGTGATACATTTTTGGGGTGGGGGAAAGGTTAAAAAAGGCAACACAAAGAAGAGAGGAAGGCATTCAAGAAGTCCTCCAGAACAAGTACTGCAGAGCTGCCCTTGGAGCTTCACGACCGTATTTCAGTTCCATCTCAGACACGAGGTCCGGCTCCATTAAACTGTAGCATATAGGAAAGTGAGAAAAGGGGACACTTAAGGGACAACTACATTCTACATTTATATTTCTCACCTTTTTGAGGTGAGATTTTAAATGTAGATAAAACTCAATTGTTTTGGATATGTGGGTACAATGTTTTTAAGATCTGCATGGGAGAAAAAAAAGCACAAGAATAAAGCTGTATGTGTACTGTTACTTTTAAACACTGGAGATGACCAAGGAGCTCACTGTTTCTCAGATGGGTTGCAATGTGGGTCATGATGTTGCTGAGATTTTCAACAGTCTCTTACCATATGAATCATTGTGGCAGCCTGTTCCTCCCGTACCTCAATCTACTTATTATGCAAAGGTCAACCTCACAACCAATCAAATTATGTAAAGTTGAAAAATAGAAAAACACAGGAAGAAAAATCTAAATATGTCCTACAAATTCTGCCAGCTCAATCTTACAGATTTTTTTCTTTCCCCCATACACGAGCAGAAGAGTGTTCTCAGTCTGGCTGCAGCATGTCAGAGATAAGTCACATGAGAAACTAGCCCCTCCCCCCACCCCAGATCCTCAGAGGCAACCCACACAAGGTCAGTATCAATTCAGCTCCTGGCTTCTGACAGTACATAACAACAATAGAAAACATTACATGGTATCATAGGTCAGCATTACAAACACTAATGTGTGTTTGTACTCAACCCCTTCTGCTCCGCTGTTAACTGCGTTACTGGCTGTGTCTGCGGAGAAGATCGAGTGTACACGCACAAAAACAGGGCTGCAGGAAGGCAGTAAGCTGACACATGAGTGGGAGAGCAGATGAAAGCTCCTCACTTGGTGAAAAAGGAAAACAGTACGAAGGACTCTCTACTCTAACAAGCAAACACAGTCTATGTTGGGGTAAAATGAAGGATGCTTAGAAAGTACAAATTTCTCTTTACAAATTTTGGGTGTGGGTGGAGTGGGGACAGTGGTAATATCCACAAACATATCTTGAAAACAGCTCCCGACTAAATAAAATATAGGAATCTGGAGGCATTAATTTCTCTTAGTACTGAAATCAAATTTAACTTTTGATCTACTTTTATCTAGGAAAATTCTGGTTTCATAATTCCTTTTATTATTTAAACCAAGTAGTATAACATATATTCCTAAACAGAAAACTTGAAAAAAAATGCCAGTTATATTGCTTTCTATAAAAAATATAGCTGAAATTCTGTCTTGAAAATCAGACTGACAATCAAATAATTTCCTCATTGACTTATAATTAGAGAGATGCCAAATTGTTATTCTGTAGTATTCCATAGACTCTTAACCTCTAGCAGGGGTGTACAACCTTTTGGTGTCTCTATGCCACACCAGAAGAAAAAGAGTTGTGCTGGGCCACATATTAAATACACTGTCACACATACTCACACAACAATCTCGTTAACATTTTACGTAAATTTACAAATTTGTGTTGGGCTGCATTTGCAGCCAACCTGTGCTGCATGGGGCCCATGGGCCACAGGCTGGATACCCCTGCTAGCTATCCTTCTCATTCTGGACAAGTAAAAATATCTAAACACATTTAGGTGCACTAAAGATGCTTGGCCATATTGCTTACATTTTCCTCTCTTTAAAATTAACACATATTTTTCTTTTCTTTTAAAAGAGACTTTATTTATTTATTTTTAGAGAGAGAGGAAGGAAGGAGAGAAACATTGATGTGTGAGAGATACATCGACTGGTTACCTCTTGCACACCCCCAACTGGGGACATGGCCCACAACCCAGGCATGTGCCCTGACTGGAAATCAAACCGGTGACATTTCGGTTCACAGGCTGGTGCTCTATCCACTGAGCCAGACGCATCAGGGCTCAAATTAGCACATATTTTTCTAAAGGTGATGGATGCATAACTAATACAAAGCATTCTGTTTAATATTAGTGATTTAAAATTTTAATTATTTTCAAGGTTCTACACAATAAAAGAATAATATTTACATGCAGTTTCCTAAGAAGTCTACCAATATATGTGGCTAAAACAGATATAAGATACATTTCAAAGACAGGTATATGAGGGTTTTTCCCAGAGTAGTACTCATCTTGGATGTCATGACAGGAAAAGCTACTCCCTTTCACCTTAGTAAATCCCAGAAAATGCAACGATCCTGCACACCCTCTATCATAGACTATGCACTCCAAGATGCTGGTACAACCTGCGGGATCCACGAATACCAAAACCACACAGAAAGGCCAGATATAGAGCAACCTGGTGTTCCAAAGGCTGACTGTTCTGATTCTGTGGAAACTAGTGTCTGAACCAGCAAGGAAAGTAAAGCCCACGCTAGGTTTTCAAAGTCTGAAGTTGATAACTATATAAACCCACTATCAATCAGTTAAAAACTATTCACAAGGACAGTCAGCCTAAGGACGTCAAGTTCTTGCAATTCACTTCCATTTACTTAAGCTCTGTTTATGGGGAGGAGGGAATGAGCCATTTGCCTTAATTTTTACATAGTACCAACCTTTTCAGAAAAACAGAATTAAATCACCTTAAAGTCCTTTCAGATACAGTTTTATGTGTTTTTCCTTAACAAGAAGCATCTATTACTTTCCAATTGGAAAACAATAAAAACTAGAAACCAATTGAAAACTAGAAAGTTGTGAAAAACATGAAGTTATATTTTTTCCATCTTAAAACTTATTATATAACACTAAAGATGCTCTTATTATTAAGTAGCTTAAGTGCCAATGAATCTAACAAGCAAACACACAAAAAACCATGCTATTTTTATTATGTTGTCTTCAGTAAGGCATGTGGGTTTTATGGAAAATAAGAAAAATGGGACTAAAACTAGAGAACTGGAAACTTAATCTGGCTCTGCCGTGAAATAGTTCTGTTGACTCAAATCAGGTCACACAAACTTTCATTTTCCTAATTTTCATTATTCAGATGCTAATATATCTACCATCCTAAGATATGGAAGGCAAAATGTACAAGATGGCATATAATTAGGGAAAAAGGTAGTCTTCCAGACTATGCTCTGGTTGCTTTTTACTTATACTAACATTACTTATCATTTTAAATAACATTGATGGAATAATTTTTAAACTTGTTAAAAGGAATTATGAGTTACAAAAAAGTTTCGAAAATGATCTAATACACAGGGGCTATGTAATCACTGCAATCAATACCCACAAAATCTTGTCTACATATTAACAATAATCCAACTCTACTATTAGAAATTCATTATATGGTTTTCTTTTCCTTTTCTTTTATATATATTTTTTATTATATGACTTTCAAAGCCTAAGACTTGGAGTAAAACAGTCCAGAATTCAAATGCTGGCTTCATCACAGGACGTAATATCTTGCTGTAAAAACCATCAGGGATTCTGTCCACCCAGGGGAGATGGGAGTCCACAAGACACCCTGATGTCCTCTTAAACGGCCAGCGCACCCTGGACTCCGGTGCAGGGAGGGCAGATCGCAACCAACTAAAGTCCTGCAAGGACAGACTGGGTTGCGCAGCTCCAGGTAGAGAGCTGAAGGGACAGCCACCAGGGTCCCTCTGCTGAGTCCCTCTCCCACACTGCCAACAGACGCCATCTTCCCTGGATCAAGCACTTCCCTCCAAACTGCATCAGCCTGGAGAAATACAACAGCCCTGCCCTCCCAACTCCCTGTCACCAGCCCTGCCTAGCTCATGCCTTTAGGAGGAGTCACCAAAAAAACAAACAATCCAATTAAAATGTGGCCAGAGGACCTAAACAGACAATTCTCCAAAGAGGACATACAGAAACCAATAGACGTATGAAGAAATGCTCAAAGTCACTATCATCAGAGAAATGCAAATTAAAACCACAAAAACATTATCACTTTGCACCTGTCAGAATGGCTATTATCAATAAATCCACAAACATGTGATGGCAAGACATGAAGAAAAGAGAACCCTCATGCCGAATTGGTGAGAATGCAGATTGGTGCAGCCACTATAAAAAACAGTATGAATGGTCTTCAAAAAATTAAAAATGGAACTGTTTTATGACCCAGCAATTCCACTTCTGGGTATATATCCAAATAAACCCAACACAGGAATTTGAAAGAACATGTGTACCCCTACATTCATTGCAGCATTATTTATAATACCCAAGATATGGAATCAATCCAAGTACCTGTCAGGTGGATAAAAGAATTGTAGTACATACACACACGCATATTACTCGGCCATAAAAAAGAATGAAATCTTACCATTTGTGACAGCATGGATAGACCTAGAGGATATTATGCAAAGTGAGATAAGTCAGTCAAAGACAAATACCGTATAATTTCACTTATACTAGGAATCTAAATAGAATAAACAAACAAAATTGAAACAGACTCATAGACAGAGAACAGAGTGATAGTTCCCAGAGGAGAGAGAATGAAAAAGTTGAAGGTTAGATTAAAAAGTACAAATTGGTACTTACAAAATAGCCATGGGGATGTAAAGTACAGCACAGGGAATATAGTCAATAGTATTGTAATAACTATGTATGGTGCCAGGTGAGCCCTAGAAATATTGGGGGGAACACTTTGCAAAGCACAGGATTATCCAACCACTATGCTGTATACCTGAAACTAACACAAAATAATAGTGAATATAAAATGTAATTGAAAAATAAAAAAATTTAAATGAGGAAATTAAGATGTTCCCAGATAAAAGTGAGTGACTTCATCACCATCAAACCTGTGTTACCACAAATGCTAAAAGAAGTCTTTCAGGTTGAAATAAAAGGATGCTACTAGACAGTAACTCAAAGCCACATGAAGATAAAAGATCTCAGAGGTTTTAAATGTTGCACCACTTTATGTGAAACTGAATTAAATTGCTTCCTTATCACCAAATGCACACTACAACCTCATGCTTCAATAACTCAATCAGTAACAACATTCTAGAGGCAGTCATGATGGAGACCTTCTGTATCAGTACCACAGATCTCTACAGGGTCAGAAACAGATTAGATTGGATTATATAAACAAAAGAACTCCAGATTCAATAATATAAGCAATGTTTTCCCCAGAGCTAATACCTTCTAAAGGTATCTGAACTAAATTAAACCAAAAACATAATTAAAACAAATTTAAACCATATGCTAACACTGCCTTAAATATGTGTGTGTGTGTGTGTGTGTGTATTTATATTTTTAAATCAGCTCTCAGATATAATTGAGGCAGAGATCTATATTATTTAGGAATATAGATCCTGGGTACAAAGTTCCTGTTTCTCTTCAACTAGGGAAAAAGTGCTCATTCAGCTACTCCAGTCAATGTTTGCTGAGCGCCTACTCAGTCAGTGCTGCGCTGTAAGTGCTGAGCTGGTATTAAGGATGATGATGATGACGAAGGTGATAATGATTACTAATATGTATTGAGAATGTACCATGTTCCAAAAAAATGACCCGGTATTTTATATGGTATTACTCATATTTGCACTTTACGATGAAGAAACTCAAGTGCAAATAATTAACTAAGTTACTTGTCTAAGTCATGTCAGGGGTCAAACTGGGCAATCTGGTTAGAAAGCCCAGGCTCTGAAATATTACACTATATTTGCTTTATTACAAATTAGAGACATTCTGTGTTATCACACAAAGCTCAGAGTCTATTGTGGAAAGAAATATAACCCAGTATTGTTAAGTGTTCTGACAGAAGGAAATTGAGTGCTCTCTGAGATGAGATAGATATCAGGGAAGGCTTCTTAGAAAAGAAGACTTGTCCATTCCTCATCTGAAAAACTGAGATAAAACTACTTACCCTTTAGCAACACTGCAAGAACTGAGTAAGAGAATTTATATAAAGCAGGCAGAGCACAATGCCTAACAACTATTATTGTAATTATCTATCCCATTTACTGGCCCCAGACCAGGATAACAACTGGCCTGACAGGATGTAGCTTTTACTTCCTGATATTCTTGCTAAAAGGACAGACACAGGAAGGAAGAAGAAGCTGGTAGAAAACAAACAAATGTTAACTGCTGCTCAGCATAATTCACCACCACCACACTAAGTGAATGAAGCAATTTCTCAGTACATTTCGCCTTATCACTGACAAGTGAGCCACTTAACTTTCTGAGCAAGGGTTTTTGAAACTGGTTTCCTGGATAGTTTTTAAGGACCTGAGAACTCCTGAAATAAATGCAAAATGGTGTACATAGACACACATTTTTTTCCTGGGCGAAGTCTAACAGTCTTCATCAGATTTTCAGAAGAGCTCCTTGACACAAAAACAGTCAAAATATGAAAAATCAGCCCACTAACCTCATTCTCTGTGAAGATTAAAAATCCTTTTGTCAACAAAATCCTCTACTATATCTTCAAAAAAAAAAGCTATTACTGAGCTGTTTTGCTTTATTTCATCATTTAAAATATGGCCTCTAGAGTGCCAAAAACTGTAGGAATTAAATATGGGAAATATTCTAATATTTATAACATACTCTGACTTCTTCATTCAACCAACTAACCAACCTATACTGAGATTCTATGGTTTCAGGCAAGGTGTGTGTCAATTTGTTAACCTATCCAAATGAATACAACACCACAGCTCTTGACCTGAAGGAGTTCAGATTTTCTTAATGCCTATTTTTAAAAAGACCACAATAAAATGTGGTGAGTAGTATTATAAAACCCTAAAGTCTCTAGAAGTAGAAAGGAAAGAGCAACAAGCAATCAACCTTTCAGAGGTTTCACTAAGGAGATGGTATTTAAGCTGAACCTTGAAACATGAGTGAGAGTTTGTAAGGCAAAAGGTGTCTCAGGCAAAGGGGAACAGCAGAATCAGAGGCAAAGAAGAATTAAAAAGCAGTGGCATATTGAGGTGAGAGGTAATAAGCCTACCCACCATATGGCTGGAGAAAAGGGATAAAACTGAAATAGATTAGAGTACTACCTGAACCCTGAAAGTACAAGAGCAAACATACTGTGTCTACTCTCAAGGAAGTTTACAATGCTATCATGAGATGATTCTACTTTATTGTGGGAGGTGGCTAAGACAGAAGAATGATGAGGATGCCAAGGGAACACCATAAGGGAAGAAGAGCCTTTATGCCATACTCAGAAAAGTGAACTGGATCTAGTTGGGAATGAGGACTCACTAAGGGATCTGAGTTGTTCTTCATAGGTCAAGTGGAGGTAGGATGGTCAAGAAGATCAAAGCAGAGAGTTAATTAGGTTATAACAGTGATGTAGGTAAGAGATAAATGCTAAAACGAAGATGGAAACAGAAGAAAAAAGGGACAGATTTCAACAACGAGCCAATTATTTTCTCATCTGTTATATAAGCTAAGCATTAGGGTTACAGCAGTGAACAAGCAAATAGTTCCTATGCTTAAAAAAGTACATAGTCTAGGTTTATTTTGCCAAATAAAATAAGTAATTAGAATAAAGTACAGTAAATGTTATGACAAGTGCAAATATAAAAACAATGTACAATAGGCTATTACATAAGATTTGACAAGTACAGGGTTGGGACATAAAGTAGTCAGAGAAGGCTTCCCCTTCTGGAGGAAATGATATCTAAGGTGAAATTTGAAAGATGAGGAGTTAATTAGACAAAGAAGATGAGAAGGTAGGAATGATTTCAAGAAACATTTCAAAGACAGGAGAATAATGATGAAAGGAAGAAACAATCTCAGGTTTGTAGCCTGAGTGATTAGCTGAGGAGTGATATCACTGAGAAAGGGAAATAAAAGAGACAAAGACAGTGGGCAGGGAAAGATTAGAAAGCCACATCCTACTGGAGATTCAGATGAACACACTGCTAGGCAATAAAAATATATAGGTCTTGAGCTCAGGTAAGAGATGCGGGTATTTGCTAAGATTATTATATTACAATCATTGCTTTTCCTTCTTAAGTTAAAAATATCACACTAATTCAGTCTGACTGATGTATTTAAATCCCTATGTAGCAAAAGTTAAAGGAACTAGTGACCTAATACAAACATTTATAAAATTGAATTTTAACAATCAATTTTAGCATTGGTACATGAGTCTGATTATGACGTTAATGGAGTTGACAGATGATGGAAGTCTGCCTACATTGTAGATCCCACGTAAATAAAAGCATAGGGAAAGTATTTTCACAAATGTCAAATCACGTATAAATGTATTGCACATTTATAAAATATGACTACAACCAAAAACCTAATGAGGCTTTGGAGGTCTATCATTTTCTTAACTGAAACAGTCACAAAATGTTAGATATGTTCTTTTTATGTTAGCTGTGATTCACTAAACAAGACAGCCTCTCGTACAATTTAACATCAGGGTTTCTAGAAGTTAATGAAACCTCAATTGACCAAAATAACTAAGAATTGCAAATGTTTGCACTGGCAAGAACATTTTATGTATGATGCTCTACTCCCTATTAAAACTCACAACAGAACATTTCACATGTTAAATACAACCGATGAACTCAAGCAAGTCCTAGAACATTGGGGTATGTGTTTTTCATACCCCATTTTCATAGGCCTGAGAGGCATAGAAGATGAGTATTTTCAAATCTAAAAACTATTTAGTGTACATTACATAGAAGGCAAAAAATGTTAATGGACCATTTATGGACCACATGAAAATGAAAAGTCTACACACCATTACAGACTCAGTAATCAAATGTTTACCTCTCCTATTCTGAACCAAAGTAAATGTTATTAAATCTTAATTAGAGCCACACTTATATAATATATAATGGAAAGAAAACAGATGTAGAAATTATACAACCTGGTTTGGGTGCCAGCCAGCATGGTTGCTGACTTGATGTGTGACTTTGGGTTTGATTTGTTTTTTCCACGATTAAGAAAGTGGGACTATATGATATTCAAGGGTTTTTTGTTTTTGTTTTGTTTTTATTTCTAGGATTCCAATATTAGAGGCTTTATATAATAGGCAAAGGCCAACTTTTGAACAGAAAATAAGAATTTGGTAGGTATGCTTAAAACTAAGCAATGACATTTAAAAACGTACCCGGAATAAGTTTATACAATATAAAGTCATATTATTCAAAGATGCTGATCCCTGAAATTACTGGTGACTTAAAGCCATACTGTCTTCAGCGGACATTGACCTCTCCAGAATTCATATCTCTCTCTTGTAGACTTTTCACATGGGAATTCCTTCTCCAACTCATGTGGTGTCGGTGGCAAACTACCACCCGCCACTCTCAGGCCAGAGTTTGTGAAAAATCAAACTATATACATCCCTGGCCACTGATTGTTTCAGGGTAGGCAGGATGCTAAGCCAGCCCAATCAGGTTGAATCTTAGGACTTGTGCAGGAACTACCAGAAGAGAGGCACTCCACTAGGCTGGAAATTGTAAGTACATGAGGCTGGGAGTGCTATAGCCACCTTGACAACATAATCAGAAAATCCATCTGAAAATAGATCAACCCAATAGACATGGAAACCAGAAATGGAGAGAGCAAGAGAACGGATTACATGGTTTGAGCCCCAGTATAAAGCTATGTCGTAAGCCACCACTACCTCTAAGAGGTCTTAGTTTCACAACTTGACAAATTCACTCCCACTTAAGTTTGCTTGGGTTGAGTTCCGTCTTGCGATGGGGAAAAAAAAAATCACAACCAAGTTTCTCTGCAGCAATCTCAACATAGTCTCATGGAGGAGGAAAGATCATTACCAAGTTCTTGCCATAGAGTCCAGATAAATTATTTAATTCCCTTTTGTCTAAATACCATCAGTAAAATAAAGTATCAGTCATTATCTGCATCAAAGTGTTGTCCAGGTAAAGAAGGGGGTTTGTGTAAATGCAGTGATATTTAAATACAATGCCTTATAGATGGAAAAAGTCTCACTTTTAAAAAAGTAATTTTAGCCTTGGCCAGTGGCTCCACTGGTTGGAGCAATGTCCCGTAAATCAAAAGGTTGTACATTTGACTCCCAATCAGGGCACAGCCTAAGTTGCAGGTTTGTTCCTGGGATGGGGTGTGTATGGGAAGCAACAATTGATGTTTCTCTCTCACATGGATGATTCTCTCTTTCTCTCTCCCCAATTCCTTTCCTCTCTCTCTAAAAAATTAATAAGCATGTCCTCAGGTGAGGATTTAAACAAAAGTAATTTTAGGAGATTACTTTTACAGTGAGTATTACCATAAAGTTTCCAAGGAAAAAGGAAATTAAGGAAATATTGATAGTACCTGCTGTAATTAGAATCAAATCTAATTGTATTCTAGACAGTTCTACACGGTACCTATGCAAAGAAATGGGATTTTACTCCAAATCAAGTAGTCCTGAGATTAGGTATTGGTTCCACAGTTGACAGATTTGTATGACTTTCACCAAAATAATATCTCTAAGCATGTAAACTCCTAACCTATGACACAGAAGCAATAAATATCTATCTCAAGCCATAAGGCTTTTGAGAGGATCAAATGGGATAGCAACTATGAAAGCTCTTGGCATGGTCTCTGCATTTAACATTCCTTCCACAAAGTGGAACGCAAGCTAGTCTTATAATTCACTTCTTTCATAGATTGTGCTCTTAAACGTTTTTCTAATATGTTATTCAAATATCTAAAGTTAGAGGAACACTATATTTCATTCATTCTAAGATACAAATTTTTCATTGTCTGAAATCAAATAGTATCTAACAGTTGATGGCAAGCCATTACTTGGCTTTTTTTAGTGGTACAGAGGAATACAGTGCCTCCTGCAATTAAAGGTTGCCTGAGATTTGATGAAATAAGGTATATCAATTCCCAGTTGAAGAACCGTGGTACTAAACCAAGTAAAGTAGTATTTACTAAGAAAGAGAAGAAAGAGAGAGAAGTATTTATACAGTCAGCTGTAATAATTTTATTTTACATACCTCTGTAGGTCAACTAGCTCATTGTTAAGGGTATCTAGCTCCTTAATAGCAGAGAAATCTGCAACAGGACTTGATCCTATGATGTTCTAAAAATAAAAAGTTCACAATTATACATTATTACTCTAAAATTATATATGCTAAAGCATTTAAAATGTTTAAAAGCACTACATCGATATAGGGTATTACATTTTTAATGGTATTACCAACTATTTTAATTTATTTAAGAACACCCTATCTAGTACAATTTTAAATGCACACAGTTACGTACTAAGACATTTTCCCTTAAATTCTCTAAAAGCTATTGTTCTAGATTATGTACCATCACTTCAGATCCCAATGTCTTTGTCACTTGATTCTAGCCTGTCCAGAACTTGTAGTACAGCTGGTATCAGATTTATAAAGTAATTCCTCCACTGAAGTGTGTATTTCTTGTGGAGATGAATGGTAATTTATTTGTATTTGTATCATGTGCCAGAAAGTACACAACTATTTGTTGAGTCTTAGAATTATAATAGTGGTTGATTTTATTCAATAAATGTTTACTTTTGTTAAATACTTTTTTTATCTATTTCAAGTAAAATCAACTAACTGCTCAAGCATGTTCCATAGTAAATATTATCACCATATATGAAACTATCTTCATATATCACATCCTTTACATATGTTTCTCCTTCAATAATGAAGGTGTCAAAATTGGTCTCTGAATGTTACTTGCAGTTAGAAAAATCTAGCTGGATTTATTTTGGGCTCTACTATTTTACCAGCTGCAAGATCTTCACTGTAAAACAGAGAAATAATTTCTGCCCTGCCCACTTTAAAAATTAAATGAAATAAATAATACATGTGGAGTCATTCATTCTACAAACTTCTTATTTTATACATTTAAGTTATTCTTGTAATTAACTTCCTCAACAGAAGATGCTGTTAAAAGCTGGATGGCCCCAGTGGCCCTGGCTGGTATGGCTCAGCGGACTGAATGCCAGCTTGTGAACCAAAGGGTCACTGGTTCGATTCCTAGTCAGGCACATGCCTGGATTGTGAGCCAGGTCCCCAGTAGGGGCATGCGAGAGGCAACCACACATTGATGTTTCTCTCCTTTTCTTCCCCTCTCTCTAAAAATAAATAAATTTAAAAAATAAAAATAAAAAAGATGGATGGCCTCACAATGAGCTGCTTCCTTCCACCTTGGCTCAATCTCCTTGGTGAAATGACTTCCACAGCTCTCCTATCACTCTACCTCAGAAAGAGTGACTCACATTTGATAGTCATTCACTATTAAAAAATATCATTTATAAGAAGAGTGAAACAAACAAGTTTAACTTCAAACAAGTTATAAGGTGATAGATACCACAGATGACTCCGAAGGAAGATTAGTGTACTTGTAGTCAGGGCACAGTTTGTGTCATTCAATAGCTGACACAAAAGCAAACTCCCACACTGAAGCAATAAAATGACGTGCAACCAGGAAACAAACAGTACATCTAGTATAAAAAGGGCATATACAGAAAAATGTAGTATGTTCCCTTCTTTCAAAATATGTTCTCACCCTGCTATGTACATTACCCCCAAATTCCACTTTGGTGATTTTAAGTGGTTCGGAGAGTTAGAACACACACAAGGACCAAGTAACAGACATGTGACAGAAGCATGCTGTTTAGGTATTTTCTCTGCATCCACTTTGCTGCATAAAAACCCTCTAACTTCAAAATGTACCTTGTAAACCCAAAACTGTAATGCTAAAAAGGCATAAACTAAAGCTCTAACCTTGAGAGAGTAAAGAAACTGACAGTACAAGAAAGGTGAAAAGCAGAGTGCTGCAGAAGGGAAAAAATAGTCCAAACTAGAAAAAACACAGAAAGGAAAGCAACATTCAAAAAAGGATTAGTCAACGCTACAAAAAAAATGCAGTTCTAAAAAAAAAAAAAATCAGCTTATAAAAAGAGATTGTTGTACAGGCAAAATAAATGCTAATTTTAATTTTTAAGGTTAAAAATTTTGGTTAGGTAAGATACAGTGATAAAAATCCCATTTTAATGAATAGCACTGATATCTGACATAAACAGACAGGGATGTCTATGCTCTCTCTAGTGAGTAAACTTTAAACAAATCTATTACATTAAAAACTCTGTAGAGCAGATACAACTTGAAGTACCTACTAATATCACAGAGACGTCAATGAACAAACATAATTTGCTTCAGCAAGTTGTCATATCTGTAAATTGTGTTGGTGGGACAGTAAGTGGGTATAAAATGAAGGCAGCGGGGTGGGGGGAAACCAGCCACGTAAGTAAAAGAAAGGGGGACACAACACAGCACTCTGTAACTGCAAGAGAGTCACAGCAGAGGACGTAAACACAGATTTGTAACCTTTACCTTTCTGGTGGCATCACTTTTAGCCTTCTCCACAATTTAGGGAACCCATATCCCACATCGCAAGAAATCTCAAAAAACTCATGAAATGTTCCCCCCCAAAAAACTCACAAAGCCAATAATCAAATACTTATTTTATTTAAAAATAAGTAACTTCTGTACCTGGTGGCTGTAAATTTCCACTTAGACAACTTGGAAACAAATAAAATTTTGACTTTCATTAGGTTTGTTTAAATGGGATTTTTTAAACCTATGTGACAAAATTAATGCAAAACCAAAATATTCTATTGACATTTTAAACAGTGTTTTTCTCGTATCACACATTTGACAACTCCTATAACGCCGAAGAGTCATCATTGTAATGATTACTTTATAGGTCACAAGAAATTTAAAGATTCAGAGCATGTATTTTTAACAGCAAATAGCTACTAGAGTATGCAAATCCAATGCACTATATACTTGGAAGGGTTTCTAGAGGAGGAGAGAAAAATTCAGGCACAACATGGCTAACCAATGGAGTTTTGAAAATTCATACGGATGGCCCGAAACCAAAAGCAGAACTTCTTTCTACCTATGCAGGTATGAAATTCAGCTGTGTGCTCAGGAACAGAGGGTCATTGACATGGCGAAAACCACACAGTTTCAACATAAACTTTTCCTTGTTTTTTTTTGTGTTTTTTTCCTTTAAATTTAAAACTGATACCACCAATTATAATCTCCTTGATTTTGTTTTCAAATTTGTATTCTTTTTTGTAAGAGTGAATCATCAAATGAAATATAACAATTAATTCTTATGAATTTCATTTAAATTTTATACCCTATTCATAAAAATTAATACACGAATCCAGGAAAAATCCACAAAGGGGGAAAAAAAGATCACATTTTCCCAATTTTGAGATTGGAAATGTGGTTGCCATGTGTAATGAATGATGGGGTAAACAAGGGACAGCTCAAAGATGTCATACATGCATTCAGCATATTTATAGTCACAAACCAAACCACAAACAGTATACTGCTCAGCTCCTAGCCAGATACACTGTTCTGCTATTCCGTCCAAATCGAGTCTGTCATCTAACATAGCACTCATTCCTTTCTGTTAATGCATTAGGTTTTCTTTTAAGTTGTCTTACCTTTTGTAAACTGGCCCTGTCTGATGGTGGAGTCATCTCAGGTGTAAGAATGTGAGGAGGATCAATACCCTTTATTAACTTCTGATTGATTAGGTGAAAAGCTAAGGCAAACTGATCCTTTGAAAGCTTCCCACAGTCCTTTGTGTCACACAATGCCCTGTACAAATAAACACAGAGTATATAAATGCCATAACCACCACTCTAAAAATCTAATATGACTATATAGCTTTTTAAAAATGATCACTTGAATTAAAAAAGAAAGTCATACTAATATGTGGCTTGCCCAAAACACAATCCAGTGTTAGAAGTAAGAGATCAAAAAAGATAAAGAATGACAGAATGTTCATCCTGGTGCTGAGCAGGGGCCTCTAATCTGGATTTGTTTTGTACTTTTTCTTACCAATTTTCACAGCCACTACTGAGTAAGAGTTATAGTGGACCAAAGGATCCCAACAATGTCAACATTAGAAGATGTAAAAAAATGAAACCTAAGTTTCAACAAACTTGGTTCATTTAGTGGCATTAGCAAAATTCTGCAACAAGCAAAAATTTCCACGTCAGCTTACTTCCGCAGCTCTTGGAGTGGGAGGGTGTGAGGATCAACGAGTCAAAGCAGGGGCAAGAGCTGCAAATGGAGATCACATGTGAAGAAAGGGCAACAATCTGGAAAGCTTGACAAAGTCACTTGAAGAAAAACAGCAAATGTTTTATTGTTTTCTTCTTTTTTTTTAAGGTTAGCTTTCTGAAGTCCTGATGTTTGATTCACTGAAAACCAGTATGGCCCAACAGAGAGACTATAGGTACAGTGTCAAAGAAATCTTGAATTCCAGCTTTTCTACTTATTTATTCTTGTGATCTTAGCCAAATTTTCTAACCTCTCCAAGCCTTAGTTTCTTCATCTATAAAGTGGAGATGACATCCACCTTGCAAGATTACTGTGAGAATTAAAGACAAAATACATAAAAAGTGTGGGCATACTGCCACACCCCTAACAGCTGCCATTTTACTGAGCATAGTGCCAACCCCAGGCACTCAAAAGTGGCAGCCATTATTAGTCATGCATATAATCTTCCCAGTCTTGGGTTCTTGTCCCTTTGTTCTTTTCTAAGTTTCTCTTTGCAACTATGTGGTTCCACTTCTAATGGTTGCTTCTCCTTGAAAACCTCAAGTTAACCTCTGCCACAGTCACATGGGTTGGCAGCTGGCACACTTGAAAGCATGTTCATGTACATTATCTCACTGAATGTGAATTTCATGAGAGACATTAAGGCTTGTCTTTTTTAAGGACCAAGAATGTAATTTGTATGTGAAGGTATAAAGTATATATACCCTACAGAATTGTACAAATATGCCTTGAAGACAGTTCAAATTTCAGATTTTGGATTCTCCCTTAAAAATTTAAGTTTAATGAATTGATATAAATAAATGTTGCATTCTAGTATTCTAATAACAATTAACTGACACTGTCAATCTTTTTTTAATATATTTTATTGATTATGCTATTACAGTTGTCCCATTTCTCCCCCATCATTCCCTTCCACCCTACACACCCCCTCCCACCCACATTCCCCCCTTTAGTTCATGTCCATGTGTCATAAGTTCTTTAGCTTCTACATTTCCCACACTATTCTTGCCCTCCCCCGTCTATTTTCTACCCACCCGTCTATGCTACTTATTCCCTGTACCTTTCCCCCTCTCTCCTCCTCCCACTCCCCTGTTGCTAACCCTCCATGTGATCTCCATTTCTGTGGTTCTGTTCCTGTTCTAGCTGTTTGCTTAGTTTGCTTTTGTTTTAGGTGTGGTTGTTAATAGCTGTGAGTTTCCTGTCTTTTCACTGTCATATTTTTGATCTTCTTTTTCTTAGCTAAGTCCCTTTAACATTTCATATAATAAGGGCTTGGTGATGATGAACTCCTTGAACTTGACCTGATCTGAGAAGCACTTTGTCTGTCCTTCCATTCTAAATGACAGCTTTGCTAGATAGAGCAATCTTGGATGTAGGTCCCTGCTTTTCAAGATTTCAAATATTTCTTTCCAGCCCCTTCTTGCCTGTAAGGTCTCTTTTGAGGAATCAGCTGACAGTCTGATGGGAACTCCTTTGTAGGTGACTGTCCCCTTATCCCTTGCTGCTTCTAGAATTCTCTGCTTCATTTTAATCTTGGCTAATGTAATTCTGATGTGCCTTGGTGTTCCTCCTTGGGTCCAACTTGTTTGGGACTCTCTGAGCTTCCTGGACGTCCTGGTAGTCTATTTCCTTTGCCAGATTGGGGAAGTTCTCCTGTATTATTTGTTCAAATAAGTTTTCCACTTGTTGCTCTTCTTCTTCCCCTTCTGGGACCCCTATAATTCGGATGTTGGGACGTTTAACGATGTCCCGGAGGTTCCTAAGCCTCTCCTCATTTGTTTGAATTCTTGTTTCTTCCTTGTTTTCTGTTTGGTTGTTTCTTCCTTCCTTCTGGTCCACTCCATTGATTTGAGTCCCAGTTTTCCTTCCATCTCTATCGGTTCCCCATGTGTCTTCTTTCATTTCACGTATTGTAGCCTGCATTTTTTCATCTAATTTGTGAGCAAAATCAACCAATTCTGTGAGCATTTTGATGACTAGTGCTTTGAACTGTGCATCTGATAGGTTGGCTATCTCTTCACGGCTTAGAGGAATTGGCTCTGGGGCTTTGATTGGTTCTCCAGTTTGAGCCATTTTGGGTGGTGTTTGTTTTGTTTTGTTTTGGTTTTAGTCTGGTCGAGGCTGTTACGTAGTGAGGGGTGGAGCCTCAGGCGCTCAGTTGTGACGCTGTATGTGGGGGCGGGGTCTGAGAGGGAACAAGGGCGCCTGCTCCGTTCTCTCCTGGATTCAGTCCCTTCCACCACTTCCCCTCTGCCTGGACCGTTTGCACGCTCGCGAATGTGGGACCACCTGGTCAGCCAGCCGCCTTGTGTGGCCTCACTGGGTCTGCGCAGTTGCCCCCCTGTGCCCGGGGTCTGCCAGCCGCCACCTGTGCACCTGGGAACTGCCAGCCGCTGCTGCCTGCGTTCCTGGGTCCACACCTCCACTTTCTTCTGCTGTGACTCCGCCCCTCTTACCGGTCTGGATGAATGGTTGTTGGACTTCCATACACTGGATGAATGGTTGTTGGACTTCCATACAGTTCAATTTTCCATAAGTTCTGGTTGTTGTCTTCTAAATATTTGCTGTCCTTAATTTTGGTTGTGAGAGGAGGCACAGTGTGTCCGCCTACACCTCCATCTTGGCCGGAAGTCCCCTGACACTGTCAATCCTATAAAACTTTAGGTAACCCATTCCCAAGCTTCTGTCCATTATCCAGAAGAAATCTTCAGTTTTAAATTTTTCGATAAAGAATGCTGAAACAAAAAGCTTCGTATTTACAAATGCCTAAAAGAATGCACAAAACCAGACTTGATTCAAAACCATATTTGTTTTTTAAATCAATTTAAATGAAGTCTTACCAAATATGGGCTAGTAAAGTAGAAGGTAAACCTGTCTTCAGAAAGATTTCACGGACTTCCAATCCAGACACGAATCCATCATTGTCTTTATCAGTTTTCAGGAAGATGTCATCATATTTAGCTTTTTCTGCAGGTGACACAACCCACTGCAGGAGAAAATGAATATATATGTAATTTCTGCCAAAGTGAAACAAACTTTGAAGCGATATCTTTCAACCCATGACGGTATCCATTACAAATTCTGAGCAGCTCTACCCCCACTGACTACCATCTGCAGCAACAGCACCTCATTTTCATCACGCCCCAACCAAAACGCTGCGGCAAAGAGACAATTACAGAAGAAAAATATAGGTCAGTGGGACTATAAAGATGCTCATTTCACGTTTTTCCTTTTTAAGTAGTAAGTAAATTTGAACACAGTTAACTCTTGACTTACAAATGACCACATGAATATGGGTTGGGAGAGTCTGTTTAAACAAAATATTCAGATAATTCTCAATTTCCAATCTTTATAGTTTCATTCAGCATTGTTAACTATGGCCAAATTGGCTGATTTGCATAGCCTGTCATTATTTTCCTTTTTTCAACCTAACAAAAAGCAAGTTGGAGAATAAAAAGGCCTTGGGTAGCCCGAAATTGGATAATCTGAAGCCAAAGAATCAAGAGTTAACTGAAAATTAAACAAACAAAACACCTGTTAACTAGTTAGGGTGAGCATGCCAGATTAGCATGGAGCATCTGCTACCTCCAACTTTTTAATTCTAGATAGATCAAGGCAAAGCCAATGAACCATCCATATGACCTAAGTAAGGCCAAATGCAGGAGGATTATCTATGTTCTCTGGGACATCACGTTATGCAGATTCAACCAGAGGGAGCTCTAACTCTTGATCCCTTTGACTGCTCCTTCTATCTTCATCAAGCAATCAACTGTTAAATGCCATGCATTTTGTTTTTTAAAGTTAACACTGATAAATCTATACCTGTCTTAATGGTGCTTTGGTAGGTAAAATGCCTACAGGTGGTAAGGAGTGGTAAGATTCCTTGGCTGATGCTGAAGTGGGGATCAATCGCATAGGGCCTGATATACTGACCGTTTTCCTCTTAGAAGGTGGCACCAAGGCTGGAGGCAAGGACATTGGCACAGGTTCTTTCTCCAGTGCGCAGTATACCAAAAACATGGCCTTCAAAATAGATGAACCAGGGTCATATATGTTAAAATCATTAATAACATCCACCCATTGAATTAAATATTGTTCAATAACAAAGTATCTTCAGTATGTCTCAAATCCCTTTTTTAAGAAATTAAGCTGGGAAGGAAAGAAAGTGGAAAAGAGAGAGAGATGAAAGAAAGGAAGAAGAAAGAAAAATAAAATAAGTTCCTAAACAACTTTCAGGAAGATATCCTGAGTAGCAAAATCTTAGATAAACACCCTTCAACAAAAGTTCTTGCAATGTCAAAGGCAAATAAATGACCTGGGGAAAAATATTTGCAAAGAAAAAGCTAATTTCCCTAAAGTATAAAGAATTCCTAGGAATTAACAGAAAAAAAATCCAATAGGAAAATAGAGTATGAACAGATATTTTACAGGAAATATTACAAATGGCTTTATCCTTTAATACACAAAAACATGCTCACTTTCACTCATATAAAAAATATAAGTTAAAATTATATTAAAATACAATTTTCCACTTAACTGGCAAAATTCCAGTTTCATAACACTTTGTTAGCCTGATAAGGCAAACATACACTGCTAGTGGGAGCTGAAACTGGCACAAAGTCTGTGAAGGGCAAATTGGCAACATTTTCCAAACTTATTTCCCCTTTGGCTGCGCAATCACATTTGGAAATCTATCCTGACTTACCTGCTTACATAAGAAACGCTGTATGAAAAAGATTAATTACAGAATTTCCTGTATCAGCACCCAAGTGCTCATCAATAGAAAACTGGTTTAAAAAATTATGGTATATCCATCCATACAATGAAATACTGTGAAACAAAAAACTGCAGGGAACATTCTGTATCTCATCTATGGTGGTATCTTCACATTATATACAATTATCAAAACTGATCACATCATACACTTAAATTAAATGCAGTTCATTGTATATTAAGTAGTCCTTAATAAAAGTGACCAGAAAAAAAAATCATGGAGCTCTCTATATGAAAGATATTTGAGATACACTGTTAAACATGAGAAAAGTACAGTGTTGGACAGTATATATAACTGTGCATATTGTGTTATCTTCTATAGTAAGGGGGTAATAATTACTCAGATTTGCTTATTTTGCATTAAGAAATTCTGCAAGGACAAACAAGAAACTAAGAAAAGCGGTTCATTATGGAGTAGGTATAAATGGAACAGCTGAGGGCAATGACGAGACTGAGATTTTCCCACTGAATATTCTCTTAGATTGTACTGATTTCTGAGCCATGAGACTGTATTACCTATTAAAATTATTTTTTATTATTAAATACATAAAGCACTTGCACAAACAAGATAACCTACATATAGACAGTATCAGATATCACTTCCACTGTGAATTCAAGGCATCTTCCACACTTTCTGAAGATGAAAATTTTCTGTAACTATCTTCAAGCATATGAAATTACTTGAAGCAACTCGGAACCCCCAGAAAGGTTACACTAACAACTGGAAGGGAGATGTAATACTTAATTTTTTTCTTCCATTAAAAATGACAATTGTTCCCCAAAATAAGTTTGCTTCTAAGTTTTGTGGGACTTTCAAATCAATACTTATTGAACACCTAATATAATCCATGATTTCTGTGATTACTAGTATCATTTACAAATGAAGAAACTGAGGCTAAGTGATGTTAAGTAACTTGTCCAATATATTCTTAAGAGGTGACAGAGTAAGGTTTAAACCAAGATCTTCTGGTTACAAAGCTCTTTTTTCAGATTTGATCATCTGTATTAGGAGCACACGTAATTTTATAATACCATGTTCTCTTCTACAAGAAATAAAACCAACCTTTGTCCTGGCTGGGTGGGTCAGTTGGTTGGAATGTCAACCTCTACACCAAAAGGTTGCAGGTTCGATTCCACATCAGGGCACATACCTAGTTTGCAGGTTCAATCCCTGGTCAGGGTGCATACAGGAGTCAACTGATTGATGATTCTTTCTCACATCGATGTTTTTTCTTTCTCTCTCTCTCAATCTCTCTCTCCTCTCCTCCCTTCCTCTCTCTTAAATCAATAAACATATAGTATTTTTTCTTAAAAAAACGACTAACCTTTAACACATTGGTATTCAAATTGTAGCAGGCATCAGAACTACCTGGGGGAGCCTGATAAAGCACAGATTTCTGGGCCCTCCTCCCAGAATTCCAGAATCAGTAAGGCTGCAATTGCGTAAAGAATTTTTAGGAACTTCCCAGTTGATGCTGATGCTGTTTATTCTAAGACCACATTTAACCATTTGATCCAAACCAACAATTCTCCTTTCCCCATTCACTAGTCAACTTGAAGAATTCAACTTCAGTTTTCTTTCTTTTTTTCCAATTTCAGTTTTAGAAACACAAAATTTCTATTTCCAAAAGCTTAAGACTCCAGAAAAAAAAAAAAAACAACAATCCGACTAGCAGAAATGTTCAACCAAATATGCAATATACGTAATATTATCAGATTGACACTGAGCTAAAAGAAGTGATTAATGTGAACACTGAAGGTCAGCATTCCTCTCGCTGCAGATGGGAGTCATTTCCTGGAAAAGTGGACACTAGAAGCAAAAAAACCTATGTTGGCCATCAGCTGCCAACAGACAACACATTTTTTAAAGTTAAAAATACACTACATTATTAATTTCATGTTACCTTGAAAATAGCTACCTTGACAAAAGTGTAATCAATTTTTCTACAAAAAAAAAACAAAACAAAACAGAAAAGTGACTTTGTTTGTTTTCTTATAATACTGTGCTTTATCCTAACCAAAGTCTGCCATCAAAACAAATACAGCAACTAAATCAAATGATGACCATACTCAACACACACAAAAAAGGTCTGGCTGGCAATTAGTTTCTAAACTGAAATGTATTAGCAAATGCATTTACACAGCCTGAGGTAGACACTTAACCAAGAAGCATTCAGAGTATCTTTCTGAAGATTTCAATGAAAAATATTAAATAAACCTGAGCTTACTCCAGAATATGAGAGAAAAAGACAAAGAGAAACTAAAACATAATAAAATTGGTATTGTGGATGTACAGAAGTCTAAAATATCCTGTATAGAAACGTTAGCATATCCAGAGAGCATATATAAAAACAGGTCATGAACTTGGCAACAAAGAAAATCTTGAGACACAAGATGGTGGAGGAGTAAGTGGAAGCTACACTAACCTTCTCCTAGGACCAATCTGGAATTACAACTACATTGTAGAGAAATCATCCTAAATAACCAAATGAACACTAGCTGGAGACAAGTCTTACAACCACAGACAGACAGAAGAAGCCACATCACCACAATGTGACTGGTAGGGAGTGTGGAGATGAGAGAGGGCTGGCTGGGCGCCCCCGGGCAGCAGCTGAAGTTTCAGAGGGATATTCCAGCAGCTGGGGCAGGGGGGTGGTGGCATTTCCCCTGAGAGTGTGGGGTCTAAAACCATAGCTGGGCTCTCCAGCCCACAGCGCCAGAGCCAGGAAAGAACCCAAATAACACATGGCTACGAAAAGCAACAGGTTTCTGTCTTCCAGAAGAGACAGCTCAGGATGCAGAGAGCCTCTTAAAGGGCAAATGCACAATATTTCATTTGCAGCCACTTACCCGGGGTCCTAGCAGAGAGAGGGCAGTGTGGACTAGAGATGCTTGAGGAAAGTCTGGGGTTGGTGGCTCTGGGGGGAGAACTGAAGGAACAATGACCAGGATCCCTGTGCTAAATTATTCCCTATACAGCAGAAGTCATCTTTCTCAGGCAGAGCACTCCCCTCCAAGTGGCACTGGCCTGAGAAGAAGCAATAGCCCTACCCCAGGGAGCTTAAGCCAGGCTGCTAAGTACAGCTTGAAGCTATATCACTGATTAGTTAACAACTAAGGGAGATCTCAGAGAGCTCTGAGGCCTCCCTGGGCAGGGTCCCGCCTTGGTACGTAGCTTTGTCCTTTCTGCACACACCCAGGCCCAGCGGAGGAAGCCACAAGCTGTGGGTCACTGAGAGCTCCAGCCCAAATGTCCATCAGTAGGTGAGTGGATAAAACAACTAGAGGACATTTACTTGGTTGTAAAAAAAAAAAAGAAGAAAATTTTATCCTCTGTGACATTATGGATGGACCTGGAGAACATTATACAAAATGAAATAAGGCAGTCAGACAAAGACAAATACCAATGATTTCACTCATATGTGGAATCTAGTGAACAAAATGAACTAAAAAGGAAAACAAGACAGACTTGTGGATAGCAAGATGACAGCTAAGGAGGGGAGGGGAGATTAGGGGTAGAGGGTTAAGTAAAAAGGAAAAGGAAAAAAGACTCATGGACATGGGCAACAGTGTGGTGATTGCTGCGGGGAGGAGGTATAAGAAAACTAAATGGCAATAGGAAAAAAATGCAATTAAAAAAATAAAGTACAAAAGAAAATCTTAACAAACTTTTTTAAGGAGAGATTTTTTTTAATTCCTCACCTGAGGACATATGTTCACTGATTTGAGAGAGAGAGAGCGAGAGAGAGAGCGAGAGAAACATCAACATGAGAGAGAAACATCGATCAGCTGCCTCCCATACGTACCCTGACCAGGGACTGGACATGCAACCTAGTTATGTGCCCTTATCGGCAATAGAACCACAATCTTTTGGTTTACAGGATGATGCTCCAACCAAGTCACCTGGCCAGGGCTACCTAGAGGTTTTAACGACCACATTCTCAAGTCATAATCTAATCAGCTAAAATATATCAAAGGGAACAAAACCAAACATATTTAAATACTTTAAAAGTAGGACACATTCCTACATAGATGACCAAAAAAACACTAAGAATTATCTAAAAAGTAGTGAAAATAAGAGTACTTTGTACCAATATCTGTGAATCCAGCTAAACCTATATTCAGGGGAAAAATGTCTTTTAAATGCTTTGAATATTAAAGATAAAAAACAAACGGACTTAGTACTCACTTTCAGATTTTTTTTTATAAAAGTTAACCAAAAGAAACTAGGAAGATGAAATTAAGATAAAAGTTGAAAAGAATGAAAGTCAAGACATAAGAGAAAGAATAAATAAATCCAAAAGATATCTCTATTAAAAGATCAACAAAGTAGATAAACTACAATTAAAAAAAATGAGATGGAGGAAAAAAACAAGTAAGAGTTGGAATGAAAAAGGACTATAATCACAAACCCGGAAGAAATTAAAAGAATAATGCAAATAAATCTGTGGCAACAATTTTGACGGTTAAAGAAATGGATAATTCCTTAGCAAATAAAGGAAGAAAATTTGAACAGAATAATTTTAAAATAAGAGATTAAAATAGGGGTTAGAAATTTACCATTTATGAGTTCACAGCAGAATTTTCTCTAACCTTTATGAAAGAAATGAATACAACTCTATTTGAAATTAACTCTCCAATTGCTAAGGACAACAATGTCTTCAGATAAGATGTCAGAACTTTCTCAGTATACATAAATGAAATGAAACTAAAATGTTATTCATGTTTTCTGTTAATGAAAAACAAATTGAAAATTTAGGGGTATATGGAAAGTAAAATTGTCCTATAGCAGAAGCACACACAGAGATGCTTGGTCAAGTTGAGATACAAAGGATAATACCCTTTCAGTATCTTCACAGTGCATTATCCGAAGTATGTATTTGCATGTACCTTAAAGTTAAATAAAATGAAGACAGCAGCCACATCTTCTATTATCCATTTGTTTAAAAATATTTATTGATTACCTATAAATTCTAGGTAAAAATAATCATGCCAACAGTCTTAGGAAAATAAGTTTTCCTATAAGGATGAACTAAAAGGGGAAATTTTCACTTGAGAAAACCATTAAGGTGTTTAAGATTGTAAGAGCATTAGGTCACTTACCACTGCAAACTCATCTCTGTCAAGCATTCCATCATGGTCAATATCACTCAACTCCCAAACCTTAAAAAATAACAATAGTCATCATTGAGAAAGATAATGTTCTTTCATTTCATGTGTTACATGTAAACACCAAATACAAAAACTGGGGTAAAAGTTTCACCTAAACGTATATTTTTCTGAGAAATTTCAATTATGCTGATTATTATATCACTATTATATTAAATGCTATATTAACATTACTGTAAAAAGAAATAACTCACATATAGTTTAAATAGAAATTCCTTTACAAATTTTTTAAAACTATTTTCTTCCTCTCAAGTCATAAAACAATTATGTATGCAGTCCTCTGGACAACTACTGTACAATGCTTTTTCACAAACATCTAAATGAATTCATACGGCAGCTCCATGTGGTACTATCAACGCTGTTTTCCCTGCGCTACAGACTCTCTAATCCACTAAAAGAAATATACAACGAATATTGTGTTATGGATCATTAGCTAGCTAATAATGTCCAGGCCAGGGCTTACCAAGAAAAAATAAAATCTAAAAGGCACTGGTAGATTTGGTCTAAAACAAGAATAAATTCCATAGCTTTAGACCAGCCATAAAACTATGTTAAATCCTTGGAAAGAAGATATTTAAACATTCAACAAAATCACACTTGGGGCAGGAAGAGAAGGTGAGCTAATGAGAGATAGGAAGGGGATAAGCAAGTGCTTGGTCATAAAATGCCTTGCAAGGAGTTTAGACTTTCTCCTAAATACAATGGGAATCTACTAAGAGGTTCGTTTTACATTAAAAAAAAAAAAAAAAAAACAGGATTATATTTATAGTTTAGAAATCTCACACTGGATCACACAATGGAAAAATGATTAGTAAGAAATAATACTAGAAAATGGACTTTAAATTAATATTTATTGAGCACCTAACCTATACAACACCCACTGATCCAGCCATAATGCTGCAGGTGGTGAGGTGGTAGTTGTTACCATCATTGTCATCAGCACAGCAGTCATTGTTCAAAGAGTATGTACCAAGCACTGTGCTAAGTATTTTACAAATGTTATCACATCTAATCCTTATAACCCTGTAAACTGGAAATTATGCTCATTTAAAAATTAGAAAACTGAGACATGCTTTTCCAATGATTTGTCATCCAAGGTCAAACAGCTGAGAAGTGGTGCAGCCAGGATTTGGCCCTGCAGAGTCTGATTAAGCAAGTGATTAAAGAAAGGACTAGAGGTTTAATGAGAATAGATAAGGTTTGAATATGAAGAATGGTAAAGAAAAATCACTATGGCTGGCAGTAAGGAAAGCTCAGCTGAAGATGTTGATCATGAAATTATGGTCATACCAATCTCTATTAGACTTTCTCAGTACTCCATATGCAACCACAGAGAAGGTAAATAATTAGCTTCCTGCAAAGCTGATTTTCACTGAGCAAGCAAGAAGTTAGAAAACATGAAAAAGGGAGGTAAAGATGCTGATATGAAACTGTGGACCATAAAAATCAAAGTTGGATGAGGAAAAAAGTAAAGGAATCTTTACTTTAGATGGGGAAAGTAAAGGAGTCTGAGATTTAAAGATCTTGATGAAGTCCAAGAGGCAGTCTTCCAAATACCTAAGAAAGAGACCTAGAAAGACGAAAGTTCTATTTAGAGAACAGAATTTATGACTTCAGGGATGAAACTGTTCCTCATGACCAGGCTCCATGATACAACCATGGGATAGGTGGTGGCAGATGTAAATCCCCGATGGTCTCTGGAAACCAAGGCAAGAGATTGGATTTGAGAGGTCAGAGCATACAACACAAGGAAGAAAGGACCTACTTAAAGGGCTTATAGCTAATTTCAAACACTCATATTTTAGAGAGAATAATCAAACAAAGAAATAAATTGGCAATAATTTTATATATGGAAGTCAGAACACAAAAAAGACTCTAACAACTTCAAAATAAGGTCTGTGCATTTTTTTTTTAAACAATGAGCTGTAAGCTCTCCTAGTTGATACAGAATTAAAATACATAAAAATTACATTTAGAATTTAGTAATATCTTACTCTTCCAAGGATATCCACAGGTAACTTTGAGTTGAGCAACACTGGTTTCACTTTATCACCAGACAGAAATCCATTTACTGGGCTTAAACTATCAAAAATTGCATCATATTTGGCCTTATCTTCAGACTGTAATATAAAAAAAGAGTGCAAATTAAAATAGTGAAAAGGATTCAACTATAATTATAAAAATCAAGCCCTCAAAGGATAACATTTTTAACTTATCATTTAAAAAACATTTTCCTGTTTATCAAAATGTATTATGGTAAGTGATAATTTAAGTTCCTCCACCCAAGAGCTCAGTATCCCCTCCATTCCTTTTGTAGCTGGAACACTACCTTTGCTTTTCTTCTGTTAGTTTAGAATCCAAGGAATCCAAAGGTAGAAGGGCTTTGACAAGAGCCCTTCCAAAGGGAGAGAGTCCAACCCTCTCACTGAAATAGATCCACAGCAAGGAAGTAACTTTTATAAAACATACAGCTAGTTAGTGACATCCCAGGACTTTCTAAACATGGTGAGACTAACATTTCAAACTCAAACAGCTTTGAAAAAGAGTATCGCTAGGAATAAACATCAAGTTTCCTCCATTTTTCCCAAAGCAAGATTTCTTGTCATTAACAAGAATTTCTAAAATCCTGGAAAGTTACTTGTATAACATAAAAAACTACTGTTCGTGATTTGTCCAGTTAAGTCCAAATCCCTACACTTTTTAAAATTAGTTAAGAGTGCACAAGCATTCATAGAAATACAAACCAAAACAGCTTCCTGACAAAACTGTACACATTTATTGAAGGTCATTTGATCTGCTCTATTCTAAAAGTATTTTTAAATTACACTCTTAAAAATCCAATGATAGTTATAATCAGTGTAATGTCTCCAAATATCTATAAAGCAAAAGACCCATTTCAGAAACAGATTTCATGAAGAATTATTTGTTTTGTAGCTCTAAAAAGAGTGGCTATTTAACCAGAATTTCCCCCCTCCCCTCTGTGTGGGATGGCTGATCTTGAGCCTGCAGGGAGTAAGCTGGCCCCACATTTCTCCAAGTCCAATTTCTCTGCCTCAAATTCTTACGTGTCCAAAGACAAGGAACCACAGACACGCCTTCGTAGGAGGAGTAACCAGAATTTTTAAGCAAGATATAATACAAGTGGGGTAAAATATTCATCAATATTTTAGTAAATACAGGATTATGATATCATTTTTAGATTACACTGTAACAGAAATGAGATTAAGCCAACATTAATTGTCACAAAATGACTGACAGTGCTGTAAGATCCCTCCAAAAATTTCTAGTACCACTATTGCCCAAAAAGTAAAAAAATGAAAGTCTAATGCAGATTGCAGTATATTTTGGAAGTAGTGAGAGAGGATTACGTGGAAGAAAAGCAGGGGTGAGCAAAGAATAGTCAGAGTTTACTTACTTTTACAGCCCATGGGAGCTCAGTTGCAGAGGTTCCACTGATCAGCAGGGGACTGTCGGTATCCTGCTAAAAAGGAAAACAGAGCACATGAAGGGCCGAAACCCTCCTATCTGCAAACAGTGAAGAAAAGGAGGTCTTTGGATTTAAACACATTCATACAAAATGCTGGCTCTCAATGAACACTCTGTTTTACATGAGCTATTTTATATTAATTCGATTAAATCATCTAAGTACAAATGAAACAAAAACTGAGTTAGCTGCATAAACGACAGTGGAGCACTAAATAACACTTCAGTGTTACAGAAGAAACCTATTACAGCTGAGATCAAGATAAAGATACCTGAATGTAACAAAAATATTTACTGCCCTGTTAACTGATGACTTCTTCCCAACACTCTTTAAGGAAAGCTGACTGGGACAAGAACTTAAGATTTGTAAGTTACAAGTGCATGAACCTATCAAGAGCATGTCCAAGTAATTATGCTTATCTGCGTGTAGAGACATGAATATATTTGAACAAATTTTATAACATAGTTAGGCAACAAATCCCTGAATTATCTCTCTGACTCCATGACTCTAAGCCTAAACTTAGAAGTGCAGAAATTCTCAAAACTGAAGTTAAATTTATAATATTCAGACCAAATCCTTTTAAAATACTGAATTTAAAAACAAGCAAGAGCCATAAAACTTCTGAAAAAAGGGAGTAGGGGTAGAGAGGCCTAGCCCAATCAGATATAAAAGCAAATTACCAAATATGATCATTAAAACAATGTGAGATCAGCATATGGATAAACAGATAAATCAGTGAACAGAAAAGTCCAGAAAGAAAAACAAAATACATATGAGAATTTAGCACATGGCTGAAACAGCATTTCAAATCAGTAAGGAAAAGATGACTACCAATAAACTGCAATAGATCTGTACTATAGTCGTCTTTAAAAAAACATAAATTTGAATCCGTACTCATACCTTACATCATTACTAACATAAACGTGAAAAAAGTAATTGTAAAAAAATTTAAATCCTAATAATTCATATACATAAAAAACAATGACCTCTCTATTAAAAAAAAACCCACCATAAACATAGACGAACAACAAACTTGGAAAAAATATTTGCAACTCATACAGACAAAGAGCTGTTTTCCTAATATATAAAGAGCTTCTAGGATTCAATAAGAAAAAGACCAAAACCCATGAAACATAAGCAAAGGCTAAAACAGACATTTCACATAAAGGTAATATAAATGGATGATGATAAGCATGAAAGAAACTATTCGACCTCATCCTATAAAACCAAATGGACAAATTAAAACTACACTCACACTCCATTTGTCACCTATCAAAGTGACAAGGATCCAAAAGTTTGACAACAGTATGTTAGCAAAAATGTACTTAACCACTTGCTGATGGGAGGGTGAACTAGTGCAACCACTGTGAAGACACGTTGATATTATACATGAAAATTACAAATGCACAAACTTTTGAACAGTATTTCCATTTCTGAGAAATTACCCATATAAATACACCTCCGCATATTCAAAATGATATACAGTCAAACCTTGGTTCTCAAATGTCTTGGTTCTTGAACAATTTGGTTCTCAACCAGGCTATTCACAGAAAAAGTGTCCTGGTTGTCTAATGAAACTTCAAGTCTTGATTCTCTACCCAACAACCCTTTCATGCTGATACCTACATGATCAGTCACACATCTCTCAGACAACAAAGATTTGGTTTTCAAGCAAATTGCTTCTCAAAGTTTTCTAGAATGAATTAAGTTCAAGAACCGAGGTTCCACTGTATATTCAGGGTTATTATGCTCTACAGCATTTTTTAAAATAGAAGATTAGAAACAAACGCCATGGCTGGTGTGGCTCAGTTGGATGGAGCGTGATCCCATAAACTGAAAGGTCATGAGTTTGATTTCCAGTCAGGACACATACCTAGGATATGGGTTCAGTCCCTTGTCAGGGCATGTTCAGGAAGCACCTGATCAATTGATCAATATTTCTCTCACATCAATATTTTCTTTCTCTTTCCCTCTTTCTCTCTCCCCGCCCTCTTCCTCTCTCTCTGGAATCAATGTATATATCCTCAGATGAAGATTAAAAAAATTTTTTTAAGGTTAGAAACAAGCTAAAAGCCTATCAATAGGAAGTTAAATAAATTATAATCAATAGAAACAAGGAAATATTAATAGAATGCAGCCATAAAAATTAATGAGGAAGCTTTTATGTAATGATACAGAAAGATCTCCAAAATACATTGTTATTATAATAAGGTATATAATTGTGTGTACAGCATGCTACAATTAATATAAAATAAGGATGTAGGTATTACTATTTCTTTATATACACATATAACAACTCTGGAAGGACATACAAGAAACTAGTAACAGAAGTAGCCATAACAAAAGAAAAGTAGCTGGGTAATAGAAGTTGGGGAAAATTTTTAATACAACAATCTTAAAAATACAATTTAAATTTAAAAGCACTTCTTACAAATCTTGGTGGAGGAACAGCCAGGTTCAAGCTACTCAGTGAAACCTCCAATCCATTCTGGGCACATGCCACAAGCCGCAAGGCAACAAAGAATTCCTGAGGAAGAAAAGTATGACTGTAAGAGCATTATCTACCTTAAGAGCATTATCTATCCATCCACCCATCCATCCACCTACAGACGTACCTAAAATCTGAAAATACAACAATTCACAATTACTCCAAAGTCTTTATGAAGCAACAAATATGCAGCACACTTATCTGAATAACACTTACTTTAAAACTGAGAAAAGATCTGTGTATAAAGATGGGCCCAACATTATAAACAGCAAAAAAAAAAAAAAGTGTTAATATAAATGGGAAAATATTTAAATGTAATAAACATGGTGGAAATTAAACAAAATTAATAATCATGCTTCAAAGAATATTTAATAGTGTTAAGAAATACTTTTTATCATTTAAGTGAGGAAAAAGAATATGAAAAAAAGCCCAGAAGAAAATAATATATAAATGTTATCAAAAGTCATCTCTGGATTTAAGATTATAAATTTTGAAAGTGGAGCAGTCATTCAAGTGACTCAATCACTGCTATTCCAGAGAAGCTACAGAAAATAACTGTGCAGCGTCTAAAAACAATTATATAACTGCTTGACTTCAAAACACTTGTAAATCTCTCCCAAAGTTCCTTGGATTTTTGTCATTTGAAATCTCAGTCCAGAATGTAATAAATAAATGCAAATGCTGAAGCAACTAGTTTTCAGTTAAAGTTAGGTCTGGGAATAGACAAAAAAACTTCAGTTGTATAACTTACAACGTGTTGATACTCTCTAGTACAGTTATTGATACAATCAATCCTTCACTACTGTTCACAAGCCTCCTATTCTCACCAACACCCTTCTCACCCAATTCCTAACCTATTCTTAGAAACTTGCAGGTTACCTGCTGTGTACAATACCTTGCCTCAACTCATAAATTTCTTGAAAAAATGCTATTTCAAGATTTCCCCTTTTCTTTGTATTCATTCCACAAGCTTCTATGCAATCTGACTCCAACTCCCACCATTAGCTAGAGAAACTACTGACTATGTCACAAATAACATCCTAGCCACCAAATGTTCTTTAAAAAAAAAAAAAAGAAAGAAAAAAAAAAATCCCTGGCTTGTGTGGCTCAGTGGATTGAGTGCTGGCCTGCGAACCAAAGGGTCGCTGGTTCAATTCGAGTCAGGGCCCATGCCTGGGTTGTGGGCCAGGTCCCCAGTAGGGGGTGCATGAGAGGCAACTGATGTTTCTCTCCCTCTCTTTCTCCCTCCCTTCTCCTATCTCTAAAAATAAATAAAATCTTAAAAAAAAAAAAAGCCTCCTCCTACTTGTTCTTTCTGGCAGCCTGGAAAGCACAATCTACTCTGAAGCTTTCCTTCCCCTCCCCAACATGGCTTCATAAAAAGCTTGTGTTTCTCTGACCTTGCAAGTCTGTTTGGTGGAAGTCAACCTTTAAATCCTCCAACCTAGAAATGCTCGTACTCTAAGTGTTCCAATATTAACCCTCTTTCTCTTCTCATTCTATGTGAGATTCAATTACTCAGGTAATCTGGTACACCCCAAAGTAAAGGTGGGTTCTAAAGTAAAATAATACTGCCCTGGCTGGCGTAGCTCAGTGGTTTGAGTGTGGGCCTGTGAACCAAGGAGTCCTGGTTCAATTCCCAGTCAGGGCACATGTCTGGGTTGCGGGCTGGATCCCCAGCGGGGGATGTGCAAGAGGCAATCACACATTGGTGTTTCTCTCCCTTTCTCCTTCCCTTCCCCATTCTCTAAAAATAAATAAAACCTTAAAAAAAAAGTACAATAATCCTGCAAAAAATTTTAGTTCTGCTACTTAAAGTTGTGAGGCCATAGGCAAGTTAAATAAAATTCTTCCATAAAAAGGGAGGGAGACTAATAGCTACCTTGCAATATATTATAGGAACAAAATAAAAACCATACTATAGGAAGAAAGCATCTACTATCATTTTTGGCACATAGAAACTCAGTAAGTATAGGTTTCTTCTCTTTCTTTCATATGTTAATTCAAAAATTTATTCCCCCAATGCAAACTTCAAAGTTTAACTGCAGTCTCATAATCCAGCCACCTAGATGTAACAAAGGCAACTTAAACTAAATGTCCGAAGTCCAGAAATATCAGTGAAGAATTTATTAAGTGGTCAACTCATGAATAAAGGAACCACATCTGTCACATTCACCTCTGTATTTTCAAAGCCTGGCTCAAAATAGGTACTCAACGAATATTTGTGGACTCCAAGTGCGTGCTCATGTGAATGCGGTGTTCCTGTACCTCCAATGCACCAAAGTGGCCCTTGAGCTCCAATGAGGACTACAGTCTAGCTCTAGAATCTTAAGAGACTGGGTATTCTAACCTTCTCGTCAAAATTTTCCCATTCCCTTCTTAGTTTCATACTACTTCAGCAGTCCCCATGTTAGGGAGAATCAGCTTTGAGTAGCAGGACTTAACCAATGTATCAGCATGTAGCAAGCTTTGAATCCAATCCTATAGAACTCTGAAATCCATCCCCAATAAGTAGAACTTCAAAGAACACTGATAGTGTCCAACACACCCAGAACTACATTCACGTATTTCTGGTCTAGGGTTTACATTTAGCTTATAAAGAATTTTTTTCTTTTAGTTTATATGTCAGAGGTAAGACCTGAACAAAAATACTCAGGTTTGATTAGCCAAGAATTTCCTTTCAAATGTATGAGGCGATACCATCTTAACAGTTAATAAAATCCATGTTCATTTATAAACCCTGTACATGTAAGAAATTTAATTAGTAAGCTACAAAGAGCAAAATCTCTCTGAATGAATGAAAAAAAACCCATGCAATTATTTGATGTGTCCCCCAAATTATTATGTTCAAATCCTAACCCCCAAACATAATGGTATTAGGAGGCAGGGCTTTTGGGAAGTGCTTAAGCCATCAGGGGAGCTCTCATTAATGGGATTAGTGCTTATAAAAGAGGATCCGGAGATCCCTAGCACCTTCTGGCATGTGCAGATACAAGAAGTCTGCAATCAGACAGAGACCTGACCTAACCATGTTGGTACCCTAATCTCAGAATTCCAGCCTTTAAATCTATGAGCAATAAATTTCTGTTTATAAGCCACACAGTGTGTGGTATTTTGTTATAGCAGTCTGAACAGACTAAAACCCTCCAGTAGAACAACTTCACCAAATTAACACTAACCACTGGGAATTAGTTACTTTAACGCCTACTGATTAGAAATATTTTCATTGTTCTGGCACTTGTCCTTGCAAAACTCTAATGTTGGTAAAAAGCAATTCTTAGTTTAAAAGTACAAAGCACTGGCCAGTGTGACTCAGTCAGGTTCCCAGTCTCCCAGTCAGGACACATGCCTATGTTGTGGTTCAATCCCTGGTCAGGATGCCACCCAGACAACTAATTGATGCTTCTCTGTTATATTGATGTCTCTCTCTCTCTCTCTAAGCAATGAAAAAATGTCCTTGGGTAAGGATTAAAAAATAAATACAAAAAACTGCTAGCTTTTTTTATTCTGAATCACTCAAAAAAAATTTCATATGGATCTCTAAATCTTACCTGTTTGTTTAGAATACCTTTGCCATCTGTGTCAGCTAAATCCCAAATCTGGAAGAAAAAAAAAAGAAGTATCAACTTATATGTTAAACAATATTCATCTTAAAGATAAATTAAATCCCTGAAATTTGTAACTTCATGATCTTTGGTATTCAGATTTAAGAATCATACAATTAATCCCTGGCCGGTATGGCTACGAAGGCTGGAGGGTCGTCCCATACACCCAGAGGTTGCGGGTTTGATTTTCAGTCAGGGCACATACCTAGGTTGCAGGTTCAATCCCCAGTTGGGGTGCATACGGAAGGCAAACCAATCAATGTTTCTCTCTGTCTCTCTCTCTCTCCCCCCACCTCCCTTATTCCCTTTCTTCCTCCTTTCCTCCCTCCCTTTCTCTCTCTAAAAGCAAAAAAAATTCTTTTTTAAAAAATAATCATAGAATTAAAAGTGGAAAGAAACCTTAGAGACCGTTTAGTGCAACACTACACAAAGGTACTAAGGCCACTAAGGCCTGCTAAAGTTAAGTGACTTAAGAACATTCAGGGCATCAGGGAAAGAACTGACACCTAGATCCTAACTCTCAATCCAATGCGTTTTTCTTTACCCCAGGTTCTAACTCCAGTCTAATGCTCTTTTTACTAAAATATACTGCCTTGATTTTAGATTTTTACTAAGATGATATTCTTTTTTATGGGCAAGTCGAAATAGTTAATGTTTACTTGTGGATAATTAAATTATTAACGAAAATTTTTAAGGTTTTTGAATACATATCATGTATAAGGACTCACCAGGAGATCAAGCCAGCAGAGAGACTTTTCACTTTTTTGTGCTTTTTATTAAGTCTCTAATCCCCACTCTATTCACCACATATAAAACACAGTTAGAGACAGTTATAATAGAGGAAGTAGAGACAGAGCCAACTCTGAGTGGGTGGCAAGGTTCCCAGTCTGCACTGTTTCTCCCTACAACACCCAAATGTACTATTACTTCCTTATTTCATCCTACTAAAATGTAATATGTTTTCTAAACATGAGAAAAACATCTGATTTTTCAAATTTTCTCCGTCACATTACTGTAACTGCCTCTATAACTCAGTTCTAACTTCTACGTCTCTTGATGGTATCTTTCTGAATTTGCATCTAATTTATCTACACTACTAAATAGTCATTATAATCTAGGTATAATAAACAAATACTACCTTTCCAAGTATCAAATCTGGGAGCCCTGATTTTTTCAGGAAAACAGCAGCATCAGAAGCCAGTACCCTTCCAGTATTGCCAGTATCAACCTGAAAAAATACAAACGGTAAGCTGACAACAAACACAAAATTATTTGCCTTCCTTGCTGTGATTTGGGAAGTGGCCTTTTTCAAAAAGGGAGTGGGAATCCTTTGACTAAACCAAAGCCTAAACTAAACCAATATATAGATAGCCATATAAGTAGAATACCACCTAAACAGCACTGGCAATTTACAAAGTGTTTTTTATTGTGTCCAATATACAAATGAAAGAACTGAATTTCAGAGGAAGTAGAGGAAATTAGTGGAGTCATAACATTAACACATTATCTCCTGACTCCAAGTCTTCTATAGTTGCCTTTTAAATTCCAATGAGCTTAATGGCAATCGGAAGAAAAGGGCAGCATTTCCTGGAGAGGTCTTTTGACAAATGGGAATAGCTGCATGTTATCTGTTTTTTCAACACCTTTAATTCATTAACTTCTGCTTTTATAATTACTATTAGAAACTGCAACCCTTTACTTAAAAAAAATCAGAGCAGCTCTAAAACTGTTAAGTTCCTAAAGCACATCAAGGGTAACATATCATTTTAACTGAGAGGGACTTCCCTTTAAGACAGAATGAGGTCACCAAGAACAGAAAAACCATTCAAAAGAAAAAAAAAGTGATGCTCACTTCTGTCAAGATTTATTAAAGTTCTACTTGTAAAAATGAAAATTTTTTAAAGTTATGAGAAAGATAACATGATACGAGGATATTTGTGAGCTAGCTATTTTTCCAGTTTAGTTAAAAGACTAAACCGGAAAAGTTTGTTGTAAACACATACAAAACAATCCAGACAGGCCAGTCCCATCCAAGAAGCAAAAGAGAAAACCTTTCTTTCAAGTGCTAGAACATAGGATAAATCTGGCACTCAGCAAAAATGGAAGAATTGCCCAATCCAAGTTTGGGGTAACAAGGAAGTACAAAAAGGGTTGGGAAACCGGCCTCTAGATTTTCCAGAACTCCTTTTCTTTCCCCACTTCCTGACCAGGGTGGGAGGAAGAAAAGAATACCTACCCCAGCATAGTCTAAATATAGAGGCAGCACTCAGGGGAAACATTCATCAAACTCTTATTAAATATTTATATACTGCATTCCAATTGAGAATTTTACTATCTTCCCTTCTTTTGGTTACTAAAATAAATTAAACACAGCCATTTAGTCACTGTCATCGATAGGCAGTTTCTGTGGTACTCTGATTCTTGTCTAAAGTCTCTGCTATAGACTACCAACTACAATTATGTCTTCAACAAAGTCTCAGAGCCGCATCTAAATGACTATACCCTGTACTCTGATTTGTTAACACTTCAAAATATAAACTTTTGGTTAAGACTTTTGAGCTGACATCACTTAAAACAATTCTCAGACTCTATGGTGAACTGTAAGAATTTCCAGGACTCTTAGCAGTCCAGAAGCAGATATACAGGGTCTATCCAAAAAAAGTCCAGCCATTGTTAATATAACAAGAACATTTGTGCAACATCGATGTAACCTGGCAGCCAAGGAGAATGGAATGGAATACTCATGGCTGAAAAAACTACTTTATTAGTCAGTGGGGGCAGTAGAGCCATTGAGTGAGCATGTGTACTATGTGGCCGTAACAGTCAAAATGACTGAGCAAGCAGAGCAATGAATCTGTATCAAAGTTTGTGTTAACCTTGAATATTCCTCTATGGAAACTATTCGAATGATTCAGAAGGCCACAGCTATGGGCAACTGGTGATTGGCAGTATCATCACCACACAACCGTTCATGCATCACACATTGTGCAGAGGTCTTTGGTGGAACAACAGATCACCCAGGTGTCTCAGACCCCCTACAGCCTAGACTTGGCATCCTACAACTTCTGGCTATTCCTAAAACTAAAACCACCTTTGAAAGGGAAGAGATTTCAGACAATCGATGAGATTCAGGAAAATAAGACAGGGCAGCTGATGGCAATTGAGAGAACTGTGTGAGGTCCCAAGGTGCCTAGTTTGAAGAAGATTGAGGTGTAATTGTCCCATGTACAATGTTTCCTGTATCTTGTATCTTCTTCATATTTCCAGGTTGGATACCTTCTGGACATACCTCAAATTTTATGAAAGCAGACTCCTGACCCAAGACACAAAACAAGAATTAGAGAGGACTGAATAAAGTATTGAGGAAAATGTAATTATGGTTATTTACTTGGAATATTGATGGTATTACTTTTAATATTCTACTTTGTAATGGATATATGTGAAAAAGCCCTTTGTTTTTCTCATGCTATCTCTAACCCTCAATTTAGTAGGCTCTGTGTTTGTACAGTGAATGAAATAGTTTTCAATGGTATCTGATTCTCCCTGACTCGTCAGAATTCAAAATCACATCCTTTAACTGAATGTCCTTAACTTTTTATGGCAATGTAGTAATTATTACATCGATTAAATAAAAATTTGGTCTCCTTTTGTATCAGGATATAATTGGGAAAGTCAGTTGTGCAGAAGAAGGTAATACTTGAAAATTATTCTCTTTTACTTGGATAGAACAACTCACTATTAAGGAACAAGAACTAGCCCACCAGAGAAAACTGTCCTGCAACCTGGTTTATAAGGTCCCAGTTTCTCAGACAGTAAAAGCAAGGTCACTCAGCAAGCAGACTAGGAACCTTAGCAGATCTGGGAAACCTCAAACTGAGATCTATTCTCTCAAACTTGTGAGAATATGTGCTGCGGGTGAAATGTGCAGAGAGAATTTCTTAGGTATGGATCCTAGCCTCAAGATACAGGAACAAATAAAGTTCAGTTTGAGATGCTTTTAACATTTTAGGCAGAAGTTAATTCTCTGGCCACAGAATTTGTTAAATAGAGAACATATGGCTCTAGATCTGTAAGTCACACTATGTAGATAGCCAGGTCAAATATAACGAGACCAGCCTTTTCTGTGATCAGGATCACAAGGTGAGAAGACTATTTGGAAATGGGTACATGAGACTGTCTATCCCCTCAGGAGATTTATCTACTCTATGGTGTGCGCTATTGATTGATTTCTGATCAACGAGACTATTTTACACTCTGTAGGGAGAGTAGTTAAATTCATACCAATGAAATGAGAATTGTGTGTCTGTAGAATACAAATCTCTGTAACTCTTATTCTCATTTTTACATCTTACTGGTTCTCCCAGTAATTAATGAGTTTAATGAAATCCTTGACACATGTCTATTTTACATGTGCATGAGAGTCATAGTTTTAACTTTATAAATATCAAAATTTAATAAGTCTTAAATACAACTAAAAGTCATTTCCATTTGGCTTATAAATTAATTTGGGTATTTATTTCTGAAAGAATACATCTAATGTTATATGGATTTTTAAGATATATAAATATTTGAGACAATTAAGTATTTAGGCTTAATTATCTTTCCTTCATTTCCTGAGAGCTTGTCAAAAGTATTAAGTACTCAAAGCAGGAGGCTAAAGCACAAAAAAAACTGAAAACAAGACATGTCAAATTTATCCAGCTGACTGGTAATCTGTATGTATACAATCGAGGGTTGAAAATATATTTTATGTTCAATCTAGGAAGACAAACAAGAATCTTACCTGTCTATAGTATTTTTCATATACAGGATTCCCACTTGATAACTAAAATAATAAATAAACAGAAATTAAATGCTATTCAATAACTTCTATTAATATATTTGCATTCATTCAATAGCTATTTGAAAAATAAAGACGAATAAAATAGCCTTGATTTCAAAAAACCTGGTTTTGTTTCTTTTGGGAAGGAAAATGGGAGTGAATAAAGGCAGCCCCATAGATTACTAAGAATCAGGTATAAGAAATAAAACAAGAATTTTAAAATTACTCTTGACATCAGAACTCTCCTCTTCAAGCAAATTCTACTCAAAACCCAACATATAACAAATTAGGGGTGAAATGCTGGTTAAAAGACAGCTGAAAGACCAAAAGCCTTAAGCAGTCAACCCTACCCAAGTGCCCAAAGTACCTATGAATGCAACATATTATTTTATTGAAAAACCATGTCAATAAAATGAATACACCAGAAGATGTACAAAAAGATGATACTATCATCAGATCTAAAATGCTTGTAGGCAGGGAGTGCCATTCAATTCACACCACGGTTCAAAGGGCAAATGAGATCTGGTCAGTTGATGAACAGACTGATCATCCCATCTGAAAGGCAGTTTAGGAATATCAATGTTTGAAGGCTCAGGTTCACCTGTACATGAGTGTGTAAGAGTGTTCTGGAACCAGGAAGGGAGTTTAGGAAGGCTTCATGGGGGAGATATCAGTGCAGGAATCTGAAGTATGAGGTGGGGGAGAGGGTGATTCTATACCCAGGTAACAGCATGCACAAAGGCGAGCATACAACTGAAAGTTCAATTACGCTGAAAAGAATCCAGGAGTCCTGAATGGTGATACAATGTGAAGATAAGATAGTGAGGTTTCTATTTATGAAGGTCTTCATCTACGTGGTAAAAGGAAAGAATATGAGGATGAAAAAAAGGAGACAAATTCAAGAGCTATTAACTCAGTCTTAGTTCTAGGTGATTATTTATATGTGAAGAAGAAAAGTAGAATGGGGCCCTGGCTGGCGTAGCTCAGTGGATTGAGCGCGGGCCTGCGAACCAAAGGATCACGGTTCGATTCCCAGTCAGGGCACATGCCTGGGTTGCAGGCCAGTTCCCAGCATGGGACACACAAGAGGCAACCATACATTGATATTTCTCTCCCTCTCCCTCCCTCCTACCCTTCCCCTCTAAAGATAAATAAATAAATAAATAAATAATCTTAAAAAAAAAAAAAGAAAAGAAAAGTAGAATGGAATGTGAAGTGCTATTTAGGAAATAAATTTAATGGCCCAGTAAAGAACCTGAATACTGGCAACAGCAGAAAAGGAAAATATGCTTTGAAGAAAAGTTTATAAGACAGATTTGATAGGGCTTATTAAATAGATGAGGGGGCAGGAAAAGCTTAGAAATACAAAGATAAAATGGGGAAAAAATCAAGCGACAAGGTTGGACCTATAGTCTCAATGGGTACAAGACTGGATTAAGAAACTCATTCACAGAGTGCCTACTGGGAGAACACATTATGTTCAGTGCTTTATAAATACTTCCATAATCTATTTTTGTGAGCCACATATTGTCATCCCACTCTGCAAATAAGGAAACCTAGTGTGAAGTTCAATTACATGTGTCAATTTGGCTAGGCTATGGTACCCAGTTGTTTGGTCAGATACCAGTGTAGATGTTACTGTAAAGTGGTTTTTTCTTAAGATGTGATTAAAATGTAAATTAGAAGACTCTGAGTAAAACAAATTACTCTCCATAATGTGGGTGGGCATCAACCAATCAGTTGAAGGCCTTAAGAGGAAGAATGAGGCCTCCTGAGGAAGCAGGAAATGGGTCTCCAGAATGCCTTCAGACCTAGCTGCAACATGAACTCTCCCCTGGGTCCCCAGCTTGCTGGACTGCCCTTCAGATTTAGGACTTGCCAGCCTCCACACATGAGCCAATTCCTTAAAACTAATCAGCATGTGTGTGCATGTACGTGTGCCCCCTGTTGGTTCTGTTTCTCTGGAGAATCCTAATGTACCTAGTCTCAGAAAGGTTACTTGCCCAAGCTTTTTTATAAATGGCAGAAACTGGACCTAAATGCAGTCCCAGTCCCAGCTCCATGCTGTTTCACACCATCCTGCTTCCCGTATGCCCTGGTTTGCTCAGGACAGTCCTGATTTACAGCCTGCTGTCCCAGCATCCCATCCAGGTTACCATTTGCCTCAGATGTCTCAATTTCTTAAATGAACTATTATTATTAAACACTACGTTAAAATCAACCAAGATGGATTCAGTATACCTCTAACCGTACACATCTAGCTTCTGGCCAAGGTATCATCTAATACAGTGTAAGTGCTTTTTTCAATTGAACAAGTGATGAAATCTGAACGAGAACTAGTGATAATTTCATCTTTCCTTTCCTGATTCTTTACAGATACAACATAACTAACACTTTCTTTTAGGTGTTAGTTACAGCATGCAGAAGACTCAGTGAGAAGTATCCTAAGGCACAAGCAACCATAGACAGCTAGCTCCTCAGAGCCTTTCGAGACATGGAGAAAGTATTTGACGCTGGTGCTCCTGCTGGCTATGTGGTGTTGCTGGTCAGTACAGTGACATGTACAGTGACCTGCAAGATGCACCAGGCAACCAGCTGGCTAAGTCAGTGTGGAATTCTAGGTTGGGGGGAGGAGTCAAGTCTGATAACTTGTGAGGTGGTTTTGTTATTTATTGCAGAGTATAAATCTGCAATTGTTTATTATTTTATTTGTCAATCATTTTTATTATCCAATAAGTCCCTTCAGTAGTAATAAACTAAAATGAAAAAACTATATTTAATACAAAGTTAAGAACTGAATTTCCATTTCTGTAGAAAATGAATAAACAGACAATTTGCATAAAACTTTTGAGGCTATTTCTACTTAAAATGGAGCTCTAGTGACATAACTGTTATGAGTTAGTTGCAATTGTCAAAATTTACAAATGTTTCCATATATCCACAGTTAATATTTTAAGAAAAAAATTCTATTGAATAAAAAAAAAAAAAACCCAAAACTTCGACGTGGCAATATATGTGCTCTACTTGCAACCCATCACCAGATTTTAAAGATTGAATGGAGTCTTTGAAAATTGACTTTATAAATTCAACCTAAGTGTCTACATATTGAATCTTCTTGAAAACAAGTGGCATTTTGTTCAAAATTAGTTGGAAATCTTTAATCAAAGATTAAAGTTCATTGATTAAAGCTCCAAAAAAACTTCAGCTTTGAAGCTTTTAACAAATACAATTATTATAGACAGCATTTCCCAACACATTGAAATGCATCCCTCAAAAGCAAGGGAAAGACTGATGAAAGCTCTAATATTATACAAGATTTAAATCTGAAATTCTATTACACTTTACAATGAATTGCAGGAGTTCCACCAAAAGAGTATTACTATTTTTAACTGAAAAAATTTACACTCTATGCTGGAATTAAATGGAATTACAGAAAGCCTACAATTTTGTAGCATCTAAACTTAATGAGACATGTAATATAATCATAAATAGAGACAATTTATATACGACAAGATTTGTCTTATAAAAACATTTATCTAAGAGAGTACCTTTCGTAGAGGCAAAAAGACAATGCCTTTGAAAATATGGGGGCTGATAAATTTATACTTTTCAATAAGAAAAAGAATAGAGTTAAGAATATTCTCCATTTAGCAAAAATTTTACTGAACTAACCAAGTACATCACTATCTACATAGAAAGTATACTAGCAATTAAAAATATTACTGGTTCCAGAGAAGGGTCAACTGTAAGAGTTAATAACCACAAAACATAAAATGTAACTCTGAAAAATAGTGCAAGCAGTTTTATGAAAAATTAAAACTAGTTAAACTACATTGAAAAATAAATACTGTGTTCAAAAGGTATTAAAGATAGCTATGGCTAAGAAAATTACTTAAAAAGCAAATCTGATTATTACCAAGAATAACTATTCTGTTTATGTGTTTTAATACTCTGATAATCAATGTAAAGACTTAATTTTGTTGTAATATAGAACAAATGTTTTAGAAATTTTTATTTTTGAAAAAAGACTTTGAAAAGAACTGTTTTACTGATCTACCAATGTATAAAACCATTCTGATGGCCAAAATATAAGTATTTTTAAAAACTTATAGAATTGAAAATATAGTGTGTCCCTTTCATTCTCAAAAGTGATCCAGTTTGAGTGAAAATTATATATTCACCCTGCTTACACTGCAGTGTAAATACTTTGCTAGAGAAAAGTAAATGAAATATGCTCCTTCAATAATGAAAAGTTAATTTTTAAAGACCATTTAGTTGAATTTTTAGTGCCCAGGGAAAAAAACAAAAAAACTCACACACGGTAAGGAACCCTGAGCTCCAAACTGCACCTTATTAACCATCACATCACAAACTCATCGGGTTACCACATAAACACATTTGAGAAGGCATGAGCTTGCTTGAGGGCTCTAAAGTACACCTTGTGCTGATTACTATACTTAAACGATACAGCTAAGTGAGAGTGGAAAAAGCCATTCAAATTGCCAATGCACTCATCTAGCAAGATGACCAAAGAGTGTTTTTCGTATATCTCAGTAAAACTGGCTTTTTTTTTTTTGCTGAAATATAACAATTTTAGAGTTTTAAAAATCACACATACACAATACACATAATGATGCATAGAAAAAAAATTGAATGGTATATAGCTAAAATGGTTAAGTGATTATGTCTGGATAATGAGATTATAATGACTTTTATACTCCTTGCACTACTCTGTATTCTCTGAAAACTTTTTTATAATAAACATGCCCTATGTTTTTATATAGGTAAAATTAAACAACAAAACTATTTTCAATTTTGGGAAAAATACAGAACTCCAAAAATTTGAAATCATTATGCAAAATTACGTATGAATTTTTTAACTAATAAATTTCTAAACGAACACTTCAAAACTAAAGTTGTCAAAATTAAGATGTGACCTTTTATAATTTTAAAGTAATTATTTATTCATTAGCTATATCATAAACTCTTATCAGTGGCCACAAAGTAGAAGTGGGGCTACTAATTTTTTAAGAAAAATCATGTAAAGTACAATAAACTTTACTAAGAAATAAGTTATTACAAAAGTATAGCTCAGTATACATTATCCTGTGGTCTGGTAGGTTGTATTATAATCCTAAATCATTTATTCTCCTTTTATAAGAGCATTAACAGCCCTGCCTGTTGCTGCGTGACTTAGCAGTTAGTGCCTCTCTGTGGGTACCCTATTGTTGGGTTGGCCATAAACCTTAATTTGGCCAATGAAATATAAGCAAGTTCCAGTTCCAAGTAGAAGCTTTATGAGCTATTGTGTGTTTCAACCAGCTCCTGCTCTTTTCTCTCTGCCAAGGGAACAGTACTCTCTGCCAAGAATAAATAGGGTGTGCTCCTTCATCCTAGATCCTGAAATGAAAAAGAATTGTGGAGTAGAACTGTACAGATTCATATAGATTACTACAGAATCTATAACGTGAGCAATAAATAGACCTTTGTTATGTAAGCACTAATATTTGGGGTTGTTTCTTAGTGCAGTATAATCTAGCAAAAGTTAACACATAGGTAATTTAACACCGAAATGTACCAGGTAGTATAAAAATTAAAAAAAGGTCCTGGTTATTTGAAATTCATAGGTTAGTAAATGTTGAGTTGCTTCATATAAAATTTTTGATATCATTTTTGGGAGTTTTTTGGAGGGGGAGATGCTGGGTTATATGACTTCAAGAGCCTATGATTCTATAGTGCACAAGACAAACTAAAACTTTAGTATTAGGCTTATTGTAAATGGTTATAGTACAATGTGGAAAAAGGTAAAAATACAAAGACATCCTCTAAATAATGTCAATTTTCTTTCCATTAACTAAAAAATTATGTGATTTAAAGAATAACCAGTGAATAAATTAATAAAATGACAAGGGAAGTGGGTATAAATATAAAGGAGTAGCATGGGGGATCTCTGTAGTAAAACAGTTTAATTGTACTTATAATTACATAAATCCACACATGATAAAATTACACAGGCATAGTATATACATACAGAACCATAAATAAGTATTTGAATAAGGTCTGTGAATTGTACCAATGTCCATTTCCTGGTTCTGCTCTTGTACTACAGTTACAGGAGATGTTACAATTAAGTACAATTGGGCAAAGGGTGTATGGGACTTTTTTGGACAACTTTTTGCAACATCCCATGAAAAGGTCAGGTTCAAAACCATTGTGATGTAGACAGAAGGTGGCAATCCAAACAGAAAGAACACTGTATAAAAGCAAGTAAATATAGACATCTAGGTAGTGAAAAGGAGACAATGGGATGAATAGATTTAATTCTTTCAAATAAACCACTCAAAATCTTTTTGAGTTTTGCTCTCTCTAAAAATGTATGAAAATGGGTAACAATTCAGTACTAGTGAGCATTAAAAAAAAAAAAAAAAAAAAACAAACCCCAGTGTGATAATGCACATAATTTTCTGGGTAATTTGCCTTACAAATATTTTTTGACATATTAACACACAAAAAGTTAGCTATTTAGAATTCACCCTTCTAACACTCCATTTTCAAGAGAGCCAAGGAACCACTAGGGAAACTAGCCCCTACATCCTTTGAAGTCTTTCATTACAACCACCACCACTACCACCTCTTTGGTAGTGGAACAGCAATTCCTAAGGCTAAAAGTACCAAATGAATACAACCAGAAGAGCCTATGCTTTTATACACACATGTTTACACAATGTGAATGGCTTCCACGGTAGAAGACTAAAACCTGCTGGTAGGCTTGAGATATTTAGAAAAGACTTGAGTATTTCACCATACAAAGGAAAACAGGGTGAAAACAAATAGTAAACAAAACAATGAAAAAAAAGGAGCAATAAGTAACCAATGGCAATCCAAACTGACAAAGAAAAGAGCAAACAGAAGCTGAGAGTCAAGAGAAAGTCAGTAATAAAGAAACTTTAGAAAGGACAACAACTCTGAAGCTGGATAGAGAGGGCGGATGAAAGCAAGTCCTCTGAGCAGCCCTCACCTTTAGAGCTGGTGGGGAGGAGAGCTCAAGAAAACACAGGCATCCACCAGAGCAGTTCATTTAGAGAATGCACAGTATTAACCTTCAGCTCTGTTATTCACAACTCATTTAATAATTTAATAAACCTGTACTAAATGCCTTCTAGGAACATAACAAAAGGTTTAGGTGTCTGTGGGTTGCAAAAATCATATAGGGCTTCTGCCCTCAATACATATATTCTAGCAAAGGTTTCAATGCTTCATTCTGCAAACATGCTAACATCTATTTGTTCCATAACAAACCATTATGAATTGATAGCATAGTTAGCAGGCAAAGACCTAGGAATACTCCATGTACAGTTTTATGGAAAACTTTCAAAATCTGGATCTAAGAATTCATCTGCTTTGGAGATGATCAGAAATGAAAGATTAAAGGGACTTAAGTAGGCAAAAGAATTTCAAAGTACAGTATAGCTATACACTACTGATAAACTCAATGTAAACAGACCATACCAATAACTCAAACTAATAATGGACTAGCTTCTGTAAAACCGAATTCTGCCTGATCAAAAATCTAAGTGGCAGAGTCACAAAGAATGAATTCAAAGAGTAGCTTTGGTCTCTCATCAGAAGGCAGTGTCTTACATATGCCATTCTAGCCAGTCCAAAATAAACAGAAATCACTAGGAAAAGCATTATCTTTATGCATAAATAACTAACATGTGAATTTATTTATACAGTACTTTACCTTTTACAAAGATCATTCACAAGTTCACCTCTCATGTTCTTTTCTTCATTAATTCGGATGTTCGCATCAATTTCCATAGTTTTAATACCACACTTAATGCTGATGAATAATGAATTGGTATCTTTGGTTCAGATCTCTTCTCTGAACTCCAAATTTTATACTGACCATCTACTCTTTATATTTCCCCTTGGATATCTCCCAAACATATAAAGGAACCTGTATTTTTTTCTCCAAAAACCTGTTCTTCTCCCATTACTAACCACTTAGATGCAGAAGGCAAATACCTAAGCCAGCTTGTCCCTCACTTTCAACTTTCAATCCCTCACTTTCAACTTTCAATCCATCAGCAAGTCCTATCAATTCTAATTCTAAAACCTTCGTTGAACTCATCCTCTCTCCCTACATTCATCCACATGTTATCTTGACCATTACAACAAACTTCTATGCATCCTCTCTACTTTTATTCTTGACTATTTTTCTCTCCACAGATTGCATAGTAGTCATTTAGACACATATATCAGGACATAACATTCCATTTAAACCCCTCAATGGCTTCTAATCTGACAAAAAATCAAATCCAAACTCCTTGCCGTGGCTCTGAGTTCCTGCTCGCCTTTCCAGCGTCACCTAGGGCAACTAAAACAGCAAACTGTCCCAAATCACAGCCTTTGCACGTGGCATTCTCTCTTCCTGAAAAGCATAGTTGGTGTCATTTCCTTAGGACTCAGCTTAAATGTTATCCACTCACAGATTTACTTGGATCATCAGAAAGTAGGCCCTCATCTTAACTAGCTGCATCTGTAATGGCCCTATTTCCAAGTAAAGACACATTCTGAGGTACTGGAGGTTAGGACTTTAATACCCTTGACTGGTATTCAAAACTATAGAGACCTAATAAATAATTTAAACCAACAGAAATTTTTGTTATGTCAATTCTTTTCTCACTATAGACCTCACATTTAAAAAATATATCCACACAGCCTTACTTTTTATCTCAAGTATAATTTGAAATAAACACTATTTCCAGAATAAATTAATTCCTTAAAGTGAACTGAGAACGCATACGTATCTGCATGTTTATTAGTTTTCTATTTCTCATTTTCAAAACAGCAAAGAATATGGTAAAAAAGAATGTTCGTTGGAGCTTCTCATTAAGATAGAGGCACAGGCACACATGGCTCACCTTTCTGCAAAACCATATCAAACTCACAACTAAAATATAGAACCACCATCACTCACAACCATCAGAAATCGAGTTGAATGGAAGTCTGACAACTATGGAATTAAAGATACCACATCCATCCAGACTGCTAGAAGGGGCACAGATGTGGAATGGGCTGGTCCCTCACCTACCTGTGGTGGATAAATATTTGGGAGGGGATATCTTGGGAGCAAGGAGTCCCAGCCCCACACCAGGCCCCCCAGCCCAGGGTTCCAATACCAGGAAGGTAAGTCCCCACAAGTTCTGGCTGCAAAAACCAGCAGAGATTGAGTTGGTGGAAGAAACTGCTGGAGCTCCAAGCAGTTCCCCTTAAAGAACCCACACATAGACTCACCTACTCAGATTCACTCCATCTGAGCTCCAGCACTGGGGTAGCAGCTTGAAATACATCAGTAGTATATAAGGAGAAAGTGAAGTGTTTTACATCAAGGTGATTAGCAGCCATTGTCCCTCCTCTAAACCCTCTCATATATGGCTAGTACCACATTTGAGACCCCATCAACCTGGCTAACACTGTTTGATTCGCCTCGGAGATCGCCAGAACTCAGCCCCTACCCAACATATGGGACCACCCAAGCTGCTTTTCCACATGCATGGGTGGTCTTGGCTCATGCTTCACAACTTCCTAAATCCTATCAAACAAGCAACAGCTGGCTGTAGTAAGCTTCAGGGCAGGCACAAGAAGCAGTCAGATTAGCTTCACAGCTTGGCTTTGCCTGGGAATCTCTAAGCCCAGCCAGCACAAGTAGCAGCCTTCTCAGACTGCTTTATAGGTCAGGAAGGGTGGTCCCAGAAAAACATAGGTCGGGGCTGACCTTGGCCTGCACCACCCAGGAAACTCCAGGGCCAGCACGCCCCGGGGACAGCTACAGACCATGTCAGAGCACTACCATCCTGCCCTGCACTACTGATCCTCCGTGGAGGGTGGTGGTCAGTGGTCACAGCCAGTCCTTGCAGCTGACTGCCCTGGGTAAATCCCTCCCATTGACCTGCCAACAGCAACCAAGGCTCAACTACAAGAGGAAGGTGTACTCAACCCACTTGAAGGGCGCACCTCTAATATCCAGCTTGGGTGATAGGGGAGGCTGTGCCACTGGACCCTACAGGACACCTATTATATTAGGGCTCACTACGAAGATACAGAGTCAAAGCAGCTCTACCTAATACATTAAACACACACACACAGAGGCTGCCAGAACAAAGAGACAAACATGGCCCAATGAAAGAACAGATTAAAACTCCAGAAAAAGAGCTAAACAACAGAGTTCAAAGCACTGTTTATAAGGATGCTCAAGGAACTCAGTGAGGACCTCAGCAGCATAAAAGAGATCCAGTCAGAAACAAAGGATTCACTAGTTGAAATAAAGAACAATTTGCAGGGAAACAACAGTAGAGTGGATGAAACTGAAACAAAATCAGTAATTTGGAACTTAAGGAAGCAAAAAACAACCAATCAGAACAAAAAGAAGAAAAAAGAATCCCCAAAAATGAAGACAGTAAAATCAGCCTCTTGGACAACCTCAAAAGGCCCAACGTTCGTACCATAGGAGTGCCATTAGACGAGAAAGAGCAAGAAATTGGAAATCTATTTGAAAAAACAATGAAAAAAAAAAACTTCCCTAATTTGGTGAAGGAAATAGACATGCAAGTCCAGGAAGCACAGAGAGTCCCAAAGAAGTTGGATCCAAAGAGAACCTCACCAACACACATCATAATTAAAATGCCAAAGCTAAAAGACAAAAAGAGAATCTTAAAAACAGCAAGAGAAAAGCAGAGAGTTACTTAAAGAGGAGTGCCCATAAGACTATCAGGTGATTTCCCAAAAGAAACTTTGCAGGCTACAAGGGACTGGTGAGTAGTCAAAGTGATCAAAAGCAAGGGCCTAAAACCAAGATTACTCTACCCAGGAAAGCTTTCATTTAGAATGAAAGGCCAGATAAAGTGCTTCCCAGACAAGGTAAAGCTAAAGGAATTCATCATTGCCAAACTATTATTACATGAAATGTTAAGGTGACTTATTTATGAAAAAGAAGATCTAAACTATGAACATTAAAATGACAACAAACTCAAAACTATCAAGAACTGAATCTAAAAAACAAAAACAAAATCAAACTAAGCAAACAACCAGAATAGAAACATAATCATAGGCAGAATTTTGAGGGTTATCAGCTGGGAGGGGGAAGGGGAGAAACAGAGAAATGGTGTAGGGATCAAGAAGCATAACTGGGAGGAACAAATTTGACAGGGGAATGTTAAGAATGGAACAGGAAAGGGAGAAGCCTAAGAACTTATATGCATGACCCCTGGACATGAACTAAGGGAGGGTGTGGATTGCTGGATGGAAGGGGGTACCGGAAGGAGGGGGGCAAAGGGGAAAAATTGGAACTGTAACAGTATAATCAATAAAATATACTTAAAAAATATTCATCAATGTAATAACCTAAAAGGTGAGAGCAAGGGTAAATCTTTCAGTTTACCACTGACACCCAATTGTGTGGGATGAGTAATAGCCTAAAACTAATAGAATTGATTAGAAGTTGACCTGTGCTCATTGAGGGTAAAAAAACATGCTGAAATTTAGTACAGACAATAAAGCACAGCTCATTCAAGAGATAAAATATAAGGCTTGCACAAATGAGAAAAAAAATTTTCACAGGTAATGGGGCATGGGGCACCAAGAGACCCCAAAAGTCAGCAATGAAATGCTGCTTTTTAAAAGGCAAGTTAATTACCGTTTATACTCCTTATACCATTTTCCAATAAAAAACCAACTATTACAAAATAAAAAGATGGACTTCCTGGGCCAAGATGGAGGCATAGGCAGAAATCCTTCACTTCCTTGCACAACCAAAAGAAGAATAACAAACAATTTAAAACAAAGAACAACCAGAACTGCCAGAAAAACATTTGCATAGAAGTCCAACAACCAAGGAGTTGAAGAAACATTCAACCAGACTGGTACACTGAGTCAAAGAAATATGGCCCAAATGAAAGAACAGATCAAAACTCCAGAAAAAGAACTAAGTGACAAGGAGCTAGACAACCTATCTGATGCAGGGTTCAAAAAACTGGTAATCAGGATGCTCACAGAATTGATTGAGCTTGGTCACAAAATGAAGGCTACTCAAAGTGAAATAAAGGAAAATATACAGGGAATCAACAGTGAAGGGAAGGAAATGGGGACTCAAATCAACTATTTGGAAAAAATAAGCATCCAATTGGAACAGTATGAAGAAACAAGAATGCAAGAAAAATGAGGAGACACTTAGGAGCCTCTGGGACAACTTTAAAAGTTCCAACATCCAAATTACAGGGGTGCCAGAAGAACAACAGCAACAAGATACTGAAAACTTATTTGAACAAATAATGAAGGAAAATGTCCCCAATCTGGAAAAGGAAATAGACTTCCAGAGACTCCCAAAGAAACTGGAATCAAGGAGGAGCACACCAAGGCACATCATAATTAAGTTACACAAGATTAAAGGAGAGAATCTTAAAAGTGCAAGAGGAAAGGAGAGAGTTACCTATAAAGGAATTCCCATAAAGCTGTCAGCTGATTTCTCAAAAGAGACCTTACAGGCAAGAAGGGGCTGGAAAGAAGTATTCCAACTCATGAAAGGCAAGGACCTGCATCCAAGATTACTCTATCCAGCAAAACTATCATTTAGAATGGAAGAGCAGATAAAATGTTTCCCACCAGATAAGGTCAAGTCAAAGGATTTCATCAGCACCAAGCCCTTATTGTAGGAAATATTAAAAGGCCTTATCTAAAAAATAGAAGATCAAAATCTATGAACCGTAAAATGACAACAAAGTCACAACTACCAACAAGTGAACCTAAAAAACAGAAACAAAAACTAAGCAAACAACTAGAACAGGAACAGAATCAAAGAAATGGAGATCACACGGAGCGTTATCAGTTGGGAGGGAGAGGGAGGCAATGAGGGAAAAAGTTACAGGGAACAGGAAGCAGAATAAACAGGCACAAAATAGACAGGGGGAGGTTAAGTATAGTATAGGAAAAGGAGAAGCCAAAGAACTTATGTACAACCCATGGACATGAACAGCTGGAAGAGAGGGGGCAATGCTGGAGGTTGAGGGTGGGTGGTGCAGGGAGAAGGGGGATAAAGGGGAGAAAAAAAACTGGGACAACTGTAATAGTATAATCAATAAAATGTACTTTAAAAAAATAAAAAATTAGAAAAAGAAAAATAAAAACAAGTTAAAGTATAAACTTAAATAAACTACATTTTAAAATCATACATACACGTACTGTTTTACAGCTTCATAACAAGCAACATATTGAGTCCTTACTAAACATTTCCTATCCTCTAAGTACTAGTCCTTGGCACTTTGCACATGAAGCTGGAGTGTCAAACTCATTCTCACCAGGGGCCACATCAGCCTCGTGGTTGCCTTCAAAGTGCCAAAATAATTTTAGGACTGTATAAATGTAACTACTCCTTAACAGTTAAGGAGGTGAAATTACATTCAGCCCTTTGAAGGCAACCACAAGGCTGATGTGGCCCTGAGTGAAAATGAATTTGATACTACTGCATTAAGCCCATTTAATCTGACAAGGTACATTTATATCCATTTTACAGATGAGGAAAATGAGACATTAATAAATTGAGTAGCTGACTCAAAGTCACATACCTATTTAAATGTCAGTACCAGTATTCAAATCATTGAAGTCTGATTGCAAGACTTCTGTTCTTAATCATTAGGTCTGTAACCCCTACCATCAATGTTATTATCATCACCATTATTTTACTACTTTCATATATACCGTATCCTTTGAACTTTTATTAACAGAGAGGTATTTTCCAATTCTAAGACACCTTTAGTTGTGCTTCTAACACAATATCAAAATAAAGAGAATTTTATCTTTTTTAAGATTTTATTTATTTATTTTTAGAGAGGGGAAGGGAAGGAGAAAGAGAGGGAGAGAAACATCAGTATGTGGTTGCCTCTCTCGCACCCTGTACTGGGGACCTGTCCCACAATCCAGACATGTGCCCTCACTGGAAATCAAACCGGCGACCTTTTGCTTCACAGGCCAGCACTCAACCACTGAGCCACACCAGCCAGGGCCAAAATAAAGAGAATTTTAAATAACATTGTTATTATTAACCCACAATTGTATACACTAATCCACCTTTTGTTTTCTAGTTCCACAATGAAACATTAAGTAAAAGCAATGTTTTGCAGTGTTCACTGTCCTTTGTCCTTGGGTAAATTTACTCCTAATTTTATTCTTTTTGACACTACTATAAATGGAAAATTCTTCTGTGAATTGTTCATTGCTAGAGTATAAAAATGCAACTGATTTTTGTGTGCTGATTTTATATTTTGCACCTTGGCTAAACTTGTTTATTAGCTCTATCAGTATTTTTGTGGAATCTTTAGGGTTTTCTACATATAAAAAGACATGTCATAAAAGCATGGTGGCTCCTCAAAAAGTTAAGAATAGAACTACTATACGAGCCATCAATCCCACTTCTGTGCTTACACAAAAGAACTGCAATCTGGTTCTCAGAGAGATATTTGCACTCCCATGTTCAGTGAAGCATTATTCACAATGGTCAAGAAGTAGAGACAATCTAATTGTCTATCAATGATAAATGGGAAAAAAGTGTGGTACATACACCAAGGGAATATTGTTTAGTTATAAAAAAGGAAACCCTGTCATACGCTGCAACATGAATGAATCTTGAGGACATTATCCCCAGTGAAATAAGCCAGTCACAGGACAAATATTCCATGATTCCACTTATATGAGATTTCTAAAGTTGTCAAACTCACACAAGCAAAAAGAAGAATGGTGGCTGTCACAGGGACTAGGGAGGGAGGAAATGCAGAGTTGCTGTTCATCGGATACACAATTTCAGTAATACAAGATGAAAAAGTCCCAGAGATCTGTTGTGCACTAGTGTGCTTACAGTTAACAAATCTATACTATACACTTACAAATTCATTAAGGGGACCAATCTCATGTGTTTTTTACCACAATAAATTTTTAAAATATCACCTACAAATAATTTTACTTCTTCCTGTCTAATTTGGATACCTTTTATTTTTCCTTGCCTAAATGCTCATGCCAGAACTTCTAGTACTATGTCGAATAGAAGTGATGAAAGTGGGCATCCTTATCTTGCTCCTAAACATCAGGTAGGAGTTTTCAGTCTTTCATCATTGAGTATGATGCTAGCTATAGGTTTTTCATATATGGCCTTTATCAAGTTGAGGAGTCCCCTTTTTTGCTGGAGTATTTTCATCATAAAAGGGTGTTGAATTTTGTCAAATGCTTTTTCTGCATCAATTGAGATGATCATGTTGCTTTCCCCTTCATCCTATTAATGTATTAAATTGACTGATTTTCATAAGAACTGTTCTTTCAAGTGTGTCTTTTCCTGGAAATAATCCAAAGCCAGGAAATGAAAAGTATCTTTTTTCAGCCAAATGACAGAAACTATGACTGGAAAAATACTGTCAGTTTATCTATACTTTAACGTGAAAAGATCTGTTGCTTTTTAATCCTCAGTTTACTAAAATGCTAGCAGTGAGTTACTTTTAGCCATACACACTCCGCCAATTTGTCATTTTGGCCTACTCTTTTTTGAAAATGCAAATGTTGCTCTGGGGATTATCCACTGAGCACTCATACAGACCCTGCAGATAATACTTAGACCAGAAATTGTAATTGCTTAACATCTACCTAGAAGGTACGAGAAACAAGAATTTCTACTATGAAATTGGAAAAGGGTATAATTTTGGTGCATGGGTACAGAGATAAGGCTCAATCAGTTTGAATTTCAGTATTATGTATAATTATTAGACTGATTCATAGTTTAGAAAATACAACAACTCCGGCTGGAGTACTTACATGAATATTAAACTTGATGTGTTGATGAGGGAAAACAGCTAGTAGGCCTAAGAATACTTAACCTATTTTGCTTAATGCTCCTAGTTCGGGGTCTATTGGAATATTAATGCAAATATGCATTATACTTTATAGTCTATGTGATTCCATAGAAGACTCAATATATTAACACACAAATATATTACTCATTTATTCAAACAACTGCTGATCCACTATGTATTACTGTGATAGGCACTCCTGATACAGAGATAAACAAACAGGATAATTCCTTTGCCCTCCTGGAACTTAGTCTTAAGGAAGAAAAAAGAAAGAAAAAAAATTATACACAACAGCTAAATATAAAAATGTACTTGTTGCACTAAGCTGGTTGACAGACAAATGAGAAAGTATTCGAATAAATTGTACTTATCATTATCACCAGGGAGAAACAAAATACAGAGAAAATACACCAAGGAAATATAAAGTTGAAAAACTAAACTTGCTTTTCAAATGTTGAATGGCAATTCAAATGCATTACAATGGGAAATGAAGATATGAAAATAAACATTTCTTAAATATTCAAAAAAACCTGCTTGTTCATTTCTTATTCATTCATTTAGATATTTATTGTATACTAGTCCCCCATTACCCATGGTTTAAATTTTCCAGTTTTAGTTACCAAAAGTCAAACACCATTCAAAAATATTAAATAGAAAATTCCAGAAATAAAAAGAATTTAAGTTTAAATTGTGTGCCATTCCAAGAAGAGTAATGAACTCTCGCACGCCATCCTGCTCCAGCCTGCCCAGAACATGAATCATCCCTTAATCTAACATATCCACATTGTATGTGCAATAAAATAGGGAAGAGAGACCACATTCATATAACTCTTATTATATTACAATGTTATAATTGCTCTATGTAAGGCTCACTACAATCCATGACTTCAGGCATCCACTGGGTGTACTGGAACGTATCCCCTATGGATGAAGGGGACTAGTGCTATATATACATCTGTACACTGAGATACCAAGCACACTAAAGTAAGAAACTACAGTCTCTGACATTGAGAGCTGAGTATAGTGGGAAAAACAGACAATGACAAACCACTGTGATAAGTGCAACAAGAGGGAGCAAACACAGCTGCTACAGTATCAGAGATACCTAAGGGAGACAGAAGAGGAAGTCATGTCTAAATTATGGCATTCTCTTCCCTTATCTTACTTTATGGTTCTTCCTAGCTTTTATCACTATCTGACATTTATATCTATTTGTTGTTTGTTTCTGTTGATCTCCCTAACTCACAATATTAACCCAGGCGGCCAGTGACTTTGTCTTGCTCACCATGTTATTAACAGTATAGACACCAATGCTTTGTAGACAGTAGGTGCTCAATATTTGTCAAATGAATGAATCAAAGGAGAGGAAGAGAAATTCAGGCGGGGCAAGACACACATTCAAAAGAAAGATACAAGAAATGGGCCATGCTGGGTGTTCTTGGTCAGTAACTATAATAGCAAATATTTGTATTTAGTAAAGGACATACTTATGGGCCAGGCACTATTCTCAGCACTTATGTCATTTAAATATCACAACTCTATAAAGTAGATACTCTTACTCACATTTTACATATGAAGAATCTGAAACACATATTAAATAAATGCCCAAATTCACACAGCTAGTAAATAAATGGTAGAACTAGATTCCAGGCCACACAGTAAAATGTCAGGGCTCACACTCTTTTACTCACTACCCAAAAGCACTGAAAATTAACAACCTCTCTGAGTTGTTTCAACATATGTTGGAAGGAAGGAAATACCCACTACAACCAGTCTTTGTGAATATTACATTCTTCATATACTTAAAACCCTGTATGTGTTACTCCTTAGTAGCATTAATTTCTTAAAAACATTTACCACATTTACCAAGCAAATGGTAAGTAAATCCCCCATCCTCAACTTTCCAACTATGATTTACAGTAGGACTGCAGTGAGATCTAAGAATTTACATTTCTAGCCCTAGCTGGTGTGGCTCAGCGGACTGAGAGCAGACCTGTGAACCAAAAGGTCGCCAGTTCAATTCCCAGTCTAAGGCACACACCTGGGTTGCAGGCCAGGTTCCCATAGGGGGCCCATGACAAGCAACCACACATTTGATGTTTCTGTCCCTTTCTTTCTCCCTCCCTTCTCCTCTCTAAAAAATAAATAAGTAAAATCTGAAAAAAAAATTTACATTTCTAAAAAGTTGTCAGGTGATGCTAATGGTACCAAACCATGCTCAAGAATCCTTGAGCTACGTAACCAAAATGTGAATTAAACTTCTTTCAAATAATACTAGGTTTCCCAAATGTTGATGGCTGAACTAGATACCTTCTGAGTACTGAATGCATGTTTTCCCCCAAATATTAGGAACAAGTGTCCACTCTGGACACTGTTATTCCACATTGTACCAGAGGTTCTAGCCAAGGAAATTAAACAAGAACAAGAAACAAACAGCATCCAGATGGGAAAGAAGGATGTAAAACTATCTCAGATGACATGATCTCATACACAGAAAATTCCAGAAATCCACTAAAAAAAAAAAACTATTAGAATAAATGAGTTCAGCAAAGTTGCAGGATACAAGGTCAATATACGAAAATTAATTGTATTGTTATATACCTGCAATGAATACGAAAATGAAACTAAATTCCATTTGAAAAGCTTAAGAGTAAATCTTTAAAACCTTAAGAATAAATTTAACAAAAGTATAAAACATATACTCTATATATTACAAGACACTGTTGAACAAAATTATAGATATGTATACATATAAAAATGCGGGGGGACGTTTCCTTTTTGTTGTGATAAATGCTCTAAAATTGAATGTGCTGATGACTGCACACATCTATAAAGAGATCACCAAACTGCAAATTTTAAATGGATAAATTGTATTGGGAGTGTGGATTATATGTCAATAAGGCTGTTTTAAAAGTTTAATTGTGTGTGCTCTCCCTCACAGGACTTTCCTTTCTCCCCCTTCTTCCCCACAAGGTGTGGATCTCCTGAACTCTAAGGTACCCCAGGAGGCTTGCAACCAGGGAGCAATGGGCAGCAGCAGCTCCTCCACAGCTAACCCCCTGACCCTGTCTCCAATAGCCCCTTTTCTCTGACTTCCCAGTGAGCTAAAGCAACCCCGCCAAGGCTCATTTTTTTCCCTACAATGTTTCTAGAGAACCAAAACAGCCCGGCCTAGGCTCTCTCCTGTTGCTTCTTCTATCCTAAGCCCTCCTTGTTTCACTAACCCCAGCTTTAATAAACATACTGTCTAAAATTTATTAAATTATTTTGAACTTCCGGCCAAGATGGAAGCGTAGGTGGACAGATTGTGCCTCCTCTCACAACCAAAATTAAGGACAACAAATATTTAGAAACAAGAAAACAACCAGAACTGATAGAAAATTTAGCTGTATGAAAGTCCAACAACCATTCATCCAGACTGGTAAGAGGGGCAGAGTCGCGACAGGAAAAAGTGGAGGTGCGGACCGAGAACTCAGGCAGCAGTGGCTGGCAGTTCCCAGGCATGCAGGCAGCAGCTGGCAGACTCCAGGCCCACAGGCGGTGACTGGCGGACCCCAGGCACAGGGGGGCAACTGTGCAGACCCAGCGAGGCCGCGCAAGGCACTGGCTGACCAGGTGGTCCCACATTCGGGAGCAGATAATCCAGGACAAGGGGAAGCGGTGGAGGGGACTAGAATCCAGGAGAGACTGGAGCAGGCGCCATTGTTCCCTCTCCAACCCCGCCCCCACATACAGAGTCATAATTCAGCAACTGGGCTGCCCCACACTGGGGAAGACCTAAGGCTCTACCCCTCACTATGTAACAGCCGTGGCTAGACCAAAAACAAAACAAAACAAAACAAAACACCAAAAATGGCTCAAACCGGAGAACAAATGAAAGCCCTAGAGCCAACTCCTCTAAGCGACAAAGAGATAGCCAACCTATCAGATGCACAGTTCAAAGCACTGGTCATCAAAATGCTCACAGAATTGGTTGATTTTGCTCACAAATTAGATGAAAAAATGCAGGCTACAATACGTGAAATGAAGGAAGACGCACAGGGAACCAACAGAGATGGAAGGAAAACTGGGACTCAAATCAATGGAGTGGACCAGAAGGAAGAAACAAACAACCAAACAGAAAACAAGGAAGAAACAAGAATTCAAAAAAATGAGGAGAGGCTTAGGAACCTCCGGGACATCTTTAAATGTCCCAATATCCAAATTATAGGGGTCCCAGAAAAGGAAAAAGAGCAACAAGTGGAAAACTTATTTGAACAAATAATAAAGGAGAACTTCCCCAATCTGGCAAAGGAAATAGACTTCCAGGAAGTCCAGGAAGCTCAGAGAGTCCCAAACAAGTTGGACCCAAGGAGGAACACACCAACGCATATTGTAATTACATTAGCCAACACTAAAATGAAGGAGAGAATTCTAGAAGCAGCAAGGGATAAGGGGACAGTCACCGACAAAGGAGTTCCCATCAGACTGCCAGCTGATTTCTCAAAAGAGACCTCCCAGGCAAGAAGGGGCTGGAAAGAAGTATTTGAAGTCTTGAAAGGTAGGGACCTATATCCAAAATTGCTCTATCCAACAAAGCTGTCATTTAGAATGGAAGGGCAGATAAAGTGCTTCTCAGATAAGGTCAAGTTAAAGGAGTTCATCATCACCAAGCCCTTATTCTATGAAATGTTAAAGGGACTTATCTAAGAAAAAGAAGATAAAAAATAGGACAGTAAAAAGACAGCAAACTCACAGCTATTAACAACCACACCTAAAACAAAAGCAAACAACTAGAACAGGAACAGAAACACAGAAATGGAGATCATATGGAGGGTTAGCAACAGGGGAGTGGGAGGAGAGAGGGGAAAAAGGTACAGAGAATAAATAGCATAGACAGTGGGTAGAAAATAGACAGGAGGAGGGCAAGAATAGTGTGGGAAAAGTAGAAGCTAAAGAACTTATGACACATGGACATGAACTAAAGGGGGGGGATGTGGGTAGGAGGGAGTGTAACAGGGTGGAGGGGAATGATGGAGAAATGGGACAACTGTAATAGCATAATCAATAAAATATATTAAAAAATAAAAATAAAAAATTTTAAATTATTTTTAAAAATTTTTCTAGAAGAACAACAGGGCAGGAAGTTCAAAGTCTCTCAACATCAAAAAAATGTTTAAATATTTTATAAATTCAGTACCTCTATTACTTCTTAAAATTACTTGATGGCTCATATTTCTAAATGTAGACATAGTTAAAAAATTATCACTAATTTTGACACATGGAGTATTTGTAAACTAGTACTAGAAATTAATTCATTAAATTTACAACTTGCAGAATATCCTTTCCCTTTCCTAGGCTCAAGATAAAAACTATAATTAGTACCTAAAATACTCAATTTTAAATATTTTAAATATTTACTAAACGTGTAAAAGTACACAAGTTGTGTCACTTATACACTATTTTTAAAGATAAAATGCTTTGTGATGTTTTTGCTCTAAGGGTTTTTCTGGTGAGGTTATAGGAAAAAGTAAGTCTTGCCCACCTTAATCTAAGAACACTGATACTGGTAAAAATTTCTGTACTAAAATAAGGAAGAAATTAGTAGTAAAGCACTGTGAGGTATAAAAGAAAAAAAATCTGCCAAGCACAAGAGACAAATCAGGACATTTCAAGCAAGTATGGCTCAAAGTACAGTCAGTAGAGTTAAGTTTTTGAACTGCTCCAGAGAGCCAGAATCCACCCCCCAAATCTTACAAAGCCCCACATAAAAGAGTGCCAGAAAAAAATACACAGAACAGAATGTAAGAACAGACTAAGAATGAGGACCAGGCAGCAGCTAGCGGACCTGGGGTCCCACATTTGTGTGTGGATAAACCGGAAGGAACAACTGGGGAGCAAAAAAGACCATGCTACCCAGGGTCCAGTGCAGGGAAATGAAGCCTCAAAACCTCTAACTGTAAAAGCCTGTGGGGATTGTGGCAATAGCAGGAAACTCCCAGCCTCACAGGAGAGTTAGCTAGAGAGACCCACAGGGTCCTAGAAAGCACACAAACCTGCCCACCTGGAGGGAATCAACACCAGAAGAACTGGCACTAAGCGATGAAGAGATAGCCAACCCATCAGATGCAGAGTTCAGAACACCGGTAATCAGTATGCTCATAGAAATGGTTGAGTATGGTCGCAAAATAAAGGAAGAATTAAAGGCTATGCAAAGTGAAATAAAGGAAAATGTATAGGGAACCAATAGTGATGAGAAGGAAACCAGGACTCAAATGAACGATATGGACCAGAAGGAAGAAATAAACATTCAACCAGAACAGAATGAAGAAACAAGAATTCAAAAAACAAAATGAGGAGAGGGTTAGGAACTTCCAGGACAACTTTAAATGTTCCAACATCCAAATCATAAGGGTACCAGAAGGAGAAGAGAAAGAGCAACAAATTGAAAATTTATTTGAAAATGTAATGAAGGGGAACTTCCCCAATCTGGCAAAGGAAATAAACTTCCAGAAAGTCTGGGAAGCTCAGAGAGTCCCAAAGAAGTTGGACCCAAGGAAGCACACACCAAGCCATATCATAATTACATGACCCAAGATGAAAGACAAGGAGAGAATCTTAAAAGCAGCAAGAAAAAAGAGACAGTTACCTACAAAGGAGTTCCTGTAAGACTATCAGCTGATTTCTCAAAAGAAACTTTGCAGGCAAGAAGGGGCTGGAAAGAAGTATTTGAAATCATGAAAGGCAAGGACCTACATCCAAGATTACTCTACCCAACAAAGTCATCATTTAGAATGGGAGGGCAGATAAAATGCTTCCCAGATAAGGTCAAGTTAAAGGAGTTCATCATCACCAACCCCTTATTATATGAAATGTTAAAGGGACTTATCTAAGAAAAAGAAGATGATCAAAACTATGCACAGTAAAATGACAACAAACTCACAACTATCAACAACTGAACCTAAAAAAACAAAAACAAACTAAGCAAACAATTGGAACAGGAACAAAATCACAGAAAAGGAGATCACATGGAGGGTTATCAGTGGGGAGGTGGAGTGGGAGAATGGGGGACAAGGTACAGGGAATAAGAAGCAAAAATGGTAGGTACAAAGTAGACAGGGGAGGTTAAGAATAGTATGGGAAATGCGGCAGCCAAAGAACTTATATGTACAACCCATGGACATGAACTAAGGTGGGGGAATACTGGTGGGAGGGAGGGTGCGGGGTGGATGGGAATAAAGGGGAGAAAAAACATGGGACAACTGTAACAGCATAATCAATAAAATATATTTTTAAAAAATAAAATAAAATAAATGAAGACAGTATAAGCAGCCTCTGGGACAACCTCAAGAAGTCCAACATTCACATCATAGGGGTGCCAGAAGAACAAAAAGAGCAAGAAATTGGAAATCTATCTGAAAGAATAGTGAAAGAAAACTTCCCTAATTTGGTGAAGGAAATAAACATACAAATCCAGGAAGAGCAGAGAATCCCAATTATGATGGAAGCAAAGAGGCCCACTCTAACACACATCTTATTAAAAGGGCAAAGGTTAAAGATAAAGAGAGTCTCTTAAAAGCACGAGAAAAGAAGTTACTGGAATGCTGCCAGATGGGAGGGGAGAATAGGTAAAGATGATGGGGAGTTAAGAAGTACAAATAGGTAGTTGTAGAATAGCCATGGGGATACAAGACACAGTACAGGAAATGGAGTAGCTAAAGAACTTACACACATGACCCATGGACATGAACAATGGTGGGGGAACTGCCTGAGAGAGTTGGGGGTGCTGGCTGGAGGGGAGCAAAGGGGGAAAAATCAGGACAACTGTAATAGCATAATCAATATAATAAAAAATAAAAATAAATATTTAGCCCACTAGATAGAATTGTTCCAGAACTAAAATGAGACCACTAAGAAAGGCAGACAAATCACACATAAAATTAAGTTCACAATTTCCAGTTATCTCACCATTTAAGTGTTTTAACATCAATATCTATACACAGTCATTCATGGCTCATGGTAAGTTTAGGAGTAAAAATATGAAAACAAACTATTCCCCCATCCCTAGCCCAAGAAAGCATATACCCCTGTATCTCATATTAGCCTTAATGGATCACTAAGTTTAAATCAATGATTCTCAACTAGGGGCAATTCTGTCTCTCCGGAAACATCTGGCAGTGTATGGAGATATTTCTGACTGTCCCAACTGGGGCCACTGCTACCAGCATCTCGTGGATAAGGATGGTGCAATACATCCCACAATGGACAAGACAGCCCCCCACACCAAATAATTAGCCCAAAATGTCAATGGTGCCAAAGTTGAGAAACCATGATCTAAAAATATCCTATTACAACATAGAAATTTTCCCCCCAAAATATGTTCTTGTCCCAGTGTTTTTGGCCAAATTCTTATTTTTAAAAAAAAAACATAACAAGAAATAAGCAGGTTGATTATTTCAGACAGGAAACGTCTGGTACTATTAAATTCCCATTAAAAAATCCCAAATCTAAAGGGGGAGGAAGTGAGGCTGATTTTTCTCTGTATTCTTGTACCACATAAAAACAAGTTTTTTAAAAAAGATTTTATTTATTTATTGTTAGAGAAAGAAAGGGAGAGTCAGAGAGAAACATGAATGTGTGGTTGCCTCTCGTATGCTCCCTGCTGGGGACCCGGCCTGCAACCCAGGCATGTGCCCTGACTGGGAATCAAACCAGCAACCCTTTGGTTCACAGGCCAGTGCTCAATCCACTGAGCCACACCAGCGAGGGCTAAAAGCAAGTTTTTGAAAGAGCTCCAACCTTTACTTTTTAATTGCACCTCTAATTCATGCAAACATTATTGATATCATCAAGATAAGTTTCTTATACTTCACTTCTATCTTACTTTTATACAAAATATTAAAAAGTTCACATTTTTCATGCAGCAACATTTTTACTGGTATGTCCCCTAGAGCAAGAGACATAAAGGAAAGAATAAACAATGGGATCTCATCAAAATAAAAAGCTTCTGCACGGCTAAAGAAATAAAATAAAATATTATTAAAATAAAAAGAGAACCAACTGTATGGGAAAACATACTTGCCAATGATACTTCAGACAAGGGTTTAATCTCCAAAATATATAAAGAACTTACATTACTCCACTCTAAGACAAGCAACCCAATTAAAAAATGGGCAAAGGACTTGAACAGACACTTCTCCAAGGAGGACATACAGAGGATCCAGAGACACATGAAAAGATGCTCGATATCACTAGCTATCAGACAGATGCAAATTAAAACCACAATGAGATACCACTTCACACCAGTCAGAATGGCCATCATAAACAAAGTAACAAACAGCAAGTGTTGGAGAGGATGTGGAGAAAAGGGGACCCTAGAGCACTGTCGGTGGGATTCCAGACTGGTACAACCACTATGGAAAACAGTATGGAATTTTCTAAGAAAACTAAAAATGGAACTGCCTTTTGGCCCAGCAATTCCACTGCTAGGATTATATGCTAAGAATCCCAAAACACCAATCCAAAAGAACCTATGCGCTCCAGTGTTCATAGCAGCACAATTTACAATAGCCAAGTGCTGGAAGCAACCTAGGTGCCCATCAGTAAATGAATGGATCAAAAAACTGTGGTACATTTACACAATGGAGTTCTATGCAGCAGAAAGAAAAAAGGAGCTCATACCCTTGGCAACAGCATGGATGGAACTGGAAAGCATCATGCTAAGCAAAATAAACCAGGCGGTGAAAGACAAATACCATATGATCTCACCTTTAACAGGAACCTAATCAACAAAGCAAACAAACAAGCAAAATATAACCAAAGACATTGAAATTGAGAACAGGCTCACAGTCACCAGAGGAGAGAGGGGAGGTAATTTCAGGGGAAAAGGGAAGGGGGTTTAGAGCAACAAGTACAAAGGACACATGGACAAAAACTGGGGGTGGGGGGGGTGGAAATGGGAGGGAGGTGGGGAGGGCTGGGGTGGTGGGCTAGGATGGGAGTAAAAGACAGAAAACTGTACAAGAACAATTAAAATAAAAATTTTTTTAAAGTTCACATTTATGTGATAGGAAGCACAACACAAGACCAACTTTTAACCAATATCATTTTTATATACTAGGTTGATAATGATCAAGTTTGATAATATACTATGTTGATGAAACTAGAGAATAAGGCACAAACACTGTTGCTGAATGCGAATTACCATTATCTATTCGAATTAAAAATATGTTTTGTCCCCCAAATTATACCCACTTAAAACTAATATACTCACACATGTGCACAGATGTGAAAAGGAATGTTCATTGTTGGTGGTAACAGAAGAATGGAAACAACATAAATATCTACCATTAGACAGCTAGTTAAATAAATTATAGTATATTCAGATAAGGGAAAGTGCTGAAGTTCTGAAAATAATGAGGGAGAGCTGTATTTGTTGGTATAGAACAATCTAGATCAATTAAGCTTAAGAAAGAATTAGTAATAACAATAATGAGCCACAAAACAATATGCAGCTTACTCAAAGGAAACATAAAAATACATACACCATATATATGTATATAAATATATGTATTTGCATATACATCACAGACTGTTACTGGAAATACACAAAAGAAACTGGCAAAAATGACTGGTTCTAAGGAGACTGAGGGCCCAGAACAGGAAGGAGACTTTCACTGGCATTGTTTGAATTTTTTTAACATGGGTTTATACCAGCTCTTTTATTTACTGACTGTAAAATTTAAATAACTCAAATTCTGAGCCTTAGTATTCTCCAATTCAAAATGATGATAATAATAGCCTAGCTCATTGGTTATTATAAGATCAAATGAAAGAACATAAAATGCTTTATAAATTATAAAGCAGACACAAAATTATAAATCAGTACTCTGAATGAATTCTCCAAACCAATTATAATTATTTTTATCATTCTTCTGACCAATTTCTCTAAACCCGAAGATATTTAAGATGAAATGTGAGTGCAGATGCAATGTTAGAACACAAACTTTTTACTTTATCTACAGTTACTGGCTTCAATTTAAAAAAGTAGATTTTCAAAAAGTTATCACAGAAATGCTAAATTAGCTGATTACAGAAGGAATATATGCTCACCACTGAAAAGAAGGTAAATAAAGACTATACCCATACTGTTAAAAAATCTTGGGTTTTTTCCTTCTAGTCTTTTTTTTCTATGCATGTTTAACTAGATTAATCATTTATCTAAATATTTTTAAATGTTTCCACTTTACTGTAATACAGCATTCAAATTTAGATTCTCAGATTATTAGAAGCTTCTAATAAACATAATTTTTAATGAAGGCACAATATTTTATCTTCTTGATCAGAGTTCAACCACTTTAAAATGAAATTCCAGGATGTGAACCCTGCCTGAATTAACTTTTCTTTTTTTTTCTTCAAGTGACCAGGTTATGTATCGTTCTTTCTGTCCAACGCCCCACCAGAGTTCCAATTTTACTAAGTCCAAAATCACATATAAAGTGCATTTATAATTCCTTGAAAAGCAAGCACAACACCTTATATTGAGCTCTAAAGCAGACTATTAGTGAGAGAGGAAATTACAACTATGATTTGTTGCTAAATAAAGATGCTCAATCTTTTTCTACTATGTGTTACTCTGTTATCATTCTGTCTGCAAAGAGAGTGAAAACAAAGAAATATACTCTTAGGTTATTCTGAGGAGACTCCTATTGGACAAACTCAAATGTTCCTAATTAATTTTAACTATGACAACTCCTCCCAAATGCTGAACATTCCAAGCCATTTTTGAGAATAGTATCATTCAAAGAAGAAAGGATTTCCTGAGAATACTGGATTGTCACTCACATATTCTGCTCTGTATTTACTGTCATAATTGTTAAGCCAGCCCATTAAGGTGATACATTTATTAACACAACTGCATAATTTTTTAAAATTGAAAATAAATACCAGAAACCGAAATTATGGTAGATTTTTCCCTCCAATTTTCAAATTGTCTAGAATGTAGTTATATCACTCTTTTTTTCAAATTATATATTTTATTTTATTTTTTATTTTTTTAATTTTTATTTTAATTGTTGATCTTGTACAGTTTTCTCTTTTACTCCCACCCCAGCCCACCACCCCAACCCTCCCCACCTCCCTCCCATTTCCACCCCCCCAGTTATATCACTCTTGCAATTTAAAAAAAAAGCATTAAAAGGATAATTATTCTTATAGAATTTATTGTTTTAAACCATACACTAAGATTATTTTAAGTCCCATTCTAAGGATCTTTTTATTATTTTAAAAAAAAAAGTCCTTGACCTGGCCAGCATGGCTGAGTAGGCTCAGGTCCCAGGTCAGGGTGTGCGTGAGAGGCAACCGATTAATATTTCTCTCACTCTCTTTCTCCCTCCCTTCCCCTTTCTCTAAAATAAATAAATAAATACTTTTAAAAAAGACTTAGGCTCAGGATCAACTCTTTAAAAAAATCCTTGCTAAATTAAAACAAGAAAACTTCAGCGGAAAACAACTGCTGGAAGATTACTTAAAATACTCATATCATGCCTATTTCAATAAAATAAAACCTTTATCATCATCAAGAGCACTACCACACACCTATAATTGTATTGTGAAGATAGCGTAAAAGACACTGGAGATTCAGAGGCACCAGACATGTCTTCCATCCTCAAGTTTACTACCTAATTAGGACAAAAGGGCATATACTGAAAAAGAGAATCAAAAATACACGCGGGCATGCCAAGCATCTAGTACATGGAGAGGAATAGTGAAACAGCTTTTGTTGGAGTCCTACAGACCTTGGTACAAATCTTAGCCCTTCCATTTACTATTTACATAAATTACTTCCCTCATTTGTAAAATGTTAAATTAAGTGACATAAAATTTGTCATATAGTAACACCCAAAGGGAAGCTAATAGTATTACTGTTATTATTAGGGATACAGTCTTGAGGAAGAAATGGGCAACTGGAAAGATTTTTGAAGAGAAGTATTAATATCTTTTTTGTAATCTATCACTATAAGCAAAAAATCACAAGATCTTTCTCAAGTTTTACTTTGCACTGACTGAAGAAAAAAACTAAACATCTAGTGAAAACTACTAATGTAGAAATGTTTTCACTAGAAAACACTAATGTACACAGCACTAAGTACCGTGGGACAGTCACCACTAAATCTCCAAATCATAGAATATGACCTATAAAAAAGAATGTTAGTTGGAAAGGTCCTTAGATAAGCTAATTCAAACTCTCCTATTAGAATGTAAGCTCCAAGTTTTGTCTCCAGGCTCCAAGATTGTTATTTATTTTGTTCATTAGTATATCCTCAGTACCTAGAATAATTACTAGCACAGTGAATGCTCAACAAATATGCATTAAATAAATATTAAAGTTAAGAAAACTGAGGCCTGGAGACTTAACTCAATGCCATACATTGAACTAAGCTTGGCAGAGCTGGGACTGGAACTAACCTTTCATTACTCTAATAGTCTATCTTCTCTAGTAGCTGGAGTATGGTAATTTAGGTAATTTATTTTGGTGGTTGAGGAGTTGAAGGATTGGTTGGCAGGCAGAAGAAGGAAGGATTAAATTAAAACATTTTTCACATTCTCTTCTGTCAGTTTTGCTTAATTGATAAAGGCAAAAAAAAATTATAAACAAGACAATCCCAACACAGTGCCTCCAACATAATAGGTAGTTAATGAATATTTGTCAAATGAATGAACCTACTCCAAAACCATTATTTTCTCATGACCCGATGTGGAAACTAACTCCAGCATCCGTTTAATCTTTGTAACAGTCATAGAGCCCTTTAGAATTTTCAGCCATACAGAAGACAAAGTTATTAATCACTTTCATCCAGATGGGCACTGAGGAAGATGAATTAAAAGACATCCCTGCCCTCGAGGATCTCTCTCTCTTGAGTTTACCTAAGTCTGTCTGCATCTGTCTCTGCCTGTGGGGGGAAAGGGTTGACATAAACAGATCAATAATGAATGTGAAACCAGGTTGCATTGTTATCTCAGTTTATTGCCTCAAGCAGTTAAATTAAAAACAAAACAAATTAGCAAAGTTTTAGATTAACAAGGAGGCACATTAGGGTATATTAACACTTGGGAAGATTCTTTTTCTTGTGCCTGTACAAAATATCTTATTGCCTCTTAACGTCTTAAAATCAAAACACTCCAAACTGACTTATTTGAATTGTCAATACAAATGAACCGTCTATGTCCTCTCATATGTGAGACTCTCAAGGATAATACTCCTAATTCAGTATTTATTCTGTGTACATGTTAACATTTCAATATATTTTAAAAAAAAACAAGAACAATTAATTATTTAACTGCCTATAAAACTGACAGAGCCCGAAGAAAACCTCCAGAAATTACAGTAAACAGAAACTAAAAACATTATCCAGGGAGAGACTAAAGTAGGCACACAGCTAAAAGTAAATCTATAGAAGTCTTCAAGAGGGGAAAAACTCTTGCTCAGAATTGGCCAAAAGAGCCAGAGAGCAAGAGCCTGCCAACAGGACCTTGTTTATTAATGCAACTCACTAACTGGACTCATAAAAAGTGAACACCCAAAAGTCAATGTTGCCATTCCTCAAATTTGAGTTTCTGGAGGACCCTTCCAAAGAGATTTGCCACCAAAACTAAATCACCACAATCCAAAGATTCTTCCCCATTACCTGCTTGTCAAAATAGGATAAGCAACACCAAACAATTGGGAAATAAACAGACTTAAGAGACTGGTAATTCCTGCAAGCTGAAGCTATTTTACCTAAAACACACGTTTGAATGTGGTTCCTGGTTTCTGAGCAGAACATTTTTCACTCAGGCTATCCTAGAATGCTAGGTGGAAAACCCCAAAATTCTCTGGACCCAAAATGTCTACCCTATCTCAGTGTTAAAATCTTAGGAGCACTGACGAATTCAGGTCAAGGAGACTACAAGGTGGCCGGAAGATACTACAAGGCAAACAGGAAGGCTGGGGTGGGCCCCGAGGGGAAAGTACCTGGCCACCAGCTGTGGAGAGAACAGGATGAGAAGTTGAAACTGGGTAAGTTTTGGTCAGAGGAGTGGAAGGGATTGACAGGTGCAAATCACCTCATCATCCTGGACATCACAGGAAGATTATAATTGGCTTTCCTTTTACAAAGAGGGAGGAACAAGGATCCTAGAGTGAGTGATGTTGAGAGGTTTTCTGGGAAGCACAAGGACAGGGTTCTGAAGGAAAGAGAAACGGAAAAGACCCCGAGAACCGATTTTGGTGAAGATTCCCCCAGAATGATTAATCTCTAGGGTCGGTTCCCAGCCCCAAGATTGATGGAACCACCACATCTGTTGAAGGATGTTTTCCTGTTATCCGCCTGGACAGAGATCAAATGAAATCCCACCGGGTAGGAATGGAAGCAGTCGTGAGCAGAAAAAGACTAATCCAGGGTCTTCCCCAGAAGGAAACCTGATTATGAGGGGAGGAGGCCAAATTCAGGGAGGGCTAGTTGGGTAAGTACTTGGGTAGGATGAGACTTATTTGGAACAGAAAACCCTGGAGGAAACTGTTGGGGAAGGGTTGCCTTTCCTGGGACTCCAGTGGAAACAGGCCGGTTTAGGGAGGAAAGATGCCGTGAACGTCTGGCTCGGTAAGGAGGCTAGAACTGGGGTAAGCGCTTTGCCTGGCGGAGAGCTGACCCGGGGGTGAGGCCGATCAACAGGAGATCAACAGGAGCTCAACAGGCGCTCACCTGGGACAGACTAGCTAGGAAGGAGGAAACTTCTTGCGCGAGTGAAAGCTGAGTGCAGGGAGAGGGGCCGGGCACCGGCTGAGCAGGGCGGGGGGCACGGTCAACTTAGCTTAGGTGGGGAGGGGTAGAACGGAGGGGGCGCCTCGTGGGGCGGAGCCGAGGGCGCTCACCGACCCCAGGTGGGGTCTGGGCACTCGCAGGGGAGCTGCCGGTTCGGGATGGCGCCCTCCCTCCTGCACACACGCGCACGCTCTTGCTCTCCGCCTCCCCGCCCGGGGCCGGGAGAAACGGCACGCGTCGGTGAACCAGAGAGGGCGGTGGGGGAGGGGGCCGGTCGGGAATACCGGCCGACCGAGCCCAGCGGATGGGCTGGCGGCGTTACCTGTGTCAGGGAGAGCTGGGCCGCCGCAGCCATGGTGTTTCCATCATGCACGGGAGGGGAAGGAAGGACTGGCGGACGGGGGCTGGGGCGGGGAGAAGGCGGAGGGAGCGGCCAGAGGCAAGGCCGGGGCGGGCAGGCGGGCGTCTCCCCTAACTTCGACAACTTCCCTCCTCTCACCCGCCCCGCCCCTCCTGGCCCCGCCCGCCCCGAGGAGGCCGGGGCGTTACCTAAATCCTGGCGCCGGAGTTTGCGCCCCAGGACTGGAGCCTGACACCGTGGGCGGGGCAGCTTGGGAAAACCCAGAGCATACATGAAATTAAGGATAATGGGCTTTGAAGGCACTGACAACTCCAGATTGTCCTGTGAACTTTAGGCAGATCTTCTGCTTCTATAAAATAAAATAAATATTTTTTTAATTTTAATTGGGGAAACTATACCCAAAATCCAGGTTTCTTATGAGGACTAAATGATACTGGTATAATGATATAAAATAATAAAAGGACTTTACATAAATCAAAATCTGTGCTAGATGCTTTATTTTTTGATTGTATAAACGAAGGAACTGAGACATAAGCTGTACGAATGAGTAAACCAAAACATTTTTAAAAAAGTGTCACAGCTAAGGTCACACAGCTAATTAAATAGCTTAAATAGGATCCAGATCTGACTCCAAAACCTTTCATCTAACCATCTCCTTTAGGGTGTGATATTGAAAAGAAGACTTAAGTCAGACCCTCTAGGAGCCAACATCTAGGAAGGAGGGAGGAGGAAGGAATACTTTCCTTGCGTGCTTGCTGCCTGCCACCATAGATTGTTCAATAAAAGAGCACTGGGCCCTGGCCACCTAGCTCAGTTGGTCGGAGCTTCATCTGGATACACCAAGGCTGTGGATTCCATCCCACCAATGAATGCATAAATACATGGAACAACAACTCCATGTTTCTTACCACTCTCTCTTACTTTCTCTTTCTCTCTCATCAATTTTAAAAAGTTAAAAATAAATATAAATAAAAATTTAAAAAGAGTCCTGAAACCACTTCAGTTGCCTCCTAACTCCTCCCATAGTCCACCTGGCAAACTTGTCCTACTTTCTCAATACACCAGTATCACCTCCTTTGCAAAGCTGGCTTCGCCAAGTCAGATTTACATACTCCCCTCTTCTTTTCAATGTTTTTTTTCCTTTACCTTATGAAGTCATCATCACCCTAGTTACTGTTTACATCTGTCTACCCCTCTAGACAGAGCTCCTCAATGACAAGGACTGTTTCTGATATACTTCTATACCTTCAGACCCTAGCACATAGTATATACTCAATAAAGATCTTAGTTCCTATTATATTAAATATAACACAACTAACACTTTCTCATGATGCCATCTTCAGTTAGAATAACCAACCAGTTACCTGAAGCCCTCATATTTAAAGGATTGGCTTATATGCTACTTATTTGAAGGAGCCTTTTAGGAACTCCCACCCTACCTCTTAGTTGCTCTTATATATTCCTTATTATACTCTGCCTTGTCCTTTTAGTTAGTTGAGGGCTTTTTTGCACCCCCACTAGACTGTAAAATCCTTGAGGACAGCATGCTGATTCATGACTACATCCCCCTCACAGTTTAGTCTAGTACAGAGTAAGCCTCAATAAATGTTTTTACTCAGAATTGGTCATCCTTTCTCAGTCATGGTGGCTTCCCACAACAATAAACCACAACTCTATCAGGCCCAAACCCCTGTTACCATTATCACAGCAGTTTCTTTTGGCTCACCAGAAAGGCCAGCTGAATGAGAACACCCAGGACTGACTTAGGCCCACTGAAATTTTTAGATTTTTGCCACCACAGACAAACCACCCCAGATATGCCCTCAGAGACTCCTGACTTCATTCAGACTTCTTTTCACAAGGTCCATCCATGAAGAGTGACTCTCTAGGTCTGTTGAGCAACCACTTACTGAAAAGTCTCCCTTAACTTCTTTTTGCTGTTATTCTTTTTAACTCAAGAGAAGGGGAGATACTGTTTTAAATTACTCCACCCTCATACCTCTGTAAGCTATAACCACAGCTGATGTTTCTCCTTGAATTTTCTATTTTCCATTATCACATTTGAGCTTTGCAACAGCTCTGCAAGATAGTAATCACCATACTTACTTTATATATGAGGTAACTGAAGGTCCTAGAGCAGGGGTGTCCAACTCATTTTCAGTGGGGGCCACATCAGCCTCGCGGTTGCCTTCAAAGGGCTGAATGTAATTTCAACTCCTTAAGAGTTAAGGAGTAGTTACATTTATATAGTCCTAAAATTATTGTGGCCCTTTGAAGGCAACCTTGAGGCTGATGTGGCCCCTTGGTGAAAATGAGTTGGACACCCCTGTCCTAGAGGTTAAGTGATTTGCCCAAGGTTATACAGCTCATAACCAAAGCAGTAGAGCATAGCGGAATAAACAGGGCTGGGACATCAGAAACATCCAGGTTCCAGTGCTAGCTCTACCATTTTCTAGCTGTACAGCCTTAGGGTGGTTGTCAAGGTGAATAAAATAACATATATAAAATACCTAAAGATGTAAATACACAAATTTAGTTAAGAAATCTGAAAGTTATGGAATAAATTGCTATCAGGAGTACAAATTCACTTGCTAGTCAAGATGACTCCTCCAAATCAAATGAAATTCAAGGTATTACTCTTGAGTGAATATATTGGAGTTCCAGGTGTATAGAGTTTCCTAGAAAGGCAATGTGGGGCAGTAAGGAGAATACTGGAGTCACTTACTATGCGACCTCAGGCAAATCATCTAACCTGTTCAAGCATCAGTTTATCACATACAAAAATAAGCAAATCAATGTGAAAAATGTTGAGGAAATACAAGGAATTATTGCTATTCTTATTTTGTGACTGATGTTAAGTCAAAAACAACACATATTTATCCAGCATTGCTTTTCACAGTTTATAAATGTTTTTACATACAGCATCTAACACAACTCCTTGAGTTGAATGGACACACGATAAAAGTTTGTTGAACTGAACTGAATGCATAATCTCATGTGTAGTTATTATTTGGATGCTTATTTTATCCCCATTTCAAAGTTAAGAAAATCAAGGAACAAATATTTTATAAATGACTTGTTTCAGTAAGTGTCACTTAGAGCATGTTTGGGCCTTGGTTAAAATAATAAAAATTAAAATTAGACTCCTCAGCCAGGGAAGACTATAGGTAAAAATTACTAAATGGGAATTGCCCTAGGCCCCCTTTCAGACCACCAGTAATTTGCACTAGCTACCTCCTCCATTCATTGGTTCTGGTTTAAAAATTTGACATGTAGTGAGGGATGGGAATGATAGTCCAAACTCCCCAAAATGCCTAGAATTTCTGGGACTGGATTTTTGTAAATGACACACCAATGACAGTTTGCAAATGCGTGTCCCAGATCTCATCAAAGCACTGGGTCATATCCCAAATCTATTTTAGGAGAGTAAAATGCAGATGATAGAAGATATGTTATGATTTAATTCATTGTAACAAGAACGAGCTTTTTGGAGCAGATAAAAAGGGCTTAAATGTCTCTGGGTTTCTACACCTTAAATTTCTCATGTATACATGGGAGGTAATAATATCTACTTTGTAGGGATGGTGTAAGGATTAGAAATCATGCATAAATGTCCTATCAAAGAGCCTGACCTGGAATAGATATTCAGTAAGTGGTAGCTATAAGGATACCATTCTCCAATATCACTTCATGATTTAACTCTCTATCCCTCAGACAACCCTCCAATTGCTAAGTCAATTTTGCAGATATATTGGCCATAAGAAAGGAGTTCCTTGAACAGCTGACATACTTATCTCTTTCATCGAGAAAGATGTTCTCTCGGTAAGCAAAGTTGTGTCTGATGACTTAAATCTGGATACTGATAACCAACAATTGCTGCTTTTATATACATTATTTTATTCAATCCTCATAACAACACTATAGGGATTATTATTAATTTTATTTTACAGAAGAGGTATTTGTCCAAATTCATGGTGACAAGACTGGAAATTATATACAGGTCTTCTGATTTAAATGTGCTTTTTACTAAGGCATGTTGCTGGCGTTCTGCAGACATTGATCACCCCCAAGAAGAATGAATAAAACGATGCTTCTGACCATTAAAAACTGGAGATGAGACTCTGGATTCATAATAACCCTAAATTCAAGATAATCTAAAGAGAAGACTTAGATAATGAACAGTTTTTTCATTAGCCTGTCATTCCATCTTTCCATCCTACTTTGTACTCCCACTCCCCCTCCCCAACTTACCCTTAAAGGAAACCACAGCTACTTTTTTTATTTCTTTATTCTCCAACTTTCAGAGGTGACTATGATATCAGCTCTTCATAAACACAGCACATCTGTGATGTCACCATTTAGTAATGCAGAATGATTGATTGACACTGTGAAAAAAACCCAACTACGAGGAGCTCTCTGAATATACAAAGAACCAATTTATTTGCATGAGGCTGAAAAAGGACTTCCATATAAATGGTGCTAAGCTACAAAAAAAAATTATACTACAATTGTAATGGTAATCTGGAGCTCACGCTTCCAAGCTGCTGGTTTCATAAATATAGCCCGTTATTGTTCATGCTTGCCCAGGGCAGAGAGAATATGTGAGGCTGCACAATAATAATGATTGTGCTACACAAATAACTGTACCCATGCCAAGGACTGAGAAGAACAAGCAGTAAGAGATTTTTAAATGCCACACGCACCCAGCGGTGATAGGACAGTTCAAAACTATCATCATTGCTAATTTTTCAGGGCATCAGGTGTCCTGGGAAAAGCCTAAATTTAGGGCTGGGAAGGCCCAACTTGATCTAGTGTCTACTCTGTGACTTTCTAGTTTTGTAACCTTGAACAAGTCAATGAACAATACCAAGCCATGTTTTCCTCCTCCAAGCTAAAGGTAATAATAGCACCTGCCTGATAGTGCTATTACGATGATTAAATGAGGTTTCATGTGAAAGCAGTTAGCCAGATACCTGGCATACAGCAGACACTAGATAACTGTTAGCTCCTTTTCTTCCTCCTGGAGAATAATTAGGGTTTAAGAAGCCAGAAACAAAATAGAAATACTTTTTAAAGAGCTTTAGTGGTTTTGCAAAGCCTACCTCAATGAGTTTTTAAATAAAATTTATTAATCCATTAGTAAAAATTTTTAAGTACTATACAGTAAGGGAGATAATTACATTTATGTCCCAGAAGTTCCGCTGGCTTCTGTGAACAAGCAAATGCAGTTTTTTACACTTGCCCTATTTACTTCCTTTCTCTTTTCTTTTGCTTTTCTTAGGAAGGGCGCTGGAAGCTCTAAGAAGCCAAAATAAAAAAAAAGAAAGAAAGAAAGAAAAGAAAGAAACACCATGAGAAAAAATATTTGCGATCAAGGCTGCAGGTCCTTTCATCTGCAGATTTCAAAGCATTGTCTCCATCACTAATTACTAGCCCTGCTTAACATGTGGGAGTGCTAAGGCACCATCAAATTAAGAAGCTTGCCCCAAATCACAAGGCAAGTCAGCGGATGGGCTACAGACAGAACAAAGCTGTCCTGTTTGCCAGCCTTGGGCTCTAAAGTAGGACACATGAGAGTCAACAGTCTTCAAATAATGAGGAGAAAAGTTTGGGGAATTCTGATTCTGAACCTTTGAATCACTGTATGACAGGAGCATGGGCTTTGGAGTCCAATTTGACTTCAAATCTCAGCTAGGCCCTTCTGGTTGCATAACTCAGTTGAATTATAGATTACAGCTTAGTTTCCTATTCTGTAAAATGCGGAAATTCTTACTTCTCCAAATTTGGGGAAAGTTAAATGATGCAACTTTTGTGAGAGAGCCTAGCACAGTGTCCTGCACTTAGCAGGTTCACATAGTTGGAAAAAACTAAGACAATCCACATACAGATATAAAGACAAACAACTCTTTCAGTCAAATATTTTCGAAGCCATAATCACAGTTGTGTCTCAGTTTAAAACGATGACTGTGTCTCGAACATCTCATAACACAAATAAAGGATGCCTTGTTCTGGCCTTCAGTGCTTTTCTTCCTTGATACTGTGCTTTTTTTTTTCTTTAAGATTTTATTTATTTTCAGAGAGAGGGGAAAGGAGGGAGAAACAGAGAGAGAAACATGGATTGGTTGCCTCTCAAATGCACCCCATCCGAGGGCTGAAGCCACGACCTAGGCATGTGCCCTCACAAGGAGTTGAACAGTGGACCTTTTGCTTTGTTGGATGATGCCCAACCGACTGAGCCACACTGGTCAGTGCTGTGCTTTTCTTTCATAGTCCAAATCCAACCTATTAGCAAGTTTGTTGGCTCAACCTCCTGTATACATCTGAAATTGCAATTCTATTTTCAAAATATATTCCACATCTGACCATTTCTCATTATCTTCATTGTCACCATTGCCTCTCTCCCAGACTATGGCTAAAGCTTTTGAACTACTCTCCCCAATTCCGTGTTTGCACCTACGTCAGTTCTCTTTATCATAGGGTGATTGTCTTAAAACGTATCATATCTTGTCATTTCCCTATTTAAAACCCTCTGAACTTTCTCATCAACTCCTGACAACTGCCGACAATGGGGCCAGATCTTTTCAGGTGAAGTATATCCTGGCAAAGCACAAAAGAGCAAGTACTACCTTGGTGTAGCAAGGTAAGGATGAAAAAGGAAGTCTAGCAGGCAGAGGGAATAATATGCCCAAAGGCTCAGAAGCTAAAGAGAACAAGGAACTGGGAAAAGTATTGTAATTCAGTTGGGCTACATTTTGTTAGGGTGCAAGGTTAAGGTGAGATGCCTTGTGAGCAAAAAAGAAACAAAGTCTTTATTCTAAGGGCAATATTGAGTCATTGAAGTGTTCCAAAGGTGGAAAATAAAAATCCAGTGTGTTTTAGAAAGGTTACTGTCTTCAACATTGTACTGAGAGTTCTAGCCAGGCCAAATAGGCAAATAAAAGAAATAAAAGGTATCAAAGTAGGAAAGGAGATGTAAAACTATCTTTATCCACAAATGAGATGATAGATTGTATACAGAAAATCCTAAAGAAACAACAACAAAAGAACCGATTAAATTAAAAAGTTTAGAAAGATGTAAGATCTGATATGATCAGTTGTATTTCTATATACTAGCAATGCATAATATGAAAATGAAGTTAGGAAAATAATTTTATTTACAACCACATGAAAAAGAAAAAATATTAAGAATAAATTTAACAAAAGAAATATATCTTGTAACTAAAAACTCGAAAGCATCGTTCAAAGAAATGAGAGAACACGTAAATAAATGGAAGGATTTCTCATGTTCATGGATTAGAAGACTTAAGGTTGTTAAGATGGCTACACTCCCCAATTTGATCTACAGACTCAGCTCAATCCCTATCAGAAGCCCAGCTAACTACTCTGCAGAAATTCACAAACTGACTCTACAATTCATATGGAATTGCAAAAGGCTCAGAATAGCCAATCTTAAAAATGAAAAGCAAAATTGAAAGACTCATACTTCCTAACTTCAAACTCATTACCAAGGCACAGTGATCAAGACAGTGTGGTGCTGGCATAAGGGAGAGACATATAAATCAATGGAATAGAATTGGGACTTCAAAAATAAGCCCGTGTATTTACAGTCAACTGATTTTCAACAAAAGTGCCAAGACAGTTCAATGGGGGGAAGAATAGTCTTTTCAACAAATGGCACTGGGACAAGTGGATTTCCACATGCTAAAGAATGAAGTTGAGCTCCTACCTCATTCCATATACCAAAAAAAAAAAAAAAAAACAAACTCAGAATAGATCATTGATATAAAACTCGTAAGGCCCTGGCTGGTGTGGCTCAGTGGATTGAGCACGGGCCTGCAAACCAAAGTGTCACCAGCTAGATTCCCAGTCAGGGCACATGCCTGGATTGCGGGCCAGGTCCCCAGTACGGGGTGCACTGGAGGTGACCACGCATTGATGTTTCTCTCCCTCTCTCCCTCCCTTCCCCTCTTGCTAAAAATAAATAAATAAAATCTTTAAAAAATAAAACTCTTAGAAGAAACAAGTTTCTTAACCATGAAACTATAAAACTCTAAGATATAAATCTTCATGACCTTGGATTAGGCAATGACTTCTTAGACATAACACCCAAAGCATGAGCAACAAAAGGAAAAATAGATAAATAGAACTTTGTCAAAATTAAAAATGGTTGTGCTTCAAAGAACACCATCAAGACCATGAAGACAATCCAAGGAATGGGAGAAAAATATTTGCAAATCACATATCTGATGAGCAAATTTTCCAGAGTGTATAAAGAAATTTTACAACTCAACAGTAAAAGGCAACTAAACCCAATTAAAAATGAATAAATGATTTGAATTAATATTTCCCCAAAGAATATATACAAATGGCCAAAAAGTTCACAAGATGCCCAACATCATTAATCATTAGAGAAATGCACATCAAAATCACAATAAAACACTTTCCACCACCACTAAAATGACTATAATTTTTTAAAAATGGACAATTGCAACGGCATATCCACATGTTAAACAATGAAATTGTTGGAACTGTTGCAATATCCAGTGTTAGCAAGGATGTGAAGAAACTGGACCCCTCACACATTGCTAATGAAAATGTAAAATGGAACAGCTACTTGGGAAACAATTTGGCAGTTCCTCAGAGTAAAACATAGAGTTACCATATGCCCTAACAATTGTATTCCTAGGTATATGGCCAAAAGAATTGAAAACATATGTCCACATATAATTTTATATATAAAATTCATAGCAACATTATTCATAATAACCAAAAATGAAAACCCAAATGTCCGTTACTGATGACTGGGTGAGAGCATCTGTACAGTGAAGGTCAAAAGGTCCAAGAAGTTAAACCCCTGAGCTCCAGTATGAGAGAGGTGGGAAATGAAGAATTAGCAAAGGAGACTGAGAAGGAGCAACACTGAGTTTAGAGTAAAATCAGGAGAGTGTGGTATCTCTCCTGAAACCAAATAAAGGAAATTGTTTCAGGAAGGAAGGAGGGAGCAACGATGTCAAATACGATCATAGGGCTAGTTAGACGAGGACTAAGAATTGACCGCCAGCTTTATCAATATGGAGGTCATTGGTGACCTTGGTTAGAACAGTTTCAGTTAAGGAAGGGGTAAAACCTGATTAAAGTGGGCTTATTAAAGAGCCCACTTTAAATTAAAGAGAAATTTAAAGGAAAGGATTTGGAGTCAAGGAACATAGATAATTCCTTAAACTTGTATAGCTGATATGAAAAGCAGAGAACCGGTATGGTAGGTAGAAGGGAATATGGATTCGAAAGGTTTCTCTTTTTTTAAGATGAGAGATACCACAGCATTTTTTTAAGTTAATGTCATGATCATTCAGAAAGAAAAATATTGATGACATAGGCAAGCAAGAGACTTGTTGGAGCATAGGGGAAAGGAGTGGCATTTAGAATACCGAAGAGAGGGTGGCGACGGCAGGCATGCCTGCAGGGGGCGGGCTATCCGCTGAGAGGGGAAAGAAAGAGAAGGCATTAGAAGCTGAAGAGAAGAAAAGGTATGAAATAATCATTTATGGAAAGTTTATGGACTTTTAAAATAAAATGGTCAGTAGATAGCACTGAAGGCCCCCTTGAGGTTAGTGGTGATGGGTTTGAAGGGTCCAGCGGACACTGCTGTGGGTTTTCCTTCATCCGCTTTGCCAAAGGAGGGGAGTTAGATTGTCCAGGGTAGGGGTTTTGTGAGGCAAAGTAACGAAACAAGAGCAGGGAAGAGAGAAGAGGACATGATAAGGGAATTATTATAAAACTGAACCTTGGAATTTAAGTGGGTTAAGGAGAGATGTGAGGACATGAAACGGATGGGGAATGGTGAGGAGGTGTTGGGATCACTGGCTCGCAGGACCCAGGGGGGCAGCAGAGAACTGCTGGAGTGGAGGTGTTGGAAGGAGTGAGCTGGAAAGAAAGGAGAGGTGGGAAGATAAGACAGATTATTGGTAGATTCTTAATAAATAAAAACAATTCCTAAAATAATAGTAGCAGACCCTGGCCAGATAGCTCAGTTGGTTAGAGCATCATCCCCATACACCAAGGTTGTGGGATTGATCTCTGGTCAGGGCACATACAAGAAGGAACCAATAAATACACAAGTAAGTGGAACAACGAATCAACATTTCCTTTCTCTCTCTCTCATCAATAAATTTTAAAAATAATAACAGTAGCTTTAAGACCAGTTCATGCCCTCAAAGTGCTCACTATTAGTGGAGAAAACAAGGAAGAAATGAATGTAAAAGATTAGTACAGACAATGCCTCAGGAAGCCAAAAGGAACCCTCAAGTAAACATGAGGCTCAGGTCAAGGAAAGCATCCAAAGAACATGGCATTTTAGATGAACCTCAAAATGGAACAAGTACAGAGCATGGCCCAACATAGCAGTGAAACCATTGCAGCCAGCGTTCAGAAAGCAGTGGCTGGAGCATGAAATGGGAGCTACGGCAGGACCTGAAACTAGAGAGTGGGCTGGGGCGCAGTTAGGAGATCTTTGAGATACCAAGCTAATGCCTGAGCACTTTTCTGTGGGTAGCAATGAGGTCAGGGGCCCTTCTATGGAATTGAGCCCATTTGTTAGCACAATATGAAGTCATACTGGTTTCTGTATTCTGACCAGTCTAAAGTTACTTTCTTCTTTATTATGTACTTAGGTCATATTTAGAGTTTTTACATTTCATTAGGATTTTCTGTTTGTACGTTTAAAATCATCTCCACTCTATTGCGCTGGCATTGTTAACCTTCTCCAAACAATGTACTTAAACATGCCCATTCACTTTCCTCCCAGTGGCCTTCAAATCCACTCCTCGGTGTTGGTAGGAAAGTCTAATATGTGACCCCTTAGGGTCCTGCCAGCAGGGGGTGGGAAATAGGTTGACTGTGATCATAACTATGCTGTTCAGAGCATTAGGTCCAATCGAAATGGATAAGAGTCGAAGGTGAATAGTTACATCCTCCCAGGGTAGAGGAAGACGCAAGGGGCACAGTCTCACAACCGAGGTCTTACAGTTTTTCTAGGAACTCAGTATCAATACCAATGATGGGGTCAATCTCTTTGCAAGCTGTGTTTATGATGTCATTTGAAAATATCATAACCTCTGTCTTCGAGACTAACCAGAGGAGTGCTAAAACCATTACCTTCTCTACTAAGTCTATAGCTTTGGCCGAGCCCCTTCCCTCCTCTGGCCCCAAGGTCTTGTCTATAAAATGAGAGGGCTGGATTCACCCATCTTTAAGGGTCTATGCTCTACTTTTTCTGTTATCATTTACTCTTTATTAAGCTCATAACATGTGCCAGGGATTTTTCCAGGCAGAAGACCCTCTCTCTTACCCCTCTTTCCTCTTTCCTTTCCCCAAACTCCTGTTATGAACTATGTCGGGCTTTTCTTGTTAAAACATTTGAAAAAAGTGTTAGAAGGCTGATTTCACACAATTCATTTGAAAGATAATCATTGAAAGGGCTTTGTTTTGTTCCAGCAGCTGAGACAGTAAAATCACCAGAATGACACGCAGCATTTTGTGCTGCCCTCAAGTGGTGGCCCACGTCTCTTTTCCTCGTTGCAGTTTAGGAAATAAAATGTGTTTTCAAAACAGTTCATGGTGTCTAAAAGTAGGAGAGTCTTAGAGGGCTTGAGGAGAGGGCATCTGATTGAATCTCTCTTCCTAATAAAGGAAGGGCTAAAGCCCATCATTGTTTGAATCTATAGGGTACAAACTTCCTCTTGTTCCTCTTTAAAGAGCTACTATTTTATAACCACGACTCTCTCCAGTCCTATTTCTCGGCTCTTCTTATTCATGGTCAAATTGCTCCAAAGTCATCTACATACTGTTTTTACTTCTTCATCTCCAATTTATTGTTCATTAAAAATTTTTTTTTAAAGATGTTATTTATTTACTTTTAGAGACAGGGGAAGGGAGGGAGAAGAGAGGGAGAGAAACATCGACAGGGACCCGGCCCGCAACCCAGGCATACACCCTGATTGGGAATCAACCTGGAGACCTTTCGGTTCACAGGCTGGCACACTGAGCCACACCAGCCAGGGCTCCAATTTATTGTTTAAATGTTTTACTTTTAAATTACTTCAAACTTCCAGAAGATTTTCAAGAATATTACAAAGAATTTCTATATACTCTTCACCCAGATGTACCAGAAGTTAACATTTTGCTCCAATCTCTTTATTTCTGTGTGTTATGTACATGTATGGGTATATATATATAGATGTGTTTTTTCCTGAACCATTTGAATTGTAGTATTTAGCCCTAATATTTGAAATACTTCAGTGTGTATTTTCTAAGAACAAGGATATTCTTTTCTATAACTATATACGCACCCCTGGCCTGGGATGATGATCAAATTCAGGATATTTAACATTGATGTAATGTTTATACATAGTTCATATTCAAAGTTCGTTGACTGGCCTGATAATGTCCTGTATAGCAGTCTCCCTCCAGCACAGTGTCTGATCCAGGGCCTGGTCCCTCCCTAATCACGTTCTGCCTGTAACTGTCACGACTCTTCAGCCTCCTTCAGTCTAGAACAGTTGCCTAGTCTTTTATTGTTATTGTGATATTGACAGTTTCGAAAAGTACAGGCCAGTGTTTTGCAAAGTTTCCTTCTATTTGGTTTTGTCCCATATTACCTTATAATTAGATTTTTGGGGGAGGGGGCCGGAACACTACAGGATACATCAGATGAGGAGAAGCATGGTGTCACTTGATCCCATTATTGATGGTGTTCACTTTGATCCGTTGGTTAAGGTGGCGTCTGCCAGGTTTCTTCACTGTAAAGTTAGCATTTTTTTCCTCTGTAAATAATGAGTCATCTGTGGAGAGCTACTTTGAAACTATGTAAATACCCTGGTCCTCTTCAAAACTTTTGCCCAAAGCTTTCAATATTTACTGATAATTAATTCTTGCCTGAATCAATTACCGTGATGGTTGCAAACTGATGATTTTATAACTCTATTACTTTGTCTATATTTTTTAGTTAGCATTCTACTGTAAGCAAGACTTTCCCTTCTTTCTTATTTATTTATATATTTATCATCATCAGTATAGATTCATGGATTCTTATTTTATTTAATAGTTTATAATCCATCACTATCATTATTCATTTTAATGTTCAGTTTGTCCCAGATTTGGCCGGTGAGAGTTCTGCCAAGTTGGACTGGTATCCATTAGAACACGTCCATTATTTTTTTAGCACTTTTTTAAAACTCATATTTATTTTGAGCACTTTCTTGCTTTGGGCTATAATATGATGTTCCAGGTTCATCATGATACTTTCCCTGTCTCCCTTGGAAATCATGCATTTTTCCAGAGAGCTCCCCTTATAGTGGGACACCAAGATCTAGACACCAGATTGCTCATTGTTTCTGGGGTATAATTGCTTGTAGGCCCTTTAAATAGACAGAGCCTGGGGGAAAATGACAATTTTATCTAGTTCAACTATTCTCAGCCACAAATTCACTACTGATTCCTCTAATTCAGGGGTGTCCAGCCTGTGACCCACAGGCCACATTGTGGCTTAGGGTGGCTATGAATGGCTGTTATTATAGTTGTTAATTATATCAGTTGTTATTTCTCCTCTTTCATTTCTGATTTTATTTATTTGGGCCCTTTCTCTCTCTCTCTCTCTCTCTCTCTCTCTCTCTCTCTCTCTCTCTCTCTCTTTTGGTGAGTTTGGTTAAAGTTTTCTCAATTTTGTTTCCTTTTCAAAGAACCAGCTCTTGGATTTATTGATCTTTTGTATTGTTTTTTTAAGACTCTATTTCATATATTTCTGCTCTGATCTTTATTATTTCCTTCCTTCTACTTACTTTGGACTTTGTTTGTTTTTCAAGTTCCTTTAAGTGTGAAGTTAGAGTGTTTATTTGAACTTTTTCTTGTTTTTTTGAGATAGGCCTGTATGCTATGAATTTCCCTCTTAGGATTGTTTTCCCAGTGTCCCACAGATTTTGGATTGTTGTGTCCTCATTTTCCTTTGTCTCAAGGTATATTTTGAGTTCTTCCTTGATCTCGTTGTTGACCCATTCATTATTTAATAACATGTTATTTAGCTTCTATGTCTTTGCATGTTTTTCAGTGTTCTTCTTGTGATCGATTTCTAGTTTCATAGCATTGTGGTCAGAGAAGATGCTTGATATGATTTCAGTCTTCTTAAATGTATTGAGAATTGTTTTGTGTCCAGACATGTGGTCTATCCTAGAAAATGTTCCATGTGCACTTGAAAAGCATGTATATTCTGCTTTTTAGGGAGTGAAATGCTCTGAAGATATCAATTAAATCCATTTGATCTAGTGTGTCATTTAAGGCCACGGCCTCCTTGCTAATTTTCTGTCTGGAAGATCTATCCATTGAAGCCAATGGTGTGTTAAAATCCCTACTATGACTGTATTTCTGTCCATTTTTTCCTTTATGTCCATCAAGATTTGCTTCACATATTTAGGTGCTCCAATGCGGGTGTGTAAATGTTTACCAGGATTATATCCTCTTGTTGGATTCTTCCCTTTATCACTACGTAGTATCCTCCTTTGTCTCTTACTATAACCTTGGTTTTAAAGTCTATCTTGCTGGATATAAGTACTGCCACCCCAGCTATTTTTCCCTGTCCATTTGCATGAAATATCTTTTTCCATCTTTTTACTTTTAGACTGTGTGTATCTTTCAACCTGAGATGGGTCTCTAGGAAGCAGCACACACATGGGTCTTGTTTTCTTGTCCATTCAGCTACCCTGTGTCTTTTGGCTGGAGTGTTTAAACCATTTACATATAAGGTGATTTTTGATGGATACGTATGTAGTGCCATTTTATTGTTAAACTGTTTTCCTCTGTTGTTTTTCCTTTCTCTTTTTCCTCTTCTTCTTAAAGCAAACTCTTTAACTTTTGTTGCTGTACTGGTTTGTGTTAACAAACTCCTTTAGCTTTTTCTTGTTGGGAAGCTCCTTATTTCTCCTTCAATTTTATTTATTTATTTATTTATTTTTTTCCTCCTTCAATTTTAAATGATAGCCTTGCTGGGTAAAGTAGCCTTGGTTGTAGGTCCCTGCTTTTCACCACCTTAAATATTTCCTGCCACTCCCTTCTGGCCTGAATTATTTAAGTTGAGTAATCAGATGCCAGTCTAATTGGTACTCCTTTGCAGGTAACTACATGCTTTTCTCTTGTGACTTTTAGGATTCTCTCCTTGTCTTTAAGCCTTGTCATTTTAATTATGATATGTCTCAGTGTGGGTCTCTTGGAGTCCATCTTGTTTGGAACTCTCTGGACTTTCTGGACATGTGTGTCTTTTTCCTTCACCAGATTAAGGAAGTTTTCAGTCATTATTTCTTCAAATCATTCTCAATCACTTGCTCTCTCTTCTTCTTCTGGTATTCCCATGATGTGGATGTTGTTCTGCTTCATGTTGTCCAAAATGTTTCTTAAGCTCTCCCCATTTTTTTAAATTCTTTTCTCTTTATGTGGCTCTGCTTCAGTGTTTTTTTTTTTTTCCTACCTTGTCTTCCAAATCACTGATGTGATCCTCTGCTTCATCTAACCTACAGTTTATTCCTTCCAGTGTATTATTTATTTCAGATATTGCATTCTTTATTTCTGACTGGTCTTTTTTTATGTTTCTATGTCTTTTTTCATGTTTTTGAGTATCCTCATAATCATTCTAAACTCTCTATCTGATAAATTGCTTGCCTCCATTTCATCAAGTTCTCCTTCTGGAGAACTCTCATGTTCTTTCATTTGGTGTCTGTTTCTTTGTTTTCCCATTTTGGCTGCTTCTTGGTATTTTCCGCCCTAGTAGTTAAACTAATCAATCATTAAACTGATCAGCTGTTAAACTAATCAGGCTGTAATCAGCAGCCTGGCTTAAGTGCCACAAAATGGGGCAGAATAATTTCTGCAGGCAGGGGCATTGCTTCCCCTCAGGCTAATGCCACTTGGCGAGGAGAGCTCTGCCTGAGAAAGTTGGCTTCTGCAGTGTGGGGAATGACTCAGCACAGGGATCCTGGCGATTGTTCCTTCAGTTCTCTCCCCTGAGCCATCAATCCCAGACTCTCCTCAAGTGTCTCTAGTCCCCTCTACCCTCCCTCTACCAGAGCCCAGGGTAAGTGGCTGCAAACAAAATTTGTGCATTGGCTCTTTAAGAGGCTCTCTCAGTCTCTGGCCATCTCTGCCAGTCGGGCAGAAATCCTGCTGCTGCCCTGGTTGGTGTGGCTCAGCGGATTGGTTGCCAGCCTGTGAACCAAAGGGTCGAGGTTCTATTCCCAGTCAGGGCACACGCCTGGGTTGCAGGTCGGGTCCCTAGTGGAAGGGTACATGACAGGCAACCACACACTGATCTTTCCCTCCCTCACTTTCTCCCTCTCTTCCCCCTCTCTAAAAATAAATAAATAAAATCTAAAAAAAAAAAAAAAGAAAAAGAAAACAGAAATCCTGCTGCTTTTCACAGCTGGCCCTTTCCAGCTCTGGTGCTATAAGCTGGGGAACCCAGCTTGGGGTTTAGACCCCACACTTCTCAGAGGAAATGCCCCCGTCATTGAACTATTCCTCCAGAACTTCAGATCTGTATGCCATTTATATGTAGGAGTCATGTCAAATTTCTCGGTATTGTGTGTGCTATCAAAGCAAGTACACCCCCAACTCATTCTTTGGCCTATTTTATGCTTACTTAGTCCCCCTATTTCACTCAGATTGCTCTTGTCATCTCATCGGTGGCCCAATATTTTTATATCCTTATCGTATCTGTCACTTCGACACTCAGCTGACCTCTCCCGTTTTCTTGAAACACTGTCTTCTTCTGGTTTTACTCTCTCTCTTCACAGGCTTCTGCCTGCATTCTCCTCGTCTATTCAACTATCATAAAATACGTTGCTCCTCAGGACTCTTCTTGGCTCCTTTCACTTCTCTCTGTATACTCTCTTCCTACACGATCCTAACTATGTGTCTCCAAACGCTATATTCATCCCAGGCCTCTCTTCTGGTCTCTAAACTTGTAACCAACTGCCTGATTAACATCTGCTTCGCTCTCACTGACCTCTTACGTTTAGCATGTCTGTCAAGTCCGCTTTCTCCAGGCTCCTGCCTCTCAGGAAACGTCACCTCTGTCCACCTAGCAGCTCTAGCCAGAAACCTAGGGATCGTTCTAGATTCCTCTATTTTCCTCCACCACAATGTTCAATCCATCTGCAAAATATGAAAATTTTACCTCCAAAAATAGGCCAAATTAGTCCATTTCTCTCTGTTTCCACTACTACTACCTCATTCATCATCTCTCACCCAGTCTATTCATCAGCCTCGTAGCTGGCCTCCCTTTTATCCCATGCACATTCATTCTCCATGCAGTAGCTATAACGACCTTTTAAAAAACTAAGGAAGAATGCGAACTTACATATACTGGATGTTTCTTGTGTGCAACGAACTGCTATAAGCACTTTATACATATCTAACGATCACAACAGCTCCATGAGGTGAGACCCAATTTCACCTCAATTTTATAGAAAAGAAAACTGTGGCACAGAGAGATTAAGTAATTTGCCCAAGGTCACACAGTTGGCAAATGGTAGCACTTAGGTTTGGACCCAGACTGACTCTTTACCTTCAAGTTTACCTACCACATTACACTGGATCATGTTACTACGCAGCTTCAAATACCTTCATGGCTTCTCACTCTACTGGGAATAAATTCCCTACTCCATACCAAAGCCTGCTGGGACCTGTACCTGCCTCCTGCTTATCCTCCTTTTTCATTTCATGCTGCTTCCCTTTCCTCCAGCCACCTGGCTTGTTTCCCAACTTCCTTTCCTGTCATCAGGCATTCCACATCCTTTCCCTAATTACACTTCTCACTGGCTCCTTCTCATTCTTTGGGTCTCACTTAATTATCTGTTTTGAGAGAAATACCCTCATCTTGCTGTTTCTTAAGTAGCTCCCTTCCTGGTATGTACTATCTCAGCCCCATATTTATTTCCTTTTTAGCCCTTAAAACAATTTATAATTATTTGTTTGTTTGTTTATTTGCTTTGTCTGTCTTCCCCGCTAAGATTAAGTACTGTGAAAGCAGAGGCTATCTCTTAGTCACTTTTGCATATTCAGAACCTAACATGAGCCTAGTACATAGAAAGAACTCTAGAAATATTTGTTGAATAAATGTATATTATCTTTTTCTACTTCATAGCTTCTGTTTACTCATAATTTCTGCTTCCTCATCACTCCATTTCCTTCCACAAATACCCCTACTCAATCTCATGGCCTTTTTCTTTACATCCTTTCAGTCATAGTTTTTATTGCTACTAATTGCCTCAATTACCTCATTCATGTTTCCTAACTGGAATTCCTGAGAGAAGTATTGATTTGTCCAACTCATTTTTTAGGAGTCACGCCATGTTTATAGGTCATTGGCAAGCTCATGGGTTTTTTGCCTTGGGTCAGATTCTTTACCCTGGTCCAAACAGCTGTGTGGGGCAGAGTGTGGGTAGGGATGGTCTGTCTGCACAGTGCTGCCTTCCCACGGGATTCAGCAGGCACTGTAATTGATATTTGAGTACAAGCTATGCCTGCAGTAGCAGCAGCAAATAGTCAATCAGGCCTCACTAAAGAATGGGTTTCCCCAGCAGTTGCTGTCTGGGAAGCAGGTCTCAAGTTATCTTGGGTCCTGTTTACTTTCCCTCTGAGGAGAATAGTAAACACAAATTGAATAGCCTCACATTTACACAGCATTTCTAAAACTGTAAAGAATGTTTGCATTCATCTGCATTTGTACCTCCAGGAACCCTGTGATAAAAAGCCAGTATATATTCATAAAAGAAACAATAGGCCAGCACATAAATGCAACAGCAAAACACATAGATGCACCTAATTATACAGTATTAACACACATAGAGCTATAGGGAGAAATAGACAGATGCATAGTTGTAGCTAGAGCTTTTATTTTATTTTAATATATTTTATTGATTATGCTATTACAGTTGTCCCATTTCTCCCCCATCATTCCCCTCCACGCTACACACCCCCTCCCACCCACATTCCCCCCTTTAGTTCATGTCCATGTGTCATAAGTTCTTTAGCTTCTACATTTCCCACACTATTCTTGCCCTCCCCCGTCTATTTTCTACCCACCCGTCTATGCTACTTATTCCCTGTACCTTTTCCCCCTCTCCTCCTCCTACTCCCCTGTTGCTAACCCTCCATATGATCTCCATTTCTGTGTTTCTGTTCCTGTTCTAGCTGTTTGCTTAGTTTGCTTTTGTTTTAGATGTGGTTGTTAATAGCTGTGAGTTTCCTGTCTTTTCACTGTCATATTTTTATCTTCTTTTTCTTAGATAAGTCCCTTTAACATTTCATATAATAAGGGCTTGGTGATGATGAACTCCTTGAACTTGACCTTATCTGAGAAGCGTTTTATCTGCCCTTCCATTCTAAATGACAGCTTTGCTGGATAGAGCAATTTTGGATGTAGGTCCCTGCTTTTCAAGATTTCAAATATTTCTTTCCAGCCCCTTCTTGCCTGGAAGGTCTCTTTTGAGAAATCAGCTGACAGTCTGATGGGAACTCCTTTGTAGGTGACTGTCCCCTTATCCCTTGCTGCTTCTAGAATTCTCTCCTTCATTTGAATCTTGGCTAATGTAATTACAATGTGCCTTGGTGTGTTCCTCCTTGGGTCCAACTTCTTTGGGACTCTCTGAGCTTCCTGGACGTCCTGGTAGTCTATTTCCTTTGCCAGATTGGGGAAGTTCTCCTTTATTATTTGTTCAAATAAGTTTTCCACTTGTTGCTCTTCTTCTTCCCCTTCTGGGACCCCTATAATTCGGATGTTGGGACGTTAACAATGTCCCGGATGTTCCTAAGCCTCTCCTCATTTGTTTGAATTCTTGTTTCTTCCTCGATTTCTGTTTGGTTGTTAGTTTCTTCCTTCTGATCCACTCCATTGATTTGAGTCCCAGTTTTCCTTCCATCTCTATCGGTTCCCGTGCATCTTCCTTCATTTCACGTATTGTAGCCTGCATTTTTTCATCTAATTTGTGAGCAAAATCAACCAATTCTGTGAGCATTTTGATGACCAGGGCTTTGAACTGTGCATCTGATAGGTTGGCTATCTCTTCACGGCTTAGAGAAATTGACTCTGGAGTTTTCATTTTTTCTCCGGTTTGAGCCATTTTTGGTGGGTTTTTTGTTTGTTTGTTTGTTTGTTTGTTTTGGTTTTAGTCTGGTTGCGGCTATTACGTATGAGGGGTGGGGCCTTAGGTGTTCCTCAGGGCGGGGCAGCCCAGTCGCTGGGTTGTGACGCATAGGTGGGGGCGGGGTCCGAGAGGGAAGAATGGCGCCTGTTCTGCTCTCTCCTGGACTCCAGTCCCTTCCGCCGCTTCCCCTTCACCTGGATTATCTGTGCACGTGCTCAGGCTGTTATGTAGTGAGGAGTGGAGCCTCTGGCGCTCCCCAGGGCGGGGCAGCCCAGTCGCTGGGTTGTGATGCTGTATGTGGGGGCGGGGTCTGAGAGGGAGCAATGGCGCCTGCTCCACTCTCTCCTGGATTCAGTCCCTTCCACCACTTCCCCTCTGCCTGGACTGTCTGTGCGCGCGAATGTGGGACCACCTGGTCAGCCAGCTGCCTTGTGCGGCCTCACTGGGTCTGCGCAGTTTCCCCCCTGTGCCCGGGGTCCGCCAGCTGCCGCCTGTAGGCCCGGGGACCGCCAGCCACCGCCTGTGCACCTGGGAACTGACAGCCACTGCTGCTCGCGTTCCCGGGTCCACACCTCCATATTTTCCTACCACGACTCCGCCCCTCTTACCGGTCTGGATGAATGGTCCGTACAGTTCAATTTTCTATAATTTCTGGTTGTTTTCTTGTTTCTAAATATTTGTTGTCCTTAATTTTGGTTGTGAGAGGAGGCACAGTGTGTCCGCCTACACCTCCATCTTGGCCGGAAGTCCTGTAGCCAGAGCTTTTAATATCTCCCTTTCAGAAACTTCTATATCAAGGTTTGAAGTCTAATTACCATATTCTAACAATTCTGCACCTTATACAAGGTTGAACTCTAGGAGTAGTAAAGACATAATAAATGTGAAAAATAAAATTACAAAAGAAAAGTATATAGGAGACTACTATAGTTTATGATTGAGGAAAAAGAAAGGCAAAACTTAAAACACACAAACTATAAGACAATAATATTGATGAATAATAAGGACTTCCATTCAACAAAGGACAATGTGGACAAAGTAAGTAGATGAGAGAGGATATTTTAAATAATACACAAAACTCTTGCAAATAAACAAGAAGGCAGCAACCCCTAAGGAAAAAAATAAGCAAAAAATATGAAAGAGGAAATCCAAAATTCAAAAGGCGTATAAGAGATGTTCAAAAATATTAGCAACAAGCTATCCTCATATATCTATTAAACTATAAAAAATTGATAGTGCACAGCATGGTGAGTTTGTGGGGAGGCTGGAACCCTCATGTACGATGATGGGCGTACGAACTCGTAGAGCTATTGTGGAAAGCAATCTGACATAAGGTGTGCAAATTAAGAACTCATATTCTATGAGCCTGCAATTCTACCCCTAAGATATATCACAAAGAAAGTCTTATGCAGGCACATAAAGGGTTATGCGTTAAAATATCCATTGCTGTGTTATTTACAATGGTGGGAACTTGAAGACAACCTGGCTGTCTATCACTGAGAGAGCTGACAGCTAAAATATGATAAATGTTACATCATGAAATATTATGCAGCAATCAGAAGCAGCAGATTATATATATACACAGCAAAATGAATTTATTTTAAAAGCGGTACTCAGTGAAAAATATGAAGAAACAAAATGAGATTTAAACACTACATCATTTACATAAATAAAATACATCTGCCCTGGATGGTGTGGCTCAGTGGATTGAGTGCTGCCTGTGAACTGAAGGGTTGCTGGTTCGGTTCCCAGTCAGGGCACATGTCTAGGTTGCAGCACAGGTCCCCAGTAGGGGGCATGTGAGAGGCAACCACACATTGATGTTTCTCTCCCTCTCTTTCTCCGTCCTTTCACCTCTCTCTAAAAATAAGTACATAGAATATTTTTTTAAAATACATCCATGGAGCGAGCCCTGGTCATCTCAGTTGGTTGGAGCATCGTCCTATACACTGAAAGGTTGGGGTTTCGATTCCTGGTTAGGGCACATACCAAGGTTGCAGGTTCAATCCCTGGTTGGGGTACATGTGGGAGGCAGCCAATAGATGATTCTCTCGCATATCACTATCTCTTTCTCCCTCTCCTTTCCTCTCTCTCTCAAAAAAATCAATGAACAAAAATTCACATTTTGCAAGAACATATACGAACAAAAAGATATATATCAAATAGAACTTAGTTGCCTGTGTAAGGAAGGAAAAGAAAAGAAAAGGGAAAACAACAACAACATTTTAAAGTGATAATCACCCACCAAAGATAGTAAAGTGCCAGGTACTATGGAGTATTATTAACTAAACCCTCTTAACTCAAAGTCAAATGAACCAGTGAATGAATGAACACAAAACTGGAAGGAAAGACAACAAAAATATTGCACAGTTATCTCTGGATTTGGAGATAATGAGAAATGTTTACATTGTTCTTAATATGTTAGCAGACTCTAATTTTTTTACATAGAACAACTGTTACTTTTGAAAGTTAAACATATAGTCAGAATTTTTGTAAAAAACCACCTCATTTGAAGGAGTATGTTTCAGTGAAAGAATGGTAGTGTTCCAACAAGTCCTGGAAAAAAACACAAAAAATTTCAAAGTGCAGAATGGGTGGAGCCAGGCATGAATTTTTTTCTTGGTAAACTATCTTCATTTCTAAATAAAGTGTTTACCATCAATTTAACCAAGGCAAAACCAACAGTTTAAAAAAATTAAAATGTATCCTTACTCTGCACAGAAATTAATATTTTATCTGGTGATATTTGAAAATATGTAACAATTAGTATATATGCCTGACCGAACAGAGCAGATATTGGTAGTAATGGACTGGCTCCTAACAGACTGGCATCCCTAAAGTATAGATCACCCCCCACACCAGCCCTCCAGCTCCATTACAATGTTCAAACTCAGCACCTGAAGCCTTGCTCTTTTTCACAATGGGAAGACTCATGTTATAGAAACAAGCATAAAGGTGAAGGGTGCCAAAATATGCCACACCCCCAAAATGCCACTTGGGCATTAGAATTATTTTTAGCTAACTTGAAGAACAGTGGGTACAAAAGGGTCACTCTGATCTCCCCTTTTCTGCTGAAAACAGAAAACTCCCACGTGAGAGCTGCCCTCCACATATCAGGAAAGAAACATTCTTATCGCCAAGAACAGAAAGCTGAGACAGAATTCTGCACAAACAGACCTTCTTAATAGAATTCTTATCTTCCTTTAGCCTCCCTGTATATTTTAGTTATTTTCCACAAGTGCTTCTCCTTGTTCAACCTCGTATTAAAGCATTTAGATTTTGCCATTTCTTTGGGTCTTTATTTCCTTACGAGGGCTCCTGTGTCACATAAAACTTTTATTAAATAAATCTGTATGCTTTTCTCCTGTTAATCTGTCTTAAGCCAATTAAATTCTCAGGCCCAGCCAAAGACACTAAGAGGGTAAAGTCTTGCCTCTCCTACAAAGGCAAACTTCCAGAACTAGAATACTCTAAAGCTTGCAAGGCCCAGAAACTAGGCCAGGCTTTAACCTACTAGAAAGAAGGGAGTTCTTGCTGCTCCTCTCTGACCTTACCACACACCTGCTGTCAACCTGTGCCCCACTTTTGACTCTGAAATTCAGTCTACACATCCTCTTCTCCATCAGACAGGTTCTTACTCATTCTAGAAGATCTGACTCAAAAGTCACTTCCTTCATAAAATCTTCCCTGAAGCCGTTAGCCAGAGTTTTGTTCATTCTTTCAACTAATAGTTGTTGAGCACCTTTTAAGTTCCAGACCCATATTTTTAGCCCTGTGCTATCAAACGACAGCTGTGTCTCAACCTGACTCACCAGCTAGACTTGGACTAGTCTTTGGTGTACTTCTGGTAAAACAAAGGAAGGAAGGAGTCAGCATTTCCTTACAGCTGAGTTTGCAGTAGGTCCCTGTATTAACCCAGTTTCACAAATGTGAAAAATGAGGCACAGGAAAGTTAGGTTATTTGCCCAAGATAATAGAGCTGGTAACAAGGTAGAGCCAGGAACCAGCCGGGGTGGCCTTGAACTGCTCACAACCACACTAGCTGCGTCACTTCTTCGTATGTAAAGGCTGCCATACTTAATTGCTTAGTTGTAGTTTTGGGGATTTTTTTGTTTTGTTTTGTTTTGTTTTTGAGAAATGTCTACAAGAGGGATATCTCTTTGTGCTTATTTTCCTGTAAAGGGTAGTTCTTCCATGTGGAACGTTGTCTGCTATCTGTACTCAATAGTAATAGATACACTTTCGCTCATTCAACAGACTAATGCAAGGAAAGGATAAGCTTTGGAACCAGACAAACTTGAGTTCAGACATTGGCCCTGCCCCTTAACAGCTGTTTGACCCTGAGCAAGTGACTTGCTTACTCTGAGCAGTTTCTGCATCTGTAAGAGAAAGATAATAATGGTGTCCTGTACAATGACAGCTATGAGGGCTAAATGAGCACACTGCAGAAGCTCCTCAAATTTAGGTTGCTTTGCAATCTGTGAAGAGCTACATGAGTGCATATGATAATGATATTGTGAGCAGGTGGTACAGAAAAGATAAAAGTAAAACCAGCAAAATCTACAAACAAGTAATAATTAAGAATTCGGGCACACAACAGCAAAGAACTTTCATGAAGTGTCTTTATGTTAAGAAATCTGATTTTGTTTTTAAGTGCTTGATACATCTGTAAGAAGAAAACATCATAAACCACAAGTACGACTATCAGAACTGCATAGTAAATTCTAAGAAATATAGATATGTAAACAAAATAAAATTCGCAGATGTACCAGGTAAATCGAAAGTGGGAATCAGTTTTATACAGAAGCTTATTTACCAACAATTAACCTCATAAACACTGTGACAACAACAGTAGTAATAGCTACTATTTGTTGTTAACCGTACATTTGTATCAAGCACTTTACACACATATCTCATGTAATCCCTACAACAGCCTCATGAAATAGGAATCATCACACCTTTTCCATCAACAAGGAAGTCGAAGCAGCAAGAGGTGACGTGGCTTTCCCAAGGGCAGACATAGCAAAGAAGGTGAAGCACAAATCCAAAGTTTACTCAAAAAGGGCAAGTAATTTTGCTCCCCGGATTTTGCCAACCATTTGCTCACGAACGTTTCTTCTTCTAAGCTTAGAAGAGCCACATGTGCCTCTGAATGTAAGCGTTTGACCCAGTTACGGTTCATCCTTCCAGTCAACATGAACTTCTTTCTTTTTACCCAGAAATGCTCTTTCAGCATCAACTTCTTTCATCTGCCTGTCATTTCCTGGTTCCTCAGAAAAATCCTCTTCATTTCCCTCTTCTTCGATTCCCCAGATGTCATCCTCCCTTTCTTCCTCCTTTTCCCTTTTCTTCTTGGCTTCCTCTTCCTGTTTTCTTTTTACCATTTCTTCAAACAGTTCTCTCCATTGCTTCTCTACTTCCTGTTTAGAATGTGCAATTTCAAAGTAATTTATAGATGCTATTAACAAAGTCAATCCACTTTAGAAATGTCTGGCATCTTCCCACGCTCTTAAAGATTTGTGGGATGATGTTTATTTACATACAAATTTTCAGTATGTGTGGAGTGAAGTGTGTGTGTGTCGTTTGTTTATAAATAAAATTGGTTCACATTCAACAAACATTTACTGAATGCCTACTGCTTTGCTAAACTTGGTGCGAGACAAGTTACACATATTTCTGTGCCTCACAGCAATGTGTGAGGTAAGTCTTACTAGTCTCACTTTCTAGAAGGAATCTGAGGTCCAGACTGATTAAATAATTTGCCCAAGCTATATAGCTAGTGAGTGGCAGAACTAGAATTAGAAACCAGCTTTTCTGGCTCTGACTCTGGCCCTCTTTCTGCTATATCACAGTAACACAATCTTTAAGAAACTCTGAATTTGCCTTTCCACTGTGACCAGTAAAACCTTGCATTAAGTCAAAAATGGGACTCCTTCTGAGTTCTTTGATGTGTTCATCCAGGCCTGAGAATTTGATCCCTAGAACCATCTTCATAAACTTTCCTATTCAGAGGGGACTTAAAGGAAAGACACAGAGTAGAAACTCCTTTAGGGCTTTAATCCTCACCTAGAGCATCTGGGGCAGGAGGTCTTTTACCCAGTCTTGGAGGACAAAGCTAGACTGAGAACCACGAAGGTTGGGGCCAGTTACAACCCTGCTGGCAGCAAATGCTTGATATCTCGGTGTGTTCCCCACGTTATTAGGGGAAAAGATCTCTCTTTCATTTTCTTCTGCCTGAAAAGCACTCATCACCATTAATGTCTCTATTTCTTTACTTCCCTCTCACTGCTCTCTTCACATATCTGTTTTCACCCTCCAGTCTTTGCCAAAACCCCTCTAACCAACTCCACCAATTCCTCAACTCCACCTGGACCTACAACAATCCACTGACCCTATCTCCTCTTTGTTAGACCTCAACCGACTCAAGTCCTCACTTTTCTCCTTTCTTTATTTTTGTGTGATCAACCTCTTGCAAACATCCTCAATTCCTTGCCCTTCCCTCCCTTGATTGGGCAAACCCTCAACTCTAGTTAAATCCAACTCTCCATCCCTGTACCTAAGCAGAGAAAGTAGCTAGAGAAAACAATAAAACCAAGATGATTGTTCTCATTTTAAACTCATTATGACTAAACTGAAGTGAGCCCTTAAGTCCTAGTCGGTGAGTCTACTATTTTTCTGTGATTGACTCACTCTCCTCCTTAGATAACTATTTCTCACCTGCTTCTTCTCCTTAAACTTTCAACACATCTTTCCCAACCTCATGCTAAGTTGTTGGCCTTACTTCCTACTTCACAATCATTGGAAATTTTCCACTTACTCTGTGGCAGCCATGGAAATATGTCACTTGGATTGTTCTTGAAGAAGAACTTGTCAGTCAGTTGTGAGGAATGCAGTGAGTTGATAGCCTGCAGTTGCGGCACCTGGGGATCCATTGAAGCAATTGAACCCAGGACATGCTGTTCCAAAGCAGCCCCTGCCAGTGGCTGAGTATGGCAGTCTGGCCATTTCCAAAATGGAACTCCTCTACATTTAATCTTCCCACTGGAGCCCTGCTGAGCTGACGAGACTTTCTCAGAGCTGCACTGCACTTGGCAACAATTTCTACACAATCCTCCATCTTTCACAAATGTTAGATTTTTCTGCCTATTCCTGTACTCTCTACCCATCTTCTTGCCCAGGCACTATCCCCAATAAATCTACATTTCTAACTCCATCTTGATGTCTGCTTCCCAGAGACTCCAATGGACACATACTCCTACCACCACATCTACCACCTGCTTGTATCTATTCTCATATAGTCGTTCTTTACTCCTGTGATCACAAATGAAATGTCTGCATTCCTATAGGAAGCTAACCTATCTTCTTGGGCAGTAAATCTCAACCACTCGCACATTCTCAAGAACATTGCTCCAGAAATTCTTCTCTTTCTTTCCTATATTATTTCACTCTTTACTGGAACATTCCCATTAGCATTCAAGTAGGCAGGAAGATCTATATATAAAAAAATTTGACCAGCATTGCCCTTTACGTACCACCCTCTTCTCTCTACCTTTTTTACACCAAACCTTCTCGAATGACTGGTCTGTACTTCCTGTCTCTTGTTGTTTTTCCATTCTTCCTTGAACCCATTTTTGCCTATATCTCTCCACTGAACCTGCTCTTGTCAGAGTCACCAGTAAACTCCATGTTACTAAATGCAGTGGTTCATTCTGAGTCCTTATTTTTCTTGATCCTTTGACACCACTGATCACGCCTATCCCCCTCAAAAATACTTCCTTCATTTGACCTACAGGATATTACTTTTGGGTTTCTCTTTCTCTTGCTATCCTTGCTATTCTCTCCCTCTCTCTCCCTCTCTCTCTCTCCCCCCTCCCTCTCTCTCTCTTTTCGCTGGTTCCACATTATCTTCCAGATATATAAATATTGGGGTACCCCAAAGTTCATCCTTTAATCTCCTTTATGTATATACTCACTCATTAGGGGATTTTATCTAGCCTTATGGGATTTTGAGTATTACCTGTAGGTTGATGACTCCCAGATTTATGCCTCTTTTCGAGACCCATATACAATTGCCTCCTTGACATTTGGATTTCTCTAGTCAGATCTGACCTAATGTTTAACAATTATGTTATTTTTGTCCCCACCCCACCCCCAAATATACTTCTCCTTTCTTCTTCCTTATCTCAGTAATACCATCCCTCTAGGTACTTAGGTAAAAAACCTTGGAGCCATTCTTGTCTACTCTCACTCATATTCCACATCTAACCCTAAATTCTATATTTCTTATCTAGTCATTCCTGTCAGTTTTGCCTTCAGAGTGAATCTAGAACTTGAGCACTTCTCTTTACCTCCACCACTACCACCTGCTTCTGCCTTGTTCCACTATGGTCTTTTTGTATTCCTATAGACTTTTGCAACGCAGCAGCCAGTGTAATATCTTAAACTGTGAGCATATCACTCCTTTACTAAACATGGTTCCAATGGCATTTTACTCAGGCATATGGTCCTAACTACTCTTGTTCTCTCTCACTCAGTTCTAGTCACACCGGCCTTACTCTTTCTTGAATAAGTGAGTTGTGCTCCCACTTCAGGGACTTTGCATTTGCTGTTCTCACTACCTAGAAGGCTTTTTTTCTGCAGATATCTGCATGGCTTGCTCCTTACTTCCTCCAAGTCTCTTAAATCTTATTTACTCAATGAAGTCTGCCTTGGCCACCTCTATATAAAAGAGCAAAGTCTTCATCATCACAGTCTACTCTATTATTGCTTTATTGTTCTCCATCATTTACCTCACAATCTCACTAATATATATTTACTCCTTCATATGTTTCTTGTTATTCTCCCTTAACTGAAGGTAAGCCCCCTGAAGGCAGAAACTTCTGTTTTATTTCACTGATATATCCCCAGCAACTATAACAGTGCTGTGAACAGGCACTCAACAAATATTTGTCAAGTGAATGTACAGTTTAATAATAATAGGTACCACATGTCGAGCACTTACTATATGAGAGGAACTTACAAGATAGTTATTATCATCATTCCCAATTTAAAGATGAGGAAACCAAAGACCAGAGAGGTTAAATAACTTTTTCAATATCATACAGCTATTAAGTGGTAAAGACTGGATTTGAACCTAAGCAATCTAGCTCTAAAATTCATTCTCTTAACCAATAGGTAATATTGCCTCAGCAAAACAATATCAGATGATAACCAAAGTAAAAGCAAAACCAAACCAGACTAAAAAGTATACGAAAATCTAATAATTTTTCCCATGGTGAGTCTTCAATGCTTCTTTTGAAGTATTAAGTATCAAAGTCCTCTCAAAAGTTTGTGTGTATGTGTGTGTCGGTGCTTTCCTGGCACTCTAAGCATGAGCTTAGTCTGCCTATTGGGTAATCCAGCACTGTTCAAAACTCGTCTGAATGGACCTTCTTGCAGAACCAGAAAGTCAGGATGGAGAGTCACCATCATGGAGCCATTGTCCCAAATATCACTCCACCCATAAAATAGCTCTAGGAGGGCAGGAAGCTGGTAGACACCACAAACACCTCCCTTCTTTCTCCAAGTCATCCCTTAGACATGGGTTCAAGGGCTCCCTTCTAACTCACCACACTGTGAGCAGGGAGAGTGATGCAGAAGGAGAGTGAGTTCAAAAGCAACAAGTTAAAAGCTGTGTGTGACCTTGGGCAGTTTATATATACTCTCTGAATCTCAGTTCCTACATGTGAAAAATGGGAATAATATCTGTCTTGCTGGGTTGTTTTAAGGGCTAAGTGGGATAACCTTTGGAACATGCTCACAGAGCTGTAGCTGTCCAATGAATGTGAGCTCCTTTCCCCACCTCACAGGGCCATGTGGTCAGCAAATAAGACAATGACTGTGAGGCTGATTTTTCAAATGCAAAGCACATTGTACAAATGAGGAGTCAGATGCCTGGAATTCAGGGTGGGGAGATATCTTACCTTTCTTATTCCCCAGGTCTTATTTCCAACCTCTTCAGCAAATTCTTCATCACTTGTAAGAAGGAAATTTTCAAAGATGCTGCCTGACTTCACCTGTTGAGATGAAAACAATGGGATTATTAGAACTAGGTCATAGGGTTTAAAAAAATCACCTGGGGCCTTGCTAAATGTAGATTCCCAGGCCACAGGAGCTTTTACTCAATAATTAAGGTGGATGAGGAAATACAACAGTGATAAATAATACAGAGGGTTCGGGGTGCTGTACCACCTTGGCTGATCCACTCTAGAAGGAAGTTAATTTTCTGTTTCCTGAGGTTCTGTGCTCCTCAAGCTTCTGACCGCTTTTTTAGAGGGTTGGGAAGAACTTTTCAACACTCTGCTAGGCCCCAAATTGCTACCCAGTGGATCTTGTCTCAGCTCAGATTGATAGCACCGACTGCTGATGCCACTTACAAATGCCCTTTTTTAAGGTTCTCTCCTAATGTAATCAGAGAAACTAAAAGAACACAAGGAACAGAAAAGCAAAATTTAGTGCTAGCAAAATTTAGATTCTCTACCATATTTCTCTGTTTTCATAAAATAACAAATTTAGTATTTACAATTAAAGGAAAAGATGCATTCATATATATGGTTTATAATCATTTCAGTGTTGATTTAAGGATAAAGGAACAGAATCGAAAGAGTATAAGTCATGGAGTCATATAGACCAGCTCAACCACATACTAGCTGTGTGACTTTGGGCAAGTTACTTGACTCCTCTGAGCCTATTTTTGTCATAAGAAAAGTATTGGAAATAATCACCCAGTAGCAGTATTGTCATGTAAATCAGAAATAATATATGTAAAGTATAGTGTCTGACAGATAATAGTCAATAAATAATAATAGTTATTATGATATACTTTCAGTGTCTGGGTGTGTTTCATAAGGAGCAAAAGGGGGGTCATTCTGTGTGTGTATGTTTTGCATTAGCAGTATGTTAAGCAAATCAGTAAGTCAGTTGTGTGGGAGCAGTTGTGTGACCAAGAGATAAGATAGTTTGCGGCATGAGTTATCATATGTCCCTCCTCCAGGGTTTGAAAGATTTTTTTGTTTTGTTTTTAAATAAGAAAGACTTTATTTGGCTTATGTCATCCTACCAACCTTGCCTCCAACAGAAAAATAAATAACAAAATAGCCCTGTTGAATACAAATTGTTATTTTTCTCTGAGCCATTTTTTAAAAGGTTTCAATAATTCTTAACGTAACCTTAAGATACCTTTTTTATCTTTCGGATTTTTTTCTCTTTTGAGCTTATTTGTTGGCTCTTCCCCTTTCCCTACTCTTACAAGAAATGCTCCTAATTGCCCCTACTCTCTTCAGTACCCCCTTACCTCCATCCCCCTTACATGAAACTCATGGCTCTGCCTCCAGCTAAGAATCAGGACCTGAAGGTCTGTCCTGCTTCCTAAAACTTAGAGAGGAGGGACCTTGGTTACTCACATCCTCTCTGTGCCTCCATGTTTTCATCCGGAAAATGAAAGAAAATACAACTTCCCTGCTTTCTTATACAGTTCTCAGAAGAAAAGAACATGTGGGAAAGGGCTTTGTTAGACTGTAAAGCCTAAAATGTTCATTCACTGGAAGTTATCTGCTATCCTGTGCTCCCCCACTAGGATCATAAAATGGAAAGAGTATGTAAGTTTGGGCACTTATCACCTATGGGATCTTGATAAATCAAGTCTTCTTTTTGAACTCTCCCAGCCTCACAGGGCTTGACACAGACCATATGACTTAGGGCATGTCAACATGCTTTGCACTATGGCTAGGCTATACTCATTGCATTTTGTATCACTATTCCTTCAAAAACCATAAGGAGCCCCAAAGGTAAGAGAAAGAATTTTCTTTGTTCATTGGCATCTCCTCCCAGTCTCTGTCCCGATGAAAGAATGCAGTCACTTCCAAGCAAAAGAAAGAAGAGGAAGGAAGGAAGGAAGGAAGGAAGGAAAGAAGGAAGGAAGGAAGGAAGGAAGGAAGAAAAATTGTCAAAGCAGAGGAGGAAGGGTTGGGGACTAGGCCAGAAAGTTGATCAGATTAACAGGCTAGGACAGACCATGTGGGCAACTGTGCTTAAAGAGCATCTGAAAGCTGGAAACCTGGGTTGGGACAGGGCAGCTAAGGGAATTCCTGCCCATCTCCACACTGAGATTCACTAGGCTTTTCCAACAAGGCATCGGGATCTTGTGGTAAACTGGATGTACCTGGTTGGCTGAGTGTGTGGGGTTGGGTAGGACCTGTAAGTGCCAGACCCAATTAGAACTTAGACAAAAAGGATGCTTGCAAGGGTGATGTCCCCATTGTGCAGAACTATGTCAACAGAGAAAAAAATGGCTGGAGTTTCAGAAATGCAGTCTCTCAGGCTTCATCCCAGACATGCTGGGTCAGAATTTACATTTCAATAAAATCTCTGAGTGACTGATATGCACTTTAAGAAGCATTCCTTCTGCATGATGTAAATTCTCAAATAGGAAGGTATGCCTGCTTGGAGAGATTGATAGAACTCAGAGTAATTAGTGCCAAATGAGTTTAAACTTCTGTAGATAAATAGATACACTGTAAAATGTGTACCTTGATGATTTGAGTGAAAAAAAAAACCCCAGTGCATCTTAAGGAAACAATCGGATTAGGTATATTAACATGACCACATATTTTTACAAGATGTAGAAAGTCCCTATTATTTATTAAGAAGGAATAACTGAAAAGAGATAACAATGGAAACTTGAGCAAACTGTATCCATGTTCTTTAGATAACAAAAGAGATGATTTAATGATAAAGGAAGAGAATAGAAAGAACACAAGTCATGGAGTCATACAGACCAGTTCAACCACATACTAGCTGTGTGACTTTGGGCAAGTTACTCAACTCCTCTGAGCCTATTTTGTCATAAGAAAAGTATTGGAAATAATCACCCTGTAGCAGTACTGTCACATAAGTTAGAAATAATTTATGTAAAGTACAGTGTATTCCTTCCTTCCTTCTTTCCTTCCTTCCTTTCTCCCTTTCCTTTCTTCTCTGGTGAACCTTACTGTGCATGTGGTAATTTATGTACACCATCTCCTTGCACTCACATGCTGGTCTCACTGAGCCAGGAAACAAAGAAAGTAGAAATAAATGAAGTAGAAAATGAATAAACCAAGAAAGCTTCAAATAAGAGGTGTCTGTCCAAGACACCCTTGGTGACCCTGAGCTGTAGAAAGCACTGGTCAGGGACAGAGACTTCCCTGGTCACAGGACCTTCCAGGACACACCCAAGGACAAGTGGCTGCAGCTTCTAGGGAACGTGCTCTTGGGAACGTCACCTGGCATTCCTGAGTCTCAATTCTCTCAAATGTAAAATAGAATAATAATAAGGAATAACAATACTTACTTTACAGAATTGTAAGAATTAAAGGATACAATAGAGGTCAAGCACTGATCCCAGGCCAGTATTCAACACAAGTGAGTTCCCTGCCTCTCCAAGGAAATTCTAAGACTAGGTAGGTTGCAGTTTCTGAGAGGACTCCTGGGCTAAGGCCTTCATGCTGGGGCCTGTGTTTGAGGTGCTCTCTTTGCTCCTGAGTTAGGGAAGAATCCTCCCCATCTTCAATAACAGGTCTAAGGGAAGAGAGGGATAGAGAGAGCAATTCTAGAAATCCTGAACATATGAGCCTCCCCTTTCCCTTCCGATTAGAGCTAGGAAAGAGGAATGGCAGAGGGAGGCTAGGTCAGGATTTATCATCACGGCTGGGACAATCTCCCCTAATTTCTTTCTGTGGATTTTTAATATTTCAAAGTTTTATGACATCTCTGATTCCCTTCTATCTCTGGAAACACCCCCAAGAATCATATAGGATCAGCAGAGGAGTAGAAAGTATTAGAACCCTGAAACTGGCTTCAGAAAGGCCTGAATTCAGATCCCAGCTTTTCTGCTTACCAAATATGTCTTCAGGCAAGTGTCTGAACTTTTCTGAAATTCAGTTTTCAAATTTAGAAAATAGGAGATCTCATATGGAGAATTAAATGGCATTTGCAAATTCTTTAATATAATACTTGGTACATGATAGGGACTCAATACACTTTAGCCACTATAATTATTAGGATGAATAAAATTAACCCCATTTTAAAGATGAGTGGTGTGAGGCTCAGAAACATCAAGAACTCATTCAAGGCTTATGATTTCCAGCCTGGAGCTCTTCCCACTTTGTGGAAACTTTAGAGGGACTGTTGATCAGTGACTTTGTGCCCAGAGAGCTTCACCTGCCAAAGGTCCAGGCCGAGAACACTGATGTTATAATAGCAACAAATGGTAGGGTCGGGCTTATATTCAAGGTTGTCGTTTCTGGATGAATCCACTCCCCCTGGTAACTGGGATTGTCAATGATTCAAGGTTTCCATTGTCCCTAAGCAAAGAAACAAGAGTGAACATGGCATAAGTATTTTGGGGTTTTTTTGGTTTTTTGCCCTTCTCATGCAATCAAAAAGGCCAATTATTTTATAAGGATGATTGCGTATTAGAAACAAGGATTCAAAGCAAGATTCCTGGAACTTCTTTCCCTTTCTTCAAGCTAATGCACAAGTCTTTTCCAAGTTCCCTTCTCTATCCAGAGGGAACCAACAAGGTGGCAGAGGCCCATTCTGAGCCTGGGCCCACTTCTCTGTGTAAGTTTGTCCATAAAGTTAAGAAAATGCAGCTTCACAGGGAATACCATCCAAGGACTCTGGCACTTAGGGCCACTTCTTCCCAGTGTGTAGCACAGGAAACTGTGGCCAAACAAAATCATGCTTGCTTCAGTCAGTTTTATCTCTGGACCATTTGATAGGTGATTCTTTAGTTCCTTCTCACTTCTGACATGAGTTCAGGAGTTAAACCTTAAAAATAAGTACCCTCATACCCCAACACCTTAGGCTCACGCATGTGCTATGTTCTCCTTTCTGGGCCATTTCTGAGACTTTCGATTTCTGACCCCAGACCATTTCTCATTTTGACCATGTTCCTTTGGCAGCTTTCTGCCACCCTGGATAACAACAGCCTAGGGCTGCCTGGACCTCTGCCTCCCAGGTTGACCTTTACCAGCCAACCCTCTCCCAAGCAGGCACAGCCTTGAGTAGGGGTGGCAGTGGGGCACGACCACAGGATCTCAGAGTTTCTGCTTTATAAGTCAAAATTTTCATCTCTTCTGTTTTATTTCTCACACCTATTCGATAGAGAGACCCCCCTCACCTTATACTTCAGGTTTGGTATCAAGGGTCCTTCCCACTCTTCATCCATCACCTCATTCCAGTCATCTGGCTTCTTGGTGTCTGGGTCTGGAATGTACTCAAAGTCCTCCCAGTCCTAAAATGAAGTGTTTCTCCATAAGGACAGATGGGTAATCTGTGATAAAACTGGGATTCAGAATATAGTCAGGCTGGACCTGTCTGTCTCCTACCCCTGCCACCCTCATGTCCTTACCCCTATGAAATCCTAGTTCAGAACTCTGCAAACAAACCCACTACAGGAGAGAAAAGCCTTTAAGCAACTCCAGTCCTTCCTCAAATTCACTATCACACTGACCTTGAGTGCTTTAAGCTAAGATGGGAATTTCCCTTGTTTCTGACCTTCCCTGTCCCCCAGTCATGTGCTCTATTGTCAGAACAGGTCTTCTAGCCTGGGTCCCTCTTCCTGAAGGCCTCACTTGGTAATCTGTCTTGTACTGCAGCCTGCTCCCAGACTTGTATCAGTCCTCCCTTGTACCCCAAGTGCCTTCTATTTCCCAAGATGGTCACAAAGAGCCTACCCCAACTTCCATATTTCTTCTGCTGTGAAGCCTCCAAAGTTTTGTTCTGTTTACCTGGCAGTTCACCTTGGTGCTGACCATTTGCCCGGACTGACTGAAGGCTTCAGTGCCCAGTCCAATAGATTCACAGTCATTCAGCAGCAATACAACTTGGAAAGTTCACTCTCAACCCCTTGGTGATTCTTGAGACATAATAGCCAGCATCTATCCAGGAGGCTATTGTAGGGAGGCGCTTGATAGAGCCCTGTCTATCTAACCATTGAATATTTTCCATCTTCTCCAGGTTCACTCAGCAGGGAGTGAAGCAGGGAGCATAGAGACCTGCAACATCTCCCCTCTCCCCTAGGCCTTCTGCCAACCCTGATAGCAGGTGCATGGTCCTCACCAGAACGTTAGTCTTTTTTTCCAAGACTTACTTACTTACTTGCTTGCTTTATTTATTTATTTATTTATTTATAGAGGGGAGGGAGGGAGAAAGAAAGAGAAAGAAACATTGATGTGTCATCAACTGGTTGCTTCTTGCATGTCCCCAACTGGGGACCCAGTCCGAAACCCAGGCATGTGCCCTGACCGGGAATCAAACAAGCGACCTTTCGGTTTGTAGGCCGACACTCAATCCACTGAGCCACACCAGTCAGGATAGTAGGTTAGTCTTGATGCCCTGAGCCTGCTTTCTGGGCCTGGAAGAAACCCAGCCCTTAATTTTCCCATGGTGCTAAACCTCCAGTCACTTCACTTGGTCATCTGCCTTAATTCACACTTCCCTCCCCCTGGAATTGGAGCCCTTTGCTGAATCCCCTACATGTGCTTGGTCCACTGCCTGCCTCTCCTTAAGTCTCTCCATAGGAACCATATTCCCATGCCGCCCCTTGCCAAACCCTGAGCATCTCCTCTGTATAAGGCTATATCTGCTCGGACCTATGAAGTAGCAACGTTGTAGGCGAGGCCCTTCATGACCTGGCTCCAACAGACCATTACAACCTCACCACTCCCCACCCTTTATGCTCACAAAATACTAAACTGCTGGTTTCAGTTCTTCACACAGTTCTGTTACTTTCCATGAACTGTTGAGCCAAATTTGCTCTTGCTATTCCCTGGGTGTGGAATATCTTTCCTCTAATCCAATTTCCCACTTCCCTTTCATGAATTCACAGTTTGAAATTCAGTAAGTTAACATTTAAATGCTGTATATTAAGGACTTACTACATATCAGGCACTATACTATGTATATAAATAGCTCATTTAATCTTCACAGAACGCTTTGCACACAGGTGTTATAATAATCTCTGTTTGTGAAATTGACTTTCACAGCAGTTATGTTCATTGCCCAAGGTCTAACTATTAAGTTGCAGTCTCGCAATTAGTAAATAGTGGAGTTCAAAATCAAACCCATATCTATTTGACTCCAGAGTCTATGTTTTCAAACCCAAGCTTAACCCAAATGCTCAGGCATTGCCTCCTCCTTCCCAGACCATCGCCTACACCCCAACTCAGGCTGCGTTAGGAGCTTTTTTAGGGGCTTCCAGGGGCTTTGGCTTCCCTGACTCTCAGCACTAATTGTACAGTGTGAACTTCTTCTGTGTACTTACCTGCATTCCCTACTAAATTCTGAATCCCAGGAGGGTTCTCAGTCATTGGATTGTCCTATTCATATCTATATCCAGTACAGCTTTCTAATGAATGATAATGAATTAATGAATATACTACACACACACAACCTATCAATACTTTTGGAGTCAAAAAGAGATCCAGGTTGAAATCTTGGTTCTGATGTATGCATGCTTGGGCAAGTCACTTCATTTTCTAAGTGTCAGTTTCCTTACCCATAAAGTAGGTATCTTAGCACACTGTTGGCAGAGGATTCCAGAAGGTTCAATAGATCTTTAATGAAAGTGAGTTGCTTCCCTCTTCTCTCCATGCCTTGTTGGGTAACAATATTTACCTGGATACTTCCTTGAGAGAATGATGCCCCCAGTCTCCACTCTTATTGTTCCCAGATTCCTTCTGCCATCCCCACACCTGAATCCCCACCTCCTTCCCAGGCAAACACCCTCTGTCCTCAGGTTTCTTATCTTCACTATCCTCTCTTTGCAGATGTTCATCCCATTTCCTTGGTTTCTGGGCATAAAGGTCTTTTATCTTCCTTGGAGGCAAGAAGTTCCAGTCTTCCTCCAGATCCCCAGCTGCTACTTGCTTGTTGTCGATTTTGACCTCATAAGTAGCATTGGGACAAATGATCAGAATGTATAAGTGAGTGTCTTTATTGATCTGGAAAGGGAATAGAGAATATTTTAGTTCCATGATGGACATTTTTAGATTGCAAGCATTAACGTACCACCTAAAATAGACCCTCACTTCCTGAATGCCACCCCCCACACATTCACAAACACACTTCACCGCATCCCTTATCCCATTTCTCTGGTTAGCCCAGTAGAGACTCTGAGTCTCATTCTCCTCAGTACATACTCCTCTGGTTTCCCCTAGCTCCCATCACATCACAGCTCTGGTCATTCTCTGATCTTGTCTGTTTTTCTTTCTGTCTCACTAGACTGTGAGCTTCTCAATGGCAGGGCCCATGTCTGATTTATCTGTCATGCCTGTGGCTTCTAGGACAAGGCCTGACCTAGATGAGGACCTCAGGGGGCCTCCGTGGAGACAGCAGAGAAGATTAAGAAAGCACAACCCCCATACAGTCTTGTTGGGGAAGGCCTTGAGCCAGTGCACACGACCTCCAATGCCCCAGGCCCTGTGGGCTTCTCTAGGCTTAGTTTCCACCTCTCCCCTGCACTCTGCCTGCACCAAACTTTTTGCAGTGCCACTCTTTCTTAAGTCTTCTTGATTTTCCTCATGCAATTGCCTCTTCCAGGAAATCAACCCTTCCTAAAATCATCATATTCCTTTACAAGACCAGCTCACATTCTTCTTTCAAACTTCAGCACAGGGCAAATATCCTCTAGGAAGCATTTCCTAACTCTCCAGGTTGGCATCCTGTGTGTTTCCGCAGACCCTCATCATACTAGGTGATCATTCTCCTTTGCTTGACTCTTCACTTCACTGGACTGTGAGTTCTGTGAAGTTAGGGCCATGCCTGGTTCACTCCATTCTCAGCCCAAGGCCCAGCAAAGAGTTGGCATTTAGTGAGTGCTTATTGAGTTGTTGATGAAATCCAGCTATTATCCTCCAGCCAGTCTAAGTCTTTCTATCCTGATGTTACTAAGATAAACCCACCCCTAAGAAATTTTTAAAAATGTTTTTCAATTATAGTTGACATTCAATATTATTTTGTATTAGTTTCAGGTGTGCGGTATAGTGGTTAGACAATCATATACTTTACAAAGTGTTCCCCCTAATGTTTCCAGTACCCATCTGGCACCATACATAGTTATTACAATATTATTGGCTATATTTCATATACTGTCTGTACTTTACATTCCCATGGCTATTTTGTAACTATAAATCTGTACTTCTCAATCCCGTCACCTTTTTTACACAGTCACCTCTGGCAACCATGAGTCTGTTTTCTGTGTCTATGTGTCTGTTTCTATTCTGTTTGTTTGTTTACATTGTTCTTTAGATTCCACATATAAGTGAAATCATCTGGCATTTGTGTTTCTCTGACTGACTTATTTTACCTAGCATAACACTCTCTAGGTCTATCCATACTATCTCCAATCGTAAGACTTCATTATTTCTCACTCCCTTTTTTAAGCCTAGCGTTTCCCACTTGCCTCTTCCTTTCCAAAATCTGGCAGTAAGACCTAGGCCATGCCAACCATTGTTCCAAGAAACAACCTTATATGTCTTCCTAGACTTTTGGATCAAGTGCTCCTATGTGAACTCCTATAATTGACAGCACTTTTCTAGGTCTATTTTATAATCTGTAAAATGGAGACAATAGTATTTAATTTATAGGGGTTTTGTAAGGTTTAAATAACATATTAAAAGGCTTCTTCTTCCCCCAAGCTGAGAACCAGGCCACATACTCACCCTGCACTTGATGGTCTTGTTGTTCTCATGGTATTTCCCTTGGTAATGAAGGGATGACCTGTACTCTGTGTTGCCAAAGCCACAGATGTCAGGGCCTGGAAATTAAATCCCAATGCATGATTTTACATCACTTTGAGGCAGTTTGCCTGGTCTGAGGCCAAAACAGACAGACTGTGTGTTAATCAGGGTTCCAATAGGAAATAGCATGCTCAAATTTAGGATTATTTGAGGAGAATTTGATAAAAGATCTACTTACAAAGGTGGGGGCAGGGCATGAGAAAACTTAAGGAATGGTACTGTGTTCTGGGCTAGCAATAGTAGGGCTATTCCTTCCCTGAAGCCTGAGCAGACAAGGAGGAGTGGTTACCAGAGCTCAGAAGAAAAAGAGCCCTGTGGAGAAGGCAGTAGAAGAGAAACTGACTTTCAGTTGAGGGACACATCTCTCTTCCCTCCCTCTGATCTGCCAGGGTTCCCATGGACCACACCCAACTGGAAGCCACTCCTGGAGCAATACTTTGTGTTTTCTCATAAGTAGGCATCACTTATGAGAATTATCTCCACGTTTAGCTGGGAAAATTGTGGCTCAGAAGAGTTAAGCACCTTGCCCAAATTCAAACAACTAATAAGTATCATTGCTGAGATTAAAACTCAAGCTTGCTTAGGAACGGCCGTAGATTCTTTCTGCTTTGTGAAAACTTTAGAGAGAGCTGTTGATCAGTGGCTCTCAGCCTACAGAGCTTAACTTGACAAAGGCCCAAGAATAGGTTTTAACCTAGTTTTTCAACCCCGCCTCTGATGTTATTCTCTATCTTAAAGACTCACACACAGATGTGCTCTCTAGCCACACTGGTCTTACTGTTCTTCTGCTTGCCTTTGAATTTCATGCTTCTGAGCCTTTTTAGGAAACATTGTTTCCTTTGCCCTCATTACATTTCCTCCATCTCCTTCTTATTAAAATCTAACTCATTCTTCAAAGAGCAATTAATTCCTCCTCCCGGAAGCCCCAGATGAACTGAGTCATGCCATCTCTTGTGATCTCATAGCAACTCACCAACACCTTTTTCAAAGTGTGTCTTTCCTTTTGTCTTTTAAAAAATTATTCATATGCCTGTATCTCCACCAAATAGAAGGTGAAAGGGTGGAACAGAAAAATCACAGGCTTTAAAGCCAGACAGACTGCGTTCAAATCCTGGCTTCCCACTGACTCACCTTGGGCAAATCTCTTGCCTTTGTTTCCTCATCTGTAAAATGGAAATGATAACAGCCCAAACTTGTTGGTTTGTTTGAGCACTGAATAAATAACATTCACACAAAAAGAGAAAAAAAATCACATTTAAAAAATTATTTCTAATTTCCCCACTACAAATACCATGTACATACAATATAAATGCCTTGTGAGACCGGTGGATTCAGAAGAAAAGAGAGATGAGCAAAGGCACACATTTTAGATACCAGAGTGCTATATTGCTCTGTATTTCAAAGAAATAGAAAGTTGGAAGGAAGGAAGGAAGGAAGGAAGGAAGGAAAGAAGGAAGGGAAGGAGGGAGAGAGTTGAGTGGAAAGGAGATGCAGGCAGAAAAAGAGCAAAGAGGATGAAGAGAAGGATTTGGGCAAGGCCTTGAAGAGGGAGATCTGAAGCTCCGTGAGAAAAGAAATAAATGTTTAGAAAGAATTTTACAAAAATGTTGCTGTATGACATGTAGCGTAACCCTTCCCTCTGACCTTGTTCAAAATATTCAGTAAAATCAACATTCTTCATCTGTGCTTTGGGAGTTGGATTAGTTGTTGTTTGTTGGTATTTAATAGCAACCACATTAAAACTGGATTCAAGTTTGGAGCTCAGTCAGAGCTGGATTGCCTCAAGGAAGCCTAGTGACATATTGAGGTTACAGATGCAACATTCTGGATATATTCCAGATGCTTGATAAAGGTGATCCCTGACCTCCTGTGCCTTTCTCTCTCTGAGGGCTGGAACCTCCTTCAGAGCATGAAGGCTGGTTGAATAGTTACATTGGAAAGTGTCAACAGTTTATGACCCCTTTCTCCTTTTCTGAAAACTGGAGCCTTCTTAATATCCTGTGTCTCTTCACCTCTTTGGTCTATTTATATTAACATTAAATTTATTTTTAATTATATTTTATTGATTATGTTATTACAGTTGTCCCATTTCTCCCTCATCATTCCCCTCCACCCTGCACACCCCCTCCCACCCACATTCCCCCCTTTAGTTCATGTCCATGTGTCATAAGTTCTTTAGCTTCTACTTTTCCCACACTATTCTTGCCCTCCCCCGTCTATTTTCTACCCACCATCTATGCTACTTATTCTCTGTATCTTTTCCCCCCTCTCCTCCTCCCACTCCCCTGTTGCTAACCCTCCATATGATCTCCATTTCTGTGTTTCTGTTCCTGTTCTAGTTGTTTGCTTAGTTTGCTTTTCCTTTTGTTTTACGTGTGGTCGTTAATATCTGTGAGTTTGCTGTCTTTTTACTGTCCTATTTTTTATCTTCTTTTTCTTAGGTAAGTCCCTTTAACATTTCATACAATAAGGGCTTGGTGATGATGAACTCCTTGAACTTGACCTTATCTGAGAAGCACTTTATCTGCCCTTCCATTCTAAATGACAGCTATGCTGGATAGAGCAATCTTGGATGTAGGTCCTTGCCTTTCATGACTTGGAACATTTCTTTCCAGCCCCCTCTTGCCTGGAAGGTCTCTTTGGAGAAATCAGCTGACAGTCTAATGGGAACTCCTTTGTAAGTGACTGTCCCCTTATCCCTAGCTGCTTCTAGAATTCTCTCCTTCATTTTCATCTTGGCTAATGTAATTATGACGTGCCTTGGTGTGTTCCTCCTTAGGTCCACCTTCTTTGGGACTCTCTGAGCTTCTTGGATTTCATGGAAGTCTATTTCCTTTGCCGGATTGGGGAAGTTCTCCTGTATTATTTGTTCAAATAAGTTTTCCACTTGTTGGTCTTCCTCTTCCCCCTCTGGTACCCCTATAATTTGGATGTTGGGATGTTTAAAGATGTCCTGGAGGTTCCTAAGTTTCTCATTTTTTTGGAATTCTTGTTTCTTCATTCTTTTCTGATTGGATGTTTCTTCCTTCCTTCTGGTCCACTCCATTGATTTGAGTCCCAGTTTTCCTCCCATCACTATTGGTTCCCTGTGTGTTTTTCTTCATTTCACTTATTGTAGCCTTCATTTGTTCATCTAATTTGTGAGCAAAATCAACCAATTCTGTGAGCATCCTGATCACCAGCGCTTTGAACTGTGCATCTGATAGGTTGGCTATCTCTTGGTCACTTAGATGAATTAGCTCTGGGGCTTTGATCTGTTCTCCCATTTGAGCCATTTTTGGTTTTCTTAACATTTAAATTTAGAGTTGCTTTTTTTCCGGTCTTTGAAGAGTCCTCCAACATAGAGGGGTGGAACTATCACATTAGAAATTTCCTGTTTCAGGTCATCTTGAGCCTTTTGACATCTGCAGCTGCTCTCTTTAAGCCTCCCAGGCTGCCAGGGACTGCTAGCAGAGGGCTTACCAAACAGGATGTAATACTTGGATTCCGAATGCATGTCCTCCTGGTTCAGGCTGTCAGGAAAGAGTTTCACACACCCACCACCACAGTCGATGCCTTGCTCGTGTTTTACTGAAAACTGAGCCACCAAGGTCTCTTTCTCATTGCTGAACAGCTTCAACCTGGTTGAGAGGGCGTAAAACTTGGCATCTTCGCTGGTCTGGAGACTTGGTAGCAGAGAGCATAGAACTGTGAGGCTTACATACACAAAAAGCAGCCAGAGAGACCTAGCATTTGGCCTCGCCAATCTATGACACGTTTTATACACCTACTGTGTGCCAAGTACTGTGCTGGGTAGTTTACATACATTATCTTTTTCAGGCCTCAGAGCAACCCTACGAACTGGGTATTATCTCCAGTTTACAAATTAGGAGTCTGAGTCCTGCGGAGGTGAAGTGACTTGCCTGGGGCCACATAGCTAAAAAGGAACAAAAATGGGATTTTAAGCCATGTTTGTCTGATTCTTTCTTTCTCCTATACCACACTGCCTCTGATCTTCAAGAGACAGTTGAATATGGTTTTGCAGCTTCAGAGAGCAAGGCCCTGTTTCTTCTGAGGCCTCCTGAGTGCCCAAAGTCAGGTTCTGCCATGTGCAACTGCTGCGGTAGAAAGAGGCCCTGCACTGCCTCTTAGGACAAATAGTAACCATTGCTCAGATTTATTCCACACTTTCTCTCTTTATTCATATGCATTACTGTTCTTAATCCTCATGATAACCCCATGAGGTGGTCTCTGCTAATATCTGCACTTAATCATGAAGCCATTGAGGCTATTTCTCTTGCCCAGGATCCCATGACCAGTCTATCCAATCCCAGAGGCCCCACACTAAGGCTTTACCTTTTCCTCCAGAGAACACCAGAGCTGTAAGGGATCTCAGGGCCTTTCTAGACTAACTACATTACTTTAAAGATGAGAAAACCAAGCCCCAGAGAAGGGAAGTTACTTAGCCAAGGTCATACAATCACAAATGATGGACATATAAGCCAAGTCTCCTGATTTCCAGGCCAATGGTCTTTCCATTATTTCCTGCTGCTGTCCAGCTAACTGGTTATGACTCTGTGACTTTAACTTTCTGAGCCTCAGTTTCCTCATCAGCAAAGTGTGGATAATTATTCCTACCTCGTAGGTTTCCCATGAAAGTAAATGGGTAAGAATACGAGAAGTACTTTGAAAACTGACAACATAAAATGCAAGGGACTATCATTACTCACTCTCGGTGAGGGTCCTTCCTTCATGAAACTCTCTGTAATCCCCTGAATCACACTAGGCTGCAAGAAGGTTTATTTCAGTCTCTTTGAATAAGTTTTAAGCTCCTGAAGAGCAGGGATATCTTTATATTCCTAACATCTAAGACAAGGCCTGCCATAGAAGAAATACTCAATAAATATGTGTTGAATTGCACAAAAGAACCACAAGTCCTGACTCAGATGTCTCTTGAGCATTTATTGCACACTAGACCCTGGCTAAGCACTTTCTGGTCTAATATTGTGTTAGGAGCTGTCTGTGTTTTAAAGAGAACACTTACTTCCTCCGAAGACCTCTGGTGAGGCTGGAGTAGCCAGAAGACTTCTCTGGAGGAGGGAGTGGGCACAAGGGAGAGATCACTGAACCTGTAGGCAGAAGGCCAAGTGTTGAGTCTCCGCTCCATCAAACCTTGCCATGTAGTCCAATGCAACCGCCACTCTCTCTGAGCCTCATTTGTTCCCAAGAGTCCTTGTAGAAAACCAGGGGGAACCTAATGAACCTGAACGGGATGAGATGTGAGAAGCAACAACCAAGAAATCAAACTGAGAGGGGATGGGCAGCTGTGCAGACTGCTTTCAGAATCCAATTCTCCCTCTTCTGGAAGCAATTTTCCAGAGTGGATTTAAATAAGATTTGAAATGCTCAAGCTAGTTCATAATTCTCCCCTTTAATAAACATGAAATTGAGATTCATAACAGTAGCCAGGAGAGAGAAGATGGGAAATCACTCCAGGGGACAATCAATGAATTCTATTTATAGGACAAAAGCCTTCTCAGACAAAAAAAAATCCTTGCCTGCAGACCTTGCCCCAAGGCTCCTCCTCACCCCTTAATATCATTTGGCTCTTATAGCAGTCTGGTCCAATGAGCACGGCAGGTGATAATTATTATCTCCATTAAGGCTCAGAGAAGTGAAAAGACTTGCGGGAATGACGCAGCGACCAAGTCACCGGAGTCTGCTCCACTCTCTGTTGTACCAAGCTGCCCTAGGGGAGGGCAACATTTGGAGGTTATTAGTGTTTCAAGTGCAGTGTTCTATATAAAAAAAAAAATCTAGGATTGAGGAAAGCAATACTGTCCAGCAGTAGTGAACACAGTCCTGGACTTAGACCTAGAATCAGATCTCAACTCTGATTCGTGCTAGTTGTGTATATATTCTCGGGCAAATTACCCCACTTCTCAAAGACCTCGCTGCAAAACTGAGAACATAATAGTAACCATCTCATGAAGTTGTTGGGAAGATTTATGGAGATAAGGCACTTAGGGCTCAGTTTTAAATACCTATATCAATAAATGAACATTATTATTTTTGTGGATATTTTTGTGGAGTTCATTCTCTATTTACTACTTTTTTTTAATTGAAGAAAGATAGATGACTTGGTAACTATGGATAAAGACAATTGTATAGAAGTCAGACTTCTCCCAGTTGGTTAGTACATTCCTGAATTCCAGTATTTGCCTTTATCCTTTTCTTTGCCTCCATAAAATTTTCCTGCAGTGAGCCAAAATTTGCCATGATCCAGCCTATGTTAAGATTCCACCCATTGTTTTTTCCATTCATCTATGGCATTAAGAAGAAAAAAATGCAACATATAAAAAATATTTGTGTGTGTGCACGTGTGTGCGTGCGTGTGTGTTTAGAGACAACAAGATGCAGCTAAGGCTGAGCAAGACACGGGAACAGTAAGGGAGTATCAAGGGATAACTTCAATATTCCTGAAATGCCCCCTCCATCTGATGCCTAATTCCTACCATTTGGATATTGCCAGGGGTGTGGCTCCACTATTGGGTAGTTGAGCCACTAATACATCAATGCTGCACCTTACTCTCCTCTATGAGAGTTAAGTCCTGAAAACCACTAGGGGTATGTATAGTTGAAAGTCATAGGGCATTCACATTAAAAGTAGATGGAGACTTCCGGCCAAGATGGAGGCGTAGGCGGACACACTGTGCCTCCTCTCACAACCAAAATTAAGGACAACAAATATTTAGAAACAAGAAAACAACCAGAACTTATAGAAAATTGAACTGTACGGAAGTCCAACAACCATTCAACCAGACCGGTAAGAGGGGCGGAGTCGCGGCAGGAGAAAGTGGAGGTGCGGACCCAGGAATGCAAGCAGCAGCAGCTGGCAGTTCCCAGGTGCACGGGCGGCGGTTGGTGGTCCCCGGGCCCACAGGCAGCAGCTGGCGGACCCCGGGCACAGGGGGGCAACTGTGCAGACCCAGTGAGGCCGCACAAGGCGGCTAGCTGACTGACCAGGTGGTCTCACATTCGAGCGCGCAGACGGTCCAGGCGGAGGGGAAGTGGCGGAGGGGACTGAATCCAGGAGAGAGTGGAGCAGGCGCCATTGCTCCCTCTCAGGCCCCACCCCCACATACAGCGTCACAACCCAGCGACTGGGCTGCCCCTGCACTGGGGAGCGCCAGAGGCTCCACTCTTCACTACGTAACAGCACGCGCGCGTGTGCAGATAATCCAGGTGAAGGGGAAGCAGCGGAAAGGGCCGGAGCCCGGGAGAGATCGGAGCAGGCGCCATTGCTCCTTCTCAGACCCCGCCCCCACCTATAGCGTCACAACCCAGCGACTGGGCTGCCCCGCCCTGAGGAACACCTAAGGCTCCACCCCCTCACTACGTAATAGCTGCGACCAGACTAAAACCAAAACAACAACAACAAAAAAACCCACCAAAAATGGCTCAAACCGGAAAACAAATAAAAGCCCCAGAGCCAATTCCTCTAAGCAGTGAAGAGATAGCCAACCTGTCAGATGCACAGTTCAAAGCACTGGTCATCAAAATGCTCACAGAATTGGTTGATTTTGCTCACAAACTAGATGAAAAAATGCAGGCTACAATCCGTGAAATGAAGGAAGATGCATGGGGAACTGATAGAGATGGAAGGAAAACTGGGACTCAAATCAATGGAGTGGACCAGAAGGAAGAAACTAACAACCAAACAGAAGACAAGGAAGAAACAAGAATTCAGAAAAATGAGGAGAAGCTTAGGAACCTCCGGGACATCGTTAAACGTCCCAACATCCGAATTATAGGGGTCCCAGAAGGGGAAGAAGAACAGCAACGAGTGGAAAACTTATTTGAACAAATAATAAAGGAGAACTTCCACAATCTGGCAAAGGAAATAGACTACCAGGACGTCCAGGAAGCTCAGAGAGTCCCAAAGAAGTTGGACCCAAGGAGGAACACACCAAGGCACATCGTAATTACATTAGCCAAGATTAAAATGAAGGAGAGAATTCTAGAAGCAGCAAGGGGTAAGGGGACTGTCACCTACAAGGGAGTTCCCATCAGACTGTCAGCTGATTTCTCAAAAGAGACCTTCCAGGCAAGAAGGGGCTGGAAAGAAATATTTGAAATCTTGAAAGGCAGGGACCTACATCCAAAATTGCTCTATCCAGCAAAGCTGTCATTTAGAATGGAAGGGAAGATAAAGTGCTTCTCAGATAAGGTCAAGTTCAAGGAGTTCATCATCACCAAGCCCTTATTATATGAAATGTTAAAGGGACTTATCTAAGAAAAAGAAGATAAAACTATGACAGTGAAAAAACAATGAACTCATAGCTATCAAGAACCACACCTAAAACAAAAGCAAACTAAGCAAACAGCTAGAACAGGAACAGAACCACAGAAATGGAGATCATATGGAGGGTTAGCAACAGGGGCATGGGAGGAGGAGAGAGGGGGGAAAGGTACAGAGAATGAGTAGCATAGATAATGGGAAAAAAATAGACAGGGGGAGGGCAAGAACAGTATGGGAAATGTAGAAGCTAGAAAACTTATGACCCATGGACATGAACTAAAGGGGGGAATGTGGGTGGAAGAGGGTGGGTAGGGTGGAGGGGAATGATGGGGGAGAAATGGGACAACTGTAATAGCATAATCAATAAAATATATTTAAAAAGAAAAAGAAAAAAAAATAAAAATAAAAATAAAAGTAGATGGAAAAATATGGTTAGGGGGACTAAGCCCTTTTACATACTTATGTTTAGTAAAATAAAATAATAAAATCAGCTCACCAAGAGATTAACAACACCATTTTATACTTCTTGAATTAGTAATGAAAATATTGAGCAATCAAGGTCCATTTATCCTTGATTTTGCTTAAACTTTTTAGACTCTCCCTTGCAGTTTCAAGGAGATGCTGATAAACTTGTTTTGCTTTGGCAAAGATGGTATATAGACAAAGAGGCATTCTTTTTGGGACCTGGCACTCCATCCAAACATTCAGTGTCTTTCTGATTTTATGCTTCAGAGTTGCTGACTCCAACTTCCTGAGCCCACCATGGTCCCGGAGTTACAGTGCAATTTGGCAGCTTGAGATGCAAGAGGCCTTGAGGTTGCCCTTACTTCTCTCCTCCCTGCAGCTGAATGGCTATTTCTCAAATCCCACTACCCAATATCAAAGGCTATTACCTTAACTATACCTATGAAAACCCCACATCAATGCACATTTAATTAAATTACCCTGCGCTGGCTCTGTCATTTCTTCCTACTCAAGTCTGATGACTCAACTGCCTCCCCTCATGAGGCCCAGGGGATGGGCTTGCTTTCTCTGGTCTTCCCCTGTCTCTCCCAAGATCTGTGTTGGACAGGTCAGGAAGTCTCAGTGACCACTTCACCCACCACTCCTGAGGGCAGGGCCCCAGGAGGTTCTTTCTACCTGGAGTTGCTATGGTGTGCATGAGGGGGATACTGCTTCCCTGACCATAGTTGACCCAATGAAGGATAAGGATTGATGCCAAAGTCCAAGGAGTTGTTAGTATGTGTTAGACTTTTGTGTGGCTCCCTAAAAATGTCACCTCATTTACTCCCAAGACAGTGCTACGATAGGTGTTATTAGTTCCATTTTGCATCTAGGAAATGGTAGGCCTAAGACGTGAACCCAACTCTGCCTGATTTCAAACACTATCTTTCCTCTGGAGAAGAGGAAGACAGAGGAAAAAGTGCTATGAAGAACAAAAAGTTGTACAGTCATAATAATAGCTACTGCTTAGCAACCATAGGTCAGGCATTGAGTGCTTGGCATGCATTGCCTCACTGTATTCTCATAATAGCTCTGTGAAGAACATCTCATTTTTTTCTCCATTCAAAGATGAGGAAAGTGAAGCTCAGGAATGTGTCCCAGAGCCCAGTTTGCATCTAAGTGGGTAAGCCAGGTTCAGGCCTAGGCAACATCAAAATCTGTATATTTAAATCCTATGCTTATCAATATATGGCTTCTCATAAGGTCATGTGTGTAGAAAAGCCATTTATAACCTAAAGAGTGTGCAACAAATGTAAGTTATGGTGCTTTACAGTTTATAATTGATAAAGTTATCGGTGTGTAATTTGAGTGATGTTTGTCTTCTTTATCCTGCCACTGTGTTCTGGTATTTAGCACAGAGTAAATCACCAAATATTTGTCAAATGACTGAATGCTTGCATGATCATGCCTTTTGCCTACACCATAAGATTCTCAGGCTTACAAAGGGATAGATTCATTTATTAATCCATTTAACAAATGTTAATTGAGCTTAACAAGCATGCAGAAAAGGTAGTGTAACGTTGACCATTAACTGTGCAGGAGAGATTAGAACAGAACTTAGAACTTCTTATAGCTAATTATTTTTCTGGGTGAACAGTATTGACACAAATCAAACCTGACACAATTTAAGATGTCTCAAAATAAGGAGTTTTTCTTGTTAGGATAATGTCACATGGTCAATAAAGTCCCACTTTAATGTTTCATACTTCTCCTCTTAACATCATAACATCTTAAAATCATGAAAGGCTCAAGCCAGAATGACCGTTAGTGGTCATTTGATCCAACTTCCTCACGTTACAGATACAGAAACTGGAGCCCCGAGAAGGAAGTGACTTGCTCACAGACACGTAGTTGTCAGTTGCAGAGCCAAGACCAGCACCCAGTTCTTCTGCACCCTGGCTCTGGGTTCATTATCCCTTCATTTAACAAACATTTCTTGAGCATTCACTTTGTGCCAGGCACCAAGCACAGAAATAAGAATCTAACAAAGTTCCTTCAGGGACTTACAAGCTTCAGGAAGCTCAGAGTCTGGTGGAAAACTCACACAGGCAAACAATTACAATACAGGCAAGGGCAGCTGTAGGAGGAAGCACAGGGCAGTGCAATGCAGAGACGCACTGACTGCCCCCTGCCCTGCCCCAGTCAGGGTAGAGTTCAGAGAGGGCATGCCTGAGGAAGTAAGAATTAAAAAGGCAGAACAGGTGAGGAGTGGGTGTTTCAAACAGAACGACTTGAACATGTAAAGGCCGAGAGGCATGAAACCACATGGTGCTTCAAAGGAAATATAAGCAGTCCTATATGGTTTTAGAGGGGAGGCGAGAGTACAGTGGACAGGGGCCAGCTCATGGAGAGCTCTTACTATGTAATTGAGAGCAGGTGAGCAGTATGCCAACCAAGGTTGGATGTTACTGTTTTCCTCTGCTACATCTTTCCCTCACATTGGCCAAATACTGTACGTCCCCTGAAATCAGAGATCCACCCACCAAAAAGTAACTGGTATGTGGGAGCTGCCATATTTAGCTCGTAAATGTACATAATTACACTCAAGTCTATAAAGGTATAATAGGTTTACATTTGTGAGTACGTGAAACAGAGTTTATTTTTTGTATTGTTACTTATTAACTAATGCATTGTTTGTGATTCGAACAGCTGTAAATCTTTGTCCCACCCTGTAGAACCACGGAGCCCACATAACCATGATTCCTCTGTCAAATGAATTTATCTCTACACTGCACCTCCCAGCGTGTCTGGCTTGTGATATAGCTTGGATCAAAAGACTGGGCCAGGGGCAGCCCTCTGCCACCAGCTTCAGCAGTATCTTTAACCTCTCTGAGACTCGGTTTCTTCATCTATAGAAAGGGGTGTCCTAACTCATAGAGTTTTTGGGAGAATTTCATGAAGTCCCATGCAACACAGGGTCAGGCACGTTATAAGTGCTCAAGACTGCCTGAAGCTGAATCTGTAGATTTGTATACAAAGATATATAACATCAAAGGTAAAGAAAGAAATACTTTTAGCATTGAAGATAAAAGCTGTGCCTTCCCCCCTACCTAGTCCTGAGCCTGGAATGGGATAGATAGGTCCTTTAGAAAATCCTTGCGTGTGTAGATGAAAACATGTTTGTTGCATTTATTTGACATCATCAGATTGTATACTACAAAAGAGAACTTGCTAGATAAACTAAAGGAGATAAACTTATCTCTTCAGGTGCCAATATTTTCTCTACCATCTTCAATGGAAAAAACTTTTTTTTTTGCTTAATCCTTTCACCCTTTACACCCAGTCAATGAAAATTTTTTTATAGATATTATGAAAGTACTTGACCTCTTATATAGAGAATCCTAAACAAAAATTAAATTTCTTTAAGATTCCAGCTCTGTATTAGTCTGTAATATGCAGCAGAGTGTGGGTTTGCTTTGAAATTTTTCTGTCTCCACTGTCCCTGATCTGCTCTGAGCACTCACTTCTCCCTGAGGTCCGTGTGTTTGCTCTAGCAATCCAGCCACCTCTCAGGAGACCAGTGGGCCCTGCTTCTTTATCTGCCCACCAGCTTACCTGACCACTTACTGTTTTTCTTTCTGCTTGTCAGTCTGTCTGATGTCTGCCACATAGAACACAGTCACTCAAATATTTATTAACTGGTAAAAGCACTGTGAGGTGGTGAACAGCACTGGATAAGACTCTGAGCCTTCCTACCTGTTTCTGCCAGTGACTTGAGCCAATCACTTTTCTGAATCTTTGAATAAGAATCATTTTTACACCCTTTAAAGTAATAAACATTGTATACATAACAGGTGTTCGATAAATGTTTGTTGAACAATAGATTGGCATGAGAACCAAATTAATTAAGATAATAAAATTAATTATTTTGCTGCCACTGAACGGGTGCCTCTAGTGGGTGGGGATGACCCTCCATTCATCTGGTAGGTTGTCATGTCTAATCAACTGCACTCTAGGAGGCAGATAACCAAGTCTGTTTACAAAGCAGGTATTAATAAGAGCCTTTGTGTGAGAAGTGGAAGAGAATACAAGCCATCTACTTAAATATTTACAGAGCAGCTATGCTGTGCTAGTGTGAGTACTACACGCCGGGGTACTAACAAGGCATAATTCCTTGTGCCCTCAAGCCCTCCAGGAATTGAAGTCTGAGAGAGACAGGTGAATGAAGTGTCTGCTTTTCTTATTTTATATTTCTTATTTTACATTTCTTAATCTTTCAAAGTAAAATAATGTATTATAGAAAATGTAGAAAGCCCAAAGGAAGCAAATAAACAACAAAAACACCCTAATCTACCTCCCAGAGATGACCATTGTCAACAGGTTGATATATTTCCCTCCAGCCTTCTTAAAAAATTTTTTTCTGTATGTTAACGGCGACCCTTCTTGCCTTCACATCCCTGCAGCCTCTGGAGAGTTCCTTGCCATCAGTTTGTACTTGAGACGTGGAAAGGCCAGCTGGATCAGGCCTCTCTGGTTTGGGCGTCTGTCCAGGGTGATTCTTCTCCAGGGCCAGCATGTCCAAGTATCCACGACCCACAGATGGTCTCAACCGCTATCAGTCTGAGGCCTGAACAGCAGGCCGTTTTTTCAGCCCTGCTGGGCTGTCCTCAGTCAGTCTGAGCCAACTGTGCACAGAGGCCCTTTGTCTCAGAAGGTCTCTGTGGCCAAGTTTTCATGGTCAAGTCTGAGGGCTGACAGAATTAAAATTCACACACATACCTTGTGACTTCTGTATCATTCAGCACCCCCATCTGAATTCCAGTTTCTTTCTGTCTGATTTTGTACATTTACCATGGCCACTGCCATCACCCTTAGCCCTTGCCTACTGAATTAAAATCACTTCAATGATTCTCCAATCAACCAACATTCCTGCTTAGTTTAATGTAGGTTGAAGATAAACTAAGGCTTGTCTTTTCAGGTGCCAACATTTTGTCTACCATTTTCAATGAAAATTAGTAACCTATGTAAGGCCTGGGAATCTTGAAAGCTCATGTTGTCCCTGAGGCTACCAGTAGTATTACCTGGTGGCCACGTGACACTTGGCAGCTTGCAGCAATGGTCAGTGTATTCTTTATGGAGATCAGAGACCTGGTTCAACAAACCTCTCTGCCACTGACTCACTACATGACTTTGGGAAACCACCTGTCCTCTCTGGGTCTCAGTTTCCCCATCTGTACAATGAGAGGGTTGGATTCTAAAGCCCTGGCACACCCTCTGGTTGCTGAGCTGCCCTGTGGCCTAGAATAGTCTGGGAAAACAGCAGAAAGAAAGGAGCCTGAATCACACTCTGCCACAAACCCATTAAATGACTCTGTTATATCATATCAACCCTCTGGACCTCAGTTTTCTCACCTGTAAATGGGGAGAAGGAGGCCCTTTAGGGCTAGTTAAGCTCTCAGTGCCTTTTCAGTTCTGACATTCAAAGAATCTTCAGATTTACCTTCCTGGAGGTTACTAAGTACTTAAAATGTGAGCTAGGAGGCCTTCAACTTATGGGACTCATGGGAGGTAAAGAGGGTGCGCAGCAGGAATAATGCAAGAAAAATCAGTTTAACTTCATACAGTCCTGTGTTCAAATCCTAGCTTTGCCATTTTTTTTAATTTAAAGATATTTATTTTTAGAGGGAGGGAAAGGGAGAAAGAGAGGGAGATAAACATCAATGTGCAAGAAAAACATCAATCGGCTGCCTCCCACACGCCCCCAGACAGGGATCTGGCCCACAACCCAGGCATGTGCCCTGACCAGGAATTGAACCGGTGACCCTTTGGTCTGCAGGACAACCCCCAACCCACTGAGCCATACCAATTCAGGCCCTAGCTTTGCCATTTAATAGCTCTGTGACCTTAAACAAAATTTTCAACTTCTCTGAGCTCAGTTATGTCTGTAGACTGGGAAAATAGTAACTGCTTTGAGTTGAGGCAAAGATTAAAGTGCATAAAGCATCATGCGTAGTGAGCAATACCATGCTTTAAAAAGGTTACTTAAGGCATCAGATACAGCTTAGGTGTAGAAACTAGAGTTCAACAGGGAAAATTTAGTTCCATGAAATGACAGAATGGTTTTCTTAATTATTAACAGGTTTTTTTTTTAAATTAAGAGTAACACAAGCTCATTATAGCAAATAAAGTACAAAATAAAGAAAAAAATTAAAATTATCTGAAGTTCCATTATTTACCATTTTCATTTTGGTGTAAAAGGTCTTTCCAGAAGGTATCCAACCATGTAATATGAAAAATAGACACATTTATTGAGGAAGATACAAAAAGCACTGTAATAGGACAATGACGCCTCAGTCCCCTTCAAAGTAGGCAGCTTGGGACCTCACAGAGTTCTCCCAATTGCCATCAGCTACCCCATCATATTTTCCTGAATCTCATCAATTGTCTAAAATCTCTTCACTTTCAAAGGTGATTTTAGTTTTGAGAAAAGCCAGAAGTTGCAGGGCGCCAAAATCTGGGCTGTAGGGGGGCTGAGTCACCTGGGTGATTCGATGTTTTGCCAAAACCTCCACACAAGATGTGATGCATGAGCAGGTGTATTGTTGTGATGAAGCTGCCAATCACCAGTTGTCCATAGCTGCAGCCTTGTAAATCATGTGAATATCTTCCATGGAAGAATGTCCAAGCTTACTGCCAAATTTAATGCAGATTCGTCACTCTACAAGTTCTGTCATTTTGAATGTGACAGCCACACAGTACACATGCTCACTCAGTGGTGTCTACCACCCCCACTGACTGGTACAGTGAAGTCATCATTGTTCATGCATGCGCATTCCAGTCCACTCTCCTTGGCTGCCAGGTTACATTGATGTCATGCAAACCATTCTTGTTTTAATAACAATGGTTGGACTTTTACCAGACAGACTTTGTATTTTTCTTCTATTTCTTTTTTCTATGCACAAATATATTTTACATAGTGACAATATATACCTTATACATAATTTGAAATCTTTAATGTCAATTTGATACCTTTTATCATCACCAGAGACTACTCCACCTCTGAAATCTCAAATTCAAACTCCCCTTCCCATCCATGATTGTGGCCTCCTATCCTCCAAGTCTCACACTCGCAAGCTCATTGCGAGTGCACCTGTTCTTTTATCCCCTTCATTTCTTTTCAGCCAATTGGCTCCTTCCTGTCTAACTCTCAGTCTTTCCTTCGTCCCACCCTCCTTCCTTCCTTCCACAAATTTTAATCGAACATATTCTATGTGTCAGGCACTGTACTAAGAGCAAGGTAGTAAAGTTGAAAGAGATGTGGATCCCTCCCTTCCCTCACTTCTCTCAAATCTCTCACTTTTTTGCCTTTCTGCAAAATTCCCCACCTGTGTCATCCAAACTTTCACCTTTGCACCCTAAATTACCTACTGTATTTCCTCTCTCAACCAGAATGCTCCAAAATATAGCCCACACATATTCTATTCATTTCCTAGGTCCTCCTCTACCCTTCAACCTACTGCAGTCAGCCTCCATCCCCACCACTCTACTGAGTCACAAAATAGTCTCTTAACTATAAAATGCAATTAATGCTTTCCTAGATTTTGCTTTACTTGGCCTCCACTTTTGACACAAGCTGTGAAACTTTAGGAAAGTCACTCAACCTCTCTGATCAATTTCCTCACCAGTGAAAGAGAAAATAGCATCTTCCTGATAGAACTGTTGACAGATTCAGTAAAGTAATGTATAAAGAAAAATCCACTTGCACACAATAGGCATTCAACAAAGATTAAGTTGCAACTTGTTGTATTTGGTTTTCTGGGTCTCTGACTATCAGGAAGTGTTTGCCTTGGCTATTATGAGCATCCTGATCTCTGGAAAGGGTCATTTCCCGGAAAAATTCATTCATTCATTCAATCAAAAAAAATTTTTTGAGCACCTACTGTGTGCCTATTCTAGGCACTGCTCTAAGAGTTGCAGATACAGCAATAAACACAACAGAGAAGCACTGTGTTTCTCAGAAAGCTAATCTAAGAGTGAGGAGATAGACAATGAATAAACATACTAACAAAAAATGTATCATGTAATGAAAAGTATTCTAAAGAATTAAGCATGCAAAGGCTCACAAGGGAACTTTTAGGGGTCATGGCAGTATGTTCTATATATTAATTGTGGTGGTGGTGGTCAACAGGTGAATACATTTTTCAACATTCAATGAATGGTTGATACATTTTAAATGGGTGCATCTTATTACATAGAGACAATATTGCAAAAGGTCAATTTTTAAAAAAATTAATTCATATAAAGGGATAGAGTATAACTGTATATGGGGAGAAAATTTTTGATAGGGCAAATTTAAAAAGCCCCTCCAAGAAGGAGACATTTAAGCAGAAACTGAATGATGAAGAGGAGTAAACCTCATGAAGAGAAAGAGGTAAGATCAGAGAGGTAGGCAGCGTTCTTGTATGTCACAGAGGTTTTTCATGATTTTGGCCTCGTCAACTGTCTTGGGCTTGTGGCTGAAGCCCCTTTTTCTTTGGTTACAAGGAGTATTTCAGAAATGTTTGTTAACAACACCCCTAGGCATTTTGCTCCTGCCACACTGGGCAAAAGGAGTTCAGTCCTCAGGGAAGGGACTGCAGGTCTGTGCATGTTCTCTGCCTTCTCAGAAGAGGAACTGAGGTGTGAGCACAGCCACCCCAGGCAAGTGGGTGGGTGCAAGAGCTAGCAGTCAAGATTAGCCTCACATGGTTCACTGCAAAGGATGGCTGAGATTAATCAGGAAATGGGGACCACCAGCCTGCTCTTCCAAGAGGCTTGTGCGTTGTCAAAAGATTCCTCTGCAGCCTGTCAATGAAGCTGCTTCCTGCATCCCAATTTTCGGCCAGCTCCTAAACATCTCTCCTGTCTCCCTCTCTTCTGTGCCACCTGCCCCCCACCCTGCAACATACAGAAACCCTTCCAACCCCCACGCCACCCACCTCATCCTGGCTTCTCCACTTTTCACCAAGGAAATTACCATAGCTTCCCAGATGTCTGTCTCCAATCTCAAGTTTGGTTAGCTTCACGGGGCATCCTCTGCATTTTTGCTGGAGTGCTCCACTGTCTCTCCACTGCTCAGTGCAAGGTAAGGCTCCTTAGCCCCCTTGATCCAGCCCCTGCCTGCTCCCCAGCCTCATCTTAACTGCCCTCCCCTTCACACTTTTCAGTCCCCGGAAGATGCCACTGCTGGTTGTGTCATACCTGGAACCCACGTACATGCTGTTCTTTTCGACTGGAACACCCTTGTCTCCATCCCTGCCCATCTGATAAATTCTTATCATTCCTTCAAAATGCTGCTTGAGTTTCACCTTCTTCCTGAACAACCTTCCTGGGCTTATTACCCGCTTTCTCTGCACCACCTTTGCACCTTGTTCTCAACACCATGCTACATGTATCACAGAATGGGAAACTGAGTCCCAGAAAGGGGAAAGGGCTTATCCAAGCTTTGAAGGTGGAATACAGACCCAGAGTCAAAAAATCCTTATTCCTAGGCAAGTGCCTTATCCACCACACTCGAACAGAATCAAATTTTACACACACATATGCAAAGTTTTTGGCAGTCTGAAACAGCACCATTGAACATCTGTCTTTAGGTAAGTAAGGACACAATTCTCTGATGTTTCCTGTGGCATTCCAGGGAGGGGCTGGTCATGGTAACCTCCAAAATCCTCTGAGCTTTATTTTATGAAACACTAAAAATTTCACAATCACAATTAGTGCTCACATTTTCCCTCTACAGTTCACTTGTGTTTTAGAATGCAGTGAACAGGCATTTATTGCACATCTACTATACTCTAGGGACAATGCTTTCCATACCTTATCTCACTTAATTCTCAGAACAGGTTTGCAAGGTCCATGTTGTTGTCCTGGTTTTATAGAGAAGGAAAGTGAAATGCAGACAGGGTAACACAGCTAGGAAGGGGCAGAAATTTGAACTACAGACCACTGAGGCAGGTGACTGACAAGGAGCAGGTAGGACCTGGTCTTTCCTCACCCACTCCCTCCACCCTCCACAACCCCTCCCCTGGGTGGAGACCCAGGGACTCCCTGCCCCTAGCCTGGCCTCTTACCCCTATCTTCAAACTCTTCGAGCAGATAGACCTGGTACTGCACCTGCATGCCCAGGGTGCAGGTGGCCAGCAGCAGCGACAGCAGCAGCAGCCCCTTCATCCTGTGGAGGAGCCCAGTGTCCCTAAGCACAGCCTCAGAGAGCCACAAGCCTGGCCAGGTGTTTCGCTTTACTGCGAACACCTCTGCCTGGACCCTGGGGTAGGGGCTGAAATCACCTGCATCCTGCACCTGACTGCGTCTCATCTGAGGCCCTGGGCCTAACAAGGACCCAGCCAATGGCTGGCAACCAGGTGCTAAGAGTGCTGGAGGATGAAGGTGGGAAGGCTGCACTAGGGGTTGAGAGAGATATAGGGTAGGGTCCCCAGGGTTAGGGGAGTGGCAGGCCAGCTGAGGCTGGCTTCTGGGGTCACAGTAAGCTGACTCAGTGTTGGCGTAGCCAGTTTCAAAGTACTCTCACATGCTTCCTAGCACCACCTTTCTGTCCCTTCATCCCTGTCTTCCCTCTATCCCTCTATCCTTTCTTCCTTCTTTCCATCCACTGGGCCAACACAGAACAATAACAGTGTAATGTCTGTTTATTTTAACAGAAACACCTAAGGCCTGAGGAGGGCCAGAAGAAGCTCTGTTCCATAATGGGATCTTGGGAAAGGCTTCCTGGTGGAGGTGACACTGAGATTAGCCAAGCAGAGAAGAAATGGGCAAGAGGGGAGAGGAGCAAAAGAAATACTATGGACAAAGGCCCAGATGAGAGAAAGACTATCACTTCTACAACAACCCAAAACTATGCAACCAGCATTATTTCTCCTATTGTGAGGAAACAGGCTGTAGGAGGGAAAAGGAAGGCACCAACTATTCATGTTCATTATTATACTGTGTGCTAAGCACTGCACCAGGCACTTAACATGCCTGATATCATTTAATTCTCACAACAGTCTTGTGAGTTCAGTCCTATTATGCTCATATTACAGATGAACAAACTAAGGCTCTGAGAGAAAACGTGACTTGGAAGGTCACACAGAGATGGAATAGGGACTAGAACTTGGGCTTTCTCATTCCAGTGCTTTCACAACACCTTCATTCCACTATTCATCTATTCAATATCTAGTTATTGAGGTCCGACTCTGTGCCGGGTACTGGGCTAAGTGCTGAAAATACAGTAGGGAATAAGGTTGGCAAATATCCTGCCAGCAGAGGGAATTTGGATTTGGTTCTTCCAGCCAGTGTTTTCAACCTCAGCACTATTGACTTTTTGGGCCGGGTAATGCTTCATTGGGGTGGGGGTGGGGCGTGGGGGGTGCTGTCCTCTGCATTGCAGGATGTTTAGCAGCATCCCTGGCTTTTACTCATTGGATGCCAATAGCACTTCCCCTCCCCAGTGTGACAAGTAAAAAGTCTCCAGACATTGCCAAATACACCCCCCCACCTATGGGGTGACTCAAATTTACATCCTTGTGTATGTAAATTTGTTCCCCAGTTGAGAACCCTGCTCTAGGCACTGGTGGGGTTTAGGGTTTTAAAAGGAGTGTGACATGCCCAGCACTAGGAGTGCTCTCTTCACACTACTAGCCTCTACCATTGTTATGCTCATAGCCTGAGAAATTTTACTGTTTCATTCTGATAAGCTGGAATCACCTGTACCACTTGGGTAATATTCCTGCAGTCTGTTAGTTTTCTGTGAATCAAGTAGATTAAGTTGGTCATGTGTCCCTCAAGGGCAGTAACCACTGTGGCTTCTTTGCTTTTATATTCTCATCTCCTAGCAGAGTGAAAGGTAAATAAATGGATGCACTTTTAAATTTTCTTTTAAACATGATTGTATTTATTTTTTGTTTTTATTTCTGATATCAGAAATTTGTCAGAAGTCTGATTTATAGTATAAAACACGTATCTTTGTAAGCAAAGAAAGATGTCTGTTTTAATTTTTTGATCCAAAAATTCTATGAATTGATAAAATGCATAGACTTCATTTACAGGTTTATTTCCCAGGTGGGAAAGGCCCACATGACTTTTGCAGCATCTGCAGAGGTTTCTTCAATCTGTAACCATGTACTTTCAATTTTTCTCTGTATAAAGCACTACGGGGTGACTCAGTGCACGTCAATGCAGCCTTTACTGAGCTATCCCTATGAACGAGGCACTAGGAGAGGAAAAGGCAGAGTTTCCATCCTCTAGATGCATCTGATCAAAAGGGATATCAGGCTTACCAAAGCCTGCCTGACCTTGTTTGTTCTGTCCCTTGCCAGCAGTGTAATCTTTGGCCAAACAGGGCCATATTATAACTTTAATAGGCCCCTCCCTCCATAAAACAGTATTTAAAGGTATATTTATGACTGCATTGGCATAAAGACAAATATAACACAGCTGGGTTCATTTATATGTACAACATTTTCCGGGGACCTAAGCACTGTGCTGACTGTGCCTAATGGATAAGGCACAGTCTCTTGGGCCAGTTACTGACCTCACCTAGTTCCCGTTTGCTGCCCTTTAAAATTTCAGGTTTGAAGGGTTGTTAAAAGGATTATTTGAAATATTTAGAAGCTACATGAAGGTGAATCAAGTCTGAATTGTTACCTACTGTGTGCTTACAGCCCTTCGCATATAGTAGGTAAGCACTCAGAAAGATGAATATGAAATCATCCACACAGTGCTAGAACAGTTAGCACTTGATAACTATTAGACTTCTTTCCCCAGATCTCCCAGGGAACAGTTGAGGACATTAGAGAGCAGAAGGCTGAAGTGTATGGTACAGATCCTGACTGTGACAGGCATTCGGGTCAGGAAGAACTGTATGGGTCAATAAGGTCTTGCGCTTCTTGATTTTTTTACCTGTCATTGCACTGACCCCCTGGGTCACTTAATTGTATCATAACACAATCTATCATTAGCCATATAGACAGGAAAAGGGAGGATTGAACCATCAATTTTAATAATAAAACCATCAATTTTTTACTCCTGCATGGTGTATTTATATAGATACATATGCAAGGAGTTGTATCAGCATTGCCATGTGTCTCCAAATCCTCTGCAGATTTAATTACAAAGCTACAAAGTGAGTGCATAAATTATGCACCAGGCCATGTTTTGGAAATCACTGTGTAGTCTTGGGAATTAGATAGGCGGTTAGATCTTTGTAATTGATATGCTCCCACTTAAGGATTAAAACCCTGTGGATCTGTGAGAATTTTTTTTTCTGCCTAAAGACAGTGTATCTGCAGTTCTGTGGGCTAGCTGGACATTTAAAATCCAAACAGTAGATATCAGGAGGAGGAGAATTTTGCAAACAGCTATCTAATCCAGCCTTCTCTAGCCTCACTTCCCACCGTGGGTTCTCTGGTTCCTCCCTGCCCACTGCATCTGGAAGGACATGCCATTTCCCAAATGCATGATGCATAGCCTCAAGCCGCTGTGTCATTATTATACTGTTCTCTTTGGAATAGTCTGCTCTTCTTCATTCTGGAAACCCCAGAAAGAGCACCTATTCCTAGTAGCTACTTTACTTAGTTTCTCTTCCCTGAGGAAGAAAGCAAAGGTTTCACGTTTCAGCTCAAATGCTATTCCCTTTGGAAGCCTTTCCTATCTTTCTTAGAAAGAAGGAAAGAAAAGGAATGCACTGGTGTTGGACAACAATTATGTAGAAGAACCACATATTTACTACCTTATTTAACCCTCAGGGCACTTTTATGTGGAAAATATTCAGATACTCAGTGCCCAGGTTAAGGACATGAGGTCTAAAATGTTAATAAGTATTTATCTTGGCCAGAGTTCCCTGCAAGTAAAGGGTGGAGGTGGAGCTGGGATCCAGTTTTGCCTCACTGTATTTCTCAGGCAAATCAGCTCCGTTATTGGAGCTCTCAAAGTCTTTCCACCATACTCTTACCCTAACACGTCTCCCTGAATGGTAATTTATTTACACACCATCATAATCTGTCTCCTTCACTAAACTCTTAAACCAGAGGCCAAATCTTACTTCTCAGTGCATCTTTGATGCCTGGCACAGTGACTATTTGTACTGGGTGCTCAGAACATGCTGAGGGAATGAGGTGAATGACAATGAAGCACTTTGCAGTCTTCAAGCCATTTTCAAATATATGATTTTGATTTAATTATAAGTAAGCCTAAGACAAAGTCCATACCCTTGGAAGCTAGCAGTATAGGTGAGAAAACGAGCTATGTGCAGTGACAAAGATAGTGAACAAAATGATATTAGGAATAACAACATTATGTACAGATACAATGAAATAAATTATCTGAGGCCAATGAGAATGAGGACTGAGAAAAAGATTTTTTTAATATATTTTATTGATTATGTTATTACAGTTGTCCCATTTCTCCCCCATCATTCCCCTCCACCCTGCACACCCCCTCCCACCCACATTCCCCCCTTTAGTTCATGTCCATGTGTCATAAGTTCTGTAGCTTCTACTTTTCCCACACTATTCTTGCCCTCCCCCTGTCTATTTTCTACCCACCATCTGTGCTACTTATTCCCTGTACCTTTCCCCCCTCTCCTCCTCCCACTCCCCTGTTGCTAACCCTCCATGTGATCTCCATTTCTGTGTTTCTGTTCCTGTTCTAGCTGTTTGCTTAGTTTGCTTTTGTTTTAGGTGTGGTTGTTAATATCTGTGAGTTTGCTGTCTTTTCACTGTCATATTTTTGATCTTCTTTTTCTTAGATAAGTCCCTTTAACATTTCATAGAATAAGGGCTTGGTGATGATGAACTCCTTGAACTTGACCTTATCTGAGAAGTGCTTCATCTTCCCTTCCATTCTAAATGAAAGCTTTGCTGGATAGAGCAATCTTGGATGTAGGTCCTTGCCGTTCGTGACTTGGAATACTTCTTTCCAGCCTCTTCTTGCCTGCAAGGTCTCCTTTGAGAAATCAGCTGACAGTCTAATGGGAACTCCTTTGTAGGTGACTGTCCCTTGCTGCTTCTAGAAGTCTCTCCTTTACTTTAATCTTGGTTAATGCAATTATGATGTGCCTTGGTATGTTCCTCCTTGGGTCCAATTTCTTTGGGACTCTCGGAACTTCCTGGACTTCCTGGAAGTCTATTTCGTTTGCCAGATTGGGGAAGTTCTCCCTTATTATTTGTTCAAATAAGTTTTCCACTTGTTGCTGTTCTTCTTCCCCTTCTGGTACCCCTATAATTCAGATGTTGGGACGTTTAAAGATGTCCTGAAGGTTCCTAAGCCTCTCCTCATTTTTTTGAATTCTTGTTTCTTCCTTGTTTTCTGTTTGGTTTCTTCTTTCTGGTCCACTCCATTGATTTGAGTCCCAGTTTTCCTCCCATCTCTGTTGGTTCCCTGTGCGTTTTCCTTCATTTCACTTATTGTAGCCTTCATTTGTTCATCTAATTTGCGACCAAAATCAACCAATTCTGTGAGCATCCTGATCACCAGTGATTTGAACTGTGCATCTGATAGGCTGGCTATCTCTTGGTTGCTTAGATGAATTGGCTCTGGGGCATTGATCTGTTCTCCCATTTGAGCCATTTTTGGGTTTGTTTTTTTTTGGGGGGTCTGCTATGTAGTGAGGGATGGAGCCTTAGGTATTCCCCAGGGTGGGGTAGCCCAGTTTCTGGGTAGTGATGCTGTATGTGGGGGCAGGGTCTGAGAAGGAACAATGGCACTTGCTCTGCTCTCTCTGGGATTCCAGTCCCTTCCGCCGCTTCCCCTTCACCTGGATTATCTTCGCGCTAATATGGGACCACCTGGTCATCCAGCCACCTTGCATGGCCTCACTGGGTCTGCACCATTGCCGCGCTGTGCCTGGGGGTGTGCTAGCCGCTGCCTACACACCTGGGATCTGCCCGCTGCTGCTGCCTATGCACCTGGGTCCGCCAACCTCCACTTTTTCCTGGCACTCACGACTCCGCCCCTCTTACTGGTCTGGATGAGTGGTTGCTGGACTTCCGTACAGTTCAATTTTCTGTCAGTTCAGGTTGTTTTCTTGTTTCTAAATCTTTGTTGTCCTTAATTTTGGTTGTGCGAGGAGGCACAGTGTGACCACCTATGCCTACGTCTTGGCCGGAAGTTGAAGAAAAAGATTTTTAGACTGGGAGAGAAAATCGTCTTAGAGCTCCATTTAGAGGACTTGGTAAGACATTTCTTAACACCTTATTTCACCTTCATACAAAGCCAATGAGTGACATTGCCTCTATTTTTCAGAAAAGGAACAAAGTCTCTTTGTTTGAGAGGTTAAGTGTTTTGCCCAAGGTCACACAGCTGGTTTATAGCAGAGCCAATTCTATGTTCCAGTCTCTAAGAGCACTCTTTCTTTTTAAAATGATAGCTGGATTATTCTGTGCCAATACTAATAATTTATATGTTGCTTTTTACAAGCAATAAAAACATTTTAGCAGGGGATCTTCTGGCTAAACAATGTGCTGTGGTAAAATGAGTATGTATTTTGGTTTGAGTTGGAATGTAACTTATTTAGGATGTGGTATCAGGAAACCTGGGTGGGAGCACAGTAGTGAGACAGGGGAGTGAAGAAAGCCAAAAATGTATACATCACCAGGCTAGTTACCATGGCAGCCAATTGGAACTCATTTATGCTGGGGAACTCTGGGAGGCAGTATAGGACAAATTCAGGATATCCCAATGGAAGGGTGAGGAACTGGGGTACTGTTCACCACTTTACCATCCATCACTGAGTTCAGGGCTACTTCTGGTGACATTAAATCTCTGAAATTCCCACCTTGCTCTGCACATAGGCCAAGTGTGTTCTCTGGACAGAGAGAGAGAGAGAGAAACCTTCAGGAAAAGAACTGTAGGTACTCCTTATAAGTGGCCTTCTGTGTATAGCTGTGAATGCCAAGAAAATATGGACAAGAAACCATTAGCATCTGCTACAGAATGTAACAGGATACAAATGGTGCCTCTCCTGCTTCATTCTACATTCAAAAGAAACTCATTAGGTATTTATTGCACATTATACACCAAGTCAGGTTCAGTGAACTACAGTTTGAAGGCAAATCTGGCCTGCTGCTTGTTCTGTAAATGAAGTTTTATTGGAACACAGTCATGTCCATTCATTTATACTTTTGCTCTACAATGGCAGAGTTAAATAGTTGTGATAGAGAATGTCTGGCCTGCAAAGCCTAAAACAATTACACTTTACAGAAAATGCCAACTCCTATGCTAGGCACCAATACTTGGGATACCAAGAAGAATGAAATCATTCTCTTGTCCTTAAAGAATTTATAATCTAATGAAAAAGAAAGACATACAATCCAATAAATGCAAGAAAATGTCACAAGTAGCCATTTGAATTAGAGAATGGTGATTTCTAACTAGTTGGGGAAGAAAACAAGAAAAATTTCATAGAAGATATAACAGATGCTTCAGGGGAACCTGGAAAGATGAGTAGGTATTTTTTAGATGAACACAGAGGAGGCAAGACATTCAACATAGAGGGGGCAAAAAATAACGAAGATGTAACACAGATCAACAATAAGATGAATTTAGTAAACTAGTGTCACATTTGGAGGTAGAGAGAGGAGCAACACAAAAAGACTGGAAAGTAAGGAGTTACATTTTTTCTTTTCTTCAGAAATATGAAGGCTTTTACAGTTAGTATGAAGGCCAGGTTGAAGCGGGGGTGGGGCGGGAGGGGCATTATTGGAGTAGAAAACTCCGCGCTCCTGTAGCAATCCAAGCATGAAATGGAGCAGGCTTGAGCCAAGCTGGTAACAGTGGATGTGGCAAGGGGAGACTGTTTTCTGTGCAGACTGAAACGGGCTCTACCCAGTCACTAGGCTGGCTTAGGTACTTACTTCTGTGCTCCCACAGGACCTTGCCCACCTCTGGTTTAGCATGAATCACTCTGTGTTTCTTGACAGAGTGTGAGCGGCTTGCAAACAGGAACCAAGCGTGACCGATCTCTATCCTCAGCATGTGATCTAGGGCTAGACGCACAACTGTGGCTCAGTGAAGGTGACTTCCCTGAAAAAAGGAGTGAATAAATTCACTGTACATTCATGGCAAAGGTGGCTTATCTCTAAGTTTGCAATGTCAGCTCACATGGAGACTTAGATCCAGAATGAGAAAGAGGGCGTAGACGTTGAGCAGGGCTTCTGATTGGGATAGGAGGGTCTGACAGTGTATCACTCACTGTTTGAACTGTGATGCTTGTTTGTTCCAGCTCCGGAAGGCCACCGCATTACGGTTATATAAATGGCATATGCCTGTCAAATTCAGAGCTGATATAATTAATTATCTAGTGGTATTTTTTATTATATTCTTTTTTATTCCTTCACAAATGGTATTTTCCCCAATTATAAATACAATGTCTGTGACTTATTAAAAATTTGGATAATACAAAATAAGTATAAAGAAAAAATTAAAATTAACCACAACCTCACAAACTGACTACAGGAAATAATTTCCTGTATATCTTTACAGTCTTCTGGAAAGATATGTACATATTTTATAAAATCAAAATCATACCATATATAATTTAAAACCATTTTATAGCTATTACATATAATGATTTTACATCATAATTTTTTCATTTATACAAACAATTTTTCAACTTGCACGTAAATGAGTATCTAGTGTGGTGGCCTCACAATCTCTTGACTTCCAGGCCTCCTGTAATCTATACCTCCCCACACACTTCAGCTCTCCTCTCCCATGCCTACACTCTCAATCTTCCATCACCTGAACTGTTGTACAACTGAAACCAAAAACTTTCTTCAGGCTCTGATAATAGTCTCTGCTAGCTCCTCTAAGCCAACACAAATAAATACACAATACAAGTAAAAACTGTAGTTCCAGCAAAGCAGCTTGCCCTCACCCTTTTATCCAGATTGTCTATGCTGTTCCCACTGTTTCATACTGCCTCACTATTTCATACTGTCCATATAAGTTTGAGGACGCACATGTGATCAAGTCCTCAAAGAATGCACTGTCAAGGGGGGCACTCTGACTCTCTGAACTAGTAAATGCAATAGGTGTCCCAGACTCTGTTAGAAGTTGTTCAGAGTATAGGTGGGGCATGAGGGAATGACAGGTCCATCCCACCGGAGGGAAGGAGGATGTCTGTGGAATGTATAAAGCCCAGGGAAGCTGGGAAGTAGGTCTCCAAGGGGCCAAAAGAAGAAGAAGCATAAGACAAGTGCATTCCTCCTTTCCCTCCTTAGTACACTTACCTACTGAGTCTAATCTCCTGAAATATTTTCTCTTCCTTCCCTAGCTCCCTTCTGCCTCAAAATCCTAGCCAAATTTTCCTAAAGTTGACATTTCACTTTCTTGCTCTCTAGATAGAGGAAAGGGTTTGTGAACAAAATAGGCTATGTCTTATTTTACTTTTCCCATATTTAAGCTTGACCTTCTGTTCTCTCTACAGCCAGCGAAGGACAGTCAAGTGTTTTGTATGTGTCTGTGTTTTCCCTTAAGAAAGCAGTATTGTGTAAATGTTGTTTTATTTGATGCCCAACAACTTCCAATTAAGAAACATGACCACAATAACAGCAATAACAAAAAGACACAGGACACCAGCGACAACAGAATGCATTTTGAAGCAAGTTATACCTACAATCTCAGCTGTGAAAAAATTGGAAATAATTTTTGCTCGACACTAAAAAACAAAAACACATTTCTCAACAGCTGTGTAAAGGAAGGAAACTTAATACTGAGAAACACAAGCTGGTTTTGTTCTTCCTTTTTTTTAAAAAAAAAAGAAAAAATACTGATTACTGAAATAATCATTCAGTTACCTAAGTTATTGGTATTGTCTCTGCCTCTGCTTACTCCCTCCTTATTTAATTCCATTGTTTAGTGAGTTTTAAAACCTTAACTATAAAATGTTACTTAATAAATATACAGCACAGTATCTTTCCCATTCTCCATCCCTGCTGTCATTGTCTAAGTTTATACCCTTTCTACTGCTTGCTTGGCTTTAAAAACGTCTCTTAGTTTGTCTTCTTTTTTCTAGTCTTATCCCTGTTTGATTTATTCTCAACTTTGCTGCCAGAATGATCTTTTAAGAATCATACCTATGTAACATTTATTGATATTCTAAGTGGCAGGATGAATTAGTCCAGTTCCTGTCCTTGATGAATTTACACTGTTTAATGGTTAACTTCATCTCTTCTTTCTGATTCTGAATCCTAATCCTGATTTTTCTGCTCTGTTTCAGCTGTTACCTCATTCCATGAAAGGCCAGTCACTAAGGAATGTGGGAATGAGAGCTGATATGTCTTTTCCATGTTTAATTTTAGCTGATGCTCTAAAGCATGTAGTTTGACACTTAGCATAGAATGGTGACACAGTACTGTGCACTGGGTGTGGCCTTATGAGTCAAGAACTGCCTTTGCTCCCAGCTCTCCCTGATGACCTATGCTATGACATTTGAAGCTAAGTAGAGTCTGCTGATGCCTGTGACCCTGATAAAAGTTCAAATTGAGTTAGAAATTGATGACACTGCCTGTGTCATGTCCAAGACATTTATTTACACATAGACTAGGTAAATATCGCTTGCAGCAGGGGTACAATGGATCTGGGGAGAAAAAACCTAGCTTCTAATTCTTATTCTGCTGTTTATTAGTTGTGTGACCCTGGGCAAGCCACTTAATAACTCTGTGTCATAATGTTCTCATCTGTAAAATGGGTGTAATAACATAAATCTTGAAGGATTGTTGTGGGGATTAAAGGAGAAAATGTAGGTGATGGTGCTTAGCACAGTCATTGGAACTTTGTAGGTCAGTTTCAGGGGAACACATAATTCAGAACACCTTTTGTATGCCAGGCCCTGGGATAATTTCTAGGGCTACAAAGAGGAGCAAGACTTGGTTTCGGCTCTTAAGAAGCTAATGTAGCATAATGAAAACACAGACATGTTTATATGGACTCATATACTCACCAATTAATGCTATTAGGTACCTGAGCAAATAAATAGTAAAATATCCTGTGCTAATGGTTTGGAATAACTAATATTGTTAAAATGTCCATACTACCCAAAGCCATCTATAGTTTCAATGTAATCCCTATCAAGATTCCAATGGCTTTTTTTTTTTTTTTTTTTTACAAAATTAAGAAACAACCCTTAAATTTGTTTGGAACCACAAAAGATGTGGATATCCAAAGCAATCCTGAAAAGAATAAATGTGGAGGCATCACACCTCCTAATTCCAAAGCTATATTACAAAGCTATAGTAATTAAAACAGTATGGTATTGTCATAAAAACAGACACATAGACCAACAGAATTGAGGGCCTAGGGAAAAAAACCCATACATATACAATCAACTAATATTTGACAAAGGAGTAAAAAAATACTCACTGAAGAAAAGAGAGTCTCTTCAATAAATGGTACTGGGAAAATTGGATCTTCACATGCAAAAGAATGAAAGTACACCTCTGTCTTACCCTACTCACAAAAAAGTAACTCAAAAATGGATTAAAGACAAATGTAAGACCTGAAGCCATAAAACTTCTAGATGAAAACATAAAGAAAAAACTTCTTCATATTGATCTTAGCAATGATAAAAGCAAAAACAAAAATATGCGACTACATCAAAGTTAAAGGTGGTCAGAAAGTAAAAAACTTCCAGTTATAAAAGAATTTTGGGGAGCCCTAGTTGGTGTGGCTTAGTTGGCTGGAGTGTCAGCCCATAAATGGAAGGGTTGTGGGTTTGATTTACAGTCGGGGCATGTGCCTAAGTTGTGGGTTCAGTCCCTGGTCTGGGTACATGCGAGGGGCAACAGTTGGATGTTTCTCTCTTATATCAATCTCTCTCTCCCCCTTCCCCTTTTTCTAAAATCAATAAACATGTCTTCAGGTGAGGATAAAAAAAAGTTTGGGGGACGTAATATAAAGTATGGTGATTATAGTTAACAATACTGTTGAGTGTATTGGAAAGTTGATAAGAGAGTAGGCCTTAAAATTTCTCATTACAAGAGAAAACACTGTGAGGTGAGGTGATGGATGTTTACTAAACTTAATGTTAATCATTTTGCAATATATCATATATCAAATCATTACGTTGTACACCTAAAACTTACATAATGTAATGCTATATGAGAATTATACTCAATAACTGGGGAAAAACATATCCAACAGATCAAGCATGAGAAATTTTAATTTACTGTAGACCTTTACCTAATGGATTAGCTCGCATTCTGTTTAGCTCTCTCACTGATATTTTCCTAGCATTTCTCTTATCAGCTAAGAGAAGGGATTCACAACACAGAACCTAAATAAACAAAATACTTTTTAAGTCCAAAATAAAACAGAATAAAAAGTAAAATGCAAAGAAATCCTCTCCCTTGACCTCACTGCCACTTATAGCTAATGCCCTACTTCTCAGTTTCCTTTTTATCTCTTTCCCTTGATATTTGCTTGATAGGCTCTGTCTTATCTTTCACATCTCAATTTAAATGCCATTTCCTGAGGGGCCCTGCCCTGACCACCCAACATAAAGTAGCCCCCCATTGGTTTCCTATTACATCAACTTAAGTTCTTTTCAAGGCCTTTATCAGTGTATTTTTTCTTGTTTATTTGTTTAGTGTTTGCTTGCTTACCATCACAGAATTTGTTATCTTAAAAAACAAGAAACCTGTCTGACTCCTTCACTGTTTCATTCTCAGAACGTCTAACAGTGCCTGGTTGGAATAGAACAACACTTCCATACTCCTCAGAGGCTCTAAGTCGGGGTGTCAAACTCACTCTCACCGGGGGTCACATCAGACTCAAGATTGCCTTCAAAGGGCCAAATGTAATTTTAGGACAGTATAAATGCAACTACTCCTTAACAGTTGAGCGAGAACTCAGTGCTCTCACCGGGTAGAAACAAGGTGCCAGGCCAGATAAAACAAGGTGGGCCCGCAGGCCTTGTGTTTGCCACCTGTCTCTAAGTGATGTCTTTATTTCTCTGACCTTACCTCCTACTACTTTCTCCCTGCCACTCCAGGCACCCAATTCCTTGCTGTTCCTTTAAAACGTCAGGCTCACGGTCTTTGCACCTGCTTTTCCTTCCTCTTGGAAGCTTTTCCTCCAGGTTCCCTTCTTCACTTTCTTCAGGTCTTTGCTCAAAAGTTACCTTCTCATTCAGGCCTACTCTATTTGGGAATTTAAAATTGGCTGGCATCCTGCTGGAAGCTGGTTGAATCCTTCTCACTGCCTCTCCCCTCTCTCCCTTGAGCTTTCCCCAGAAAGGACCATAAATCTCAGGGACTTTCCTTGGCCGAATCAGCCATCCCTGGTCAGAGGACACTGTCTTGCAAACACCCATACCCAGGACACCTGGGGTAGATTAGCAGGGTGACCCACCCTCCCCGGGGGTCTGCTACCCACCCTTAAAAACCCTTCTATTCTTGCCCTTGCTGCTGTAGCCTGCTCAGACTCAGCCTGCGGGATCGCAGTGCCCCGCCTTGAATGGAAGCCCTTAATTGGACCTTTTTGGTCCTTTCTTAGCCACCTCGGCTACCTAACAGAAGTGTAAGGTATCATCATGGCTAGTAAAGTTAATTTTTGTAATAAATAATCTTAATAGCAGTACTCGTGCTTGTATTTGCGAAACCAAGACACGGAATTCTACACTCAATAGGCGCCCATAGCATGCGTGTCCGAGGGTAATAGCTGGGGGCGTGAGCTGGCGATCCACTTGAAGCATCAGCTGCTGGCCGCGCCCCTGCCGGGCCCGCCCCTCCCCTCCGCGGCCCCGCCCCCCGCAAGCTGAATGCCTTATAGGCGAGTGACGTAAGGTCGTTTGTTGTCATTGGCGGCTCCCAAGATGGCTTCCATCATGGAGGGGCCGCTGAGCAAATGGACTAACGTGATGAAGGGCTGGCAGTACCGTTGGTTCGTGCTGGACTACAATGCAGGGCTGCTCTCCTACTACACGGTGAGTCCTTTGGGCACAAAGCTCCTCGCTCCTCGTGGGTCGCTGTTCCTGGGTGGAGGGGGGCCGGGCTTTTTTGTAGCGGGGTTGAGGTTGCTAGGCTGGGGGTGCCGCCGTGGAAGAGGGTTCCCTCGGAGAGGAGGGCTTTACGTCCGGGATAGCCAATGGGGGTGAAGGAGGTGCTGGTGCAGCCAATAAACAAGCACTGGCTGTCTGATTTATGGGTTGGGGGTGAGCCGCGTTCGGTTTTCAGTGGGTTGGTAAGCGGTGGTCTGGTCCGGCGGGGTTGCGGTTGGGCGGTAGTCGTGGCTTAGAGGGACTGGCGGCGCGGTGCACGCCGCTTCCCCTCGTAGTCATGAACTTGACACCGTGCCCCCCAGGTCCTGTAGACGGCCGCACCCCTCAACTTCCCTCCAGGGATTGAAGAATGTTGCTTGGCCAGATGCTTAGGTGACCGGCCCTCGAGCAGCACGAAGGGGTCTGAAATCCCTCGAGTCTGCCGGAGTTGGGTGTTTCGTTCACGGGGCGCACTCCTCTATTCAGCGGGAGGCGAGCGTAACCGACGCCTTAACTTTTGAGAGCCGAGGGTGTCCTTACACAGCAGTTTCTTGTTAGCGAAGACAGAATGGATGGTGTGGTGTCTTCTGAAAGTTTTGTTCTGGGGAGGGCTGAGTTCACGCTTGACTGTCCTTAAACACGAATCTGTGGCCTTGTGCAAGTCCATTACTGTGAGTCGTACGTTCTGACTATCCCCTCTACCCCCATCGCAATAGAAGTGGAAGGTGGGTGGTTATAAGAGAAATTCCAAAGGTATTCTCTGAATGGTATGTAGTTAATGATAGCTAATGAGAGGGAGGAAACCACTTAAGACAAAAGAATGCCCCGAAGGCTTTAGAAAATAATGGAAAATGAGGGACCAACAAATGTGATTATGGAAGAAGGGTAAATGTTGGTGAGATAAATAGGGACACTTGTATTATTGGTTCATTTAAAAAATATTTATTGAGCTCGCTCCTACTACCTGTTACTATTGCTTTAGGTTAGTTGTGTGTGAGTGTGCACGCTCTTGTGCATGTGAGCAAGAATCATCAGAGTTCAAGATTCCTCCATTCCTCTCTGAAGTTTATATTCTAGTCTAGTGGTTCCCTTCATTTTATTAACAATAACTCTGCGAGTAGGTATTTATTCACAATTTATTTCCTCATTTTACAGTTTTGGAATCTGAGCCTCCAGGCTTTTTAAGTAATTTGCTCAAGATCCAAGAGCTAGCAATAAGTGGTGTAGCCAGGATTCCACATTCCTAGCTTTCTTTTCCCAGTAACCTCCACTTTCACTTAAGGAAGGAGAAAAGTGCAAGCTGTGAGTTATTAAAGGCAGGCCTGAGGAATGGAAAGTTTAACTTTAAACATCCTTCAGCTATCAGCTTCTTTTCTCCATAATTTTTAAAGGGGGGAAAAAAAGACCAAACCTGAATAAAATTTAAACATATTGTCCAAGATTATTTTTCGGTAGCCATGAAAGAGAGGCAACTGAACATTATACTCTGAAAACTCTGGGGTTATAAAATCCCATGGCTCAGATAAATGAAGAGTTGTAGTAGATGTGATACTCAGAAAATCCTATGGAATCTTTATAGCCTATTCAAGGTAGAGTAATTTCAGTGACTGGCACTATGGAATTAAGTTACTCTACAAATCCTAAATTTGTATGGGTCTGTTTATAGGGCCATGCTATAGAGGCCTCAAACTGGGGTTCTTGAGAGCTCCTAGCTCCAACAGAATATTCTTTTTTCCTGTTTTTTTGTTTCCATTAGTGTAGTGTTTTTCTGCCTTGTTGCCTTAGTTTCTGAATGCCTTGACAAATTTCATCTTGTCTTATTGGCTAAATACAGGTTGTTTATAGATCTCTCCCCCTGCTCTGCCCCAAATATTTAGTTTCCATTCTGAATTTAGATTCTATAAAACATCATCCTTGCCAGCGGAAGGAGGTATCATATTTCTCACTAATGGCTATTTAGAAGTTTTTTTTCCTTTTCTAGTTCTTTGATGTTAAAGTGTTTGCTTGCAGAGAAACAGCAGAGAAATATTATAAAAATATTCTTGTAAAAATAAAAAAATACTCAATCCCTGATTAGAGGAAGTCAAGCATAAAAATAAGTATTCACTTAAAGAGAAAGTAGGAGCCCTGGCTGGTGTGGCTCAGTGGATTGAGTGCTAGCCTACAAACCAAAGTGTCACCAGTTTGATTCCCGGTCAGGGCACATGCCTGGGTTGCGGGCCAGGTCTCCATTGAGGGGTACGTGAGAGGCAACCACACATTGATGTTTCCCTCTGTTCCTCCCTTCCCCTCTGTCTAAAAATAAATAAATAAAATCTTAAAAAAAAAAAAGAAAGTAGGAAACGCATTGAATGTTTGCAGTGAGTTCTGTACACTTTAACGTTGTTTCAGTTCATCAAGATTCTGAAAGATTTGAAGGTACATCTTAATGATTTGCCTGTGGCTGACAACTTGGAACTACATCTTCCAGGGAGAGTATCAGAATTAGTTGCACAACCTTTTAGCAGAACGGTAAATAGCAAGTCACTCTAGTTTCAAAAATCACTTGGGCTCTGGTCTGGCTCTGTGGTTGCAGGTGTGTTCTAGGGTGGCCATGAAAACCTTTAACTAAACAGAATTGGTCTTGCTTTAGAATTGGCCTGTACTGAAAATTGATACTGGGATAATCTCAGGGTTGGCTTAGGATCACTGAAATTGCTATGAACTGAATAGATTCATCTAAAGCTGACCTCAGTCTGGATCTTATTCTCTGCACCTGGGCCTAGATCCAAACCCAAACCTATCCTCTGGGAATGGATGACCTTTTTACTTTATATTTCTTTTGTTTTCTTAATACGTGCATTTTCAGTTTTTGAAAAAGAGCTTAATATACTATTACTCTGCCCAATAGAGGAACAGAGAAATTCATTACCTCCTTCGGGGAGTAGATTTAGGCTCTTTTGAGAGCTCTAGCTCAGCCTCTTAATTATTGGAAACAATATGGATTCATTCAGCAAATGTTTATTTGGGGCAACTTTGTAATAGGCATTGTACTTTACATGCTGGAGGTGCAAGCATGAAGGAGAGAGAGTTCCTTCTGTCTAGGAACTCACAATCCAGCAGAGCAGACACTTACCCATAATTTCAAAATAATATGATAAATTCAATAATAGAAATAATAAGACTAGACTGCCTTGGGAACGTTGCCTGGAAAAGGCCAGAGAGACATTTGAGGCTAGACTTAATGGATAGAGGTAGAAGAGAAGGGGCATTGCAGGCTGTGGGAAGTGTGCACAAATCAGGAAGCTTGAAAACATAAGGGTTATTAAGAGGATATTGAGAATTTCTGAGTAGCTCTAGTGTAAAGGTGTGTTTGGGAGATAATAGGAGATTGAGTCCAGAAGATATTTGGAGCTGTCAGGCCTGGAGATAAAGGTCTGTTAGATTATACCACAGAATTTGTCTGTTAAATTTTTATTAGATGAGATGCCCAAAGAGGGCTGCAGATATAGATTTGGGAATGCTGTGTGAACAGCCAGACATTTTTGTGAGTCATGATCATGAAGGAAGATGGGACAAGAAGAAAAATTGAGTGAGGTCTAAATATGGAGGAGTTGGGAAGTGGAGGGGGGCATGCCTTTTGTAAATTTATCAAATGTTTATTGGGTACCTACTGTGTGCCAGGGTCTGTGCTGGGAATAGGGATTATAATTGTTCATGCCCTGGGTTACTTGACTCAGTCTTGAAGAGTCAGGAAAGGTTTTCTAAAAGAAGCAGGTTTGCTGTGGCCTTAATGATGAGTAGGGGTTAGCCATATGAGCAGAGAGAGAAGTTTAAACTGCTTGGGGTAGAAGAAATGTTGTTGGAAGAGACAAGAGTCAGGACCTGTCCATCCTGGAGCTTGGACTGTGTAGGCAGTTGCGGAATGAGTTGGAGGGGTAAACAGTGGCCCTATAATGAAAGGCTTTCTGGGTAAACCATGCTAAGTAATTTGGACTTTATCCCTTCAGGATAGTAATTTAAGTGTTGTAAATACTTTTTGATAGGAAAAACTTTTATTATAGAAAATCTCAAACATACATAAAAGAGGATACTAAAATGAATTATCTGGCTTATGTAATTATCAACATATGGCCAATCTTTGTTTTATTAATACTCCTGTCAGTTCCTTCATTCCCTAATGGCTTATTTTAAAGCAGATCCCAGACTCATATAATTTCATTTGCGAATATTTCAGTATGAATTACTAAAGGTGAAGGTCTCTCTTAAAAAATGTTATTATGGTACCACTATTAACAACTAAATATTACTACTAATAACTAATATTGTCAAATATTCAGTCAGTGTTTAATTTCATTTATTGTTTCAAACATTTCTCCCTCATCAGTTGGTTTGAGTTAGGTTTCCAAACAAGAGCCATACATAAATTTGGTCTCTTTTAATTAATGGTCCTCATTCCCTCTTTTTTTCTTTGCCATTTATTTGTTGAAGAAACCAGGTCATATGTTTTGAATTTTGCTGGTAATGTCTTTGTTGTATGTGTGAACATGTTCTTTTGGGAAAGAATACTTCATAGGTGGAATACATTATAACACATCAAGTGGCATATTATATCTGATTGATATTTCTCTGATTTTAAAATTGATTAATAGGTTAGGATAAAATTTATATTCTTTAAATGCTGTTGTTAAATAGAAATAATCAGGAGATCATTTTTATAGGACTTAGTGATTGACTGGATATGAGGGAAAGGGGAGGAAGAGTCTGATGAAATCCAGGTTTTGGGTTTTACCTGGATGAATGCTGATAGAGAAGATAGGAATAACAGGTTGGAGGAGAAAGCTGGTTGCTTTGGGTCATGTTGGAACTGATGTAAAGATGTCAATTGTTTGGAACTTAGGAAGATATCTGGGTTACAGATAATACTAGCTTTACAAACACAGAGAGTTGAGCATGAGGATAATAGGGACCTTTGGATAGGATGCTAAGAAACATCATTGAATTAGTTATCTGTTGCTTTGTAAAACATTACTACCTGAAACCTAGCAATTTAAAACAGCAAACATTTACTATTACCTCTTAGGTACAGTGGCTCAGAACTTGGGAGTGACTTAAGTGGCTCTGCCTCAGGGTCTCTCAGGAAGTTGCGGTCAGAAGACATTGGCTAGGGTTGGAGTCATCTGAAAGGTTTAACTGGAGCTGGAGGTTCTGCTTTCAAGATGACTCAGTCTCACAGCTGCTGGCAGAAAGCCTCAGTTCATTGCTGGCTGTTGGAAGGTGGCCTGGTTCCTTTGCTAAGTCACCGGCTAGCTGCTGGATTGCGCTTCTTGAGTGTCTTCATGACAGGGCATAGGCTTCACCCTGAGGGAGTGGAGCAGTCCAAGCTAGAGCAAGGAGGAAGCCACAGCACCTTTTAAGACCTTGTCTGAGAATATCACTTCTGCCTTATTCTGTTCATTAGAAATGCATTATTAAGTTCAGCTCAGGCTCCTGGGGAGGGGAATTAGACTCTGCTTTTTGAAAGGAGTATTAAAGACTTTGTGGACAGATTTTGGATCACTACAAACACTAGATCACTACAAACAGAGATTGTCAGAGAAAAATGCCTGATCAGAAGACTGAAAGGGGATAGCCAGAGATATAAGAAAAAAAATTTTTTTGAAAACAGAAGAATGTGGCAGTCTAGTGGGAATAATGAGTTGGCTGGAATACTGTTGAGAGGATTGACTAGATAAAGTCTTAAAAATATCCATTGGATCGGTCAGTTTGCACACCATTGGTGCCTTTAGTGAGAGCAGTTTCTGTGGAGCAGTGGGTGTGGAAGGCAGGTTGGAATAGTTTGAAGAGTAAATAGGAGGTAAGAAGTCGAGAAATTCAAGACATTTGTAGATGATTCAAAAGCGATATGGAATTGAGGGAAAGGGTTTCTAAAATAGGAGTATGCTTAGATGTAGGGATGGGAAGCAAGGTCTGAGTTAAAAATGATGGTAGAGTCAGGATTTAAGGAATGCAGGAAAGAATTACATCAGTGCCTTGGGAATGGGAAAAGATATAACTAGGGAAGTTTAAAGGTTAATCACGTTGCATGGAGAACTAGTTGAGATTACAAAAATATGGTTTGTTTAGTCATTACCCATAAATATTTAACTCCCTTTCTTGATTTGTATTGTTTTTGTAACATTTTAAAGGGAAAGTGAGAAACGGTGAATTAGTAAGTTACCAGGACTACTCAAGGTACTCTTCATAAAAAGAATCATTAGAGAAATCATGTGTTCTCCACAATTACATACTGACTGGAAGACTGATAATGACTTTGCATTTTAAAACCACTAATAGTCAAAACACATTTAAGTGTTACTTGGCAGTCCTTATCAATGTCTACGAGATGACCAAAAATCTGCCATCTGATTTTTGCATTTTAGGTTTTTGAAGAGCCTAAGTATACATATTTCTCTTGCAAAGTTGTAAAAGAGGTAGCCAGAAAGATAACAGCACCACTCCCATAAAACAAAAGCAAATTTATACTTTTCTAGATAGTTATTCATGAATACATCAAATGTGATTCTTATTAAGTTGACATGCTGCGTACTAATAGTCTGAATGTAATAGAGTAGCTTTAGAAGAGCTACTTTATTACATATAGAAGAGCTACTTTATTACTAATCTAAATGCCCTGAAAACAAAAGTCTCCTAAAATGGTAACTAGTATCAGTGGGAAGAAGTATGTGGGCATTTTATATCTTTTGTTTTCCTTGAATATTCTATTCAGACTTGATTTTTCCCTGTTCTAATGCTTTTGAGCTTTGCTTATGTAAATCTTTTGGGCATTTCATCATTTTACATCTGTTACGATTAACAAGCCATATCTCTAGTACATTCCTTCATCTGTACAGCAAGCTTGTGAACTCTTTGATGGCAGTACTGAGCATTAAAATCCTCAAGCCCTACAATGTGGCACATTGTTCTCATAGTGAATGGAAGAATGTCCAAGGTCCTTCAAACAAGGCTTAGGGACGAGGTGTAGAAGGCTGTTTTGGAATTGTTGCTTACACAGCTTTGTAAGTTTTGCAGAATAAATTAATAGCAAGTAAGTACATTTCCATGATTTATGTAAAACTTGTTGGAGCTTATATTAGCAACGGTGGCTTCTGTTTAATCATCCAGAGCCTGTTGAACACATCCCTTGTGTGCAATCTTTTGCTTAGTGTGTTAATCAGTTAAGCAGTCAGTTCTTATTTCTCTTGGTAGCAGTTTTGTTGATGGTAATAATTTGTGAAAGGACAGAAAGTAGAGTTGTTGTTGGGTGTTTTTTTTTTTAAGATTTTATTTATTTAGTTTTAGAGGGAAAGGGAGGGAAAAAGGGAGTGAAACATAAATGTGTGGTTGTCTCTTGCATACTCCCTACTGGGGACCTGGCCCACAGCCCAGGCATGTGCCCTGACTGGGAATTGAACCGGCAACCCTTTGGTTCACAGGCTGGCGCTCAATCCACTTAGCCACACCAGCTAGGGCTAGAGTTTTTAAATATGCCACTACTATAAATGGCAGTTGTCATAGGATTATATTTTCTTTCTTTTTGTTAGAAAGAGAGAGAAATATTGGTTTTTTTGTTCCACTTTATTTATGCATTCTTTGTTGTTTCTTATCTGTGTCCTGACTGGGGGTTGAATCTGTAACCTTGAGGTATGCTCTAACCAACTGAGATACCCAGCCAGGGCTAGATTTTCAAATCATCACATAATCCCAGTCAAAGCTAGACATGCACAAGTGATTTAGGTTAAGCGGTAAAAAGCGTTCAATCCTTAGACATTTGAGTTGTTTCCACTTTTTGGCTCTTATGACTGATGCTTCTGTGAACATGTGTGCACCTAAGTTTTGGTGTGGACGTATGTTTTCATTACTCTTGGATGTATGTCTAGGAATGGAATTGCTGAGTCATGTGGTAACTCTTTAAACTTTTGAGGAGTTGCCAGACTGTTTTCCAAAGCAGCTGCACTGTTTTACATTCCTACTAGAGGTATAAGGATTCCAATCTTTCTGCCTGCTTGCCAGTATTTGCTGTTGTGTGTCCTTTTGGTTATAGGCATCCTAGGTGCGAAATAGTAAAACTTGATTTTGATTTGTGTTTCCCTCATGGCTGTTGATGTTAAGCACATTTTCATGTGCTTATTGGCCATTTTCACATCTTTAGAGAAATATCTATTCAGACCCTCTGCACATTTTAAAATTGTGTTGTTTTTTTATTGTTGAGTTGGAAGAATTTTGTAATATAGTCTAGGTATAAGTCCTTTATTAGATACATGATTTGCAAATATTTTATCTCTTTTTGTGGGTTGTCTTTCTTGTGTCCTGTGAAGTACAAACATTTCAAATGAGATTATGTCTAATTTATCTTTTTCCTTTATTGCTTCTGCTACTGGTGACATATCTGGTAAACCATTGCTTAATCTATGGTCCCAAAGTTTTATATCTGTGTTTTCTTGTAAGGGTTTTATAGTTTTAGCTCTTACATTTAGATCTTTGATCCATTTCGAGTTAATTTTGATATATGGTGTGAGGTAAGGGTCATATTTATCTTTTTACATTTTATATTCTTTATTATTTTTACTCTTTTGCATGTGGATATTCAGTTATTCTAGCACACTAGACAGCTATAGTTGTGTTGGCTGTTGCCATTTTTTTACTTGACATTCTTAAGGGAAAAGAGGTCAGTGCCCCTGACGAAGTAGTTAGGTATGGCATGTTTTAAAAACTCGTGTGACACAGTGGATGAAAACTGCTGGTCTACATTCGTAGAATGTACTGCAGTCAGTGAGAAGGATAAGACAGGTCTTCGTGTACACTTTATGTACAGACCTGCAAGTAGCCCCAAGAAATACTGTTTTATTTTTTCCAGCTTCGTTGAGATATAACTGACACGTAAGATTGTGTAAGTTTTTTTTTATTCTTTTTTTTTTTTTTTAATATATTTTATTGATTATGCTATTACAGTTGTCCCCTTTCTTCCCCATCATTCCCCTCCACCCTACCCACCCTCTCCCACCCACATTCCTCCCTTTAGTTCATGTCCATGGGTCATAAGTTTTCTAGCTTCTACATTTCCCATACTATTCTTGCCCTCCCCCTGTCTATTTTTTCCCCATTATCTATGCTACTCATTCTCTGTACCTTTTCCCCCTCTCTCCTCCTCCCACGCCCCTGTTGCTAACCCTCCATATGATCTCAATTTCTGTGATTCTGTTCCTGTTCTAGCTGTTTGCTTAGTTTGCTTTTGTTTTAGGTGTGGTTCTTGATAGCTATGAGTTCGTTGTCTTTTCACTGTCATAGTTTTATCTTCTTTTTCTTAGATAAGTCCCTTTAACATTTCATATAATAAGGGCTTGGTGATGATGAACTCCTTCAACTTGACTTTATCTGAGAAGCACTTTATCTTCCCTTCCATTCTAAATGACAGCTTTGCTGGATAGAGCAATTTTGGATGTAGGTCCCTGCTTTTCAAGATTTCAAATATTTCTTTCCAGCCCCTTCTTGCCTGGAAGGTCTCTTTTGAGAAATCAGCTGACAGTCTGATGGGAACTCCCTTGTAGGTGACTGTCCCCTTATCCCTTGCTGCTTCTAGAATTCTCTCCTTCATTTTAACCTTGGCTAATGTAATTACAATGTGCCTTGGTGTGTTCCTCCTTGGGTCCAACTTCTTTGGGACTCTCTGAGCTTCCTGGATGTCCTGGTAGTCTATTTTCTTTGCCAGATTGGGGAAGTTCTCCTTTATTATTTGTTCAAATAAGTTTTCCACTCGTTGCTGTTCTTCCCCTTCTGGGACCCCTATAATTCGGATGTTGGGACGTTTAAAGATGTCCTGGAGGTTCCTAAGCCTCTCCTCATTTTTTTGAATTCTTGTTTCTTCCTCGTCTTCTGTTTGGTTGTTAGTTTCTTCCTTCTGGTCCACTCCATTGATTTGAGTCCCAGTTTTCCTTCCATCTCTATCAGTTCCCCATGCATCTTCCTTCATTTCACGGATTGTAGCCTGCATTTTTTCATCTAGTTTGTGAGCAAAATCAACCAGTTCTGTGAGCATTTTGATGACCAGTGCTTTGAACTGAGCATCTGACAGGTTGGCTATCTCTTCACTGCTTAGAGGAATTGGCTCTGGGGCTTTTATTTGTTTTCCAGTTTGAGCCATTTTTGGTGGGTTTTTTTTTTTTGTTGTTGTTTTGGTTTTAGTCTGGTCGCAGCTATTACGTAGTGAGGAGTGGAGCCTTAGGTGTTCTCAGGGCGGGGCAGCCCAGTCGCTGGGTTGTGATGCTATAGGTGGGGGCGGGGTCTGAGAAGGAGCAATGGCGCCTGCTCCGCTCTCTCCCGGACTCCGGCCCTTTCCGCTGCTTCCCCTTCACCTGGATTATCTGCGCACGCGCGCGTGCTGTTACGTAGTGAAGAGTGGAGCCTCTGGCGCTCCCCGGTGCGGGGCAGCCCAGTCGCTGGGTTGTGACGCTGTATGTGGGGGTGGGGCCTGAGAGGGAGCAATGGCGCCTGCTCCGCTCTCTCCTGGATTCAGTCCCCTCCGCCACTTCCCCTCCGCCTGGACCGTCTGCACGCTTGTATGTGAGACCACCTGGTCAGTCAGCCAGTCGCCTTGTGCGGTCTCACTGGGTCTGCACAGTTGCCCCCCAGTGCCCGGGGTCCGCCAGCTGCTGCCTGTGGGCCCGGGGACCGCCAGCCGCCGCCTGTGCACCTGGGAACTGCCAGCCGCTGCTGCTTGCGTTCCTGGGTCCGCACCTCCACTTTCTCCTGCCGCGACTCCGCCCCTCTTACCGGTCTGGATGAATGGTTGTTGGACTTCCGTACAGTTCAGTTTTCTATAAGTTCTGGTTGTTTTCTTGTTTCTAAATATTTGTTGTCCTTAATTTTGGTTGTGAGAGGAGGCACAGTGTGTCCGCCTACGCCTCCATCTTGGCCGGAAGTCTTTTTTTCTTTTTTTAATATATTTTATTGATTATGCCATTACAGTTGTCCCATTTTTCCCACTTTACTCCCCTCCACCCTGCACCCCCACCTCACTCCCCCCCTTTAGTTCATGTCCATGTGTCATAAGTTCTTTAGCTTCTACATTTCCCATACCATTCTTCCCCTGCCCCTGTCTATTTTCTACTCACTATCTATGCTGCTCATTCTCTGTACCTTCCCCCCCTCTCCTCCTCCCACGCCCCTGTTGCTAACCCTCCATATGATCTCCATTTCTGTGGTTCTGTTCCTGTTCTAGCTGTTTGCTTAGTTTGCTTTTGTTTTAGGTGTGGTTCTTAATAGCTGTGAGTTTGCTGTCTTTTCATTGTCATATTTTTGATCTTCTTTTTTTTAGATAAGTCCCTTTAACATTTCATATAATAAGAGCTTGGTGATGATGAACTCCTTGAACTTGACCTTATCTGAGAAGCGCTTTATCTGTCCTTCCATTCTAAATGACAGCTTTGCTGGAAAGAGCAATTTTGGATGTAGGTCCCTGCTTTTCAAGATTTCAAATATTTCTTTCCAGCCCCTTGTTGCCTGGAAGGTCTCTTTGGAGAAATCAGCTGACAGTCTGATGGGAACTCCTTTGTAGGTGACTGTCCCCTTATCCCTTGCTGCTTCTAGAATTCTCTGCTTCATTTGAGTCTTGGTTAATGTAATTACAATGTGCCTTGGTGTGTTCCTCCTTGGGCCCAGCTTCTTTGGGACTCTCTGAGCTTCCTGGACATCCTGGTAGTCTATTTCCTTTGCCAGATTGGGGAAGTTCTCCTTTATTATTTGTTCAAATAAGTTTTCTACTTGTTGCTCTTCTTCTTCCCCTTCTGGGACCCCTATAATTCGGATGTTGGGACGTTTAACGATGTCCTGGAGGTTCCTAAGCCTCTCCTCATTTTTTTGAATTCTTGTTTCTTCCTCGTTTTCTGTTTGGTTGTTAATTTCTTCCTTCTGGTCCACTCTGTTGATTTGAGTCCCAGTTTTCCTTCCATCTCTATCGGTTCCCCATGCGTCTTCCTTCATTTCACGTATTGTAGCCTGCATTTTCTCATCTAATTTATGAGCAAAATCAACCAATTCTGTGAGCATTTTGATGACCAGTGCTTTGAACTGTGCATCTGATAGGTTGGCTATCTCTTCGTTACTTAGAGGAATTGACTCCGGGGTTTTCATTTTTCCTCCGGTTTGAGCCATTTTTGGTGGGGTTTTTTGTTTTGTTTTGTTTTGGTTTTAGTCTGGTCACAGCTATTACGTATGAGGGGTGGAGCCTTAGGCGTTCCTTAGGGCGGGGCAGCCCAGTCGCTGGGTTGTGACGCTTTAGGTGGGGGCGGGGTCCGAGAGGGAAGAATGGCGCCTGTTCCACTCTCTTCTGGACTCCAGTCCCTTCTGCTGCTTCCCCTTCACCTGGATTATCTGTGCACGCTCGTGTGCTGTTACGTAGTGAGGGGTGGAGCCTCAGGCGCTCCCCAGTGTGGGGCAGCCCAGTCGCTGGGTTGTGATGCTGTATGTGGGGGCGGGGCCTGAGAGGGAATAATGGCGCCTGCTCCGCTCTCTCCTGGATTCAGTCCCTTCTGCCACTTCCCCTCTGCCTGGACCGTCTGTGTGAGCGAATGTGGGACCACCTGGTCAGCCAGCTGCCTTGTGCGGCCTCACTGGGTCTGCACAGTTGCCCCCCTGTGCCTGGGGTCCGCCAGCTGCCGCCTGTGGGCCTGAGGACCGCCAGCCACCGCCCGTGCACCTGGGAACTGTGAGCCGCTGCTACTTGCGTTCCTGGGTCCACACCTCCACTTTTTCCTACCACGACTCTGCCCCTCTTACCGGTCTGGATGAATGGTTGTTGGACTTCCGTACAGTTCAGTTTTCTATAATTTGGTTGTTTTCTTGTTTCTAAATATTTGTTGTCCTTAATTTTGGTTGTGAGAGGAGGCACAGTGTGTCCGCCTACACCTCCATCTTGGCCGGAAGTCCAGATTGTGTAAGTTTAAGGTGTACAACACATTGATTCGATATACTGTATTTTGCTGTGTGTAATGCACACCCACGTTTTTTAGTGCATCGCACGCAGGATTATTGTACATGTGGTATGTAGTCAATATACCCATGTGTAATGCATGTCCTTATTTTTCCCTCAAAAATTTGGGCAAAAAAGTGTGCAATATATGCAGCAAAATATGGTACAAAGACATGTATTGTGAAGTGGTTACCACAGTAAGATCAGCTGACACATCCATCGCCTCACATAGTTATCTTTTTTTGTGTGTGGTGAGAGCTTTTAAGATCTACTATTTCAGCAGCTTTCCAAGTATCCAATACAGTGTTGTTAACTATAGTCACCATGGTGCATTAAATCCCTAGAACTTAGTTATCTTACAGCTGGAAGTTTGCCTGTGGCTCAGTACTTTGCACATAGGACATCTATGGTTTTAAAGTGGGACAATTTTTAAAAAATATAACTCTGTCATACTGACTTCTTTTACTTCTTTCTTACATAGGGGCATACAGAAAAATACCAGTTGTTGAGGTATTAAATATTTCGAAATCTTTGGTTATTTAAGGTTTCATTTGATTTTATTGCACACGATTAATTTATTTTTAAGAATATTTACTGAATATTAACATAGGGCTTATTGTGCAGAACACAGCCTTCGCTTGACTCTGTCTAGTAGCAGAGACATAAAGGGTAAGCAACATTTCATCAGTAAATATTTTTTGAGCCCCTAATGTGTTACAGACACTGTTCTGAAGCATAAGTCAGATTTAATTCCTACCCCCTAAGGAACATCCAGTCTTAGTGGGTGAGACAGGCAAGTTAACTAGCCATTGTAGTGCAGGGTGGTGCAGGCCGCAGCAAAGGGACCCGCGGGAGACCCTGGGGGCCCAGGGGTGAGAATCCAAACTAGACAGAGGTGAGCAGCACATATGTGATCAGTGGCAGCAAGGCAGAAAATCAGGGTCAAAGGTATTCCAAGCTGAGGAATAGTGGGTGAGAAATTTCAGCAGCAAAAAAGGCGACCCATTTGGGGAATTGCAAATAGATAAAGCTAAAGTTCAAAATGTGGTCCTCTGTCTGCCTGGGTCCGAATCACCTGGGAGTGAGTCTTAAACCACCAGGTGATTCTTAGCCTTGCAGGTGATTCTTGAATGTACTAAAATATGAGAAACACTGGTCTAGAGTTAAGGGGCATGATGGAGGAATGAAAATTATAGTGTAATATATGCTATATTAAAGGTATACATAAAATCATATGATTAAATTTATTTGTATAGACTGTAAAACATTTTTGTTTTAAACCTGCTAATTCTTATCTGTAAGTGATTTAGGGGAAAAGGGGTGGGGACAAATAAGGGATATTACTGTACATGTAAATTTTGTGTTTTAATTCCCAGGTGATTCTAAAAATAGTTAATCTTCTATTTATTGAATGTTTTTGTTTTTCTTTTAGTCCAAGGACAAAATGATGAGAGGCTCTCGCCGAGGATGTGTTAGACTCAGAGTGAGTATTTACTCATTTTTATGAAAACCAATTTTGATAGAAAAAAGTATTTTGACTGAATCATGGAAGTCTAAATTTAGTTAAACTTTTGTTAGGCAGTCATCTAGGTTCAGAGAGAAAAAAAATTACTTCTTCAGGGTAACTACTATTCAGTGCCAGAATGAGGGCTAGAACTCAGTTCTTTTGGCCCATTGTTTAATGTTATACTATGATTTAATGTAGCTACTGAATTTTTTTTTTTTTATAACCTCTGTTTTATAATCACGGAAAATGAGTTGAAGTGTTGGTAGTAGAGCAAACAGTAGGAAAAAAGCTCTGAAAAATTCCCACTTTTAGCTTTTTTCCAGTTGATGTAGCTGTGATGTCCAGTAGAAATACAATGTGAGCCACATATAATACTTAAAAATTTTTATAGTAGCCACATTTAAAAAGTAAAAATAGGTGAAATTAATTTTAATAATATATTTGGTTTAAGCCAGTATATCCAGATTATTTCAATGTATAATCAGTAAAAAATTATTAATGAGCAATTTACATTCTTTTTTAAATACTTAGTCTTCCAAATCCAGTGTATCTTTACATTTATGGCACATCTCAGTTCAGACTAGTTGCACTTTAGCTAGTGGCTAGTGGCTACCTTATTGGACAGTGCTGCTTTTAATGGTTTGTTCAGTTTCCACCATTGTTCAAAGGCAAGAAAGAATGCAGGGTTGGGGACACAGTTTCTAGTACTCCACTGTATCTGAAGAAGGGCCAACTCTATCATAACTAATTAAATCAGCTGCTCGTAGCCTCTTCTTTAGGTTCCTGTTGCTTTCTTTCTGCCATCTTTTCTCTGCACCCTTTTGAAGATGTGACTGTAATTGCCTTTATTAGCAGTACTTAATAACTCTGAGAAGGAACCAAATTCTAACAGACAAATTTTGGCACTGAGATATAGGAGTAAGTATGGGGGGTTGCAGGATGGGAATGAGACAGGCTTGTTTTGAGCAGATGATGGTGTATATATGATATCATAAATATTTTTTTTAAATGTTTACTTTTTTTAGTTTTCTTGATTTAATTGCTCTTCTAAGCATTTGCCATTGACCTCAGTCACCACTCAGTCTGGTATTAACTGCTTTCTTGGCTTGAGGTAAGCTCGATAGTGAGATTTTGGCAAAGCTATATTGAGACAGCTCTTCAGTTGACTTAAACCTAGATCTGGGCCACTATCTCATTGTTACTTTTTTTTTTTTTTTTTTTGTCTTTAGAGGGGTAGGGGAGAGGGAGAGGGAGAGAAATATCAATGTACGGTTGCCTCTTGTGTGTCCCCTGCTGGGAACTGGCCTGCAACCCAGGCATGTGCCCTGACTGGGAATTGAACCGCGATCCTCTGGTTCGCAGGCCCGCGCTCAATCCACTGAGCTACACCAGCCAGGGCTCATTGTTACATTTAATACAATATTATTTTCTTTTAAATATAGCTTAATTAATTATTGGCCTCGGTGACTACCACCCAAGTTAAGAACTACAATTTTGCCACTTGCCCTAGAAGTCTCTGTACATGCCCTATTCTAATTACAGCATCCTCCCTGTCTCCTGAAGTCACCACTCTTCTATTCTAGTAATCATATCTTGGATTTGGATTCCTAAATTCTATGTTTTTATCTTGCCCATTAAAAAAAAACTTCATGTCTTTTGTTTGTAATTTATCTATTAAAGAATCCAGACCCTTTAACCTGTAGAAGTTTTTCGTAGTTTAGATTTTACTGATTAAATTTATCATGTTCCTCTGTCTCTGCTTTTTCTGCAAAGTAGCAGCGGGATCCAGATACTGGATTGGACTCAGATTCAGTCCTTTTGGCAAGGCTATATAGGTGGCGGTGTGTTCTTTTATCAGGAGGCATGGAGTGTCTGGTGTCACGCAGTTTCACTCTTTATTGATATTAGCAGCTATTGGTGCTCAGCACCTAGATTAATTAACTTATTCAAGGGTTACAAAATTATGATATTTTATATCAGAGATAATTATATAAGGAGATACTTCATCTATTATTTGGTTGCCTGGTGGTATAATTCAGACAGCTAGGATGCAAGCTTGATTATTTCTTTTTGCTTACTCAATTTTCAAGATAATGAATTGACTTAATACTCAGTTATATATACAGGGTGGGGCAAAAATAGGTTTACAGTTATGAGTACACAAAACACAGTTTATTCTTATATTATTTTTTATTTATTTAAGATTTTATTTGTTTATTTTTAGACAGAGGGGAAGGGAAGGAGAAGGAGAGGGAGAAGCATCAATGTGTGGTTGCCTCTCATGCATCCCCTAGCGGGTACCTGGCCCACAACCCAGGCATGTGCCTTGACGGAATTGAACTGGCAGTCCTTTGGTTCTCAGTTCAGCACTCAATCCACTGAGCCATACCATCCATGAAAGTTACTATTTATTAATTATTGTATTATTTTCCATACAAACAACTGTAAACTACTTTGCCCTATTCTGTATATATCCAAAAGAATTGAAAGAAGAGACTCAAAAAGATATTTGCACATCTATGTTCATGGAAGCATTACTCACAGTAGCCTAGAGGTGGAAGCCCTCAGCGTCCATTTGATGAATGAATAGATAAACAAAATGTAGTATATATAATGCAGATAATGGAGTACTATTTACTCTTAAAAGGGAAGAAAATTCTGACATATGAGTAAAATAAGGCCATCACTAAAAGACAAATACTGTATGATTCTACTTAAAGGACATGCCTAGAGTTGTCACATTCATGGAGACAGAAAGTGTAATGGTGGTTTCCAGTGGTTGAGGGCAGGGAACTTGGGGAGTTATTGTTTAATGGTTATGGAGATCAGTTTGAGAAGATTGAAAAGTTCTGGAGATGGATGGTCACACAATGTGAATGTACATAACACTACTAAACTGAACACTTAAAACATATTTAAGTAGTAAATTGTATGTTATGTGTATTTTACCACAATTTAAAACCGCACGCTCATTTATTATCTTACAGTTCTATAGATTAGCCACCTATGAAGGATTCTCTACTTAAGGTCTCACAAAGCTAAAATAAAGATATTGACCAGCCTTGGGCTCTCATCTGGAGGCTCTGAGGAAGAATCTCTTCCTCAAGGCAAGAATCCACTTCCAAGGTCATTCAGGTTGTTGGCAGAGTTCAGTTCCTTGTTAAGGACTGAGGTCCTTGTTTTCTTGCTGGCTGTCAGCTGAGATCGACTCTCAACTTCTAGAGGCTGCACATACTCCTTGTCATGCAGTCTCTCTATCTTCAAATCAGCACACCACATCAAATCCTTCTAGTGTTTTGAATCTCTCTGACTTCCCATTCTACTACCAGCTGCAGAAAACATCTTTTATTTAAAAGGCCTCATATGATGTGGAGAAAAGGGAATCCGTGTGCACTGTTGGTGGAAATGCAGATTGGCATAGCTACCATGGAAAACAGTATGGAGGTTCCTCCAAAAATTAATAATGGAACTACCTTATGACTCAGCAGCTCCACTTCTGGATATATATCGAAGAAACCTAAAACACTAATTTGAAAGAATATATGCACCCGTATGTTCATCACAGCGTTATGTACAATAACCAAGATATGGAAGCAACCCAAGTGCCCATGAATAGATGAGTGGATAAAAAAAGCTGTGGTACATATACATGGAATATTACTCGGCCATGTGTGATGGTATGGATGAACAGTCAGAAAAGTACAAGTACCATATGATTTTCCTTATATGTGGAATTTAAAGAACAAAATAAATGAACAAACTAACTTGAAATAGACTCACAGACACAGAGAACAAGCAGACTGGTGGTTGCCAGAGGGGAGAGGATTTGGGGGACTGGGTGAAAAAGGTAAAAGGATTAAGAAGTACAAATTGGTAGTTACAAAATAGAGGGAGGTAAGTACAGTATAGGGAGTATAGTTAGTAATATTGTAATAACTATGGATGGTGCCAGTTGGGTACTGGAAATATCAGGGGAAGGAACACTCCGTAAAGTGTATGATTGTCTAACTACTATGCTGTGCACCTGAAGCTACCATAAATAATATTGAATGTAAACTGTAATTTAAAATAAAATTTAATTCCTGATAAAACATGAGAAAAAATAAAAGGCCTTCTGTGATTAGATTAGGTTTTACCTACCAGGCAATCTCCCTTTTGCCATATAATCAGTCCATTGATTACTCATCCTGTAACATAATCACTTCAGTGAGATCTTACCATTCACAGTATCCACCCTCACACAAAGGGGAGGAGATTATACAGGGGCAAGGGTCATGGGAGAAGGGGTACAGTTCTCTCTGCCACATAGCATGTCAGAGAAGAACCAGGTGTACTTGTGTTTGAATCTTATTTTTGGCTTTTGCTTTGTTGACTGGAAGAGGGAAATTATCAGTAAGCTTCCTGAGCTTGAGTTTTCTTTAAAGCAAGTAGTATAATACCCTTGTAGAATTTTTTTTAAGGATTGGACACCTGGTACATAGATGGAAGCTATTAATTAGCAATCTGTGTGACAGTGTTGTGTCTGTGTGTGTGTTAAGAGATTCTGAGGTACAGTTGGCCCTTGAACAATGCAGGGGTTAGGGGTGCGGGGTCCCGCATTCTATGCAGTTGAAAATCTGCATATTACTTTTGACTTCCCCAAAACTTAACTACTGTTGACCAGAGGCCTTACCCATAACATAAACAGTCCACTAACACATACTTTGCCTATGATATGTATTATATACTTTGTTCATACAGTAAAGAAAGCTAGAGAAAATATTATTGAGAAAATCATAAGGAAGAGAAAATATACATTTGTAGTATTTATTGAAAAAAATTTGTGTGTAAGTGAACCTGTGCAGTTCAAACCCTTGTTATTCAAGGGTCAACTGTATTTTCAAAAAAGCTGGACTGCCATTTGGCTTTCTACTTAAGAAACATCTGGAGAATTTGTTTACAATATAGGTTTCCAAGTACCATCCACTAGACATACTGTTACTTTCTTCCATCTTCAATATTCAAATGGGTGCACAAAAATTCACCAATTTTGATGTTTTTTTTTAAAAATGCACACTGACATGACAGCTGTCACCATACAATCTAACAAAATTGTTTTGAATGAAGCTAAAGACAACAACGTACTACTAGAGCCATTGTAGGGAATAAACTGAAGAAATGTTTTGGTCAACACAACAGAATAGGAAAGACCTGGGGCTCAATCTCGTTCAGCTCTACCAGTTACTGACTCTGCCTATGGGCAACTTTCCTTACCCTTACGAAGTTAACATTACATAACTTCCAGTGTTTTGGGGAAACTTCTGGAGAGACCAAAGAAAGAGGCTGACAACTCCAGCATTACATCAAAAGTTTATTAGGGGAACTTAGATAGGAGGCATGTCTTGGGTCCCCACAAGACAGCGTGGATACCCTCCGTTCTACATGGCAGGTACTAAAGAATTATATAGAACAGGGCAAACGGATAGAGGTACTGGGGTATGATCTACCCAGATAAGGCGGACATGCCTAGATGCAGGGGCCTGTTCCAGGAACCAGCATGAGCTAGCACACCATGCAGTGTAGGGGTGGAGTTGCTCAGACAGTTTCCAAGGGGATTTATGGGAAGCAGTCTGTCCTGGCTGGGATCTAGCTGGATCTAACTTGAGAGTCCACATCATGGAATAGTCTGTCCTCCACCGAGGGTTGTTGTAAGGCTCAGAAGTTATGTACGCATAGGGTTTGGTGCATAGTACACAGCTAATGTAGAACTGCTGTGGATGACGATGATCACAGTGATGTTGATTGATAAGCATCTGTCATATAGAGTCCAAAGAGCTTAATGAGCTGTCATTGACCCCCCAGCACAGATCTAGATCTCTTCCTGCTTCTCCATCCGTCCCATCCCATATTCCAACTCCTTCATGTTCCCTTATTGTGTTTCATCATTCCCCATTGCTCTTGGGATATTTTTATTTTTTAATTACAGTTTACATTTAATATTATTTGTATTAGTTTCAGGCATACAGAATAATGGTTAGACAATCATGTACTTTACATAGTGTTCCACTCAATATTTCTAGTTGACATTTTCTTCTGTCAGGAATTTTCTGTGCCCTCATCTGGTGAGCTCATCTCCTAAGGGACTTTCACCGTTTGCTTCTTCTTTGGAGCATTCCTGACCCACATCCCCCCACTCCTGCCTTATCACAGCCTTTGGCACTTATAGCCATGAAAGTGCTTATTACATTTGAACTTGCCTGATTTCCCTACTTGTTAGTGAATTCCCATCCACTGTCACCAGTGCCTGGTACAGGGTAAGTAGTTACTTAAAAAAATGCTTATTGTTGATTTTATGCATTTATAAAATAATGAGTAAGTATTGGAGAATTGGCCTTTACTATAGTTTACATACAAAGGAACTGTGAAGTTATCTTAAACACAACATGAGCTAGTTGAATGATATGTTTTCTAAAAAAAAAAAAAAAAAAAAAAAGCCAAACACTCGTGTGGTTTTAGGCTACATAAAAAGATAATAGAGAAAGGAACCAGTAGTTATTGAGGAAGGACTTATGATTAGGCATTGTGCTGGATGATTTTCACATGTATGTGTAAATCACACCGTCGTCACATAAATGGTGTTACTTTATTTTACATGTGAGGAGGCTGAGACTGAAGCTACTTTTCGTAACTTTCCAAAGTCACACAGTTAGTAAATGGTAAATCTGGGATTGAACTTGGATCTGTTTCATTCAAAACCCTGTTCAGTCCTTAATGTTACCACTTGACTAGCAGAGTTAATGTAGAGACACGCAGCTTGTGGCAGGGTAGTGTAAAGCCAGTGAAGGAAAGCAGAAGAGTGAAAAACCATTTCCTTCCCTCCTACTTTCTTTGACTGTATTGGTGGCAAAGTATGGGCCACTAGATGGTGTCCTTGCCTTTGATGGAAAAGTGAAATGTTGGTTAAGTTCCACTGTCTGATTTTTCCTCCTCCCCAACATACTAGCTAAAAGCAAAATATTCACATTTCCAGATACAATTTGAGAAGTGAAATGTGGTACCATTGGAGAGGTAATGTGGGGTAGAGGTGAGAACAGGCCATCCATGAGATGGAATTCCAATCTGGATTTTGCCACTTTATTAGCTTCGTGACTTCAGGCAACTCACCTGTTCAGCTCTGTGCTTTCTTCTCTCTGGAACAGGCAGCATGTCATTCATTCATGGAATTATGAATAGCAAAGTAATTGATATATTAAAAAGAATCCAAATACAAAGTCTGGGATTTGGTTCTTAATTTATGGGAGTTACTGTTATAATTAATAATTACTGTTGATAAGATGAATCTCAGATTCTGAAGAATTCTACAGGGCCTTAAGAATCACCCAAACAAAGTGAATTATACTCAACATAGTTTTAATGCTAAGTTTCAAAAACTATTAACCCATACATGGCCTAAAGTAATACTTTTTGACCGGGTCCTGTGAAACCGAGTCCTCCATTTTCCAGTTGTGTTGGTCATCAGAGTTGACCGATTGCCTGAGGGATGTGTCATCTGTTCTCTTTTCATTTAGTCTCTGACGAGAGAGGTTAGCAGTGTGCCATGATGGGTTATTAATGGTTTTAGCATGACTTCTTATGCTGGTCCATTATTTCATTGATTCTACACTATGTTTTCATATGATAACATCTCTGGCTTTGGGGTGTATCTTACAATCATTGATTTCTTAGAATGGACGCAACAAGGCATTATTTTAGGTTAATGTATAACCCCTTAAGACTGTCCTTTCTCTTCATCCCCTTAGATTTGCTTTTGCCAATTGTCTTCTCATTTCACTATGAAAATTACTCTATTGATTTCTGCCCTTTTTGTTAATTCAGTAGCTTTTTTGTGAGTATCATCTCTTTCGTATCAATTTGACACTAAAAGTGTCCTCTCTTGGGCAAGATGTAGTCATTTATTCAGTCCCTGTGATTGGTGCATAGATGTCATTAGGCTTACATTTTCTGAATGTTTATAATATTTCATAATTACAAATTAAAGATTAAATAAAAGATTTCAGGAAAATGTTAACCAAATAAAAGTTAGGAAACAGTATTATTATTAGACACAATAGACTTTAAGGAAAAAAAAATAAAATTGTTATGGAAAAAGAGAATACCAAAACCCTACTATTGCATAGATAACATTCTTCAACAACAGTGGAATAAATTAGAAATCCCTTTACAAAACACTAGCCACACACTGCTTCACATGAATACTTCTAAACAATTCATAGGTGAAAGTAGAAATCATGAGAATTATGAAATACTCAAACTTAAATGATAAGGGACACCATGTTAAAACTGCATCTAAAGCAGTCTATGGTTTATAATCTTAAGTGAATGTATTATAAAATAGAGATGAAAATTAATTCAAAAAATTAGAAAAACAGACGTATTGATAAAGTCCAAAGAAGAAAATAACAAAGTAAATTTTTAGAAAAGGGTCACTCATGAATATAGATATCAAAACCCTGAACAAAATACAGTGATCCATACCCAGTACTGTATAAATAAAAACTATTAGGACCAAATAGAATTTATTTTGTGAATACTAGGATACTAACTTTTAAATTAACTAATTTACTATATTAACATTAAAAAAGGAAAACTACATGATCATCCCAATAAATACATAAGAAGCAGTGAATAAAATGAAACACTCATTAAAGATTAAACAAACTAGGAATAGAAGAGAATATTCTTAACCCGATAAGGGATATTTACTGAAATGCTACAGTGTGCTTAACAGTGAAATCATAGAAGTATTCTCTCTTTTTTTTTTTTAATATTTATTTATTTATTTATTTATAGAGGGGAAGGGTAGGAGAGAGGGAGAAGGAGAGAAATATCAATGTATGGTTGCCTCTTATGTGTCCCATGCTGGGAACTGGCCTGCAACCCAGGCATGTGCCCTGACTGGGAATCGAACCGCGATCCTTTGGTTCACAGGCCCGCGCTCAATCCACTGAGCTACACCAGCCAGGGCAAAATCATAGAAGTATTCTCTTTAAAATCAGCAGCAAGACAGGGGTGCCTGCTTTTGCTGCTTCTTTAAATATTGTGCTCATAGAGGTGCTAGTGAATGCTATTAAGGCAAGAAAAGAAACAAAATATATAAGGCTTGGAAGGAAGAACAAAATTAGTATTTGCAGATGATGTTTCTGTAACCGCTAGAGGTCCTGGTAAACATGTAACACAATTAGAAACTGAAGAATTCGAATAGAAAGGATTGGAAGGGAAGAAGAAACATTGTTGATATTTGCAGATATGATTGTCCACATAAAACAATCCACAATCTACAAGAGTCTAAAGAAAAAGGTTTTTGGATATGAACTCAGTATGTGTTCCTTTATATGACCCACAAACAATTAGAAAAAAAACAATTATTTAAAAAAGGAATTCTATTTACAATAGTAACAGGAACTCTAAATTACCTAGGAATATATTTTATAAGATAAATATATTCCTTTGGTGGAGAAAACTGTAAAACATCATTGAAGGATGGAGGGAAGGAAGGGAGGGAGAGACAGAGGAAAAGAAGGAACAAAGAAAAGAAGGAAGGAAAAGGAAAGGAAGGGAAAGGAAGAAAGAAAGAGGGAAGAGGGTATCACTCAGTAAATGAAGCTGACTTAATTGGCTGCCCATATGGAAAAAATGAAATTATTCCCTATCCCTATCTCATGGTGTACACAGAAATAAAGTCCAGCTCTGGCTGGTATGGCTCAGTGGATTGAGCACCTGCCTGCAAACCAAGAAGTTGTAAGTTCGATTCCCAGTCAGGGCACATGCCTGCATTGTGAGCCAGGTCCCCAGTTGCGGGTGTGTGTGAGAGGCAACTGATCGATGTTTCTCTCCCTCTTTTTCTTCCTCTCTTCCCCTCGCTGTAAAAAAGTAAATAAAATGTTTTTTTTTAAACAACTGCTTCCATGAGCTTTAAAAAAATTCCAGAGGTATTATAGGTATAAAATGAAAATTTACACTTATAAGAATGTATAGAAGAATGTCTTTATAATATCAGGACAGAGAAGGATATCTTAAAGAACAAACCATGATAGAAAAGATCGGCCCTGGCTCATGTGACTCAGTGGATTAAGTGCCAGTCTGCTGGCATTCCCAGTCAGGGCACATGCCTGGGTTGCAGGCTGGACCCCCAGTGCGGGGTGAGTGAGAGGCAACCACACATTTCTCTCCTTCCCTTCCCTTCTCTCTAAAAATAAATAAATAAAATCTTCTAAAAAAGAAAAGATTCATATATTAGACAACACTCAAATTTTAAATCCTTTGAACAACAAAAAATACCACAGTCAAAGAGAAAGACAACCCTTGGCTAGGAGAGAAAATATTTAAATGCGTACGACTGACAAAGTAGAATATATAAAAACTACAAATTAATTGAAAAACAAAACAAAAAACCCTAAGTGGCTGCATACAAATCAGTAAAAAAGCAAAGCAGATTGTTCGCCACCCTCTTACTATCACCTAAAACGATGCCTAGACCAGCAGTTGTCAACTAGTGTGCTGCAGTGTGAATGAATAAAAAATATACCTATTTTTTGCCAGATTGTCAAACAGGTATATATATATAATATAAATATATATTATATATATAAATAGGTATATATATAAATGCATATATTTTGGTGTGCCACAGAATTTTAGTAATTAGTTTATATGTGCCATGAGATGAAAAAGGTTGAAAATTGTTGGCCTAGACAATTCAATAAACATTTGTTGAATCAATGATTGACGCTGAAGCAGGCCTTCCACGCAGCAGCATCTTTGGTGAGCAGGCTGGACCTTGAGCTTTCCTGCTTGCTTCTATATTGTGAACTTCTATCCCTTCTCTGTACACTATGTGCTTTTCCAGAACAGAGATGTATCTCCCTGCTCGTATCCTCTGGCTGATCCTGTTAGGAGTTGTGTCAGCAGTCTGTGTCCTAGAGGAATCATCATTCCTTTTAAATCATCTGTGGAGCTGGTTTAGCAGCACCCTTTTCTCTTTTTATAGAGGGAGATTGGCCCTGCAAGAAGAAAGAAACAGACTTCTGTGTTCCCCACCCCCTTCCCCAACTCATGAGAGTAAATGTTTTTCTGACTTTGGCGCCAGAACTACGACTCAGGTCTGTAGTGTTTTTGTGTGCACACTAGAAAGGAGAAGAGGGAAAGTCAGGACATTCATCTGGTTGCACAAGACTGCCGCGCCTTCCTTTCCATCTGGGACCTAGATTGAGTTACTCTGTTGGCACAATGGATCATAAAAGCAGGGCTGAGATAAAAACTTTGGTATTTTGATGGATTAGCATACAAACAACTCTGTTTAACAATTGAATACTATTCCATATGTGGATTAGCAAAGGGAGTTTTGCTTTCCAGATGTGAAAATTAAGTAGTATAAACTCACAAAAGGAGAGGAAAGTTGTTTGGTGGAAGAGGGCTTGGAAGATGGCTTGAGGGCTTTTTGTAAGTTAGGCAATGGAATGACCATCTCCCCTAAACCAGGGCATTCTTTAGACAAGAATGGGGTTCTGTTCATTATTATGGCAGGACAACAGGCATAGTCTGGCACAGTCCCAGGCAAACCACGTTATATGAACCTTATTTGAAGGTGAACAGGAGCCATTGATTTCGTTACATATCCAGGGGTGTCCAACCTGTGGCCTGCATGCAGCCCAGGATGGCTGTGAATGCAGGCCAACACAAAATCATAAATGTATTTAAAACATTATGAGAGTTTTTTTTGTGTGTTTACATGTCACAGTGTATTTAATGTGTGGCCCAAGGCAGCTCTTCTTCCAGTGTGGCACAGAGATGCCAAAAGGTTGGACACCCCTGTGAGGAATGGGAAGTAAAAATAAATTTTAGGTAGGAGGCTTGGACACGTCTGAGTGATCTTGACTGGAAAGGAATGAGAGGTGGGACAGTTGCTAGGTGGAAGATATGTAATTGAAAAGGATCATCGTGGTGGTGGTAACAGTGGTTGTTGTTGGAAAGAGAATGAAAACTTGAGCCTGTGTAAATGCAGTGGGGAGAGAGCAAGGCTGAAAATTGCTAAAGTAGGAGACCTGTGGAAAGGTGATAGGGGGTGGAGCCTTTTTCCATTATGACAGGTGGAAAGGAAGCAAGAATGGGTCTAGATGCAGGTGAGTCTTTAGGTGGGAGGGCATAGCAAGTTTAGATTCTTATCAGATGACTGCCTATGTTGCTCTTGGGGGTCCAAGGAAAATAGAGAAGCTTTTAAATAGCTACAGTGGACAAGGGGAGAGAGACCAATAATAAGGCAACAACGCCCCTACCACCGCTTACAGTCAATGTTGTCTGCCACTCTGGCGGCAGTCTTAAACAGGCAGTCCTAGCCAATGAATAAAGCAAGAAATGTAAATATAAGCTATAAGGATTGGAGTAGAAGAAATAAAAACTATTATTATTCACAGCAACGTAATTGAGCATATAGAAAATCCAAAAGAATCCACAGATATACTATTAGAATTGATAAGTGAATTTAGCAAGATTATTGAATACAAACAAGGTCAACATACAAAAATAAATTGTAGTTCTGTATACCAGCAACTAGCAATTAGAAAATGAATTTTTAAAAATAGAGTACATTTACCGTAACACCCAAAACATTAATTACTTAGGAATAAGTATTAACAAAAGGTAGGCAAGACCTCTACTCAGAAAACTGTAAACATTACTAAAATGAAAAAAGACCTAAATAGGTGGAAATCTCAGTTTGTTCCCGGTTAGTATTATTTTGTGTGTGTGCATGTGTGCGCACATGTAACGTGTTCAGCTGACTAACATTTATAAAGAGCCATGAATACGCACTTCCAATTTCCACATTCTCAGTCGACTGACCCCAGTGGAAATGGTGAGGTAGTTTCACCTGCTGTCCTAGGGAGGACTGGCGATGACTATGTTGGCGATGTTGATGTGTGATTTATCAAGGCCCAGAGGAAAGAGTTGGAGGACTTACTGTACCTGATAACCGAATGTAAAGGCTTCCAAAAGATGACATGGGGAAATATTTTTATGGTCTTGAAATTGGGAAGACTTCTTAAAGAAGACACAGAAAGCACAACCATAAAGTACAAAAATCAATACATTGTACTATGTTAAAGTTAAGAACTCTCCATGAAAAGATACCACTGTGAGAGTATAAAGGCTGAAAACAGGTGAGTGAAGATAGTTGTCTAATTCATAACTAGTGAAGAGCTCATGTTCAGGAAATAGCAAAAGCTACTACAAATAATTAGAAAATGGTAGTGTAATCTTATCACTGGAAAAGAAACTTTATATCACAAGGGGCTATTCAAATGGCCAAAAACATGAAAGATACTTAAGTTATCAAGGAAATGTAAATTAAAACCATTTTGATACCACTACTCAGTTGCCAGAATGACTAAAGTAAAAAAGTGTTAGTGAAGCCCAAGCTGCTGTGATCAGTGAATTGAGTGCCAGCCTGTGAACCAAAGGGTCGCCAGTTCCATTCCCAGTCAGGGCACATGCCTGGGTTGTGGGCCAGGTCCCCAGTAGGGGGCATGTGAGAGGCAACCACACATCGATGTTTCTCTCTCTTTCTCCTTCCCTTCCCCTCTCTCTAAAAATAAATAAATGAAATCTTTAAAAAAATAAGTGTTAGTGAAGATGTGGAACAGTTGAAGCTTTTGTGCACCACTGGTTGGAGTGTAATTGGCACAACCACTTTTGAGAACTGTTTGACAGTGTCTAATAAAATTGGCATGTGAATACCCTATGAACTACCAAATTCACTCCTAGATTTTATATACAGAAATACAAGCATATGTATAACAAAATACATGAGGAGAATGTCATAGCAGAGAATGATTCTGATAACCTAAAACTGGAGACAACATACATGTCCATCTACAATGGAGATGATAAATTGTGGATGTCCATACAAAGGAATACTATTTATAGCAACAAAGTGAACAAACTACTGCTATGTGCAACACCTTGATGAATTTTACAAACATCATATTGAGTGAAAGAAGCCAGGTACAAAATAAAATACATAATATGAGTCCATTTGTATAAAGTTCAAAGGCAGATACAACTGATTTGTAATGTTTGAAGTAACGATAGTATTCATCTTTGGGATGGAGGGCAGGCCTAATGATTAGGAAAGGTTACACTTCATTGAGCTTGTGCAGTTAGGATTTTTGTATATGATACCTTTCAATATAAAGTTGTTGTTTTCTAATGATATAATGTATAAGGTGCTTATTATAGTGCCTTCTCATTGAAAATGTTTGGTAACTGGCAGTATTACTGAATTTTTTGGACTGTAAGATGCACCGGACCATAACACACACCTAGTTTTTAGAGGAGGAAAACAGGAAAAAAATTTGTGAAGCAAAAAATGTGGTAAAATATTTAATAACATAAATAATGTAGGCTGTGCCACCCCCCGACCCTGGCAAACCAGGCAAGTTACATTTGTACTATAAGATGTACCCCCTTTCCTCTCAAATTGGGGGGTGCATTTTATAGTCCAAAAAACATGGTAACTCTTCACTGGAATTTAGTTCTGTCTGATGACAAACAAGGTCTAGGGCAATGCTGTTCAGTACAACTTTCTGTAGTTATCAAAATGTTCTGTATCTGCCCTGTCTGGTCCCATAGCCACTGGCTATTGAGCATTTGGAGTATGACTAGTAGGACTGAGGAACTTATTAAAATTTTACTTAATTTTAATGAAAATTTAAATATCCACATGGGACTGAAGGCTGTCATAGTGGATAGTGCAGGTCTAGGATATTGATGTGAGGGATGAGTGACTGAAGGAGAATGACTGAAGTTTATTTGAGTTGAACACATCAAGAAGTGGAGAGGGCAGAATGTAGGATGAATGGTGCATCTGTACACTGAAGACAGCTCGGGGTGACGGCAAGACCTGATTGGAGTGGGGGGTTGTTAACTCAGTTCCAATGTCTTCAAAGAAGCAATTGGTTAGAGGAAGGGAAAGGCGTAATGCAGCAGGAAAGATGCTTTCTCCCACATAGGCTGTCAAAGGTACTTAAGCAGACATGTTTCTGAAGCACAGCTTAGGTAATTAAGAGCCATGGAAGAAGAGTTTTAAGAAAGAAGTGTTCAGCAGCAACAATCATGCTTCAGAGTGGTGCCATGGACAAAGCTAGAGCAGTAAAGTAGTCATTGGAGACCTGTGAGGGCACAGTTTGTTCACTAGTGGGAAGGAGATAGATTGCAATAGTGGGTGGAAGGTTAAGGCATGGCCAATTTTCTAAACGCTCCTCTGTAAAAACAATGAGAAATTAAGTGGTAGCTCAGGGTTGTGCTTTTGTTTAGCAAATGGTGGGGAATTGAGCTAAGGAAAGACATGAAAAGTGAAATTGCTTGGTGGGTTGTTTTCTTTGTTTGTTTATTTTTTTAGCATGTGGAGGAAACGTTGATGCTGAATACTTACAGGGTCTCTGCGGTGAAGAGGGAAGCTTCGGGCTCAGTGTGACAGCAGCAAGTTTAGTTGGGCCAATCCTGAACAGTCTAAGTGGCATTATGAAGAAATGTCGACTTTATTTAATAGATCACGGAGAGTCAACGAAGGTTTTAAACATCTGGATCTCCTGTAACAGTCTTTAGGAATTTAACTCTGGCAATAGCAAAGGCTGTGGGCCACAACGTGGCCAGACTGAAGGCAGACATTGCCTTATCAAGCAAGAAGTGATGAGAGCCTGAATTGGGGCAATGGCAGTTCATAGGCTGCAGAAGAGTTGGTGAATCTGAGATTATAGCCCAGAGGTGGGGTGAGCACAATTTGTGGTACTGGAATGAGGGAGAACAAGCATAGAACTACAGGTTTCTGTTTGGGTTGACTGGGTAGCTAGTGAGCTTATGTTAAGGGACCTAGATTGGGGTGAGTTATAACAGCTTTGTTCAGATATAATTCATATACCATACAACTAACCCATTTAAAGTATACAATCAATGTTTTTAGTATATCACAGAGTTATGTAACCATCACCACAATGAATATTAGAATGTTTCCATCACCCTGGAAAGAAGCCCATAGCCATTAGCTGTCACTTCCCATTTTACCTTACCTTCTCCCATCCCCCCAGTGCCAGGCAACCATTAATCTACTCTTGGTTGCTATGAATTTGTCTGTTCTGGACATTTCATGTAAACAGAATCATACATGCACTGCCTTGTGACTAGCTTCTTTCACTTACATGTTTTCAAAGATCATCCATGTAGAGATTCCTTTTTGCCATGTAATAGTCACCTCTTTGCAGGTTTTACCTCCTCCACTGGCATATACGTGTGTCTTGAGGGGCAGGAGTGTTGTTATATATTCAAGAGCTGTATCTAGCACATATTTTCGTATTTTGTTATGACTCAGAAAATATTTGATACATCATAAATTCAAAGGTTAACTCAATTGACCACAAAATTAAGTTAACCAGAATGAGCTACTCCCACACATGCTTTCCCGCTGAGGTGTGTCTGTATTTTCTGTCCTGGAATAAGTGAATAGGGACCATGCCAATGGTTGCAATTAACTTTGTGTGACCTTCATTTAGTCACTATACTCACTGGAGACACTTTCCTCATCTGACAATGTGGATGAAAATCCCTACTCAATCTGAAACTGAGAAATAACTAAGATAAATTCAAGTTGATGGGATTTGGATAGAGTTGGAGTTCATCTAGACAGCCTCTGAGAAGGTGAATAAATATTTATCTATGTTACCAAATCCTCCTGGGAGAAGAATAGCCTTTTCCCAAGGGATAAGGTTATTTTGGCCCCTTGAGTCTTTTCAATCCCCATTTTAAGGTCCTGGTTTCATCTGTGGTACATTGCTTCTTTTGTTACCAACTGGGAGCATTTTACATATTCCATGTTCTCTAGCGTTTTTCCCTGGGATTAAGACACGTATTTCTTTATGACACCAACTAATAGACTCTTTATTTTGCATAGCTTCCTGTCACTTCCCTTAATCTCTGTTTTCTTAATAGGATGCATATAGTTGAATACAAAAAACATTAAAGTGTAAAACCCACCCTTCCTGAAACAATTTATAAATACAATCCCCTTCTCCTCCCTCTTTTGGAGAATTTTTCGTGCTTTTACTTAGAAGATATATGCAGAGTGTGTATTTGAGTGTTATGAATCAAAATAAATAAAATAGTTTTTGACTTCTAAGATCTCATAGCAGTTCGGTGGAAGGAGGCAGATGCCTGACAAACAGATAATCACATTGTATTATGTGAAATGTGGAGCAGCAGGGCCATGCATGAGTGGTTATGGGAGCACATCTGGAAGAAGCGATTGGACAGTGTTTTGAAGCAAGTGTCACCTGGCGTTTCTGCACTAACAAGTATGACACAGAAGTAGCCTGATGAAGAGCCATCTGTGCTCTGGGAGCCTCACAGCAGCCTGGAGAGGAGGAGGTATTGACTACCATTTTAGAGAGTGATTTAAGGCTCAGAAAGGCTCAGTGAGTGGTTCTTAAACACAAATCCTGACTCAGAATCCGTGGTTGTCCCCTCTTGCTCCCACCACACCCATGCCCTTTCAGCAAGGATGAAGAGTACGCATGCAGAGTACTACTACAGTGCCCTGCTACCCCCTCTCCCTGAATCCCTCCTCCCTAAGTAAAACTAGGGCCTCCGAGTCCCCTCTTCTGTGTCTAGTTTGCTTCCAGTGTCGTCGGTGGTGCATTGAGCGTTCCAGGGCTGTAGCAGTGGTGAATATTGCTGATGTCATTGTTTGCCTTATTGGGATTTTGCTCTTTGTTTCACAGGGAGCTGTGATTGGTATAGACGATGAGGACGACAGCACCTTCACAATAACTGTTGATCAGAAAACCTTCCATTTCCAGGGTGAGCTGAAAGAAGAGATTCTTTCTCTTCCTAGTCCCAACTGCTTCTTTCATTTTCTTTTGGGTTGTTTGCTGAATGAGGTTTTGCAACTGATCCTGCATGAACGAGCACACAGGAACGTTCTGGATGAAGTGGTGCTGCAGGTTAGGGAGGGATTTGTATCTGCAGTGGATACAGATCTGTTTGAAACGACTGGATCTGGCTGCAACTGGAGATTAAGATTTTAAAGGATAAAAAATCAGTGAAGGGAGAGAGTAATGGGCTGCTGCTGCTGCTGCTGGCTTATGTTTACAGAAGGTTGCTGACATTCTTTATCGAGGAATATGGTTCTGCTTCTGCATGAAGAGTCTAAAGACTGACTGTGAAGGTTGCAGTGTTTGTTCGTGTAAAACTCAAAATGTAAATTAAATTGAAGCTAGTGGCAACCTTTGGTTTAAAGGTTTTGCTTTGCTTCAAGAACTGCCAAGTTTGCATTCATTTCATCTGCATTTCTGTGTCTTGTCTGCCAGCCGTCATTTCTCTGCTATTATCCTTTTTATAGTTAATAACACCAATGCCATCTGCTACTGCTATGTTTCGGCATTGCATGCTATGGTTCACCGGTAGAAAGGGTAAGGTACTGTATGATCATTCTTATTTCATCTTGCATTGAAAGCTCTAAACCAGCAAAATAAAAGTCAATTTTAATGATCCTGTCCTAATGTACCTCTCAAACGATAGGAGTATCTGTTGGTTTTGTTACTAGTGTTTTGTTATTTTGCCTATCCAGAATAATCTCTATTTTATGTTTAAAGCAGTCTGAGAAACTTTAGCAAGGAGAAGATTTAGCACTTTCTCTGAACTGCAAGTGGCAATGCACTGGGATAGATGCTAGGTATACAAGATTGATAAATATTAAATACATTTATAGCTTAAAAATATTTTGGTTATGAAGTCTCACAGTGACCAGATATGTTCTACAAGATGTTCAGACAGCTGTTGTTTTCCTGTGTTAGGATAGTAATTGCGATTATTTCTCTTCATTGTCTTGTTTAAGAAACTGACATCTCGAAATGAATGATGCGGCTTATATATAATAAAGATAAACCATTGTACTCAAAAGTGATATCTCTAGTGCTCTTAGGAAAAGCATCCTTAAAAATATTTACTGTGTTTGGTAATGTTCTTTATTCAGAGCTGCTTAATTAATGATGCTTTCTGAAATTTTTGTAAAATTTACAACACATTTAAAATCTTATTATAAAAGGCCAAGGCCTTTATTTTTAGGTTAAATATATAATGCTGCTTATAAACTAAAGCAGGTAATGCTCACACACTGGAACTCTTTTCTTGAATGAAGTTGAATACTTTAACGCATTTCCAGTAATATCTGCTGGATGCAGGTAAAGGCTGCAGTATAGAGTTCTCTCCTCTGCAGTTGCTGAGGAGACGCCTTCTTTGGACATCCAGAAGCTGTATTGTTTGCCCGTTTAAAGGAAAGGAGACTCAGACCTCTAAGAGCAAAGTCACCTCTAGCTTCTGATTTACCTTTAAATTATTTATGTTAAACTGATCTTCCCTTTAACACTCCCAGATTTATGTGGTTTGCTTGTAAGATAATTCATTGCTTCCTTCAATGAATTATTTAAATGACAAAGATAAATAAGAGTTATATGTATTTTTAAAATGGATTCTTAGTTCTGAGACTGTCAGATTGATTGTTTTCTAGTGTAATAGTTATGGGAGTCTCAGGCAACATGAGACTCTCTAGCTTTTTAAAGAACTTGATAAGACTCTCTCTGTATATATTCTTGGGAAAAATGAGTTATTTCACATTCATAAGTCCTTGCTCATAAGAAATTCTTCGAAAATTTGAAAAAAGTTTTTATTGTCTAATGCATCTTATATTCTTGATTAGAAGTGAAAGCAAGTTTACCAGATGTACATTAGCATATGCTTAACTGTATTGAAGTTTTTATTTAATGCCAGAATTTTTTAAAGCAAATGAAGTATCACTCATATATCTATCTATAAAACAAATTCTACTTACTGTCAACTATTAAAGGGAAAGCTAGGATTCAGATACATTCATTTATTCAACATCTATTTTAGATATTATTCTAAGTTTGGAGGATACAGTAATGAACAAAACAGATGCCCTCTTGGGTCATCCATTGTGGTAGAGGAGAAAGCCAGTAAACAAGATAGATTAGTAAAGTACAAGTAAATAACAGAGTGCTGAGTCCTGGGGAGAGAAAACTAAAGCAGAAATGGAGAAAATGAAATAGCAGTGAGGTTGTGTATGTGTGTGCATGCGTTGTGGGGGGAGTGTTGGAATTTTAGAGTGGCCAGGAAGTGACTCACTGGGGTGGTGCCTCTCAGTGAAGGATGTGAAGGGAGTGAGGGATGAATTGTATGGCTTTGTGGGGGATGGTGGTGGGGAATACAGCATTCCAGGCAGAGGGGATAGTAAGTGCCAGAGGTTGTGCCTGCCATAACTGAAGAACAGCAAGGGGGCCCAATCTGGCTGAAGTGTGAGTAACCATGGGGGAGGGTTGTGGGAGATGAGGCCTAAGAGGCAACAGGGAGCTTGGTCATGTGAGGCCTTACAGGCCACAATAAGGATGTTGAATTTTCTTTCGGTGAGACACCATTAGAGGGTTTCAAGCACAGGAGTGACAGGATGTGATTTTTTTTTTTTAACAGTATTACTCTGGCCACACTGTGTTGAGAATAAAATGCAGGAGGCATGGACAGAAGCAGAGAAACTATTTAGGAGGCTGTTGTAATCCAGAGGAGAGATGAGGTGGCTCCATGGTAGCTGTGGGAAAGGAAATAGTGAGAAAAGGTTAAATTGTGTATGTGTGTTTAATCAACTTTATCGAGGTATTAACATACAATACAATGTACACATTATAAAGTTCAATGAGTATTGACAAATTTATATAGTCATATTACTGCCAGCACAATCAAGATACAGAACATTTTTTATTACCCACAGGATTCCTCTATCCTTCTTTCAGTCAGTCCCCGTTCCCAGCCCCTGGCCCCAGGCAACCACTGATCTACTTTAACTGGAGATTAGATTTTTCTTTTGGAGAGTTTCACATACATAGAATCATACAGTACGTAGTCTCTTGTCTGGCTTTATTTTAGCCCAGCATAATGCTCTTAAGATTCGTCCATGTTGTGCGTATTGGTAGTTTGTTCCTTTTATATTGCTAAGTGATAGTTTGTTGCATGTTATATTTAATTTGAAGGTTGAGCTGTAGCATGTGAGAAGAAGACAAGCATGTGAATTGACATCAAAATTTTTACTAGAGCAACAAGAATGGAGTTGTCATTGACTGAGGTGGGAAAGATTACAAGAGTAACTAATTTGTTGGGGGGGATGTGGGCACCAAGATCTTATCCTTGGACATGCTTATAAAGAAATTTAGATGCCTATCAAACTACCAAAGGGGATGTCCAGTAGGCATTTGAAGTGCAGGGTTCGGGAGAGAAGTTCATGCTGGAGAAATAAATTTGGAAGTCTTTGGCATATAGATGGTATTTAAAGTCATGAGATTTTGAGGGTAAGGGCAGAGAGAAAAAAGTTCCAAGTAAGAGCACTGGAGCATTCCAACAATTGTTTAGAGAGCAGAGATGAGGCAGAGCTAGCAGATGAGATTGAAAAGAAGCAACCAAATGGAGGAGGAAAACCAGGTGAATGTGGTACCCTAGAAGCCAAGAGAGAAAGTGTTTCTAGGAGGAAAGAAGCGTTGGCAACTGTGCCAGATGCTCCTGATAGAACAAGTAAATTGAGGGCTGAAAAATAATCACAGGATTTAACAATTTAAAGTCCACTGGTAACATTGAGAAGAGCAGTTTGAAGGTGGGTCTGGCACAGATAATGTCCCTTTTTTATTACAAAATGTTTTCTTACAAGATCATAGGCATGTAATTCTGTGACCTAACAATATCACACTGAAGCACACCACATAATGTTTTAGGTGAAATGTTCAAATTAAAACTATAAATTATTACACCCTTACCAACCACACTGAGGTGGACCTTACTTCTGCCAGACCCGGTAGATAGTGCATTCAGGCTGTGCTGTAGAGGCACAGTGGTAGCTGGAGGAGGCCTGAAAACAAAGGAGGTTTTTTTTTTTTTTTTTTTTCTTTTTTGTCTTTTAGAGGGGTAGGGGAGAGGGAGAGGGAGAGAAATATCAATGTAGGGTTGTCTCTTGTGTGTCCCCTGCTGGGAACTGGCCTGCAACCCAGGCATGTGCCCTGACTGGGAATCGAACCGCGATCCTCTGGTTCGCAGGCCCGCGCTCAATCCACTGAGCTACACCAGCCAGGGCTGTTTTTTTTTTTTTTTTAAGATAAGAGAAATAATAGCATGTTTTTATGCTACTCACAGTGATTCAATAAAGAGAGAAAATTGATGCAAAAGAAGGGAGTGTTGTTGGATCAGTGTCCTTGAGAAGGCAAGAGAGGATGGGACATAATACATGGGTGAGCATTGCCTTTGACTAGGAGCAGGGACAGTGCATTCATAGTAAGGAGAAAGAAGGTCAAGTGTGTGGGAGTATATGTAGGTCAGTTGTTACCCATCCACTTCATTTCCATATGGCTTAAAGCTCTAGCTGTATCGTGAAGCATCATTTGTTTGTAATAAAGATTGATGCCAGGAAGAGAACAGACTTCCCTGAAATAATGGGTAATTTGTCATTACAGTGATTTCCAGTTCTCTGGTAACTTGATATTTCAGAATATCTACGATTTTAAAGAGATGCCATGAAATTCTCAAAACAATGTTAATTTAAAATTAACTTCAGTTTTGAAAAGGCAATAATTGAAATTATAATTTTAGTATGTTACAGGTTTAAAAAGATTTGAAAACTACAACTTCGTTATATCCTTTTTTTAGAAATATTAAAGAGGAAATACTTGCTAATTTATCTTAATGAACTGGTGGTTTTAAAAATTATTATTTTTTTTTAGCAAGGGCAAAAAAGATCCTTTTCCTATCAGCAGCCAAAGTTGTTTGCATGTATAGGATTCTGGACTAGACATTGGGTGGAAAGCTTTGGTATTATACTGGCTGTCGAATTCCAACCTTCATTGTGTGTGTAGTATGTGTGACTCCTTGTGCTCAGAACTGAGGGTGTACAGGTGTAAGACAGGGGCCAGGATGTCAAGGACCATGTGAGGAAGTAACTGTAATGTCATGTGAGAGGTGCTGTAGTAGCTTTTTGCAGGGCACTGAGACACAATGGAGAGGCAGTCAGCGCTTCACAAAAGAAAGAATTTTTCGTGTTTCCAAGTAATTCTTCTTGTAATAAAATTAAAAATCACGCTAGCTCTTAAAATTTCAAGTTGTTCTAAAGTATATAATGTAAAAATTAAAAGTTCCCTGTCCCCAGGTGCTGCCTCCCTTCTCTCTGTCCTTACCTCTTCTATGGGATGCAGCTCTGAAGGTTGAACAGAAGTCGGTCAGGTGGAGGGCCCTCATAGCAAACGGATGGGAACATGGCACTGCCAATTGTTTGCTAACTGCGGATGTTTGGTGCTGTTAGCGCCGTGAGGAGGAAATGCGGCTGTAGACATACACAGCAGCAGATGTATCTAATATAAAAAGCCTATATTTTTATCTTGAGGTCAGTGAGAAGCCAAAGAAGCAGGACTTTAAGCAGAGAAGAGACAGAGTAAGACATGGGTTTTAGATAAATAGCTGTGATTGTTAATAAGGCTCTGAATGGATGAAAGCAAGTGGTAATGGGGCAGAAGAGGACACAGACTTGAGATTTCCAGGAGGTAAATCTATGGGAACTGGTGATTGCTTAGAAATCGGAGGTGAGGAAAGGAGAGTAGTAAAGGTGACATTTTTGTTTTGGTGCACAGTTTGAATGTTGTTGGCATCTGAAATAGAAAGCCCAGGAGAACTGAAGTGCTAAGGAACCTCTTATGTTTGGGCTGTCTCTGGGACACCCAGGTGTAGATGGCGATGGCAATGGTATCTGAGACTGGGCTGGAGATGGAGATTTGTGGTTATCAGGGTAGTGCTGGTAGGTGGAACCAGAAGTTGAAAATTTCAAAGCCTAAGGGCTAGTAAATAAGTGAAGATTAAAGCTGAATGAAAACTCCAGCAATCTGGAGAGCTAATGCTCTGTTTGAAGAGGCAGCTGTTACTTAGTTCCAGACAGTTCAGGCTTTGAATACTGCTTGTCCAAAGTTGCTAGATTGTCAGGTTTTTCAAATGAAGCCAAAAATCCATATTTTTTTTGTGTGTGGGAATTTGAGTATGTGTGTGTAAACCTCCAGATTAAAAAACATAGATATACGTAGGCCAACAAAATGCCTCTATGGGATAGATAAACCCTCTGGATCTTCAGTTGCTGGTTAAAACCATGGTAGTAGCAGGTATGAACCTTCTGGGAGATCCCAGTGAGAAGAGAGAGGAGGACCAAACCTCAGGGCACACTAGGGTGAAACCAGCAACAGGATGAAAGGAATGATCAGAAAGGATGGAATGAAAGTACTTGAAAGATACAAGTACTGTTTTTATAGGTCAAAAGTAGTTTCGTATCAGCAGTTCATATGGCTCAGCCTAATAGAAGACTGGTCTATAGTTCACACTAATAATTAGAAAATATCCAGTTATTTGAATTTTACCTTCAAGTAAAATTGAATCTGTTTAATAACTTATTATACATAATTATTTACAATGTTACTGATAGCATATTGGCATAATAATATTGATAGCTATATTTATCGAATGTGTATTTTATACTAGGCTCTATTTAGAGTTTTACTTAAGTTGTTAACTCACTCAATCCTCACAGCCTTACGAAGTAAGCACTCTGTTTTATTTTATAATAAGGAAACTGTGGGCTGCGGTCACACAGGTCACATGGACTATGAACACAGTTGTGCTCTGGAGCAATTTTCTTAATTGCCTCAAAAAGTTATTGTAGAGATTTTGTCAACTAGTTTCTAATTAATTTTTATAATTTTATCAGAAAATGAATTAATGTAAAATATAAGGAATGTTAAATTACAATGCAGTTTAATGTAATTAAAAATTTTTGCCACGTTAATGTTGTACATGCTTTATTATTTGCTAGAAACAGTAGCAGTACTGGTGATGGTAACAACAACTACTGTTACTACTACTAAGTATTTGTTATGAACCAGGCATTGTGTCAACATATACTTTACATTCGTTTCATAATTCCTAAACTCCACAGCGATGAGGTGATTTCATTTCTAGTTTTAGAGTTAGAGAAGCTAAGCACCCAGGAGTAGAGGGTTATTGCCCAGTCTGTCTAGATCAGTAGTCCTTGAAGTGTGGTCCCATCCCAGCAGGATCAGCATCACCTGACAGCTTGTTGGAAACAGAATCTGCAGCCTGGCCCCGGACTTGATGATTCAGAAACTCGAGGAATGGGCCCTCTGTAGTGTTTCTGATGTACTCTGACGTTTGAGAACCATTGGTCTGTATCCAGTGGTCCCAACACAAGTTACTGTGGTTCACTCTCATAACAACCGTATACATTAGATGGAATTACTCCCAATTTATATGAGAATGAGACACAGAAAGTCAAGTGACCCTGCCTTGATCTGAGATCGTCTCTTACTATGTCCTAACCTACCTAAAAGGGATGTCTTGCCTTCAACAAACCTGTCGTGTGAAAATCTAAGTTTTTTAAAGATGAAAATTAAGGATATGTATATGATCAACTAGTTCTTCATAAAATAATCCTTTGCTTTCAAAGGATTTTACTGAACACATCATTTAAGCACTATGTTCTCAAAAATGATTTACAGTATGGAATTTGTTTGCAGATTTATTTGGATATACTTTTGAAGCAATGCAAGTTTCATGAGACAAAATATAACATTTTTAAAGATTAAAAATCTTCTTTTAATTTAACCGTGTCTTAGTGGAAATCATTTCTCATTGGTCTGATAGCTGACCTTTTCAATTCAGTCCATTAGAGCTCCCTCATTTATTAAAATGTAGAATTACTACAAATCAGCCTAGTGACGAAGGAAATTGTTTAATTCAGAAAAGTTACATTGATCAAGTACCTTAGGGCAGCTTTGCCCCTACTGCATTAACATCAGGCTGCTCAGCATGGCACATCTACATCATTAATCTCTTAGCAGAATAGACAGCACCTCATTAGGTGAACCTGTGGTTGCCGGCCTGTGTTTTCTGTTTTAAAAATAACCATTTCAGCCCTGACTGGTTGGCATGTTGTCCCATACACCAAAAGGTTGTGGGTTCGATTCCCTGACAGGGCTCATATCTAGATATTACAGGTTTAGTCCCCAGTCAAGGTGTGTGCAGGAGGCAACTGTTTGATGTTTCTCTCTCACATTGATGTTTCTCTCTCTCCCTTCTCTCTCTAAACCAATAAACATATCCTTTGGTGAGGAGTTAAAAAAACAACACAACCATTTCAGCATTATTATTAGTAAAAAGATTCCATTATCTTCTGTTGATTATTGACTTAAAAAATTTCCCTCTGCAGTTTTGTATTTTTTATTTTTATATGATAACTTCTCTTCAAATAGAAACAGAATAGGTAACCATTAAGACTTCATGTAAGGGGAGTGTAAGGAGCTATAACTAATTCTCTAATTAGATGTTATAATTTCAGTAGGTGTTAAAGGGGGAAATGCTTCTGAATTCATACGTTGGGGGTTTGCTATAGGAGGATTGGACCTCACTGCTTTACCTTTCTTCTTCCTAATTTGTTCATTCTGTTCAAGATCGTCCCTGAATATTTAAAATTATAGTTTTCCCAAGTTTAACTAAGTGTGGACTGTGAATAGCTAGGATTAGAGTGGATATTTAATTTTATGTTTTTAATCATTTATGTTTTTATCTTACCATTCCCTTCTCCATAATTTTTAAGCAATAAAATTAGTGCTTGCTCATTGTAGAAATTTGGAAAATATAGAGTAGTATAAAGATAATACTATAATCACCCATAACCCTGAAAACCGAAGATAATTATTAGTAACATGCTTTGGATTTCTTTCTGATGCTTTAGATGTGTGTATGTGTATTTTTAAAAATGGAATCATTTTGTATAAATAAAGTTTCCATATTTTCAACTTCAAATATTGTCATGAATATATCCCCATAACATTAAATGTCTAAGTTCTAAGATTTCGAATAGGCACATAACATTTAATTTGATGAATAATTATATTTAACTGTTCATCTGCGTTACAAAGGTTTTCTTCCCCCTATTTTAAGTAATACTGTGCTGAAATCCTTGTATATAAATCATTAACCAAATCTCTGTTTACCTTAGGATAGATTCATAAAAACATTTGTCAGAACAAAAGACTATTTTTAATATTCCTGAAACATTCCTCCCCAATTGGTTTCAAGAGAGATCATCTATTTATCCTCTCCTCTGCTTCACATTCCTCCTAGGTACTTAGTATTATAATTTTAAAAGAATGCTGACCCCATTCCCCCGCAAAATGTATTTAATGTGCTTATTTCTTGTTTGATGTCATCTTCATTTCTTTGTCTATTTTTGTTATTGTTGGTGTGCTCATGTCTTTAAAAATATGTCCTTTTTTGAAAAGGAGTAGGGAATAGTTTTAGACTCACTCATTTACCCTATCATCTGAGAAATTGGTAGTATATATTGTTAAGTGATCTTTTTACCTAGTTTGGAAACACATTGCTTAGTAGGTGTGAGTGTGAAGAGTAAATTAAGATGTATAAAGAAGAGTATTTCTTTAATTTAGTATTTAATGTGTATCTGAAAATATACATGAAATAGACTGTGTGCCTTTTAGACATAATATTTGTCCAGAAGATATATTCATATATTTTATTATTTTCCTTCAAAAATGAATATATAGACAATGGAGCAAAGCCTTATGGACCAAGTCTGAATGTCCCATTGGTGATAAAGGTGTACAGTTTTAGCATGCCTAATGATTTCTCAGTTAAATTATGTTCATAAGATTTATGTTTATTGTTGCTCCTATTGACACTTTAATTTTCCTAATTTTCTACTACTCAAAAGAATGGTATAATAGAATGTAAAATATATTAAAACATATTCATGATCACTGCTTATCAAGTGGAGATGGTGATGCTACAATAACTAAGTTGTTGAGCTGGCATGATTTATGCCATGCATATGATGGTGCAAAATGTCTATTGGTTGTCTGATTTAAAAAATTTCAAGTCATCATACAAGTCTGAGGAGTCATTGTACAAGAAAGTAGAGGTTATATGAAAGTTGAAAGGGCAGGTACTGTTTATGTAAAATATAATCTTATATCTCAAGAAGCTTCGGGGACTCAAAACTAACTTGAAGGACAATTAAGCATTAAATTGCATGCCCTTGTAATTATAATAGGAGTTCAGGGAAGGGAATAATAACAATAGATTTTCCATGGTTATCGAACTTTTAATAAAAGCATTTTACATATGCAATCTTATTTATAAGCCAAAGCTGAGACCAAAAAAATACAGTGGCTCTGATTGAAGTCAGAAGGCACTTGGAGAATATACCAATATTCAATTTATTTCATCCATTTTCTTTTCTCTCTTCTCTCCTCTCCTCTCCCCACCTTCTTCCTTTTTCTTTCTTTCATCCATTCTTATTGGCAATAAATATTTAATATTTGACTGCTTACTTTTTACCAGGCGTTAGGGCTAGTTTCTGAGTATAAAGTAGTGAGCAGAGCAAAGTATCTGTCCTCAAGGATCTCACATTTTGAAAACCATTATTCTAGAGGAGGCTTCCTGGTTGCTCGTTTCAGGTAGTTCTCGGACTCCAGGTTAAATATACTTGAGTTAAACTCTATCTTCTGGTAATGCCTAGGTTGCACCCTCTTATTTTTACTTTTAGACACCTAACTAGCTGGTGAATTCTCTAAGAAAATACTTATTTCTGCCAAGGTCATCTTTGTCTTTTCAGCCTCTGTCATTAACTCTATACGCGGTCTATGAACATTTATTCTCATGATCATGATGCTTTGCAGTGTACCCATATGTGTGTACCCTTGGTCCAGTACATAAGTCCGAGTTATTTCATCATTGCATTTTCCTAATATTAAATTTCGAGTCCCCTAAGATATTTTGACTAATCTCCTGGAAAAAAAGAATTACGATTCAGATAAACTATAAGGCAGCTGCATCTTTGCTTTGCTAGCTTTAATGAGGATATCTGCTTTGGGTGAGTGCCTAGTAGGAGGAATCAGGGGATCATATAAAAGGGAATTGAGCCGAACCCTTGCTTATGGGTGATTTAAGTCAAGTGGGGGTAGGTGTCAATGGGATTTTGTTTTTAATCTTGGAGAGGTTGGTTGGGTATCTTCCTGGGGAAGGTGATTATATTCTAGGAGTATCTGATGAATGAAAGAAGGGAGTAGGGCAGAGAAGAGGAAGCAAACAGTTATTCAGGGTGCAGTTAGTGTTGTGTTAGGCACTGTGTTCCTCATATGTACCCCACACATCTTATGAGGTAGGTATTTCTATTGTCATTTTATAGATAAGGAAACTGAGGCTTGGAGGAATTTTTGATTCAAGGTAACATGCACAAGAAGTGGCCAAGCCTGGATTCAAACCGATGCTATTTTCATTGCACAGCACTGCTTGTTCATGACGTTTGTCACTTGTTACCCTTGGCCACACTGACTTCTTTCTTCACCATGTCTTAGCCTCTTTGCAGTTCTAGCTTCACTACCGTTTTCTAAACAGTACAGCATGCTTCCTATTCTGAGAGTAGTGAATGTTTTCGTGCTGTCATGTGGTTTGGTTATCAAAGTTTCCTCTGTGCTCAGTGTATCCAAGTTGTTACTTGTCACTTGGCAGGGACCAAGCTGAGGCAAGGGAGCTGGGACATTGGTCAGAAGAGACTGGTGTGAGCCGTAGCATGCAGCATAAGGTGAGCAATCTGTCACCAAGTGTGAGGGAGGCTTGGAAGACTGGCCCAGCAATGTTCCCTGAGTGGACTTAAAGGACAGAGACTCAAATAGTGTTGACCCGTACCCTATTTAATTTTATTCCTGTTCTGACTACAGCGTTCTTTTAATATATCAATGAAGGGGCATACCTAAGTTGTTGAGGAAAACAAGCCAACATATCTTCTCAGTTTTATTCTTCCTTTGCAGAGGAAGTCCTGTCTACCTAAGAAGCCTAAATGTGGAGTGGGGGTCACCAGTAAGATGAGGTTGGCAATACTGACCTCTAGTATTATTGTAAGATTAGAGAAAATGCATATAAATACTCAACATGATGCCTGGCAGATAGCGGGGCTCAAAAAATAGTAACCAACTTTTACTTGCACAAGGTATACTTTGATTTTTTAATGGAAAGACTATGAGTATAGAAAATAACTATTTGAAGTATGTATATAAATTGATGCTTGACCATTTTCTCTGTGTGGAACTTTTGAGCCATCTTGCAGAACTTTGGAATGTGAGCCAAAGTAAGTCCTTTCCTTTTAGCATCTACACTTTTAGGTTAATGAGATAAATCAAGGCAATGCCATAAATGTAGTGTATAGTTGAGTGTTAGTAATGTGGATAGGTTGGTTCAGGGTGGACAGAGGGAAACAAATCTTAGTGATAGCTTATCTGGAAAGAAATTCCCTTTTCTAGCTTTGTTATAGACATTAGAACCAAACTAACATTGCTCTAATATTTTTAATGTGATTTATCATTATGAAATTTTTTAATTTTTTTTTTTACATTTTGTACTTGGTGAATTGGTTTAATCATAGTGCCTTGGCATAAATTATTACAAGTAGGATTTGAGCCCTAAATTGTAGGGAGGGCTGAATCAACGACATTTCACTTTATCTAGATTGTGTTTTACAAGATAGAGTTACAGCTTGTGGAATGTACTGAGGTTATGTCTGGGTTTATATTGCAGACTTGGTCTGGAAATATATGCTTTCCTAAAAAAAAAAAAAAAAAATGAATGTATTATATTAAGAGCTTACAGCTAAATATAGAGAAGGAAGAAGTAGCATATTGCTGTCTCTCTGCTCCGAGCAGAAATCCTTGGAGAGCTGCTAAGGGCAAAGAGTGAGGCCTTCAGAAATGGTGTTCACTGGGAATATCGTAAGAGTATAATGTGGAAGTACCTTTTCTGTGCTTTACACCCTGAAGATGTATTTCCGTACGTTAAGTTTAAAGGGCTTCTGTACTCTCAGTATGTAAGGAATAAAATATATTTTCAGAAACTCTATAAGCATTCTATTTAAAGTAACAAATAGATCATTATATTTTCTTATTAATACAATTCTGTCATGTTAGGCCACACCTGTTTTGCCCTTGTTTGCTGTGGAAGTGGGCAAGAGAATTAAGTAACAACTCCTCTTTTCTTATAGGTATATTTTAGTTGCCTTGCTTTACTTTTATTCCTGAATTTTCTAACATGTTTTAATTTTTCTTCTGTGTTTCCTAATTCATGCCTAATTTAAAAGTTGAGTGATTCTGTAACATCGTTCTTTTTTTCTGAATAACCCTTAACCTTGGTAATAAGTGAAACTGTTTTTCAAGTTCTCTGTTTCTCTTTATGAATTGAAATGTGGCTTCAGCTCCTCAAAATTATCTTCTTCTATCCCTCTCTCCCTTCTCTTTCTTAGAATACATGGGTAAGGTGAGACAGCTGTAATTGAACAACAATAAAAAATAAATTAAGCAAAAATAAAAGACATGTTCTACTTGTTGGCTTCTCCTGGAAAAGGAAGTATTTTCTAGCAACATTTATTTGAGTACTGTTAGTTAATAAAGTCAGTAAAAATTTTGATAGTCAGATTCTTCAGGAGGTCAGGTTTGCCATATTTCAGAGTTGAATATGAGTCTCTTCAAACCCAAAATAAAAATTTTCAACCCACCACTTTCAGCCAGTTTATCCTCCTGTGTTCTCTGTGATGTGGGGTAGCACTTCTCCTTACCCAATTTATCCAATTTGAAGCCTTCTCTTTCCTTACATCTGCATCCCTTACACTGTGTCAACATCAAATGATTCACAATCTCCATTAGATTCTACCTTTTCTTTATCCCCTAAGTCACTTTTTAGCTCCCTTCACTCCCTTTTCTGGTCCCTGTTCTGCCAAATCACCTTTTTTATTGATGTCTGGTTGAGTTCTCTAAAACCATCGTATTCCTAATAATATTCCTAATTCCTACCCCCATCAGTATTGTAAGTCTTAAAGATCGAAAACTTAAATCTTAATTTTTCTTAAATTCAAGTTTAAGGAATAGTGGCCTCTTTACTAAAACCTGGAGTTAAAGTAATTAGGAAACATCTTCTACAGAAACTAAAATTATTAGTGTATATTTACATATAAATTTGGTGAGGATTTTTGATTGGTTGGGATACGGTGATTTACAAGCATGCGATTGTAGAATGAATTGAAATGAACCCATCAATCTACATCTGATTTTCTTGTCTGTTTTGCCTCAGTCAAAGATACCAGTTGCTCAATACGATGCTGACTCTGTCCAGGAGAAGCACAGTATTGCTTTAGATAGTCAAAGCAGAGGTTGTGAGGGAGAAACTTTTGTCAATATTTGCTTGTGTTTTATTCGACAGTTTGGAGACTTTAGCTAAAACTATTCATAAGAATTGAGGGAGTCAATTATGGCAGCTTTAAGGGATACTAAGCAAAAACAATGATTTCTCAGGACATTTTAGGATTTCTTTGGAAATCCTATTTTTAGATTCCAAATATAAAAAATGGAACCATACACTGAATAATGAAATCAATGGATCATTACTCATCATTCAGCAAATACTTAGTGAGCACTTCTTTGCCTGGCATGATTCTAGGGGCTTGGGATACATCAATAAATAAAACAGATAAAGATTCCTGCCTTTGTGGAGCTTACATTCTAGTGGCAGGAGGCAGGCTATAAATCTAAAAATGTGTTGTGTACATGTATGTGTGTGATGGGGTGAGTACAGTGGAGAAATGAAAAAGTAGAGCAGGATTTGGGGAATTGAGAATGCTTGGTGGGGGCCCAGGTTTTAGTATATGCTGGTCAGGAGCTCTGAGAAGGGAACATTTAAAAAGATGACAAATTATCATTTTTCTGGTAATTATGAGTTTCAGTTATTTTCTAAGAACATGTCAAGCTTTGAGAAGAAGCTATGCATCAGATTCCATCCCAGAGCTCGGGGAATACATAGCTGAGTAATGGAAGGAAAAAAATGTTAACAAATGAGCATTATCATGTTATAGGTGCATTGATAGAAGCTTGTACAAAGTGTAATTAATAAAGCACAGAGATCATTCTTTCTCTAATCTGATCTCACCACTGTCCTAATTATGATAAGCAGTTTATTTAAACTATGGCCCTTAGACCTTCTGAATATCAAAACATGGTTTAGATTACTTTAGATTTAGAGTCATGTGAATTGGTTTTTCTCTCTCCACACCTCTTTATTACCTTCTTTAAAAACCACCCTCTGAGCACTCAGCCTGTCTCAACTGGTTGCAAATTACAGTCTGCGGCACTTCGAACCACCTAATTATCTAAATGGAATGTTTTTATTCAGCATCTTTCATGTACCCACTCACAAATATATAATGAGTACCTATAAAACATGCAAGAGGCTTTGCTAAGTGCTAGATATACAACAACAAATAAGACAAAGAAGCTTCTGATTTCTAGGAGCTGCCATTCTCATAGAGGAGGCAATCAATATGTACTCAAATAAGATGGCACATACAATATATACCAGTGATTCTGAAACTTTTTAAAAAATATTTTATTTATTTACCTTTAGAGAGAGAGGAAGTGAGGGAGAAAGGGAGTGAAACATCAATGTGTTGTTGCCTCTCACGTGCCCCCCTAACTGGACACCTGGCCCGCAACCCAGGCATGTGCCCTGACTGGGAATCGAACCAGCAATCCCTTGGTTTGCAGGCTGGCAATCAATCCACTGAGCCATACCAGCCAGGGCTGATTCCAAAACTTTTTAGTGTCGGGATCTCTTTACAAACTTATTGAGAACTCCAAAGAGCTTTTGTTTACATGGGTTACATCTACTGATATTTACAGGTTAGAAATTCAAACTGAGGAATTTAAAAATTATTTATTCACTTAAAAATATCAATAACAAACCCATTATACTAATCACAGCTTATGAGAAAATAATCATTTTCCCAAATAAAAAAATTAGAAGAGTGACCTCCTACATTTTTACAAATCTTTTAAATGTCTGGTTTAATAGAAGAAGACAGTTGGATTTTCATATCTGTTTCTGCATTCAATCTTTTGTGATATGTGGTTTTGGTTGAAGTATATAAAGAAAATATAGTTTCATGCAGACATATGTTTATAAAAAGGAGGAGTATTTTAATAGCCTTTCAGATAATTGTGAATTTTATTCTGTGATACTTTGCCAGAACTCAACAAGTAATAGTTTCTTATAGGTTAGTTGCAATGTGAAATCTGAAACTATAGTAGTGAGATTTATATATGAAAATACTCTATTACATTAAATTCCACGGTCTATCTGGTACTTTGAATGAATCTTTGATGCTGTTGCCTCTATTTTTGCTAAGATGCCAGCAGTTTTGCCACCATTGCTCTTGTACCATCAGTGAAGATGTCAACACAGTGAAAACACACAGAGGTGTCCTAGTATTATCATAAAGTAATTTTGCCCTAACGACCCTTGACCTCACTGGCTCCCCAGTGTTGCATATCTCATTTCACCTGATTTTCACAGGGGACATCTGAGGTGGCTGGTGATATTAACCCCTTTTGAAATTTGTGGATACAACTCAGAGGTGTTAAATACTATCCTCCTGAGGTCACACAAAAAGAGCGTAACTGAGACTTGAACCCAAGTTTTCTAACTAGAGTTTTTGGCTCTACTTCTTTCTATTTAATACTGTCTCCAAAGTGTGGAAAGGCTTATTATTGTTATTTTACAAGAAGGACTTTGTCTAGCAAGAAGGGCATGGGATGAGGCTTATTAACAGGTCCAGGGTTGCTTGAAGCCTCGACACTCCATTTATCTTTGTTGCCTTCTAGGTACAATGTCATCGCAATATACTAACATTTATCTAGCTGCCGTTTCTTTGTATGTTTTTCAGTTTTCTTCTTATGATTTATTTTTAGTTTCATAGCATTGTGGTCAGAGAAGATGCTTGATAGGATTTCAGTCTTCTTAAATTTATTGAAATCTCTTTTGCATACTAACATGTGGTGTATCCTAGAAAACATTCCATGTGCTCTTGAAAAGTATGTATATTCTGCTTTTGGGGGAGTGAAATGCTCTGAAGATACCAATTAATCCATTTGGTGTAGTGTGTTGTTTAAAACCACTGTCTCCTTGCTGATTCTCTGTCTGGAAGATCTATTCACTGAAGTCAGTGGGGTGTTAAAACCATATTTCTGTCAATTTCTCCCGTTACGTCTATCAAGATTTGCTTTACATATTTAGGTGCTCCTATATTGGGTGTATAAATGTTTACTAGAGTTACATTCTCTTGTTGGATTATTCCCTTTATCATTAAGTAGTGTCCTACTGTGTCTCTTACTAGAGCCTTTGTTTTAAAGTCTGTTTTGTTGGATATAAGTACTGCTACTCCAGCGTGTTTTTTTTCCCTTTTTATTTGCATGAAATATCTTTATCCATCCTTTACTTTTAGTCTGTGTATCTTTCTATCTGAGGTGTGTCTCTTAGAGACAGCGTACATATGGGTCTTATTTTCTTATCCATTCAGCTACCCTGTGTCTTTTGGTTGGAGCATTTAAGCCATTTACATTTAAGGTGATTGTTGATAGATACGTATTTAGTGCCATTTTATTTTTAAAGCATTTTCCTCCTTTTTTTTTCTTTTTCTTTTTCTTCTTAAAGTAAGCCCTTTAACATTTGCTGCAGTATTGGTTTGGTGTCAACAAACTCCTTTAGCTTTTTCTTATCTGGGAAGCTCTTTATTTCTCCTTCAGTTTTAAATGATAGCCTTCCTGGGTAAAGTGGCCTTGGTTGTAGGTCCCTGCTTTTCATCACCTTGAATATTTCCTGCCACTCCCTTCTGGCTTGAAATGTTTTTGTTGAGAATGATAACAATCTAATTGGAGCTCCCTTGTAGGTAACTACCTGCTTTTCTCTTGCAGCTTTTAGGATTCTCTCCTTGTCTTTAAGCTTTGCCATTTTAATTATGATGTGTCTCTGTGTGGGCCTCTTTGGGGCCATCTTGTTTGGGACTCCCTGAGCTTCCTGGACTTGTGTGGCATTTTCCTTAACTTGTCTAGGGAAGTTTTTGGTCATTATTGTGAAATACTAAACTTTCTCTGTCTGTAGTCTGGAAAATAAAAATAATAATAATACCTATGTTATGTATTGTGAGGATTTAATTAAGTAATACATGTTAAATGTTTAGACATATGTATCAGACCATGCTGACACAAATTAAATGCTTAATAGAGTTAGCTTTTATTATTTACACAGAGATAAGACTCAGGCATTTCAGCCTACGGAATACCTTGAGCAAAAGCCTGGAACTTGAGTCATGTGAGCAGTAAGTATAATGTAACTGAAATTGAGTGGTTCATAGAGGAGTATATTGGGAATTAAGATAGGAAAGGTAGATTTGGACTCTGATTAATGCTGGACTAGAGTTATAAAATGTTGCTCAAAGTTGTGCTCCTAATGCCTAAGACAATGACTAGTATATGATACATATTTATATGCTACCTGAGTATTGAAATACTTGAATAAATTTAAGGAAAGACAGAGCCGATCCTCTTATCATGAGCAACATATGTGGGTAAGATGACATTTTATAATAGCCTAGAAGAATGCATAGGCTTCTAATAAGCAGATCCTAGAGGCTATTAGAATATGTGAAGATAACCCCACACTGAACAGTGTACTACCAAACCAAGTGATTGTACTTTTCAAGAGACCAGATTACTTTAGATTATGGTCTGCCTTATCTTTGCTTATATCTCCAACACAATACCTGATGTGAATTGAGGCTCCATAGATTTTGAGCAGTTACTCAGCATTTAATCTTGTAAATACTGTTTTTGCATAATGTTTTCATTTCACAATAACTTTCAGAGAAAAGGAGGCTTTCCTGATTATAGAGGCTTTTTTTTTTTTTTACTTCAATTACAAAACAGGTAAATAGCCACTTCCTTTCTTGAGCAAGCAGTAATTTATTCATAGTTGCTGTACGTCTTAGAGGAGAAGAAAATATGACTAAGAGAACAGATTCTTAAGGAGTGGATCGGGAACAGCAAGGTATAGGAGTTTTAGAAACTTGTCTTAAAACCTACTTCAAATATGTGTAATACTATGGAATATGAATAGAATCCTAAAAATGTAAGCATTTTATTTTCTAGATAGATATTGTTTTTCCTTCTGTGCACTTTATATTGTTTCCATGTAAACCAGTCATTATTAGAAATTAGAATTTATCAGCAATCTCTTCCTTATTTTTTCTGGCTAATCATTTATTAGATTATTAAGAGAACTTGTTTTCTCTTAAGGCTCTGTGGGATAATAGTATGTTGATATTTTAGTATATGTCAGGCAGTGTGGTAAATATTGTAGAGATTAACGATCTCATTTAAACGTATCTACAACAACCTTGTAAGGTGTAGGTACTGTTATCATCCCCATAGGTAGTATTATCATCTTCATTATAGATGAGAAAAGTAAAGCTCAGAGAGTTTAAGTAACATGCTCAAGGTCTGGGTGAATAAGGACAAAGCTACACATCAGAGCCAACCTTCTTAGTCTTTATCCTATACTGCTTAACAGATACTGAAAAGCAGTAGCTTTGTGGGGCATTGGAGTGGCACAGAGAAGTGTTTTCCACACTATAGATGGCAATTCACTGTGGATTATGAATCCTATTTGGTGGACCAAGATCAGCGTTTTTAAAAAAGTGAAATATAGCAGAGAGGAAGTATCGATGTGTATGGCATGTAGTAGAAGTAAACACTGTTTTGTGAAACTAATGTTCCAGTTTTATATGTATATGTCTATGTACACATATATGTGTTTGTGTATTTGTGAACTGTGTCATTCTACAAATTGTATTTATTGTGGGTCAGAGCCAAACAAAGTTTAGAGCTTGCTGGCTCAGAGAATGGAAAGAGAGCTTGAAAATGTAATGAGGTAGCAGCTAGAGATAAGAATTCTAGAGATAAGTTGAATACCGTATTTTGCCGTGTATAATGTGCACTTTTTTGCCTAAATTTTTGAGGGAAAAATAAGGATGCATATTATGTATAGGTGTAATGAGTACATTTTATGGGTGTAATAATCCCATGTATAATGTGCACAAAAATGTGGGCACATGTTATACATGGGAGCACATTATACATAGCAAAATACAGTACATAAACTTCATAAAAAGAGGAGTTAACCTGTTTTTATGTGTATAAGGAACATAATGTATTATTTAAAAGTTGTTTTCGCTAATTAAATTGGACCATTTTAGTAGAGATTTGTTCAAAAGTTTAGTTTTACTTCTAGAGAGCTTCCTCAGCAGGTGGTTTGTGAATTGTATATCATTACTGTGTTCTTATTTCTCATGTGAACAAGTAATTTATTATGATTGAGTAAATAACCATGCACTTCATTGGTACTTCATATAGACAAATATTCTTCCCTAGTAGATCCAGCAGAGTATAGGTTTGTTTACTGGCTCGTGGGAGAATAGGAGAAGGTGGACTAGGTTAGTCAGGATAATAGAATATTGAATTTTCAGCTGGAAAGGGCAATTTAGTCCAGGCCCCCAACTTATTTTTTAATTATAAAAAACACATAACATTAAATTTACCAACTGAACCATTTTTCAGTAACATTAAGTATATTCACATTGTTGTGCAATAGTTTCTATTGTTGTATAACACTGAAATTCGGTATCAGTTAAACACTGATTCCCTCTACCCCTTCTCCCCAGCCTTCGGTGATCACATTTCCCCTTTCTGTTTCTATAGTTTTGACTGCTTTAGGGACTTTGTATGAGTAGACTGATAAATGTTTGTCCTTTTGTGACTGGCTTCTTTCACTTAGTATAATGTTCTCAAGATTCATCCATGTTGTAGCATATGTCAGAATTTCCTTATTTTTTAATGCTGCCCAATAGTCCATATATATATATGCCATATTTTCTTTATCCATTCATCTGTCAATAAACATTTGAGTTCATCCACCTTTGACTATTGTGAATAATGCTGCAGTGAACACGGATGTGCAACTCTATCTTTGGGATTCTGCTTTGAATTTCTTTGGATTCACTGTATAACTAGAAGTGAGATTGCTGAATTGTATAGTATTCCTGTTTTTAATTTTCTGAGGAGCCTCTATACTGTTTTCCATAATGGTTGTACCATTTTACATTCCCATCAATGGGGCACAAGGATTCCAGCTTCTCTATCTCCTTCCTAACACTATTTCTCTTCTTTTGGTAGTGGCCATCCTTATGGGTGAAAGGTGATATCTCATTGTGTGTTTGGTTTGTGTTTCTCTAATGATTAGTGATGTTGAGCATCTTTTCATGTGCTCACTGGCTGCTTGTATGTCTTCTTTGGCAAATATCTGTTAACTCTTTTGCTCTTTTTTTAAAATCGAGTTTGTTGTTGTGTGTGAGAAATTCCTTATACAGTATATTCTCTAGATATTAACCTCTTATCAGGTATATGATTTGCAGCATTTTCTCCCATTCCCGTAGGTTGCCTTTCTCTCTGTTGATTGTTTCCTTTGATACCCACAAGTGTTTAAGTTCGTTGTAGTTCCATTTGTCTATTTTTAAAAATTCTGTTGCCTCTGCTTTTGGTGTCATATCTAAGGAATGTTTGCCAAGTCCAATGTTCTGAAGATATCCTCCTATGTTTTCTTCTTGGAGTTTAATTGTTTTAGGTCTGACATTTAGGTGTTTCATCCATTTTGATTAATTTTTGTACCTGGTATAAAGTAATGGTCCATCTTCATTCTTTGGAATGTGTGGATGTCTAGTTTTCCCAGCAACATTTGTTGAAGAGACTGTCTTTTCCCCACTGTGTGGTCTTGGCACCCTTGTTTTTCTATTTTTATTATTTGGCCTTACATGTAAGGGTTTACTTCTGGATTCTCTTCTTTTGTTCCATTGGTCTATATATTATCTTTGTGCCAGCAAGCCTCCAATTCGAAGGTGTTAAAATGAATATTCAGATTGTATTAATGACTTGCTAAGGTTAACACTAGAAAAAATAGCAAAGCATGGGCTATATTTTCTGTTTAGTCCTATATCCTCAAATAGTAATTTGTCACACATTTGCCTTTGCTTATTCTGTCCTCTTTACCTTGAATGGCTCCCTATCAGTGACCCCCCTCCACACCTCTCTTTTTCCCTCTCTCCCCCCCTCCACACCCACACTTGAACCTTTGACTCTAATTTCTACTCATTTTTTAAGGCTCAACTCTGATCTCCTTGCTCCATAAGCCTTCCCCAAATTCATCTCCACAAACACACACTTCCTTGTGATAGGTTTTGAACTCTGTGCTCACACTGATTTCCTCTCTGGTCATATCAGTCATTCTGTATAGTAGCAGCTGTCAGTTTACGAATGTTTCTCTCTGTCAGTTGATGCCTATCATAAAGACAGGGCCTAGCTCTTATTTGAACTTATATCCCTAGTTTCAACTCAGTACTTGGTATGCAATAATTATGCAATAAATTGGTGGGTGAGTGGATGGATGGATGGATGGATGGGAGAATGGAAGGATGGGTGGATATATCTAGTACTATGTTAAATAGTATGGTTATTTTCAGATAACTTAAATTTTAACCATAGATATAAAACATTAACATGTGAAAAGTGTAAATAACAGTGTGGGGGCAGTATAAGATTTCAGTTTTATAGGTAGTAAGTAAATACTTGATTAAAGAATAATTGGGTGATATATTGGCATTTAAAAGTCCTCTAGGAGTTTAAAGGAGAGAGAGATCACTGATGTGGATCCTGGCCTGCAGGATCTGTGTATGTTGTGGCTGCTAGTGAACAAATACAGACTACAGAAATCCTATGAAGAAAAAGGGATGGCATGGCCAATCTCTAAGTGAGACAGAGCCCGACCCCCACCTGGACAGTCTTTTATTGCTTCTCTGGGTACATTACATGGAGGGTAGTCCTCATTTACTATGCACAGGTTCCCTGTAGGTGATTACCTTTTACAGATAACAAAGGACAGAATGTTGCTAATTACTTCAAAGAGAAGGATGTTGCAGACTAAGGGGAAAAGTGGTTGAACTGGTCACACTGTATGTATACTTGGGAGGTTTAACTCAGATTTTAGGAAGTTGCAGTAAGCACTTGCTGCCTCAATTCAGGGTGAGGGAAGTTTAGCAAAAGCAAGTCTCATAGCAGTCTAGATACAATGCAGGCCTGATTCCCCACGGGAATACCTCTTCCTGGGTGTGGTCTTGTGTGCCACTTGCTCCCCACTGGTTTTCCATGTGGAGGCTGAGCTACATTTCCATGCCATGCAAAGAAGTTCCCTACAAATCGCTGCTTTTGGACTAGTTAGGTAAGGCTTCCTTGAGGAGAACCAAGATCCCTTGTTCTGAGGGATGTGGGGTTTAGATAGATGGGAAGGAGGGTAGAGTCCGTGCTACAGTTCGAGAGGGGGAAGTATGCCATTAGAGGGAAGATAATTCAGTTAGAGTGTTTATAGATCAATGTAAAGCTGGGTTGGTTCCTGTAAAAGGGGCGTGAAATAGAAGATGTGGAGGATGTTCAGGAGGTTAGGTGAATTCTAAAGGACATGGGAGAATGCTGAGGGTTTTGATGGAAACAGCATTTCGAGTGAGGTATGCAGGCTGGGTTGGAGACAGCAGGATCTAGTGCATATACTACATTTGTGGTGATATTTTGTTTATAGGCAAGAGACTGTATGAGTCCTTGAACCAGCATGTTGTCAGTAGGAATTTAAAGAAAGGGTAGAGAGTGGGACTAACTCTCTCAAGGAAGAATCTGGGGAACTTGGTATCTATCCATGTGTTATATTACTATTAACTTAAAATCTACAATCATCTTATTAGATACTACTACTGTCCTCATTTTAGAAATGAAAACACTGAGGCTTTAGAAAGGTTAAGCAACTTGTTGAAAGACATATGGTTAATAAATAGCAAAGCTCACAGTTGAACCTAGACATTCTAGCTCTAGAGTCCATGTTCTTTTTCTTTTAATTTTATTTTTAATTACAGTTGGCATTCAGTATTATTGTATAATAATTTCAGGTGCACAGCGTAGTGATTAGACAGTTATATATTTACAAAGTACCCACTTGGTGCCAAGTAAGTACCCACCTGGCACCATACATAGTTATTACAATATTATTGACTATATTCCCTGTGCGGAACGTTACTGCCCCATGACCATTTTCTAACTACCAATTTGTGCTTCTCAATCCCTGTCCCTATCCGCCCCCACCCCAATCCTCCTCCTCCCTGGCTGCCATCAGTTTGTACCCTGTGACCATGAGTCTGTTTTTGTTTGTTCATTTATTTTGTTCTCTAGATCCCACATATATGTGAAATCATATGGTATTTGTCTTCCTTTGTCTGTAGAGTCATATTTTTTAAATATTGATTTTAGAGAGAAGGAGAAAGGAAGGGGTGCGGAGGGAGGGAGAGACAGACAGACAGACAGACAGTGACATTGATTTGGTGTTCCACTTATTTATGCATTCATTGGTTAATTCTTGTATGTGCCCTGACCGGGTATTGAATTTGCAACCTTGGCATGTTGGGGCACCACTCTCAACAACTGAGCTACCCGGACAGGGATGTAGAGTTCATAGTTTTTAACTCTGTGTATCACAGTGACTTATCATGACATTCTCTAAATGGTGTCTTTTGATGAACCAAAAATCTTAACTTTGATGTATTGATAGTTACATTTATCAGTTATTTTTTTATAATTAGGAGTTTCATATCCTGTTTAAGAAGGCTTTTTCCCCCCCTGACCATTGTGGCTCAGTGGGTTGGGCATCAACCTACAAAGCAAAAGGTCACTGATTTGATTCCCAGTCAGGGCACATACCTGGGTTGCAGGTTCAGTCCCTGTTGGGGCATATACTAGAGGCAACCAATCAATGTTTCTCTCCCTTTCTTTTCTCCTGCCTTTTTCCCTTCTCTCTTAAAATAAATAAATAAGATTTTTTTTTAATTAAAAAAGAAGCTTCTTTTCTATCCCAAGGTTATGATGATATTCTCCTGTTTTGCCTTCTGGAAATTTTATTGTTTTTCTTTCACACTTGAGAATTAAGGAACCACCTAAAATTGATTTTTGTATATAGTACAAGGTAAGGTCAGACTTCATTTCTTAAAAATTTTGTCTTAGCACCATTTATTGAAAGATTATTTTTTTACTTTATTCTCTTCGGTGACACATTTGTCATGAAGCAAGTGTCCATATATGAGTGGTCTTGTTTCTGGGCTCTATTCATTGGTTTATTTATTTGTCTACTCCAATACCACATTTTCTTAATTACTGTAGATTTATAATTAAGACTTTATATTTGATTGAGTAAACCCTCTAAGAATACTTCTGTCTTTTCCAGAAAGCCTTTGCTATTCTTAACCTTTTGTACCATTTGTATTTGTATTAGAATCAACTTGACAAATTCCAAAAATGCCTTTTGGAATTTTAACTTACTTTGCATTTAATCTATAGATCAATTTGAAAATGGTTATAATATTGAGTCTTTAAATCCATAAAATGATATTTCCATTTATTTATGTCTTCTTTGATTTATCATAATGTTTTAAGTATAATTTTTTTAAAGGTTTATTTATTTATTTTAGAGAGGGAGAAAGAGAGAGAGAGAAACATCATTGTGTGTTTGCCTCTTGAGTGCCTGCTACTGAGGACCTGGCCCATAGCTCAGGCATGTGCCCTGACTGGGAATTGAACCAGTGACCCTTTGGTTCACAAGCCGGCACTCGATCCATTGAGCCACACCAGCCAGGGCTAGGTATAATTTTTTAAAAACTGAAAGAATCTTACAGAAAAGTTACAATAAGTATAGTACAAAGAACTTTTCCCCATAGAATTGTTTTGTTTTTCAGTAAATTGCAAATTGTCTGTCCCATAACCCCCAAATGCTTTACTGTATATTTCCTGCAAACAAGGAAATTTTCCTGTATACACCGTATACAACCCTTAAAACCAGATCCATTAATACCAACCAATCCTTACTCTATTTGAGTTTTGCCAGTTGTTCCAGTAATGTCGGTTATAGCAAGAGGATATGATTCAGAATCACATCCTGCATTTAGTTCTGTCTCTCTAGTCTCCCTTAATCTGGAACTGTTTGTTTTCCCTTGACTGTTATGACCTTGACACTTCTAAAGATTATGAAATAATTATTTTGTAGAACATCCTTCAGTTTGTTTTCTTCTGATGTTTCTTTATAATTTGGTTCAGATTACATTATCTTTGGCCCAAAGACCACTGAAATTATTTCAATTTGTCCTATTACTGATGACAACTACTTTGATCACCTGATTAAGGCAGTATCTGCTAGACTTTTGTTGTTAAATATTATCTTTTGCCTTTCTTAGTATTTTGTAGGGGTGTATTTTGAAGCTATGCTAAGATCCCATTCCTCATCAAACTTTCAATGTGTGTATCAGTAGTAACTCATGGTTTTCCTGTTTTACTCAATGGATTAAAATTTGTTACTATCATTATTTTGATGCTCAAGTTGTCCTTGATTCGGCCCGTAGAATTCCCTTTAAACTGACTTCTGTCTTCTTTTGACATGTCCCTATCATTTTGTTAGTATTTCCTTTCTTATTTTCTGGCCCCCACACAAAAAAAGATGTTTTAGGCTTATTTTCTACCTTTCCTGTCTTAGTTCTGGAATCAACAATTTTCCCAAGGAACCCTGTTCCTTTTAATGGGGAATGGTATTTGGAAATCAACACCTGGTGCCAGGTGTACTTATTCCTGTTGGGAATCAGGACCTCTCAGAGCTGCAGAATATATGAATGTTATGTACGTGTGTGTGTGTGTGTGCATGTGTGTGTACACACACATGTATCCATGTCTGTATTTGTGTATGTATTATTTACACATATACTCAAAACCATGAATTCATAGTGATAACGTCCAATTCTAATTGGTAACACCCAGAAATCATTTTGGTTCTCTCTTACCATATTTGTAACTATTTACTTAGTTTTACCATGTACTGTAACGTGATTTTTGTTGTCTGTATTCATTCCTACTTCTACCACCTTCCCTCACCATTATTATTCCTCATGCATGAAGGATGCCTTTTAAAATGTTCATTGAGTGTCTGCTGGTGACAAATTCCCTGTTTTTGTTGGCCTGAAAGTGACTTTATCTTAATTCCTGAAAGGTATTTTTCACTGAATTCTAGATTGGAAGTTATATCCTTCAGCTGTTGAATGTAGTACTCTATTATTGTCTTCTGGTTGCCATTGTTTCTTTTGAGACTTAGCTCCATTTAATTGTTGTTTCTTTGAAAGTAATATAGTAATATGTCTACCCCTTACACCCCACTGCCCCCACCCCCACCCCTTTCCTGGCTGTTTTTAAGATATTTTCTGTACATTTGGTTTACAGTAATTTTTGTTGTAAACCAAATATTCTTCTTGGAATTCTTAGGGTTTCTGAAATCTGTGGCTTAGTGTCTTTAATCTGTTTTGAAAATTCTCAGCCAAAAAGTGCTGCTTTTCCATTTTTTCTTTTTGTCTTTGTCTGATGTTCCAGTTACATTGATGTTACACCCTCTTACTCTGTGTTGCTTAACCCTTTCTTCTTATTTTGTGTCCTTTTAACTCATTCCTTTTTGTTCTGTGAGTTTCTTCTGCTGTTTATTTGATCTAATCTTCAGTTAAACTCATTGAGTTCTTAATTTTGCTTGCTATGTTTTCAATTTTAGAATTTATGTTTAATTATTTTAAAAATCTATATTATTTATAACTGAAAAACTTTTAAGTAAAAATCTGTATTATTTATAGAATGGTTTCTAAGTCTCTGTCAGAGTTTCTAGTTTTTGTTGAATGTAGTAAGCATAGTTACTTTCAAAGCATGGGACTGTTTGTTCAAATATCTGGAGCTCCATTGGCCTGGTTCTCTTGTCTTGGTTTTCATTTCTGTGTAGTTTTGTCTCATTGTGTCCTTGGTTATCTTTGCTTATGTGCTAGACATTGTATGTGAAAACTGTTCTTAGAAATAATTTAGCAGCTAAGATGCTTTCTTTTGCAGAAAAGATTTTCATGTGCTTTTGCTAGCCAGGTGCCTTAGAGTTGCTAACTCCCTGGGGTTGTTTTAATCCATTTCAAGCATCATGACTTTTCTGGGCCACCCAGAAAAGTGGCTGAGCATTTGTTTTAATTCTTTTATTCTTAATCCCAAGGTACAGCCCTTTGAGATCCCAATCAAAACATGACCTGTTCACCAAAGGCCCCACAGTTGGTGGGCTATAGTTTCTAACTTTTGGCCTTACAAGGCATTTTATTTTTATTTTTAAATAGACTTCAACATTAGAGCAGTTTCAGATTCACAGAGAAATTAAGTTAGAAAGTACATACTGTTTTCATATACCCCCTTACCCACATGTTGACAAGGCTTATAAGCTATTGCTCAGTCTATAATTACTCTCCTCAATTTACAATACCGATAGTGACCCTAAATACCAGGCTTATCTTCTAGATGTTTGACTTCTCCTAGATCTTGCCCTGTTCATTGTTTACTACCTTGTTATTTTCTGATAGCTTCAACCAGTTGTTTTTAAATAATTATTCTAGCTTTTCTAGTTGTTCTCAGTGGACAGGTAACTCGTCTACTATTGAAAACAATTATTCTTCTTTTTATAAATTGCTGTAAGTAGATAGCATATTTGGAGGATAGAAGGGTGAACCTACTAAGAAAATGGCACAACAAAAACATTCTCTATAAACATAATGGTTTAAAATTTTTACTTTCAATAGAGCTACATTGTAGAAATTAAAGTTTTAATTTTTATAATCTTTTATTCCAGCTCGTGATGCTGATGAGCGAGAGAAGTGGATCCATGCCTTAGAAGAAACAATTCTTCGACATACTCTTCAGCTTCAAGTAAGAGCCTTTACATGGTTTCTGGATAGTTTATTAGTTTGGGAGGTTTTTTGGTCTTGTTTTCTGTTTTCTTAAATAACTGTGATAATGATGTAATGAAAAATTTGAATTTCTGAGTTGCTTATTCTTACCATTACAGTGTTATATATAATGTATAAAGTTATAGTAAAATACTGATTTTTATCTAGAAACGAGACAGTACAAGGCAATGTGGAAAGTGAAATGCTATGTTAGAATGTGCCAGATTCCTTTTTTAAATTTTAGTTTCTATAGTTGGCTATTAATATAACCAAATTATATGCAATGCATTAACAACAGATAAGTGCTGAGAAGTTGACCTACTTTTTTGTTAAAGGATTTGGCAATTACCACATATGTTGGGTGGTCCTCTGAAAAGGAAGTGAAAGAAAAAACCCAAACTGGTTAAGAAAAAAACAAACCTGGCTTAGGTGTGCTTTGAAGTAGGCACTTAAACAAGGTCATGAGGACCCAGATCCCCATTCTCCATTTCTCGATTCCAGTTCTTCTGGGTTGGCTTCATTTTTAATTAGGTTCTCCCTTTTCGGTGGTGAGATGGTTGCAGCAATTTCAGCCAGCCCTTGTTGGAACTCCATCCAATTCCATTATTGTTGTTTCTGGATGTGATAGAATTAATAGGATTAGTGCTGATCACCTTAGCTTCACTCATTTTCCCAACCCTGACCAATCACAGTTTCATAGTCATATGTTCCACCCCTGGAGCTGAGATTTTATCTGCTTCACTGGAAACACATTGCTGATAGGGTGGAATATGGTCTGTCCCCATCCCCCCCAACCCAAGTAAAGTTAGATTAATGAACATAAGACGCTGAGTGACAAAAACCCCAAGTGTCTACTCTGCCATACTGAAGATAGTTTTCTGTGTTTATTCTCCAATTAAAGAGCATATATTGTGGCATATAGAGGATTTTCTTCTTATTTACAAGATTGAATTATAGAAAAGTGATGTTTTATCACCCTTTTTCTCTACTTATCTGTGTCCTATACAAGGAATTGGCATGAACAGACAAGGTAGTATAGGACAGGGGTCTATAACCTCCCTCCTCCCTGTCTGTGGAGGCGGCTCGCATTACCTCCTAAGCTCCAACTCCTTTCTCCCCACACTCACCCTGCCCTGCCCTGGTCCGTGGAAGAATTGTTTTCCACAAAACCTGTCCCTGGTGCCAGAAAGGTTACAACATGGTGAGTTCCCCATCACTTGAAGATGTTCAAATAGAGGCATTAAAATTATTATTTGAGGATATGGTTATTAAGAGACTTAGAAGTTGAAATTAAGAACAATCTAACAATAGCCAGAGGGGATGGGGGAGGTGACAGTGGGGAGAAGGGTCTTCAGGAACTACTATAAAGGACATGGACAAAACCAAAGGGGAGGGTGGAAGCAAGGGAGGGAGGTGGGTTTAGAGGGGGTTCGGGGGGAGGGGTGGGGAGAAAATATGGACAACTGTAATTGAACAACAATAAAATAATTTAAATTAAAAAAAAGAGACTTAGAAGTGAATATGAGCTGAACTAGGAGATCTATAAATTACTGTATGAGCTATGCTTTTGTAAAATTTTTAATTCAATTTTTTATTTATATTTAGATACTTAGTTTTTGTATTATAAAGGAATTTTAGCATTTATTTCTGAACATATTATGGTACAAAAGATTTTGTATAACAAATAATTACAAAACACAAGAAGAAATATAAAGTATTTTAGGTACTACCCATGTATAATGTGCATCTTATTTTTTCCTCAAAAATTTGGGCAAAAAGAATTAATTGTACAGCAAAATACGAGTAGAAGCATGACAAGCTTTATACAATAAGAAACTTACTGTACAGATTTGATTCAGATAATTGTGGAAATGACTTAAGTAATCCCACTGCTAGGATTATACCCTAAGTACCCTAAAACACCAATTCAGAAGAACCTATGCACCCCAATGTTCATAGCAGCACAATTTACAATAGCCAACTGTTGGAAGCAACTTAAATGCCTGTCAGTAAATTAATGGTTCAAAAAACTAAAAAATGGTTCAAAAAATTAATGGTTCATGTAAATGGTACATTTACATGATGGACTACTACTCAACAGGAAGGAAGGAAGGAAGGAAGGAAGGAAGGAAGGAAGGAAGGAAGGAAGGAAGGAAAAAGAAAGGAAGAAAGGAGCTCCTACCCTTTGTGACAGCATGGATGGATCTGGAGAACATTATACTAAGTGAAATAAGCCAGATGATGAAAGACAAATACCATATGATCTCACCTATAAGTGAAACCTAATCAACAAAACAAGCAAGCAAGCAAAATATAACCAGAGACATTGAAATAAATAACTGACAGTGTAACCAGAGGAGGCGGGGAGAGAGATAATAGGGGAAAATAGGAGGAGGGCTGTCAAGGAGCATGTGTAAAGGACACATGGACAAAGCCAAAGGGGGTAGGATTGAGGGTGCACAATGCTTTTTAAAAGCAATTTCATTTTTTAAAAACCAATTTCTTTAGGGTTTTTTTTGTAATTAGTCAGTTGAATAAATAACTTTAGCATCATTTCAGCACATTGGCGATTTAGTAAGAAGATAAGTGGTTTGTTTTTTGTTTTTTAAAATTAAAAAAAAATTTCAGTTACTGTTGACATTCAATATTATATGAAGATAAGTAATTTAAAAACCCTGTTAGACAAAATGTGGCAGATGAAATTCCCTCCACAGTTGGCTAGACTGATATTCATGGTCTAATCTCAGCTTGCTCTTTTTTTTTTTACAGATTTTATTTATTTACTCTTACAGAGAGGGGAAGGGAGGGAAAAAGAGAGGGAGAGAAATATCGATGTGAGAGAGAAACATGGATTGATTGCCTGTCATATGCCCCCAACTGGGACCGAACTCACAACCGAGGCATTTGCCCTGACTGGGAATTGAACCTGAGACCTTTCTCTTTGTGGGATGATGCCTAACCAACTGAGCCACACTGGTTAGGGCTCAGCTTGCTCTTCTTGACATGTATGTCACTGTACCCCTACATAAACCTACTAGAGTGCTGCTGCTTACTTGTTTTCCTCTGAACACTTCTTTTCATTTCTGGTCTCCACATGCTTGCATGTGATGCTCTGTCTCCCTGAAATGCTATCTGCCCATGCTCTGCTTTGGCATACTGCTCATTTTCTTCAAAGCCCAGTTCAGGGCTGACCTCTTGTGGAGCCCTGCCGCTGACTGACCTGTTCCCCAAAATCAAAACAATATACTCATTGCACACATCACTAAGTCTTCCTCTTCTTTATCTTGTAACATACAATATGTATAACTCTTACCTCCCCAGTTAGGATGCAGAATCCTGAAGGTCAGATACCTAGTTTGATCCAATTTTGGAATTTATGAGCTTTTGCTAAGAAGATAGCTTATGTGTCTTTGGGAATAACAGGAAGAAAAAGATAACTTTGAGAAGTTTTAGGCTCTGATAGTTTTGATACTTTAAAATACGTGCAAGTATTTTATAAAATACATAAAAGTACTTTATATATTTTTTTCCCTAAAGTTAACGCATGCAGAGAGGATAGGACATTTAGAAATATGTGATTAAATGTTAATTTGACAAAAAGATAAGGATCCTCTTCCTATGGTTAGTGAAGTGTGGTGAAGAAAGAACCTGGCTTTGGCGCCCGCCAGCTCTTAAAATTGAATTTATTCTTGAGTTCCAGTGTCCTTATCTATAAAACAAGGAGAATAAAAGGACCTGCTTCATAGGGTTGTTTTGACCATTAAAGGAGTTAAATAAAAATTTGTTGAAATGATGCCTAGCTGTTATAGGAAATCAATAAATATTACTTGCCGTTACTAATTCAACAACTACCCTCAACTATTCCCCCTCCCAGAACTTGGCGTTCTAAGAGGGCTCAATAATGGGTAATTAAATGAAGAAATAATGAAGGAATTTAGGGACAAACAGATGATGTATAGTTGTTTGTTGAGTACTTTGAGGTGTGTAACATACCTAGGTACTGTGGAGTGGGCCCTCATGGAGCTTTCTTGCCAGTGGGTATGGGAGAGGATATTTACATTTCTTCCTTTTTCATTGAGTTTCATCTCAATGTTAACCATTAAACATACCATTTTGGCCTTGTTGCAATGTCTCCATAATATTGAATTTAAAAGTATTTTCTTTTTAATCACAGTTTTCTTACCTTCATCCTCTTCTGCCATTTCTTCTGAACTTTTCTTCTCTCATTTGGTCTGAGCTCTAGTTCTCCATTTTTTCTTGGCCATTAGTACCTTTCAGTTTTATTTATCTCACCCTGCAGTGTAGAGCTCGTGGTCATCTTCTTCAGTGTTGATTTTGCTGTCCCCCTTAGAATTTCTTGTTGCTGGATGTTTTGTACCATGTGTGCATTTTTGTTACCAGGGCCCCCATCATCCGGTTTCTCGGCTGCTCGTGCTGTTAGAGGTTACAAAATCAAAATGGCTGTCACGATCGTGTGTGTGTGTGTGTGTGTGTGTGTGTGTGTGTGTCATTATTTACATTTTGTCTAACTTTTGTTGGATACCTGTAATTATTTAACAATCATCTTATTGACTTCTTGTAGATTTCCAGTTAAATCCTCACAGTGGAATCTTTTCATTAGTATTCAGAATCTGATTAGAGCCTCTTCCCTTCTTATAGAAAATGATCTTTCCTTTTCTTCAATAGTTCTTACTGACTTCACTTACACTTTTTCCTCTGCTTTGACTAGTTCAAAGGAAAAATATTCTTACTCTTCCCCAAAGTTAACACTTTACCCGTACTCTTGACTGCACGATGTTTCCTCTGAGACAGCGACCTTAATCTTTTACCCTCCATTAGCGCCCCCCATTTTCATGGGTTCAGCTAAAATTTCCTCCCCACATTTTTACATCTTACATGCTTTTCTTTTGGATTTTGCCAATTTGCAGTTTTCCTGGAACTCAACCTCAACATGGCTAAAAGTGAGTCTATCATCACTTTCCTCCCCAAACCCGTCTCTTTATCCAATTTTTCTTTCTGTTAATGACAATATTATTCTCTAAGCCATCGAGGTTTGAAAGTTGAGAATTCTTTTAGGGGGAATTTCTAACCTATCAAACCTGAGGACTTTTTTCTTTCTTTTTTAAATAGAATCACTTACACCCCTCCCCTTGCATTATCTTAACTATTGTTTTTGTTACATCTTACCAGCTCTATTTCTGGTGCACTCCTAATATTCCTGAATTCTCTTTTTCATCCTATAAATGAGAAACTATAATTAATTAACTGTGAAAAGCCTTCAGTGGATTTTATTTGCCTATAGGATGGAGTTAAACTTAGTAGGGGATTTCAATCTGTCTGTGATTTGACCCCAAGCTACCTTTCCGTCCCCTGTCCCTGCATGTACCTGATGTTCCACACGGAAATCGTTCCTGGTTCTAAGCTTCTGCTTGTGCTGCTCTATGCCCTCTCCACCCCCAGTCCTCAGATTTGCCTCTGTAAGATCCTTTCCAGTTATTCAAGACTCAGTACACATGGTACCTCTTCATGCCGCCTTTTTCTTATCCCTGTAATAAAAAAAAATCTCTTACCTCCTCAACCTCTGCTATAATTTTCACTTCTGTGTAGCCCATATAATATTCCACTTTTAATAATAATAGCCGCAATTAATACATGAGCACTTCTTAAATGCCAGCAGTTGTATAGGCTTTACATGCATTATGTCTTTTATTAATATATTATATAACTCATCTCCAACTTGAGATTATAAGTTTTATTAGGCTTGGTGGAAAACTTACTAATTGATAGTATGTTCCCCATAGTACCTGTGCAAAGCCCAACAGACACTGTCACAAGTATCAAAATATGGTTTAAAAGTTAGTGTATTTAGAGCCATTGCTCTGGCTCTGTCCTCTTACTAGCTGTGTAATTTGGGGCAAGTACTTAACCCTCAGTTATTTGATCTTTAAACGCAGGTATAAAACTTCAGTAAAGTAGTTGTGGAAAGATGTTATAATATTCCTAACACATTATGCCTTATACATAGAAGGTACTCAGTACATAGTAATACCATTCTTCTTTCCATTCTAATTGACTGACTTCATCTGGAGCAAATCTTCTGCATTTTCCCCTTCCGTCTGTCTTTCTTCCTCCGTTCCTTTCCTTTTCTTGTTCTTTCTGTTTCTTTGTGGGTATCTGCAAATTGCAATTTGGATAGTCTGATGATGAGAGAAGACAACTAAAATCTTCTCTTTCCTTTCAACTCCTATGGAAGTTGAGTTTCCCATAGTCAATCTAAACTCGTTGTATGTTAGCTTGTGATATGTTTTCATGTGATTCCACCTGACTAAATTAGGGTAGTACTGGGAAAGAGGCCAGAGGGGCTACTGAGCTTCTTAAACTCCCCTTGTTAGCCTGTAAGAGGCATTCAGTGGATGTTTGATGATACTGATTAATGGAGAGAAACCTTTTGGATTCTTTAACTCGTAAGCTGTACTACCAACTGCCTGCTGAGATATTCCCATACAGGGATTGATCACTGGAAAAAGACTTAGAATTTTACATCCTGTAGGGTTTGCAGTACCCTATATTACACAAGATGTAATGAATTAGAGCAGCTGGTCTGGATGTCATACAGATTACTACTTACAGTGTGAAAATGGTCCTGACAGGGTATAGATTCTGTTAATGTTTGGCACGCACAGGCCACTGCAGAACGTGCTGCTCCTGCCACCTCAGCACTCCGTTCTGTTCTGACTGCTGGGAAGCCTTCGTTTGTACAGCACGTGACATGAGGTCAGTTGGATCTCACTTTACACATATGTCATTTATTATGACCCAGGCTCTTCTGTGACAAGTAGTAGTAAGTGCTCGGTGCCAAGTTGATTATAAACAAAAACATGGGCAATGAAATAACTTGGTAGCACTTGGATTTAAGGTTGTTACTGAGCTGATTCAGTGCGTGCTTATACAGATGGTCCCTGACTTAGGGTACTTCAATTTATGTTTTTTTACAATGGTGCAAAAGTGATACACATTCAGTAGAAACTTTGCTTTGAATTTTGATCTTTTCTCTCCCTAGCAGTGTGTGGTACTGGCTTGTGGCAGTGAGCCGCAGCCCCCAGCCACGCTCTTACGAGGGTCAATAACCAATACTCTAGCAGGGGTATCCAAACTTTCAGTGTCTCTGGGCCACACTGGAAGAAGAAGAGTTGTCTTGGGCCACATATTAAATACATTGTGACATATAATCACAAAAAAAAATCTCATCATGTTTTAAATAAAAATATGATTTTGTGTTGGGCTGCATTCATAGCCATCCTGGACTGCATGCAGCCCATGGCCCGCAGGTTGGATACCTCTGCTGCAGTGCACTCATTGTTGTGTTAGGCGATTTGTAGGCTACTGTAAGTGTTCTCAGCACATTTAAAGTCAGCTAGGCTAAGTTACTTGTTTGGTAAATAGGCATATTGAATGCATTTTCAACTTAATGATAATTTCAACTTATGATAGGTTTACCGTAAGTTGAACATCTTACAATTTTTATAGGTTATCAGAAATGAAAACACAGAAGATTGTGGCAGAGACATTTTAGATCTCAGTTTGAAAGCACTCACGTGAATGTCTAATTGAATAGTATAGACCTATAAGTTTTTGACTTTTATGCTATAAGTGAGTAGATACTTGAAAAAATTTTTATACTAAATGGCTTCTGTGATTATTCTTTGAGCTAAGAAATTGGGCTTGGTTATCAAATTGGAATTTCATTGCTACTGTCTTGTAATTTGATATTTTTGCACTTTACTATTTGCTCACTATCTATTAGCTTTTTATCTCAAGCCCCTAGAAAGCAAGGCCATGATACCTTGTATAAGAATATGGCTGAGGAAGTGGGGTGGCTGGTAGAAACCTTACCAGAAATGCCATTGAATCTGTGGATAAAACAGATTCAAGTATCCATAAAGGATACTCCTTCATTATCCATAAAGGAGATGTGGTGGAATGTGGACTTTAGATCATTATCAAGGCTGAAAAAACAATGGGGCTGTTTTGAAATCTCTATTCAAAATTAGATACTTTGGTATGATACGTATAGAACTCTCAAACTTTTGTCATAGACAATCACAAATTAGTATTTAGTGTGCAATTTAGAAGACTAGCTGAGAAATTAGTCTTTAATTAGGACCTTGATTCTACCCTCTTTAATGGCTGTATGTATAACTGGGTAACTAAGATAGCAGAACTTTTTAGTATTTTTCTTGAACGTTAAGCTACTTCACTGAAGATTAGCTTTTTCAATATGTAATTCAGTTTTTCAATATGTAAAGCTCTGTTTACTATCATTGTAATGTTTCCTCTAGCCTCAATTGATTCTTTTTTTAAGATTTTATTTATTTTTAGAGAGAGGGGAAGGGAGGAAGAAAGAGAAGAAACATCGATTGGTTGCCTCTCGCATGCCCCCTGGGGACCTGGCCCGCAACCCAGGCATGTGCCTTGACTGGGAATCGAACCGGTGACCGTTCAGTTTTGCAGGCTGGTGCTAATCCACTGAGCCACACCAGCCAGTGCTAGATTTTATTTTTGTGTCAGGTAGAAAAATAGATGTGTTTTGTTTTTCTCCCTTGAGGCTCTTTGTGTCCCAAAGGAAGTGACTGCAATATAGATGTGTCACCTCTTCCACAGGTAAAGGGTTTGGAGAAGTAGCCAGTTACTTGGGTTTCCTCTAGCAAAAGAGAATTCTACTAAAGGCTGTTGCCGACGTTGTTATTACTAACAGCAGTTGAATTTCTGGCTCCTACATTGGGACTTGGAAGCCTAGGCTTCATTTTTTAAATTAATTCTATTTTATTAGCAGTGGACCATCTATCTTAAACTCTTAGGAAACAACTAAATAGGTGGCACAGTTTTATAGAAGCTAAAGGCTATCATTCTTTTAACTGTCAGAAATTTATTTTAACTGTGTGTTTTTATGGAAATCTTTTAAGAACTTACATATTTTCCTGCCTTCTTTTTTATAAAAATACAGTTAAAAATTTTAAATAGTGCATGCTCAAATCAGAACATATAGAGAATATGTTTCAGAAAAGTTATTGATTTGGTAAATGTCCAACACTTCATGTGTCCCATGCACTATAATAGTTGTAGAAGATATAATTGTGCATAAACGGCATATTATCCTTGCCTTTGCAGAGCTTGGTCTAGTACAAAGAATAAAGATCATAATGAAGACTGAGTTTTTTAAAGACTGCAATAATGACATGCTAAACTAAAAATTCTGAAAATTGTTGAACTATGTAGAAGTATATAAAATAAAAGCAGTACCTTTCCCACACCCTTTCACTGATGTGATGTTAGAGTGCAGAAAAGCCAGAGCATTTAATATGAAGAATAATTACTTAATACAAAGCCAGTTCACCCATATTATGGCAAGGAGCTGTGTACTTCTGACCAAATTTGTCAACTTGTGTTATTAATGAAATCTATAAGTTGTTTCAGAAGAAAGTTAAATGACTAATGCAGATTTTACCTGTAAAAATTGGGGCAAGAGAAACTTTCTAATACAATTTTTAAAGTTGAATGGTACTGAAAAGTTCATATAGAAAACCATCAGCCTTCTGCCCTTCCACTTTCTTTGTCCTGCTTGCTAGACTAGCCATTTTCAACCCTTTTAGCTGTTTATGCTGCTGTTTTTATAGCATTGTACCTGGCATTTCATTCATTCATGAGACACCTCTGCTAAAGACACTGGTAAACAAGGTAGTACTGTGTACTACCATAGCCATTGTGGGGTGTTCAGTCCTCACCTGAAACAAATATTTCTTTATGTTTGATAAAGTACTGAGAATTAAAAATAATTTACAAACTTTTGGAACATGGTGGCCTTGATCATAAGATAGAGACTGCTTCTATTGTATGCCAAGTGGTGTATTTATTCCATTTGGCCAAAGTTTCTACGTGAAAACTTCTTGGCTGACTTCAGTTTTGAGATTTCTGGTTGCTGGCCAGACAAAATGGTGGAGCTGCATTTTTGCTGCTTCCAAGAGTTGTCCTTTAATGTTACCTGCTTCGATCATTTGGCCTGAATTGCTAGGCAAATTACTAGGGAAACTATGATTTTTTTAAAACCAATTTTTTCCTCTTTTTTCCTTCTATTTGTATCAAAAGTATTTGTGATCTATGTCTGAGTTGATATCAGAGCGAATATGATTTTTATACATTAGTGGAATCTCTAGCAGAGATAATATTCTTTAAAGTAGTACATGAATTCTGTATAAAGCATTCTTTTCATCTTTAAAGCCATAAGTAAAGTTGGCCTGTTTTTTACTCGGTAGACTTCTTGCCCTTTTAAAAATCCCCTCAGTCTGAACCTTAGTGTTTTTATTTTTAATTGTTTGCTATAAAACAATCTGCACCTGGAGCAATGCAGCCAGAGAGAAATTTAGAGGGTTTTGTTGTTGTTTTTCTTGTCTTGTATTTGTTTTTAATATTTTCTAGTTTTATTGAGAAATAATTGACATACATCACTATAAGTTTAAGGTGGGTGTACAGAATGATTCTTTTTTACTTGTTAATCACCATAGTCTGTTCTTCCTTATCTTGGAAAAAAGGTACCAATTTAATTTAATCACTTAGTTATGTAGTTCAGAAACAAGTATTGAAGATCCTTTGGATACATGGGTAGGTAACCAGTTGTCATATATGGGTTTAAGGCATTGGTCACTTAACCTTCTTCTGTAACAACTTGTAGATTTTTTTTTAAAAACAATTGGGTTGCCAAATTTGCTTAGAAGTATTATAGTTTGGGGGGATAAAATGGGTAAAGTTGCCTTGTGTTGTGTAATTACTCTTCATTCTAAATGCTACATCTTTTATGCACACTAACTTTATAGTAGGATTAGGAAAATGAGAACTATATATCTATAACAAATACTTATCTCTAGTATGAAACTGTGGACTGTAGCTATGACCTCTTTAAGTATATATGCAATTGATGAAAACTCTGTATTATTATTAAGTATCTGTCATAAATCTTATTATTAATTGCTGTTACCCCTAATCTTAACACTTAAGCCTATCAATAAAAACTGTTGATAATTGGGCCCACTAAATTTTTACTACAACTTAACTATTTACATTAAACTGTCAAAAATGGTAGTTCATGAGATTTTGAAACTACCAACCCATGATGATGGGAGATTTGTAGGACACTTTAACAAAACAACACTTGGGAATACATTGTTAAATAAAAAGTCCTTGATGACCCCATAGGTCTTTCTGTCTAGTTGGGGAGATAAGACATAAGCAGAAAAAAAGAACTGGTAAGCAAGAATTATATATAAATAAGTATTATGTCTCTTATATAAGGGTCAAACAGTACAGTACATAGACAGAATTAGAGATATAGGCTTTTCCCCTGGGCCTGGAGAACTGTTTAATCAGCTAACACTGAATTAAGTCCTTTGGCCTGCTCAGGCACAAAATTAACTGCTAGAAAAGCAGTAATAAAGGAAATTTAAAAGGGTATCAGTGGGAGTTGTTAGACATTGACCTTGACCATCTGGCAAAATTAATATATTTTTTCTACATCACTGTTTATAGTTTGATATTTATCACAGAATTGTTTATTTTCAGAATCTATTCCTGTAGGAAATCCATTACTGAGTACCTAATATGTGCCAGGCATTTGGCTAAAGACTGAGGATATGATACTTAACAAAATCAGATATGTGGAGCCTTGCCTCATTAAGCTTACAGTCTAGTGGTGAACATAAACATCAAAGAATAATGCAAATAACCTGATTTAAAAATGGGCGTTAGATCTGAATAGACATTTGTCCAAAGAAGACATATAGATACCCAACAGGTACATGAAAAGATGCTCAACATCATTAATGATCTGGGAAATGCAAATCAAAACCACAGTGAGATATTACTTCATACCTGTTAGCATGGTTGAAATTATGAAAAAGATGAGAAATAACAAGTGTTGGTGAGGATGCAGAGAAAAGGGAAACTTTGTGTACTGCTGTGCAACTGTTACGGAAAACAGTATGACAGTTCCTCAAAAAATTAAATATAGAACTATCACATGATCCAGTAATTCCACTTCTGGGTATTTATCTGAAGAAAATGAAAACCCCAGTTCAAAAAGATTCATGTATTCCCATGTTCATTGCAGCATTATTTACAATAGCCAGGATATGGAAACAACTTAAGTGGCTCTTGATGGATGAATGGATAAAGAAATTGTAGCATGCACACACACACACAGTAGAATATTATTCAACCATAAAAAGGATGAAATCTTGTCATTTGAGACAACATGGATGGACCTGGAGGGCATTATGCTAAGTGAAACAAGTCAAACAAAGACAAAGACCATGTGATGTCTATGTGGAATCTAAATTAAAAACAAAACAAGCTCATAAATACAGAAAACAGATTGGTGGTTGCAAGAAGTGGGGAGTAGGGGGTGGAGGAGAAATTTGTGAACTATTTTTTGTTTTAATTTTAAATAAATTGAACAAAAAACTTAAAGAATAATACAAATAGGACTTTCAGCCAAGATGGAGGTGTAGGTAAACACACTGTGCCTCCTCGCACAACCAAAATACAAACAACAAAAATTTAGAAACAAAAAAACTACTGGTACTGACAGAAAATTGAACTGTACAGAAGTCCCACAACCAAGGAGTTAAAGTAGACACATTCATCCAGATCAGTAGGAGGGATGGAGGGGTCAGGGCAAAGCTGTGCCTGGCGGACCCTGGTGCACAAGGCAGTGGTTGGTGGGTCCAGCCAGGTGGCGGATTGTAGAGAGGCACGGTGCGCAAGACGGCTGGTGGGCTGGGTGGTCCTACATTCGCGTGCAGATAAACCAGATGAAACTGGGGAGCGAGGCAGACCTTGCAACCCAGGGCCCCAGCACAGGGACATAAAGCCTCAAAACACCAATTGAAAACACCTGTGGGGGTTGAGGTGCCGGGAGAGACTCTCAGCTTCATAGGAGAGTTCGTTGGAGAGATCCACAGGGTCCTAGAATGTACGCAAACCCACCCACCCGGGAAATCAGCACCAGAAGGGCCCAGTTTGCTTGTGGGGAGCGGCAGAAGTGACTGAAATCCAGCAGAGAACGGAGCAAGCGCCATTGTTTTCTCTTGGACCCCTGCCCCCCATACAGTGTCACAACCCAGTGACTGGGTTGCCCCGCTCTGCAGAACACCTAAAGCTCTGCCCCTCACTACATAACAGGCACGTCAAGACAAAAAAAAAAAAAAAAAGGCCCCAACGAAGGAACAGATCAAAGCTCCAGAGCAAATACAACTAAGCGACGAAGAGATAGCCAATCTATCAGATGCACAGTTCAAAGCACCGGTGATCAGGGTGCTAACAGAATTGGATGAATTTAGTTGAAAATTAGATGAAAAAATGAAGGTTACAATAAGTGAAATAAAGGAAAATGCGCAGGGAACCAAGAGTGATGGGAAGGAAACTGGGACTTAAATCAGTGGAGTGGACCAGAAGGAAGAAAGAAACAACCAAATGAAAGAATGAAGAAACAAAAATTCAAAAAAAATGAGGAGAGGCTTAGGAACCTCCAGGACATCTTTAAACGTTCCAACATCCAAATTATAGGGGTATCAGAAGAAGAGGAAGAGGAACAAGTGGAAAAGTTATTTGAACAAATAATAAAGGAGAACTTCCCCAATCTGGCAAAGGAAATAGACTTCCAGGAAGTTCAGGAAGCTCAGGGAGTCCCAAAGAAGTTGGACCCACGGAGGAACACACCAAGGCACATCATAATTACATTAGCCAAAATGAAAATGAAGGAGAGAATTCTAGAAGCAGCAAGAGATAAAGAAACAGTTACCTACAAAGGAGTTCCCCATCAGACTGTCAGCTGATTTCTCAAAAGAGACCTTCCAGGCAAGAAGAGGCTGGAAAGAAGTATTCCAAGTCATGAAAGGCAAGGACCTACATCCAAGCTTGCTCTATCCAGCAAAGCTGTCATTTAGAATGGAAGAGAAGATAAAGTGCTTCTCAGATAAGGTCAAGTTAAAGGAGTTCATCATCACCAAGCCCTTATTATATGAAATGTTAAAGGGACTTAGCTAAGAAAAGGAAGATAAAATACATGTATAGTAAAATGACAGCGAACTCACAATTATTAACAACCACACCTAAAACAAAAGCAAATTAAGCAAACAACTAGAACAAGAACAGAACCACAGAAATGGAGATCATATGGAGGGTTAGCAACAGGGCAGTGGGAGGAGGAGAGAGGGGGAAAAGGTACAGAGAATAAGTAGCATAGATGGTGGGTAGAAAATAGATAGGGGGAGAGTAAGAATAGTGTGGGAAATGTAGAAGCTAAAGAACTTATGACACATGGATATGAACTAAAGTGGGGGAATGTGGGTGGGATGGGGTGTGCAGGGTAGAGGGGAGTGAAGGGGGGAAAATGGGACAACTGTAATAGCATAATCAGTGAACTATATTAAAAAAAGAGTAATGCAAATAGAAAGCAGAGCAGTGGTTGGAGGGATTGACTGCTGAAGGGGCACGGGGAAGTTTTGTGGTACTGGAAATGTTCTGTGTCTTACTTGATGGTTACACGTATGCATACATTTACCAAAGTATATTGAACTGTGCATCCAAAATGGATGCATTCTTTTGTATGCAAATTAAAACTCAATGAAGTTAATTAAAAAGGATAACTCATTATATGTAAACTAGCTGTGATAAGTTTCATATAGGAGAGTTGCATGGACTATGAGAACATAAAAGGAAGAAATCACATAGGCAGGGAGATATTGATAAGTAGAAATAAAATGAATGAAGGGTGGGGATGGGTGTCAAGGGGACAGTGTAAAAGACAGAAATAAAAGCATGGCCAAGGCCTTGAGGTGGAAGGTACATGGCAAATTGAGGAAAATTGAAAAAGGTGAATGTGTGAAGTGCAGATATCAGGGAGTGGAAGGTATAAGATGGAGCTAGTGGGGTAGGTAGGGCTAAACCTTGCAGGCCATTGTTAAAGACTGAGCTGTATCCTAAGCCCAAAGAAAAGCAATTGAAGTTCTTTCATTGCGGGGGAGGGCGGGGGTGATGAGGGTTTAATGAAATTGGTTTTGGAAACCAATTACTGTGGCTATAATGTTGAGAATGAATTGGAGGAGCTAGGGTAGATTCAGGAAGACTTTACTAAGATTATTGCGGTGGTGATGGAGACATATGGACAGAATTGAGAATGTATTTAGGAGGTAAAAATGACAACTTGGTGCTGGATTGAATGTGAAATGAGGAAGGTGTTAGGGACTGCTAGGTTTATGGTCTGCATAATTGAGTGGATGGTAGTGGTTTTCACCTGATATAGGGGGCTCTGGAATAGGACCAGACTTTTGAGGAGCGAATTTGAGATGAAGGAATGGCCTTTGGTTTTGGACATTTTTTTTTATCCTCACCTGAGGACATTTTTTCATTGCTTTTGAGAGGCAGGAAGGGAGAGATAGAGACAGAGGAGGAAGCAGGGAGGGATGGAGGTTGGGGGGCCATCGACCGGTTGCCTTTTTCTATGTGCCCTGACCAGCATCTAACAGCAACCTGGGCACGTGGACCGACGGAGAATTGAACCGTGACTTTTCTATGAGATGATGCTTCAACCAACTGAGCCAGACTGGCCAAGGCTGGTATTGGACATTCTGAAAAAAATTACAAAAAACAAACCGAAGGGATCTTTAACAGAGTGCAGCAAGCATTTATTGAGCCTTCTGTGCGCAGTCTGCACTATGCTAGTTGTTGCAAATGGTACCAGTAGAGCACAAAAGTTTATTAGACACTTAGGAGTTACAGGTATATAAATAGCTGTGAGGAAAAACAGAACAGTAAAAGATTGTCTTCAGATCAGCAAGTTACTCATTTATGCTTGTCATTTCCTGCATTTTGGAGAGATGATTCTGTCAAGGTCTTCTAAGTCTGAATTTTTTATCTAATTCGAGGCTATGACTTTTGGATTCCTGAAGCATGTTCACAAGCCACCTACATTCCTTATGGAGCTGTGGCATAACAGCAGGCCCACGGTGTTTCCCTGGATTTTTAAATAAAACGGGCACCATGCTTTTGTTTATTGATACAGTGTCTCCACCTCCCCTCACTGCCTCCTCCTCTTCAGCACTTCCCCGGCACTCGAAACAAACAGCTTTCCTGAAGTAAGCAAAAACAGTTTATAAACATGAAACTTGGCTCTACAGCTGACGAAATATTTGGGGGGATGTTAACCTAGAAGCCGATGGGTGTACCGTGCGCGCCGTGACCCGAATCTTTCTTACTCCCCATTCTGTAGGAATCGCGGGGCGGAAGGCCGGAAAGCCTGGCTGAGCTCTCTCGGGCGCAGACCCCACTTTCTTGGGGGCGGCAGCCGCTTGTCCGAGGCCGGGTGAGGCCGAACCCCTGCCCGGTGGGGTCTGGGTGGGGCGGGAGAATTAGAAAGCCCGCTGGGCGCCCACACGCTGCAGATTGCCCGTGCCCCTGGTGGCCTGCTCTCTCCCGCCTCTCTACCCCAAAATCAATCGTCAGCCTCTCACCTCCTACAGCAGGTGACCCGTGGCCAATCGCCAGGGGTCTCTTTGCCAGGAGCCTACAGGCCCAGCCAATCGGTGCGGCCCCTCGGCCGGGGAGGGGCTGGCCGAACAGGGGTAAGGGTAAGGAGGTGCCCCGGGGACCCGCTGGACCTGGCAGGATTGTCTGCGCTGCTGCCCGGAGATCTGCGTTGGGGGGAGGAAAAGGGGTGCTCGGAAGCGGCCCCCGGCTCCCTCCCCTGGAGGCACAGAGGGCGGGGGCCTTGGCGAATGGCTTTCTTGCTGGCCAATTGCGGAGTGAGTAGACCTCAAGGGTCTGGGAGAGGGGCCGGCCCCCCACCCTGAGTACTTGGGGCCGTGGGCACGAATGTTTTCTCCCCACCTCCTTTCCGGCTCCCTCTGGGGTGAGTACGACCGACGTGGCCGTTCAGGCCCTCTCATCCCCGGGAGCTCTGCTCACTTCCCCTGCGAGGATGAGTTGGAGGCTGAGACTAGGGCCCTCCTGTTCCACCCAGAGGTCATTAGCCACCAAACCAGATTGGAGACAGTCTCTTCCTCTTTTTCGGTTCATTTTTGTGTAGCTCTGTTTTCCTTTCGAAAGCTGTCGCAAGATATTATTTATTTTAAACACAAAAGTTAAGCTTTCGCTTAATGTGAAAACTTAATTTTGACCAGTTGCCCATTAATAGAATCTTCAGTTGCAAAAAATGCATGATTCAGTTGCCAGACATTTTCTGTTGTTGTTTTATTTTTGGCACTGTGTTCTTGCCTGGCTCCGTTTTTTTGTGTGTAATAATTATGGGTGTTGTTATTTGTGAGTATGTGTGTGGGGAGGGAGGTGGTTTTAGGCTTTTTGGGTATCTTGTGCAAAAATATCGAAAACTTTGGAATAGTTTTACGGGGCTCATGAAAACTGGAAGGTAAGGTTTAGCTTCTCAGCACAGCTCGGTTATAGAAAGTTGAGTATAACGAATAGACTAGGAAGCATATTTGAATCATGCATTTTTTGCAGCATTCATATTGTAATTTTTGTTATGGTAGAGTGAGAGATGTATTGAACTTTTTGCTAATTTGAAGTAACATTTGGTTTCACTTGTTGATTAAACTGTTTACTTTCAGCTCTGTAGGAAATTAAAAACAAATCAAGTAATTATTTCTCCTAGTTTCAGTGGAGAAGCTAGGAGGGATCTTATAATAGTAGTTTCAGTTTTAAGAGCTTCTGTAGTGAACTTTAAATCGAAAATTCTCACCTGTTACCTGTGAATCATCTCTCAGTACCTTGCCTGTATTGCACTGAGTAGGTGATAAAGCCCTTTAATGAATAGTGTTAACATCTCTCACTTACTGGCACTTAAATTTTTTTAAACTTTTTGTGCAGCCGAGCAATAGACAACTGGATGAAATCACCATATTACCTTTCCTAGCACAAGGAAGATGTAAACCACTAAAAAATCAGATTTTTGGTCTGAGAGCTTAAATGGGAAATAAGAGAGGTAACAGAAGCTGGATCTGTTTCCAGACTGAACTGAGTTTGGCTTTCACTGAGATAACATAGCAGAGGCTGTGGTCACATTCATTTTGATATTTCTGAAGTTCTAGATGGTATTTTTTTTTACATGTGAAAACATTGTGCCTAGTAGTAATCTAACCACTTGACCATCCACAATTGATATGAAGATGAGCAGAGAATTTAGTTCAGTGTAAATTTCATTGAACTGAAAAGGCATTTTGTGATACTAATGTATTCTGATTGGAAAATTTAGGCAGTTGCCTGGTTTGCAGTTTATTGCTTGAGAAAGAGGATGTCAAGCTTTTATTCCAAAAAGGAAATTCTGGAATTTCCCCAGGGAGATGTCAAGTTCTATCAATATCTAAACTTTATAGTGTAGGGTGATAACTGATGTTTGTGGGGATTCTGTACAAAAAGACAATTTTTATGATTACTGTAATATACTTAGCCTGAAATTATATTCAGGAAGATTTTTCAGGAGAGGTTTAAACAAAGATTACTTTTGAAGAACTAATTTTTAAGCTGAACTATAACTAAGCCAAGTATTTCTCTCTAAAAGTTCCACCACAAGCAGGCCATTTATAGCTGTTTTCTGTGTCTTTGGTTTTCCATGTCCATTGCCAGGTCCTGTTAAACTTGCCTTAGTAATAGCTCTTGGATTTGGTCTCCTTTTTTCCACATGATAGTGCTTTAAATTCAGGCCCTCATCATCTCTCACCTAGCCTTTTGCAAAACATTTCCTTACTTAAACTTTTGCCAAACCTTCTAACTAGTCTCTCAGTCACTAGACTGACTTTCTCGCCATACTCTATCCAAAAATCAGATCCAGCTGGATCACTCTTGTGCTTAACAATCTGTTTGGGGTTCCCCTTGCCAAAGTCCAGCTGTGTGGCATGACCTTCAAGGCCCTTAACAACCTGCTCCTAATTTTTCTCTCTGGAGTCTGGACTTAGCTGTAAGTGCTCCGCCCAGTGCATCTACTCTAGCACTGTGAACTGTCCATCATTTAGAACATGTCATAGCTTTTCATAGCTCTTTCACAGCCTTTCCCTCCTGCTTATGATTATAACTGCTCAGGGATCTGTCAGGTGATAAATCTCCAGTTCTTCCTTTAACACACGGCTTGTACGTTACTTTTTCTCTGTTTTTCCTCAGGCAGAGTGAGTTAGAATTTGACCTTTGTATGTACAGTGACACTTGTTCATATCTGTATTACAGCCATCACTAGGTTGCACTGCACATTTTCTGTTCACTTATCCGAGTCTTATGTTAGACACCAATCTCCTAGAGGTCAGAGGTCCTTACTCCTCTTTGTGTCCCCACAGCCTTTGTCCTTAGTCCAGTGCTCAGCATATAGTAGGTGCTCAAATGAATGCTTTTTAAATGATCAAAATATGTAATGTAACTATTTCCTAAGTGTGCAAACCTTTGACTCAGTTGTATTGTAATTAAGTTTATTCCTGTGAGTTAGAAATGTTTCCTAAGTCACCAGGCTCCCTTATTGCAGCCACACTTGAGAGACAGGATTGGAGAAACATGGTGAGTTGATTTGAAGACAAGCTGCTCCCCGCCCCCCTCCCCCATATATTTCCCCTCCCCATTTGTATTGACCTCCAATGCAGTTGAAAGAGCGCTAACAGCAGTGCCAGCACAAATGGGTTCCACGATAGTATCATAGGTAAAAGAGCTTGTTGCTGGCTAGAGAAGTCAGGGAGACTGCTTGGAAGTGGTGCAATCTGAGCTCACTCCACAAGATTAGATAATGATTAATTATATTCACTATTATCTGTATTGTCCTTAAAAATGCCCTTTGAAGGTGATGATAGTGCCTGGCACATATGAGCTGTTCAGTGAATGTTTGTATAATGAAGGAATAGTAGTGGTTGCTCTGTGTCTGTGTGTCTGTGTGAGGGAGGGATACCAAGAGATACCAAGCAGATAGTTGAGGCAGGTGAGTAAGGTCTCACAGAGGCAATGCTTAATTAGAGTGCAGGACCTGGACAGAGATGCGGAGGGGAAGTACGGTATTACTGCGGTGGGCCCTGCTGGAACGACACGATCAGATGGGGTGTCCAAATGCCTTAGACCTGGACTGAGACCAAGACCCAGACCTGTCCTTTCCACATTGGAGCTCATTTATTTCTGGAGACATGATTAAGAACTTTACTTCTTTGCTCCATTGACTGAACAGCTTACTTCATTTTTTCCTAAATGTGCCACTTGAAACAAGTTATTCTGCTTACTGAGTTCTTTTCATTTTCTGCATTCCAGAGCATGTTTTAAAATCTGGTTTCATTGCATCTGTCTCACTCAGTTTCAAGGTTACACTAAATGATAAGAGTTTTCTTGTGCGCGCGCGCGCGTGTGTGTTTAATCCTTATCCGAGGATATGTTTATTGCTTTTAGAGAAGGGGGGGAGAGAAAGAGAGAGAGAAAGAAACATCGATGTGAGGGAGACACATTGAACGGTTGGTTGACTTCCCTCCTACAAGTACCCCAGTCCAGGATGGAATACCCAACCTAGGTATGTGCCCTGACCAGGAATTGAGCCAGCAAGACCTTTTAGTGTACAGGACAATGCTCCAAACAACTGAGCCACTCAGCCAGGGCTACTTGTGTTTTAACATTCCTTGTTATACCAGGGAGGACTTGGAACCTGTAAGTTCTTATTGCCTTTATTTAAATGAAATGAACTTTTTTTAAAAGTAAGGACCCCAAGTTTTTCCAGTATGGTGAAGTATTTACACACCTAGTAAACATGGAGATACTTACTGGCTTCAGAGAATTGTAAAACTGGAAGGGATCTTGGAGTTTTAGTTCAACCTCTGCCCATTTTTGTAGTGGAGGAAACAATCTCAGAGAATCCAAGTGACTTGCTGAAGGTTACACAGTTAGAGAATAGAACAACTAGAACTAGAGCCCTATGATTCTTTTATTATTTCTCGAGAGAACCAAGATGCTGCTCTGGTGCTTCTATCTATCCATGGCTTACCCTACTCCCCAAACCCCAGCAATTTTTCTAGGTTAGCCACTAATTTTGGTTTCCTTTTAGATTAAGCATCTGGGTCTGAAAAATATAATTTTATACTTCTCCAAGAGAATATTGTTCCTCCTTTGGCATCTTGCTTTCCAGCCTCCCCTTGTTCTTATTCTAGCCCTGAGTCTGGGAGTTTACCTTTTCAGTTATTCTCCATTTTCTTGAAGATTCATCCTCTGCCTTTCTTGGCTCTCGGCTTCAGGAGGCTGGCATTGCAGCAGGTGTCGCTTGCCGTCCTTTGTTCTTTGGTTGGAGTTAGCTGATGGAAGGCAGCAACAGAGGATGGAAGGAAGGAGAGAGAGGAAGTTGGAGGGTATTTTATCTTGTTCCTTTTCTTATTTGGTGCTTTTCTCTCAGTATCCACTATTTCCTACAACTAGAGTGTCCTTTGAGTAGCTACTCCTCTGATTCATCCTGGTAACGTTTCCTTCCTTGTTTCTTCAGCTTGAGGTGGTGAAGGCTTCCCTGCCTTTTCTAATTTCAGGGTACTTCAGCATCCCTGGCTAGTGTCCTTATCCCTGCCCTGAAGTCAATGAAGAGGTGTTCAGGCATTCCATCTGATCATGCCATTCCCGCAGGGCCCACCGCTGTAATACCGTACTTCCCCTCCGCATCTCTGTCCAGATCCTGCACTCTAATCAAGCATTGCCTCTGTGAGACTTTACTCACCCGCCTCAACTACCTGCTTGGTATCTCTTGGTACCTTTCTCATAGCACTTATTTCACCATGCTTCATTCAGTTATTTGTAGACAGATGTTTATCTCCTCTAATGGATTTGAAACTTCCTAGGGGAGGGTCTATATCTATTTCACCTTGGCACCTCCAAGTCATCCAGAAGGTACCACAGTCAAAAGAGAGTCCCATGGGGTAAATCATTATTGTAACGCTGACCTCTAAGCCCAGAGTAACACGTGTAAGACAGTGCTCATGAGACGACTTGGCAGGAGACAGTGGGTCCTTGCAGGGCAATGTTAGTTGCCATCGCTGGGTTTTGCTTCTTGTACTGTCTATATAGAACAGTGTCTTTCCTCCTATTTAATTGCTCATTTGATTTTGAAGAAATTTTTAATTAGCCTTAAAAAATGCAGCATCCATAGTTATAAAATAACTATGGATAGTTATAAATAATCCTTTATAATAAATGAGTTACTTGTAATTTGTTCATGAATACTCTGATTTTTGATCTGCAAGAACTTCTTGACTTTGATTACTTTATATGTTTAAATGCCAACAAATAGGCACATTTCCGAATTTCTTATTTCATTCATTTATAAAATTTTTACTGAGGACTTACTACAAGCCCAGCACTAGCCAGGGGGATGCAGGGTAATACTGGGTTACACTTGAAACTGTTAGCAAGAACTGAACCTGTTTCCTTCTGTTTGATATTTACTGGCACCTAAACTCAGATATATAAAAACTGCATTTTGGCATATATACTTTTTAATGGATAAATGCCAAACCAGTTGTAGAATTTATTCTTTTTATTTCATGATTATTGTTTTTGCTGTATTTGGTTGGTTTGTGTGGGATACAAGCCTTTTAGGACTTTGAGTGTCTGTTGGTCTGACTAGTTTACCAGTTAGCTCCCTTGGGTGTTAATTTTCTATGAGATATTTTTTATACAGAGAGCTCCAGTTTTGTTAGAGAAATATATAAGGTTTTATTTTTGAAAACATACTGTAATCAAATTTTTCAACAAGGATTATGCCATGAGTGAGAATTTTGCAGTTACTTCCAATTGTAACTACTAAATCACTCAGTTTAAGGATTTGTGTTTATAATGTGAATTTCTTCTAGTTACTCATTTACCTAAAACTTTTGTTTTATGGTGGACCTCTAGAAAATACTTAGACATTTTGCTTTCCAAAATACAGTGAAGCTGAATGATAGGCAGTGATCTGAGTTTGGAGAGGGGAAGAGTGTATTTTTTCCATCTCATACTAGTAAGCCTCTCAGAGCTTATAAATCCTGGAATGATTTAATCTTTGACTTTTAAGAAAGTTATTGCTGGTAGCTTAATCAACTAAAGCGTGAAAAGAAAAGCTTTGACTGATTGCTAATATCATGTGGTCAACAGTGCTTTGTTGGGAATGACGTAGTAGGTATTTTTGTTTTTTAAGATTTGCTTTCTTAAATGTTGAGTCACGATCTTGTTATTAGTGAGGATGTGGGGAAAATATTAAGGTATTCTGCTCTGTTGTACTGGCTATTTTTCTTCTCAGCATTTATTCTAGTACTGTAGTGACTGCTAATTTTAAGTGCATTTTTGCTAGTTTGTACTTTATCTGTCAAGGATGTTATAAATTTGTTATGCTACATTTTACTTTGCTTGGAAAGTTGACTCTAAGCAGCATCAGCATTGCCAAATTTACTATCTTAAGACATTTTAGCATTTTGCAGATAATGTTAAAAGTAATGCTGATGACTTTGCAAGCCAAAAGTTATAAATTTTTTGAAAAATATTTATCTGTACAGTTTCTATTTTTCACATAAAACTTTTGAATTTAAAGTAAATAATAAATGCATACTTGCAAGAACTCAGACAACATGGATGTATAAAGTAAAAAACTAGAAGGGCCCTGTCTCAAATGTCCTCTTTCCCTCAGCCCCTACTCCCCAGGGATAATACATGTTTCATGTGTTTTATTTCAGGGTGTGTGTGTGTGCGTGTGTGCGTGAATAAAATAATTTAAAAAAATGTAACTTCTATATTACTCCTGTCTCCACTTATCTAGCATAAGGTAAGCACTCAGTTAATATTGACTTGAATTCTGGTGTCTGTTTTATTTCCATAGTTCGCTTTCTATATTCAGAGCCTAGAAACTCAAGTTTAATTTTAAATAATTTACTGCATTCCGAAACCTCTTAAACAATTTATTTGCCTTCCAGACATTTATGTCTCTAAAATGCTAGTTACCTCCTTTATAGAGAAGGATATCATACAATTTCTTGGTCAAAAGGGGGCACTTTTGAAAGTACGGAGGTTGCTAATAATTTTGCTAAGACAATAAGCATAAACAGGGACTGTTTTAAACAAACTAGGATCTATTTATAAATTTCAAGTTTTTGTTTTATATAGTTTTGACAATAACTTTTTTAAAGATTTTATTTATTTATTGTTAGAGAGAGGATAAGGGAGGGAGAAAGAGGGTGAGAAATGCCAATGTGTCATTGCCTCTCATGCGTCCCCCACCGAGGACCCAGCCAGCAACCCAGGCATGTGCCCTGACTGGAAATCGAACTGACGACACCCGTTCAGAGGCTGGTGCTCAACCCACTGAGCCACACTAGCCAGGGCAACAGTAACTTTTATATGGCTTTATTAAATAAATTGGGAGAGGCTTTTTGGAAGGACAAGCTATCAATGATTTAAATAGAGGAAAGTGGTATTAATTCCATACTTTTTTTGTGCAGTTGTTTGAGTAACTAAATCATTTTATGACATCAGTATTAGTGTTTTATTCTGTAAGTCAAAGGGTTACTGAACAGTATTGGTATTAGGTGAAGAGATCATAAAGAGTAGGCTGTTGTGCTTGAAAGTTTTGATTGAAGTTCATGAATTTTGGCACTGGTGTCAGTAACTGATTCCTGTTTGACAAAGCAGTTCTTGTCCCAACTATATGAGCAATTCTGATTTGTTCTTTGGTATTTTTTAAACAGACACTTAATGTTATGCATGTTAATTATGTATATAGTGCATAAACTATTTTCTTTGTAAATTTAAAGATAAAAGTGATTCTACTTTTCACAGAACTAATGTATTTTCAAGATTATTCAGATTATTTTATGAAAAAAGTGTTTCTTAATATTGTTTGATTCTTTGTTACAAGGTAGTAATTCAGTGCAGTTTACCTTTTGTGATTCAGGCATAGTACCCAACACTTTTCCAAATATCTTATATGGAATTACTTTTCTGGTTTGTTGTCCAAGACCTTATTTTATCATTGTTTTGTCTGTTGCTCATACCTTTTTGATTACTATAATCATCTTCAGAGTTCAACTTACCATCTTTTTGTTTTTTTGAAGGAATGTTAAATAAATACAATTTATACTTCATCCTTTTCTTGATTATAGATCTTATTAAAATTGCATGTGTTTTATGGTATTATTTAGCTATTAGTTAATTTCACTTTTATCCATCAAATCTTCATTGAGTTCCTTCTATATGTTAGGCACTACTTTAAGGCCTGGGATGCAGTGGTGAATCTTGGTTATTTCCGATTCCAATGATGAAGAGGAAGTAGAACACCTACTATTATGTTACTTTACACATATTCTCTTATTTCATCTTTCCAACAACCTTAAGTGGTTATTATACCCATTGCTAGTGAGAGAGAGCAGAGGTGGAGAAAGTAACTTGGCCAGACTAAACTATACAGGTAATGGATTAGGAAGCTGAAGATTCAGGATTTGAAACTAGATCAGTCTTACTTTAAAGCTTATGCTTATTTTCACTATATCAAGCTCTTTCAGGCAATTTTTAGATTACATTTATTTCAGCGTTTTTATGCTATGAATTCTTTCCAAATATTGTAGTTTAATAGAAAAGTGTAATGGACTTGAAATTTCAAGGACTGGGTTGAAATCCCAATTTAAAAAAAATCCTAGCTGATTGATTTAGGTAATCACTTATAAAATAGGGTTAATATATGTGTACGTTACTGTCTTCCTTACTGTGTTATGGTAATGAAATCAGAAAACTTGTAAACCATATAGCAGAGAACCTAATACCCAGAAAAAGATTACATATTCATCCATAGTGAATCCAGGACTTAGGAAAAAGACCTTAATTTTTAAGGCATTCTTGGGGTACCTAGCAGTTGTTGGTAAAAAAGCTATAGCCACCATGTGCATAAAAAAGAATCTGTTAATTTGGAGCTTCAGATTATCAGGAAATTGATTTAAATGGAAAACATTTTTCTGAAGTTTCAATGTAGGAGTTTTGATAATAGGCTCAATTTTATGGACATTTTCGAATTGATAACCTTAATTCCAAATGAATCAGTAGTTGGATATTATTTAGGATTAAAAATAGGGAGAAGTTCTTACCTTTAGAACTGCTCTGTACCTCTAACACCTGTTTTCCCTCAGCTGAAGTGGATGAACAACAGAGACAACAGGGGTTATGTAAACGTTTCCAAATTTTCAGTAAGGAGATTACGTATTAGTATACTCCATATGAAATCATGGTCTCATTACTGATTCTGGTTTCTTAATATACCTTTTTTCTTCACTAAGCCAACTTTTCAATCATTTGGTAAGACAAAATGGTGTCTTTTCTCAAAAAACTTAATTTGCTAGCAAATTTCAAGGAACAGAAAAGCCATTAAGTTTGGCGTTCTTTTTTATTTTTTAGCTTGCCATTTGCTGTTCATGTACCTACTTTTTCTCGTATAATTATAGATTTTTCTCTTTTATTCCTTTACTTAATTATTGATGTCAGACTCACAGCAGATTCACAGCATGGTAACTTTCTATTCTCTTTTTTCCTTACTTTATGGAAGATCAGTACCACACTTGCTTTTTTCCAGTCTTCTGGTATCTCTCCAGTTCTTGAATTTTCAAAAATAATTGTAAGTGATTCAATTGTAAGTATGCCCTATACTTCTTTCATTGGATGAAAGTGTATCTGTGATGCATGTCATCTCAAATTGCTAACTGTGAACTTAAGCTTTCCAAATACTTTCATATTTTAATCAAAACGACATTTCTGCAAAGTCTTCATTATTTTAAATGGAAGGTGTATGCTTTGCTAATTTTTAGCAGTCATCTGCTTTTGTCTGGATTCATGCCATTTGTTTTTCATAGGAGACTTTTTTTTTGGTGTTTTTCCATTGTTAAATTTTTAAGCTGTTCCCTTTTACAGTTCTACTACTGATAATTTATTCTGTTGTTTTTCTGAAATTTTCTATGAAACTTACATGGAATAGGGTCTCTATTTCTAATGTATTTTCCTTTTCTCTTTTTGAAGCATATTTTTGTTGTATAAAAATTGTGTCCTGTATAAGAGAAAGTACTGAATATAAATAGTGTACTTAGTCCTTAGTTTTTGCTGTGGAATAAGATTTGGTATGAAAATAATTACTCATTTGTGAGTTTCTATTTACAACGTTGTTATTCAGCCATAGCCCTTCCTGTTATACTATTCTCAGTTCCTTAAATGACCTGTGAGTTTCTTGTTTCCTGATTTTGATCTCAGAGGACCTTAAACCACCTTTTATCACCTTTACCTCCACTGTTCATTACTCTTCCCCCTGTCAGCAGGAAGTACTTTAAAAGTTCCTACTCCCTCTCTCAAAAATTGCCTCCTGTCCTGTTTTAGTTTTACTAAGAGTCTCTCAGAAGCAGCTACAATTCGTAGGTACTTCAGACAGTTTTAAGGCTATCCCTTGTAATACTTATCTTTTTAATGAAGGTAGTATATTCAGTGATGTGTATGTATAAAGTATAAATAGTGTTTAATGTCCCAACTCAAACCATTAATAGGATTCATTTAATTTTGCCTGCATTTGTTAGCTTTGAAGTGTCTTCTTAGAAGAGTGATGCTATTCAGCATAGGTATTAGGAAGATAGTAGGGAGTACTTATACACAGTTTTGAGGCAGTTACTAGTCTGAATATTATTTTTGATGTCCCCCTTAAATTGAGCCAGATGTGTCTCTCTGTGTATATTTTTAGTTTTATTTTTTCAACATACTTTATTTTGTGTTTATTTGAAAACTTGAGTACATAGATCCTGACTGATATAAAATCATGTTACTCTTCATGACTTTATATATGTACTTTAGATTTCCTTTTTTTTTTTTTTAGCAAAACACTCTTGAAAACTAGAGATTATTTTGGTTTAGCACATTTGTCACATAAGTAAATTTTTTTTACATAGACTTACCATTGTATGATTAGATTTAGGTTTAATTTCTATCATGGTTCTCATTTAACTTCTTTTACATCACAGACCATTTTGTTTTCACTTCTCTATAATAGTTGTATTTAATTTAAACTTTAAGTGAATTCAGACAGAAATCATCAAGTTAGAACTATGGCTCATCAGTAGGATAGATTGGGGAACAGCAGCCTCTTGGGTCCTGGGTGCCCAAGATGCTGCAAAACGACATCAGTTACCACTGAAGGACACAAAGAGAAGGACAAGAAGACACGAAGAAGTGTGTGAGGGGGTAGGAGAGGGGAAGGAGAAAGAGAGCAGAAAGGACTACATTCTCTCTTCACAATCTGCTCTAAAACAAAGCTCCATTAAAAAGGATATGAATAAATGTAGTGCCTTATATTATAGATATTGAATGGAAAGAGGAATAGTTGTGACTTTAGGGAATTTTTGTGAAAACGTTTGGCGGGAGGTAATAAGTTCCTTGTCTTGTTGAGGTATTCAAGCAAAGATTAGATGACTTTCAAAGATATAAAAGTAACTTCCACGAGTGGGAGGTTGGATTAGGTTGCTTTAATTCTATGTGCTGTTATAATATATAATGAAAACTTGCATTTCTTCTACTGCATTATTCTAGATTTGAGAAAACTAATTATCATCAATTGCTTGTCCATATTATTGATAAATTTGTACACATTATTTTATTGATTGCAGATGGGCAACTATATATGTAGATTTTAAGTACACTGAAGATTTACGAATTACTGTATAAGGGCACTTAGGCCAGTTCCAGGATTTTAAGCTAATAACTATTGAAATGAACCTCATATTATACATTATATAAAGAAAGGTCATTTGCTGAGTAGATCTTTGACTTGGGTGTTGTGCCATGTGGAGTTTATTCTGTGGGCACAGGAGTGCTGTGGCAGAGTGTGCAGAGGTGGGTCTGAGAAAAGAGCCGAGGTGAGGTCCCATGATTATAGCAACGTCCAAGGGTTCTTTTTGAAAAATTAACTTCAGGTGGGCTTCAGATCTCAGTAATTTAAATCTCATTGCTTCTGTGTATTGACTAGAGGATTTTTAGTGGATAGTTATTTATTCGAAAGGGTGTGTTAATTAGATTTTTACAATGGTAGTTCTGAGCGGATTCAGAAAAGGAAAAATTCTTAGACATCACTTCTTCCTCTCTTTAAGATACTTCATGTTTTATTCATTTTTGACTGTGCCATCGACCTTTTTAATGTTTAGCAAGAACAGTGTATTCAGATTATTTTAACTGGGTTTGATAATTAAATTATTGATAATGATGTTATATTGCGCTATGAAACAAAGCAAACAGACAAGCCAAGCAGTCCTAATTTTTTTTTTTTGTACAATAACATGGAAATAAATTACCCCTTTCTTAGAATAGTACTATAGTATCTCTGAAATATGATGGATTTATTCTTCCTTTCCACATGTGTTACTATATACTATACTTTGTAATGTTTCTAATAGGAAGCTTTTGAGTTATCTTTTACAATGAAGATATTTAACCACAATTTTATAAATATATCTGGACTTTACATACATTATTATTTTTTTCCTTAAACTTTATTTTTATACATGACATCTCTCATTAGGAAGAGGTTTTTTAATACTCAATTTCAAGTGGTTTCTCTACATGTATAAAAATGTAGGTATTATGTCAAAAAATATGGGCAGCTTTATTATCTTTGAATTTGAAAAAGAAAATGCAGTACAAGTTGATTAAAAACTTATGTTTTTAATTGTTTGATTCAGAAAGAGCAACAACAGCAATAGCAGTAATTGATAGTGTTGGGAACTGTGTAGGTCCTCAGTAGAAGCTGTGGCTGCTCCGCTGATACTAGGTGGAGGAGAACCCCTGTGTTTGGCAGGTGAGAAAACAGCAGCTTAGAGAGACCGGTATTTTATTAGTGGCTGAGCTGCAATTAGAAACCAGGTTTGCCACCCATTGTTTCCATAATACTACACCCGTTCAATCTGGTGTTTGAGATAATGGCTGTGAAAGTGCTTTAGTCATGGTAAAGTGTTAGGCAAAGTTGAGGAATTAGTATAATAAAAAGTGAACTCTGACCTCAGTTTACTAAAATGGGGAATGTGAAAATGATCAGCAGTTCTGGCCAAAAGACAGGGGAGAGGTGACAAGTGAGAGTCAAATGTCCTGAGTTGAACCACTGTGTTTCCCCCATTTAGTGCAGAGTTCTGTGTCTGGGTTCTGGGTTGGATTGTGGTACCAGTGGCCCCCAAGCCTCATTTCCCAGTTTAACCGCATGACATCTGGGCATGCAGACATGGCAGGCTGGTGGTGGTCTTGTTCATTCTCCAAGTGTTGTGTCTTTTATACCAGGATTGATGTGTTTTTAGTCAGAGGTGATTAAGAACCCAAAAGCTTCCTTTGAGTAGAGTTAAAACACAGGAGTCCCATGCTCTCGGAACTTCAAATTTTTAGTGTACAAAAAGTAGGACATACAAATGTCACACTGTTAAACTGAGAAAAAGTGGGCCCTCTAAATAAATAAACATTTACACCATGTCCAGAGTGTAGTGTTTATGCCAAGGGTGAAAGTGAGTAGGGCACTTAAGACAGAAGTAGCGCCACTTTCATTAGAGAAGGCCCTCTTCTTAGAAGTAAGAATTTTGAGGTTATGATTTTTTTCTTTTTTTGGTAAGGGAGGAGGAGAAAAACATCAGCTGATGAGCTGGGTTAGGAAACTGGAGAACTGAATAGTGAGAATATGAAGTTAACGTTAAAGGACCAGAGAGATGGATGGAACAAAAAGTAGGGGAAAATAGGTAATCTAGGTTGTTTTGTATATGTTCCTTCTGAATTATTGTTGCTCTGCAGGTGACTGGAAGCCATTATGGGGCCTGTGGGTGAAAAGAAGGTGATTCTGGAGGGCAGGGTGCATCCTCATTTGAGCACCAGCACGTGGTGGTGAATGACCAGGGCTCAGAGTCAGAAGTTCCTGTGGGAGACTGATGTACCACTGTCCTTGGAGAATAATTTAAACAGACCTATTATTTATGTAAAAGTGTTATTTTTATCTTAAAAATGGAAATGGCATGTATGAATGATGAAGTATCTTTTATACTATTAAATATTGCTTTGATACTGCTAGATTTATTGCAAATTTTCTTTTTCTCTAGGGTTTGGATTCAGGATTTGTTCCTAGTGTTCAAGACTTTGATAAGAAACTTACAGAGGCTGATGCTTACCTTCAAATCTTGATAGAACAATTAAAGGTATGGCATTAGTTTATATATTGAATTGATATAAGGTAACAAATGTTACTGAGCTTGATTTTGAGTAGAAACAGCTATTTGATATTAATTTATAACTGATGTGGTTTTTCAGGAGTTTTAAAGCTGAGATTTGTTCAAAGAGCTTTAATTATATTGGAAAATAATGTATGTATATAATGCATTTTTTGGTCATTAAAAAGGTAAATATCTAGACATAATTAGAAGAAAATGAGATAAAATTAGTTCACATTCTGTTTAAAAATTCTATTGAACCGGTCAGTTTTAAGTGGCTCTATATTTAAGGCCTTGCCTTTTTCCATCTGGGGACTCAGAGAGTGGGAGAGGTGATTCTCAACCTCCTTTATCATTACTGAAATTGTCTCCTTCAGTTCCTACTTTAAATTAATTACTGCCAAAGGTCCTGGGAAGAAAAAGGAGTGTCGATAAACTGGGATGACAAAGTAGGAAAGACTTAGGTTTTTTTTTTTTTTTTTTTTTTTGTCTTTAGTTTTTTAATGCTCACAAGGATATGTTCATTGAATTTTTGGAAAGAGAGGAAGAAATGGAAGGAGGGAGGGAGGGAAAGAGAGTAGGGGAGAGAGGAAGAGAGAGACATTAGTGTGAGAGAGAAACATTGATGGTCGTTCACCTCCTGTACACGGTTGCCTCCCCTACACGCCTTGACTGGGGATCAAACTCATGACCTAGGCATGTGCCCTGACCAGGAATTGAACACCACGTTTTGGTGTATGGGATGATGCGCCAACCAACAGAGGCACCTGGCCAGGGCAAAACTTAGGTGTGAGTTGAATTTTAAGTTCTTGAAAGTCATGTGTTTTGCTTGTGAATCCACCAAGTATAATTGATCCTGACCACTTATAGTAATTAAGTAGAATTTAATTTGATATAATGCCTTGAAAAATGTATATATTATCTTGAAAATACATATAAATTATTCCTGGAAGAAATGTGTGTAAGAACTAAACTTTGCTTTTCTGTGTTTAGTAAATATATACAACGTAGGAAAGTGGCCTGATTCTATAATCATTTGTTTTAATCCTGTAGCTTTTTGATGACAAACTTCAAAACTGCAAAGATGATGAACAGAGAAAGGTAACTTTAATAATCATTGTTTTGACTTAAAAGTTTTTAAATCCAAGAGCCTTTTGGAAAAAGAACAGAAAGACCTCAGTGTTTTTGCCTGCTATTGACCTAGTGTGATATTATTGCCATATAGACCTCAAGGGGAGTTTTTCTGGTTAATTTTTGTTATGGTTTCATAATTAAACAAAAGAGCAATGTACAAAATTATAACACCCTTTTTGTAAGTACCACTTTTGTAGGAGTTACTTCTTTCCTCTTTAGGTGTCATATGTTGAAGGTAGAAAGCTACTCAATTTATACATGGTTACCTCAAATAATAATAAACCAACCTGCAAGAATTTTCATAATAAACAAGAAGCCACACATGAGGAAACAAAACAAGGGTTGCTTTAATTCTAGTTCTGCTACCACCCTCCACCTTTTGCATTTCTGACAGTTACTTTGTAGCTTGAATACTGTGTTCTTTTCTTTTAAAGTATACTTTATTGATTATGCTATTATAGTTGTCCCAGTATTTTTCTCCCCTTTATCCCCCTTCACCTGGTACCACCATTCTCTCCAGCATCTCCCCACTGCCCTTAGTTCATGTCCATGGGTCGTACATATAAGGTCTTTGGCATTTCCATTTCCTATACTATTCTTAACCTCCCCCTGTCTGTTTTATACCTACCATTTATGCTATTTATTCCCTATACCTTTTCCCCCATTCCCCCTTCCCCTCTGATAATCCTCCATGTGATCTCCATTTCTGTGATTCTGTTCCTGTTTTGTTTTGTTTTTTAATTTACATTCTTCCTCCCCTTGACTAAATTTCCTAATGCAGCTTTATTTATTTTTTCCATTTCTGTTGACTATACAATCTTGCATTTGGCTCTTTTATACGTGGTAATAGTGGTAATTCATGTTTTAGCTCACCTTCCATTCTGTTTTATAATTGAGTCTTATGTCATTTTTAAACAACTTAGCAAAGTTTATTCTTACAAATCATTAATTGGATCGCAATAACTGTATTTGAGGATATAATTCATAAAATGTCTGAATTTTTAATTTAAATATTCGGTTTAAATTTTTTTAAAAAGTATAACCAAAAGTACTCCCTTCCCTACCTTCCTGCATTGAGAGCAATGAATATATTTTGGTAAAATTCTTTAAATGACTAACCAGTAAAAAAGAACAATATTTCTTTGTGCTTCTGATTATTTCTGTTTAAACTTATTTTTCACAGAAAATTGAAACTCTCAAAGAGACAACAAATGTAAGTTGTGTTGTTCCATAAACTCTGGCTTTGCTTTAGAAAGTCCTTTAAAGTGTTATTTCTATTTTAAGCTGCTCCTGTTATCAACAAGAACAATTTAGATTTTAATTTCATGAGTTTTTACAAGGCTGTTTGAAGAACTGTATTATTTTCTAAAGGAATTTAAATGGATAGACTGACCCCGCTAATTGAACTGGACTTTGTGTGTTGTCTTGTCTTTTTCCGGTCTTGTCTGTTTGAGATCCTTGGATAAAACGTGTTGTCATCCGCGCATGGCACACATACTCTTTTTCAAAACTAAAATGTGCTGTGATTCGAGTTTTCCAATGTCCTGGCTTTCTGACATTTAAAAACAGGCAAAATAGTATTCCAGGTTCATCAATATTTCAATGGGATCCTTTACTCTGTATAATTCTATAAACGTCTCAAATGGGAGTTTTAGAAATTTACAGTGGGATGGCCTGGTTGTTGGTCTAATAATTTGGAAGTTAATTCTGTTCAAAATGTTGAAAATCATTAATCAGTATAAATTAATATTTTGGGGCATTCTTTAACAATAGAACAACTTCATTGACATAGTGGTAGGTATTAGCAATAAATGAAGTTATTGCTAATAATAACTTCATTTGACATTATCAGCATATTAGAACTCCCTGAATATCCAGAGAGGGTGTTTCTTGTGCAGAATAGACCTAGCCTCTGTGTATTTGAACTCACTTTTATATATTAAGCTTTAACATCATATGACCATTTTATCTGGGGCAAGAACCTAAAATTAGTGTTTTGTTTTTATAGAGCATGGTAGAATCAATTAAACACTGCATTGTGTTGCTGCAGATTGCTAAAGTAAGTAAATTTTACTTTCAGTACTTTTGATTAATGGCACTTAGAAATTATAGTCGAATTTTTCTTTAATAGTCCAAAAGCTTGGTTCTGACTTTCTACAGTAAATTGTATTGTGGGGTTCCTGGTACTGTTGAACAACTATTGTGTTTGGATGTTACCTAGCAGTATGTGCCTGTTTTTGATAAGGTAATTTCTGATGGTGGCCAGGAAGGAACAGGGCATTTGAATGACTCACCCTTTCCTTCCATTTTATCCATTATCCTACTTGGAATGGTGATATATTTTGCAAAGTCTTTAACAAAAATGTTTTTCTTAGCAAGAAAAGGAATTACGTTTCAGTAGACTTCTTTTTCTCATTTATGATGAAGAATATAATTGAGATATATTTTTAAAAATTGTGTTATAGATTGTTTCTGGTACTAAACTACGTTAATGAACCGCCACTTTAATTGCTGTTCTGTGTTCATGAAATAAAACACACTTTGAATTACTGTTCATGGTGCCACTGTATTTTCCATAGCACTGTGTCTTCAGTGCCTAGAACAGCTGCCTGCCACACAGTGAGGCCTGGGAAATAAGTGTGAATTTTGAATGAATTTTTCTAATACATACTTTTTAATGGTTTCATGGTTTAGTATTTTCACTGTATGGGTGATTTTTTTGTTTAGCCACCTCTCTGTTGTACTGTGATGATCTGCCTTATAAACTAATCTTTGAGTAAATCTGATGGTCAATCTGTGATTAAGATATAGGGTTTTAAAATAATAATGAGACGCGGCATTATATTATCTTAAAGTGTATGGACTCTTGGAGTCAGACTGTCTGGGTTTGACTCCTTGCTTCCCCATTTGAGCAAGTTTATTCATCCTCCCTATGCTTTGGTCTTTTCATGTATAAAACATGGATAATGATAGTACCTGTGTTGTTACTGATGGTGTGAGACTTAAAATGAATTAGTATTTGTAATGCTCTTAATACCAGCCATATAACAAGTCTTAAATAAGTGTTTATTAAATTTAAAACAAGTATTTTAGAAGGGCATAAAATTCAAAATGATACCACATGTTGGGAAAAATGGGAGAATTTCCATCTAATACTGACTGGAATATAAATTGATATAGCCACTTTGGAGGGCTGTTCTTCTAGTAGGATAATAAAATATTGGAATCAGCTACTTTGAGAGAAATATTGTCATCTGGGACCCCAAAGGGATATAAAAAGATAGCTAATTTGATACTTTTATTGTTTTGGATCAATGTAATTTTAGCTGCTTACAGGTAGCATACTGAGAAGTTCAAGCTCCTACAAGTTTTGATTCTTTGAGAAGCTTCCTCCTGCCTAAACAATTAGTTCAGTGGTTCCCAACCTTTTTGCTGCCCGTTGGAATCACCCTGGGCATCTTTAACAGTTCTGCTACCTGGCTCCCACTCTCACACATTCTGTTGTAAATGGTATGGGGTCTCACCTTACCAATTGGGAGTTTTTAAACTTATGCATTGAGAGTTTTAAATTTCTGGGTGGTTCTACTGTGCAGTAAAGCCTGGGTGCCACTTTTTGGTGGGGTTTTCAGGTGGGCTGTGTTAGCTCAGAAGAGTTAGTTCTGAGAAGACCATGTATATAGAGACAGCTAGTGTTCCACTCCTGGAGAACTGCAGAGGAAGTGAGGGGCGGGGGAGGGAGCAGGGCCAAGGTAATCTGGGAGGCTCCTACAGCTGGGGGCTAGCCGGCCAGGTCTTCATGAAGATTGGGTGATATGACCATATGACACAACTCATACAAGCAAGTAAAATTAATTTTATTAATGTAGTTTCTTTAACTCAGTATGTCCAAAATACTACCATTTTCACATGTTATCAATATAAGATTTCACTAATGAGATAGTCCATATTCTTTCTTTGTCTTGCCATCTTCCCTCTTCTTTCCCCTCCCCCGCCACTTCCTTTCTTCACCAAGTCTTTAACATCCTCCATATATTGTATACTTTGAACTAGCCATGCTTTTAGTGGCCAGTAGCCACATGTGATTAGTAGCTACCAAACTGGACAGCACAGGTCTAGATTATCCTTTCAGAATGGAGCTGCTTGTCCATAGGTACTTTCAAAGTAGATTGTATATTTAAATTATCCTTCGATCCCAGGTTCTCCCTCAAGAACATTTTTCTGCGTAGACTTTTTGTTTGCATGCATGTGTTAATTTCTTGTCAGACTTTTTAAAAACAGATTTATTAATACATAACTTAATATGGTGTTAGCAAATACCATAAAATTCACTAAAGTGTATACTTTAATGGTTTTCAGTGTATTTACAAAGTTGTGAAACCATCACCATAATATAATTTTAGTACATCCTTATCATCCCCCAAAAAAGTCCCGCACCTATGCTTCTCACGACCCTTCCTCCTTTGCTTCTTCTAGTCCCTGGCAGCCACAGATCTACTTTCGTAGATTTGTCTATTCTGGACATTTCACATAATTAGGACAATAAAGTATATAGTATTTTGTGACTGGCTTCTTTCACTTAGCATAATGTTTTCGAGGGTCATCCATGTATCAGGACTTAATTCCTTTTTCCCATCCATCAGTTGATGAATACTTCAGTAGTGTTCACTCTTGGGGCACTAGGAATACTGTTGCTGTGAACACTTGTCTAGAATGTTTTTTGTATGGACATATGTTTTCATTTCTCCTAAGTAAATATTTAAGAGTGGTGTTTCTGGGTTATATGGTCATTCTATGTATAACTTTTTAAGAAACTGCTGAATGGTTTTCCAAAGCAGCCATACCATTTTACTTTCCCACCCGCAGTGTATAAGGGTTCCATTTTCTCCACATTAAATCAACATTTGATTGTCTTTTTGATTATAGCCATTGTGGTGGTATCTCATTGTGGTTTCATTTGCATTTCCCTAAGAAATAATAACGTTCAGCATCTTCTCATGTGCTTGCTGTTAGCATTCATACAACTTCTTTGGAGAAATGTCTGTTCAATTTTTTCCCCAATTTTTAGTTGAGTTGTTTATTTCACTATTGAGTTATAAAAATGATTTTACATATTCTGGATACAAGTTTTTATCAGATACATGATTTACAAATTTTTCTTCGTGTCTTTGAGTTGTCTTTCATTTCTTGGTAAAACTGTCCTTAGAAGCATGAATCTTTAAATTTTGATGAAATCCAGCTTTTTAGTCTTCTATTGCTTGTGCCTTTGGTGGCTTATTTAGAAATCCTAAATGAATTGCCTAATCCAAAATCACTAGGATTTATTCCTATGTTTTCTTCTAAGAGTTTTATAATTTTAGCACTTACATTTGGGTCTGTGATCCACCTGGAGTTCATCTTTGTGGTGTGAGGAAGGGGGTCCTTTGAATATTCAGTTGTCCCAGCTTCATTTGTTGCATCTCGTCAAACTTGAGTTAGAAAATTTCTTTCAATATGTCTATATTTTGTTTCATATAGTAAGTTTATAGGTACATAATTAAGAGAGTTATATTATACTACATTGCCTCATTAGAAAGATGGGGATAAAATTCATGTATTTTTTTACAGGCACAGTTTTAAAAATACTGGACTCTGTAATTCTGATCAGGTCTTCCCAAATTAGGTGGTGCTAATGTTTTTGTTCACTCTCAGTCATTCTGGTTGTTCAGAGAAGAGAGTAGCCGTTGTGTTAAGGATTGAAGCACTTATAGCTAGAGAAACATATGGTATAATTTAAGTGGGAGTAGCATTAAACCATTCCTTTGTTTCATTAACATGACTCATACTGAATTCAGTTGAATCTGTGGTTCAGTAATACTTGTGATTTAGCTTTAGCTGACCCCAGTAAAAGGTAACTTGTGATCTACTTGCAAAACAAAAACAAAAAGAAGGGTGGAAGGAGGTGAGGAGGGCGAGTGTAAGCCTTTTTTTTTAAGTAATAGAACAAAACCTGTAAAGTTCATGATGGGAATGGATTGACAGTAAGGCATTTAATAGTTTACAGGTTTATATAGATTTGACTCAGCCTTAAAAGACAAACTACAATAGTAACAAAAATTACAAAACCCAATTTAAAATACCCTGTAACTAGCGTGCATTATTCATCACAAACAGTTTTGGGGGGAAATGGTCAGATATATGAGTTTATTTAAAATCATATCAGAATTAGCAGTGGTGATTTTCTTAGGTAATATAGTATAATAATATGAGTGATCTATTGCTGCATAATAACAAACCACCCCCAAACTGAGTTTCTTAAAATAGCAACACTAATTTGTTTTGCTCACAAATCTGCCATTTGGGTAGGCCTCATGACTTGTTTCTGCTTTATGCAGTATCTCTGGTGGTTTAACCTGGGGGTGAGGCAGAGGACCCACTTTAAAGATGACTCACCTACCTAGGAAGCTGGCTGGAGCCTGGCTCTTGTCCATATAGTCCTTGTCACAGCCATTTGTGCATTCTCAGTGTGGTGGCTGGATTCTAAGAAAACCAGGCAGAAGGTTGTGGCATTTCCATGACCTAATCTCAGAAGTGACCTGTAGTCACTTCTGCTATACTTTTTAGTAGACATCGTTACAAAGGCCTGCCTGGGCTCAAGGGTAGGGAACATGAACTCTATCTCATGTTGGGGCCATTTTTGGAAAATTTAATTTACCATATGTATATAATATTACTAAGGACTCCTTTGGAAAAATCAGTTTTTAATGTTTAGAAATAATAGGAGAAAGTTCTATTGAAATAAGTAAAATTAAAGTATCATCTGAGCAAGAAATTTAATATCTTTCTATTTAACTCTCAGTAGTTTATTTTTAACTGATTCTGTTAAGAATTTCTGAAACTCTGGATATTCTAAATATGCAGTTAATTTGCCCTGGCTGGTGTGGCCCTGTTGGTTGGAGCATCATCCTATAACTAAAAGGTTGCAAATCAATTCCTGGTCAGGGCACATGCCTAGGTTGCGGGTTAGATCCCTGATCCGGGTGCATATGGTAGGCAGCTAATTGATGTGGACTCTGGCCTGCGGGGTCCGTGTGTTGTGGCTGCGATGAACAAATTCACATAGACTACAGAAGTCCTGTGGAGAAAAAGGGATGGCATGGCCACTCTCTGAGTGAGAGAGAGGGCCCTGACCCCTGCCTGGACAGGCTTTTATTGCTTTTCTGGGCACATTACATTGAGGATGGTCCTTATTTTCTATGCACAGGCTTGCTTTAGGTAGTTACCTTTTACGGATAACAAAGGAAAGAATGTTGCTAAATAGTTCAAAGAGAAGGATGTTGCAGACCAAGGGGAAAAGTGGTTGAATTGGTTACACTCCATACTTGGGAGGATGAGCACAGATTTTAGGAAGTTACTTTAAAGATACGCAGTATAGAAAATTGAAGAGAAAGAGGGAGGTGACTTGTACGAATAAAGACCAACAGTGGGGGATTAGTATTTGGATTATTTCAAGATGAGCTTCCTGTTGCCCAAACTGACCAGCAAAAAAGAAGTTGACCAGGCGATAAAGAGCACTGCAGAGAAGGTGTTGGTTCTCAGGTTTGGAAGAGACGAGGATCCTGTCTGTCTGCAACTAGATGATATTCTTTCTAAGACCTCTTCTGACTTGAGTAAAATGGCTGCTATTTATCTAGTGGATGTGGACCAAACTCCAGTTTATACACACTATTTTGACATCAGTTATATTCCATCTACTGTGTTTTTCTTCAATGGGCAACATATGAAAGTGGATTATGGGTCTCCAGATCACACTAAATTTGTGGGAAGTTTCAAAACCAAACAAGACTTCATAGACTTGATTGAAGTAATTTATCGAGGAGCAATGAGGGGAAAACTTATTGTCCAAAGTCCTATTGATCCCAAGAATATTCCCAAATATGACCTTCTCTATCAAGACATTTAGCACATTAACTACCGTCAAAGTTGAAGAAAGAGGCACATCTCAAGAAACAGTATTTGAATGCAGCTGTGCTGTTTTTCTGGAGTCCTTCGGAAACAAGCTCAGTGTCCCAGTGGGGGAGAGGCGTGACTTGTGTAGAAAATACTGGCCCCGAGTAGAAGACTCTACCAGGACTGTGATGATCTGGGAAGCCTGAGTGCCGCAAACCTCAGAGCACTCAGGTCAGCTGTGATCAACTTCCCCACATGATTTGTTTGACTTTTCTCTATATTGTGCTTTTCTTTGTCCCTTAACATAATACAAAATTCTCCTGAAAAAAAAAAAAAAAGATACGCAGTATACACTTGCTGCCTCCATTGAGGGTGAGGGAGTTTTAGCAAAAAGCAAGTCTCAAAGCAGCCTAGGTACAATGCAGGCCCTGATTCCCCACAGGAAAACCGATCTGTTGGCTCGGTTCCTGTGTGCCGACTTGCTCTCCACTGGTTTTCCAAGTCAGGCTGGGCTATATTCACCAAGCCATGCGGATAGGTTCCCTATAGCTAACCAATGCTTCTCTCTCACATCGATGTTTCTCTTTCTCCCTTCCACACTCTCTAAAAGCAATGAAAAATGTTTCCTTAGGTGAGGAAATAAATAAATGGATAGATAAATTCAGTTGAGCAAATAAAGGGGGACTTCCCAACCCGAATTATGTAGATATCAAAATGCAGTGATACTCAGAGATACACAAAAGATACACACTGTGCCAGAGGTTCCCAAGTTTGGCGATTCACTTGGAGGATTCACAGGAAACAGCTTAAAGTCATACCCATAGCTGTGGTTTATTATAGAAAAACCAGCAAAGGTAAAAGGCACATGGACACAATCCAGAGGAAGCCAGGCACAGCTTCTAAGAGTCTGCTTCCATTGGAGTCATACGGGATGTGCTTAATTCCTGCAGCAGAAAATCATGACAGCATGTCTACAGTGTTTACCAGGGAAGCTCATGCAAGACTCAGCACCTAAGGTTTTTGTTACTGTGGTTGTTTCCCCAACACCAAAGTTTTTATGGGACACTTGTCACGTAAGCACTCCTTCTTAGCATTTACCAGTTACCAGACTTCCAGAAGGAAAGCAGGTGTTGAGAATAAACCATATTGTTTGCTTAAACAGTTTAGGCAACAGTGGGCCACACTTAGCAGTTAGGGTGGTGGGAACCCCCGTGAAATCCAGTGTCCTAGACCCCAGCCAAAGGCTAGCTGCACAGGCAGGCTTTTCTAAGGATAGCTGTTTCAGGCCTGGCATGCTAATTATTTTCTGCACGTGCACTTAAAATGAAAACTTCCCCAAATCTTCAAATTGCTCTTCCTTGAGTAAGCTCAGTAGTTAAAGAAAGAAAAGTTATCATTAAATGAGATAAAAGTTATCATTAAATAAAACTTGGCCATTATGTTTAAAACCAAGACCAAATACTGGTTTCTGTTAAAACTGGAACACTCCCTGATAGTACAGTTAAAACTCTCATTAGTTTTGTTTAAAGTTAAATATGTTGTCTGAGTAAGACTACTAGATAGTTATAGGAACAATAATGTCTTGGTAACTTTCCACCATCTTCTTTCTCAAGTACATTCCTGGACAGGCAAGATGAAATAGCCCATTAGGTAAGAGCATGAATTCTGGAACTACCTGTATTAGAATTCTGGCTCCCCATGTTCTGTCTTAGTTTTCTCATCTGTCCATTGGCAATAAGATAGTACCTTTCTCATAGAGTTGTTGATGGAATAAATGAATTAATATAGTAAAATACCTGCCAGATAGCATCTGTTAGCCCCTATTTTGTCATGCTGTGAATATAGCGCTTATGTTTGTTGAAACAAAAATCAAACCATCTGCCCTGGCTGGTGTGGCTGAGTGAACTGAGTGAGCACTGGCCTGTGAACCAAAGGGTTGGTGGTTTGATTCCCAGTCAGGGCACATGCCTGGATTGTGGACCAGATCCCCAGTGAGGGGTGTGTGAGAGGCAACCACACATTGATGTTTCTCTCCCTCTCTTCCTCCCTCCCTTCCCCTCTCTCTAAAAATAAATAAATTAATTAAAATCTTTTTAAAAAATCAGACCATCTGTTTAGAAAAGTATTAGTATAATTCTTAGGCCAGCAATCAAAATATGGGAAATGGTGTCTATCCTGAGTATTTAAGTGTACACAATTGTCATAACTTTTAAATGCAGTAAGAGCTTAGACAATTTACTATGAAATTGAAACCCAGAAATATTCAGTCTTTAATCTTAAATTAGTATATCTCCATATTAGTTGGTACCAATGTGACTACATAGTTTAATAGGATATTTCTACAACAAACTTAATTAAATGCCTATATGGAAAAATAATTGCCTTGCTGTTGGAGTTGATTGTTGTATAGTCAGTAGTAGAATTTTGTGTGTCTAAGAATATACAAGTGGAATCAAAGTCTTGATGGAAGCAGAGAAATAATTTTCTAACATTGTTACCTGGTAAACAAAGGTAACATTCTTACCTGGTAAAATAAGCTTTCTTAGTAGGGAAGAAAGTACACAAGGAGTTGCTTAATTTTAGAATGAAGTTAATGTTTTTAACATTTCTCCTTAAGGACCAGTGTAATTCGGAGAAGCACGCAGATGGAATTATAGTAAGTTTAATCTAATCCTTTTGTTTCCCTTTACTTCTGCAGAGCATTATAACCAGTCATGTCAGGAGAAGCCTGAATCTCTACTTCTTTTTCAACTCAAATTCTTCTTTTCACTTGCTCACTGCTTTTTGTTGTTGAGTCTTGCAATTTTCCTTGAGCTCCTAAATTTGGTCATCTCTCAGCAATCATTTGGAGGAAAATGTTGATCTTAAAATTTTTCTAAGTGTTGGTCGAGACTGAATCACTATGCATGTTTAACTCGAAGGATTAATCATGGTCTGACTACGCAGCTTTTATGACTAAATAAGGCATAACTCACAGTGCTATGTTTCTTGTCAACTTCTTTCTTCTCAGATGAAAGCAGAGGGGAGGGGTACATTGAAGCACATTTTAATCCATTTAAATATGTTTATAAGTTTCTATTTTCTCATCTTTTATTTTTAGATTTTTTCATATTGTGTTCACTAGCATTGCTACTGTGGTGTATACTGCATTTTTGTTGGAACATGATTTTTTGGCCTACAGACATTTTCTTATTCTTTCCTCTTCCTTGGCCTTTTACTCTTCCCTTATATTTAAGTTCCGCTCTAAAAAGAAAAGAAAATGTTACTGTTTCCAGCTGGAACTAAAAAGTTACAGTTTGAAGGTTTGTAGTTTGAGCTACTCTAGCTTATGGTACCTGAGTGACTTCTGTTCAGACTGTATTTCTGAGGCAGTCTTATTTTTGTCTGAGACTTTACAAATGGCGGCTTGTCTGAAATCTAGAAACTCATTTCGTAAATCTGTTAAAACTATCTCATGATAATACTTGATGAAAGTATGAGCATGTTATCTTTTATATTTGGGTTGAAATGAAAAAAAGGTTAAATATTCATGATGTTGAAAGTGGAGATGAAAGAAACATTTTTAAAATTTTAATTAAACACATTAGAATTTTTATTTCTCATTCACAATGTGAGTTCAAATTTTGAGCCATGATGATGTAGTACAGTTATGTGATATAAATACAATGTAATGTAATGTAATCTCTCTTCCCGAGATACCAGATAAGTTTGTAAGCCTCATGGAAAAAGACTGTATATGTTGTCTAGTGTTCCATGGTCCTCAGAGACCCTAAGGAAGATTGTGTTGGCAATTACTTTTATCTCTTTTCCCCTTGAGCCAAATTCGTTACTTCTTATTATGTTAAAAAATAGAGTTTTAGAAAGCATACCAAAAATGTTTGGTCATTTGCAGTTAAAATACCTAGAAAGTATATACTCAGAAAATCTGAACTTGTGGGAAAAAAACATATTTGAATTATTTGATCCAGGACGATAGCATTTTTCCTTAAGAGTTTGTACTTTGAAAGAAGAAAGGATTTAGGGCCTTGGACCCAAACTGCTAGGATCCAGTCCTGCCATTTCACTAGCTGTGACCTTTAGGCAAGTTACTTAACCTTCAGGTCTTTTCTCTGTAAAGAAAGTGAGTAGTTCCACCCATGAAGGTTTTTGTAAGGTACATAGTGCTCCATAAATATGAGCTCTCCATGCATATATGTGTGCATATATAATTCATTATGTATTGTATTGCATGGATTTTGTTACTGTCATGATAGATTAGGGCTGAGGAGTATCATTGTTCACATTCTGCTAATTCATTTCAAAGGAAGTCGTAGAATGTAATTTGACATATGTTAGCATGAAGTGGATTGACCAACTACTGTAGATAAGTGTAGACTAGTTATATTTTCTGTTAGCAATAATAGCAAAAGATAGAGTACTTTTAATATACACACAAAAATGTATAAAAAAGTATTTTCTTTGGTTGGCAAGTCTTTCTAAAGTATTTTCTTTGGTTGGTAGAACATTTCATCTAGAAAACAAAAGATTCCATTTAAAAGACAGCATTCTGGTCCCTTTTTCCAAAGTTATTCTCTGCCGTCATTTTTCTTATATAATGGGTGGGGATAATGGGTGAGGATAAAGGGATGATACATTCTTGTCCCTATGGATCAAAGTATTAGAGCTGGAATTTTGCCTTTGTAAAGGCTTGAGAGTCTTTGGAGAAAACCACTACATAAATAAAAGGAATTTATTTTACAGACAGCACCAGGACTTGCTGAGATACTTAGTTAGCTATGATGGATAATGGTCAGAAAGCCCTTAGAGACCATGTGTTCCAGACACATCATCGTGGCCCAGACTGGGAAAGCGGGGCCCGCAGCAGGTGAGGGATTGGCCAAGTCCTTGGCAGAGCAAGGATTCTAAGGAATTAAAACCCCAAGCCTCTGCTTCTGTGCTTTTCCCAGTCCTTGAAAACTTTTCCCACTTCACTTGACTAAGTTTTCTTTTCTTTTTTTTTTTTTTAAAGATTCTTATTTATTTATTTTTAGAGAGGGGAAGAGAGGGAGAAAGAGAGGGAGAGAAACATCAGTGTGTGGTTGCCTCTCACATGGCCCCCACTAGGGGCCTGGCCTGCAACCCAGGCATGTGCCCTGACTGGGAATCGAACCTGCGACCCTTTGATTCGCAGCCCGCGCTCAATCCACTGAGCTACGCCAGCCAGGGCAAAGTTTTCAATTATTAATGTTTTCAGGGTTCCTTCTTTAAGAACCATTTATTTTCCAGTCAGAATATTTATGGCAGGTAGACTATTGTATTGACAGGAATCAGAAATCTTGTATTCAAATCACTTGATTTAAAAGCTCTGATTTAATGATTTTAAAATATTTCCACAGAGAGAAAGGTTAAACAATTTTTTTTTGTAAATTTAGATTTTAAATGAGAGTGCTTCAGAAACTTTGCCATTATCAGTTTCCATTGTTAGGTGCTTTTAAATTCTTATGCATGCTTTTGGATTCATCCATCAGCAAAGCATTTCTCTTCTAATTTCAGTATTTTCTGTTATAAGCTTTACCTAATATATATTTGAAGTTTAGTTTCTCAGATCAAGAAAAGCTAAAGAAATTTTTATTTCTTGGGTTTCGTCTAGTATAGCCTTTTGGAAGTGGTAGATCCAAACTTTACCCTGGCAGAGGCCTTGTTTAAAACCCTCCCTTTCTTCATATAAAAATACATTAGTCAGCTATGGAATGTTGTTTTTAAAATGCCCTCATGCTGGCAGAATAATTTCTTGCCTTTTCCCCACACCCCTGTAAAACAGAGGAGTCTCTTTGCCTGTAGTGATTGTAAAGCTAGATGCATGTACAGTAGACAGTGATGGAAGGTGCCAATAGAATGGGCTGGAAAGATAAGATCCTACCGGTGCAAGTACGTTAGCTGGTCCTAGGCAAGTACGTTAGCTGGTCCTAGGTGTCATGTGTATTAATACCAAAGCAAGAGGGCATTTCTCTGTCTTGGATAGAGAAACAATATTTGAGGTGAATTAAAAATTGGAGAAGCACTGAATTAAATTGAAAGATTATTGTTTTGGCTTCCTGAAATCTTCCCACACCATTTTACAGCTCTTTCCAAGTTTTTCCATTTAGCTTTACCATCCTATATGACAGAATCATTCATTTTCTCTCCTTACTGTGTGTGTGTGTATGTGTGTGTGTGTGTGTGTGTTTTAATAATTAGAAGAAACTTTTAGACTTCTGTATAGACAAGCTGTTTCATTTCCTCTCTGTATTTTGATCAACATATCTGTGTAGCTACCCTCAGGACTTTGATGTCAGAAATGTGGGCGATTTCGTACATTTGGGAGGGTCAACACTTGAAGGATATTTTATTAAAAATTAATGTGTTTCTTTATTTTAGAGCACTATTAATCCTGTAGATGCAATATACCAACCTAGTCCCTTGGAAACTGTGATCAACACAATGCCTTCTCAGACTGTTTTACCTCCAGGTACGGTATTCGGAAACATGTTTCACAGATTCATTGATGAGAAAAAATGTAATTTGTATGACTGTCATAGTAATCTTGGAGGGCTTTTTCTTTTTCTTTAATGAGTAAATAAAAATACACAGCTCAAAATGAACTGGAAAAAGATGATAGTATTTTTTATATTAGGGCTTTTTAAGTACAATGAAAGGGCTTTTGATTTTCCAAGGAAGATGGAAAACAAACATAGTAAGACCTGTATTAGCAGATGGGAAGAATCCTATGACTCAGGATTTTTGGCTCCCAAGGAAAACTGCGTACCTCGATCTGTTTAGGTAATCCAGAAATGTTCTATTTTGGGATATTCTTTATAGCTCTGAACAATACCAATGGTTTTTTCATGGTGGACTTTAAGTTAGTAAGGAAGGGAAGAATGAAATATGTGATGTCTATCAATTAAATAGACTTGTGTATTTTAAGTATAGAGCAATAAATAGTATTTTTTTAAAAATGGGCAGAAGAGGGCTTAAGGTCGGCCCCCAGCCACACTGATTCCTTTTACTTTTTGTTGCATCCCACATATCTGTGATCTCAGTGATGATGTAGTTCAGTCAGACATTGTACTAGAAAAAAGAAAAGGCTTTTCAAAACTATTTGTGAGTATGAAAGCCTTTTGTGAATTTTAATATATCCTTAAGAGAATGAGCTAACATCATCTCTCATGGACTGAAGAGGAGATACTCTGCCCCATTTCAGATTTTATGTGGTTTGATGCTTGGAAACACTTTATCATCAGAAGTGTTTGGTGGTTTTGCACAACAGTTATACTGAGGAATTGGCCTACCGTGACTGGTCCTGTGAGATCTTGCCTATCTTGAGTTTAAAGGAGAATGGGATGTCAGACAGGAGTAGCATGGAATTGACTTAATGAAATATAGTTAGAAATTACCTTAGGCTTTTGAATTCCATACAAATGCAATTAACAGAGTTATGTTTGGGCTCTTTCTCTTAACTTATTTCACCTGTTCAAATCTCCTAGAACCTGCTCAGTTGTGTAAGTCAGAGCAGCGCCCATCTTCCCTACCCGTTGGACCTGTACTGGCTACCTTGGGACATCAGACTCCAACACCAAATAGTACAGGTACAGACTTGTATAAATCCTCTACGTCTCATGACTCCCCGTTTACATTTAAGATTTGTATTTGACTACTGATGGGGAAAGGGTTGAAGAAATGTGTTGTATCTTTCTGTTGGAGATAGCATAGTTTTATCATTACAGTTCCATATATGAAGTGGTTAACTTTGTGATTGAACCAGAAGCTTTAGTAGTAATTATAATTTAAATAGAATATTGCAGGATTTTGTTCTTTCATTTACCATATGTTTTGTTTTGAAGATTGACTCAAGTTAGACTTGTGATCATTCTTAGGAATCAGAAAATAGGGAAGTAGCGAGAACGAAAGTTGAAAGTCCTCTTTACTCTTCCCTCTTTGTTTGTGCGTATGCGTGTACATACTGTGTACATTGTATACGTACCTTGTGTATCTTCATTGTTGTTTTTGTTTTAACCTAAAGAGTCTTGTGTTTCTTGACTTCTTCGTTTCATTTACCAGAGAACGTTTATAGAGCTTTCCGTATTCAGGCAGTTAGGTCTGAAACATTCTTTTTACAGCTGCCAGAGCAGGCACTGCCTGTTTTTCCACTGATAGCCATTTAGGGTGTTCCCAATAGTTTTCCTATTATTAGTAAAACTTAAGTGAAATATCCTTGTACAGCAAATTTTAGCATGATTGGACAAAAGGGGACTACACACTAAACCTGACAAGCTGCATGGTGGCCCTGTATACTCAGAGACCAAGAGCAATGTCACAGGATGGTCTGAACATAAAAATCCCTAACAACCAGTCATGGCAGGTAGTCACATCCCAGTCCTGTAGCTTCCTTGACAAAGGCCAGTCTTTACCTTAAGGAAGCCTGTGATTGTCTTTTAACATATAAGATAACATAGCTTTGGATTGTCAGCATAATCGCTTTTTTTAGACCCCACAGGCACCCCCACCCCGGAGACTGCAGAACCCCTCAGTGCTATCTTGTTCCCCCAACACCATCTCTGTGTGCTGTAATGTTGATTATTAACTGTCTCCTGCCCACCAGTGTAAAAGAAGTGTATGTCTCCATTTTACTCCATCCAATCTCAGAGATTTCCCTACATTGCTTTCTCCCGCTCCCGTAGTCTACTGCTCATATTGGTAGATTCCCTATAATCTTCCTTTGTCTTCTCCTTTGATTCTGTTGTGTAAAATAAAATAAGCTGCAAAATTGCCATTCTCCAGAGCATTTTCCCAGTCTGTTGAGGTTTTGCCTCCTGGCAGTTGTTGTCAGTTTGACTCAAATAAACTCATAAAAATTATCTATAGGTTTGGACATTTCTTACATTTACACATGTATGTGGTTTTTTTTTTAAGGATAGATTTATTGGTCTTTCATATTTTTACAAGTTTTATAAGCAAAAAAGGGATACTTCATTTTAGTTTGCGTTTCTTAATTCATTTAGGCTTATGGTCTTTATTTTTTTCTCTAATTTACAGGGATGCTCCCAGTGTTAGTATTAGATAGATTTCTTGTTTTAAAATGAAATACAGTCTGTGACCAGTTGGCTGGGTGTTGTCCTGCACACGGAAAGGTCAGGGGTTCAATTCCTAGTCAAGCACATGCCTGGGTTGAGAGCTCCATCCCCAGTTGTCAGGTGTCGACAGGAGGCAGCCAGTTGATGTTTCTCTCTCCCTTCCCCTCTCTCTAAAAATAAATGAATAAACTTTTAAAAAATGAAACGAAGTAGCTATACGTTGAGTTACCTGTCAGCCAAACTCAAGGACGCAGTTAGTGCTCTAGTCCCTGTAACACCTGGAGGCCAGAACGGAAGCTGCTCCTGCGGAGGTTGGGGATGAGCTCCTGCAGGTGCTCCACAGATTTCTTTCCTGGGCAGAACTTTCACTGTGGAATAATGAAAAATTTCCTTGTGATTTTAGCCTGTTTTGAAATTTGAATTAGTGAAGTACCAATGCCATTACTTTGGTCTTTAATATTTAACAGCAGGTGTCATCCGAACTTTGAAAGAAAGCAAGCAACAATAGATTTCTTATTTGAAGTTCTTGAAAATGCTGATAAGCAGTTTGTATAATGAGGTTGAAATGTTTTACCTGACTTTTTCTGTATTTCATTACCTTTGTCAAACTCTTGTTTATTTGAAAACCAGAACTTGTGTTTTATTTTGTTGATTATGTCAATTTTGAAACTAGAGCCAAAATTTGTTGAAAAAGAGAGCATTCTTCCTTTTGTATATTTACTTTAGGATAATTAGTTATAAATAATAATTTAAGATAAGTTATTACAGAAGAGGATATTTCAAAAATATAACAAAGTAGGTCCATATCAAGAAATATTAAGTTAGTGTTGGGTTGGCCAAAAAGTCCGTTTAGTTTTTTATGTTAAGTAAAAGACACATTTTTCATTTTCACCAATAGCTATTGATTTGAATATTTTGATTATGTCCCCTATCTCCTATTGGCTTCTAGTGGGCAGAGGCCAGAGGTGCTGCTAAACATCTTCTAATGCATAGGACAGCCCCACAGCAAAGAATTCAGTCAAAATGTCATTAGTACCAAGAAACTTCGCAAACCACTTCTAACATGTTCAATCAGTCACAGCACCTTCTCCGTACGCTGCACAAATCTGTTTTTGCTTTTCAGTTACATTTTACCTTTCTTAAAATAATAAAGCACAATACACTGGGAATATTGGATGTCTTCTTCCATCTTCAAGATTAAAATGGCCACACAAAAATCCACCAGTTTTGATTTTTTAAATGCACACTCATATGACAGCTGTCACAATACAATCTAGCAAAATGATTTCGAATGAAGTTAAAGACAGCTAAGCACCACTAGAGCCATCATACAGAAAAAAACTAAATGAACTTTTTGGCCAACCCAATACCTAATTTATGTCTTTTTGATTTTCAGCCTAATTTCTCCCTCTTTCCCACCTTTCTTTCTTTTGCCTCTCTCATTAATACAAAAAAGAAATCATGGAACAATTGAGAAATGAGATAATACCCTGTTCTTTCATAAGGAAAACTCAGTTCTTTTGTTTGCAGTTCCCATTCAAACTCATTTTCTTCTTGGACACATTTTCAGTTGTATGATCACCTGGAGTATTTTCATTTTAATCCTTTGTGATTCCTGGTCTTCCCTCTCCCCCATTTCAGTAAGATACAGTTTCTCATTTTTTTGCTGCTATTGGGGGCTTGGTGGTGGGGAGAGAATTGAACGCTTTTTTAAGATAAACTGTATTTCGAATTTTCATGATAAGCATTACTATCTTTTTAGGCACCAGACTTGTTGTTATGTCTTTGAAATGTCTTTATAAACATGGCAACTGAGTGGCAGGTGGCTGTGCTTGTTAACTATTGAACCATGGACACGGGAATAGACTGGAAATCCACGTGTGGCTCTGGGTTCATGAATGTTTAGTGCCGCTGTTGTTGGTTTGTTCTAGAAGTGTGGTCTTGGCTTTTATATTGCCATCGTGACCTAAGTTTAATCTCCAGCAGGGTCTGTAGCAGTTTGGTATAAATAGCCTGAGAGCCTGTAGGTGCCCAGTAAGCATTTGCTAAATTGATCTCAGTACTCCATTTTTCTGATTATGCTTTTATTGTTATTACTTTATTACTAGGCAGTGAACCAGGTGATCCTCACAAAGATTAGATGGTAATCTTCTTTGTTTGGATCTCTGTTAATTTCCATTTCCTTAGTTAGAACTTTGAAGAATAAATAGTACTATGTTCTTCGTAGTAGCCCTGTTTTTTCCTGTCCCTGAGCCCAGGCACCTGGTTTAGACGTAGGTGGAACAGAGATGAGGAGTTGGGGTGGTGAGCGCTCAGGGCTTTGTGCAGAGCTCTTGTGTTTCCATGTGACTTCCAGAACACTGACGAAAAAGAACAGTGTCCTGACTGCTATTTAAACAGTTGTGTGCTCTCTGATATTCTTCATTCTGTGTGTTCCCTTTGGCTCAGTGCTGCATATTCAAGGTGTCTGGATCTACTGTATTAAAATAAAGGTGCTTGCTTCCCTCTGCTACTGAGTGTCTACTGTGGGACTTCCAACGCCAGAACTCACACACTGTAACTGTAATCAAAAGAGCTCCCTTCCTGATACTACAGACAATCAGAGAATGGGGACATAGCATTTTTTTCATTTATTTAAAAGACTTTGTCCCACTCTATAATGTAACTTGCTTTTTTCTTTAGTTTAAATGCTAATTTTCTTTACAAATAGTGTAAGGACTTCTACCAAGGTAGCTAAACTCTGGATTTTAGAAGGGTCTGCTTTGACCCCATCTTCCTAATTGCTTCCCCTTTATTACCAACTTTGTCCCCTAATTAAAACCTTTTTAACTTCCTAGGCAGTGGGCACTCACCACCTAGTAGCAGTCTGACTTCTCCAAGCCATGTTAACCTGTCTCCAAACACAGTCCCGGAGTTCTCCTATTCTAGCAGTGAAGATGAATTCTATGATGCTGACGAATTTCATCAAAGTGGCTCATCCCCAAAGCGCTTAATAGAGTAAGTAGATGAACTAAGTATGTATCTAAATGACTCTCCTGATTTTTAAGAATGTAGTTTCATTTTGAGAGTGGTATTAATGACAGACTCCTTTATAAGTTATATTAAAAAGACAGTATGTTTTTAATTGACTTATTGAGCGAAGCCAGTTCTGTGAGAATGTTGGTTTTCCTCCTGACTTAATTGAAATGGAATAAATGAGTATTGCTATAGTAATATGCCAGTATTGTGGAACTCTGGGCATTATTTCTGTAGTACCAACATTAGGAGAGGTCAAATGAGAGTCAGTAAGCTAGAGAGTATTATACAAATGAGGTTACCATTGCTTGTTTTTGTATTAGTGTGGAGAGCTGCAGTAGGTGGAAGGATGATACAGAGATGAAAAGAGACCCAGTCTCTGCCCTCAGTGAACTCGTCAGTCTTTGGGGGAAGAAAGAGGCATTTATAACCTAACAGTATACGAGCTACGGTAAGAATAAGTGCAGAAAGCTACAGGAGCACTTTCAAGTCCTGAGAAGTCAGGGAACGATTCGCAGAGGAGGGGAGGGGATATGATCCTGAGGTTCAATGTGAGTGAGTAGAGAAAAGGGACATGGGGGTTAGAGGAGAGGAAAACGGAAATGTTCTCACGGAGATGGAACCCTGTTCAGAAAGGTCTGGAGGCCCTGGTCCATTAGCTCTGTTGGTTAGAGCATTGTCCTGGTACGCCAAGGTCGCTGGTTTGATCCCTGGTCAGGGCACATACAAGAATCAACCAGTGAATGTATAACTGAGTGGAACAACAAATCTGTGTTTCTTTCTCTCTCCCTCCCTCCCTCCGCTCCCCTTCTCCCCCTTCCCCTCTCTATAAAGCAATAAAAAATTATTTAAAAATAAAGAAGGGTCTGGAGTTAGGGGAAACTTGGTTGGCTGTGGCTGTAACCTAAGTTATGGTGAGTGGTTTAAAAAAAAAAAAAGAAGTTGATGAGGGCCAGTTCATGAAAGAGTCCTTTAGCCTTTTATCAGTGATAGAAGTTGTTGGTCAGGTCTACATTAAAAAAAACGAATTTGCTGAGATAGTATAGAATTGAGTGCAGTGGGGCTACATAACAGTTAGGGAGACCAGCCAAAACTGGGTAGTCAGTTGAGAAATGTTGATAACCTGAGCCAAGGTATAATAGCCTGGGAATGGAGGGAAATGTGTGGATTCCAGAGATAGTAAACAGGAAGATTTTGGCAGATACTGATGATAGGTTTTCCTTTGTTAGAAAATATTTGACCTATTTTATCCCATCGAGTCAAAGCTAGATAATGTACTATTGTACAGAAAAGGCTTTTACAAGTAGAATCATTTACATGAACACCGATAAGCAGAATACTTCTTAGCCCATCTGATATCTGTAGATTGTTGTGGTTAAGACTTTGGGTTCTGGAATCTCAGAACAGATTCTGTATTTGTTTTGCCTCAAAGGTGTGTGATCTTGATCAAATTATTCAATCTATGTAACCCTCAGTTTGATAGTTTCAATTTCAAGGGGTCATTGTGAACATTTAAATGAGAGAAAGGTCTGTCAAGTGCATAATAGAGTGTCTGGCATGTAATAGGCACTTAGAAAGTGATCGCCGTCACCAAAAGCAAATGAACATTTATTTGCTTTCGTGTTACTGTGTGTGTTATAGGTACAGTTGGCTCAGTTTTGGTCGCGCATTTTTTCTAACTCTGCTGCTTTCTCAGGAATTGGTACTATTGTTATACTTTGGGGTTTGCTTTGTGAGGCATTACACATTTGGAAATGATCGTATGTGAATTTGTAAGCTCAATACCATCAGCCAGTCAGTCCTTAGATCTTGAACTTGAACTTTGGTTTCTTTTAAAAAGAAATATTATGTAGGACTGTACTACATGAACTAAGAAATACAATATTCACATACAATTTCATAATAACTGCTAAAAATCTCAACATTTATAAGAAAAATAACTGTATTGATTCAGGAAATTTTCTTAGTTGATCACATTCACTTTTTGAGTGTGGGAAAAAGTGAAATATACGTGATCTAGGTGAACATGTTCCTTTAAGACTTGACTCTTCAGTTAAGGAAAATAAGTTTGAACCTGCAACTGAAGATGTCCAGTTTAGCAGAAAGGATTCGGTGTGTGCAGCATGTCGGTTTCTTAATGTGTGTGGGAAATAAACTAAGGAGAAACTGTTAGTAGAAGTTTCCAGTGAAAACTTTTCACTTTAACTTTTAAACATGTTTGGGTTGTTTTTTTGTTTTTAAATGATGGGTTAAAAAAGAAAATAAGGATTTGGATGAAAATTCATAAATAAAGGTTATTGATTTTGTTTTGAAGTGTTCATGGTTTTATTTACACAGAATTAAGGGCAATTTTTTACATCAAACATCAGCTGTTATTCTAAACAACGTATAATCAAATATCAAAATGGACTGCTCTGTCTTCTAGAACAGCAATTTTCAACTGCTGTGCCGCAAGAATTTTTCAAACATTCCACACCTGACTATTTAGTCAGGGGCACTGACCTCTTTTCCCTTAGATTGTCAAATAAAAAAAATGGCAAACAGCCAACACAACAATAGCTGTCTGGTGTGAATGAATCAAAATTATGCCTATTTTTTTTGTCAGATGAGCAAAAAATACATTTTTTGGTGTGCCGCAGAATTTTAGTAATTAATTTATGCATGCCATGAGACGGAAAAGGTTGAAAGTCACTCCTAGAAGCATCTGTGTAACTATATTTGGTAAAAGCACCCTTGTAATCATCACTGATAACTAATTTTTGGCCCCAGTTTCAGAGCCTCAGTTTTCCTGAAATTTTTATGAAATAAAAATTTAAAAAATGCTTACCTCTGGTGCTGGTCAGAGGCGAGCCTGTGGATTGGTCACCTGCAGACACGTGGGCTGTCCTCCCTTCTCCTTCCTACACACACTCTTCCCTGGGCTCCCCCGTGCCCACTGCTTAACGCGCACACCCTCGTGAACATGCTGTTTGAAGGGGTCCAGAGTGAAGTTCTTGCCTAACTGTCCCACCCTGGGTTTCTCATCTCCCTCAGTTTTACTCCTTAGACACCCTTTCCAGATTCCCAAACTGATGGGAACTGCAGATGTCCAACAGTGTTTGTTGACTTTTTTGGTTGGGATTTTTTTTTAAGGTTTTATTTATTTTTAAACACAGGGGAAGGGAGGGAGGAAGAGATGGGGAGAGACATCCATGCGTGGTTGCCTCACACATGCCCCGCACTGGGGACCTGGCCCACAACCCAGGCATGAGCCCTGACTGAAAATCAAACCTGCGACCCTTTGGTTCACAGGCTGGTGCTCAATCCACTGAGACACACCAGCCAGGGCTTTGGGGGGTTTTAATGGGGATTTATATTGCCCTTCAAATTGGGTATGCTGGTTCAAGGTCTCTATTATCTTCTTTCTAACCAGAACCTGTTCACATAGTATGCAGAGGACTGACTTAATGTAGATTTTTAGCTGCACAGATAGTGGGCACCCCTAACACCCTCCCCACCCCCCACCTCTGTGTTGTTCAGGATCAACTGTATTTATATTCTTTACCTGTCCTGAGCATGTGAAACCTGCTGATCATCAGCTGCTACCACTAATTTTCTAACTCTCAGGTCATGTGTCTGTCTGTGCGTTTGTTCTCCCCCCACCCCTTGCTCTCTCCTCTCTCTCTGAAAGCAAAAGTCCTTTCACTGCTCAGTTTCTCAAGACTTGTAGTGATGATAGCTACATTATTGACCAGTGTGGCTTTATACCTTTATATACTAGATGATGGTGTGTTGAAAAGAACTTGTGCTTTGAAGCCAGACATGCACTTGAGACATGGCTCTACTACTGATCAGCTGCGTGACTTTGGGCTTGTCATCAAACCTCTGGGCATCTGTATATGATGAGAATAATTGTGTCTTGGCCTTGATGGGGTGGCTCAGTTGGTGGTTGGATTGTCAGTGTGTGGGAGGCAGGCAGCCAATCAGTGTCTCTCTCTCACATCCATGTTTCTCTCTCTGCCTGACCCCCTTCCTCTCTCCAAAATCAATAAGTGTATCCTTGGGTGAGGATTTAAAAAAAAAAAGAAGAATCATGTCTACCTAATAGGGTTGTTATGGATTCTCTTGTAATTTTAATTAAGTTCAGAGCTTTAAATTTTGTGGTTGATTTAAATTTTTGGTTTAGTTTATGATCTTATGATTTAATTCTTTGTAAGAAAGCCCACTGAAAATAATTTTTTTTTTTGTCTCGAACAAGATAACTTCTGAAATGGGTAAATGAGAACTTATTCCATTTTTTTCCTTTTTCCATTTTGACCTTTATTTGGCCCAGACGACGTTTCTAATCCGAGTACAGAGGAAGAACACAGCACAAATAGACCTGACCTTTGGAAATATCTCTAAAACAAGATTTTTGTTTTAAAGGATTTGGGGTTTTTAGATGAACTGATTTAAAAGATTGACTCTATTTTAATAAGGTATCAAAACGCCACAAAAAAATCTTGAAAATTTTCAAGTAGCTATTTTACTTAATGATAATTTGATTTCTCTTACCTGTGTCTTTACTCATATTTTCCACTGTCTATCCAAACTGGTGAGGTAGACATTAGGTAGAGTACCTTGTGGTGAATGTTACTAATAATACCTACAAATTTTTGAAAAATATATTAAAAGAAGGTAGGTAACCAGGACAGACTATACTTAAGTTAGAATGCATGTGTTCTAATATTCTAATATTAGAATACTCTCATAATAGGCAAAGCACAGAGGATTTTTAGGGTAGAGAGGATTTATAATACTAGAGTAGTGGAAATTTGTCATTGTACATTGTTGAAGTCAATGGAATGCACACCCCCAAGGGTGAACCCTGATGTAAACTGTGGGCTTTGAGAGGTAGTGACATGTCAGGTTAGGTTCATCAGTTGTTACTCTGCTGCGTGATGTCAATAGTGGGGAGGTAGAGCCTGTGGGAACACTGTACTTCCTACTCAGTTTTGCTGTGAACCTAAAACTACTCTAAAAAAAATAAAGTTTCTTATTAAATAAAAAATAGGAAGAAAGGTAAGAAATCAGGGCAAACTATGTTAAATTACAGTACATATGTTTCACACTCATAATTTTTTGTTATAATTTTGTTATAACCCAAATTCTGGTTGTATATGTGTTTCATTTTATTAATTATATCTGCAGTGTGAGAAATTGGTTTCTGTTTTTGTACTTACTAAGTAAACTCTGCCTTTGATTATTCTTTCATTATATACAAGTACTAATCCTGGGTAAGTTATGTTCACAGGTATAATAGTATAATAAAGGAAGCTTTTTTTAGACCCTGTTAGCCCATTCATAATACCAGTTACCATACATTTATTTGTAAAAAATAATACACTGTTTTATTCTGTAATCTCAAATGCATCTTTTGATGACTGGCAAGAGTGTTAATACCAAGTGGACTTTTATCAAAGGATCTCAAAATTATAGACAAGACATCTTTTTGAGACTTAAGTAACAGACTTGCTATTTTTGAAGTTCTGGAAATTGTCACCCAGGGTATGACGTATCTTCATTTGTACACAGTAGTAACAAAATCAGAAAATAACTCTAGTTTTAAACTTAGACAAAGAATGAAAATCAATTTTTGATGACCTTCAACATGGCTTGGTTGAGCACACGCTGTGCAGAAAGGGTAAGATGAGAGACCTGCCTGGTTGTCAGACTGCGCAGTCTCGGAGTGGGAGCGACGGGAAGAGAGTTGGAAGCATGTATATGTACACAACCACCCGACTCTGAGAGTCTAGTTTGCCAGCTGACTGTATTAGTTTTTCAGTAGCTTCGTAGGTTAACATCTTACTGTGATTCTAAATTGCTTTCTTAAAAGACTCAAGAAGGTGATTAATATTTTTTTAGTTCCTCTGGATCTGCCTCAGTCTTGACCCACAGCAGCTCGGGAAATAGTCTAAAGCGTCCAGATACCACAGAATCGCTTAATTCTTCCATGTCCAATGGAACAAGTGATGCTGGTAAGTGACCTTTGAGAATTTAAGGTTTTTTTCTTAAAACATTTATTTGGAGGGGAATAAAAGTGCGCCCTGGCCGGGGATCTCAGTTAGTTAGAATGTTGTCCCAGTTGCAGGTTTGAGCTCTGGTCAGACACATACAGCAAGCAACCAGTGAATGCGTGCATAAGTGGAACAACAGATCAGTCACTCTTCCCCCCTCTCCCCGTTCCTCTCTCTTTTCCTCTCTCTCTAAATCAGTAAATTAAAAAATATTTTTTAATTAAAAAAAGAAAAGAAAAAATTGGAATACTGGTAGCAACACAGATTGGCCCATTTGAACACCCATCTAAGAGGATCTGTTTTGTTCTAGACCTTTTCGATTCCTATGATGATCGAGATGATGAAGGGGAGGCGGGGTCGGTGGAAGAGCACAAGAGTGTTATCATGCACCTCTTGTCACAGGTCAGGCTTGGAATGGATCTCACTAAGGTAAGAAGCAGAGTTGGCATTTGCCCTGAGTCTTACTGTGTATGTATGGGTTCTTGGTGAATGTGCCTGCAAATGTAGTAGAATAACATAATTTTTGTTTATACTTTTGTTGTGATTTGATATGTATATAGAGGAGTAAACTGAACATCTTTATAAGTGAATGAAATAAGTAAAGCTAGAATAATTTCACATAGATAGTATGGGTCATTTAAGATTTGGATTTTACTAGGAGAAGACAAGGAATAGTTTGAGTTTGGTTAGAGGCTTGAATGAAAACTACAGCAGCGTAGCATGCATGGAATCACAATGACCGAAGTTCTGACTTTGGGATTGGGGGGCCTGTGTTACAGCATCCTGCCTCTGCTATTACCAGACCGGGGGACCTTAAGCAAGCCCCTTCTGCGATCTTTAGATTTTTCATATGCAAAATGGACACACAGTGACTGACTTCACAGAGTTGTAAGGGTTAGAACAGGTGATGAATGGGAAATTGTATGACACACATTCAGCCATCCAAGTATTGTGGTCTGGACTTGAACTTGAATTTAATCTTGGGGCTCCAAAGAAAATGCCCAGTTGATTTAGGAAACTGGGCTGTAGGTACCTTTGTACATCTCTGCCACTGTGCCGGAAGCCTCGTCTTTTCACTTAATTCTCACCATAAAAGAGGTGTTACTGTTAAATCATTTTATAGATGAGTAAACTAAAATGCGTGGAGGCTAAGTAACTTGGCCAAATCCTATTAAGTGGCAAAACTGAGATTCTGATCTGGTCTGTGATTTCAAAACCTACAGTTTTTTCACTGCTTCCCCTTGCCTTAAAGACTTGAACTGCAAGAGCTTTCATGTTCATTAAGTTATTCTGCCCAGCTTCAGAAAGTTAATAAAATTTAATATTACTTTTGTTATGAGCAAGTCAAACTATAGTCTTTGTCAGTGGTGAGCTTCATTTTGGTTTTGGATTTCGAGGGTAATTAAGAAAAAAACTAATCCCTAGTACTTTCTAGTAAGTATCTATAATGAAACCTTTTACCCCAAATGCAGATGAGAATACAAACACAAGGAGAGCATTAACTTGTGGAACCCATGTACTTGCTAGGAATGTCCTAGATAAAAAAATATTTGCAGGAGTTTGCCCCAATAATGTTTCAGTGATCATTAGATTACAGAATTGCTGGAGTAGAATTGTCACTTCAGATTTGAAAATTATAGCTTCATTTTAGATATAAAAATCTGTAATATGTTTCTTTTCGACATCTTCTACCTTGGTTGGTTTTGGTCTCCAGTTATGGAAGACCCACCCAAAAGTAACTGGAATGATACTAGGTTTATTATGTCACACAATGAGAAGTCCAGAAGTAGAGAAGTTCTAGGACTGACTGACTTGATGATGTGAGAAAGGACCTACTTTCCTTCGGTCTCTGTGCTCTGCTCTCCTTCGCATGGGGACTTCGCACTCAGGCTTGTCTCCTTGTCCTTGCAGAATGCTGCCACACTTCCTTCTAGTCATCGCATCCTTACACAAATGTGTCAAGGGGCAGAAAATACTTTCTGTTCATGGATTTTTTGTTGTTGTTATTAGGAAGGACATTCTTTTCCAGAGGTGGCCCATCAGACTTCAGTTGAATCTCACTGCCCAGAGCTAGGCATGTTGTCCATGCCTAAACCAGTTGCTGTCAAGGGAGGGTAAATTATTGGTTTAGAGTAATCCACCTTTACCCGTTGTGATCCGGGAGGCCCCTTGATGCTCACAGCAACCAATGGCTGGACCCTAAATGGAACCCAGGGTCTGTTACTAGGAGTGGAGGCAACCAAAGCTTCTGCCACAATCAGTTGTCATTTTCACCTCACACAGTTTCCTCTGCCGGGTAGTCCATGCTTGGCTCTGTCACTGCTAAAAGCTTGTTATTTTATGAATGACATTATTATAATTTTTTTCAAATGTGTTAAAAATAGCTATTTTAGAAATCTTTTTTGATGCAAATAAATGGTTCTGATTGCCAAAAGATGCTGAAATTTTTATTCCTTTTATGCATTCCATAGTTACAATGATGCCTTCAATTGGAATCTTATTCTCCTATTTATTAAAAAAAAATTCTCAGTTCAGATACTCTCTAAAAAGAGTTATTTTCCAGATACTTTGTAGTGTTGGGACGTACTATAAAGTCATATCCCATTTACCTCACTTGATCTTCAAAACAACCTACGATATAAGCAGGGCGTGTGATTATCCTCCACGTGCAGAAACTGAAAGAGAAGTTGAGTTAATTTTCTAGGGCCTCCTCATACCTAAAGAAGCGACGAGATGAGGACTTGAACCCAGGTTGAAGCCTCGCTTGCTCTCGTCACTCATCCAGCCATTTGACATGCATCAGTATGGTGCTAAAAACATAAAAAGTTTAAATGAAAAAAATTTTTTTCCTTGATTATACATCAAATCAAGTTTTATGTTTTTTGGCCATTTCTTCTTTTTGAATTGCCTGTTCAGTTCTAAGAGCTGCTTATATACTAAAGGTATTTACCCCGGTTTTGTTCTTCAGCATTCTTACTTGATTTATAATTTCCGTGTTCTCCAAGAGTCGTAGGAAGTTGTACTAAATCAGCACATAAGTTTATCTGCCAGCCTAACCATATTTAGATTATGATCATACATGTTCTGTGGAAGGATAATATTTACTTAACATTTACACTTTGGAGTCTGATAGCTAACATTGTGAATGTTACAGCCAGTGGCACAGCCATTGTAACAGCCTTCTAAGCTGTGCTCCATCAGCACTGGTCCTTACCCAGCCCCATCAGTCCACTGGTCAGTTTCCGTCACACCCATTTCCTCGCTCCATGTCCTTTTTCCCTCTCATCTTCACGTCCTATTCTTCTGTTTCCTCCTCTTCTTATTACAGCTTTACTCTTCTCTGAGTTGTTTGTCTAGTGCCACCTCCCCAGCTCTGCCCTCATTCTGGTCCCCCAAACAGGACATGATCCTTCCCACCCCTGAGCATCTCTTGGGTGGTATTGTCATAGTCCATATAAAATTTAAATGCTGGTGTTATTCTCTCATACTTGCCTTTGCCTCCTTCATAGCATTTAATACAGGATCCTGAATATAGTAGATATTCAGTAATTACTAAATTTAAAGGAGTGGTTGCCTAATATGGTTCTCTGCTTCTCTAATACATAATTTGTAATCTGATATACATTTTAAAAACTCTTCTTTCATTCCCTAGTGAAATTCTTCCTTTTTTTAATTGGTTATTCCTCATCTTTCTCATTCCTTCTTCCCATATTTCATTTTTTAAATCAGGTTAACTGTCTCCTCTACAGTCCCAGCCCCTCAGCACTTTTATCCATGGGCTCAGCCCCATGGTAGAAAGAGTTTGTTGATTTCCATCCTTATTCTTCTCGTCCTTTTGTTTATTCTTTCAATTGCTCATATAAAAATTTCTTGCTGTGTCATACTAATGGAGAATACAAGTGTGGTCCTTGTGTGCCAGGAGCACGTCAGTTACTTGAGGACATATTTGTAAATAGATACATTTCCTAGTGTATGCGAAATGTATACACTAGGAAATGTATACCTGATGATGATAGAGAAGCATCAGCAGAGAGGATAGTGCACAGACACCCCCGCCAAGTCAGACAGATCCACAGTGCAGTGAGAAAATTTCTCCCTCTCTTTGAGTAAAACAGTGATGGTAATCTCTTCACAACAGAAGTGTTGTACAATTCAGCAAGCTAGCGTGTATGTGATGCCCCAGCAGGTGGTAGGCACCCAGAGCTTGTCTTGAGCGGTGTTGTCGTCACGCCGATCCAGGTAGCTAAAGGCAGGCTGCACAGAGGGAGTGACTTTGAACATTTCAAGCCTCCTCTGTTTTTTCCTGCTGGGCAGGATAATGAGCATTTCCGAATCAGAACAGTTTGGAGCATAGGCATCAGCAGCATGCCTGGGCAGAATTTGGTGGGTGTTATATGATTAGAATGAGTTTTGTATTTTTCAGCTGAGTAGCAATCTGTTTCTCTGTAGTGGAATTTGATCCTCAAGGGTCAATGTGTATGTTTTTCAGGTAGTTCTTCCAACATTTATTCTTGAAAGAAGATCTCTTTTAGAAATGTATGCAGACTTTTTTGCACATCCGGACCTGTTTGTGAGGTATTTGACTGGACATAGTAGTTTCTAATTTTTAAAGATTTTACCCAATAGTTTTCTGCCTTTGCAGCATAGATGGATTCCCTTTTACCTTTTAAGCACTTCTGGGGGAAAGTGGCATTGAATATTTTGTTTATATTAGATGCCTGTTAGTTTGCTTAGGTTATATGGTGGCAGTGTTGTTCGGCAGCCAATGATTTAAAAAACCCTGAGACCCCATTAATAGGTAGCCAGTATTTACAGAGCCAAGTCTCTAAGCTTATTTGGCCCTGGGATTGGTATTCACTGTTAAACTGTTTACTCTGTATCCTGATGACGTTCAGTTAACTGAGTTCATCCAACCTTTCTAAAGCACCCATTGTTTCCCAGACAATCCTAAGAGCTTGGGGGGGGGGGTGGGGTCAGGGAGCCAGTGTCTGCCCTTGAGGAGTTTACAATCTAGTTTCCAGATTACAGACCAAATCATAAACTTTGAATGTAAAGCTTACAACACTAGATGCATGTACAAAAGGTAGAAGTCATCCAAAGGTGGAATTGATTTACAAGGAGCTGAGTTCACATTGCTTTTCAGTGGCAGCAGGACAGTTTTCTTTGTGAGGGGATGTTCTAATCTGTCTTCTGTGATTGCATTTCTTGACCTTGAGCTGTGGTTTACTGAAGCCAGAGAGAAATCCCTGAGGCTTCACAGTGGGTGGGCACATTGGCTGACACCCATACATGTTTCCTTCTTGAGGAATATTTAAGAGAACCATTTAACCAATTCCCAAAGGGAAGAATTTCCGTTAATATGGCACTGTTTAGGTCAATACACAGTTGAATAAATAAAATGTAAACATTTATTGGTAAGGTGTAAGTAAAGATGCACAATACCGGTTATTCATTAGATGTAGATTTGAGGTTTAGGGATGGTTTTTATGTATAAGAATTTAAATTTTGAGGTCCCTTAGAGGAACCATTTAAAAACACAAAAAAGTGCAGCTAAAAAGCCAGTAGGCAATATTAAATGGAATTCTAAAAATACTAAATTTCAAAAAAGAAAGAATGGAAAAAATAACAAAGGGGACAAATAGAAAACAACTACTTAGATGGTGGAGTTAAACCGAACTATATCAGTAATGATACTAAATATAAATAGCATACACACTCCATTTAAGAGTGATTTTCAGACTGGATAAAAATCTAAATCCACCTGTATGCTATTTGCAGGAGAGAGATTTTAAATAGGAAGACATGATTGGTTAAAAGTACAAGGATGAAGAAAGATATGCGAAACACTAAGCATAACAGTGCTGGTGTCACTGTGTTAGTTTGAGACACAGGAGACGTTTTTTAAGACCAAAATACTACCAGAGACAAATGGGGATATTTCATGATTTTAAAAAGTCAATTTTTCAAAAATAAATAATAACCCTAAATGCATATGTACCTAATAACACAGCTTCAAAGTACATGATGCAGCAAAAATTGACTAAACAAGAGAAATAGACAAATGCACAGTCCTGTTTGGAAATTCCTTAGGAATTGATTGAACAAGTAGCTCCCTGCATGCACTTTCCCCACCCTCAAGAAAATCATTGAGGCTATGGGAGATTCAAACAACATTATCAATCGACTTGACCCAACTGGCCTTCTAGACACTACCAATCTGTATAACACAGTCTTTCCAGGTGCACGTGGAATGTTCATCAGGATAGACTGTTACAGTGGGAAGACATAATATATGTAAAATCACTGGAACCATACAAAGTGTATTCTCTGACCATGACATGATTAAATTAGAAATCAATAAGACAGATATATCTAGAAAACCTCCAACTATCTGGCAATTAAACAGTGCACTTATATGAAGTTCTAGAACAAGGAAAACTAATCTATGGTACTAGAAGCCAGAAATAGTGTTTGCCACAGGGTGAAGGGTGGGGATTGCTTGGAAAGGGGAAATTAGGAAACTTCGGGTGATGGAAATGTTGTATAGGTTGGTTGGATGGTGATTAATTTAATGTATGTATACATTTGTCAAAGTCACCAAACCAAAGCCTTAAGACTGGTGTGTTTTTTTGTGTGTATTATACCTCAGTTTTAAAAAGAGGCTTTGCGGTAACTCCTGGTCCCGGGTCCTCTCAGCTTGTCTCAGGGTGGACCATGCTGAGGGGTGCTGTGTCAGCTGGTCTCCTGTCAGAAAGCAGAACGCTGAATTTTGTCTTTCTCCCTTGCAGCATTAGTGACCAGAAGGATGCCAGAGACAGAATGGTTCAGGTTGTGAAATGGTACCTCTCAGCCTTTCATGCAGGAAGGAGAGGATCGGTTGCCAAAAAGCCATACAACCCCATTTTGGGCGAGATCTTTCAGTGTCACTGGACCTTACCAAATGATACTGAAGAGAGCGCTGTGAGTTCTACACTGGTGTTTTTTGTTTGTTCATTTTTTAAGATTTTATGTATTTATTTTTAGAAAGAGGGATAGGGAGGGAGAGAAACATCAATTGGTTGCCTTTTGCATGCGCCCCTACCAGGAACCTGGCCCACAACCCAGGTGCGTGCCCTGACCGGGAATCGAACTAGTAACCTTTTGCTTTGCATGATGATGCTGGACCAACTGAGCCAACCAGTCAGGGTTGCGCTGATGTTTTTTATTACCTTAAGTTGTATACAGATTCAAATTTCATTTTATTTGGGGGCAGATAATAGTGATAAAGGTAATGATCAGAAGATGCTCACTACTCAGAATGGTGTTGCTGGATCAGCATATTCTGAGTATAGTGAGTAGGGGAGTGAGATAAGGACAGACACTTAGAAATCGGGTCATGCAAGGCCTTGTGGGCTGTGCTGAGAACTTTATGGCTTAATGGCATCTCATTTTTTGTTTTGAGAAGATTATTTATTGATTTTATGAAAAATAAATTAGGAGCAAAGCAAGCAAGAAGACAATTGAGGAGGATTTGGCATTATTGCTGGAGAGACATGATTGATTCAAGCTCTATTTTGGACTTAGAACAGATAGAGAACCGATAGATGGATTGGGGGAGGTAAGGGAAAGGGGACAGATATGAATCCTTGAATGTGGGCTTCAGCAGTTGGTTAGTGCCGTTTACTAAAGAAGACAAGGTTGGATTTGGGGAGGGAAAGATTAAGAACTCTAATCAGAAATACAAAATATGAGCAATCTGTTAGATATCTAAGTGGAGCTTTCTGGGTGGGAGTTGGAATTTAAGAGTCCGGAGTTCAAGGGAGAGATCTTCTAGAATGGAAAGAGTGCTTTCAGGGATTTTAGCCCTGGGATTAGATGAAATCATCTAGGAAGACAGCATAGCTAGAGAACAGTAGTAGGTAACTCAGACCCGAGCCCCTCTGGGCTCCCAGGATTTAGAAGTTAGTTAGAGGAAGACTCAAATAAATATAAAAGCCTCAAGGGATGAGGAGAACCCCTGGCCCACAGTGCCTGGCACATAATAGTCTCTCATTAGTTATGAGAGATGGTCTAGTAGTCTCTATTAGTTATGTCAGTAGACATAACTATCTGTGTCTTTCCTTTTCCAAGGGACGGGTTACGTGTAGTCCTTTCTGAAGTCAGAGGCAGTATGTGTCTGTTTTTATTTATTTGGTAGGTGTTAATAAGTGCCCGCTCTTGGGTCAGGCCTGGTTCTAATTTAGGCATGTGGTCTTTGCCTTCAAGAATGTCTTAGGGAGCCCTGGCAGGGTTGCTCAGTTGGTTAGAGCGTCATCCTGTACACCAAAAGGTCGAAGGTTCTATCCCAGTCAGGGCATGTATGGGAGGCAGCCATTCAGTGTTTCTCTCCCCGCCCCCTTCCTTTTCCTGTCTCCTAAATATTAAAAAAAAAAAAGAATGTCTTAGGGAGACTGGCACAAAGCAACAATTCCAATAGTGTAATTAAGCACTGTAATGGAAGTCTGTGTCAGGTGCTTTGAGTGTATGGAGGGGGAACAGTTAACCACCTTGGTGGGGAGAGACTCCAGTTATTAGATTGTCTGCAGTGTCATTCACGTTTCCACAGCACAAGAAAATGATCTTATATTTGCTTGCAGGAGCTAGTTTCAGAAGGACCAGTTCCCTGGGTTTCCAAAAACAGTGTAACATTTGTGGCCGAGCAAGTCTCCCATCATCCACCCAGTAAGTTACAGAGCTCCTCTGCAGCCTCCACTCTCAAACTGTTCTGTCTAAAGAGGGTCTAAAACCCCCCATAGATGAGGTCACTGCCATCAGCTGTTTGGCTCCCTGTATCTTCCCAGTCCTAGAGGTTTGGTGCCTCGTATCTGTTCTTGTGTAAGTATTAGCTTCACTGATTAAGTATATATACAAAGAAGGGATTTGGAAAATAAACCTTCAGTGTCTCTAAAGTCACATGAAATGAGCTGTGCTCTAGAGACCTCAGCACCTTTGACACAGTTTATGTGAGTGGCAATACAGTTTCTGCACAGCAGACTTACTGCTGACCCTGGGGAGTGACTGCATAGCCTCAGTGTCTTACGAGCCCAGTGCAGTGGTAATGCTGATGGACCCAGGCTGGGGCTGGGACAGGAACAAGTGTGCTGACCAGAAGAACAGACACACCCCTTGATTTTAAGCCTCCAGGATTGGCCATCACCTCATGGTCTGGGGAAGTTTCTGCCCACATGGCCCCGAATGGCAGTTTGCACCGCAGAAAACGGTGTGAAGGCATTTGGGCGCCTCCTGGCCTCCTTTGAGGCAGTTCTTTGCGGGGTAAAGGATTTCCCTAAAGGAGTCAGTTCTTTCTCCAGGTTAAGTAAGGGAGTTGGAGAAGTGAGTATAGTTATGTAGGACACTAATTTAAAACAATTTCTGTAGTTTCAGCCTTTTATGCTGAGTGTTATAACAAGAAGATACAATTCAATGCTCATATCTGGACCAAATCAAAATTCCTTGGAATGTCCATCGGGGTGCACAACATAGGGCAGGGTAAGTCTCTGGACACGGGGTGGGCCCCAGCGTTAGCAGCGGGGTTTTATGTTACGCTGATGTCTGAGGAAGAGGAAATGGCCCCTGGAAGCCAGAATGGACGTCATTGTGTGCATGAAAGCATGTGTATTGGGGGTGATAGCGATGGTGTGGTGCAAGATCAGTGTTCCCAAAACTGCATGCAGTGTCCTGGAGGATCCATCAGTCAGACAACAAAGCCTGTGGCCAGATGACACTCATCATTAGAGTCTCCCCCTCTCCGCAGGCTGTGTCTCGTGTCTGGACCATGACGAACATTACATTCTCACTTTCCCTAACGGTTACGGAAGGCAAGTAGAACTGCGTCCATTTCTTCCAATCAGCAAGCAGCAAACTCTGCTGTCTGTCCTCTGAGCTGTCAGCCTTACGTGAAAACTTTTGATTTTGTAGGTCTATCCTCACGGTGCCCTGGGTGGAACTAGGCGGAGAATGCAGCATTAATTGTTCCAAAACTGGCTACAGTGCAAATATTGTCTTCCACACGAAACCTTTCTATGGGGGCAAGAAGCACAGAATTACCGCTGAGATTTTGTAGGTATTCTGTTTTTCTGCTTTAGTGTTCTTCTCTGAGACATTTTCCATTTGTCTGGAGCTATAACTTCTGTTAGGAATTGAGCGTTTTAATTCTTTGTAAACGTCAGATCCCATGAGTCATGTCTCTCCCTAAACTCCCATTTTCAGAAGGAGTCCTAAAATATGGGCCAGAACAACTAGACGCCACTGTGGGTCATGCTTCCAAGAAATCTGACTGGCAAACGGGGAACAGAGAGGAGTCTCCCTGGCACCAGTCAGCTCGCCCGGACCATGGGTTCCTGACTCCCTGTCGCCGGTGGGCCGAGGGCTAGTCAGTGCCATGGACTCTGACTCCCACCTATGTGGCTCCAAGTCCTTGGTCTTTTTTTTCTGCGCCTTTCTGGGGAAAACAGTAACGATCACACCCTGGCTCGGTTTTGTCTGATGCCATGGGGCTGGTGCAGACCGCTGTACTGTCTGTCCGGTGCTGGTCGGTGGGCTGCACTCAGAGCCTGCTCGGAGGAGGAGAACCTGCTAGTGGAGGACACCCGACAGGTTAACCAGTTTTCCAGGGAGACGGTTTAATTTGAATGACCAAAGAGCACCTGAGAGTCTTGGGCAGGATGAGACCATAAACACAAGATGAAGTTTACTAAGGATCAGTGTAAAATCCAATATTATTATTGCATTCAGAATATGTGGGCAGAGTTTAGGGAGCAGCACAAGTCACCACGATAATAATGTTGCCCCTGAAACAGCAATTGGTGGAAATACGATTTCCAGAACGAAGATATGAGTGTGCCTGCTCCTCAGAGTTCCTTAGGCACGTGGCACCATCAGGAGCTGCTTGCTCACAGACTGCAGTGTGGGGTGGCCAGAGGGAACGGGGTGGCGAGGGTGCAGGAGAGGTGAGCAAAGGGGTGCGGAAATGGGAATATCGGCAGTAGTAGAAATAATGAAAATAAAGCAGGAAAAAAAGGAACTGCTAGCTCAGCAGAATTTCCCACCAGTCAGCCACACACACATAGTAGAAAGACTGCCCTCAAAGTTGTCAGCTGAAAGAGCGCTTGGTGGGCTCTTCACACTGGGGATTTGAGCCTCAGCTGAGTGGTTCTCACACTCTTTGGTCTCTGGACTCCAAAGTTATCAAGAACTCCAAAGAGCTTTTGTTTATATTATTCCCGCAGATATTTCTCTTACTAAAAATTAACAGACTCTAGCACTGGCTGGTGTGGGTCTGTGGATTGAGTATCAGCCTGTGAACCAAAAGAGTTGCCCCTTTGATCCTCAGTCAGGGCACATGCCTGGGTTGTGGGCCAGGTCCCCTGTAAGGGGCACACGAGAGGCAACCACACATTGATGTTTCTCTTCCTCTCTTCCTCCCTCCCTTCCCCTCTCTAAAAATAAATAAAATCTTTTTTAAAAGTTAACAGATTCTAAAATATTTATAAATGTATTTCCAGATGACAATAATAGCATTTTCTTAAGAAGAGAAAATTTTTTAAAAGGAAATTTGTGAGAAGAGTGGCATTGTACATTTGCTGAATTAAATCTCCAATACACAGTCATGGCTACATAAGGATTTGTTCAACAATAACGCACATACACTGTGCTGGTCCCTTAGGATTATAATGGAGATGAAAAGTCCTGGAAAGATTATAATGGAGATGAAAAAGTCCTAGTGACATCGTAGCTGTATGATGTTGTAGCACAAGGCATCACATTACCCATACGTCTGCGGTGGTGCGGATGCAGGCAGGCCTGTGCTGCAGTCACACAGAAGTACAGCACAGTTACATACATTACACAGTGCCTGGTAATAGGCTGTGTTACTGGTGTGTGTGTTTACTATACTTTATATTGTGACTTTGGAGTGTGCTCTCTACTCATAAAAAGTTTGCTGTAAAACAATATGCCTTGTTGAACCAGCAGCAGCCTCATACACCACATGTTTACTTTGTCTCTCAATTGCAGTATTTTCTGTTGTGCTTGGTTTAATTCCATTGTTTTGGGCAGTAGCGTGTGGTTCAGGTTTGTAGCCTAGGAGCAGGGGGTGGTCCCGTACAGCCTAGATGTGCAGGAGGCTCTACTGTCTAGCTTTGTCTCGGTGCCCCTGTGGTGTCTACACAAGGGCGAAGTTGCCTGATGACAGATTTCCCAGAACATACCTTATCATGGAGTGGTGCGTGGCTGTAATTAATAGAGGATAACGGGATTCTCCTACCTACTTGCAGTTAGTTATTTGCTGTGTATTACATAGCCCCTGGGAAACACTGTACTCTTTGGGAAAATTAGAGTAAGGAAGGCAAATAATGTCTTAATGTTATGCAAGTAGTTTTGCTCTAAGAGGGTCTTTGGAACCCCAAGGGGTCCCCAGACTGCACTTTGAGAACCACTGCACAGTGACCTAAACCTGGGGTCGTACAATTTTTCTATTTGTCTCCCTTCCCTCAAGGCCCCTAAATCATAGGGGAAATTTAAATTTCAGTCCCGTGATAGTAGCTTCCTCCCTCTATCCTGTGTGCTTTTCCCTCCTGACCTTTTAGCCTCCTCCTGTCCCTTGCCTTGCCCCTCTTAACCTGTCCTTTGCAGTGATGCTTATCTTCCTAAGTTTCATACCTGCCATACATATCACTCTCTTGTCCAAGTACAGGTCTAAGTTGGGGCTTCTGTGGAAGGGATCCTTGTCAGGAAAAGAGATCAAACCATTAGACTCGGGTTCCCTTCGGCCCAAGGGTGAAAGCCTGGTCTCTGGCATTATACCCTTAAACCTTCCATGACCCTCGTCCCAGCAGCTTTGCCCTTGAACTCCAGTGCTCACATAAACTCAGCACAGCCCTGATCATCCCGAATTTGTGGCGTCTCTCCCCACTTGGCTGTGAACAGTCTGAGGACAGGAACTGTCCCTAGCTGCTGCATCCCCGGCACAGGGCCCATCTCATACTCTGTTCGTGGGATCTCAAGTTTGTTAGCATCTTGTTTAGGGACCTCACTCTTACAGTTGGCTCTGGGAAACCTCGTTCTACGGCATTACGCTGCCTCCACCTAAGACTTACTCTTCTGCATTGTGCTGTGTAGATTGGCCAGATATTTTGGTAATTTTCAAGTTGAGGCTAATACACGTTTCTTTTTCTATTTAGTTCTCCAAATGACAAGAAGTCCTTCTGTTCAGTTGAAGGGGAATGGAATGGTGTAATGTACGCAAAATATGCAACAGGGGTAAGAAACTGATTTTGCCATTTATTTCAGACTACATTGAATTGTATCCTCTCCCTGACTCCCGTTTCCTTCATCTGGAAGTTTCATCCCTGAGGCCAGCTCTAATGCCCTCTCTGCAGGGCAGGCCTTTTCCTGTCCCCACCTCGTCCCCAGCAGTACAGGTTGTGGAATGATTTTACTTTCCTCTCTCCTTTCAGAACACTCAAGAATAATGTATGTTCTGTGCTGTATAACAGCAATGAATATGAAACAATATTGAATGTAAACTATAATTAAAATTGTTTTAATTTAAAAAAATTTTTAAAAAGAATAATGTATGTTTAAAAATGCTTGGCACATAAGAAGTACCCAGTAAATGTTCACTGTATGACTAGAGTGTGTGGTATGTTTGTAAAATGAAGTGCTCAACTAATCTGTATCCATGTGCACAGTCTGATTTTGTATAAGATATATACTGACTGCCTGGCACCAGCGACACAGAAATCAATGAGATAGACCTTGCCCTCAAGGAACTTGCAAACAGTTCCTAATTAAGGTTGGTGGAAACTGGTATGAGATTAACAGGAGTCAATGAACTGGATTTGGACTTGGAGAATTTGAAATGTAACAAGCACTTCAGCACACTTATCGTTGGAATTAGTTATTTATGAGTGTAGCTCTCCAAGAGATTACATCCTGAGAATGTAGTAGCATCTAATCATGTTGAAAACGTCTATTGAATTGAGCCTCTACCAAGACAAAAGACACACAACTATATTTTAAGGCTGAAGATTGCTTATGAAACTCATTGTATCATTAACATATGCGAGATTTGATTATCACATCTGTTAATTAAAGTCTTCTGGGAAGAGTTGACTCTCTCAAAACAGTTTGAATAAAACATCTGCCTACTTCTGTTTTCTAGGAAAATTCAGTTTTTATAGATACCAAGAAGTTGCCTATAATCAAGAAGAAAGTGAGAAAGTTGGAAGATCAGAATGAGTATGAATCCCGCTGGTAAGGAGACAACATACCGCGAGCTGCCGATGGGCTGGGCGAGGGTGCCGGGCGGGGTGGTGGAGCACAGCAGGATCTCACAGAGCACAGACTAAGTTTGCTTAGGTTCACGTGGAGCTCGACCACTTACTGTTTTGTAACCAAGACTGTGAGTTTGCCTCTCTCTGCCTTTTCCTGAGTTCCAAACTACGTCAGGGGTGTTGTGAGGAGTAAATGAGGTGTATGTGTAGCATATGTATGTGATGCTTGGCCTGTAAGTGGGACCCAGTGTATGTTGGCTCATTACCATCTTAGTGGTTTCAGATGTGGCAACGAGGTCCCAACCAAGAGGTGTCTGTCTAGTAAAACACCTTCAGCTCTTTTGTTTGCAAGAAACTTTTTTAAAAATTTTCATTCCTGAGGATTTCAGCATCTTTCTAAAATAACCTTAAAAAAAAAAAAAAAAAAAAACCTAACCAAAACGTGCTTCAAGATCAGTTATTACTTAATATCATTAAATGCCTAATTGGTATTCAATTTTCCAATCATCTCAAACATCCTAATTTTTTCCTTTCTCAATAAAATTAGGATCTTTTAGTGCTATGAGGAATCTTGCACTGAAAGTTTTTTGTTTAACCTGTCAAGGGCTTTTGTAAGTGAAGGAAGGGAATGTTAGAAATCATCACCCTGCTTGTTGTCTCTTGTTAAAATTCTGCTCATCTAGACTGTCTGCTCATACTCACGACAGAGGGACCTTAGGCAAACACTTTTCTAGTCCCGAGGAGTCTTCACTTGTAATGTGACGTGTTCGGACCAGAGCTGTCCAGTGTCATCTTCCAGGCCTTGAGAGGAAGCCAGATCTCTTACCCTCTTAGGCCTCTTCAGTTCCCCTCTTGACTCTTACTCTCTATTCAGTTTCTGCAAGTCCTCAGCTTGGAGAAATGGAGCTTCTCAGCTCCTCTGATCTCAGTTGATGGTAAAGGACACTCAAGCCCCACAGAGGTAAACTGACCCCACCAAGGTCGCATTGCTAATTAGATGTGGAGCCAGAAAAAGAATCCCAGGTCTCAGTTCTCAGTGTTCTGTCTCCTCTGTTGTCTTTACCATACATCCAGCTTTCAGCCCGCCCTTTATTTCCTTCTATATCTTCCGGGTCTGTTCTGTTCTTATTGCAGTGCCCTGGGTCTAGCTTAAGGAGATTTAGTCTGTGAAGTATAGCACTTAAGAGTAGAGCTGGACTTTCATTCTCAAGATTGCTAATATTCGTGTCCATTTAGTTCTCACCACCTTTTTTTTTTTTTTTTTTTTTAAGCCTTTGGAAGGATGTCACTTTCAACTTAAAAATCAGAGATATTGATGCAGCAACTGAAGCCAAGCATAGACTTGAAGAAAGACAAAGAGCAGAAGCCCGAGAAAGGAAGGAGAAGGAAATTCAGTGGGAGACAAGGGTAAGTTTGCTTTGGGGAGCCTGCCCCTACCTCCCAACTGCTACTGCCCTGGTAACGTGAGCTGTAACTCATTCATTCATGCCAGTGAAATTTGAAGTACCAAACACCGTTTTAAGTCAGCACAGTGATGAACAGGATGGGCCCAGGTCCCTGTCTGAAACTCTTGTCAGTGTAATGGGAGAAGACATAAAATAATAAAAAGTATATTATAGAAGTACATAGCAATTATGTAACTGAAATCTTCCACTTTCTTTTACAGTTATTTCATGAAGATGGAGAATGTTGGGTTTACGATGAACCATTACTGAAACGTCTTGGTGCTGCCAAGCATTAGGTTGGGAAATGCAAAGTTTACACCCGATAACCAGGGCAGTAGGCATATTTAAGCAACAGTCTTCCTTTGGGAGAACCTACTTACTCCCTTCTTATTGCAGTGGTTCCTATCTCAGGGATACTGGACTTTCCGATGCAGATGAACAATTAAAGCAAGAAAAGCTTCCCTGTTTTCCTCTTTTGTGGCAGTTACAATTTTGACTTCAGTCCTGAGAAAACTTCAGGTTTTGAAAACAACATGTCTGCTCCTTTTCCAGACCCCACGCTTTGAAAAGCATTTATAAATCTGTCTCAAACGCTGCACTCTAGCACTGCTGTTGAGATATATATCATCTATTTCTTAGTTCATATACTCTTGGGAGATATATATACACACACACATATACATACGATAGACCTGAAGCCAGGTTTTTCATAAATACCCCTCTACTGTAAATACTGGTTCCTCTGAGTTATTTTAGAAAATTAGCACAATGTATTAAAATCAAGTATTAGGAAATTTCATGGTCTCACCTACAGTAACTTTTATTTTGGAATTGTACCTAAGTCTGGATTATAGTTTAATTATACTCAGTGCTTCTTAAGGCTTCATAAAGTAATTTTTCCAACCTTTTTTAAATGTGTTTCTTATTTATTATCTTTATGGTTAAACTTGGAGCCAATTATTTGACCATGTTCAGTACAGGAGTTGGCTTTACATGAGGACCCTAAAATAATGAAGGGTCTGTGCTTTCCCTCACCCCGCCCTCATGCCCTGGGTGTGCCATTGGCCCACCACGCTGTCCTCTGGAGTCTTCATTGAGCTCTCACAGAGCACACATTGCGCTGCCGACATCTTATCCAAAAATACGTTACTGCCTTAGAGGTTCTGGGAAGTGTTTATTTTTAGATCTCCACCCCACACTAACAAAAAAATATAATAAAAAGAATGCCACAGCAGCAAATGACTCATTCTGAAGGGCAATACAGAGCTATCTTTATTGAAAAATACATTAAAAACAACATCATTTAGGCATTAGTCTTAGCACCTGACATTTAAGGTACTAATAAGACATTGGTTACACAGGGCTATCACACAGAACTGGATTCTCAGTCTGAGAGGACCAGTACCAGGGCTTCTCAAACTGCTCCTGTAAGCTTTTCAGCACCCCCTGCCCATTTCACTCTGCCAGCTGCTACTGTAACCCTTGGTCGGTCAGTCACAACGGGAGGGGGAGCAGTAAATCAAGTTCTGTGATGCAGTGCAAAAATTCATCGGAAGCCCTAAGTCCATAGTAGTGTAACTTCGTAAAGTAACATTTTAAAATACACAATGCTTCATTCAGGCCAACGAGACTGCAGTTTATTTGACTATTTTATGGTAGGGGAGAAGGTTAAGTGTTGATGTAAAAGCCCTAATATCAGTAATGGGGATGGTGGAATCTGTCAGCAGAGGAGAGGTTGGCAGGTAGGTCAGCTGCATCCCTTCACAGGAAGGGTGTGAATCCTCACCGTGAGGGGCACCATCCTCTTCCAGCTCATGCTTCCCAAATCCAACAACCTGAAAGAAGCCAAAGACTCACCGTGGTTTACATAAAGACCTGCCAGGATCTCTAATACCAGCCCCGACTCAGAGAAGGACACCAGCTAAGGGACAACCGTACTCACATGGACACTGAGCATTCTACTTCCCGGTCCTTTATGAGCCTTGAACCAGTTGACTAGGTCTGATTTTGAGAATGACTTCAGTGCTTCAATCTTACAGGAAAGAAAGAAAGTTATAAAAGACTAGCAAAACCTTTTCTGAAAAAAAATAGTTCTTAAACTTAACATCCTAGGTAGATTTCCTTGGTCTGAACGTAATTTATTTTCCCAACTCTCAGCTTGCCCCCAACTTCCCAGAGAAGGATAAAAATGTGTGTTGGTAACACATTTTCAAGTTTTGTAGCACAGAGTGACCCTAGAATAATAAGCAAGAGAAGGTAGCAGATACTGTAGTTCTAGCTGAGTACTATACACTAAGCCAAAACTCTCAGGTACATAGTAACTGTATGCTCTAGCTCAAGAAAAGTGCAGTCACTATTGAAATGGGTAAAGAGAATTTTACCTGCCCTGCTAATAGAAAAACTGGAGTGCCTTAAGAACGGGGCTGAAAGCTCTTGTAAAACCCTTCTGCTTCAATATCCTTTGATAATTCACTGCACAGGTGATATTATCAGCAAGAGACTGGATTGTAGGACGCAGGGCTCTTTTTTTGTGGGTTTTATTACTTTGTCAAAAGAACTATACCAGCAATCATTAAATCTGGAGGAGGAACCCCATAATCATAACAGAAGTTTTACATTTTCCTTAAACAGCAGAACCCTTTTTTGCCCTGACAAATCTTAAAATGAACCTCAAGATGTAATGCAAAATTGATTGATCTCCAGTGGGTGGTAAGGATTAGCATCCTGCTCACTTGGCCACCTGTGATGCTCGAGAGGCAAGTCTGGAACTAATCAAGAAATGAGCATGTAAATAACCAAGCCTGGATTATTTACACCTGAGTGCCTCAGGTGTTTCTCCCACACAATACTGATGTGCTTGGGATTGTGACTCGTGCAGAGTCAGGGGTCCTGGCAGGACTCTTGCTCTGAAGACCATGCTATTACCTCATGAGCGAGACGGTCGAAGAGGTACTGCTGTGTCACCACCTCGTTCCAGTTCCTGTCCACCTCCTCCCCAAGGTGGGTGTCCTCACACTCCTTCAGCTTGATCAGGGCTGTGACCTGTCATCACCAAAACGAGACCTTCAGGTGTGGCATCATGCTAGCTCCTCCAGAACACACTTGGCCCTGTCCAGTCTGATTTGTGACGGACATGCTATGGTCCCTTCACTCGGGACCTGCCAGCATGAGGAGGAGGAGGGATGAAGCTAGGAAGACATTTTGGTCAAAGTAAGGTGGGTCTACAATGTTCCAACAGTAACCAGCACACAGCACCACTAGGACTGGTGTCCCAAGGGCTTGTGTAGGCCAAAGAACAACAGACCAAGCCAGCTTGGTCAGTCACCTGGGTGTTGAATGCATCCTCAGTGAGGTTTTCAATCTTTTCCTCAAAGCTAGAAAGAAACTCTTCTATCTTTTTATCAACAACTTCAGAGCTGAAACAAAACAGCAATTAAAAGTCATCAGAAAGCTGGTCTTAAGTAGAAGGCAAAGGAGAGAGTTAAAGCTAAGGTATATTTCTAGGAAAGAGGCTGAAGTGTTTTCTTCCCAGTCCTCAGTAGCCTCCCTTAAGTTGTGGGAGGAGGGGAAAGAAAAGAATGGGAAGAACCCTGCCCGCACCTCTAGCCCATTTTCCTGGTACCCTCACACTGGAGCAGCAACAGCCGTGTTCAACCATTCCAAAGCTGAGAACAAGCAAGGCCTTGTGCCTTGGTTCTGCTTGGCATGAAGGCTAGGTCAGGCACCTCTGCCTTTCTTGTCCTCAGGTCTACCTGAAGAGGTGGAACACTGGCAAGCCCTGTACAGTGACCAGAGGACGTGAGTCAAACCCTAATAGGACCATAGGAACCACTGGTCAGTCCTGGACCAGGCCATCTGCAAACAACCAGCCCCAAACCCCTCCAGTTGTGACTTTATGAAGCAAACCCATTTGGTAGAGTTGTCTGAGGTTTAAGTAAGTACCTGTAGCCCCTGCTCTCCATGCCAAGAATAATAGTTTGCTTACTCACTTGTATTTGGTTGCCTGAGTCCCCACGGTGACAGAGAATCCTAGAATCCCAGATGTGTTCCTACAGGTAGGGTAGACATGGTACCTACAGCCAAATCAGAAAGTTTTATGAGCCCTCGTGGTCACCTGGGTCCTCCCCTCAGAAGCCCTAGAAATGGGGGAAGAGTTTCTACATATCTTTACTGGGCCTGCAGATTCATAAATATGTGTGCGTCTATTTCATTCTCATGTCAGGGGACCACAGGCTAGCTTTTTTCTCTTGAACTAGGCTGAGCTAAAAGCCCACTCATGGTCCAAGATGCAAACTCTACAAGTTTTGGTGAGAAAGTGTGACTCTAAGGCATGGAAAGACCAAAGAGCTCTGAGCTACTGCTCAGTCAGGATATCTGAAACCTCAGCCTGCAAAAGAAGCCCCAGGCCCTTATTTGAGCTCAGAGCTCTTGCTAGCAGACTTACCCAAGTGTCTGCTTGGTTCGAAGGAAGTCAAAACAAGGCTCTTCCATGTGCATCTGTAATTCAACACACTACCCGTCAGCCCAACTCCTCCTAGCAGAGAAACCTCTATTTCTTCCCCTAAAAGTGTTCCCCAAACCCCTGAATTCCAGCCTCCCTTACTGCCTTCTTCCTAAGTTGCCCATGAACATGAACAAGCCCCTGTCCATGTTCATAGTGGGTGAGAACACTAAATAACCATCTCAGTTTCCAATCACAGGTTTCTGACAACTCCCAAGTCCCTTTCCCCAGGCAGAAAGGCCAGTCGTCCTAGTGGGGCAGGGGCTTGAACACCTTAACTCCTCTGTACAACTTACCACAAGCAGCTCCATAAGAGTGTATTCTTTCAGACTCCTGGTACCTGACTGAAAGGAGAAGTTGGTCAGACCACCTGAAGTCCGATGGCTTACAGGACTTTTTTTAATCAGCTGTTCTCGGCAACCATTTGTTCAGGTGTCCATCCCATTCTTCTCCCCTCAAAGGGAGTTGATCGTGCCCTACTGCCATACGTTGAACAATTTTGTTTATACATTCTTCCCGTTGGATGGAAGGTACATGAGGATAGGAATCATGCTTGTTTGTATTCCTAGCACAGAAGTGCAGGCAGACATGAGGAGAGTTCAGTGATCCCTACCTGTCAGTCAGTTCCTGCCCAAAGGAAGTAGATAGAGGACACACTAAAATCCAGTACTTGCAGTTCAAGGGACTAAAGTAAGGAGAGCAGGAAATGTCTGCGTGTCAGTGAAGCGTAACTGGACCTAGTCCTCAGATGAAGAGGATCTAAACAGGAGCTTCTGCAGCCGCATGCAGGGCCTCACAGTTGCCTTCAAAGGGTCATAATAATATTAAGACTGTATAAACATAACCACTCCTTAACTGTTCAGGAGTTGAAATTACATTTGGCCAGAGGTAGACTGGCTCTGTGAACAAGCTGGGCCTCTCAGGAAAGACTCGGGTCCATGGTCGAAACACAACAAAAGAAGAGTAAGGCCACTCAGCCATGCCCAAAGCCCAGACTGGGGTCTTCACAGGGCCTGGCAGAGAAGAGACCTCTTCATGCAGGGAATCCAAGACCACAGTATAGTAGCAGCTATAGGAGCCCCAGCATTTGAGAAGTCTGAGGCCAATCTAGCAGGCACAGGTCCCTGTAGTCCTAGAAGGGTGTGGGACTAACCATGGGCTAAAGTAAAATACAGGCCAATTGACATTGTTGCAAAATTCTTTTAAGTCCCATTCCACCTCTCCAGAATGGTGTGGAAAGAACACAGGATTTGAGAATAAAAGGAAGAAATTCAAGCCCCAGCTGGTATAACCAGGGAAGTAAGGGACTCTGGGCCTCAGATTCATCACTAGTAAAATAGAGGTGATAAATCCCATCTCTGGTAGGATTACAATTCTGGTGGTCATTCTGTTTGCTGTATACTGATTGCACAGCTGTGTTTACTTTTGCCTTTTTGCAAAACTATCCTTTCAACAAATGTCCAGTCACTCGGGGTTCTGTCAGGGGAATGTTTAGGAATTTCCAGCTACACTTTAGTCTGTCCCTCGGGACTAGTGCTTGGGTGATCAATGAAGCACTATGATTTAAAAGGATTCATTTTACTGACAAGAGCAATTTTTAAATGTAGTTGCTTCCAGAAGACAAATGACCCCAAGCACAAAACTACAGAGGTAACTTGAAGGGCCCCAAAAGTCTCAGGGTCACTACTCCCCCATGTACTTTGTACTCAGCCATGAGGACGGCCGTGTGGAAAGGGGCCGACTGACCTGGTAGTACACAGTGACTTCAGAGTTGGCATCACCCTTGTTCAGAGCTCTCACTTTGCATAGGTGGTGGCCAACGGGCAGTTCCACCACCTGGAACTGCACAGACATCTCCTGCTCCAGGGGCGTGAAGTTCAGCTTGCTGCAAAAGAACCAGTGTGGGTCACTCGGGCGGTGCCTTTCTCCTCTTACCCTACCCGAAAACCATGAAAAAGAGGTCAGGCCTTCCACAGTCCCTTCTGTGTTGCTTTGTTTAGATAACTAGCTTCAAGAAAACTTGCCGCAAGAAGCATCTCCACTGTGGTTTACTAACAAGTGAGTTGCGACTCAAGGCCCTTCTGCTGGTAAGAACACATAACTCCCAAAGAGAAAACTCAAACCAATACTCACTCAACAACATATTTCAGGAAATCCATAGATTCCTAAGAGGCAAAAGAGAAGAAATAACTACATCAGTCTCTCTTGACATTAATTTCACCTAGAACCAACTAATATCAATATTCTAAACGCTTGGGAAACCCTGGATAACATGAGGAAAGCAGACACTCTGTAACCCAAAATGCTGGGTAAGTCATTCATTCATTGGGCTCATAATTCACTGACTTAATTATTATGTGTGTTGAACACTAAGTGGCTCTCAATTGAGCAGCTCCTCTCTGCTCTCCCTTGGCACTCTGCTCACCTATGCACACACTGTGACACTTTCCCCACTGGGTCAGACTTAACTGTCCAGTTTACCCCAATAGTCTGTCCTCTAGGACAACTGTGATTGTGATGTAGAAACTTAGAGCCTGGTACAGAGTGAACAATAGAACAATAACACTAAGTGAGTGCATCTCCTCCCCTTATCTCTAAAGTGATCCTACCTGGGCAAAACACGGTACTGAGTGTGACGGACCACAGGCCCCCGCCCAGTACTGCCACTGTGCTCAGAGAAGCAGGCAGTTATTCCTACTCTCCTCTGTGAGCTAAGGCTTTTAAACTGCTTTCTGTGGACAAGAAACTAAGGCTGGTTTGGGTTATGAGATGAAGACACAGAGGAGTGGGGAAGATAGCAGCCAATCTCAAGAGTGGCCATTTATATATTCCATCAAAAGGTTGGTCCTGGGAAACTGGGAGGCCATGGAAGAAGGTGGTCAAACAGTTTAGGATGGGTCCCAGCCAAGCGCTCTTGGCCAAAAGAGGCCTCGGTTAGTTACAAGGTCCCACGGACATATCCAACTCTGTATGTGTCAAAACAAACTCCTCACATGCCCCCCAGACCAACTACAGTTCCTCTTCCTCCACCAACCCAGTGGTTTAGCAAGAAATTTAGGCATCATCCTAGATTCTTCCCTTCCCCTGCATCCCCACATCTAATCAGTCACTCGGTTTCAGGAATCCTCTACCTCATTCTTTCTTAAGTACTTCTTACTTATTTTCCCTAACCTCAGGCTTCATCATTTTTCACCTCAACTTTGTATCTAAGAACATTAAAGTTTAACATCTTAACCATTTTTAAATGTACAATTCCCTAGTGTTAAGCATATTCAGTATTGTGAAACAGAACTCCAGAACCTTTCATCTTGCAAAACTTGAACTCTGTACCCACAAACAATTCCCCCCTTTTTTACTTCTCCAAAGCCTTGGTAACCACCATTCTACTATCTGTTTCTGTGACTTTGACTACTCTAGATTCCTCACACAAGTGAGATCAAACTTTGTATCAGTTTTTACAACAGCCTCCTAATTAGTCTGGATCTTAATGGTAAATCCTCTTTTAAATCCTTCAGTGGTTCTCTATTTACTACAGGATGAAGCCGAAGCTCCTTAGCTTCATACACAATCTTGACATACAGGTTCTGTGTATGTGCATATACATATATATACATCCCTCACCATCCCCCGGACCCACTTTAATTTCGTGTTTGTAGTTTCCATACACAATCTTCAACAAATGTAACCAATGCCCATTTCACTCAAAGTCCTGGTCCACTACCACCAGTCTCCATCATAAAAAAGTTTTGCTCATCAGAGGAGCCAGGTTCCCTTCTAAACAGACTATGACAATGCTGGCTCGTCACATGATACGGCGCTTCGGGGAAGAACTAATGCAATTCCAGAGCCCACGGTGGCATTCAGACCTGGCCAAGAGTGACCGAACACCTCACACTCACTGTGCTTGTGACATTTCCTTGGACCAGACCCTCAACAAAGAGCTGGGATTTGAAATCTTTGACGAAGCTCAGGAGAGATTCAAGGGAAAGGCCATCCATCAAAGCCCGGTACTTGTCAATCATAGACCAACGGGCGTATTCCAGAATTAAAAGCCGCACATCTCTGCAAAAAGGGCAGGAAAAAAAACAGTGTTGTTGTAAGTTACGAATCTTGAAGGTAAAGAAGGATTTGGTTAAATTTCTACAAATGATATACTTCATTTTATTTTTTTTTTAATTATTTTTAGAGAGAGGGGAGAAAGAAGGAAACATCAATGTGCAAGAGAAACATCAACTGGTTGCCTCTTGCACGCCCCCAGCCGGGGACCTGGCCCACAACCCAGGTATGTGCCCTGACAGGGAATTGAACTGGCAACCCTTTGGTTCACAGGCCTATGCTCAATCCACTAAGCCACGCCAGCTAAGGCCTCACACTAAGTTGTTTAAACTTGGGAAGTCACCTAACACATGTGACTCATTTTCTTCATTTGTAAAACAAGGGAAATAATAATGGGGTTTCAGTGAGAAATAAATAAATATAAAATTCTAGGTCTAGCACATAACAAATCTTCAATAAAAAGGTGTTATTATCATTACCACATTTTAATAAACTAGCATTCAGGAGTAATCACATACACAGGGCTGTTTTTCAACATATCAATAGTTCCAGATAACTCTCCTTTCCAATTTATATTTGGTTATTAGTTTTTATAGCTTTTTGTGATCAGATTTTCAGTTATCACCTGCCTGTCTCTTAACTACTTCCTCCCCTGCTTTCAAAGTTTGGTCATTTATGGGCTTGTTATAACTGTCAAAGGCAGGGCCTCTCTATCGGGTTGTGCAGTTTACCATTTATAGATGCCCAGCAAGGAGTCAAATAGGGGATTGCAAATCATGTGCACAAAGGGCTATGTCTGCTCAGGGGATGTTCCCCCTCTCTGCTGATAGAGAGCACTTCCAAGGAGGTACTTTTCCCTGATTCCCACAAAGTAACCCATGGGCTGTAGGCTCTGATGAAAGGCCCAAAGGGGCTGCCTGTTAGCAGAGGGTTTACACATTAGTATACACGCTGTCCAGAAGCCTTTTTGCTCTCTTCTGGAACTTTGGCTAAATTCTGGATAGCTACAGTTTAAGAAGTTTAACTCAGCTACTCATCACAGCAATCAGCACACTGAAATCACCACAGTAACGTATCACCAGCAAGCAATTCTGAACTACATAAATCCAGCACCACTTTAACTGTTATTTATTTACAAACTTTGGAATAACACTCTTTTTTTACCTTCAGCCTCTAATTAAGTATAGTAGGCTACTTTCAGTCCTACTCATAGATAGCTGGGTTTAAAAATCCTATAATTTTATGGACTGGTTTCATAAACGACAGCACAATTCTATCAAGTCTGAAAATTGGCAGTGAAACTATAGCCTCAGAGCCCACACATAACCCCTAGGAAGGCAAATACTTTCGGGCCTTCAGAATAAAAGCTGATCCCATGTGTACCCACTTGGCCAGAGTCTCAGGCTTGATGAGGATGTTAAAGTAGGTCTTCTTCAACTGCTCGGTTATCATTGTGAAGACAGCTGGGGTGGAACTAAACTCTGCCAGATAGTCAATAATGAGCTGAAACAGTAGCTAAAAAGAAAAGAAAGAAACACTTTAAATGGAAAAGCCTGAAAATTAAGGGTTTTGGGGCAGAGGGGCAGGGGAATGTCTTCCATTGGTTTTTGCCGGGGGCCCAGCATGGAAATGGGCATTATGGGGGACAGAAGCACTGATGACTCCGAGAAGTTCCAGGGGCGAAAATCCTCAACACTGTCAAATTCGGAGCAATGATTCTTTTATTTTTATAATTTTCATAGGTATTCTTAAACATTTCTTTCTTCAAAATGAACATAAAAATAATTTTATCTGTATCCCCACAGCCCCTAAGTATAATTTTACTTGGGAGGACATTACATTTGCTTGTTAATTTTTGAAGTAACGATAATTTTCTATCAAGCTGTTCTATTCGGAAACATAGTAAGTCTCTCCCTTAAAGTCTTTTTTTTTATATGCTTGGATAAGATTTATAGCTTTCTTTAGATAGGTCTGCATTTTTTTATTTATTCTAAGTATTTTGTTTTCTCAGTATTATAAAAAGAATGTTGTTTCTATCCATTTCTAAGTGGTTACTGCTACCACAGGAAAAAGTAATTTTGATATACTGACCTTGTGACCAGTCACAAGTTATTTTTACAATTTTACTAGTATCTTAGGTTTTCTAAGAATACAACCATAACATCTGCAAAAAAAATTACTTTTCTCTGAAGGAGATTTGGACTTCCCGTCAAGATGGGGGCACAGGTAAACATGGGTCGCTCTCCTAAACTACATCCAATATTAAAACTAAAGTATAGAACAACCATCACTCAACTGACAAAAAGTGAGTTGAATGGAAGTCTGACAACTATGGAATTAAAGAAACCACATACATCCAAACTGGTGGGGGGTGGGCGTAGAGATGCAGAACGGGCTGGTCCCACATCCATGTGTGGTGGATAAAATTTGGGAGGGAGGTATCAGGAGTGAGGAGTCACATTCACACACCAGGACCCCCAGCCAAGGGTTCCAGAGTCAGGAAGATAAGTCCCCATAACTTCTGGCTGCAAAAACCAGCAGGGATTGAGTCAGTGGGAGAAAGTCTGGAGTCCCAAGCAGTTCCTATTAAAGAACGCACATAAATTTACTCAGAAAAACTCCCTCTGAGCTCCAGCACTGGGGTAGCAGCTTGAAAGGCATCAGTGTCACATGGGGAGAAAAACTTTCTGGTATCAAAGCAAGAGCTGGAAGCTTTCTCCCAGACAGAAAGGCAGGCAGAGACACAGAGCCTACATTCTGGTGCCATATCTGAGACTCCATCAACCTGGCCAACACTGCTTGCCCTGCCCTGGAGATCCCCTGAGGCTCCATCCCACCCAACTTAGAGCTGTTAACAGTAGCTTTTCCATATGAATGGCTGGTCTTAGCTCATGCTTCATAACTTCCTCAATCCTCTCAAACAAGCAACAGCTGGCCTCAGTGAGTCCCCAGCCCCTATACTTTTTGCTAAGTGGCCCCAGGCACAGCACTAGCAGCAGCCAGCCTAGATTCACAGCTTGGCTTGGCCTGGGAATCTCTAAGACCAACAAAAGTAGCAGCCATCTCAGATTGTTTTATAGCTCAGGCAAGGTGGCCCTGGGCAGAACACAGGTAGGAGCTGACCTTGGCCTACACCACCTGGGAAACTCCAGGGCCAGCAAACCCAGTGGACAGCTACAGACCACATCTGAGCAAGACCACCCTGCCCCTGCACAGCTGATTGTCCACAGAGGGTAGAGCATGGTGGTCAGTGATCATAGCCAACCCTTGCAGCTAACTGCCCTGGGTAAATCCCTCCCATTAACCTGCCAATAGCAACCAAGGCTCAACTACAAGAGGAGGGTGTACTCAGCCCACATGAAGGGCATAACTTTAGTATCCAGCTTGGGTGATAGGAGAGGCTGTACCACTGGACCCTACAGGACACCTACTACATTAGGCCACACTACCAAGACAGGAAGTCATAGCAGCCCTACCTAGTACATAGAAACGAACACAGGGATGCTGACAAAATGAGGGACAAAGACATGGCCCAAGTAAAAGAACAGATCAAAGCTCCAGAAAAAAATACAACTAAGCGATGAAGAGATAGCCAACCTATCAGACACAGAGTTCAAAATACTGGTGAACAGGATGCTCACAGAATTGGTTGAGTATGCAAAATAGAGGAAAAAGTGAAGGCTATGAAAAGTGAAATAAAGGAAAATATACAGGGAACCAAGAGTGATAGGACGGAAACCGGGACATAAATCAACAGTTTGGACCAGAAGGAAGAAATAAACATTCAACCAAAACAGAATGAACAAGAATTCAAAAAAATCAGTAGAGGCTTAGGAACCTCCAGAAAAACTTTAAATGTTCCAACATCCGAATCATGGGGGTGCCAGGAGAAGAGGAAGAGCAAGAAATTGAAACTTATTTGAAAAAAAAACAATAAAGGAAAACCTTCCCAATTTGGCAAAGGAAATAAACTTCCGGGAAGTCCAGGAAGCTCATAGATTCCAAAAGAAGTTGGACTCAAGGAAGCACACACCAAGGCACATCATCTTTGCATTACCCAAGATTAAAGATAAAGAGAGAATTTTAAAATCAGCAAGAGAAAAGGAGACAGTTACCTACAAAAGAGTTCCCATAAGACCATCAGCTGATTTCTCAAAAGAAACCTTACAAGCAAGGGCTGGAAACAAGTGTTCGGAAGTCATGAAAGGCAAGGATCTGCATCCAAGATTGCTCTATCCAGCAAAGCTTTCGTTTAGAATGGAAGGGCAGATAAAATGCTTCCCAGATAAGGTCAAGTTAAAGGAGTTCATCATCACCAAGCCCTTATTATATGAAATGTTAAAGGGACTTATCTAAGAAAACGAAGATCAAAACTATGAACAGTAAAATGACAACAAAGTCACAACTATCTACAACCAAACCTCAAAAAAAAAAAAAACAACAACAAACTAAGCAAGCAACTAGAATGGGAACACAATAACAGAAAAGGAAATCACATGGAGGGTTATCAGCAAGGAAGGAGACTGGGGAGAAAGGGGGAAAAGCTACAGGGAATAAGTAGCATAAACGGTAAGTAGAAAACAGACAGGGTTAGGTTAAGAATAGTATAGGAAATGGAGAGGCCAAAGATCTTATATGTATAACCCATGGACATGAACTAAAGTGGGGGAATGTGGGTGGGAGGGGGTGCAAGGCAGAGGGGAATAAAGGGGAGGAAATGGAACTGTAAAAGCATAATCAATAAAATATATTTTTTTTAAAAAGAAGGAAAAACAAAAAATCAAAACTATGAACAATAAAATGATAATAAATTTATACCTATCCAACGATTGAATCTAAAACAAACTAAGCAAACAATAAGTACAGGGCCAGAATCATGGATACAGCGAGCATTTTGATGGCTGCCAGATAGGAAGGCAATGTAGAGGAAATGGTGAAAAGCTGAGGGGAATAATTAGTACAAATAGGTAGTTACAGAATAGTCACGGGGAAGTCAGGTATGGTATAGGAATGGAGTAGCCAGAGAACTTGGACACATGAACCATGGACATGAACAATGGTGTGGGGATTGCCTAAAGGAGTGGGGGGTGCTGGGTAGAGGAGGGGAAAGGGGGAAAACCTAGGACAACTGTAATATCATTATCAATAAAGTATAATTTAAAAAATAAAAATACTTTTTTCAATTGTTTTTATTTCATTTTCTTCATTTTAATGTAGCAGCCACAACCTCTAAATTATTGTTGATGAACAGAGGTAACTGTGGGTATCCTTGGCTTATTCTTGCTTTTAATGTTCAGCATTTCACCAGTTAGTGTAACATTTGCTGTTACTGTTTTTAAATTAAAATTTTTATTATGATTAAGTAATTTCTCCCCATTCCTACTTATTAGTAAGGCCCACTAAAATTTATCAAATGCTTTGACATTTATCACTCTATCCAAATACAGACATACCCCGTTTTGTTGTGCTTTGCTTTACCGCACTTCACAATGTTGTATTTTTACAACATGAAACCAGCTCAAGGATCAACTCCCTTTGTTGCAGCATTTGCTTTAACTGAGGAGGCCTAGACCCGAACGCACACAACTCTGAGGTATGCCTGTTGTGCCTCTCATTTGACCTGTGTTACGGTTTATTCATCAACTTCCTAATACTGAACACCAACCCTTTGCATTCCTGGCACATGGTCAGAGTGAATTATTCTTTTTGTTACATTGTTGCATTTAATGTTCAATTTTTTTAAAAGATTTTACTTATTTATTTGTAGAGAGAGGGAAAGGGAAGGAGAAAGGGAGGGAGAGAAACATCAATGTGTGGTTGCCTCTAGCACACCCCCTACTGGGGACCTCGCCTGCAACCCAGGCCTGTGCCCTGACTGGGAATCAAACCATGATCCTTTAGTGTGACCCTTTAGGAATCAGGCTGGCGCTCAATCCACTAAGCTACACCAGCCAGGTAATGTTCAAATTTTTAAATATTTGCATCTACATTTTACAGGTAAAACTCATCTATCTCAGGTTTTAACATTAAAGCTAAGTAAGCTTCATAAAATGAAGAACCTCAAATACTTTTCTATGGATTGTATTTTGAAAAGCTGTCCAGGTAATTCCAAAACATACCTCCCAAATGACAACTACAATGCTAGGCTTTAATCTGTTGGGACCTTACGCTACGTTATATGTAAGCCTTTGAAGGTTGATAAAAGTAAAACATTCCATGGTGTGTCCTCCTAAGACCGATCTCTGTTCCCTGAGGAGACCGACAGGAACAAGAGCATAAAGGAGAGAGCTATATTCTTCACCAGCGTTTCTGCTAAGATAGGGACACTGTCACCTCTTAGCACAGATCTAACCTCTGCCAGGGCCTTTCCTTTGGATTTTTTCTTTTATGAATCCAGTTCCCCAAACCTTAATGTATGTTTTACCCACTGGGTACATTATATTACTTTACCTGGTGTTCAATGATCCAACCCTCTCAGCTAGCACCCTATCTTATTTCTCCCTCTGCTTGGGAAGCTTTTGACAAAGCGACACTGGAACACATTCCTTACCAAAAGACAAACTACTGACAAGATATATGCCCTGCTTCTAAAAGGCTCAAACTTAGAACTGAGAAACAAGACACACACACTTAAAACAACGGGACACAGTACAGGAAGAAAGGACACACACCTGACAAGAAAGCACAATAACCCACATGAGTAAAGATTACTTTCTATGCACGGCACTCCATGCACAAGCCTCTATGTTCGGTACTATGGGAGCAACGAACATAAATATGAAGCTTCAAAGCTCTCTATGGGGAAAACAGAGCACTTGTACTTACAGGTAGTTTGTGGTTAAATCCTTTCACGCGAATAATTAAACCATGTTCTCCAGCTACCAGCTTATACTCCAGCTGTGCCACATCTGCTTCATAAGCTGGTTCCGCAAGGTTATGGGTGAGGATATTGACAAAGATATCAAAGAGGACCACACTGAGAATATAAAATGCAAACAGCATCATTAATTGGCAAGAAATAGACATGAAAACATTTGCTTTGATTTAGAGTAAGAAACTTCACTTTTACAAAGATGTTTACTCACTTCTCCCGAATGTAAAACTATATATTGAGATCAAGGTAAATACTGCTTCTAGGACTCACTTTCACAGAGGTTTTACAAAGCTCCTATCTTCGGCTGTGCTGCCCAATCTTTTTCATCTCATGCACACAGAGAAAATGCTCATATTCATGCTGCACAGTGGGGTAAGTGTAAAAAGTATCAAAGGTAACAGGCCTAATGGCTCTATGACTGTGGCCTAGGTTTCCTAACTGACAAATTAAAACTCTTGAGGGAAGGGATTGAGGGTAATGTATTTTTTAGAGTGAATATTAATAAATGTTAATGCTGCTTGTCATCTTAAGGTTGGATTTTATGTGTTAAGTAGCAAAGGAAACAAAAATACACTATCATTTCCCGAGTACCTCCTATGTTTCAGGAATATTTTTGACTGTCTGACCGGGAGGTCAAAACAATGTAGCTATCTACATAAATATATAAGTGATTTGCTAAGAACAAAGTATACATAATCAGATTCTCTGGCAGCTTCTAACTACAAGATCAAGAGATCCACTCATCCTCATCACAGACTGGAAGCTAACCCAAATTCATCTCTAAGACGCTATCTCAACCAGTAATTGTATGAGTAGCCTTCACTATCAGCCTGTGTTACAAATGATACTGGGGATACAGCAGCCACAACTTCGTCTTGATGTTTATATTGATCCAAATAATTTGTTTTGGGCATGGAAAAAATACACAAATCAGCAGCATAGCTCAAGTACTGATAGAGAAAATGATACAATGATTCAGAATGAAACAAAAAAGTTTTCAATGATAAAGATTTTTTTCTGAAAAAGAGGACAATTGCTTACTTTGCCGCAGACTTTTGTATCAAAGGTGAGATCAGGTGGAAACGTATATACGCTGAAAGAAAAAAGATCACAGATAAGAAAGTAAAGGCCTCAATAGTCTATACATCTATTTTCCCCCAATATCATATTTTTTTAAAATTCTGAAATAAGCTACTAATCCTTACATCTTCATTACATTTTTATCCTAAGGATCTTTAAAAAGTAGGATTTACTATTCCAAATAATGACCAGAAGGCACACTTTACTCTACAGAAATATCAGAGATACAAACAGATATACAGAGAAGCCTACAAATACTCCCATTTATCAGTAGCTTTAGTCAGGGAAAGTGTTTACAGAGGTATGCACGTCAATAACAGTAAGGGAACAACCCCAATGCTCACAAAAAGTTATAACACAGCCTTTCCAAGGAAGCTGAATAAATGATAAGAACAGTTTTAGAAACTCTTATAACCTATTCAAAAAAACCTGAGGCAACATCTTCCCAATAAACTCAAGAATTCCTCAGAGCTATAGTATAGTTGGTCGAGGTTAGGGATATGGATTAAATGGCCACCAAGAGCACTCAGCCTCTGATTCCATGTTGCTTCGGTAGGTTTCTATACAATGCACAGGAACAGAAAAAAAAGCAACGTAGTTTGGGTTACGAATACTAAGTTGAAAAATTTAAGAGTGTTTAACTGTACACTATGCTTCTTCTATACTGAAAAACAAAATGTAGAGGGAGATATATGGAGAATATTTCACATTCGTAATACTGGATGAGGCTCTGGTGTCTAAGAATAATTTCCTTTAGTGTACTCTTAGTTTAACTCCATTTTAAAAAAATTTTTATTGATTGATTTTTTTAGAGAGAGAAACATTGATTTGTTGTTCCACTTATTTATACATTCATTGTTGATTCTTGTATGTGCCCTGACCAGGGATCGAACCCTATAACCTTGGCATATTGGGACGATGCTATAACCAACTGAGCTACATGGCCAGGGCCTGTACCTCTTTTTAAAAATAATGTTCAAAAGTACCACCTATTCCCTAAGATGGGCAAATACATGCCTCTGCTTTCATTAAACTGAAAGAAAAATATCTGAAAACAATTTCATTTTAGGCTTGAACTTTATTCCTAGAATCTGTAATGTCTATAGGGTTTTGGTGGTGGCACAAGAGCATAGCACGGTCTGCTAGGCAAGCCTGGAAAGGCCTTCAAATGGCAGGGGGAGCGGAAAGGGAGGCAGGTGATAGACACGAGGAATAAAGTGTTTTGCTACAATGTGAAGAAAGATTTAGAACTCTTGTTTCACTGCTTTAAGGGAGGGAAACATTTTACCTTTGGGGATTTTAAATTTGTTGTCTTTCTTATACCACAGGCAACCTTGTGGAGTGTTCACAATTTTAACAGGATATTCTGTCTCTGGACAATCAAAAGCCTTCAACATGAAGTCCGTGGCTAACAAAAGAAAAGAGAAATAACTCATTCAAGTAGGTTAATAGGATTCTCAGCAATCTATTCTTGGCTTCAGAAATCTACGTAACTTCAAGTACTTTGTGAAATCTGAAACAAAAGTTCTTGAAATAATACCTTTCCTTCACACAATTAAACATTTGCTATTTTCCATTCTAACTGATTTTTTAATGCTTTCACAATTCATTACACTGATGTCACAGCCCATTACACTGATTTCACAATCTTCTAATGGGTTGCAATCAATAGTTTGAAAAACACTAAAACAACCAGAAAAGATAGCGACAATTCCAACAGAGACTGAATGAAAGGATCAGCTAGGGAATACAAGCAAAAACAAATGCTTCAGAGAGTCCCAAGATCTATGTTTACTATGTTTCCTGCATTCACCAAATGGTAGTCTTCGACAAGTTGCTTTACTTTTTTAAGCCTCAGTTTTCTCATTCGAAAAAGTAAGAAAACAGTGATGCCCATCCCAGAATGTTACTGGGCAAATGGTTCTTTGTAAAACATAATGTTCTATATAGGTGTTATTTGTTTTATTAGAACACAGGTGGATTATCTATAATGATTGCTATTTCACTGACCTATGTATTTGTTTTCAGCTGGAAGATGAAGATCTGGATTTAATTCGAAATTACTCTTCCAACGTTCAGCCCAAGAGTTTTCAACATCTGCAGAGGTGGAAAAACAAACTGTTCCAATCAAAAATGCAATGTCCAGAATTCTCTCAATAACAAACCAGTCAACAACTAGCCTTCACAAATCAATTCTCCTTTCTTCAGAAACCTATGAGTGATATATCTAGGCATTCTAGACTCTTGAGATTCAAAGTGGGGTCTCTGGGAGCTTAGCTTGTAGAATTGCAGAGTCTCAGGCCCTTCCCAAGAGCTACTGAATCAGAATCTATATTTTAATAAGCTTTCCAGGTGTAACATACGCACACTGAAGAAGTTTGAGATGTACTTTTCTAAAACATAGTCAAAACTGCTCCCAAACTATCAAGATAACAGAATTTTTTCACTAGCTAATAAATATAAATAAAGTCATAGCAAAGAAGTATAAATAATTTTCATTTGAAGGTAATCTGAAAATATATATACTTTTTCTCCTACAAGAACTATCAGACACATTATTAAGGAATTAAAATTCCCAGGTGAGTCAGATATACCTAAATTATATAGGACAATTATTAAAAACATTTTACCTTCCATACTATACTGAGTCCCAAACCATTTCTCCTTGAGGTCACATTTTCCCTCATTAGCACCAGACAGTAGGACGAGATTCGCTTTTTGAGGAACTAGCTGATTAAGGGCTTCAGCAATGACCTAATAAGTGATGGGGGTGGGGTGGGGGAGGAGACACATGAACAACAATTAACAACCTTAACCTATATATCTGTAAAAAGACAGAACCACGTTACGTTAGACACCCCAAGATCCTAGCATCCTGACATGAACGAAAATGTCTATAGTCCATAAACACCCTAATTTACAAAAGTTCATTAGTCTATCAGTTGCTTAAAATGTTTCTTGATAATGCTATATAAGGGGGGACACCAAAAAAATGGAATTATCTTCTGGAAGATAATTATCTTCTTGTAGTACAGGCTTCCTCTGCTAGGTGCGTGTTCCAGGAACCCATCTGTAACAGTGCACCAGCTGGCGTTGTTGTGAGAGGCTGTGTTAAATTTTCTTAAAAGTCTCTTTCAATGCATTTGCCCATTTCATGACAGGTGGTTTACGAGTGCACCTGCCCAAACCATGCTAAGTATTCAGTTTTTGACCAAAAACAGCATTATCCCTATGCCCCACCCTTGATTTCACCTTGAGTGACTTTTTAGTTTCCCCGGATGAAAAAAGCACTCAAAGGGAAATGTTCTGCTGATGTGAAAGAGGCAAAACAAAAATGGCAGAAGCACTAAAAAGAATCAAAATTTATGAGTTCAAAAACTGTTTTGAGCAGTGAAAAAAATGTCTCAGTAGGTGTATTGTTATCAAATGAAGAGTACCTAGAAGGTGACTGAAGTTTAAACATGTAAGAATAAATACACAATTTTTTTATAAATAAATTCTGGGTTTCTTTGGATCCCACCTCAGGTAAACAGTACTCATCTCAAACTGTACATAATAATAGTACTAGCAGTAAAAATAGCTATCACTAAGTTTTTACTATGTGTCAGATAGTGTTTAACATGTTATTTTATTTAATACTAAAAACAACCCTAAGGTATACCAATTTTATAGAAAATAATAGCTTCAGAGGTTAAAGATAATTTGCTCAGGTCAAAGATTATGTAATCTGTACAGGGCAACGCAGCTAGAAGTGGCAAAAATGAAGCTCTAACAAAGTCTGTACATGATTCCAAAGACTACAGCACTCTTAACTGCCACCTCACACCTAAGAAGCAGTGAAAATGAGCCCACCTAGGGCCTACTCCAATAATCCTTCAGCTACGATAGGACTAAAACAAGATTTTATGGGTTACGTTTAAAATGCTAACTACCATTTAAACACCATTTCTTTTCACCATTTCATTGAGGAAAAAATGACAACTGGTGGTTCAGAAAAAAATACTTAGACCCTTGGGCACAACCATCCTAAGGAGAAGACAAGAACATGTGACTGTTGCTTTTCCTTTACCTTGCCCGACCTTCTTTAAAATTCGTAATAGCAGAATACCCTTTATCAAAGTTTCTCAACCTTAGTGCAATTAATATCTTGGGCCAGATAAATCTTTGTTGTGGGGTGATGTCTTCAGCACTGTAGGATGTTTAGCAGTATTCTGGCTTCTATCCACTAGATGCCAGAAGCACCCCCAATTTTGACAACTGAAATGTCTCTGCATGAACAAATATCCCCTAGGGAGCAAAATGACCCCTGGGTGAGAACTGCTACTCTACAGGAAAAAAACATGACTTATTGCCAGGAACAGTGGAGGAAAGACCCTGACCAACATTTTTTTTTTATGTAGTATTATCTGTAAATTGTATGTTTTGTATTCAGGGAAGCTTATATTTTTCTTGTAAATATTTTCAAAATGATTAAGATTTAATTGTGCAGCATCTCCAAATGAATTAAAAGGTAAGCTAAACAACTCTCTAAATATGCTTACCAACTGATGCACATAATTCTTGGTAATCACTTTAACTATTTAAGTAGATGTTTCAACACTTTAAAAAATGGTAAGAATAGTACTTAAGAAGAGGATTTGATTTTCTCCTACTAAAACATAATCTTATACAAGAAACATGAAAAATTACCCACAAAATTACTGGTATTTTTTCTATTTAAACAAATAAGACCCGACTAAACACAATCAAGCTTTCTCCATTCCCACAGTTCTTAAGTACTTTTCTCCACTTTCCCACCCTCCTCTTTCTCCAAGTGTAAGTATTAGAAATGGAAACTCCCTTACTTCTGGCTTGTATTCAAAAAGAAGCTGATCTCCAGTGAGGAAGTCCTGCAGTGGGTACAGCTGCATATTTTCACACATGTTTTCCACATACTCAACTGGATCGGTCTGTAAAGAGGTAAAATTATTTCACACTAGAAACTCCCCATTATTACCCTTAATTTGCCACAAATACTTCTCTCTTTAAAAAAACAAACAAAACAAACAAACAAAAAAAAAAAACCCACAATGAACCAAAAGCTTCTGAATGGATAAAACCAAACTTAACCGCAGTTACAGAAACCGATGGTCAGAATTTCAAAAAATAATTAACTGGAGCTGCTAGCCTAAGGAGCTTTGACCTAACACCCCTCTGATCCCCCACCCTGAGCCCTACAACACACCAGGCTCTAATTATGTCACAGCCTCCTCATGAGAGCAATTACAAGACTGAACTGTAAATGCTTATTTATATGCCAAGTGCCTCACAATGCTGTGAGGTCCCTAAAGACAGGGTCTTCATTATTTTATCACTGCAGCACTATCACCTAAAAGCTTTCTAAAAGCTATGTAACCATGAACCAAATTAATGTAAAATCAAAATGTATGATTAGATAAAAGTCTTGATATACGAAGTTATATTAATCAGTATATTATTTCGATTTAAACCACAGTTCTCTAATCTATGAAATGGAAATACTCTTCCAGAGGAAAGCAATCAATTCAAGCATGTGAGCACCCAGATGCACAGAATCTTGAACCAATTGTAACCAGTGGTTCCATTCCCACATTTTGTAATGAGGATATATACTCAGATTGTCTAGGTCATTTGTCCAAGGTCACAGAGTGAGAAAGTAGCAGGCAGAGTTATGACAGAGAAATGACTGGTTGCTTCTCAAACACGCCCCAACTGGGACCAAACTTGCAACCCAGGCATGTACGCTAACTGGGAATCGAACCAGTGACATTTTGATTTGCAGGACAACACCCAACCAACTGAGCCACATTGGTGAGGGCCATGTTTAACTTTTTAAGAAACTACCAAACTGTTTTCCAAAGAAGTGCACCATTTTACACCCCACCAGCAATGAAGGTTCTAATTTCGCTACATCTTCTCCAACTCCCATTATTGTCTATCCTCTAATTTTTTCATCTACTACTTTTACTATCTTCCATTATCATTACATTGTTCCTGGTTTTCTGCCTACAGAAAAGCACTTAAACAGCTTTTTTCTAGTTTAAATAGTTGACCTACAAGACATACTGAGTCCAAGTTCCTATGTAAATTCTTTTTAAGTTTAAAAAAAGACTACTTTGAAAGAGGCATTCCTATTTACCTTTATTGATGAAGACTAGAAAAAAGTCTGAAAAAAAGACATTTCAACTTTGTTTAAAAAGAGTATACATAAATGCCAAAATAAGCTGAGCTGCTGGAGTTAGTTTAGCAGTTCATACAGATACGGACCTTACCGATTTGTTCTGACTTTGCACTGATTAGGTTTTCATTTAAGGTGTTTTGGGCTCATGTTTTAGAATCAAAGTATTCGTGAATATTGCTAAAAGTGAAAGAAATGAGCTATAAAATGCAGAGATGTCAGTAAACAAAAATCTTGAAATAACTTGCTAAGAAGGAAGTGAAGGAACAGAAAGAAAATGTCACTCACTCAACCAATGCTAAAAAGCAGATCCCCCAAAAAGGAATTTGTGCATCACTTATGATTGTATTCCACAATTCTTGTTCCCACTCCTTCTCTGCCACAGTTCTGGCCCACATGTTGCCACCATAGCTGAAAGGGACCGTGAACAAAATCACTCCTGATAGGGTAGATGACAAGACTCATGGTTCTATGCATATCAATTAATACGGAGGACGGTGTGCAGGAGCCTCTAAAGGCCAATACAAGTCATAGCAGCCTTTCTGTTTTCACAGAATAAGATCATTTCAATTTCAAGTGACTTCAAGTATATAGAGCAGATTACACAGGAATCAGTAACAACTTGAAGCTTATAGTTTTTATGATCTTGTCCTCATGTCCTTAAGTTTTCTCTGCTTATAGTAGATATTCAGGGAATCATCTTTGGTAATGATCCAAAAAGGCAGGTTCCAAGATACCCTAACAAACTGGTTCTAAATCATAGGCTCTCTTAATCTAGGGTCCATGGACACCTCCTGTGAGATATCAGTGGACAAATTCAGGAGGGGGTGGTCATGTAAGAATGTGATTGGGAATTACATATTTATTTTCACTAATCTCTAATTTCTTATTTTTATTCAATTATGAATATGGCAACAAACCACAATAGTATCAGTAGCATCTATGACTATAACCAAAAGAAATCACAATATAGTTGTAGATATCTTAAAATATCATACTCATTGCTATCTAAAAATTGTAATAATTATTAGACCTACCACTGGACCTTATCATTTAATATATTAATAAAAATATTATTTTTAATTACTATTTTGAATACTCTACTTCAATATCTTTTATAAACAATGTATTTTATTTTATGCACTTAGGAAAACTACTCTATGAACTGTGTAATAATTAACAGTATTGTTTCAAAGTTAAATTATCTGAGTTTGACAATTTTAGTCAGATTATGCAAGAGAATACATTTGTTTTTAGCAGATACATGCTTAAAAATATACAGATAAAGTACAATAATATCTATGATTAAGTCTCAAATATTTTGAGGAAAAAAATACACATACACCCACATACACATATATAAAGAGATAAAGAAAAAATAAAATATGGCAAAATAGTAATTGGTGAATCCAGGTGAGGGAGATACCAGTGGTCACTGGACTGCTATGGCTGTTTGAGTTTAAAAATTTGGAGGGATAAAATATTATTCTGAGGAGGAATACACAGGTTTAACAGATTTCCAAAGGAATCCAGGGCATAAAAGGCTTTAAAAAAATGCCCTGCTCTAAAACTCTTACCTTTCAGCCTTATATAATTAATACCTTTCATTCACGGAGCCTACACAACAGACATGCAGGATCATTAACTTTTTCACAGTACCCCAGAGTACCTCATGTGCTTCCCATTGCTTAGAATGTATACAAACCACACCCCTTTTTAAATGCAATTCAAATTTACCATATCCATGAAACCTTCCCTTGGTCATATTCCAATCAAGGCAAATGCTCCCCTTGCCCTGAAATCCCAGAGTGTACTGTTTCTAACATTATATATGCTTATTACTACTGATTATCTTGTAGGATGTCTTCACAATATTGGAATTCCCCAAATATCAAGTACCATAGCAAGCTCTCCATGAATGTTTATCAAAGGGATAGACAGATGGATGACTATACGTATGTATGATTAAAATATGATCTGTGTCAATCTGCCTAATCCTTCAACACTGCTCAGTAAAAATACTCAAAAGCAAGAGAGCTAATTTTCAGAGAGACTCAAGGCCATCTTGAGACTCACATGACACAAAATGGTACAATTAAAACTCCACTGACATTTCCAAAAAGAGGAACAGTGGCACTGACTGGAATGGCTCAGTGGGTTGTATGTCATCCTGCAAACCCAAAAGTCGCTGGTTGATTCCCGGTCAGGGCACCTGCCTGGGTTTTGGGCCAGGCCCCTGATTGGCGGCATGCAACAGGCAACCTATCGATGTTTCTCTCTCACACATCAATGTTTCTCTCCCTCTCTTTCTCCCTCCCTACCCCTCTCTCTAAAAAAATAAATAATTAAATAAAAGAGGAACAATGTCCACACCAGTTTTCACAGAAAACATTCAAAAAGCATTTGACTTCCAGTACCTGTTCTTGGTAATGAAACTCATTGTCCTCAATTTTTTGAATCTCTTCAAAAATTCTGCGAAAGAAGAACATTATAATTAGAAGACATATTTAAATTTCTCATTTAAATCATCAGCAAGAAAAGAAAAGCATAAAAATAAACAGACTGGCCATTCACATGCAGAGAATAAGAATATGGAGCCAGTAAAGGAAAATAAGCAGCAAATGCCTGACAAATAATCAAAGCCGGGCTAGAACATTGTCTACTGGCAGCCTAAACGCTGAAACATACTAGGACTGACTTCTGGCCTAATTCTAATAAGTATGTATTACCTTTTGTCTGGGCCTAGCGTCTGCAGCATTTTCAAATACTGGAAAACAGTATGAGCCACCTAAGGATAAAACATCTGGTTATATTTTTGCATGAAGTGATATCTATATATTAAAAAATCCTCCATTTTAATTATTTACCTCATAGAAATGGTCATAACCTTCATCAGTCAATGTGATAGAAATGCTGAATACTGAGTAAGTAGAATTTTGCTCAAATCCTGTCTCACCATTTCCACCAAATAATGCAAGAGCCCAGCATCTACAGTTAGAAAAAAATTTATCCAATCAATATATAAAACTGATAGGCAACAAATACATCAAATTAACAAAATAGGTAGGATTTCTATGTAAAATTTGGGAAATTCAGCTTTTGATGGAAACATGCTTTCCAATAGTAAGTTTAAGAGCACAGACTTTGAAAGCACAAAGGCCTCCCAAGGAATTGTAGAACATTCAAGAATCACCAGCAGAAACAGTCATATTTATTTGTTTACTAGAAACACTAATATATTACCAATAGTAAAATATTAAGTTTTATGAAGCCATAGTAATTTTACTGAACAGCAAAATATTAAAAACCTAAAATAAAGAGAGAGAAAGCCAGAATAGAGTTGGAAATTTTAATAAAATTCAGCAAGGTAGAAAGGTTATGCACATCTCAAAGCATTTCACATTTATTGTGTAAGGCATGTAAGTACCTAATAACATTACTCTTTATTACCTGGTTATTACCTTGCCTTCTCAACTTTCTTTGAATGTTCTAGTACACATTAATGTTCTAAAGTTTTCATCTTTCATCTTATTTTAATTTTTCATCTACCTTTCCATTCTTGAATTAGTGTTTAGAAAAAATCAAACAAAGAGTTACTTTAGTTTATTGGTCCTGATGCTAACGCTCTATTTCTATCACTTGGCTAGACAACTTAAAGAAGTGCCTAAATGCATGAGGAATCATTCTGCTAACATGACTGCACATACTGTTCAAAGTTCCACATACTTAGGTATTATGATTTATCTGCCCAAGGAAATTCTCTTTAGTCTACCTTTTGGGTTGTGAAAGCTTGGCGATCCTCAGCATTTAAATAACTAATATTCAAATCTAAATTCTTGGTTAGAGCTAAACTTTTACGTAACTCTGGAATCTATTAGCTTATGATTTTTTAAATTCTGTGTACAACTACTTCCAACATGGGCTAAAGGGGGGCTTCCGAGAAAATACACACATATAATACAGCCATTAAAATAATCTAGGTTTTTAAAGTAACTGTAATTAAGCATTAGATTTGATTCTAAGCTCCTGGCAGATAAAGCAAAAAGAGAAAAGAATGGGTTACATAACACTTATTGTCTACTGTTTTTCAGAGATTGCTACAATTCATTAATTGAATACTTGCTTTTTTCTAAGGTAAGAAAGAATGCTGCCTTTGCCTTCATGTCCAACCAGCCAAGAGATATAATGAAGTGGCTTCACCCTTTTAAAAAAATGTTAAGGTCATACATTTTAAAAAGTAAGGTATTAAAACGCAAGAAAACCATATTTCTGTGACTACAACATTTGAGAATATGATTATAAACTTATTCTCACATGAATTCCACTAAATATGAAATTATAATCAATTTGATATAGGAAGATAAAGGCAGAAAACATGGTAAAATTTAACTTCATCTGAAATCACTGAATGAGTATAATCACTCCAAAATTGAAGACTTCTACTTTTCCTCTCAGATACCAAACTTAACTTCTCTTTATGGTCAAACCATTCATTTTTGTTTCACCCAAAATGGAAATAATACAGATTCTTTATCATTTTAGAACCTAATGCAATATAAATCATTCTGTATCTGTAAAAGCTTTCAGTATTCCATCAGACTGCAGTAAAATGAAATGTGTTGCTCTAAGGGTCAGAAAATCTAAGTTACAGTTTTAGCTTTTCCTTTGAGTAAATGCTCTTGAGCAAAAATCTTAGCCTCTCTCTATTTTTTTCCCTCTTCACTTACCTAACTACTTACTCATGGGATTTTCATGAAAATGCAGTAACAGGTATAAAAAGGCTTTATTATATAATAATATAATTTAATAGTCTGAGTAGTTGTATATATGTTATCAAATTGTCTTTTCCCACTGGCTTCTACTATAATTTCAGAAATATATTCCTACCAAAACAAAATATAGAAAAATATATTGGGTTAGGAAATCTAAACATTCTTAAATTTTAAAATTACTGCACAGAACTATTATCAGTAAACTTTTAGAAGTCAAGATATAATATTATGACTTCGACTATGTTAAGCAATCCCCAAAACCCACACAACATTATTTAAAGTCTGAATCTGAATTACATCTATGGTAAGACTGATGCAGCAGATCCCATCAGTTAAAGAATGAACCCAGCTGATTACACGATACTTGCATCTGAACAAAGCTAACTGCACTGTATTTGATAACTCTGGAGAGATAAAACAGTTGCTTCTTTGTAGAAAAGGGGCTCCCACAAAAAGCTAATTTACTGGGAATTCACATATTTGTGAATGCAAAATAACTCATGATGAATATCATATTAAAAAAATTAACAGTCCACACACACACACACAAAAACAACTGAAAGGAAACATACAGAAATACTAATGGTCTTTGGAAAACAGAATCATGAATAACTTTTTCTACTCTTCAGTAATTTTCAAGATTTCTATTACCTTAATAATCAGTCAGAGGGTAAACAGGTTTTGTTATTAAGAAAAAAGAAAATGCAAAAAAAAAAGGAAATAAAATGTGTTTTATATTCATTAATGTCTGAACTATATAAAATTATTGATTTTAGACATATCTTTGAGGACAGAGACCAAGAAAAGAAGAAGCAGAGCCTTACTTTTTACTTAATACCCTTTTGTCCCATTTTAATATTTTATAAGCATGTATTACTTTACAGTAAAAATTCAAAAACAGATAAATAAACTTTTAAATATGCATGTGATAACTTTAACACTTTGGGGGACACTCTAACATAACTAAACAATCAATGCATATCTTTCATATATTATCCTTGCACCAAAAACCAGTGGGCAACACATGTTCTCTGCTTTTTTACTGCAAGTACCCTGTTCTTACTTTATGGGACTTGAACGTTTGAACACTCTAATATAAACATTTTTAAAAAGCAATTTTTACTGAGATTAGGCAACATGCATTACTTTCTTTCCTTCTGCTTATATGTGTATCCTCATGGTTTTGTTTTGTTTTGTTAGTAATTGTTTTTTAAAATAGGTTAAATGTTTATCTGTTTATTGGCATTTGCTTTTAATTAGAAAAGCATTTGTAGGCATTGGCTGATCCTTACCTTCAAAGAATGTCTGGATCCATGCTATATTGCTCAAATAAACTGTATAAATAAGTTAAAATGTTCTCCTAATTTGTATAAATCTGTCCTAACTCATTCCCAATTCCTAGAAGTCCTTGAGACTTCTGCTGTAGTCATATTCTAAGCTCAAAATCATTTACTTTTGACAAGATCAAACTAAATGGTCACAACAGGCAAATAAGTAGGTAGGTGAGTAAGTAAATAAATAAATAAATAAATTTTGTGCTCAAAGTACTAAAGAAAATAATTACAATAGTATTCACACTATGATACTTAATTTCAAAGACTCAGGAAAAAGGAAACCAGTTATAAGAAAACTCTAGTTTTTATACCCAAGAAGACATTAAGGTATAGCAGGGCTTGACAAATTTAGTAGTGAGGTCCCAGTTTACCACATCCCCTGAGTTTATACAATAAATCCAGAACCCCCAAATTCAAACCATTTAATATGCTTTAAAAATATAACTGTCACTCAGTAAACAATGGAGTAAACTTGCCCTTGAACTCTTACCTGTAATGTTGTTGTTGAGGGGGAAGTGCCCATGTGATGGTCAAAGCATGGATTTTTCTAATTGGAACAACTAAAAAATATTTTTCAGAAGAACAGATATGAATTTCACCATAACTTTTACTATGTTACATGAATTTCTTTAATAAATTTCATCCTCCATTAAACACGGGATGGTTAAATACAATGCAATTATTATTTCAAGTTGCCAATTTTCCAATTTGAATAATGTAATTTTTGTGACTTTCATTTCAATTTGGTTTCACGTGTAGAGAAAGCATGGATAAAAGAACTATCAAAATATTAAATGTTCCTAAGGATGGATCCCTTCTCGCAAGTAAGAATACAGGACTAGGAGTCAGGAGCCCCCTGGTTGAAATCCAGCCCTACCTCTCTCTTGTTATACATGTTTATATAATCTTGAGAAAAATCACTAGCATTTAAATCTTTTTGGATCTGTTTTCTGATGGTAGGTGAGTAGATTAGGCTACAGTAGCTCTAAGAGTGTTTCCAGTGCTATTATTCTATCATTCTATGAAGAGAAAATCTAAAGCCAGAAAGAATACAACCAAAAATCAGCTAGCTTAGCTATGGAGCCAACCAACAGCAGACAGAGGGTGTGACAAAACAGTCACTTATGAGAGGGAGGGAAGAGGAAAGAGTCAGGCAATAGGGCAAAAGAGGAGGAGGAAGGAATACTTAGGCAACTAGGATAAAGAGAAAAAAACCCTGCCATGATAAAAAGAGGAAAGGAAGAGAAATGGTGAATTTAAAATGTTCCTGCAATATTTGTTATGGGCAAATTGCTAAGTAAATTATAGTATAATTACGTGATAGCTCACTGGGCAGTTATTACAAATGTATTATTAAATGAAAAAAGGAAGAGATAGAAGAGTATATACTTTACAATCTCAACTGTATTAAGAAAATATAACCACAGAAACTCAAAAGGAAATTTGGCAAAATGACTTCTCTGGATGGTAAGATTTAGGGGTGATTTTTACCTTCTATTGCTCCACAAATTTTTCTTCACTTAACAAAAATTGTTTTTATAATGAAGGTATAAGAAAACAATTTCCAAAATGTTTTCCCCTCCTCTATTTTTTCTTTTTAAAAGCCAAAAAAAAAAAAAAAGAGAGAGAGAGCAGAATATAGATTAAATGAAATAGGAGAGAAACAAACAAAAACACAAAGAACAAAAGGGAACAAGAGGAAAATAGGAAGAAAGCGTGAAACAGACTCAAGTAGCAGTAGACCAATCAATCTGCTGCTAGTCAGTGGCTAAATGGATCTCCACCGTCCACCTACTCCCTTTCCAACCCAGCGGTACTTTCTGTTGTGTTCTCATTTCTGAAGAAAATTGGCAGCCTCAATTAAGTTTTAGAGAATGTGCTAAAGTTATTTCAAACAGTTTTAAACCTTTGGTTCACGAACCTCTATAAAGTTTGTTAAATGCTGGTGTGTCAAATGGATCCGTTAAATGGCCAAAGTTTGGTTTGGGTAACCCACTGAAAATAAAACAAATATATTAAAATTTAATTGGCAAAAGCCTTTATAAGCAGTATCTTTAGGGATGCCTAACTGATAGGTATGTATAATTTATTCTACATACTCCTGGCTGAACAGCATTCTACACATAAGTGAATAGGTGGCAATAAAGCCACAAAATCCTGAACTACACAACCTGTTCTTAACCTCAGTCCCATGATTCAAATATCATTAAAACTCACAAGAGATATAAAACAATTAAAGGGACTTCCCCTCCCAATATTTACTGCTTCTCTCAGCAAATTCATTTTCAGTTCTCCTCCTATACAAAGTCATTTGAGAAAGAAAATTTATACTAGAGATAATTTTTAAATTCAACAAACAGATATGGATTATTAGGTATAAAGCATTATATTAAGCTCTTTGGTATTTATAAGACTTGACTCTCTTTCTAGAGGCTTCCCATCTTGTGAAAGACACTGTAACTAATATTTCTTCTAAAACATGGTCAATATGAATTAATATTAAATATCTAGAAGAACTTTTAATCTTTCTGATTAGGAACAAAAGTTATTAGTGAATAATATTAAAGAAAAATATTTAAAATGCTTATCAAGAATTGATAGGACCTAACGAATCCCTCTATTAAATTATACCTCTGACTTTATTAGTAAAGTTTCACAATAAAATATGTTTCAATCTGCCACTGACATTTCCATAGCGCATCAATTTTCTAATCAAAGCAAACAAACAAAAATAAACAAATAAAACCCTGCAACTTTGGCATGGCTTTCATTACCTTTCCATACACAAAAACTACTGCTAATTATCAATGTAAAATAACATAAAGCCAAAATAATAATAATAATCAGTTGTTATTACAAGTTAGTCTAACATTTTTAAAGCTAATTTCTCTTTCATAAATCTACAACAAATTATATCTTGAAATTAAGAAATGCAAAAAGTCTAGCTTATTCACCTGATGCAAGAAAAACATCTGATGTCATTTATTTTACAAAACTGCAAACTGCTGACCTGGCTAGTATGGCTCAGTGGGTTGAGCACTGGCCTGAGAACCAAAAAGTCACAGGTTCAATCCCCAGTCAGGACAAATGCCTGGGTTGCACAGGCTAAGTCCCCAGTTGGGTCAATGTGAGAGGCAATAAATCAATGTTTTTCTCACACACTGATGTTTCTCCCCTTCTCTTTCTCCCTCCCTTCCCCCTCTCTTAAAAAGTAAATAAAATCTTTTTTTAAAAAAGCGAACTGCTAGGAGTGTGAAGAAAGCCTTAATTGCTTCACAGTTAAAGTTTTTGTATTCTTTGTAACAAAAATATAACAATAAAGTGTCAAATATTTGTATTATTTGATGAATTTGAGGTGCAAAAAAAACAGCTTTCTGAACTGAAACACTATACAATTTCTGATAAAAGAATACAACTTTTCAGACAATATGGAAAGTCAATCATCATCTAAAAGATTATTTCTTTTATGAGGAAAAGCATTTCAAGTTCCAAACAACTGACTTAAACAAACTTTCAGAAGACAATCTGTTCTGAGGCAGGGGATACAAAAAATATATATATACATATATATACATACATACATACATATATACACATTCTGCCTCCCAATACAATACTTGCTTTCATATCACAATTTCAAATAGTTTCCACAGTAACAAAGAAGCTCCGAGTAAATATAAAAAGACATAAAATCTTCAGAATTACTTCATACTGCAAGTTTACATGCTTATAAATTTTGAACTACATAAAATATGGAAACTTAGGTTCTCATCTTAGTTTTTCCACTCAAAAGCTATGTAATCTTGCTAAACCATTTCAGGTCTTAATGACCTGTTTAAAAACAAACCAAAAGAAAAAAACCTTTGGAACTCATACAAGAAGATATAGCTTCTTTAACTCTAAAGGTGTATGATTTACGAAAGTAAATGTCTTACTTGTTCGGTATCTGAGAGAAGATTTCAGTAACCCACTTTTCCAAAGTATCCAGTGTTTCTTGGGAGGAGAGGGTGGGGAGAAGACAAGAAAATGCAATTAGATTTCTCACAGACCTTTAGCTATAAAACAAAGGGATTTTTTAATTTGGGTATATAGGGCCAAATCCTGTATATATAATTTCTGTCTTCTAATTCTTTGCTTATTATTTCACAGGAAATTCATTTGAAATTTCTAGCAAAACTGGAGATCAAAATGAAAAATGAAACCTTTTAGCTTCAGGTTTCAGTGACTGATCCACCATTTTAGCTCCCCCAGACACATGAATTTCATTAATTCTCAAAAGAGATGCCGAGGATATGAAACACAAGGTGAAAAGTACACTAACAAAATTCTGAATTTATTCTATACTATTTTAGATATTTAACTCTTAAATAGTATAATAAATGCTAAAGCTCCAAAATCAATTGACTCTATACTCTTTAAGGTTCTCATCAAATATCTGAGGCTTATTTTAGAAATTTGCAACCATCATTAATATGCTCTTGTATTTGTCATCACAAAAAAAAGATAATGCAAAAGAAACAATACCTAGTTGAAGAAAACTGCATGTTCATGACAGATCTGGAATTAATAATTAACTAAAAAGTATAAATTAATATGGCATACTGAATATGAAACTATTTTAACAAATGTAAAAGAAATCTAAATGCCCATCTGTAGTTTGAACAAAAAAATCTACCATATCCTATCCATAAATTTAAGTCAACTTTAAGTGGACTAATTTTGATTATAAATGCAAAAAAAAATGTTTTATATTTAAGTGGCAAGTCAGCTCTGATCTCCATTTCAATAAGAACAAATTTTTTTTTTTTTTTTTTTTATTTATTTATCTTTAGAGGGGAAGGGAAGGAGAGAGGGAGAGAAACATCAATGTAGGGTTGTCTCTCGTGTGTCCCCTGCCGGGAACTGGCCTGGCAACCCAGGCATGTGCCCTGACTGGGAATCGAACCGCGATCCTTCGGTTCGCAGGCCCGCGCTCAATCCACTGAGCCACACCAGCCAGGGCATCAATAAGAACAAAATTTTTAAAAATGAGAATATTAGGGTGAGAAGATTAGTTTTTCAAAAAATAATATGCAAATTTATAAGGTATATCAAAAGGAATAGTTTGGCAACTGATTGACTTTGAAAAATAGCCTAAGCTGATTGAAATGTAAAGAAAACTACCAGGATTTCTTTAATGAGAAAAAGTTAACACAAATTCCTGAAGATAAAAGAAGGAAAAGAGTAGAGGTACTGATCAGTATTTTACAATATCACCATGATGGAACTCAATTCATCATACCATTTTACTGGACCCTACATAAGGATGAAAGGAAAGACACCCTCCACTATAAGAGCTTATAATCAATATGGATTAAACTCAAAATGAGAAATAACAGAGGCAGTAGCTGAATGTGGCTCAAAACAACAATTTATGACCTATTATTACATTAGTACACTAACAAACTAGCTTAGAGATAAGACCTATATGTACATGAGAAAAAACATTTGCTGATAATCAAATGACTTTGTGCTTCCCTGAGCTCATCCACTTGCTATGTGACCTCTACAAATTCTCATCCCCTTTAGTTCATAATTAGGATCAAGCACTAAAATAATTAACAGTGCACTTACTGCATCATTGACCAAGGCAAACAAATACTTCAGAGTAATTCTAAGGGCAATAGTAGGTAATATTACCTTTGGACTGAACCACTAAAGTCATGTAATGAGCAGAGTAGTAACGCATCCAGAATTCTCTCAGTCTAGTATATGTATCAATATTATTCTTTTTTGGCTCATGTTTGAGAGTCTCAGCATTTCCTGTAAAAAGATGAAAAATATAGAAATAAAGTTTGCTCTGTTCAAAGTCTCTATACCAATAAGACATCCTCTGCTACTATATATAATTAATGAAATAACCCAGTGACTCAGGAATATTGAATCAGTATATAATAATATTACTATAAGACAAAAATTCCCAAGAAACAATTTCAAAGTATATTTAACAGATAAGAAATTAATATCTAGTTGGTAAAACCTTAGTCAACAATAATTGCCTTAAGCTTTTTTCTTAATAGTCTACTATTCAATTCAGGTTTTATCTCTAAATTATTTTAATAATATTCTCCATAACTCTTAAAAATAAATAATATAAAGCCATATAAAATGTTTGTAATAGTACACAATATACATGGAAGCAAAACATCCTTTAAATGAAGTACCATTTCAGTCTGCTCATCCCAGATTTGGCTAAGAGGATTAATATCAGGCTATAACTGATTCTAATACTAAGATAAAAGCATTGTTAAAAACAAATACCATTTAAACAGCTTATCAGTTAAACAAAATTAGGTTGCAGCTCAAAAAATATTAGAGAAATCATTGCTGAATCTCTGTTGATAAATTGAAATGTCAGGTTGGCGTACAGCACAGCTTTTACAATCAGATAAACAGAGGTTCAAATTTCATATTCACCACTGTGTGACTTAAGCAAATTAAATAACTTCTCTTAGTGTGTTTCTTTATCTTTAAATAGAGATGATAATGGTACCCAGCTCATCACATGGTTATGATGATCAAATGAGATGATTCATGTAGTGTTGGCAGAGTATCTAAAACCCAAAAAGCATTCACAAAATGTTAGGTTCTATTCTTTATATAGTCAATGTTAGAGAACCTCATACAGGCATGCTTAACTACTTTGTATTTGAAAACATAAAAGGTACCTAGCTACCCTACTTTTATACTTTTCCATTCTTTATCAATTTTCATAATCTCAATCTTCCTTAACTAGAAAATATGAAATAAGGTGAAGTATTTAGTATCTTACCCCAAAAAAATTTCCCCATAGGATGTCCAGGTCTAGCAAGGCTTCCAAACAACATTTCCTTTCTGTTTGCATCAGAAGGTCTTGCAAGCTGATATTCTGTCAGTTGTAAAGAAACACATTTAATTACATGAAATTCAGTATCTGCTTTATTATCTAGAAACTCAAGCCAAAATAACTAAAAGTAAGGAAACAATAAAATTATTTTTATGAATCATGTGTGTTTTTTTTAAGATTTTATTTATTTATTTTTAGAGAAAGGGGAAGGGAGACAGAGAGGGAGAGAAACATCAATGTATGGTTGCCTCTCACACATTCCCTGCTGGCAACCTGGTCAGCAACCCAGGCATGTGCCACAACTGGGAATCGAACTGGCAACCCTTTGGTTAGCAGGCCAGCACTCAATTCGCTGAGCCACACAAGCCCGACCATAATTTTTATACACTGATTTCAACCCATTCTCAAAACTATACACAGAAAAACAAACTGAAAGCATCTGAGACAGAGAATATAGAATATAGTTCCTAGGTCCCAAAAAGTAGGAAATTTTACTTGATTATTATGGTTTTCAATTCAGTCATATATTTGTCTGAGCCTATGATAAAATAGACACTGTGGTGGGAAAGTAACAAAAATGAAGAAAATAAATCCTTGATTATAAGGAGCCACTAGAGTTAGAAGGAATCCCACTCTCTTGTTACAAATAAATTTAGGTCCACAGTTAGTGACATTTCAGTAAGTAAAACACGAGCTAAGTTCCAAATAGATGGCTCTTTACACTCATCTGCAGTTTACACAGCCTAGTGAATATATTAACATTATTAGACACTGAATGAAAGCAAGGAGGAAAATAATACAAAAGGAGGAACAAGTATAGAGACCTTGCCTCTTCAGTTGCCGCAAGCCAAGCCTAACCTATATGAGCTGGAAGTCCACCCAAGTCTAGTATTACATTTTTCTAATGCTCAAATAAAGCAGGCCAGGTTAACCTACAATGGGGCTATTTATAAGTACTCTGTAATTAGCCAATATTTTTAGCACAGTTCTATAATAAAGCCTCACCCTGTACAAGCACAGTTTTCTTTATGGTCTTCATTCTTTAAATTCCAAAGATAAGAAAAACTGTCAAAAAATAAAATTAAATGCATTTCCTGCTCAGGGATTTAGTTTTTTCATCCATAAATGCATCACAATGATTTTTAGAACTACCAAAATTCAATCTACAAAGCACCTACACACACAGCAACAAAGGATAAGCTATTTAAATATCAGGACGGTATTCAAAATAAAGCCTCAGAGAAATTCTCTCCATGCGAAGAATATGTGAACTTTTAAAGTTTTAACACTCTGCATTAACTTTAAGAATTAAGCTCCTGCCCTGGCTAGTCAACTCCATTGGTTAGAGTATCACCCCAATACGCCAAAGTTGTGGGTTCATTCTCTGGTCAGGGCACATACGAGAAGCAACCAATGAATACATAAGTAAGTGAAACAACAAATCGATGTTTCTCTCTCTCTCTAAAATCAGTAATAATTTTTTTTATTAAAAAAAAAAAGAACTAGGCTCTTACCCTCAAAAAATAAAGGCTGAAAAAATAAAAATGTACCACCCTTTTATTTCAAATCTATACAATTATATATTTAATGGCTTAGGAATAGACATGACATATCTATCTCAATTTAGTCCTTATTATATAGAGATAAAATGGTCTAAAGTGATAAAGAATGATAAATGTGTTAATAAATAACTGGCAATGAAGGAAAAAGTGGTAAGATATAAGCACTGCTCTTACCACTATCAACAGCTTCAACTTCACGGTCAATTGCATCTCTGATCATTAGTGGATGGATGAAGAACTGGGCCCATCTGAAAAAAATAAACTGGCATTTCTATTGTTGTTCAGTAAAAGCTTTTCATCAGCCAATATCTTACTTTTTAATCAAGAAATTTTACTAAGTTGGAGATGTGCTTCATAATCACGTGTATAAAATCTAAACAATATTCTGCTTTTCTGTATTTTAAAGTCTACAAACCACTTTTTATATTATGAAATTAAAGACCCATGCAAAAAAGCATATAAAATAAACACACAGGCTAATGGATAACTATAAGGTAAACACCGCTGTGGCCACAACCTAGACCAAGAAACAGACAACTATCAGAACTCTGGAAGCACACAGCACCTCCTTTATCCTTAGAGTTAATATACTGAATATTATTGTAATCACTTCTCTGCTTTTCCTTATAGAATTTTATCACCTACATATATTGATATATTTCTAGACCCATGTTTCTTGACCTTTCTTATTTCATTATCAACCCCAGAAAGGCTTTGCAGAAATTTTCTCCTAATCACTCTATTAACACAGATAGATGTTTGTTTATACACTGTATCTATGGTTTTATATACAAAAAGTGTATAAAGCCTATGCTCTTTATTCAATGCATGGTTACAAATAATAAAATGACATTTTTTAAGTTAAAGGAAAATTTTAAATTTTTTAAATTGATTTTTAGAGAGGAAGGGGGAGAGAGAAACATCAATCTGTTGTTCCACTGATTTATGCACTCATTGGTTGTTTCCTGTATGTATGAACAAACAAAATGTAGTATATATCCATACAATGAAATACTATTTAGCAATGAAGTACTGATACATGCTACAACACGGATGAACCTTGAAAATATTATGATAAATTTAAAAAGTCACTCACACAAAGACAACATACTGTATGATACCACTTATGTGAAATGATGCCCATTTTACAAATGAAGAAATGAGACACAGAGAAGTTAGTTTCCCACGAACCCTCAGCTAGCAAATGGTCAGCACTCAGTCCAAGACAACCTGGCTCCACAATTTGTATTCAGAAATATTATACTATACTGTTTCTCAAAATGAATGCCTTTTGTACAAGATGTCCTGGTCAATTACTTGAGGGAGTCCAAGGCATTTTGCTTAGTCCTAAGGGGCACACAAACAAATTCTACAGTACCCTTATGCTCCATATGCAAAATCATAGAACATGTGGTCTTTTGTGAGTAGCTTTTTAAATTTCACATAATGTTTTCAAGGCTCATCCATGTTGTAATATGTATTAATACTTCATGTCATGGCTAAATAGTATTTCATTATATGGATATACACGACATTCTGTTCGTCCATACATCAGTTGAGGGATGTTTAGTTGTTTGCACTTTTCTGTTATGAATAATGATGTTTTGATTATTTGTGTAGATAAGCGGGTTTTGAAGTTCACTTAGAGACGAAACTTTTAACTAGCTACTAGATATTCACTAAGATATTGTCAACATTTTTTCTTTTCAGTACATGATATAATAGCTTGAATAACTTCTGATGATTAAATAATAAAACAGAATATTTTTATTTAATTCTAAAACTCAAAGTTTTAGAATCAAATAAAACAAAGGGTCAAACTTACATCCACCATGGTAACCAACTGGCAAGTGCAAACCATCTGTAGCAATGACTTCAAGATCAATCATGTGAAAGTCCTCCAATCATCTATCCACCAGTTTCATAGCTCTGACATCACATACACTTTGTCTATCTTCCACAAACTCAATGTCAGTATAAATGGTGATTATGTGATATTCAAGAATAATTCAAAAAGAAATTAAATAGCAAGCAAAAAATGCTGCTAGGTCAGACTAAGCTTTGGAGGGCCACAAACCATTATCATATCAAATATCTTCTTGCCCGCCCTGCAAAGAGAACACTTTTATCCCCAGGAGAATGTATGTAGTAGACAATATAGTTTTGTTTATGAATTTTATATAGATGGAAATAAATTGTGTATTCTTTATGTCTAATTTATTTAACTTGATACTAAGTTTCTTAAAAGATTTTTTAATCCTAATTCGAGGACATTTTCACTGCCCCTACAGAAAGAGGAAGAGAGACAGAGAAACATCAAACAGTTGCCTCCCCATATGCATCTGGATCAGGGATCAAACCCAAAATCTAGGTATGTGCCCTGACTGAGAATTGAATGCACAGTCCTTCAGGGATGGGACAACACTCCAACTGAGCCACGTTGGCCAGGGAAACACAGTATTTTTAATATTCATCCATCATGGTACATGTAGCTCTATTTCTTTTCATTGCAGTAGATTATGACACTTATGAATTTATTAATCCAGTCTACTGCTGATGGATAATTGGGCTTATTTCATGTTTGGACTACTATGAACAATGCTGCCATAAACATTAACATCCCTAAAATTGTGCACTGGGCTACATGTATGTCATTTTGGTATGTCATTTTCATTAGTCTCTAAGTATTTTTCAATTTCTTTTGTTGTTTCTTCTTTGACCCACAATTATTTTTTTTACAGATTTGTGGAATTTCCCAACCTTCCTTCTGTTATTGACTTCTCATTTTATTCCATCACAGCTAGAAAAACATATTTTGTATAATTTCAACCTTTCAATATTGGGAATTGTTTTTGACAATCTATTGTATGTCTATGCTGGAGAATGATTCATACTGCACTTAAGAACGCAAGTTTTGGACTTCCGGCCAAGATGGAGGCATAGGGGGACACACTGTGCCTCCTCACACAACCAAAATTAAGTACAACAAAGATTTAGAAACAAGAAAACAATCAAAACTGATAGAAAATTGAACTGTACGGAAGGAAGTCCGACAACCATTCATCCAGATCAGTAAGAGGGGCAGAGTGGCGGTAGGAAAAAGTGGAGGTTGGTGGACCTGGGCACACAGGCGGCGGCTGGCAGATCCCAGGTGCACAGGCAGCGGCTAGTGGACCTCAGGCACGGGGTGGCAACAGGCAGACCCAGTGAGACCGTGCAAGGTGGCTGGCTCATCAAGCAGTGCCACATTGGCGTGGAGATAATCCAGGCAAAGGGAAAGCGGCGGAAGGGAATGGAATCCAAGAGAGAGCAGAGCAAGCGCCATTGTTCCCTCTCAGACCCCACCCCCACATACAGCATCACAACTCAGCAGCTGGGCTGCCCAACCCTGGGAAACACCTAAGGCTCCGTCCCTCACTACATAACAGCTGCAAGCAGACCAGGAAAAAAAAATGGCTCAACCGGGAGAACAGATCAAAGTCTCAGAGCCAATTCATCTAAGCAACCAAAAGATAGTCAACCTATCAGATGCACAGTTCAAAGCAATGGTGATCAGGATGCTCACAGAATTGGTTGATTTTGGTTGCAAATTAGATGAACAAATGAAGGGTACACTAAGTGAAATGAAGGAAAACGCACAGGGAACCAATAGTGATGGGAGGAAAACTGGGACTCAAATCAATGGAGTGGATCAGAAGGAAGAAAGAAACATCCAATCAGAAAAGAAAGAAGAAACAAGAATTCAAAAAAATGAGGAGAGGCTTAGGAACCTCCAGGACATCTTTAAATGTCCCAACATCCAAATCGTAGGCGTACCAGAAGGGGAAGAAGAAGAGTAACAAGTGGAAAATTTATTTGAACAAATAATAAAGGAGAACTTCCCCAATCTGGCAAAGGAAATAGACTTCCAGGAAGTCCAGGAAGCTCAGAGAGTCCCAAACAAGTTGGACCCAAGGAGGAACACACCAAGGCACATCATAATTACATTAGCCAAGATTAAAATGGAGAGAATTCTAGAAGCAGCAAGGGATAAGGGGACAGTCACCTACAAAAGAGTTTCCATTAGACTGTCAGCTGATTTCTCAAAAGAGACCTTGCAGGCAAGAAGGGGCTGGAAAGAAGTATTCCAAGACATGAAAGGCAAGGACCTACATCCAAGATTGCTCTATCCAGCAAAGCTGTCATTTAGAATGGAAGGGAAGATGAAGTGCTTCTCAGATAAGGTCAAGTTAAAGGAGTCCATCATCACCAAGCCCTTATTGTATGAAATGTTAAAGGGACTTCTCTAAGAAAAAGATAAAAAATATAACAGTAAAAAGACAGCAAACTCAACATTATTAACAACCACACCTAAAACAAAAGCAAACTAAGCAAACAACTAGAACAGGAGCAGAAACACAGAAATGGAGATCACATGGAGGGTTAGCAACAGGGGAGTGGGAGGAGAGAGGGGGAAAAGGTACAGAGAATAAGTAGCATAGATGGTGGGTAGAAAATAGACAGGGGGAGGGCAAGAATAGTGTGGGAAAAGTAGAAGCTAAAGAACTTATGACACATGGACATGAACTAAAGGGGGGGAATGTGGGTGGGAGGGGGTGTGCAGGGTGGAGGGGAATGATGGGGGAGAAATGGGACAACTATAATAGCATAATCAATATAATATACTAAAAAAGAAAAGAATGCAAGTTTCTTCTGATTTGGAGTGGAGTGTTCTATAGGTGCCCATTGGTTTATACTGTTGTTCATGCCTTCTATTTTTTGTTGATTTAAACAGTTGTTCTATCCTGTGTTGAAAGTGAGTCGTTTACATCTGCAACCATTATTACTGAATTGTGTATTTCTCCCTTCAATCTTTCAGCTTTTGTTTCATGTATCTGGAACTTTTTTGATAGATAAATGTGCTTGTAACTGTTATACCTTCTTGATGAATTGACCCTAATAAATTGATCATTATAAAATTCCTTTGTCCCTAATAACAATTTTGGTCTTAAAGTCTATTTTGTCTGATATTAGTGGCTATACTCCATTCCCTTTTAATTATTCTTTTATTAAATTTATTTTACCATAAAATTAAATTAATATAATAAATTGTATTAACTAATATAATTATATCTTTTCCCACAATCTACTGGCATATTTTAATGTAAAATGGTCTTATAAACAGCATAATTAGTTGAATTGAGTTTTTCTACCCATTCTACTAACATTAGCCTTTAATTGGAATGCTTAATCCATTCATATTAATAAGGAAGAATTTATGTTTGACTTTGCTATTTGTTTTCTACAAGTTTTGTCTTTTTTCGCTTCTAATTCTCCATTGCCAACTTCTTTTTTTAAAAAATAGGTATTTTCAAGGGTGCTGTTTTAATTCTCTTGTCTTTTATTTTATTTTTATTTTCTTAACATCATAACTTGTAATAATTTATTACAAGTTACTATAAAAACTTTGCTTCTATTTGTTTTCTTTCCCCTCCTTTGTGCTATTGCCATAAAAATTGTCTTTATACAGTATATACCTATCAAAAGAGATTTATAATTTTTACATTGTACAGGCAGTTGTCTTTTAAATCACCTAGAAGAAAAATTTACAGAAAGTATATACTGTCTTTAATATTTATCTATGTAGTTACCTCTACCAGTGGACTTTATTTCTTCTTGTAGATTTAAGTGTCCTTTCATTTCAGTATGAAGGATTCCACTTAATATACCATACAGGGAAGATCTGCTAGTGACAAATTTTAGTTTACTGTCTTAATTTCTCCACTTAGAAAAATATTTTTGTTGGATATAGAATTCTTAATTGATAATATTTTTCTTTCAGCATTTTATGTCATACTATTGCCTTCTTATTTTTTTAATTTTTGCTTCTGACCCCAACTATTGCCCTCTTACTTCCACAGTTTCTGTTGGGAAATCAGCTGTTTACCTTATTGAGATTACCTGGTATGAGACAAGCTGCTCCTCTCTTGCTACATTCAAGTTTCTCTTTATATTTGACTTTTGATAGTTTGATTACAATGCATCCTATTGTGGCTATTATTGTTTTTATCCTTCTTGGAATCTGTTGAGCTTCTTGACTATGTAGATTCTTGTCTTTTAACAAATTTGGGAAGAGTTTGCTATTATGTCTTCAAGATCTTTCTTCTATAGCCCTTTCTCATTTTCTTTTTGGAACTCCCATAATGCATACATTACTATGTTTAATGGTGCCCCACAACTCTCTGAGGCTCTTTATTTTTCTTCATTTTTTAAAATTTTCTTCCTCAGTCTAGGTAATTTCAATTGACCTATCTTCAAGTTTGTTGATTTTTTTCCCTTTGACAGCTCACATCTGCTGTTGATTCCTTCTATGAATTTTTCATTTGAGTTATACTTTTCAACTCCAGAATTTCTATTTGATTCTATTTACTAATGTGTATCTCTTTATTGATATTCTCTATTTAGTGAGGCATAATTCTCATACTTTCCTTTAGTTCTTAGTTTTCTTTAGTTCTCTGAACATATTCAAAATACCTAATTTAAACTCTTTGTCTAGTAAGTTCAGAATCTGTGCTTTCTCAGGGACAGCTTATAGTGACTGCTATTTATGGGCCATACTTTGCACCTCTTTTAATTTTCTGTTGAAAATATTTTAAATAATATAATGTGGCAACTCTGAAAATCAAGATTCTCTTCCCTCCTCAAGGTTTGTTGTTATTGCGGATTGTTATTGTTACTGTTATACATATAGTGCCTTTCTTAAACTAATTCTGTGAAGTCTGTGTTCTTAGACAGGTTTGGTTAGCTTAGGTTAGCTTTGACAGGTTTAGTTTAGCTTAAGATAAAGATTATCTTCAATGCCTGTAATTGGTAAGTCTCCCAGCCTTGCCAAGGGGCTTTGTGTGCATCTTGGGGCACACCTTCCGCATTTACTGCCGTAGCCATCACTTCCTGCTTTCATAGAGACTCAAGGTCAGCCAAAGTAAGACCTTAAGGCCTTTTCAGATCTTTGTTGAGAATTCATACTGCCCTGGACCTGGCACAACCATATGCATGCATATGGCCGTCAAGATTCCCCAAAATGTATTAGGTGTTCAATTTTAATGATCACATCTCAGTTCAAGATGTTCTTTTTGCCCTGACAGGGTAGTTGGTTAGAGCATCAACCCAATTTGCCAAAGTTGTGGGTTTGATCCCCAGTCAGGGCACATACAAAAAGCAACCAATGAATGCATAAATAAGTGGAACAAATCAGTGGGGTTTTTTTCTCTTTCCCGCTCTTTCTAAAAATCAATAAATTTAAAACAATTTAATTTAAAAAGTTCTTTATTACTTTTATTTTTCAAATCTTACAGGTCACATCTTCAAGGAATAGTTTCAAGGAATAGTTTCTTATTCCTTGAAATTGTATTTAAACTCATCTATTTCTTTAAAAACATAAGAGATAATCACTTTTATAATTTATGTCTAATCATTCAAATATCTAAGATTTCTAAGGCATTAGAAACCTTTTTTTGTTATCTATTCTCATTTACATTGTTGTTTTCTTGTATGCCTACTTATATGTGACTGAATGCTGGTCATTTTACTTCAGAAACTATAGGAATAACGTAAGGCATGGGATGAATCCTTTTGAGAGGATTTCTGTTTGCTTCCCTCAGACATCAGAGAACGATAACAATTGCTCTGGACCATGTTAAATAACAATCAAAACTTGAGGTTCTCCAGAAGACTCAGGCATTTTGAAACTAGGTTGTTAATTCCTCAAGATGGCTTATCTATTTCTCCAACCTGAAGGTGAAGCCATTGGAGTACCAGCTTATTATGAGGAGGGTCTCCTGTTAAATATCACACTTCATGGATGTCCTGGACTTGGATGTTGCTGGCCCTCACCCTGAAATACTTATTTTAAAAAGTTCAAATTTACTGAAATTAGAAAATATCACCAGGGCAAGAGAAACTTCCATTCTCATTTACTTTACTAGAGTAAAAATTCAGTCATTCCCTCAACTTTTTACTTAAATGGTCCAATATACTGATAAACAATGTGACCCGTGTGAGGGAATTGGATTTTATCGACCTATTAAAAAATACTGACACAATCTATGTAAGTTGTTTGCAAATAATTTGAAGACTTTTTATTCTGCACTAACTGTAGAAGTATACTATTATCATATTCATTATAGTGCCTGCAATACTTATTGCTCTGTCACTACCATTTAAGGCATGAAGTCATGATTTGATATTCTTAATTTCTCCTGTTAATTCAGTAGCATTCTTCTTAATTCTGTTAGATTCTTTTTTTTTTTTTTTTTAAGAGACAGATGAAGAGATGGAGAGAGAAAGAGAAACACTGATTTGCTGTTCCACCCATTCATGCACTAACTGGTTGATTCCTGTATGTGTCCTGACCAAGGATCAAACCCACAACCTCAGTATATCAAGACAACACTCTAACCAACTAAGCTACCCAGCCAGGGCTCTTTATTATTATTTTTAAGTAGAAATAAATGTGTACAGATCTTCTGATTTCCTGAGGCAGTCCTTAGATAAAAAATGTATACAACCTCTGACAGACCTGGGCAGGCCTAGGAGGAATGAAAAATCACCAGGTGGAAAGCTGCACCATGGGAAACTGCCTGCCAACCCTACCCAGGACAAGCAGACGTTGGGCTAAGATTGGGGTTGGCCTATCCAGCATAACAGGATGCAACTTTAACCCAAGGCTGATAAGATGTATCAAGAACAATGGTCAGCAGAAATGGCAACCAGCAACCAGCTCTAGCCAATCAGACTGACACCCCAACCAGTTACCCTCCATGGATTTCTGCACTTAAAAATCCTGCCCTAAGAACAACTGAGCAAGTCTTAGCCTCCTTTGGTTGGCTCCCCAGCCTCCCTGGGTTGGCTCCATTTTCTCCCCCAAGTCCCAACCTCCCTTGGTTGGCTCCACTTTCCCCTTTTTCCCCACTAATAAACACTGCTCCTTAGCTCTCCGTGCCCGTCTGGTTTCTTGAACGACTCCAACCTAACAACCTCTTTAAGAAGAAATGAAACAAGTTCTTTAATCTTTACACCAAGTTTTATCATCTCTCAGGTGGTTGGAATTTATTCAACATATCTTTTGCCTATTCTTTTTTCCAATGAAGTGGGTTTTTCCTTCTTTATATTTGGTCTATTGCTTAAGATTTCAACTTGAGAATTCAACTTGTCTATTGTTTAAGATTTCTTCACATGTATAAAGACCTGTTTGGATTTTGTGAAGCCTGAGAGCTGAGAACTTTGAGCAAACATGCAGTCATTCTCAGAGTATTCTTGATTTTCTAAATTTATAGAAAAACTAATCTTGGGCATCATTTGTACTGCCTTCATTCATTTCTTTTGTCTCCTTTTGTTTGTTATTTTGGAATTAAATGTTCAATTACATAAACAGAGTATCAAGTACATGTGCTATGCATATGTTCTTCCAATTAAAAACAGCTATAAAATATTGTAAAAACACAGGTATGGCCCAGGCTGTTGTGGCTCAGTGGACTGAATGCTGGGCTGTGAGCCAAACAGGCCAGTTCAATTCCCAGTCAGGGCACATGCCTGGGTTGCAGGCCAGGTCCGCAGTAGGGAGCACATGAGAGGCAACCATACATTGATGTTTCTCTCCCTATCTTTCTCCCTCCATTCCCCTCTCTAAACACAAAACAAATAAAATCTTTAAAAAAGTAAAATAAAATAAAATTAATAAGCATGTCTCGGGTAAGAGTTAAAAAAAAAAAAAAACCCTCTACTAATGTACTGATATGAACTTTCTTGAAAACAATTTTTCCATGAATATCAAAAAGTTTTACCAAAAAAACCCTTAAAATATGCATGCAAATATACTCAGCAATTTCACTTCTTAGAACTTAATTAAAAGAAATAATTAAGAATGTAGGCAAAGAATAGGATATTCATCACATTATAATACTAGAAAACTGGAAACAACTCAACTGTCCAATAATATGTAATTGGTTTAATACATTTGGTATATCTATACAACGTAAATAATATACAATCACTTAAAATTATGTTTTATAAATTATACAATGATTTAAAAATGATACACCTTGTTTAAAAACATAAAAGGATATAACAATATGATCCAATATACAGTAAAAATATAGATGCTTATATACCACAACATTAGCCATGGTTATCTCTAGATTACAAAATCAGGGGCAATCTTATCTCCAGTGCTTCTCTGTTTTCCAGAATACATTATGTACAAAACTCAAAATGTGTTTGGGGGTTCAGTTAAATCTTTAATACAAAAATAAGTTTATAGAATAAGGGTCAAGGTATATTTAATACTTTGTTCTTTTCTCTAAATAAAGTATTCTTACACTTCTACAGAATTAGAGTACTGCTCGAAAAGAAATACCATAGAACAATGTCCAGTATTTCAATTTGTATGGTGCCATTACGTAATTAAAATAAAAATACATTTTGAGTTAGTTACCTATCCAGGGCTTCCTTGAAGTATTTTCTCTGGACATCAAACTGAAAGACTGTACGTTCACAATCGGTTGAAGCATTGTCACTACCCCCATGTTTCTTCAGGAAGGCATCAAATCCATTTTCATCCGGGTATTTCAAACTACCCATGAATACCACTAAGTGGAAAGAACAGAAAGTCACAGGACATAAAAGTATAGACAATGTTTTTATTATCAAGGAGGAAATTTCTCATACATAAAAAAATTGGAAGAAGTAACATCAACACATTAACAATATTTATGTCTGGGTAATTCTTTATTATACTTCTTACAATTTTCTCCAATGCTCATATATTTTAAACTCAAAAACTAAACATTTTATTTTTAAAGAAAAAATATATGTGACTTATTTGTTAAAAGGTTGAAATGTAAACATAAGCATATATGCAGATTAAATGTTACTATAAAAACTCTTAAAGTGAGTTTACCATAAAATAGCTTAGAAAACTGTAATATAAAGAATAAGTAATTCAGAAAAACAAATACAAATTTAAGTATAACTGTATAGCATTTACATAGGTTTTTGTAAGATACACATTAAACTGAATATTGTCTATTTTGTTTTTTATTAATCATGCCTTTCTTTCTATTTTCTGTATTTCTGATGCTATGACATCTTAGGGCCTGGCTCACCATGGAACAGACTGCCCCTCCCCAAGGCTACAGTCTAAATTCCTAGAGACTGACAATTGTCTCCTGAATAATACCTAAGTAATAATAAAACCTACATTTTCAAAACATTTTGAAAATGGTTTCATTCTAACCATTCTAAGTGGTTTCATTCTAATCCTCAAAACAAATACACTAAAGATAAAAATTAAGTCTTCACCTGTAATTATTCATAAAGATATTTTTCTTAGCCTTTTCTCTTATTAAACATAGACCAGTTAGTTATCTTTGAAATCAACTCACACAAACTTAGAGGAAGAACACACCCAAAAATGATATTTTACAAAGATCTTACTGTGCTCCAAAAAGTGTGCCAGCCCAGGCAGGTCATCCGGATCAGCAAAACTCCCAACTCCAACACAAAGCGCAGCTGCAGACTGGAGTAAGTAGAACATATACAAACAGTGAGTCAATAGTAAAGGAATAATACTGAGATCTCATCTTAAGGATTCACTCAGAGATGGAAGTTTTCCAATTGAAAGTAACATAATTCCTTCCCTGATAATCAGGAGGAGCAGCAAAGTGAAACTCACCAGAACTGTGTCAGTTTCACCCTGCTGCTCCTCCTCTTGCCATCCTGCCAAATGCTGAACAGGTGTAGACCTAAGGGAAAAAACAGAAACAGAAAAAAGGGAAGGGGGACTGGCCAGCCTACTGAAATAGCATTTTGTGTCAGCATTTCAGAGTTCTGACCCGAGTTTGTTTCCTGATTTATTAGATTTCAGAAATCTGCAGCATAATATGTCTATAGATTATCTGTAAAAATCTCTAAGTAATTAAAGGGCTCTGTGTTCAGCAACTCAATTACTAGATGTAAAATTTCTCAATGCTACTCAGAAATTTTTGTTTTTATTAAAACAGGGCATAAAATAACATGTTAAATATATCTAACAAAGAGAATAAGCAAATGATTAAAAAAGAAAATTGTGAGTTATTAAAGCAATACAGAACTGAACTTTAAAGAAGTTTTTTAGTTCTTCACTTCTTATTGAAGATATATAGGATACATTACATGTCTACTGACAGTAATTTTCCATACCTTAGGAAAACCAGAGTTTTTACCAAAATACATGGTCAAGAGGTACACCAAACTGCACTTTTAAAAAATGATTAGGGCATACCATTTGTCATTGTAAGTTTTAAAAAAAAGAGAGAGAGAAAGAGAGAGAGAAACAGTCCATTTAAATCACTGAGGATAGGAAGTTGAATTATTAACTTTCCCAAATTTTACAAATGTTAACTGTAAAGGGTTAATACATTTGGTGGCACAGATTATTTGGGAAAATGGTTATCCTCTTACAAAGAGAGCTTTTAAAAAATAGCATGTACATGATGTAAAATGTAACTGTGTGTGAAAAAATGAAAGTATGTTTTCAGAAGCATCAAACTGCCTGGCTTGATACTGTTTGATATTTTAAAGACTTAGGCATGTAATCTTAGTTAAAACATTGGGAAATAGTCACTTCTTCAAACCAGCGGCTAACCTGTCCTGTGACATTTAATAGATTCCTAATCTGCTCTCAGCTCCAACCACCCCATAAAGATTTCTTGTCCAGACCAGCAGGGTTGAAGACATTTTCCTATAAGTTGACTTAGACGAGAGCCTATCAGTCAGCTCTGACTACAGTAAAAACGGGCTCTGCAATTGCTAGAAGAGAAAACCATACTTGAGAATTACTTCCCAAAAAATTCATACTTGAGAATTCACTTAAGAAAGCCCTGAACAAATCATAATTCAGTATTTATCATACTTAAATCCCATTCTTGTTGCTTTCTCAAACCCTTCGGATCAAGAACAACTTCCTTTTGGGAGGAGAAAAATATAGGGGGACAAAAAACAATGACCCAGAAAAGTAGTTAACTTCTTGGTTAAATAAACGTTCTCCAACACCTCAACATATTTTTCTTCCCACTTCCAATATTTCTCATTTACCTTAAACGAGGTTCACATTTTTCAAATAAAAATCAGATCGTAGCCCTGGCTGGTGTAGCTCAGTGGATTGAGCGCGGGCCTGAGAACCAAAGGATCGCGGTTCGATTCCCAGTCAGGGCACATGCCTGGGTTGCAGGCCAGTTCCCAGCATGGGACACATAAGAGGCAACCATACATTGATATTTCTCTCCTTCTCCCTCTCTCCTACCCTTCCTCTCTAAAAATAAATAAATAAATAAATATTTAAAAAAAAAAAAATCAGATCGTAAAACCACTGCAAAACCCTATCCAATTTTTAAGCCACTTCTTATCTAGGCTACTTTATCTCCCTTTTACAGATACTGATTCAACGACTATAAACTATTTTTCATTGTTATAATCATGGGATCTTTCCTTTCACTACTGTACCCATTGAATCTGAATCAAAACAATGTGATCATCTCTTCAAAGTACATTAGGTTCCTTTCTAATAAAATCCAGAAAATTAGCTATCAATATTTTATGAAGTAATATACCGTACTGAGTACTCAAAAGAGAAAAGCCACTTTTTAAATGATCATTAGTCTGACCTTGCTGCTTCCAGAAGAAGCAAACATTTAGAGTTTGATCCACAGAAGCAAAATGAAAAGGAATACCAAAAATACTGGATGCACACCCTCATTTGTCAAAGGAGTTCGCAATTGCTACATATACCTAAGATATTTTATTATGTCTTGACAGTAAAATTGGCTATCAAGACAATTTTTTAAATTTAACCTGAGTTTTGTTTATCAATTGACAGAAGATATAAAAGAACTCCAAAGCAGAAGAAAAGCCACTAAGATATAAGAAGAAACTTACAGATAGGAAATGTCCAGTTATGAAGTTATAACACAATCAGTATTAGTGCTAAAATGGACCTCAAAAGTTATGTAATCTAATCCAGTTTTAGAAATCAGAAAATGAAAAGGCCTAAGATCATCCAGAAAGATTAGGACAGAGCCAGAATTAGAACTTAAGTTTCCTGATTATTAGTATTCTAACTACTAATAATCCATGTGGAATTATAAGATCTATTTTAAATTAAAGTGAATTTACTGATTCCCAATTTATTTATAAAGACCTTAGTATAAACTATCAAGTGGCATTTCTACACATTTTTTTCCCCAGTATTTTGGTTTTCCAAGCTAAAACCACTTGGCCTATCATGCCACCCCAAAACAGCCATCACTCATAATCTGAACAACAAGTAAGATTCAATCCCCCCACCAACTTAAAGAACTAGCATAATCTTTAAAAAAAATTTTTTTCCCCAGGAATAGTGACTGTCAAACGATTTATTTAAAACCTTTCTACTACTTGTATCTCACGCCTTCATATCTTTGAGGACTGACCACTTTACAGTCTAACACATCTGACATCTAGGTTTTAGGTTTAGTAATCTGAAATGTTATTCATTTGTATGTGGGCTATACCATGTTAAATGTATTATCAATATTTAACAGACTGTTTGTTACCTCCACAGTCCAGTCACAGTGCTGCATTGGGGAGTCTCCCCCATTGGCCAAGATGGCAGCAGGGGAGGTTCTTACGCTGACTATGCCAACAGCTAGAAAAATGAATGGACAGGGCCTGAGTGCATCAAAAGCTAGAAAGATGAATGGACAGGACCGGAGCACACTGAAAGACAGCAGGACAACTGTATAGAAAAAAGGCCCTCCCCTCCCTATCCCTATAAGAATTGGGGGTTTGAGAAGCAAGGTTGGTCTTTGAGATGGGAGTCCACCTTCTCCCAGGTCACACAGCACTTGAATAAACCTCTTTCCTTTTGCGCCAGCACCTGTCTCATGAGGCTAGCTTTCCTTGTGGCAGGCAGCTGAACCTGTGTTTTCAGTTACAAAATTAGCTTTAGCAAACATTTGCTGATTAATTCTACTGTGATGCCTACAAAATATTATCCTCTAATTTAAGAATTCCCTACTGCAAAATGAAGGCATTTTTCAAAACATATATGCAGAGAAGGCCCTGGCAGGTAACTCAGTTGGTTAGAGGGTCTGGATACACCAAGGTTGCAGTCCAATCTCTGGTCAGGGCACATATAAGAATCTATCAATCAATGTATAAATAAATGGAACAAATCAATGTTTGTTCTCTCTCTCTCTCAAATCATTCAAAAAAAATTTTTTAAGATATCAAGAGAAATGCAGATAACTATAATTGAACAATAAAGTAATTTTAAAAATATATCAAGAGAAGGAAATTCTCTCTAATAACCTGCTTTATCTATTGGTTGTTATTATATATCACACTAACTAAGCTCAACTCCCCATTTCTATTTCAATTCCTCCAATTTACTTGTTAAGTTATCCACACTTTTGGTGCTTTCCCACCAAAGGAGATAAATCACATTCCATTACCTAGATAGAAATTACCCATATGAAGACTCACAGAACTATAGGCCCAGGAATTTACACTAACCCTGTTTTTTTTTTTTCTTTTTCCAGTCTCTCCAGATATAATACACTCTCTTAGTCCTCTATCTTAGGCTAAAAAGTATACAGATCCTCACCTCCCAGCATTTGTTTTAAAACATGTAATGTACACATAAATTCAAATTTTACCAGTGATTATCCCTAAGAGTTATGGGTATGGGTGATTTTTATATTTTGTTTTTCTTTATTTTCCATTTGTTTTTATGAAGAAGAAAGAGACCTTTGCTAAAGATCAAAAGATACAGACTTCAGCCCTGGCTGTTGTAGCTCAGTGGATTGAGTGCCTGCCTACGGACCAAAGAGTCGCCAGATTGATTCCCAATCAGGGCACATGCCTGGACTGTGGGCCAGGTCCCCAGTGAGGGGCACACAAGAGGAAACCACATGTTTCTCTCCCTCTCTTTCTCCCTCCCTTCCTCTCTCTAAAAATAAATAAATAAAATCTTTAAAAAAAGATATAGACTTCATTTTTGTCATTAAGAAATAAAACAGCTCTGGCTAGTGTGGCTGGGTTGGTTGAAGCGACATCCCATACACCAAAGGGTTGTGGTTTTGATGCTGGATCAGGGCACATGCCTAGGTTGCAGGTTCGGTTCCAGTTAGGGCATGTGAAGGAGGTAGCCGATTGGTATTTCTCTTTCACATCAAGGTTTCTCTCCCTCTCTCTTTCCCTCCCTTCCCCTCTCTCTAAAAATCAATGAGAATGTCCTCTAGTAAAGATTAAAAAAAGAAAAGAAAGAAAGAAAGAAAACACAAGTTTAGAACTTATCTCAAAGAAATACCAAGTTAGAAAACGATAAAATAGACATGATCCACACCTGCTTTTCAGTGGTTTTCTTTCTGGCTTCTGCCCTCTCTTCCAATTCTTCCAATTCATTATCCTCAGTATCAAGATCATCGTCATCATGTTCATCAACATCATCAAATTCATTTTCATCATCAAAACCCTCTTCATCATCATCTTCTATTTCGGCTCCAGAATCTTCATCATCATCATCATCGTCGTCATCATCGTCATCCTCCTCCTCCTCATCATTGTCCTCATCTTCTTCCTCTTCCTCTTCTTCTTCATCATCTGTTGCATCTCCTGCTTTACCTTCCGTATTACTTAGATCTGAAATCAAAAGTGCCTGCAAACCATTTCGTAATTTGATGTATCTAAAAAAACAAAATAAAAAAATTACATTTGAGTCAGCAGCTCATTACACTACACCATTACAAGTGATCAGCTTAGCAGAATTTTGTTTTTAAAAATTCAAGTACACACAGCAAAACCAACATTATTTTAAACTAGTCAAATTGGTTGCTTCTGGAAGAGGAATCTCAAAGCAGCTTATCAGTTTCTAAGTAGCTGGAGAAAAAGGATGAGAGAGCTACTACACTGTATTTTATATACAGTGGTAGGCAAAAGTAGGTTTACAGTTGTTCATATCAAAAATAATGTATTAATACAAGAATAAACTGTTTTTGCATACTCTCAACTAAAAACCTCCTTTTGCCCACCATTGTATTTTTTAATTTTGAACTATGAAAATATATTTACTTATTCAAAAACCAAATCTTAGAAGTAAAAATTTTACATTAAAGTCACCACTAAGCCTATCTTACCATTTTTTTAGTTTATAAGTATTTAACAAGCATTCTACCATACCAGAAAACTTAAGAGAAACATATCCTTCAATATACAGTGCAGGTTTGCCAACTTAAATATTAAAGCAAAATCTCATATATTTAAACTCTGTTGATTCCCTCTGGTACAATGTATTTGATATTTTATACCACTCACAAGGCTGCTTTTATTGACTAAAAAAATCCCACAGACTGGTAGCCCTGCAGGAGGATGATTATCTATGCTATTTAGTAAAACTGCTGTGCCAGTTTGATTACTGGGTTCGTACTACAGACTTCTCCTATACATACCCATTCTTACATGTGTTATTCTATAAGCATTTACTTAGCATTTAATGTATCAGATACCATGCTATATTAAAGAATAAAGCCACATTCTTCCCCATCAGGCATTAATGCCTAATACAATTAAGCCAGTACATTACAAAATGATAGAGGCAAACTCTTAACCTGAGCCTTAAAGATGGAAAAAGTTCATCTAGCAGAAACCAGGAAAACAATGTACCAAAAAAAGACAAGGAAGGAGGCTCTGGATTAAGACAGAAGAATGAGTATGTGTCCTTTTCTCCTTTCCATATCAAAAATCACATTGAAATAACCTCAATACTCCAGCTTACTCCTTGGACCCTCCCACACACACATACACATCAAGTCTATCCTCAGCCGTGTGAAGAAAGATCAGGCATGTGATAGGTTCAGCTGTGTTCCTCTAAAAGTCTTATGTTGAAGTCCTAACCTCTAGTACCTCAGAATGTGACTGCATTAGAAATAGGGCCTGATTCCCCGTCAGGGCACATGTCTGGGTTGCAGGCCAGTTCCTAGCAGGGGACACATGAGAGGCAACCATACATTGATATTTCTCTCCCTCTCCCTCTCTCCTACCCTTCCCCTCTAAAGATAAATAAATAAAAATCTTAAAAAAAAAAAGAAAGAAAGAAAGAAATAGGGCCTGTAAAGAAGTGATTAAGCTACCATGACACCATTATAGAGGCCCTAATCTAATCTGACTGGTGTTTCTGTAAAAAGAAATTTGGACACACAGACATTGAACATGTCTGCACGCACATAAAAAGCCATGTGAGGACACAGCATGAAGGTGGTCATCTGCAAGCCAAAGAGAGAGGCCTCAGGAGAGACCAAACCTGACACCTCCATATTGGACTTCTAGCCTCCAGAATTGTAAGAAAATAAATTTCTGTTGTTTAAGCCACCCAGTCTGTGGTATTTTGTTATGGCAGCCCTAACAAACTAATACAAAGCCATTTCTCTTTTCAAAAACCATCAATAGCTTCCTATCATGCTTGGAACAAAATCCAAAATCCTTACAAGGGCCTAGAAGGCTCCATATAATCTGGACCAACCTCCTTCACTTTGTTCTGACCAAATGACTTTATTGTTGTTTCTTGAACATTCCAAACAAGCTCCTACACCAGGGCCTTTGTGCTTGCTATTGCCTAAGCCCTAAGGCTCTTGCCCCAGATCGAGCATTTGCAATGTTGCTCCATGTCTTTCAAGTCTTTGCTGAAATGCTACCTTTTCAGAAATTTTTTTAACCATACTATCTAAAATAGCACCCCAGTCAATGTCTATCCTCTCTTATCCTGCTTTAACATTTCCACATGACTTATCATCACCTGATTTTTTTTCACCTGTCTGTACCATTAGACTGTTAGCCTGGAGGGCAGGTCTTTTCTTTTTTCTCCACAGCTAGATCAGCAGCACCTAAGACATTGCTTAGCACTTAGGAAATATTTAAGAAACATTTGTTGCCCTGACCAGTGTGGCTGTGTTGGTTGGGTATCCTCCTGAAAAGCTAAAGGTCACCATTTTGATGCCAGTCAGGGCACATGCCTAGGTTGCAGGTTCAGTCCCTGGTAGGGGCACCTGTGAAAGGCAACTGATCAATGTTTCTCTCCCTCGCTTTTTCCCTCCCCTGCCCTCCATCTAAAAATAAATAAATAAAATCTTTAAAAGAAAAAAAAAAAAAAAGCATTTGTTGCTCCTAAAGAGGGTCTCGGATATAATAAGTACCTAAAATCAACTAGGTGAAACAAAATATCGGATAACAATCTAACACCTAGTTTAAAAAATATATTTTAAGTATATTTTATTGATTATGCTATTACAGTTGTCCCATTTTTCTTCTTTTATTCCCCTCCACTTTGTACCACCCCTCCCACCATGATTCCCCTCCCTCGCCCCCTACCCTGCCTTAGTTCACGTCCATGGGTCTTACATATAAATTCTTTGGCTTCTCCATTTCTTATACTATTCTTAACCTCCCTGTATATTTTAACACCTAGTTTTATGTAAATACTATGAGTACACATGTACAAGTTAATTGTATACAAAGATACTCTGGCTGCTATGGCTCAGCGGTTTGAGTTCCAGCCTGAGAACCAAAAGGTCACCAGTTTACTTCCCAGTCAGAGCACTTGCCTGGGTTGTGGGCCAGGTCCCCAGTTGCCATGCAAGAGGCAACTAATATTAATCAGTTTCTCTCCCTCTCTTTCTCCCTCCCTTTCCCTCTCTCTAAAACATAAGTAAAATCTTTAAAAGTTCTTTGTTAATGTATATAAAATTATAGCAAACAAAATAAAAGGATACAAAACAAATAAAAAAAAATACAAAACAATAAAAGGATACTACTGTTACATTATATATACATAATGTATATATACTGTTACTATATATACATAAATATGCATGTGGAGAGAAATAAAAACAGCAGCATACAAAGAACTTTCATGCCTTAATCTATAATTTCTATACTTTTTCCATCTTTTGTAACCAAAAAATCCATTATATTAAATCATTGTATAATAACAATTTAGTCAAAACCCAAAACCCACTCCCTAACAAATTAACACACACACACACACACACACACACACACACACACACACACACACGAAGCCCTTCCCATTATAGAGGATTAACTTCCATAAGTCAACATCACATCCATTTAAGACAGTCAAGGACAAAACACTCTTTATCATCACTTCTATTCAACACTGTATTTATTAGAAGTCTTAATCAATAAAAAATCCAAAATATGCATAAATAGAAAAAGTTATGAGGCAAAGATATTGAAAGCTAAAACAATTGCAAATTTATAACTTAGAGAATGCAAGAGAATTTTTTAAAATTATGACTAATAAAAAGAGTTTAGCAAAGTATCCAAAATCAAGAACCATGAACAAAAATCATGAACTTCCCTATGTAGCAAAGGTCACCAATTAAAGTAAGATTTAATAAAAGATCCTATCCACAAAAGTAACAGAAACTATAAAATACTTAAATATAAACCTAATAATAGCTCACATTTTAAATGTATTAACTCACATGCCTTAACCCACTTAATCTTCATAATAACTCTAGTGAGTTATTATTCTCATACTATGGATGAGGAAACTAATACTTCACAGGGACTGAACCCAAGCAGAATGGCACTAGAGACAGCTCTTTTCACTGCTGTTCAACACAGCCAACATGAGGAAACTTGAAAATTTTACAGGAGAAAATAAAAGACCTGACTAGTCATATCATGCAGTTGGATGGGAATACCCAATATTGCAAAGATATACATTCTTCCCCCAAATTAATGTATAAATTCAAGGCAATTACAATTTTAAAATCCCAAAAAGATTTTTTTGTGGAACTTGATATACCGATTCTCATGTAGATGAGAAACACAAAAAATGCCAAAAACATTTTGAAAAGGGAAAACAATGAGGGGGAACTTCCTTACCAATTATAAAAAGCATTTTAAATCAAACAATATACTGGTACAGGAAAACCTACAGACCAATGAAAGAGAACAGGTTCTAGAAACAGAAAAGGGTTTATAATATTATTGCAACAATGTTTACTATGATTCAATAAATGATGCTGAAACAATAGGCAATTCACTTTGGGAGAAAAACTAAGCCATCTACTGCTAATTTATACTCAGCATGTAAATAAATTCCAGAGAGATTAGAGCTAAAAGAAAAACTGTTCTGAAAGTATTTAAATTATTATTATAATACTAGGATAAGAAAGTCTGGACTAAACAAGACACAAAATTCAGAACTATAAAGGAAAAAATGAAAAGATTTCACTATATTCTAATTTAAAACTTCTCTGAAACAAAACATCATAAACAAAACTAAAGAGTAAATTGCATACTGAGAGAAAAGATTAACAAGGAATGTTTGCAATAAATAGCAGAAATCACCCAAATGTCCACAGATATCCACAGATAGGTCAATATGTAAGCTCTCATTGTCATTAATAGAAAGAAAATAGTGCCTCAGGTTCTTGGCCTACACAGAGTGCTAAATCATTTTAGGTCAAAAGAACATACCTGGAGGGGCTAACTCTGTGATTATGTAACTTGTCATTACCTCTCCCCAGACCATGTGGTTTCAAATATTTATATGTATATATATATAATTTTTGGAGGGGTGGAGCTCTCCTAAGATGACAATCTTTCTCTAAAAAAACCTCTCTTTCTCTAGCATATTTAACCTGTGTTCATTTATTTGGTTTCATTATCCCACTGTTCCTATACTGAAAATAAAGGCTGAAGTAGATTTTTCAAACTATGTAAAACTATGTCCAAAAATAAAATATATAGTATTATTCTCTTTCTATTAAAGTAGCCAGCTACTCATTTTATTTGTTCCTTAAGAAACCAACTTTTGTGAATCCACTTCCAGTCACTAAAATCACCACAGTTAAGAGCTCATGTATTTAAACCCAAGTTCATGTATTAAGACCACACTGGAGGATCATTTTAACCAAGCTGCTACAATTATTAACATCAGAGTGCAGGCCACTTTGGCTCAGTTGATTGGAGTGTCAACCCGTGCGATTCCCAGTCAGGGCACACGCCCAGATTGTAGATTCAATCCCCACTCTGGGCACATACAAGAGGCTACCTATGGCCCTGACTGGGGTGGCTCAGTGGATTAAGTGCCAGCCTGTGAACCAAAGGGTCACTGGTTCGATTCCCAGTCAGGGCACATGCCTGGGTTGCGGGCCGGGTTCCCAGTTAGGGGCGTATGGGAGGCAACCACACATTGATCTTTCTCTCCCTCCCTTCTCCTCTCTCTAAAAATAAATAAATAAAATCTTAAAAAAAAAAAAAAAGAGGCTACCTATGGATGTCTGTCTGTCTCTTCCAACCCCCCTACTTCCTCTCTCTCTAAAAGCAATGAAAAAAATATGCTCGGGTGAGGATAAAAAAGTAATAATAAAACTTTTAACATTGTGAAGGTTGAGGCAAGATGAAAGACTCCAATTTTTGTTCTAACTAGCCGGGAAACTTGAACTACTTTTTTAACTTTCCAGTACTGCATCAATGCCTGTATCTACACGTGGACCTCCAGGTGACTAATTGTCACCTGATTTATCCTGAGTGACTCATGTATACTTCTACCTGACATTCATTATCCAGACCACTGGGATATGACCAAACCTCCTGACACCCATCTTTTGGACCATTTAGCATCCATCATCCTGACTGCCTGACATCTGACTGATAACCATCCTGCACCAAACCAGGGCTAAGAACCTAGCAGAACTGATAATTCTCAAGAATGTACTTTTTGCTATGAGAACTTTTCACTTTTCTTTCTTCTTTGGAACACTTCTGGATTTTTTGCCTAGTTGTGTCTCCCATTTGCAAACTCCAAGGCTTTTGAATAAATCTCTACCATTTATTTGTAGCAAACTCTCCTCTTTTTTTAATTCATTCGACAAGACTCAGCATTCATCGCAATATTCTCAACTCACAGGAATACAACAATCAGAAAAATTTAAAATAAAATCTCATTACAGTATTATTTCTTCACAAAAATTTTAAATGAAAATGACACTGCAACCAAAATGTTTCCGAGTGGCTCATTTGATAGCCAAGCAAGGAAAACTATTAACCAACAGGTGAGTTACATTGTGTTTCTTTGTAGCAACTGAAGAAACCTACCCAGAGAAAATAAACTTCAGATTATTTGCCTTTGGGTGAGAACTACTGCAAAAAAAGAGTTGACATAGTAGCAATATTGAGTCAATTAAAAACAGAAAATCTTTTCAAGATTTTGGCTCTTGATGTTACCAATACTGTTGGGTTGTTTATTTGAGGAGTCAGTACCAAGTTTGAAGCAACTTAGCCTATGGATACTCTTCATGGAATATAAAGACGAACACTTTCGAACAGGTTGAGGAAATAAGAATACAGGACAACCTAAAGTGGACTCTAATATGTTGCCACATTAATGTTGGTAAAAATATGTCTGGAGCAGGGAAAAAAAGGCTTTAGTTAAGACAAATTTATCTTTTGTGAAGTATTTCAAAGCCTGTTATTTATTGCCTTATTCATCAGAAGTACTTTGCAGAAAATACATGAATCTATAATTTGGTAGTAGATCAGTAGTGTAATTTGCTCCTGTAGACTTTATAATCATTGGTTCTGTGAAATTTTGTCAGAAATACAAGCTGAATATCTTGACTTGCACTTATTGTGGAGCAGTTTGATGCTTAGCAATGGAACATTTAATTGCAATGTTTTGAGCCAATATTGAAATTTTTGTGAAGAACAGCCTTCTACCGGTATTATCAAACACCAAAGAGCTTTGGAAATTAGTTTTTGCTGCAGACTTGATGATGTTTCTTAATCAACCCCAAATTACAAAACAGCACTTACATGCAAACTTATCTTATCGTAACTCATTTCAACAACTAATGTTATCTGAATCACAAACAATGGCAAACTGCCTCATTAATTTCCTGTGCTATCAAAAATTAAAACAATAAGCCTTATCTCCATTTGCACACAAATTTGCAGTGGTATGTTTTCAAAGCAAACTGCAGTTGCAGTAGTGTTTTTCAGACCTTGATGGAAACACAAAGGAAATTTCTTTATTTCAAAGCCCTTTCAGCTGTGCCATTGAGGCGCTTCCACTAATTTTCAATCAGAAGTTATTAATCAGCCCTGGCTGGGTAGATCAGTCAGTTAGAGCATCGTCCTGATGCCAAGGTTGCAAGTTCGATATCCAGTCAGGGCACATACAAGAAGCAACCAATGCATGCATAAATAAGTGGAACAACAAATTGATGTCTCTCCCTGCCACACACACACTTTCACTCGCTCTCTAAAAATCAGTAAATAAACATTTTTTAAAAAGACATTTTAAAAAAGTGATTAATTTACAATGTAATGATGTGCTAAAAGGCAAAAATATCAGAGTAGAATCTAATAGAATCTTATAAATGCCTTTTCATTGATAAATACGCTCAAGTAAAATCATATGTTCATGGATATCAGTATTTGACAGTACCTGTCAGTATGAAAACACACTTTCAAAGATTAAGTACGTAAAATTTCATTACAAATCATTATTCAGAGAAACATTTGCAATCACCTTTGATGGCAGGGAACACTAACTCTAACCCCCCCCCAAATATATATCTATATTCTCAATAAAAAGAATTTCATTCTTCTCACTACTAGACCTGTATTGTGCATATATATATACTGTTAGAGTTGAAACAATTAAAAATTTTATTACAAATCTGTAAAAATTTGCTTTCTTTGTTATTATTAAGTACCTATATAATAACATTAATTTTGCCTCCTCACTGATCAAACCTACAATATTTATTATCCTGCCCTTTAGAGAAAATATCTGGTGACCTCTAGGATACAGAACTTCAAAATGTGGCGACTGGTTGTCCATATTTTCAAAGAATAGTGATCAAATTAGATCCTTACCGAAATGCAAAGGCAAAACTGCAAAACTTTTACAAGAAAATAATATGAAAAAAAGCACAAGCCAAAATTAAAAAGATGAATAAATATGACTACATTTTAAGACTTTCTAAACAAAGGGTAAAAATAAACTATACAGACTTAGAGAACATATTTGCAACTTGTATTACCAACAAAGGATTAGTGTTTAAAATATATAAAGAATTATCACAGCCCTGGCTGGTGTAGCTCAGTGGATTGATCGCGGTTCGATTCCCAGTCAGGGCACATGCCTGGGTTGCAGGCCAGTTCCCAGCAAGGGACACACGAGAGGCAACCACACATTGATATTTCTCTCCCTCTCCCTCTCTCCTACCCTTCCTCTCTAAAGATAAATAAATAAAAAAATCTTAAAAAAAAAAAAAAGAATTATCACAAATCAATTTTAAAAAGGAAGAGCCCTGGCCAGATGCCTTAGTCGCTTGGCACATTGTCCCATACACCAAAAAGTTGTGGGTTTAATCCTGGGTCAGGCCACATACCTAGGCTGTGAATTCAATCCCAGATGGGGTGCAAATGGTAGGCAACTGATTGATATTTCACTCTCACTCATACCAATGTTTCCTTCCTCTCTCCCTCTCTGTCTCTCAACTCACAAAGGAGGTAATGCTTGAATTCACAAGGCAAACATTACCAAGCTATTTACATTCTAATTAGTGCTCAGTACCTGCTCAATAATGTATTTTCATAGATAGCATTTAGACTATCCTGTAATAAGAGCACTATCTAATAGGGTTACTGTAGAGATTAAAAGAGATAATCTATGTAAACAGCAGTTAGTACACAGCACCTCAACAAAATACCAGTTATTATAATGAGAATAAAGAGCATTAGTGGTGTTAATAAAAAATATAAAATCCCTCTAAACACCTCTCCAGGGGACCAAGAGAACATTCCAAACAATAATCTACTTCCAAATCTTCTGGAAAGTTTAATTCTGGTCCAACCATGTAATTGAGGGCCCCCACCAAATATATATATATATTAATATATATATATATATATTTCAGGGATCATTTCTATAGTTTGTTACATGTGTATATATATGTATGTATAAATGTGTGTGTGTGTGTGTGTGTGTGTGTGTACGTATAAAGGGACTATAAACCTACTCAGTTTCCTGTAAGTTGCATGGGCTTAATGAATAACTTCATTCTAGGAACCAGTATGAATACGAGACCATGTCAGAATGGAAGTCCCAGAACAAACCATCTTCTTATCTGTCAAGTCTCCTAATAGAAAATGTCTTAGACACAGAGTGATAACCAGTGGTTGGTTACCCTATGTGTCTAACAAATTCATTATAATTGGGTCCATACCCAAAGAATTCATTTGGGAATAAAAAGGCTTCTAAGGTAAAGAAAATTTGATCATCTAAATATCCTATAAAGTAGTAATAATGAAATTATGGTATATCTACACCACGGACTTCTAGGTAGACAAAATATATTGAAAAGTACTTAAAAGCTATAAAAAATATGTTACCAGTTGTTAATGCTGGATGGAATAATTATGGGAAATTTCAAACCCCTCCTACCTTTCCCTAGAGAAATAAATTTGCTTAATATCATTCCTAACCATTTATGTACATATCAAAACATAAAAATTATATTTTAGGTAAAAATGAAATAGAAAGTTATTTTTTGTGGGTTTTTTTTTAAAAGAGAATTGTACAATGTATTTGGTTTTCACCTGGAACACAGTTTTTTGGTACTGTGATCTAACAGTGATCTTTGATAAGTATTCTCCGCCAGTGGTGCTTCATGTAGTAAAAAAAGACACCATTAGCATCTAGTATTTCTCCTGCTTCCTGATGCTTCCTTTTACATTTAAAAGGTTTATGGGTTTGCTGTCTTTTCATTGTCATATTTTTTATCTTCTTTTTCTTAGATAAGTCCCTTTAACATTTCATATAATAAGAGCTTGGTGATGATGAACTCCTTGAACTTGACCTTATCTGAGAAGCGCTTTATCTGTCCTTCCATTCTAAATGACAGCTTTGCTGGAAAGAGCAATTTTGGATGTAGGTCCCTGCTTTTCAAGATTTTAAATATTTCTTTCCAGCCCCTTTAAGAACCACACCTAAAACAAAAGCAAACTAAGCAAACAGCTAGAACAGGAACAGAACCACAGAAATGGAGATCATATGGCGGGTTAGCAACAGGGGTGTGGGAGGAGGGGGGGGAAGGTACAGAGAATGAGTAGCATAGATAGTGGGTAGAAAATAGACAGGGGCAGGGTAAGAATAGTATGGGAAATGTAGAAGCTAAAGAACTTATGACACAAGGACATGAACTAAAGGGGGGAATGTGGGTGGGAGAGGGTGTGCAGGGTGGGGGGAATGATGGGGGAGAAATGGGACAACTGTAATAGCATAATCAATAAAATATATTTAAAAAAATAAAATAAAATAAAATCCTAAAAAAAAAAAAAAAGGGTTTATGGGGTTGCTTCTCTTCTGAGTCCTCAAAGGTCTTAGCCTTAGAGACTTTAGTTAATGTGCTCAAGGTCACAAAACTAGAGATAGGAAACTAGATACACAAATTACTAAAAATCCCATACTTTACACATATCTCTAGTCTAGCACCTATGACATTTAATATACTTCTGCTTCAGTATCTGCTCCATGATTCTACCAGGAATCTAGTAGATCAACCAGAATTCTTTGAAGGCAAGAGTTCTTACCATTGTTCAGTTCTTCAAAAACGGTGATCTTTTGAATGTTAAATCTTACTTCCCAAAAAAACATTTTAGTTAAGAATGTTCTTTCAGGCCCTGGCTGGTGTAGCTCAGTGGACTGAGTGCAGGCCTGAGAACCAAAGGATCGCGGTTTGATTCCCAGTCAGGGCACATGCCTGGGTTGCAGGACAGTTCCAAGTAGGGGACGCACAAGGAGAAGCAACCATACATTGATATTTCTCTCCCTCTCTCCTTCCCTTCCCCTCTAAAAGATAAATAAATAAAATCTTTTTAAAAATAATTTAAAAAAAGAATGTTCTTTCACACCCCAAAAAGTTCAGTAAGAAAATTTTTTAAAGTAAAATTTAAAAAAAGAAAAAGAATGTTCTTCCTATTCTTACCAGCCCATCAGTCCATGAAAAAAATCAATCTAAGGAGTGGCAACAAAAATACACCTAATTAAAGTCATATTAGTATTCAGAAGACTTAATATATTTCAACCTTAAAAGATCTCTTTGTTAAATGAGCTTGAAACTCACAAGGTAAGGCCTAGCTTGCTTCTACTTTACATTATAAGACTAAGAGGGTACAATCGAAATCGAGTTTTGGATTCGGGTATCAGACCAAGGGATTGGAAGATGTCAAGTTCCTAGAATACATACATACATGTAAGTACTTGATTTCTTCTGTAACTCTAAGAGTCTATGATCTTATCACTAATGTGTGTACATATTACAAATGCAATTACTGTCTCACACATTTAAAAAGCATCACTATTTCACAGGTTTTATTGAAAAGATCCACAAATAAATCCATGTTCTCACCCAATACAAAAGAATATGTTCTCTGACAGATATTCTTCTGATATGTTAGATTTTCCTAAAGTTTCTGCTCTGCAGTGGTCCTGCTTACTCAGATTGTGATCCTCCTTCTGTTTATCAGCATATAACAAAATAAATGTTCAGAATAACCTGTACCTTATTCAGCCCATATCCAATATTAAGAAACTAACATAACAATCTTGTCAGTTCTAACAGACAGACCAAAATTTAAATAAAAAAGACTTGCCCTTCAGCCCTGACTGGTGTGTTCAGTTGATTGGGCCTCGTCCCACAAACCAAAAGATCACCATTTAGGTTTGATTCTGGTCAGAGCACTTACCTGGGTTGCAGATTCTGTCTGCTCTGGGTTCATACTAGAGGAGAGGTAACCAATGGATGTTTCTCACACAACAATGTTTCTCTCCCTCTTTCTCCCTCCCTTCCCCTCTCTCTAAGAATAGGTAAATAAAAATCTTTTTAAAAAAAGTCATGCCCTTCAGAAGCTTATTTACCTTTTCACATGTTGCCCCCCTCCCAAAGAAATACGGATCTTTTTACAAACAGGTTTAACATGGAAAGTGTTTTATGTTTATTTAAGTTGAACTTCATAAGTGCTCTTTTAGACTGCACTACCACTAACCTGTCTATCTAGCATTTCCACTTCACACCAATAAAAAATTGAAAAACATTTCCCAAACGAGAGTTCCTCAATCCTTCCAGAAGACAAGGAAATCAACACTTACCAAGCAGTTATACAGAGCCCCCCAAAAACACATGTCCTAGAGGTATGCTTAACACTTTTAAAAAGTTGAATACAAATTATACATATAAAAAAGTAAACTTCATGCATACTGGTAAACAATTCTTTCAAGGCACTATTTCACCACAATATTCCTTTAATCAGATCTATTTGTGGTGCTTCTTCACATATTTAATATATGATTATAATATGATGGATATGTACTAAACAGACCATGTACAAAGTCCTACTGAAATACAGTGAAAGGAGGGATTAGTTCTGCCTGGAAAGGTTTCACAGAGATAACATCTGAGCAGGTCCTGGAAGGATAACAAGCTACCTGAGGCTGCAGATGCTTCACATCTGTTTGCAGTTACAAAAATTCACAGCATTTAACTTTAGGTTGGATAAGTCTTCAAAAATCATCTAGTATTAAAGTTTTCCATCTTTATTTTAAAGCAACAAAATATTTTCTTTAAAAGTCTAATTGAAACTGCAATATGTAAAACAGACAGAAGTGGACCTATTCTTTTAAAAGGAAAGAAAGTTATTGGAAAACTTTGCTATTCTAATCGACCCCCTTCATTTTAAAATAAGAAAACTGAGACACTAAGGACACTGACTTGACAAAAGGACCACATAAAGATAGAAATTCAACAATGTATTGAAAGAATACTTAAATGGTATCTCCCCTTTGAAGACTTTCCTAGCTTTCTCCCTATGTGGAGTTTACCACTCATTACTTTATTCCCCCTAACACCTAGCATATACTTCTATTATGGCTTCCATAAAACTTTAGTGCTCTAATTTTACTTTTTATGGATCTGTGTCCCTCTACTACATTGAAAGCTCCCTGAAGGCAGGGGCTGTCTTAATCATCTTTATATGCCCAGTACCCAGAAGAAAATTTTATTGTTATATTTGATCAAGTTTCATAAAAGATTTATGATAGCTCAGCACCTGTCACAGAGTAGGGCTCAAAAAGTATCTGTCAAATGAATTTGCCGAAAATGAGCTCATTAAATGAAAGAATACATCTAAAGCTGTTAGAACTGACACAATGTATATACTATAAACATTATCTGTTACTATGTATCCTTATACAGTCAGACAAAAACTGAAACTGTTATTGAACATTTAATTTGGAAGGCAAAAACTAAGCACTTTTAATCAAAGTTTCAACTTGTTCATTTACATATTACTAATACAACCCCATCTTTGATGAGAAAAAGAGAAAATTTAGCCCATCCATAAAGAGTTACCCTGCAGCCTGGGAAAAAAATAATTCAAGGAGTTGTGTATTATTAATCACTACATTTGGAGTGAAAAGAGAAAAGAGGCCAGTCTCAAACTTGAGGTTAAATCACTTTTTCGAGATCTCAGTTTCCATCACCTGTCAAATTGGGGTGGTGGACAGTGAAAAAAAGTATTTCTAAGGTTCTTTCCTGCTCTAACACTTACAGGGGCTTATACAAATTGGGACCAAAAATCCTTCAGCTTTCTACTCAAAATGAGTAAAAATTTTATAAAAATCAGTAAGTGGTGCACAGCGTTTGGTGACAGGATTTTCATACCAACTCAGCTGTGTAAATTCTGAGCAAGCAGCAAACTCTCTGGATCTCGATTTCTTCCACCTATAAAATCAACTTGTTGAACAATACGATCTCTCTTTAAAATACATCGTAGTCATGACATTCTATGAAGTAAGCTACCTCTGAAGGAAGAATTCAGGTGGGGATTGAGCTACCATCAATGAGATGTTTAGAAGATTCCAGCATCAACCAAAAAGTACAGAATTTCATAGCTAGAAGAAACTTTACAAGTCTATTACAACTGAGACTGATAGTCTTGGAAGAGGTCATTCATTCAACCATTCCAGTAATGAGAAACCCATGGAAACAAGCCATTTCATCGCAGGCCAACTATGATGCCTAAGTTCTTTTACTCAAGCCACACAATCCTCTACTGACTTCCGCCTATTAGTTTTACCCCCTTTTCAACTAAGGACACCTCAAATATTTGTGGGTAGTAATTATATACCCCTTACATATCCTCTCCAAAATTAAACCCCCCAACTCTTGAACCTTTCCTCACGACATAATACCAAGACTCTCTCACCACCCAGCCTTCCTTAATGCCGAAATTACTCGAACCACCATTTCCATTCTGACATCCTGATTCCTTGTGGAACCCAAGATTTCCCACTTGTCCTGCTGGCACCACATGGCAGCGCCTAATCGCCCTAACCACCTCCACCCAAGGAAGCATTCGGGATGGGAAGTGTGCCCCTGCAGCTCCTTCGGGAGATACAAAGACAAGTGACCGCGGCAGCAAGAGAGAAGCCCGCACCCGGCTCTCCTCCCCGTTCCGAGCCTTCTCCCTCACCGGTATTGCTTGGGGTCGCTAGGAGACTTGACGATCTCAGGGTCTCCGGCATTACTGATAGACCCCCTTCGTCCCTCCTCCTCAGATTCATCTACTCCTAGACGGGCAACCCGGGCGCTCTCGCCCAAATCCTGTCCACTGGGCTGCAGGTCAGGGCAGCTGCAGGTAGACTTCGCCTTGTTCCTTCCAGGCATGGTCGGAGTAGGAAAGGATCTGACAGCAGCCGAGTCTTCGCACCGACTCCGCGCTTCGATTCTCCACAGCGCCGCGAGCTCCCGCCCGGCCTCACACCACAACTTCCTCCCGGTGGCCCCGACTGCAGTAACCGTGACTCTCCTCAGCATTCACCACCAAGCCGGAGCGATGGGCATCCCGCTCCCCAGGGCCCACCTCCTCCTCCTACTCCTCCAGCTGCTCCTCCTCCTCCGCGTTCCAGAGGCGGTGGCGGCCGGCGCTGGTGCTGCCGCAGCCGCCGGGGAGGACAGGCCTGCACCCCTCCCCCAATCCGGTCTCCCTAATGCCAACTTTCCTCATCCCCCCCCCGCCCTCCAGTCGCCGGTGACGCTACTGGTTCTACCCAATAAAGAGGCAAGATAGCAGTCACGCGCACGTAAGCAACCAATGGAAACGGGGAATAAAAGGAACCAAAGAGGCCGGTCGGATTTTCTGACACACAGAGAGCTCTTCGAAACCTAGGGTGGGCGGGGCGAGAGAGAAGGGGCGGAGAGAGTGGCGCGGAGAACCACGGGAGAAGGGCGCCTGGTCAGCGGCGCCGCGTTTATGACGTAGGCGAAGAGTTGGTTTAGGCAGCCACTGAGTAGTTCTCCGCGGCTCAGGGAGAATTTTCGTCTGCTGAGGTAACAGAGAAACGAAAGGTGAAAAAGAACCCCAAGTTTCTTACCCCATCACGCCATGTTCTGCCCATCTTGCCCATCCTGCCCCTTCGGTCCGGGGCGGAGACTTCGGCCGTGACTCAGCACGTTAAAACGCTGAACGCCGGAAGTATTTTTCTTCGGCGCCGGATGGAAACTGTTTTGAGAGTGAACCCGGGCGGAGCCGAGCTGAGTGCCAGAGAGAGGCCTTAGCTTTTCCACTTTATTGCTGGCCACCTTTTAGTGGTATTCTCCCATAAAGCCCAAAAAGGTGCTTAAAAGACGCATGTAGATATGCTCACTTTTATATACGAAAACATTTTTTAGCTTTCCCTCTGACAAGAGTCCACAGTTCAGCGTTAAGTTCAGCCCGCAAGTGCTGCGGGAGGCTGCTGCTCTTAGGTCCCTTTTCCAAAGTTATTTTCTGTTAACGGCCTTTAAGTGGGCAAATATCTAACGTGACTGAAACAGACATTTTTTAAAAAATTAGAAACAACTGACATGTTAGTAAGTTACAATATAAAAGAAGTAAATGTATGAAAGGAGAAACACTTGAAGTAGGGAGATGTATTGACGACTGTTACAAGCCTTTAAATTTGTCTAGGCTTCCCGAGTTACCCAAACACGGAATAAAATCACGAACAAAACGAAAATCCTTATCTTCATGGAACTTGCGTTCTAATTGGGAAAAATTAATGTATTTTAAAAACAGTGAATGCTGCGACGACAAATAATGCAGGATAGGACAATAAGGAGTTGGGAAGAAAAGCGACAATTCAAGCAGGAAATAAAATCCTGAACTAAGGCAGCAGGTAAAGTAAATTAGTTTAGAAATATTGTTCAGATATTCCAGTTTGTTTTCAATCAGTAATGCTTGTTGTTAAATAAAGACCTGAAGTGACGTCTATTTAAAAAAAATTTTTTTTTATCCTCACCTGAGGACATGCTTATTGGTTGTAGAGCAAGGCGAAGGGAGGGAGAGGGAAGGAGGGAAACGCCCTGCTGGAGAGAAACACTGTCCCTTGGCTGTCCTAGGCGTCCGTCCTAAGTGGGGACCACACCCACAACCTAGGCATTGTGCCCTAACTAGGAATTGAACTCATGACTTTTCGGTTCACAGAAAGACACTCCAACCAACTGAGTCACACTGGCCAGGGCGAGTGACATCTGTTTTGAGGGTATTTTTTTCTTTTAACTCTCCAAAGCAGTGACGCCTCAAGTGAGAAATATTCAAATTCAGCCAGTAATTAGAATTTTCTAACTAGAAACAAAGAGGCCACATCCTAAATTGTAACCTGTTAATTATTCCCTTTAAAAAGAGGCCTCTGATTCTTACAGATCACTAGGCTAGAACTATGGTAACACTCTATAGTGAGACATTATTCATTCAGCCAACCATCTGAAGCTCCTAATAGGTGCCAGATGCTGGGAATAGAGTAATGAACAAGAAACTTCCCTGTTCTCTTTGTGCTTACAAGAGAACTAGTGAGACATTGAACAAACACAAATTTTTAAATTTTTCATGACTAGTTCTGGAAGGAGAAATACAGAGGGACCTAGTGTGGTCAGAGCATTTTCATAACACATTTAAGCTTACATTTGAAAAATGTATAGGAATAGTACAGGAAGGTATAGGAAAAGACTTGCTCTAAAGCTCTGAGAAAGCAGGTCAATATGGCTAAACTGGGAGCAAAGGGAAAATGACTTAGTAGCCAAGGTCATATAAAATCTTCCTAAGAGTAAAAAGAAGTCATTGTGTTGTCTATTTCATGTAACACTGGATTCCTATCCTCTAAAATAATGTCTGGCACATTATAGGTGTTCTGTAAATAATGGTTGAACAAATGAAATGGAGGTATCATCACGTGTTTTGCTAGTAAATCATTCTAGTTGATGTGCAAAAAATAGTCATACCTCAGTACCCTGCTTCAGAACTCAAACCCTGTACTCATTGCATTTTGATGGAAAAAAAGTTTCAGCACTCATCACCTGCTTGGGACTCATTGCACTTGCTAGAACTTTTATGATAACTTTTACAACGATGCCCCACAAAAGAAAATGTTTCACCATTCGCACTCAGCATGAGTTGCTGAACGAATTAATGAGTGCCGAGGTATCACTGTAGTTTGAATGGGGGTGGGGGTGAAGGCAAGAAAAGGGCCGAAGAACCAAGTTTTTTTTTTTTTAATTTTTTTTTCTTTTAGATTTTATTTATTTATCTTCAGAGGGGAAGGGAAGGAGAGAGGGAGAGAAACATCAATGTGCGGTTGCCTCTTGTGTGTCCCCTGCCGGGAACTGGCCTGGCAACCCAGGCATGTGCCCTGACTGGGAATCGAACCTTGATCCTTCGGTTTGCAGGCCCGCGCTCAATCCACTGAGCTACACCAGCCAGGGCCCGAAGAACCAAGTTTTGAGGAGCTTGTAGAAGAGGAAGAACTCCCAAAAGAGACTGCGAGGGAACTACCAGGATAGTAAGAGGAAAACCAAAAAAAAAAAAGTAATATCCAGGAAAAATACTTCCTTGATGTTTGATGCATTATAATTCTGACCACATACCAAATGTCCAGAGTATTAGATTAGATGTTTAAAATATGAGAACTGTCAAGGAATCACAGAAGTATACTTTAATCTGGCCTTTTTGTGTTAAAGACATAACCTACCCAGAGAGTTATAGCTTACAAGTGACCCAAGGCACATCCAGGACTTCCAAACCAGAAGTATTATTTACCATTGAAAATAATTTAGAAACTTGCCACCCTTCATTTGAATATTCATAATTATTGTAAAGAGTATTCAGGGCAGAGGTGGGAAGTAAATGCAGACAACTGTAATTGAACAATAATAAAATAATTTTTAAAAAATATTCGTCAGAAAACAAATTAAGCTATTGCCATTTTATAGGAAATTGACACATTAGAAAGTTTACAAAAACCTTGAAATCTTCAAGAAAGTTGAAGAGCACAGAGTATAATTTTCAACCTCATTTACCCAGGCTCTCAGAGTATTTAAGAACTGTAAAATCTTCAGTCATCCTGTACTCTTTTCTAGTTTTTTAAAAATTTATTTGCTGAATTTATATATATATATAGAAACATCTCTTTCATGTTCAACTTATTTATGCATTCATTGGTTGCCTCTTTTATGTGCCTTGACCCTCTTGGACATGCCCTGACCCAGGACTGAACCTACAACCTTGGTGTAGTGGAATGATACTCTAACCAACTGACCTCCCCAGCCAGAGCCTATTCCTTTCTATTTTTACCTCAATGATTTCCCTGTCATCATCAGGTTTGGTGACCCTTCTCTCCCTATTATTCCAATGAGAGGTCAGAAATAATGAAAAGTTAAAAGGTCTTATTTCCGATTTTGATGCCTACCTCTGAAAGTTATTTTAGTCAATACAATGGCTATCTCCCAGAGGGAGAGATCTGAACTTACTCCTAAAAATTCAAAGGTAAATTACTTGATTAACCCCATTATCCACCTTTACATTTGAGAATCAGGGTAAGTCAGAAGTGCGGAATGTTGATTCTATGTTGAGTGGATTGGGAGTGCAACGAACCCAATAAAGTCTCAAGTCCAGTGAAATGGTTGGGTGAAGAGGTTGCTAAATCCGGGAGAAGAGGCGCTGAAAGAGGAGATAGGTAATAAGAGAAATATTATCTAGAGTCTTCTCCAGGAAGACCAAAGTGTGCACAACATACCAGGGAGTTTGTATGAACATATAAAATAGTTTTCTCCTGTACTGTAAACGTAGCTCTGGGAAGAATTTGGTATTCAAACTTCAAGATACATTAAGAGTGACTATAAAGAATACTTTAAGAAATACTTTAAATTTTTGTTTTAGATTTTTATTTATTTTTAGAGAGAGAGGAAGAAAAGGAGAAAGAGGGAGAGAAACATCAGTGTGTGGTTACCTCTCATGTGCCCCCTACTGGGGACCTAGCATGAAATCCAGGCACGTGTCCTGACTGAGAATCAAACCAGCAACGCTTTGGTTCGCAGGCCCACACTCAATCCACTGAGCTACACCAGCCAGGACAAAAAACGCTTTAAAAAATATTTATGTCAAATGAAAAGTTATTCTATCATAAATCTATGTTCTCTAATCTAAAGATACAGATTTTGAGACTGCCTGGAAAGGAGAATGTGAGGACACAAAATGATATTTTAAATATATAAATCAGAAATCAGATCACATTATTCTCCCTTTTTAAAACCTACCAGTGGCTTGTCTTTGCATTTTGAATAAAATCTAGCTGCTTGCCATAGCCTATTAAGGCTCACTTATTATTTTTGTTCTTCCTCTATATTTACAATTTCATCTACCATTCTGCCATTTACTCCATTCACACAGGCTTTCTTTTTTTTTCTTTTTTTAAGATATATTTTATTGATTATGTTATTATAGTTGTCCTCTTTTTTTCTCCCCTTTACTTCCTTCCACCCTGTACCCCTCCTCCCACCATCATTCCCCCACCTTAGTTCATGTCTATGGGTCATATAGATAAGCTCTTTGAATTCTCCATTTCCCATATTATTCTTAACTTCTCTCTATTTTGTACCTGCCATTTATGCTTATTATACCTTGTACCTTTCCCCCATTCTCCCCCACCCCCTCCCCACTGATAAGCCTCCATGTGATCTCTGTTTCTGTGAATCTGTTCCTATTCTAGTTGTTTGCTTAGTTCATTTTTGTTTCTTTTAGGTTCAGTTGTTGATAATTATGAGTTTGCTGTCATTTTACTATTCATAGTTTTGATCTTCTTTTTCTTAGATAAGTCCTTTTAACTTTTCATATAATAAGGGCTTGGTGATGTTGAACTCCTTTAACTTGACCTTATCTGAGAAGCCCTTTCTCTGTCCTTCCATTCTAAATGATAGCTTTGCTGGATAGAGTAATCTTGGATCTAGGCTCTTGCCTTTCGTGACTTGGAATACTTCTTTCCAGCCCCTTCTTGCCTGTAAAGTCTCTTTTGAAAAATCAGCTGATAGTCTCATGGGAACTCCCTTGCAGGTAACTGTCTCCTTTTCTCTTGCTGCTTTTAAGATTCTCTCCTTATCTTTCATCTTGGGTAATGTAATTATGATGCGCCTTGATGTGTGCTTCCTGGGGTGAACTTCTTTGGGACTCTTTGAGCTTCCTGGACTTCCTGAAAGCCTATTTTCTTTGCCAGATTGGGAAAGTTCTCCTTCATTATTTGTTCGAATGTTTTCAATTTCTTGCTCTTCCTCTTCTCCTTCTCGCACCCCTGTGGTTCAGATGTTGCAACGTTTAAAGTTTTCCCAGAAGTTCCTAAGCTTCTCCTCATTTTTTTTTTTTTGAATTCTTGTTTCTTCATTCTGTTCTGGTTGGATGTTTATTTCTTCCCTGTGGTCTAAACCATTGATTTGAGTCCTGGTTTCCTTCCCTTCCCTGTTGGTTCCCTGTACATTTTCATTTATTTCACTTTTCATAGCCTTCACTTTTTCCTCTATTTTGCGACCATACTCAACCATTTCTGTGAGCATCCTGATTACCAGTGTTTTGAACTCCGCATCTGATACGTTGGCTATCTCTTCATCGCTTAGTTGTGTTTTTTTCTGGAACTTTGATCCGTTCTTTCATTTGGTCCATATTTTTTTGTCTCAGTGCTCCTGTTACGTAGTAAGGGGTGGAGCCTTGGGTATTCTACCAGGCAGGGCAACTCACATGGCTGTGTTGTGGTGCTGTATGTGGCGGAGGGGTCTGAGAGGGAACCATGCTGCTTGCTCAGTTCTCCGCCAGCTTTCAGCCACTTCCTCCTCTACCCACAAGCAAATTGGGCCCTTCTGGTGCTGATTTCCTGGTGGGTGGTTTTGTGTACATTCTAGGACCCTGTGGGTCTCTCTGACAAACTCTCCTGTGAGGCTGGGAGTTTCTCCCACTGCTATCTCACCCCCCACAGGTGTTTTCAGTTAGAGGTTTTGAAGCTTTATTTCCCCTCACTGGGACCCTGGGTTGCTCAGTCTGTCTTGCTGTCCAGTTGTTCCTCCCAGTTTATCTGTATGCAAATGTGGGACCACCCACTCTGTCAATGCTGCCTCACCTGGTCAGCCAGCCACCAACTCACTTGGTCCACCAGCAGGAGCCTAGCCTGCCCCAGTCCTCCAGCCACCACCTCTCCATGAGTCCTCTCTGCCCCAGCTGCCCAACTCCACCCCTCCTACTGGTCTGGATGAGTGTTTCTTCTTTAACTCCTTGGTTGTCAGACTTCCATACAGTTTGATTTTCTGGTGGGTCTGGTTACTTTTGTTTTTAAATTTGTTGTCCTTCTTTTTGTTGTGTGTGGAGGTAAAGTGTATCTATCTATGCCTCCATCTTGGCCAGAAGTTCCACACTGGCTTTCTTAATGTCCTTCAATATACTAGGGTAATTCTTGCCTTTAGGGCCATTACATCTGCTCTGCTGCCTAAACTGTACTTCTTTAGATTTTGCGTCATTGGCTCCTTCTTACAAGTTATATGTCAGCTCAAATGTCACCTCTTAAGAGAAACCTTCTCTTAACCATTCTACCTAAATTAATACTCATTTTCTGAAATGATATGTCTATTGGCTGATTGTCTAAATAGCCTCTCTATTTTATAAGATCCACTGGAGAGTTGGTACTCTGTCTTGCCCACCCCCCACCCTCAATTTCCCCAGTATCAAAAATAGTGTCTCACACATAGTGGGTGTTCACTAAGTGTTGAATTAATAAAAGAATGGTACAGGAAAAAGAGGTCAGCAGGGAGAAAGAAGAGAGGGATTAGCCTTAAATTAGAAAAGAACACCCTCTGTCATTAGACCTGGAGGGAAAGAGGCACAGATTAAACCAGGAGCTGCAAAGATTTTAAGTGTTGTTAGAATTCCTTCTTCTAAGGGATAGGAATTTAATAGAGTTTCTGTCTGACAGCCCCCTACCTCCACTTTCTTTTTGAAATCTTGTACAGTCAATGTTGAGAATGAGAGAATAGGTAGTATGATAGATCCTGCTTCCATGGGAATCAGTAAATAAGATACTTGTTTTTTGTTTGTTTATTTAAATTTCACGCATCTTGAAACCAAGCTCAGTTGGTAGTTTCAGTATCCTGAGTAACTATAATATTTTGGGGCCAAGCATTTTACTTACATTAACTCGTTTAGTCCTCAGAACAATCTAAGTCTGTTATCAATTTATGGGTGAAAAACTGAAGTTCAAAGAGATTTAAAAACTTGCACATATCCTACAAGAAAGTAGAATAACCAAAATGGCAAATCATATAAGTTTAATTCCAAAGACTTTACTCTTTTGCCTCTTACATCTTGCCTGTCAAATACCTAAAATAAACAGACTTCTAATTCATTAATTTTATCATTGATATTTCCTGTTGTGGTTAACCCTCAGTCCAGTTTTTAAATGAAACATGCAAAGTAACAAATGTCATAACTTACATATCATTAGAAAAGTATCTGGTTTCCCATCAGACCTCCTTCCTTCCTTATTTTCTGAATAATTATTGGTCTAAAAGCCATTTGCTTAGGTAGGGCTAAGGTCTGTGCCCAAGGTGTGCAAGAGCAAGTAGTCTGATGAGACATGTTGGAGCATGAGCTGTATGAGGAGGATTAAATACGTGGGTTGATGGTGCAAGGTACCTGAGTTCAAGCAGAATAAGGAGAGTAAGGCTTCAAAGCAGTGGTAATGGAGATTAGTTACATAGAGGATTGACTTATTAAATATTGAAGATATTAGGAGCCAGGTTTCTCACTGTAGAAGAGAGTTAAAAATATGGAAATGCAGAAATTAGAATAAACTCTGGTGTTGGCTTGGAATTGTTGGTGTCAATGTGAACTCACACTTTTTAATATAGAAGTAAATGTAGATGTGGGTGTGCATGTGTGTATGCATATGTAAGTATGCATAAAAGTATCATACATATATCCTCAAGCCACGTTTATTGAGAGGGTCTGGGATCAGGGACATCTCAATAACAGTGAGCATACTGAATACCTCTGTCTTGGTCTCTAAATGCTATTCTTCACTAAAATGCCATTTTCCACTAAAAGAAACGAAGCCTTCCTGGAGAAACAGCTGACCCCAAGGCTAGGGCAGGAAAGATACAAGATGAACCTGGAACCTATGTATCTCGTATGCCAGAAAGTAATAAAGAAGTATTCAAAGAATAATGAGGACATAACAAAGGGACTTAGAGGCCAGTATAAAGGGGCTCCCACAGGACCAAAATAGGGACAATTTGAGAATCAAAATAAGTAACAATAGTAACAGATTATAACCCATTGTATACAATAGGAATCCAGGCATCTAAACTGATGTAAATAAATAGGGAGAGAAGAAAGCTTTTTAATAAAGTGAAATGGCAACAGTGAATGTAGAAAGGATGATGGAATTAGAAAACCACCATTTGTCAACCATAATAGTAATAATTCAACCACGAAACATCTGTAAATGATAAGTTACTTGATGAAAATCTAATGAGGAGTGGGATATTTACATGGTCTCAAAGTACCGCCTTACAAAATCCTTATTAAGAAGAGGAAAGGAACAACTTTATACTGGAAAAATCTGGCAAACACTAGTAGTCTGTGGAAACAGTTAACATCAGTAATGGGACAAATTGAAATTCTTACTACTTGATAACATGAAACAAAAACCCAGCAATACTTCTGTGCTATTCTTGTTAAAAATGCTAAACCTGAATCTAATCCGGAGGAAACCTCAAACTAACCCAAACTGAGGAATGTTTTATAAAATAACCTACCTACAATATTTAAAAGTAACAACAAGGTCATGAAAATCAAGAACTGTGGAGCTGTTTTGATTAAAGACTAATGAGACATGGTAATCAAAGGTATCACTATAAAGAACACTATTGAGACAATTGGCCAAACTTGAATGGAGTCTGTGGATTAAATGATAGTAATGCATCAATGTTAATTTCTTGATTTCGATACTTTGTGGGAGCTGGAACATCATATGGGCAACCAACTCTCAGAGGCCCAGGGAAAAAGTCTTATAGCTTTTATGTAAGTTTAAAATTATTTTTTAAATAAAAAGGGAAAGGTATTAGCAAGAGGGTCCAAAAGAACACCATACAAAACATTGGAACTGACTGCCAATGTCTTAAATTTAAAATGTAATTCCTGGAATTGTGGGTGGAAAAACAGTGCTTTGTAGGAGTAGTAGTAGCAATAGTTCTCCATCTAACCACACCCTCCAAGAGCCTGCTCAAGACACACCTCCTCTTTGTCCCTTCCAGCCCCCACTGATCCTCCATTTCATACCTGAACTCAGGATACATATTTTCTTGGCATCACTTCCTTGGCTCTTAATCATATATAGCCTTGTGACTTCTCTTGTACTATTGTCCTGTATAAATTTTGAGTTTTTGTTTAAACCATTCATGAATATGTTATCTCCATAGTTATCTTGTAATCAATTTAGGAGTAGATAACATATGTGATCTGTTTTCCTTCCTAAAGTACCTACCTTATGTTTTGCAGTCACATTTCTACATCCCAAGGACTGCCAAGAATAATGAATGTCACTTAGCAAATATTTCTTGCAACCCAACTATGTATCAGGCACTGTAAATAATAATTTCTTACATGTATAAAATGGTTTACAGTTTATGCAGCATGTATACATCTATTATCTGATTTGTTCTACGTAAGTCTTCGAGACAGGTGCTGCCACCTGATAAACATGTTCAATGAGGAAGTGTGACCTACTGGAAGTCACACAACTATTTAATAGCAGAATTGGGATGCCAACTTTGGTCTTCAGGTTCCAAGCCTAGGGCTTTTTCTGCACCACCATAGGAAACAGGTAACAAGTCTGGACACACTGATGGTCATAGGTATTGTATTCGCTTTCTATTGCTGCTGTAACAAATTGCCACAAACTTAGTGGCTTACCCAACATTTCATTATCTTCAAATTCTGTAGAAGAATGACACAGGTCTCATTGAGCTAAACTTAAGGAGTCAGCAGGGTTGCATTCCTTTCTTAAAACTCTAGAAGTGTATTTGTTTCCTTGCCCTTTCCAGCATCTAGATGCTGCTGGAGATAAATCATTGGGCCTTGTATTTTATGGTGAGTATTTTTTAATTAGTTTTTTAAATTAATTTTAAGTTATTTTTTAATTTTTTAAATTAATTTAAATTTTAAAATTACTTTTTTGGAGAGAGGGGAAGGGAGAAAGAGAAGGAGAGAAATCAGTGTGAGAAAGAAATATTGATAGATTGTTTCTGGTATGTGCCCCAACTGGGGACCGAACCCACAACCCAGACGTGTGCCCTGACCAGGAATCAGGAATCAAACCGATGGCCTTTCACGTTGTGGAATGGTGCCTGATCGTCGGAGCCACACCCTCAGGGCATGTTGAGTATTTTTAAAGCAAGCAACAGTGAATCTCTCTGTGCCTTCCATGATTACATCTCCCTCTGACTCTCTTCCACTTACAAGAATCCTTGTGATTAAATTAGACCTACCTGGATAATCCTAAATAATCTCTCCACTTTACCATCAATTGCTACCTTAATATCTTCTACAACCTTAATTCCCATTTTATGAATGCTAACATATTCACAGAGATTGAGATACAAGCATCTTTGAGAGGCCACTCTCCTGCCTATTACGTACTTGTTCTCAGAGTTTCACTTTTCAAAGATCGATTGACCACTTTAAGATCTTAACCCATGATGTGAATGGTTATTCCATCTACTAAAAATCAGTCATCAGATTCCAACAAGACACTTTGTTTATGTTTATGCCGTTAACTTTTAGAAATTAGTTTCTAAGAAAAGTAAGCCAGAGTTTGATTTATAAAAATTAGCATTTTCTGAGTCCACTGGTTCTTACGTCAACAAATAAGGCAATTGAGGCCAGTAACATTAAGTAGCTTTCCCAACACAGTGTCATAACAGTAATTGAAACCTGTATCCTATTGAAAAGCTCATGGCTTTTTCATTGTACCATTTTTGCACCAAGAATCTCTGCTTAGGGCCTAATGATTTAACCTAATGCCTGTGGTTTAAACATTAATCTGTTCCTTTGGATCATCCACTTCTTATGGACTGCCTTGAAAATTCAAATCCTCAATGAAATAAGATGATAGATGTACAACTGTGTTATAAGGGAATGAAAAACATGTGTTAGATGTATGCATTAGTGTATAAGCAGCGTTGTAATTTGAAGCAGACAGGTTGGTTCAAGTCCTGACTCTACCACTTGCATGAATTTGGACGAATCCCAAATTCTGGTAAACTCTCTAACCTTGGCTTTATCATCTGAAAAATAAATCCTTCAAAGCGTTGTTGTAAGGATTAAATGACATAATTCTTTTTTTTAAATATATTTTATTGATTATGCTATTACAGTTGTCCCGTTTCTCCCCCATCATTCCCCCCACCCTGCACACCCTCTCCCACCCACATTCCCCCCTTTAGTTCATGTCCTTGTGTCATAAGTTCTTTAGCTTCTACATTTCCCATACTATTCTTAACCTGCCCCTGTCTATTTTCTACCCACTATCTATGCTACTCATTCTCTGTACCTTTTCCCCCCTCTCCTCCTCCCACGCCCCTGTTGCTAACCCTCCATATGATCTCCATTTCTGTGGTTCTGTTCCTGTTCTGTTTGCTTAGTTTGCTTTTGTTTTAGGTGTGGTTCTTAATAGCTGTGAGTTTGCTGTCTTTTCACTGTCATATTTTTTATCTTCTTTTTCTTAGGTAAGTCCCTTTAACATTTCATATAATAAGAGCTTGGTGATGATGAATTCCTTGAACTTTACCTTATCTGAGAAGCGCTTTATCTGTCCTTCCATTCTAAATGACAGCTTTGCTGGAAAGAGCAATTTTGGATGTAGGTCCCTGCTTTTCAAGATTTCAAATATTTCTTTCCAGCCCCTTCTTGCCTGTAAGGTCTCTTTTGAGAAATCAGCTGACAGTCTGATGGGAACTCCTTTGTAGGTGACTGTCCCCTTATCCCTTGCTGCTTCTAGAATTCTCTGCTTCATTTTAATCTTGGCTAATGTAATTACGATGTGCTTTGATGTGTTCCTCCTTGGGCCCAACTTCTTTGGGACTCTCTGAGCTTCCTGGACGTCCTGGTAGTCTATTTCCTTTGCCATATTGGGGAAGTTCTCCTTTATTATTTGTTCAAATAAGTTTTCTACTTGTTGCTCTTCTTCCCCTTCTGGGGCCCCTATAATTCGGATGTTGGGACGTTTAATGATGTCCCAGAAGTTCCTAAGCCTCTCCTCATTTTTTTGAATTCTTGTTTCTTCCTCGTTTTCTGTTTGGTTGTTAATTTCTTCCTTCTGGTCCACTCCATTGATTTGAGTCCCAGTTTTCCTTCCATCTCTATCGGTTCCCCATGCGTCTTCCTTCATTTCACGTATTGTAGCCTGCATTTTCTCATCTAATTTGTGAGCAAAATCAACCAATTCTGTGAGCATTTTGATGACCAGTGCTTTGAACTGTGCATCTGATAGGTTGGCTATCTCTTCAGGGCTTAGAGGAACTGACTCTGGGGTTTTCATTTTTTCTCCGGTTTGAGCCATTTTTGGTGGGGTTTTTTGTTTTGTTTTGTTTTGGTTTTAGTCTGGTCGCAGCTATTACGTATGAGGGGTGGAGCCTTAGGTGTTCCTCAGGGTGGGGCAGCCCAGTCGCTGGGTTGTGACGCTATAGGTGGGGGCGGGGTCTGAGAGGGAAGAATGGCGCCTGTTCCGCTCTCTTCTGGACTCCAGTCCCTTCCGCTGCTTCCCCTTCGCCTGGATTATCTGCGCGCGCGTGTGCGGTTACGCAGTGAGGGGTGGAGCCTCAGGCGCTCCCCAGTGTGGGGCAGCCCAGTCGCTGGGTTGTGACGCTGTATGTGGGGGTGGGGTCTGAGAGGGAACAATGGCGCCTGCTCCGCTCTCTCCTGAATTCAGTCCCTTCCGCCACTTCCCCTCTGCCTGGACCGTCTGCGTGCAAGAATGTGGGACCCCCTGGTCAGCCAGCCGCCTTGTGCGTCTTCACTGGGTCTGCACAGTTGCCCCCCTGTGCCCGGGGTCCGCCAGCTGCCGCCTGGGTGCCCGAGGACCGCCAGCCGCCGCCCGTGCACCTGGGAACTGCAAGCTGCTGCTACTTGCGTTCCTGGGTCTGCACCGCCACTTTTTCCTACTGCGACTCCGCCCTCTTACCGGTCTGGATGAATGGTTGTTGGACTTCCGTACAGTTCAATTTTCTATAAGTTCTGGTTGTTTTCTTGTTTCTAAATATTTGTTGTCCTTAATTTTGGTTGTGAGAGGAGGCACAGTGTGTCCGCCTACGCCTCCATCTTGGCCGGAAGTCTAAATGACATAATTCTTGAAGAGTACTTACAACAGAACCTGCTCCAAAGTATGCATTCATGAACTGTTGGCAAGTGTAAAGATCCTGATAACTTCACTAAATTCACCTGTTGATGCTGGAATGCGTGATTTCCTGATCAACCACAAGGTGGAGCTAGAGACATAGGAATGTCTGTCTTGTTCCTTGAGAGGAATTTTGGAATTAAGGGGAACAAAGAAATAATCCATTTGGGTCTTGACAGAATAGGTCCTATCTTCTTTTAAGCCACCGCCCATGCTCCTCCATCATGAGAGCCTTTGAGTTCTGTCTGTTTCTTGTTTTTCAAAAAGAGAGCGTCAGATACACAAAGGAGCTTTCAATAGATATTCTTTAATAATGTGAATTTTAGTTCCACTTGGAGAAGATGACTGTACAGTTATGAGATAAAACCTTTAATACATTTCATTCTCTTCACCTTCTCAGTCCAGAGGCTAGAGGTAGTCTTTGTCTGCACTGCTTCAAAGGACATACTTAACATTTCTCCTAAAAAGCTCATTGGGTCCCCATGCAAATCGAACTACTAGAAGTCTATCAGCACCCCAGAATCTTCAGGATGTATGTTAGGCTTCAGTTGTTCTCAGAGGATCACTTTGAGGGTATATTTTGATGAGCTTATTAAAAACTCAACTCTATTACTTTCAGGAACTGTCTTGTAGGCCATGTATCTATTATAATTAGAATTTCAAGAAAATCACAGAAGTCCACTTAAAAATAAAGGTATTGTCAAATACCAGCCTTAAAGTACTACTACTTTCCGGACTCAAGAAAACATTGCTGTAGAAACAGAGCTTAGAGTACCCCAAATCTAACTAGATAAGAAATGACACCCCTTCATTTCTGTGTATAAATAAAGCATGATTGAGCATTAGCCAAGTGGAGGAAAATGAAAGAGGAACAATCATTCCAGGCCGAGTTCCAGGAAAAGAAAAGGTCAAAAGAAGAGAAAGCCATGTTCTTGTAAGTTTGAAGGTAATTACATGTGACTCACAGTTAAGGTTGAGAGTGGCATGGCAATGGTTAAAACTGGAGGGGTAGGCTGGAGATAAATCATTAGGACCTGTATTTTATGTTAAGTATCTTTATCTGAGGGCAGTGGAAGCCACCGAAGGCCATCAAGTTGGGGCAAGACAAGATCAGATTCATGCTTTAGAAAGATTTGTGCTTTATCATTCTGGCTGCAAGGTAGAGAATAGGAAGGCAAGGGTAGATGAAAGGTGTGTTGAATATTTTCTCTTTGCCTCTTCAGATGCTGTCTCTACCGTACTCCACCTGTTCTGTGTTCCAGAAGTTTGATCTGCGTGGAGTTCATTCAACAGGCTTCCTCTGCCCTCTCGCTTCTGCTTGGGTCTAGCACTGGGAGATAGCAGCAGGAGAGCAGAGGTCAGCAGGAAAGAGGCAAGAGAATATGTATCCCCCAGTTCCCTCCCTACTGAGTCACTTTGTGAGGATATGTCCCTCCACCAAAGGCCACAGCTCTGATTAGGTAGCCCCTTCCATTCAACTGCCCTCTTCAGATTCTGGGATTCTGGTAACTACTCCCTACCCTTATCTTTTCATGCCTTTAGCTAGTAACATGCCCATTGTTGCTCTCACTGGGGGAAATTTATACCCCATATCGGTCTCCCTAAACCCTGCTCTCATTTTGTAAGGAGTTACTTTATCAAACACCTCAAATTATCTGTTTTGAGTGTACTATTTATTTCCTGCCAGGACTCTAACTGAGGTAGACGAAAGTAAGTAATTATATCTAACATTTATTATGTTCCAAGTATTCTCCTAAACATACATTAACTCAGTTAATGCTCACAGTAACTCTACAATGTATTTCTCCTCTACAGATATGGAATCTGAGGTATAGAGAGATTAAATAATTTTCCCAAAATTATACAGCTAGTGAGGGGTTGAACCAAAACTTGAATCCACAGTCTGTTTCCAGAGTCTGTTCTTAACCACTATGCTCCTTTGGTGAGGTAAGAATTGATGTAAATTGAAGCAATAGCACTGGAATATAGAGAAAAGAAAGAATTTAGAGATATTATTGCTAATCCCAGCATAATTTTAAGGATCTTATTTTTAGCTGTTCTTTTAAAGAGTCAGTTTATTGAATCATGAATCAACAAACCAAATATTTATTGAAGAGAGTTACCAGCTGACTCATAGACATCATATGTCCACCATGAAAAGCAGAAAGACAACATTAAAGAACGGGTAGAGGCCTCTCTCAGTACGCATTACTGGGATCCAGGCAGCTCTTTCAAAAGCTTGGAGCTTGGAAAAGCAGTGAACTGATAGTGCACTCTGGATACTACAGCCAACTGCCTACCTCTTGCCTGGTTTGTATCATTGGACAATCTACTCCCACAAGTAACCAGAAAATTTCAACGTGGCACAGTAAGTTCTATGGCAAAGGAAAACAAAGGAGGATGTGGTTTCCCAGAGAAAGTAACTAACTGAGCTTGGGAGACAGAGGAGTAGGAAGAACAACAGATGCAGAGGCTCAGATCTAAAGTGTGCCCCAGGCCCTGGCTGTGTAGCCCAGTTGGCTAGAGTGTCATCTTGATTCACCAAGGTTGTGGGTTCAATCCCTGGTCAGGGCACATACAAGAAACAACCAATGAATGCATAAATAAGTAGAACAACAAATTGATAATTATCTCTCTCCCTCTCCCTTACTCTCTCTAAAAATCTATTTAAAAAGTATACCCCAGTCTTCTCAAACCAAGGAAAGGTTGCCATTCATTTTATGGGCAGCCCTTGTTGTATGAACTACTACAGTTTGAAAATACATTCAGCTCTCCCTTCTGCAGGTTTCACATCCACAAACTCAACCAACTGTGGATGGAAAATATTCAGAAAAAAGGTCACATTGTTGCTATGTACTTAGGTCTATGATGGTTGCATCTGCAACTGAACACACAGACTTTTTTCTTGTCATCATTCTCTAAACAATATAGTATAGCAACTATTTATATACCATTTACATTATATTAGGTATTATAAGTAATCTAGACATGGTAGGGATGGGTGAAGAACTGAATTGAATTTGATACCTGCTTAGACTTTACTGTTAGGGGGTTTTGGGAGGAGAAATGAGTTCTGCCCCTTCCCAAAGCAGGCCAGTTCTGTCTGCATGTTGTTGCATTTTTCTGTGGTCTTAGCACTCTCTCTCCAGTTCAGCAGCCTTGCTCCCACATGCTATCCAGTAGTATATCCTAACCCTCTGTTGGGAGATAATACTAAGCTAGGCTGCAGAGGCACACACTGCTCCATGATTTTCTGCATCCTCTATATCACCCAGCACAGAGCTGGGACCTGGATAGTCTCCACAAGTACAAGCTGAATGGTCGGTCGTCCTTGACCTTTTGCAGCCCCAGGCCTTCCTCCATTCAGCCTTCCCTGACTGTTATAGTCCACCCTGGTCTCCCCATTTTCTGAGTCATTCATGAATTACTGCCTTGTATCGTGGCTTTCGTTGCACTGGTGCTGGACCTATTTTCCAGTCCCTAAGATTTTAGATGGCAGGAGTCTCCTCCCAAAGTTCTTAGCACAAACGCAGAGAAAAGTTGCTCCATAAATGATACATAGCTTAGATGAACTTTATTGCATATACCATCATTGCCACTACAGTAAGGATAGGAGCTACATTAAGAAAAGTCAGTATCAATAAAACATGTCAACACAAGACAAAGAGACACAACAGGTATTTGCAAATGGGATCTTCCCTTTTGTTACTGTGTATAGTCTATGTCCATATATTTCTTTTTTAAAGATTTTTTTTTTCCTTTTAGATTTTATTTATTTATCTTTAGAGGAGAAGGGAAGGAGAGAGGGAGAGAAACATCAATGTGCGGTTGCCTCTTGTATGTCCCCTGACGGGAACTGGCCTGGCAACCCAGGCATGTGCCCTGACTGGGAACCGAACCGCGATCCTTCGGTTCGCAGGCCCACGCTCAATCCACTGAGCTACACCAGCCAGGGCTCCATATATTTCTTTATATTTTACAAACTCATAACACCAGATAACATTTCATATTTATCACATCACTAAGAAAAAGTGTTAGTGTATGGAACAGAGGAATTAAAAAGCATGAAAACATCTACCTAGCTAGAATCCGATGGGGAAAGACTTGAGAGTTATTATTCTTTCTGCTCAGTCCTAGAAAAGGACAACTGCAGTTTTTGCTAATTGCTCCTCCTGAGTAATTCTGCTTAGTCTGTTTTGGTATATCTCCTAAGCTGGCATGAGACCAGCCTGTTCCCTGGTTGAATAAATTAGAAAGAGCGATTAAGAGAAATGAAGATGGTGTACAGGCTGAATAATGTGACATTTCTCTGTATGACTCCAAAGCCCAACTGCCCTTGGTCCCATGATATGAGGACAGCCTCTGCTGCTCAAAGGTGCTCCAGGGTTTATTAGTGACTGTGTGGGGGTGGTGAGGAGATTGTGTGTTCCTCTCCTTCCTTCTCTCCCACAAGCAGAAAGGAGGCCAGATACAGACACAACTAATACTTAAGTTTTCTCTTCAGCTGTGTCCTGCCACCCCATCCCCAATAGGCAGGCAGGGTTCAGGGTCAGGAATACTGTTCTAGGGGGCAGATCCTATTTTGTTCTGAGACCAACCAAGCTATTTGCCCCCTTCTCTCTGTCTTCTTGGGCTGGTTGCTTTACTGATGCAGACCCCACAGTTTTCCTCACCTGAGTACTTGGAATAATAAAACCCACATCACAGAGCTGTGCTAAAGATCATGGGGGCTTTGATGAGAAAGTGCATTAGGAACTGTAAAGTGCTGAACACATGATTGATTTTGTTATGGTATTCCAATCATGGTGCAGATGGGCCCTTGTGTCTGCCTCCCCAGGGCTCCAACCCCATCGCAGCTTGCTGCTCTGTTCATCCAATCCCAGCATTCACTGGCAGATTCTCATGGGCTGTTCTTAGCCTCTGGAAGATTTTTTTAAATGCCAACCAAACCTCTGGTTATAAGGCATGTTGGCCCTGATATTTCCAAGTGAGGTTCTGGGACTCACTTGGGTCCTGGGACTAAAATTTGGAGGGAATGGCAGAGGAGGTAGAAGGAGGAAAGGACCTTTGGAAATGGCTTTGGGAGTGGTATACTTTGTTTCCATTCTGGAAAAAAATGCTGCTTACTCCAGCCCCTCACAGTGGCTGGAACATACATGTCCATAACATTCCACATTTCTAAAATGTGCTTGTATTTGACTTTCACAACTACTTTGTGAAGTGGGAAGATTATTAATTTCCTTTTATGTAAGAAAATGTTTGTCAAAGGTCACACAATTAGCATGTTGCAGAGGCAGAACTCAGCCCCAGGTGTCCAGATTCCTAATTTTCTGAGTGTGGGAGGGCATGTCTAACATAGGCTCCAGAATACTCTATCCCCTCATGTTTGGCTTAATTATTATGCCTGGAGACTGGTTTCTGGGAGGAAGGAGGAAGTACACGGGGTATCATACTGTCAGGTGTCTGGTGGCAGTCAGCCCAACAAGGTCACACAACAGAGTTGCTCAAGGCCAATCTGGTCTCTCCTCCCTTGTTCCTGACAATTCTACCTTGATCTACTTTCCACATCCAGAATCAACCTCCTACTTACAAGAGCCTTTTTTGCTCTTTTGCTCATGGTATTTACGCTGGGTTCTCTGTCCTTAGTTTCCTTGCAGAGACCCTGGATTGGACTTGCCTCCCTGGCTTGGCCTAATTGGGAAGGCTGTGTCGTACAATGGTAACACCACAAGTTTGTCAGGCACTGCACTGCAGCTCTGCACCCATTCTCTCATGTGATCCTCTCAACAACCTCTGGGGGTAGATATTATTTTTCTACTTATGTAGGAAGTAATTGAGGCTCAGAGAGTAATTTTCTCAAAGTCACACAACTGGTTATTGATAAAGAACTAAGGACTGAACCTAGATCTGTCAGACCATAAGCCCTATGCCCTCAACCACTCTACCTTCTTAGTCCTCTTCCCCTGATCTGTTGTTTGGAGGGCAGGAAGACAGTTCAGCACAAACAGATCTCTCAGCCCTTTCTTTAGCTTCCAGGCTTTCGGCTGCATGACAGAGATTGTCCTCAGAAAGATCTCGTCCAGTTGAGCCTGGCACATGCTTGGTGCTCTATAAATTAAGTCCTCCTAGAATTGGAATGCATTTATGGCTCTCAAACATGGCTGCCTGCTGTCTCTTCTCGAACAAACAGGCCTGTGCTCCATTCTTAACGAGTCTCCTTAGTGATTCTTTGTTTCTCCTCGTGTTACCCTTTAAAAACCTTTGGCATGCAACAGGCAGTCAGAGACCACCCAGATGCACTTACTTGCTAAGATGCTTTCTGGCAGCTGCAGAAACCAGGCCTGACCGAGTGATGTGGAGTTCACTCAGCCTTGGCTGTTTTCATTGTACCCAGGAAGAAAGGAGGCTTTCATAACAAGAGAATTTCTGCCAAAATCCTGTTTGCTCTGTGCAGCTCTTAAAGAGAATGGACATAAATGCACAAAGCTTTAGTATCAAGGGGCCTGCAGAAAACATCTGGTCTAAGGTCCTGAAGCCCAGAGATAGGGAGTGACTTAATGAAGGTTGCACAGCCCATTAGATTTATCCAAGTCTGTTGTTAAACACCTCCCCCACCCCAAGGGGTTCATTAGAATCTGAAGGGAGTTGAGAATCCTATTCACCCTGCTCAAGGATTTTCTGATTTACTTTGGCCCACATTAGCATTTCCATTGCAGGGTTTTCTCCCAATCAAAGGAAACTCTGTTATTCAAGTCTCTCAGAGACTTCCTGTTTGGGTGTTTGCTGTTTGGCCACTTCAGAATGCATAAGTTACACAACTTAGCCCAGTCAATGGTGCGCTGTCAAGATGGTGGGTGTCACTGAGTTGGCAGGGAAATAGAAACAGATATGGAGAAATAGCAGCTGTGGTGTGAGATGTTTTGTGTAGCTTCCGAGTACTTGGGAAGCCAGACTCTGTGGACCAGGGACCGAATCATAGAACCTGGGCCTGTGCTTTCATCACTGTTCTTGGAGAGCTCCTTCTTACCTTGCAAAATCCCTCTTCCTTGTGCATTCAGGTACAAGACGTGAAAGTGAAGAGAGTCAGCTTTGTTCCAGATTATACAAAGTCTCATTCAGAAGGTCCATAGAAGTGGGATTTTCTGAAATACTCAGTGTTTAAAAATTAGAATTACTGCATTTTAGCACAGTAAGAAAACTGAGGAAAAAGAGGGGAGATTATATTTTTTAGTTGCAAGTGATAAGAATTTAACTCCAATGAGCAAAGCTAAATGGAGCCTTTATTAGAAAGATATACTATACATCAAAATTACAACTAAAATATAGAACAACCATCACTCAGAACTGTTAGAAATCAAGTTGCATGGAAGCCTGACAATTATGGAATTAAAGAAACTGTCACAGGTGGGCACAGGTAACCAGGTTCTTGGTGATCAGGACAAAGAATTGAACCAAACACTCAGTTTATAACAGAACATGGGAGCAGGCCAACTCCAAGCAGAGATTGACCTCATGGGCTGGAGGGACTCTATTCTTATAGGCCGGCTTTTACTACACATGTACAAGTAGTTGTATACTTTAAAGCTACTGCACATGTGGTCTCCCATGATTTTCCCTGATTGGCCACCAGGGAAGGGGGTCCCACAGTGTTATCGAATGGACCCCCCTTCTCCTGGGGTCCCCCTGTACTAGGTTCACCTTTCCCTTCACCAGAGAATTATAGCTCTCCATGTTAGAGATTGGTGAAAAGGAAAGGAATTATTTATTTAAGTTATACAGACTTAAGAGTAATGACTTAATGTCTTCATCAAAATCCCAAAGTCCCTTAAAACACCCACAAACACACACAGTACTTCCTTCCCCCCTTTGCCTGGTCTGGGGTACAGTATCTCAGGAAAAGAAATAGAAGTCTATGGCTCAGGCAGCCCCTGGTTCTTCCCAGTAATCCGTGCTCAGCTGGTGGGCCTCCCTCGATTCCCGGCACCATCAGCTGTGTTGCCGGGATCTCCAATTAATCCAAAGTCATATGGCACCTTCTCATGGCCCATTGGTAAAAGTCCTTTTTCCTTTTTCTTCCAGGCAAAGTCTCCACTGCTTCCTAAGCCATGTGGCCAAAGGGAGCACCCCAAAGCCATGGGGTCCTCACTCTCGCCAACACTTTGGGGGTCCCCCCATCAAAGCTGTGGGGGGCTGGGGGGCGGTGGGGCGGTGCCACTCTGCCAAAACCACGTGGTTCTCTGCCAAAGCCGAGTGGTGGTTGTCTGCTAAAGCCATGTGGTGATCTTCCCATGGCTGCGGGGGTCCTGATTCTGCCAAAAGCCTGTGGCTCTCCTTCCAATGGCTGCTGCATCTGGGTTTAAATCCCTGTGCCAGTCTTCCTCTGCAGCCCCATTTCTGACTCCTCCCACAATTGGCTACACTTGCCAGCACTCCCATATCCTTCCAGCTTTACTGGGCTGCCATAGTGAGTCTGGGCAGGTGTGGCCCCATGGCGTGGAGCCAGTCATCTCCAAACTATCATGCAGATGCTGTAACAAGGGGAAGTTGCCTCCCAGTTACAATTGGGTGGAAGCCACTCCTTTCTCCCTGGCTCAAAGCATGGCCACAGCTATTTAGCATATCAGTGAACTCAGTTAAAGGTTATAGTTATGTCAAATGACCGTTCTAGAGGTTATCTGCAAAACTGTTGCTATGCAAAACAACTCAATGGCCTTGCTCCATGTGTCCCATCCCCCAGCTCAGACTTGTGGGGGTGAGGACATCCCATGTTTTTAATATTTCCTGGACACCCTGAGTTCTGGAACCCCATTATAAACCTTTCTTTTGGAAGCCTCCTGGCTGCACCCTCCTACAAAACCACATCCATTCAGACTGGTAGGAGAGGTAGAGATGTGAAACAGGCTGGTACCACATCCACATGTGGTGAAAAAATTTCAGGAGGGATACCCCAGGAGCAAGGAGTCCCAGACTCACACCAGGTCCCCCATCCCAGGGTTCCAGTGCCAGAAAGGTAAGTCCCTATGACTTCTGGCTGCAAAATCCAGTGGGGATTGAGTTAGTGGAAGAAACTCTGGAGTCTTAAGCAGTTCTCCTTCAAGAACCCACACACAGAGTTACTCAGACTCACTGCCTCTGAGCTCTAGCACTAGGGTGGCAGCTTGAAAGGCACCAGTGACATTCAGGAAGGAAGTGAATACCTGGCATCAAGGTAGGGGCTGGGGGACAACTTTCTCCCAGACAGAAAGGCAGGCAGAAGCCATTGTTCCTTTTCTGAGCCCTCCTCCATCAGAGCCACAGAGCTGGCAGCCAGGTGCCATATCTGAGACTCCATCAACCTGGCCAACACTTTTTGCCCCACCCTAGAGATCCCCTGAGACTCCATACTAGACTTATGGGCCCACCCAAGCTGTTAACAGTGACTTTTCCATGTGAATGGCTGGTCTTGGCTCATGTTTCACAACTTCCTAATTCTCTCAAACAAGCAACAGCTGGCCTCAGTGAATTCCCCGGCCCCCGTACCTCTTGCTAAGTGGCCTCAGGCCTGGCACTAGCAGCAGCCAGCCTAGATTCACAGCTTGGCTTCACCTGGGCATCTTCAAGCCCAGCACAAGTAGCAGCCATCTCAGATTGCTTTATAGCTCGTGCAGGGTGGCCCTGGGCAGAACACATGTAGGGGCTGACCTTAGCCTGCATCATTTGGGAAACTCCAGAGCCTGTGCACCCAGTGGGCAGCTACAGACCACCCTGCCCCTATACAGCTGATCCTCCAAGGAGGGCAAAGGTTGGTGTTCAGTGGTCATAGCCAATTCTTATAGCTGACTGGCATGGGTAAGTCCCTCCCATTCACCTGCCAACAGCAGTCAATATTCAGCTACAAGAGGAGGGTGTACTCAACCCACATGAAGGGCGCATCTCAAGTGTCCAGCTTGGATGGAAGGGGAGGCTGTACCACTGGACCCTACAGGACACCTACTACATTAGGCCATACTACTAAGACAGGGAGTCATAGCAGCTCTACTTAATACATAGCTACAAATACAAGGAGGCTGCCAAGATGAGGAGACAAGGAAACAAGGCCCAAATTAAAGAACAGACCAAAACTCCAGAAAAAGAACTAAACAAAATGGAGATAAGCAATCTACCAGATGCAGAGCTCAAAACACTGGTTATAGGATGCTCAAGAAACTTAGTGAGGACATCAACAGCTTTTATGCTGTTGATCCAGTCAGAAATGAAGGATTCACTAATTGAAATAAAGATTTACAGGGTAACAACAGTAGAATGAATGAAGCTGAGAATCAAATCAATGATCTGGAACATAAAGACAAAAATACAACCAATCAGAACAACAAGAAGAAAAGAATCCAAAAATACAAGGACAGTGTGAGGAGACTCTGGGACAACTTTAAGTGTTCCAACATTCACTTCATTGGGGTGACAGAAGGAGAAGAGAAAGAGCAATAAATTGGCAATCTGTTTGGAAAAAGAATAAAAGGAAACTTCCCTAATTTGGTGAAGGAAATAGACATGCAAGTTCAGGAAGCACAGAGTCCCAACCAAAATGGATGCAAAGAGGCCCACTCCAAGACACATCATCATTAAAATGCCAAAAGTTAAAGATAAAGAGAGGATCTTAAAAGCCGCAAGGAAAAAGATCTTAGTTTCCTACAGGGGAGTTCTCATAAACTGTCAGCTGATTTCTCAAAAGAAACTTTGCAGACTAGAAGGGATTGGCAAGAAATATTCAAAATCATGAAAAGCAGGGACCTACAGTCATGACTGCTCTACCCAGCAAAGCTGTCATTTAGAATCAAAGGACAGATAAAGAGCTTCCCAGACTAGAAAAAAACTAAAGGAGTTCATCACCACCAAACCATTATCATATGAAGTGTTAAAGGGACTTATTAACAAAAAGAAGGTCAAAACTATGAACAATAAAGTGGCAATAAATATATTGCCATTTTATCATATGTATCAACAATTGAATCTAAAAAACAAACTAAGCAAACAAGAACAGAGACAGAATCATGGGTACAGAGAGTGTTTTGATGGTTACCAGATGGGAAGGAGGTGTGGGAGGATGGGTGAGAGATGAGGGGATTAAGAAGTACAAATAGGTAGTTACAGGATAGCCATGGGGATGTAAAGTGCAGTATAGGAAATGGAGTAGCCAAAGAACTTACACTCATGACCCATGGACATGAACAATGGTGTGCATATTGCCTGAGGAAGTGGGGGGTGCTCGGTGGAGGGGGACAAAGGGAGAAAATTTGGGAAAAGTGTCATGACATAATCAATAAAATGTAATTTAAAAAGAAACATATACTGAGGTATATAACATGATCAGAGGAAGAGGTGACCAGCCAAATCTCAAGAAGCCAGAATCAGGGCAGGGAATGTTTGTGAATAACGGCCTTGCTTTTTCTTACTACACATCAGCATTCCACACCCGGGTTGAAGATAGGCCATGACAGTTTTACAGCACACATCCTCAGATATTTCCCATTCTGACTGGCCCCACGTGATCATGTTCCCCTTTTACTGACAGTTCTCACTAGAATCACCTGGTTTGGATGAGGAAACATTGTGTTGACCAAAAAGTTTTAGTTTTTTCCGTTTCATGCCTCTAGTAGTGCTCAGTTGTCTTTAACTTCATTTGGAACAATTTTGTTAGATTGTATTGTGACAGCTGTCATATCAGCATGCATTGAAAAAATATATCAAAATTGGTGAATTTTTGTCCCACCAATTTAATATTGAAGGTGAAAGAAAATGTGCAACATTTTTGGTGTATTTTGCTTTATTATTTCAAGAAAGGTAAAAACACAACTGAAATGCAAAAAAAAGATGTGTGCAGTGTATGGAGAAGGTACCGTGACTCGTCAAATGTGTCAGAACTGGTTTGCAAAGTTTCTTGGTACTATTGACATTTTTGCCAAATAATTCTTTGAGGCGGGGCTGTATTATGCATTGGAAGATGTTTAGCAGCACCCCTGTCCTATACCCAATGGAAACCAATAACAGGAGATAGCTGGCATACTCAAACTATGCAAATCAATGAAGTTATTGGTGAAAATGGAAAATGTGTCTTCTATTAAAAAAAATATATGGACTTTTTGGCCAGCCCAGTAGTAGTACTACAAAAGAAAAGGTTGCTATTTCCTGAAGATATGTGAGAAGACATCATAGCTGCCTAGTACAGGAAATGACTTATCAGAGGTCCTACAGCAAGTTAGGAGCAGGTTCAGAGCTAGAAACAGAATCAATAAAATAGTAATTCTTAATAATAATGAAAATATCCAGATTCTTTTATATGTGCTACTGAAGTAAACCTCAGTGTTACTGAACTGTTGTTCATTCATTCGTATTTTTAAAAGACTGCTGATGTGTGGAGGACGGACTTCAGGGGAGCAAGTTCAGAGTAGGGACTCTAGTTAGGAGCTCTGTGGTAGCTCTCTAGGGTAGAAACAGCAGTAGGTTGGACCAAGGTCAATAAAATGGAAATAGTGAAAAGTGGTCAGACTTGAGACCTATTTTAGAAGGAGAATCATGGGACCTGCTGCTGGATTATATATAAACACTAAGAAACAGAGAAAAATAAGGAATTAAGAATAACATGTAGGTTTCTGTGAAGATTAAGGTTGAAGTGAATTTGGGACAGAATCAAGAGTACCAATGTGGACATATTAAGTTTGAGACATGGAGATCTCCAGTAGGCACTTGTGTATGCATGTCATTGCAACAGACCTGGCATCTAAAACTTCAGGACCTGATGAACTCTCCAAGGAAGAGAGTATCACTACAGCAGAGGGCCCAACTATTCTCACAGCCATCTTTCCAACATATACTGAATTTCTCCACTGGGCTTCCAGCCAGAAACTTCAGATGGGAATCATAACCATTATTATGGTGAATCTCACAGAATGAAAAGCCAGGTTCATCCCTCAGAGGGTGACTGAAAGGTAACCAAATGGACTGCTAAACAAGAATCAAAACTTTTCTATCCAGATTATGTCTTGTTTCCTTCAAAGTGGACCCTTTGAACAACTAAAGAAATGATAACACTGCCCTGCTCTAAACCATTTTGACTTTTGTCTTTGGGAGATATCTTTAGAGCCAGGTTTTAAGACCCAGGGAAATTTACCAGACTCAGTTTCAGATGACTATAGGGTTGCTTTCTTTGGTAGATTGAAAAAGTAGCCACAGTATTTTACAGCTCCTGCCATCAAAAGATGGCATCTATTTCTCCATCCCTTAAAATTGGGCTTGGTCATGTGATTTGTATTCATCAGTGGGATATTAGCAAACATGTTACAAACAGAAGCTTGGAAAATACTTCTGTATTTTAGCTTGCCCTCTCTTGCTACCCGGAAAACTTCCACCACCATGTGAACAAATCCGGGCAGCTTTCTGAAGGACGAGACCACGTGGACAGAGGCCTCAACTACCCTCGTCATCTCAACTGGGGACAAAGACATGTGAGTGAGGCCATTCTAGGCCATCCAGCCTCAGCAAGATCCACCCAGCCGACCCACAGAACCATGAAGAACAATGTTTGTTGTTTTAAGTCACTAAGTTTTGGAATGGTTTTCCATGTTCCTCAGAAGACAACTCTGAACCAGGCAGTCTAAACATGTTTCACAGTACAGATGTTTCTTCTCTCACCCTTACTCTTTTAGGAGGATTTATACTTAATCAGCCATCAAGGCTGATTAATTTAAACAAATAAATGAAAGCTTATGGGCAATGGGTAGTAGAGGTATTTGGGTGTAGCGGAGTCTTCCTAGGCTCCCTGAAACAGTTCTGCAAAGGTGGCTCAGGTTTCCCAGGTATCTGTTCTCACAGAATGATATACTTTTCCTTCAGAGCATCACATAAGTACATTGAGGTGGTTACTTTACAATGTCTAGACTAAATAAGCTACTAGACCAGTGAATTTCAACATTTTTTATCTTATGGAACACATTAACTAATTACTAAAATTCTGCAGCACACAAAAAATATCTTTTTGCCAATCTGACAAAAAGATAGGTAATAAATAATTTTGATTCATTCACACCAGATGGCTATTGTTGTGTTGGCTGACAATATAAAGGAAAAGAGGTCAGTGCCCCTGACTAAATAGTCAGGTATTGCATGTTTTAGAAATTCTTATGGCACACCAGTTGAAAATTGCTATACTAGACTATAACCTTCATGAAGGCAAGGACTATGTCTGATTTGTCACCGGTTGTATCCTGGCACAGAGTAGACACAAATCTGTGGAATGAATAAATGTGAGTTTTGCCTACTTCACATAAGGGATCCAGGCCTTCAAAAACATCACCTAACAGTATTTGTAACTCATGGGCCTGTCTCTTACACATACTCTCAGTCACAGGCTGCTGTTGATTTACCAGCTGTGCAGATAATCAGGTGTAGGTTTAGAATGGGGAATCTGAAATCAATGAGATCCCAGGACACTGAGAGCTGTCATTCCTTTCCAATTATCCTGAACTCTTGGCAAACAAACAAACATTCTTCAAGATGCTCTAGGAAACTTGATACCCAGGGAAAGAGCTTTGGGGCAGGAGCAGGTATTGTGAATGGAAGAGTGAGATCTGGAGGATATTCATCTTCTGTGGATGTTACAAGGCTGCAGTCAGAAAGCAATTGTGAAACCAATGTCTCAACGAGGTTATTTAATAAACTCTAGGAGTCCTTGAGAGTGTGTCATTACCAGCACCCCATATATCCTTCATCTGAGAGAAAAACTGAAGAGGAATGTTGGAAGAGTCAGACAGGGGTGGGTTCAAATGATCCTAGTGGGTGACTTAGGCATGTTAACTTTTCCAAGGCTATGTTTCCTTGCCTGCCAAGTTGGGATAATATCTCAGAAACACCTCTGTTCGACTACAAGTACTTTGCAGGCAGGGGTCATTTGTTTTCATTTATATTTATCTAATATTTAATAGTACCAGGCCCACAATAGATACATGCAGAAAAGGTGAATTTTTTAGCCAGAGATGATCTAAGCCCTACTCCTGGCTCCATCGTAAACGTACTCTCAGAGTGACCTTAGGACACTTCCTCCCTCTCCCTGGACCTCAGTCTTCCTTTTTATAAAATAAGGAGTGTGGATAAGATTTTCCCTGAGCTTCCTTCCACACCTAATATTTGATGAGTCTGTGACCACTCAGTACACTCTACCCTCTTGCTGCTTCTAGAAGTTAATAATGCTACACACTGAGGAGACGATGATAAATCACGAATCACTTTGTATTTACAGATACACATGCATTTAAAACAGATTCTATAGTTACAATACTGTGTTGCACTTTTGGCCTACTTTTGCTTCTTTACAGGTCAAGAGGGTTTTTTTTTTTTTTTAATTCTTTTATTTGGATTGTTAAACAAGGTGAAAACTGGGACAGGTTGCCGCTAACACATACCATGCAGCTTGAGCCTTGGTGGCTAACTGCTATTACTGTGATTGATGAACATTGCGCTGCAATCAGCTGGAAGCTGCTGCCTTCCACTTAGCAGAAACGAGGTCACAGAGCAGGGCTGGAGAATTGCCATCTAATAAACAGGTCTATTTGTCTGTCACCAGTAAAAGCGTTTGCCACTATTACATTTAACTCTTGACTCTCTCTGTTGTAAGGATGCTTGCTCCCTTGAACCAGCTCCTGAGTTTTATAGAATTTGACAGTTTTTACATAAAATTTTCAGCCTTTGCCAGGCTACTCCATAGGAGAGAAAAGATTATTTGATATATGTCCTAAAATATCCAGGGGTCATGAGGAGCTCACTCTGAAATCCTTGTACTAGGGTGCATGGATGTTACTACCCAGAAAAATAGTAATTATCCCTGACTTGTATGGGACTTTACAGTGTAAAAAGCACAGCCAGAATGACTACTCTGAGGAGACCATGTTCTTACATAGTCAGAGAAGCTGATCAGGTCACTTCTCTAAAATGCCCCGTTGCTGGAGCAGGGAGGCTGCTCAAAGCCCTGCTGGAGAGCTAGAGAAGAATTGCCTGACAGAGGCAGGTGCAGGGAAAGCCAGTGCCTGGGCCTGAGAAGCACTGGGCATTTTTTCCTCAGCCTCATGGGATCTGGTTGCCTGAGAGACAGAATCATTGAGCAATTTGTTAACAGATTAGAGATGTAAGTCTTTTCTCTAGTGGACCTGAAATCTGCTGGCCTTGGGATTGAATCCTAACGTGGCTCTAACATTTGCTAGCTGTGTGATCTTGGCCAAGTCTTTTAACTTCTTTGGATCATAGTTTATCTATAAGAAATGTAGCACAGATGTGGTAAAGAGCACAAATCTTGAAGCCTATTACCTGGGTTTGAATCCATTTTCTATCATGTACTCATTATATGATGTTAGGCAAGCTAAAGAATCTCTTGGTATCTTAGTTTCCTCATCTTTTAATGAAGTTGATTATAGTGCCTCCCTCACAAAAATGGCAGGAAGATAAATGAGTTAATACATGTAAAGTGCTTGGAACAACACCTAGTAGAGTAAGCATGACATCAGTGTTAGCTGCAATGACATTGGGGTGATAATCCTCAGGTCTCAGGTTTATTTTGCAGATTCACTGAAATAATGAAGGTAAAAAGAATCACAGAGTTATTAGTGCCAGAAGGGGATGTTAAAGATTATCCAAATACCTCCCTCATTTTATAAGTGAAAAAACAAAACTCAGAGATGAGGAGTAAGTAACTGGTCCAGCATCACACTTGATTTAAGGGAGAGTCCAGGTCTCCTGATTCTAAGATCAAAGTTCCGTCCTCTGCACTGCATCAGAGAAAGCACCATCACCATAGGGCTGTCTCCGGGGGCCCTTTTTATGTAGTCCTTGAACCTGTTGCTAGTCAATGTGCTTTCCTAGGACAATGAGCTGCATATAAAATGGACAGAAAGCTTGGGAGAGACTCTCCCCGCTCCTTCACTGACTTTTGAGGTGTCACGTTAGTGCAGGGGGAAACTGCAGATTCAGGCCAGAGTTGGGAGAAAGGATTTTTAGAAATTATCACTTAGTTCCATGTCATTGTTTCAGCTAAAAACCAAACATGTGCAGTGTCCACAAACAAGCTAGAATCATGAATTAATCCATTCAGTTTGTTTCTAGTGTCAGAGGATTTTTCGTATTTTGTTTTTCTTCTTCGGGTGTTTGATTAAGTGGCTTCCTCCAGGAGTCATTTCACATCTGCTTTTTGGTAAAAGCTAAGGTTTCACTCCCAGGAGAGTATGAGGTTGGGATTGAAACCTCTGAATTTAGCTTTCCCAATTTTTTCAGGGTCATGCCCCGCCCCCCTTAGATTTATTCTGCTTTGAATCACATTTCCCTGTGGGACTACTTGGGAGTGATTGGAAGATGGGCTGGGAAAAAGGGCAGGATAGGGAGAAGACCCTATGAATGATGGCAAAAGGGATCAGAGCTATTTGACTTAGGGAATGGGCAGATCCCAGGGATCATGATTTCTGTTTTCAAGTCCTCTAAGGGTGTCGTGGGGCAGAGGGAGCAGACTCTGTGAGGTCTCTGACAGCAGAGCTAGTACAAATTGAGTGAGAAAAGGAAGAACTTCGAGGAGGCAGGCTTCAGTTTAAAACAAGGAAAGCCTTCGGATTACGAGAGCTGTCCAGATTATGAGAGCTGTCCAGATTACGAGATGGTGGGAACAATGAGCTCCCTGCCCAGAGCGTGTGCTTTAGAGGAAGAGATTTTGGTTGTGAGGTCTGACAGCCACTTATCAGAGACAGGGACTGGAATTAACTAGTCAGACCAGGTCAAATTTGGGACCCTACCAACTCTAAATTTTTCAGATTCTTGGAATTTAAGAACCAGTGACCAATTTTATTGAGTTCCTGTAGTTCAGAACCAGCTGGAAAGCAGCAACATCAGAAATTCATGACCTGTTTCTCTATCTTGCCTGTGTTTCTCTTTGTCTTTCTTGAGCTCCCTACCTTGCTCTTTCATATAGCAGGAACCTTTGACATTTTGCAGGGAATAATCTTTTCCTTTTAAGTGTGTTTCTGACTCAGCCTTTGCTCCTTCGGTATCATTAGAGAGCTCTCTGGAGATTAGCCCTGGCCTGTCACCACAGCAACTGCCCAGGCCCCCGTGGGCATCCGTGGCGACAGACACAGGGCTTTGAGAGCCGAAGCTTGACTTGCCATGTGAGGAAGCTCCACAGGGGAGCCTGATATGAAACAGGCATGTTGTGTAGGGGGAGCTTTTCTTTAATAGGATTAGCTGTGCTGGTGGACCTCACTTTACACAGTTGGCCAGGCCCTGAAAGTTATATGTGTATCAAATTTTGGTAAATGAAGGAAATCTAAGAAATTCGCCTTTCCAAGTCCCTGTGTGAATCCCCTTTGTAAAATGGAGTCTCCTTTTTTTGAAGTGAATCTCTACCCATGTTGCAAACTGGATGTTAGTCTAGCACTGAGTGTCTGTAAGTGGGGCCATCTGCAGAGAACCCCTGGGGCATGCCTCCACCTCTGCTGCAGGCAAAGAACAGCAGCAACACAGCTGGCTTGGGGCTGGGGATGGACAGAATGTAACAGGGGAAGCAGAGTGGGTGTGGGGCCACCACGAGGGGAGATCAGGAGGGTTCGCCTTGCCTAGCATGAGCAGCTCTGCTGCAGCAGTGGCGGAGTGTCCGAGAGACGGGTGTTCTTGGAGGCACCCAGCACGGAGGGGTCTGTGTCCAGCGAATCAGACATCTTGTCACAAATGGCATCCACCAGGCGCTCGAAGGCCTGCCTCACGCTGATATTCTCCTTGGCACTGGCTTCAAAGAAGTCAAACCCTGAGGAGAGGAGAGAGATACAGGTAAAAATTTTCCCTTTCCTTTTCATGCCCCCTGGCCAGAATGCTCTAGATTAATATAGGTAGTGCTCAGGGGCAAAGCAGCAAGGAGGGCTAAATCCATGAGCAGAGAATTCTGCTTCAAGGAGATGGCACAGAGAAGGGATTACCTGCACTGGTTTTAGAATTGGACAGATCCTGGCGCTACCATTGACCCTCTGTGTAACTCCCAGAAAGTCACCTATTCTCTTCATGAGTCAATGCCCTATAAATAGGGATGATTTTACCTATGTCATAGAATTAGTTGAGGACTAAACAAGATAATGAATGTAAACTATATAGCCCTGTGCCTGACACAGAAGGGAGTCACTAGACGTATATCCTAATAGAACAAATACTTCCATATGTGTGCACAGTACTTCACAGTTTCCAAAGCATTTATCACACCCATTATATCATTTGATCTTCATGTCACACCTGGGGGCAGGAAGAGGGTCCAGGCAGACCTTCTTCATTTCAATAATGCAGACAGTGTGGCTTAGAGAAAGAAACAAGCTGACTTGCCCAAGATAAGCAGAGGTACCAGTATGAGAAGCCTAGGCTTTGGCCTTTTTGACCAGGGCTTTTCCTCCTCTTTCTCCTGCCTCCCACTCACCCTAGCCTGGCCAGCACTAGTGTAGGCTCTGGGAGTTACCCCAAGATCCACACTGAATAAGCAAAACTCTATTTGCCCTTTCCACCAACAGACACAATGGCTTACCTCCACTCAGTGGGGTTTCTCCTTCCTGAATTCCCCTGGAATCTGTCCCTCCCTGCCACAGACCTCCAGAAAGGTCCAGGGAAAATGGTACCTAAAGCATGAGACATTCTTGTCTGTTTTGTACCTTGAGATCCTTAATGACACTTTCTGTGACAATGAACAGAACTTGGTTGTCCAAGGAGACACAAGAAAGGCCCTCCTGATTCAGACAAAGTAGCTGCTTTCCAACTGAGGAATCTTGGCCAGGTCTGCGGCAGCCCTTGGAAGCATAAGCCGCTGTCTCCATCACTTCCCTGCCCTAGCCTACTCCTTCCCCTTTTGTCTGTCTACCTCTTTCCCTTCCTTTGGAGTCTATATTTCTTCTCAAAAGCTTCTTTCTTCCATTTTTTTTTTCATTTTAGCTTTCTTTTTCCTTATGTTCCTTGAACTCTCTCTTTGGGGTCTCTAATATTTATTGAGCACCTACTAAATGCTAGAGTCTATGCTAAGAGCTTTACAAATATCAATTTACTTAATACTTACAGCAGCCTGTTGGGTGAATATAATCTTTTTCAATTTATAAATGAGAAAATGAAGGTTCCAAGAGATTATATAATTCACAAAAGGTCACATGGCTTTATTAGTGGAAATTGGGTTTAGATCAGGGTTTGGCTGACTCCCAAGTCCATGCACAGCCCAGCCTATTTTTTCCTCTTTCTCCCTTTCACTTAACCTCCCCCCACCCCACCCAAATCATATATTTTTTCTTCCTTTACAAGTATCTTTGGCCTCCTTGCTTTTATCTGGCTACCAAAGTGTCTGATTCTAGGCAAGTCACTTCATCTCTCTGAATCACTTAACCTCTCTGAGTCTCAGACTCCCCGATTGTCAAACTGGAATAATAACGCCATCCTCCTGCTGAGAGCGGTTGGGAGGATTGAGTGAGGTGATGGGTAAACTACTACACAAAAGTTGCCTGTTACAATGACAGTTTCTTTCTGCTCTTCTTTCATCTGCATCTCTCGTCTCCCTCTTTTTCATCTTCTCCCACAAAGGAGGGGCCCTCTTTCCTCCTCCCTCCTTCTCCCTAGTATTCCACTGCCCACAAAGAGGCTGAAGCTCCCAGGTACAAACATGGCTCCTCTTCCCCCAGCCATCTCAGCTTGAAGGCACTCACAACTCCTGCCAGCCCACCTCCAGGTGACAGCTCCTCCTGTGGCCCGCTTCCCACCCTGAGAAAGGTCAGCTGCAGAAGTGCCGGCTAATTGCAGTATGAGATGAAGAAGGAGGCAGCTGCTGGCTTATTATCCCCAGGCCGTAGAAACCTAGTCAGCTTCAGAGACTCTTCAGCATGTAGCTTTTCCTTACTGAATATCATAAAAATCGACTCTCTGGTCTTTGACTGGTTCATTACAAGTGACAGTGTTAGGGGAGGTAGTGGGGTATTGCTTGCCTAGGAAAGGGGCAAACAGATAAAGAAGTAAATAGGCTTAAACCATCCATTTAGATGAACATGAGGACACAGGTCAAGGCCAGGGACACACATGCCTTCCAAGGAATTGGTATTGAAGGAAGACTATGCCACACTGTGCAGGTGGGCAGTGGGAACAGGTCCAACACTTAGCCAGCCTGGATTTAAATATAGTCTCAGTCAACTACCAGCTGTGCAATAGTGGGCAGGTCGCCTAATCTCTCTCAGCCTGTTTTCTCACCCATAGAGTGGGGTAAATATTACATACCTCATAGAGTGGCGATGAGAATTAAATGCACAAATGTATGTGAAGTGATTGGCATGTGTAATGCAAGGCAATTCTCTTTCCCTTATATTTCCAGTCCACTTTGGTCCCAGCTTCCATGCCCCTGCATTACGTCTTAAGACCTTTTGGGAAACCCTCATTTTCTTCATCATTCATTGCCAATCAATAAATCAGGTCTTTATTGAACATTGACTTTGTACCAGATCTATATTGAGTGCCAGGAACAAAGGGACACCAAATGAAATTATGGAGAAAAGACCCACTAACCTGAGTGTCAATCTTCACAGGTGCAGAATCCAAAACAGCTCACAAACACAATTTTAAAACAACCTTATGAGGGGCTGGGGTGAGATAAGGGTTAGCACTTAAGTTTACAGATAGGGAAACGGAGGCTTAGAGGTGGAGCATGAGCCAGGGCCCCATCCCTTGTCCCCTTGTCTTGCTCAGATGGAACAGTGACAGAACACACACACACACAGCCTTGGTATATGCTAGGAGGGTTCTATGGTGATAGCAGTGATAGCAGTTTGTTATCACTGGAGTAGAAAGCTCCATCACTTCTTGGCCTTTTGGCTAAGACTGAGTGTAGAGTAGAAAGCTCAAAGTGGTGAGAGATGAGGTAGTAGGTGGCCAAACATGAAGAGCTCATATGTCACGCCAAGGACATGTCTCCACTGTCACCTCAAAGGTACCCAAGGTATGAGAACTCTGATTCAAGTAACCAGCTCATGGCCCTAGCCAACTCTTTTGCTGGCAGAACTCCAAATTCACCCCCCACCTAATTACTGCCAGTCTCCTAGAAGATTCTGCATTAGTAGGCCCAGATGATAACCTTTTCCTCAGGTTCATTAGTAAGGATTCTCAGGAGCTAAGAATCTAGTGAGATCACGAAGATGACAACCAATTAATCAGACTAGCCCCCAGTCCTTTCCTCCTTCTAACTGGCTTCACGACAACGGGATTTTTCCCCTGTCTTTAATAGGTCCCGATTCTTAACTGAATTTTATATGATTTCCTCCACCCCAAAATGATCATGTTTACCCATCCAGTCCACGGACCCACAGCACCACAGACTGTGTCCACACTGCCTGCTTCTGAATTTGACTTCAGAATTCTATTCAGAAACTCACCTCTCCATCCTGACACTGCCCCAGAGCACTGCACCCTCACTTATGTGTTCAAATCCCTTCTCCATCCTGCTCTGCTACCTCTTCCTACATCACGTGTATGTCTTCAACTCACTCCCCTGGCCACTGATGATTTTGGCGAGGGACTCGCTGTCTTCCTCTCTACACAGTGTTGTCCTTATTCTCAGGAGCTTCGGGTTTCATGTGCACAATCCGTTCAGCACCCTGGCCTCTAAATTTCTTGGCCATCTAGTTTCAGCAACCTTCTCTTCCATTCTGTTTCAGTTATGCCCCTGTTTTATAATAGCTTGGATTTGTTTCAGTGGAACTGAGAGAGTTCTGATTAATGTAACAGCCAGACTCATTGGCTTAACACCCATGGCCCAGCCTCATCTTCCTGGGTCACACCATGTTCCAGAAACATTAACACTTTTTTTTTTGGTGCCTTTGCTCAGGCTATCACTCTTTAGCTCCTACTTGTAATTATCTTTATTACTCACCTGTGGAGTCACTGATTCGAGAGGGCCTTCCCTTTCTCTTCCCAGCCAACCTCCACCACTCAGAACATGCAAGGTACTCCATGTACACCATGACCGCTTGCTTACCCAGTTGTTCCAGTCAGATCCCAACAGGAAAATGGGAACTATTCTTAATATTTAATCCACAGGGAATTGGTTATATAGGTGATAGAAGAACTAAGAGGCCAAATACAATAGTGAGGAAACCCAGAGATTATCAATAGCAAAAACCAAAACAAAACAGAAACTATTACTGGGACCAAAGGAAGCTAGAACCATGGGAGCAGGAGTCAGAGAAGAGCAGCCTGTACTGGAGAAGCTGGCTAAGGGGTTGGAGGCTGAAGGGGATATCCAGGTTTCTCCCTTTTCCCCATCACCTGCCAGTGTCTCTCCTTGGCTCACTCAATCAAGAGCCACTATATCAAGGGAACCTGGGAAACACAGCCTGCAAAGATTAACACCCCAGAGGGGGTTGCAGGATTGAGACAGAGCAGGTGAGGGGTAAAGAATGATAGCAAACAGGCTAAGGATTAGCAAAGACATCTATCCAAAGGATATTGAAATGATCTATTTCCCTGGTCAATGAGGATTTTGAAGGCAGGAAACTCATTCATGGGTCCATCATGTGTTCAGTGATTGTGGTGGATTATTCACTGCCCTCCCTGTAGAGGATTTTACATCCCGACAGATTGCAGGGTGGCTTACAGTGCCTCCTTGTGGGAGGAATATATCTCCCCACTTCAATATCAGATTTGACTGTGTGACTTTTTTTGGCCAATGGATGTGGCCATTCCAAGTCTCACCAAAAGCTTTAAGAAGAGTCTTTGTGTGGTTTAGCCATCCCAGATTAGATCCCAGAATAGGAAGTTGGGACGGAGTTGCAGCTGACTTGCAGTGGCATGTAATGTAAGCAGAGAATGTAAGTGAAAGAAAAAAAAAAAGCTTTATTATAAAAGCTTCTGACTCAGGTTATGTATTACCACAACATAATCTAAAGAAAGCTCACTAACATTGTGACTGAGGGTGGGAATTTGAAGAGAAACTATGGCAGGTTTTGGGGAAAACACCACTGGATGATAAAATAGGAACGTTAGCATTTTTAGTCCAAAGGCTGAGTTTGAGCAGTACCGGGCCTGCTGCCTACTACCTGTATGCTCAGAAAAGTCACATAATCTTTACGTGAAAAAACAATGACACAGAAGTGTGGTATAGCTCTCTGTGTACAAGAAAACACGAACAGTCTGGGCTCAGCTTCTTTATCAGTCTACTGGAGCTGATGACAATGCTGCCTTCCAGGTGGGCGAGAGTGAGGGTCACAAGAGAATTGCAGCAAAGTTAGTTTTTATAAGTGCCAGCTAGGTCTTTATTTAGCTGTAATCAGGCTCAGTGACGCAAGGTTGCAATAATTCATCCCAACCCCCAAACATTCAGCAAACGCTTCAGATAAGCAAGGCAGTGTACAAGGGTCTGAGGGGGCTGAGTGACGAGTGGAGAACTGTGTAAATTGAAATCATGGGATCAAAGAGGAATGGAGCCGAACAGACCTTCCCAGTCAACTAATCCACATCCCCTGCTTACCAGAGGGGCAAACCGAGACCCGCAGACAGGAGACCAGGTGCTCAGTGTCGCACAGTACACTAGTGGCAGAAGCAGGGTAAAATCTTCAGTCTCCTTGCTTCCAATCTGAGGTTTTTCCCACTACACTTTGCTGGAGTGAGTGTATGTGTGTGTTTCAAAGCCACATTTTAAATGGGTCTCTTCTTCCCTTGTGGGTAGAAGTGCACTTACCTTTTAGCAGTTACTAGCATCCCTGGGCTCTAGCCAGACCCATTGCCAGTCAAATCCCAGGAAGGGACAAAAAGCCCCTTTCTGAAGGTCACATGGAGGCAGAGCCTAAAAATGCCATGCTTCCTGGAATAGGAGTCCCTGAAACTCCTCCACCCTCCCAAAGATCCACTTTCCTCAACATCTTTATAGCCTCACTCATGCCCCAGGAACTTTATCAAGACCCCTTGCTACTCACTCACAGCTTTAACAAATGCCAGTTGCTGGCCATACCAATAGTCTTGGCTGAGTGAGCTTAGAAAAGCTAATGAAAGAGAAAATCCTGAAGAGGGATCCCATAAAGCAAAGAATAGCACTGAGGCACTGACAAGGAGGCCACTGAAACTAACCTAATAGCTGACATAGCAGAGGGATAGGGCTAGGGTGGTGATGAACAGGGCTGAGCATCTTCCCTCACTTTCCCAGATATGACCGCTTCCTTGCAAAATTCTCAACATGGTCCGCAAGACCCTGTGATCTAGGCTCTGCCTCTTTCTTCACTCTCATCTCACACAATTCTCCCTGTGACTGTTAGTCCCTGTGACGTGGCCTTCTTTCACTCTCATGAGGGTTTCAAGCTCTACCCCACATTAGGCCTATTCTTACTGTAGAACACACCCCTCCACCCAGACACCTCCTCGCCCTGCATACCCACCCTTTGCCTGGCTAACTTTTTCTCATCCTTAATTGTCAGCTTAAGTGTTACTTTCTCAGAAGATCTTGACTCTCCAGTCTAAAATTAGGTCTCTCTTTTTCACTTTCTTCATAGCACTGATGACTTATGTTACTTTTATCTGTCCACCATAACTTCCTTTAGAGAATCCCTAGCTTACACAGTTGTTGTGGGACTATAGGTTATAACACTTGCCTCCCCCAGCCATTGGGATAGGCATGTGACTCACAGGTGACCAATCATATTCTTTTCTGAGATTAATATATGGTGGCTGGGAGAAAGAGGCTGTTTTTGCAGGAGCTGGGAAGCTATGAATCTGGAGCTGCCATCATCCATTGTACTCTCCATGCAGAGTCTGGCTACAGCAGGAGGCTGAAGGGGTAAGCAAAGCTGAGAACTACAGAGTGCAGTTGAGTCCTGGGTCTAATGGACTTCCAAGCTACATGAGGTAATAAATTTTATTTTCTTTTAAGTTAAAGCTAGTTTGTTTTGGGATTTTATCACTTGCCATAACAAGAGTCCTAACTCATGCAGAACTTACGACAAATTTTAACACTTTTATTGAGCTATAACTCATATACCATGCAATTCACCCATTTATACATTTTGAATTATATATTTTGGTATAATTATTTGTTTGAAATTTCTTTCCTCATTAGTTCCATGACAGTAAGGACCAGAGCTGTTTGGTTCACTGATATATCCCAAGTACCAAAAAGAACCTACCTAGCTCAGAGTATATGCTCAAAACATATTTTTAAATGAACAAGTGAATAAATGAATGAAGAATGAATTCTACCCTGTTCTGGGTGTTTGGAATAAGGGAACAAATTAGACATAACTTCAGCTGCTCTCAAGGTCTAGTAAGAAAGACATTGTAAGTAAGCAAGTTCTAGTAAGCAACAGAGGAAAGCTCAGGAAAGGGAGTAGGACAGAGCTGGGTTACTGCCCAGGTCTGACCAATTCATTAATAAGGCCCTCTTCAAGGACCTCCCTAAACCTTTAACAAAGAATTAATCTCACTTCCATCTATGTTTCTACATAAATTTATGATCTATACTGACTCCACTTCTTCTTGACTGTGTAATCTTGAGCAAGTTACTTAACCTCTAAATTTCATTTTTCAGAGTATCAGACATGACCCTATAGCACCCACCTTGAAGGGTTGTAGTGAGCATTAAATGAGACAATTACTGCAAAGTATTTCATATAATGCCTGACTCAAAACACATCACCCATTATTACCATATATGCCCTATAGTGTGAGTAAGTGGTTGGGCTCTGAAGCCAGACTACTGCCTGGGTTCAAACTGTGACTCTACCTATTCCTAACTGTGTGACCTTAAGCAAGTTACTCAACTTCTGCACCTCAGTTTTCTCATCTGTTAAAAAAAATAGTAACTTGGAGATAAGAAAAGTATTTTTCTCAGAGGGTTCTAGGAGGATTGAATTAAATGAGTAATACCACAAAACACTTAGAACAGTGCCTGGCACATGGTAAACACCTAATCAATATTTAACCAACTTGGTTTTTAAAAATCTTAGTCATAAGGACTGGGCATGCTAGCTATATTTTTCCCTAATATAAAACTAACTCATCTTTCTAAAATTTAGTCTTGTTTAACTCTAAGGGCTTGACATACTGATCATATTTTTTCTAATACACATCAAAACATTACGTAAAATCACCTTGCATACTTCCAGTGTTCTGGGTCTCTCTCTTTGGGAAACACTGTGATAGGCTCACACAATCCCACGATTTATGGTTGCCTGAACACCAAGTGCTATTCCTTGCCTTTGCCAGTGTTATTCCCCCTGCTTAGAATGTCTTGCTTCTGCTGCTCCTACTTGTCTTTAAGACTTAGTTTGGGCATCATGTTCTCTGACCCCACTGGTGCTCCCACAACCCCTGCATATCCCTCTATCACTACACTGATCACTTGGAGTATCATTGTTTCTGTCATCCACAGACCAGGAAATGTATCCTATTTCAGTGTGCAGTACCTGGCATAGAGTAGGTACTCAGGAAGTCTTAATTGGATTGAAGTAAAATGAGGTAGCCAAATACTTAACATAATAAAAATTTAATCAAAACATTTTTGCAGTATCTACTTGGTGCCAGGCCATATGATAGGCACTGTGGGTTCAAAGATAAACAAGACTCATTTCCTGTCCTCATGGAGCATTCAGGAGATGGACAAGAAAATAAGTGCACCTAAGTGCACTGTGACTGCTGCCTGTATGGGGCATGTGCAGTGCAGACACAAAGAAAAGAGCTCTGGGCAGCCAGGAAGGGCTTCGCACACAGAAGGTGTGAAGCTTGAGCTGTTCTGAAAGCTGAGTGGGAGGGTTCGTTGGATGAATGAAGGTAGGGGGTGGGACATGGAAGAGAGCATTCCAAACAAATGGGGCATACCTGGTCCAGGGAGAGTGCGGGGTGTTCCCCTGGCGACAGCAGATTGAAGACCTAAAGAGATAGCCTGAGATCACCCAGGTGTGGGCGTCACCACATGCTTACTGTTCTGTGAGCCACAGATGGGTGGAGGCACTTTCTGGAGGCCAAGATCCTCTGTGATGGTATAAGAACGGCATGACCCAAAATGACTCAACCTCCCATTTATTATTCACCTAAAGTTTGCTAATTTCTATTCCAGAACACCCTGGGGAATAGAGGAGGGAAGAAAAGTATAGGATACCTCCCCCAACTCATATGTACTCATTATATATGTAATATATACAATGCACTTGTGTATTATGCAGTTTACCCACATACCAGCCTAAATATCTGTACTTTAGAAATTATCAGAGAGTATAACTTTAAACTCCATACTTCTGCAAACTTATAACACCTAGGTTGTGACAACTGCTTACAGAGACTGGCTAAAAGCTAGGCAGTACATGCATTCTTCTACAGGAAGATTTCTCTAAGTCGATCTTACACTGAACCCCAATACAAAAAGAAAAAGAAAAAGCTGCCCTGGCTGATGTGGCTCAGTGGATTGAGTGCTGGCCTGTGAACCAAAGGGTCGCCGATTCAATTCGAAGTCAGGGCACGTGCCTGAGTTGTGGGCCAGGTCCTTGGTAGATGATGCAAAAGAGGTAACCACACATTGATGTTTCTCTCTCTCTCTTTCTCCCCTCCCTTCCCCTCTCTCTAAAAATAAATAAATGAAATTTGAAAAGGAAAAAAGAAAAGAAAAAGCTGCTATTTTAAGCAAGTGTAGGAGTCCTGCTGCGGGGCCACTGAGACACACCTGCGGCACCTGGGTGTCAGTGGAGCACAAGAGCCAAGATGCTTTAACCTTGGGAAACATGAGAGCATTATGGAGCTGCACACTTCAGCCTCATTGTTTCATCCCTTCATACAATAACTTTTGTTGTGAAATGTGTTTTGGTGAGAAAGGATCAGTTTACATTGAGAGAAAGTGTAAGACACAGCCTATGATGTTCAGTGTTATAGTTACTCTAAGGTTGTTTGATATTAAGGACATTGTCATACACCACAAGTAGAGTCTGCTCTACAGTTGCCAATGAAGAGCAGTGTTTCTCTGGAACAATGGGTTGGTTTTTTACTTAAGAACCATCTCTGAACCATGTAACTGATCACGTTTTCCTCGTTGTAATGGTTGCTAGGCAGCTCAAAGCCAACATTTTGGCCCAACTCTTGCACATGCCCAAGAATTTACAATATACATACTTACCTCACCCCTGGTTCCTCTTATTTTCCTCATACCTTTGCTATTCCCTTGCTCCAATTTTCTTACTTATGTAGGTTTTTAAAAAATGTATTATGATGATTTTTATAAAACATTTCATATCTTTTATAAAAAGTTCATAATTTGGTTTTACTTATATATTCAAAGTAACAAATATATACATATAAAAAATAGTGAATTACCTGGCACAAAGCTATATGTACATCACAAAATATAAAACAATACTTAGAGAGCACATGTGTACATACTTCACAATCACAACCCCCAATGTCACAACCCCATGCACACATATGAACACACACATGCTGTGTACATACCAAGCTGCTCAGCGAGGAGCCGGCCCTTCTCAGTGGGAACAACCCTTTCTTCCTCCATGTCACACTTGTTTCCCACCAGGATAACCTGTGCATTGTCCCAGGAGTAGGTCTTGATCTGAGTGGCCCTAAAGAGTGACAGAGACAGGACCATGCTAATGACACCCCCTAGACTGAAGAGGACTCTGTGGAGCTTGAAGAAATCAATTCTCTTTCATGGGAATACCAACATCCAGGTTACTGTCAATTAATTCAGCTGAGGACAGAGACAGATACCTGCCCCTACTGGCTGTCACAGAGGCCAACCCCTGAGCCCAGCTTGCAAACCTCACCTACCTCTTTGGAACCCTCTTCTAATGCATCTGCCTACCCCTCTTCTCACTGGACAGAGAGCTCCTTCTATAATATCTATCTGACCATATTTTTCTTAAAAGATTTCTCTCCCCTACTACCCATGCAGTAAAGTCTAGTTCCCTCAGTTAGATGTTAAAAACCCTTCACCTCCTGTCTCTCCAGCCTCATCGCCCTTCCTCCCACTTTACAAACCTTCTCACCCATTCCCCAAATGCTCTTCTGTGGCTTGTGCCTTTGCTGTACAGGCAATCCTTTTCCCACACTAACTTGTCCTCCAAGGCCCAAGGCTTATCCCACAGTTCCCTACAGGGAGACTTCCCTAGGCCCAGCTAGCCTCTCCCTCCTCCTATGTGAATCATACCCCTTAGATCACTTGTAGAAACCAAAATGTCAGCAGTGCTTTCTTTCACATACAATGATTATGAAACTTTAAAAAAATAGTTTCCTGCCCTGACTGGTGTGGTTCAGTGCATTGAGTGCCAGACTGAGAACAGAAGGGTTGCTGGTTCAATTCCCAGTCAGGGTACATGCCTGGGTTGCAGGCCAGGTCCCCAGTTGGGGGTGTGTAAGAGGCAACCAATTGCTGTAGCTCTCACACATCGATGTTTCTCTCCCTCTCTTTCTCCCTCCCTTCCTCTCTCTCTAAAAATAAATGAATAAAATAAAATTAAAAAATTAGTTTCCTGTACTTTTCAAATTTTGAAAGTATGTCTTACTTCTATAATTAGAAACAAAATTTTAAAAGAGGGAGTAAAGTAGGACCCTTACATTGTGGAGACATCTTTGTGTGGGATGGGCCTGACTCTGTCCCCAACCACCCCATCAGGTAGAAATGGTTCCCCTTTTGTCCCCCTACACGCTTACTGTGGCTACTGTTACATTGGCTGAATTTATCTGTCCTTCCTTTGAGGGCAAGGACAGGCGTATTCAGCTGTGAGGTGCCAGCGCCCAGCAAAGAGAATAGAGCAGAGAAGTTGACAGTGAATATCTGATGAGTGAATAAGCCAACAAGTGGTTAATCCTGAAGTCGATCTAAAATTATGACCCTATTGACACTGACCCTTAGTCTAACTCAATCTTAACTACAACCTGGACCTATTACTAGCTCTGCTCCTGAAACTAATCCCACCACCAACTTTCTTTAATGGTGAGAAGCCATTCCATCAAAGATGGAATTCAGTCAACTACTTTTGGTTGTGAGCCAACAAAGAGCTATGTTCCATGCTGGGCACTGGGGCTTCAGTGGCAGGCAGAGGCTAGTCTGGGACCAAGTTTCTCGGAGGCAAATCTCAAAGGCCAAGGCTTGGGAGAGATACTACTTAGTCTTCAGCCTCCAGGCAGTAACTGGAGCCAACTCATGCAACTCTTCCTGTCATTTTCCTCCCTTCTCCCACCCCATCCACTCTCAGCTCCCAGATTAGCAACTCAGGTTATTCTTGGAGGAATTGTCACCAGGTGTTAAAGTCACTGTGTTCCTGAGGTGGAATGAACATGGACTAATGGAGAAAGGGAAGGAGGTCAAGGCCAACAAGGAATGAGCAGTGGATGACACGTAAAGAGCTAATCACTCCTTGGAGGGAGATGGGAGGAGGGGGGGAAATCATGAGTGAAGGGAAAGGAATAAGAAAGGGACAAAGGAGGAGAGAAAAGAGGAGTAGAGAGAGAAGAGGAGTAAAGAGAAAAGAGCAAGGAAGGGAAAAGAAGGAAGGTAGAGAGGAGTTGTCAAAGGGAAGGGGGAGAAAGGAGGAAGAAGAGGAAGACAGAGAGACTGAGAAGGAGAACATGAATGAATGGCAAACATGCAGATGGCACCCTGCATTGCTGTTTAGAATGTGGGGGTGCAGGAGGCAGCCTGCAAGGTCACTCTCATCTCAAGGCCCCACGGTATAAACAGTGCTCCAGTCACGCCCACTGTTCTTTGGGAACTGGGCAGCTGTTGGCAAAAGGGAGCAGGAAAAGAGCTTAGCATTGCCCAGCCCTGCTGCTGTGTGTCGGGCCGGCTCAGACTCTCTGATTATGAAGCAGAGCCATGGCACAGACGCTCCACCTTCCCCCATCCTCATCCTTTCCACTGATGGGGGCACAGGGTCCTGGCCCCTCCCTCCCACCTGCCCTTTTGCTCATGCTCCTCTCTCCCTGTAATCTATGCCCCAGGAATAAAGATGGGCTGCTCAGAGGTTGTACTACTGGGAAGCTGTGCTGATTTCCACTGTGAATTGAATCTTTACTCGGTTTGGATGTACTCCTGGACCCCTAACCCAGCTCAGGGATAAACTTTGTAGGGAAACAGTATGTGGATTCACTCACTATTATGGCCAGAATTATCTTTCTAAAACATTAACCTGAACCTGTTGGTTCCTTGTTCAAATGTTATCACCTGTGGGATAAGATCCAGACTTCTTACTCCAGCACACAAAGTCCTTCACGACCTCTGCTCTTTCTATCCTCTTACCTACCTTCTTGTCTTTGCACATGGCTATTTTTTCCTGTAACATCCTTATCCGTTCGCCCCTCTGGCTAACTCCTGTTTATCTTACAATGTGCAGCGTATATGTCAGCAACTCCAGGATACCTTCCCTGACTCTCCAAGCTGCACCAGAGCCCTCCACTGGGTTCCCACAGCCCCGGTTACTCTCTTCATCACTGCACCTGTCAATTGATATTTTCATTGCCTGCATACTTATCTGTCTTCTCCTCTCATCCATGAATTCCTTGAGGACCGGAGCCAATCTGATTCACCCAGATTTCTCTAGCCCACAGCACACTTTAGGTTTTCTTGAATAGTTTGATGAATGAATGAATCTCATACCAATCTTGGACAGCATTGAAGGACTCCTCATTGGTGATATCATACATCAGAATGAAGCCCATGGCCCCACGGTAATAGGCTGTGGTGATGGTCCGGTACCGCTCCTGCCCAGCTGTGTCCTGGGTGGAAAAAGGAAAAAGTCAGCCTTCTAGAAAGTTTGCTTTTGTTCCTAAAAAGTCCCCAGAACAATTAACTAATAGGAGCACCTATTATGTGTCCTGTATTATACTGGGTGACTAGAATAAAATGGTTGTTAAAACCTCATAGAAATGAATAAGTATATAATTAAAATCCCAGCAGAAAAGTGGGCAAGAGGACTGAACAATTCATAGAAGAAATGTAAATGATGGTTACTATATAAAAAGGTTTTAGCCATATTTTGAATTATAATTCCTACTGTAGATTAGGATATAGTGAGATGTGCAACTTCTCACCAACTCAGGGAGCGGAACTTGGTTCAGTCTTTCTGGAGATCAATATGGAAGTCTCAAGAGCATCAAAATTATCTGTACCCTTTGACCTAGAATTTTTTCTCCTAAAATGTTTTCCTACAAAATTAGCAAATCAGACAAATACCTAATCACAAAAATGTTTGTTATCACTTTATTTAGACAGTCAAAAAGTATCATCAACTTATATATTCAACAATAGGAGCATGGTTAAAATGTAAATATTTTTATGTTTATTTTTGTAAGTATATTTAATGACATGCTTGTATTTGTGATGTGATATCAGTTTTTTGAGTGTATGTGCAGAGATGAAATCTGGAAAGAAACACATCAAAAGTTAATAGTTATCTCTGTATGAGAGACAAGAATTATCAGGACTTTCATTTCCTCCATGTATTTTTATTTTCACCACAATAAGCATGTACTACTTTTACATAAGGAAAAATAAACATTTTTACCAAAAAAAAAATTTCCTAAGACAACTCTTTATTTCAAGTAGCTCACAGTTGAGTTGGAAAAACAAACAAGTAAGCAAGCTAGCCAAACCAAGCCCAACAGCGAAGTGTCTCTGGAGCACAACAGGATGCATCCCAAAGGTCCCCACAGTCCTCAGGTGAGGGACCAGCCAATCTCCCCTGTGTCATCACAGTGTTAGAATGTGTGATGCCTGAGCATGTATAAGACATTTCCAATAAATAGTAACATATATATTGGTTCTTTTAAATTTTATCAAATCCCTGTGAGGTTGGTGTTATTAGTATTCGCCTATTGTAGCTGAGAATACAAAAAACAGAGCAGGTAAGTGACTCTCCTAAGGTCTCAAAGCTAGTGACAAAAGCTATGCCTTAAATTCAGGTTTTCTGATTCCAAGTCCAATGCACATACTACTACACCCCAATCGATAAAAAATTTATTCACAAGCACTCACTGGACACTATCTATAATGATAATGAGAACAATAATAATTACAGCATGACATTATTAGTACCTATGCTAGGCCTATTATCCACAGACTTTAGAAAAACCCTGAAGGGTATATAGTATTACGCCCTTTTACTGATGACAAAAACTGAGGTTCAAAGAGATTGCCCACTAAATGTCAAAATTGTGATTCAAAACCAATCTGTCTGACTCCTATAGCTATTACACTATACTGCCTTGGCCATGAACCATACTTTGGGTGATACAAAAATGGAACAAGTACCATCCCTGCCCTCAGGAAGCCTCAGTAAAAGTGTAGAGGTGGCTAAGACATGCCATATCAAACTGATAATTAGTAATAGGTACCAGTATGTCATCAGTACCAGAGAAGTTGTACAAAGAAAATGTGCCACACAAGTCAGGTAAGGTAGATAGTTATGGAAGGTGTCAACTCAGAGATAGTGTATCAGTTAGGATAGACTGAGTTTCAGTAACAAGTGTGCACAAATCTCAACAGCTTAAACAACAAGGTGTTATTTTTCATTGTTGTTACATATCCACTAAGGGTTAAGGGTTGGCTGGGTGCTCTGGTTTTTGTCTTCCTTAGTCTAGGATAAAGACTGACAAAGCAGCTACCAGAGGAAAAGAAAGTAGATGACTGGCCCTGGCTGGTATAGCTCAGTGGATTGAGCGTAGACCTGCAAACCAAGAGATTGCCAGTTCTATTCCCAGTCAGGGCACATGCCTGGGTTGTGGGCCAGGTCTCCAGCTGAGGGCATGTGAGGGGCAAGAACACATTGATGTTTCTCTCCATCTCTTTCTCCTTTCCTTCCCCTCTCTCTAAAAAATAAATAAGTAACATCTTAAAAAAAAGAAAGTACATGACTCATGTGTTGGTCTTAAAACTTCCACTTTTCTCATTTCACTGGCTGAAGCAAGTCGAATGCCCACACCCAAGAAAGTGCAATCCATGATATGCCCACGGGGAGACAGCATAATGACTCCCACAGGAGAGTCTCTATGGAGCCCAAAAGCATTGCCTAAAGATGTGCTTATTTGGCAGTAGAAGGAGGACAACAGGGTCTTTTCTAAAGAATTTCCCAAGTGGAGAAGTGAAGGAAAAGTATTTTGTCAGAAGAAAGTTTTGTCAGTGACCACTTGAGAAGAACTCAAAGAATGATGGGAAATGGGTAGGTGATGAAGCTACAGAGAGCTTTGAATGCTATGGCATGGGATTAACATGATTAAATCTAAATTTTAGAAAGATCACTTTGTGATGTGGAGAATGGGCTGGAGGGAGAAGACATGGGAAGCAGAACTGCTGGTTAGAAGATCTTTGCAGTGGTTCACAGGAGACCCAATCAGGATTTGAACGAGAGTGGTAGCCATGGGGATGGAATAAAACCAGATTCAAGAGTTATTTAAGAGGTGAATTATAGACATGGAGACAGATGAGATGTGAGGCGATGAGAAACCAAATACAATGGTTATCTTTCTGGCAGGGCTCAGCTTCAGCATATCCTCAGTCATTCAGCTCTGGCCCACACTTGCACTGGATTACCCAGCCAAACAAAATCTGCATATAACACACCCACTATCCTTAGAGATCCTGTGAATCACCATCACCTGTCCATTGAAATATGGTCTTTGGGTATGTTACCCTTCACCTCAAAAAGCTTCTCAGAGTACTTCTTTTGACCATATACAATACCTCTCTCTAAGAGGTCTAGCAAATAGAATTGTCTCTAGCTAGTGAATAAGTGAGTAGATGAATGAATTAATGAATGAATGAAGAGATGGATAAGTGAGTGAGTGAATATCTAACACTGGGAATCTTAGGCACTACTGAGAGAAATATTCACTGTCTGCCTCATCTACACAAAAGCTCTGTGTGTGAACCTATGAAACAGGGCACCGGTACTTGATCCACCCCTCCCATGCCCTTGCCTCTGCTTCCTGACCCCCTGAGAGCCAACGCCACAGATGAGACTTCTCCCACAGATCTGCAGGGTCAGACCCTACATCTTGTCTTCTAGGGTTTGGAAGTAAGCCACACTTCCATCCAGTCTGGTGATCTAGAGGCCTGGGTAGGATTTCTGACAAAATGCACTGCCTCCATGTCTCAGCTCTTCTCACTCTGCCTGCATTATTCTGTTTTTCTGTGACAATTTTTAGTCCCTCATCTCTGCCAGGAATTTCTAGTCCCTGTGTCCCAGGTTTTGACAGACCAGTGTTGTCACCAATTGATGTCCAATTAATTGGAAATTCAGGTATGGAATAATAAATGACCTTGGACATGGAATCAGTTTCATCGCTGTACTCCCAGTGCCTGGCACAGAGCTGGGTGCACAGTAGGAATTCAAGTACTACTCATTAAACAAAAAGGCCATATAGTTTTGAAGTTAAAACCATAGTTTTTGGAGTTAGACTACTGGGTGTGAGTCCCTGTTCCACCACTTACTAACTGTATGATTATGGGAGGCAGTCTCTAAAACAGCTCCCGGTGATCACCATCTCCAGTGTTCATGCTCTGGTGTGATCCCCTCCCTGGGCGATTTACCTTTGGGGCCTTAGTTTCTTTTTCTTTAAGAATGGAAATAATAGCAATACATTACTTCATAAAGTTATTGTCAAGATTAAGAAAGTTACATCTAAAAATGCCTGGAATATTCCTAGTACACAGTAAGCGCCTGACAGGCATCAGTTATTGTTTTTGGATTTCCAGGGTCAGCCCCAGAGCTGGTTCCCAGGCTCTGCCCAGCTGGAGTGGATGAGTCTCATGTCATATGTCACTTCCATCTCATTAAACCTGCCCATGGTTGCTGCCAACCAGAATCTCAACATGAAGCTTCCCTCAAAGAGTAGCAAATGGGCTGGGGCGGGGTAAAAGACAGAAAACTGTACAATATCAACAATTAAAAAATACTGATTTAAAAAAAAAAAAAAAAAAGAGTAGCAAATGGCCAGATAGAAAGGAAAGGAACGAATGTAAGAGTTGAGCAGGCTGTGGCCTAACTTTCACTCTGCCAATTCACCACCTGTATGATTTTGGACAGCTTGGTTTTTTTTTTCATCTCTCTGAGGCTTAGCTTCCTCGCATCTGGACTGGAAATAATAATGCCTACTTTGCAGGATGTTTGTAATGAAATAATATGATTTTTAAGTGCCTAGCTCATAATAAGAAATCAAGCATGGGAAGTTACCGCTTCCATTATTATTTAATTTTTCTTTTTCCAAGCTTTCATTTCCTCATCGGTAAAGTGGTGATTGTAAGACCAACCTTGAAGTTGTTGTAAGTAGAACCTGGCAGAGTGCCAAGCACATAGTAGATTCTCAGTAAAGCTCATAGTAGCTGCTGCTATTACTGTTAATATTGTTGTCATTGTTATTTCACCTAAAGATGAACAAGATTGGAAACAACAACAATCCAGCTGTCAAAATCCTGTACTCAGTGGAAAGAAAGTAGCCCAGAGAATGGTTCCTAAACCTCCCTCTCTCTATCTTTTATTTTTAAAAATCACTTTGATGAACATTGATTCCCCTCCCACTGATGAGAGTCAGAAATAGAACAAAAGAGGAGACAGGAAGAAGAAAGTGGCATGACTCATTGGCTACTTGAGGAAAGAGACCAAGGATGTCATCAAGAGCAATCAATTCACTTCTGAGAAACAGACATTCATTGAGCTCTTCATATGGGCAGAGCATTAAGCGAGAGAGTGGGCACCAGGGTAAGCAAGCCACTGCTCTGGCCTCCGGTGTGGTAGACAGACCCGGGAGCGGGGGCGGGGGGCGGTGGGGGGGGAGGGAGCTAACATCAGCTGAACACCGATTATGCACTAGGCTCTTTGATAAGTGCTTAACATATGGGATCCCATTTATTATTTGTAGTAACAAAACAAAATTGCTAGTTGAGCATTGTTATATGCCAGGTACTTTTCTTATTTTACTTAATTTTCAAAATAGCCTTGAAATATTGTCATATCTATTTTACAGATAAGGAAAGGTTAACAATTTGCCTAAGATCTTGCAACCAGTTCATGGCCCACTGAGATTCAAGTCTGGGTCTCTCTGACTCCAAAGCCTGTGCTCTTCCCAGAATGCCCTTTTACATTATTTCTGTTAATTGTTACATCAGTCTGGAAAAGGAAAATTTCAGTCCCATTTTATATGTAAATTAACTGAAAGTCACAGAGATTAAGTAGATTGCTAGAGTCATGAACTATGTAAGAAGGCAGACTAAGGATTCAAATTCTGTCTTTGTGAATTTTTCAACACAACCTACAGCCCAGCCAGACTGTGTATTCTTGATCCCTTCCACCCCCCAGGACAGGACCTAGCCCACTTCACAGCCTCCAAGATGGGAAGTCTTCCAACCATGTCTAAGGCTTCCTGGGGCCAACAGTCTCCCCTCCACCAGAGGGTAAGGCTGGAAATCACACACCAAACTTAAATGGAACCACATGTGTCTGGCACAAAGGTTATGTGTAACCAATGTTAGTTATCTTCTCTATCCTCCATTGCACAATCCATTTAAACAGACCGTTCATTTCTTTTTGGAATTTCCTCATGGATGCCCACTCTTATTTCTGCTCCATGTTTCTGTTCATGCTATTCTCTCTGCCCCATGTGCCTTCTCCCAGCTCCCTTCGCTTGTATTGACTATCATCAGGTTGTTGAATTCTAAAGTTAAAAGGAAACCTTAGAAGTTATTCGATCCACCCTCTCACTCAAAATAGGAATTTCTTCCATGGCATACTTGCATTGAGTGTTTCCAATGTTGGATGCCCACCTTTGAAATGCAGCCATTCTACTGATGGATGGTTCTGATTGTTAGAACATTTCTTCCCTCTGCTGAGCTGAAATCTGCATGTGGTCATTTCTATCCATTGATTTAATTTTGTTCTCTGGAGACACAAAGAATAAATCTAATTTTTCACTCATGTGGTAGCCCTCCAAATATTTAAATTCTATGATTGTTTAGCTCTTAGAGTTTACAAAGTTTTTTCTTATTGTCTCAATTAATTCCCAGAGGGCTCCTGGGAGAGAAGGACCAATATCCTCCTTCCACAAAAGCCACAGCTGAGTGCTGAAAAGGTAAAGGACAGTGAATGGTGAAAAGGGGCTTCTGGCTCCAAGAAACCAGTGCCCTGTGCACAAGGCTACATCTCTGATGTTTTAAATCACCTGTCACGGGGACCTTGACAATTAACAGAATGATCACGACAGCGATGGGAACTTGAAATGGTAACAACCAAAGGAAGGAAAATGTCTACTATTCTGGGGACTGGAACTGTAATCTTCAAACATCTAAAGTGCCTACTGGGATTTTCCTTCTTTCCCTCTCTCTTCTTTCGAATCTTCACTGGGTGTTGATTCTGTGGCAAGCGTTGGCTAGGTCCTGAAGATCAAAGGATGAACAGGACACAATACCTGCTTGATTCACTGGATGGGGATTCTGAAGCCAGAAGGCCCATTCCCTTAGAGACTTCATAGTGCCTTTCCTTGAAGCACTGCCCTTAGGAGCTTAGCTCAGCAGAGAAGCTGCCCTGACCACCTGGCAAAGTCGAATGGTCCAATCACAGGCTCTCCTGGCACCACATGCTTCTCCTTTGTAGCACTCATCCCCACTGTAATTTTGTATTTATTTGTATAATTATTTGATTAAGGTCTTGTCTCCCCTGCCAAACTGCAAGTGCCATAAGAACAGGATGTCTGGTTTTGCTTATTATTGTGTCTGGCACAGCACTAGCATGTAAGATGGGAGAGGTTTCCAGTAAACACTTGTAGAAAGGATGGATTTATTGGGTGTCTGCAACATTTTTGATGGAGCACACTGAATGTCAGATGGGTCATTCTAAAATCTAAAGCTCATTATCTCCCTCTCAGTCTGAACCCTTCCCTGGTTTCACACAGCCCACACAATGGGGTCCACGTTTCTCAGTGAACGTACAGACCCTTTCTGCTCCTTCCCTCTTACTCTCCCACTGAATCAATGAGTTCCAGCTTTGTCTAACCACTTGTGGTTTCCCAAACACTCTGTCTGTTTACACCTGTGGGCCTCGTGCTGATGCGCTGAGCTTTGCCTGGAATCTCCTTCTCTTTTATAATTCACAACCTGTTTGAAAGCTATATCATCTCCAAAGCTTTCTCTGACCTCGTTTTCCCTCACAAAGTAAATTCCTTTTCTGCCCTTTTATGCTTTAGCATTATATCACTGCACACATCACAGTTCTTATAATTACTGGCTTATTTATCTGTCTCTTCTTTCAGCTTATGAGCATCTTGACCCAATCTTGTATTTGGCTAAATCCCAGGCCCTCAACTATAGCATCTTATACATAGTAGACACTTAATAAAAATGCTGGAGCATGAAACCCACGGGCTGACAATGTGCTGAGTAGGGAAAACTCATTTAGGACCTCAGGGTTGGTTGGAAAAGGGTCTGTGAGATCATACAAACCACCTCCTCTTTCCAGTTCCTTTCCATCTTATAGACAAAAGAGGGAGTCCCAGAACAGCGACAGACTTGAGAGGTCACACATCTAGCAAGAGGTTATCTCTGGAGCCTCTGTCCCTAGATCCTACCCTGTTAAATATCTGATTTCTTCAGCCAGACTCCTCTCTCCCTTCTCTTCAATTCACTTCCTCCAGGCCAGATTGGGTGGGGGTGGAGGGATGATGAGCATCAGGGAGGCAGGTAATGCGAGCTTCCAGGCTAGCTCTCCCCACACCCACCATCCAACCCACAGTTGCCAAGCTCCAAGCCCTTTGTATTTTGCAGCAGCTGGGAGAAGAGGCCAGTTATGTCCCAAGGGGATGGGAGGAAACCAGAGGGAGAGAGCTTTACAGGAAAATTTAGTGGAGCCAGGTAGAAGCAGAGGACTGAGGAACGGAGAGCATGATCCCTTGCAGCTGGCCTGGTGTTATACCCATCTACCCTCAGCAGTATAGACCACACTATAGTTCACAAACATTTTTGTTGCATCATCTCGTGGAACCCTAACAACGGCCCTGTGATGCAGACTTTTTACAGCCAGAAGAAACCAGTCATCTTGGAGCTCATTAGGTCTGACAGCTTATTCTGAAAGTAGAGCAGCTGAGACTCAGAGAGGTAAAGTGACTTTCTGAAGGTCACACAGCTACTTACTTTCCAGCTGGGCTAAGACTCCAACCCAGATATTCTGACTCCACATCCAGTGTCCTTTCCAGCATACAATGTATTATTGTCACTATTGATTTATAGGTGAGAAAACTGAAGTTCAAGAGCACATAGCTAGTAACTGGTACATCCCAAAGGGCAGAGGTCAGGAAAGATGTCATTGGACTCCAGGACTGGGGATTATAAAGCACTTCCCTGCCCACTGGAATCCTATCTAGCTCTTGAGGTCTAAGTCAAAGGGCACCTATTCTAGGAAGTTCTTTGGAATCCAGCATTGAACTTCATCATCATTCCTCTGGGCTTCCACAAAATGTACTTGGGCCTTATTTTAGAGACAATGGAATATACACTATTAGAGCTAGACGGCCATTTACTAGCATTTACTAAGCCTATGCTATGCCAACGAAAAAGACCCGTGTGATCCCTGACCTCAGAATTTTTAGTCTGCTGGGGAAGTTGCCTCACATGTGACAAATCCTGTGGTATGTATATGTAGGGTCAACCCCCCCCCCCATTTACAGAAGGGAAGCCAAAGCCCAGAAACATGAGTGCCCTGGATTCTTACTTTTGTTATTGATCTCTCATACAAAACCCTCAAAACCTCTTACAGATAGGACAATTCATTTCTGTGATTTCCACTAAGATATAGGCACTACATTTTACTTCAAGCAGATAAATTACAGGTCATAGGGCTTCCTTTCGTTGCTCCTCAATGTATTTGGCACATCTGAGGTGTTCAATAAATATTTTTTGAGTGAATGGTCTATAGCACTTATATCAGGGATTTGTTTCCACTCCCACCTGAGTCTCCTCATTTAGACTGTGGGTTAGGGACTGTGACTTGATTTCTGAACCATCAGCAATACCTAGAACAATGCCTGACACCTGGCAAGTATTTTTAAAATATTGAACGAATAAACAAATGAATGAATGAGAGAAGGATGGATAATGTAATCTCTCTGTTGCTCTAAAAAACAAAGATGACATCCCTGAACACACACTCCTCATCTAGAAACCTCTTCTTCCCTCAGCTTCCGTGAAACTTCTCTTCATCAGTTCATTCCCCTCATCTTCTCCTGCTCCAGTTTTGTCTCTCACACAGGCTCTTTATCCTCCCCTGGGTCCCTCACTTCCAAAGTTCAGATGGAAATTTCCAATGTCTGCTGGACATCTCCACTTAGTCTGAACATCTCTGACTTGTACATAATTGACTGTTGATTATGACCTATTTCATTTGTGTTTTCTCCAGCAGATACACTCTCATCAGCAACCAGCACAGATCTGGGCACATAACAGGTATTTTAAAGGTACCTGCTGAATGAATCATCACCCATAACACTCCAGTGCTTTGGCTTGGACAAATTTAGATTCAGAGTTACCAACCCATTTTCTCCTCACTCTTTTTTTGCCTTCAATTGACATCAGCACCATTCAGAGCATTCAGAGCAATCTCTCTGGGGAATTCATTTAATTTACCACCTGCGGTATCCTTTATGTGACTCACCCACCTCCTCTTCAAGACAGGAAGAGGTGGGGGAAGAAGTGAGGTGGGAGGGGGCTGGGAGGAAAAAGAGAAACTTAGAACAAGATTATACTGAATACATCCCTTCATGGCAGGTAAAGGGAAATGAGAGTCAGGTCTTGTACTAAGGAATTGTTGGTAATGAAAATAGGACCCTTATAAGACAGTTTACAGAAAACAAATGGTTAATAAGTATATAAATGATTGTTCAATAAGTAATCAGAGAACTGTAATTTGAAATGATGAGACACTGTTTTGTTTTGTTTTTAAAAAAGGTTACAGGTATTTTTAAAAAGACTTTATTTATTTATTTTTAGAGAGAGAGAAAGAGAGGGAGAGAAACATCAATGTGAGGTTGCCCCTCGCACCCCGACCCCAACCACACTGGGGACCTGGCCTGCAACCCAGGCATGTGCCTTGACTGGGAATCAAACTGGTGACCCTTTGCTTCAATCCAGAGCTTAATCCACTGAGCCACACCAGCCAGGGTGAGACATTATTTTTTATCTATTGAATTTGATAATATTTGAAGCTGGCAAAGGTAGAGTAAAACAGGAATTTCACTATTGAAAATCTGTCTAAAGAAAATAATCTGAAACCTAGGAAATGTTTTACACACAAGGATGATCAATGGTCACTGAACATGATTCATGACAGCCCCAAACTAAGAAACAGTTAAATGTTCCAACAATGGAGAACACTAAGCTGGAGAGACCAGAGACTGTGCCTCGTTCTTTTACCGCTGTTCAGAGTGCCCAACCCATGGTAAGTGCAACAAATATTAATGAATGGACATGGTGCATCCTCCCTATAAAATACAATGAAATCATTAAAACATACTCATAAAAATTTTCTAACAATGTTAGCTATACTTACAATGCTATGTAAAAAAGATGGATATAAAATTGAATGTACCGTATGACCTAAACTATGTTTAAAATTCAGAAAAGAAACTGGAAAGAAAGAAACCAACCTAGTCAATGTTTTCTTCTTAATGCTTTGCTCTAATTCCAAAATATTTTTTAATTGAACATGTATTACTTTTACATTAAGAAAAATTAAACCCATAGTGAGAACTGGCAGTTGCTATTGTTGTTAATAGTCCAGGGAGAAGGGACTACGGGAAAAACATGGAGCATAAACCATGAGGTGATAATTGTTGTGGATGGTCGATGGGGTCCATGTAGTATTAGCCTGCCTACTTGGGGTAATGCTTGAAATTTTCTATAATAAACAGCTAAAAAGAAAAAAGAAGTAAGGCCTGAAACAGCATGGCATCTGGGTAGAGTACAAACAGTTCTATTTTCAATGGAGTGTAAAATAAAATATTTTGTGGATTCCAAGGTATCTGCTGTTTTACATTTTAGCAACTCCGCAATAAGGATGTATCTTACAATTGATAGTGTTTTAGATTTCTAAAATATGGTGCTTAAAATACTAGGTGGAGGAGAAAGTAGGTAGGCAGTGAGGCTGGACCTAGATCATGAAGGTCTTGATGGCCAGATCAGGTGCTTGAACTCTGTCCTACCGAGAACAGGGAGCCGCTGAGGACATTCAGTAAGTGTGTGTTGTTAAGTGGTAAGGCCACTGAGGATGGGGTCACAGTTACTTAAGCCAAGGACCAGGGAAGTTGGCATTTGGGAGAAGTGTGTGAGGCCCTGCTCTCCCCACCTTTTAGTCATCCCATTGAGTCCAACTCTTTCCAGCTCTGCAGGGCAGGACCATTGGGTTGTCCGACAAAGTTGTCTTTCTCCAATCCCCCACATTACTTCCATTGTCCGGATGATAAGAAACATTTCCCCCAAATTTGAGCCGGCACCAGAGCTGACGTGAATGTCCACAGGCCTGGGTTCCACAGCACCTTCTGACATGACATTTCAAAACCTCAGCTTGGAGCCTGGCCCAGGGACCTACTTACAAACTCATTTCCAAACAGAGACGTAAGAGTTAATACATAAGGGCAGGCAAGAGATCAGAAGGAAATTCTCAGGACTTCTGGAACAACTAAAGAGATAGTCCAGGACCTTCATCCCACCCTGGGCTGTGCTGTCCCTTTGGTCTCATAGCTGCTTTCTTTTGGGAGTTGGCCCAAGTCACCATAGCAGACAAATTCCCTGAGGATCATTTGCATACAGGTGCCAGAGTGTTCTAAATATAGGATAAACATTCAGCTCTGCAAAGCAAAGGCCTTGAAATTTATTTACAAGGGAGGGGAGGACAGTCATCTGAGAGGGAGAAGAACCTGTCAGAGGCACCCTGACAATCCTTCAGGGAGTCGCATGTTGTAGGCTGGGTCTGGAGGCCTGGATATGATTTAATTCTACCACTAACTTGCTTTGGAGCTAATGAATACCCCAGTAGAGTACAAACAAGTCTATTCTCACTGGAGTGTAAAATAAAATATTTTATGGATTCTTTTTTTTAATGTTAACTAAATATTCTTTATTTTATTTATTATTTTTAGGCAGAGGAGAAGGGAGTAAGAGAGAGAGAACAGAAACATCAATACGTGGTTGCCTCTCACGCGCTCCCCACCAGAGACCTGGCCTGCAACCCAGGCATGCGTATTGACTAGGAATCAAACCAGCGACCCTTCGGTTCACAGGGCGGCGCTCAATCCACTGAGCCACACCAGCCAGGGCTATTTTATGGATTCTAAGGTGTCTGCTGTTTTACATTTTAGCAACCCTGAAATAAGTATGTACCTTACAATTGATAGTGTAAGGGAAGGAAACTGGGACTCAAATCAGTGATATACCCCACCCCCAACCACTCTGGGCCTTGGGTTTCAATTTTTTAAAGTATATTTTATTGATTATGCTGTTACAGTTGTCCCTTTTTTTTCTCCCCCTTATCCCCCTCCATCCTGCATCCACCGTTCCACCAGCATTCCCTCCCACCTTAGTTCATGTCCATGGGTTATAACTATAAGTTCTTTGGCTTCTACATTTCCTACACTATTCTTAACCTCCGCGTCTGTTTTGTACCTACCAATTATGCTTCTTATTCCTGGTACCTTTTCCCCCACTCTCCACTTCCCCCTCCCCACCGATAACCCACCACATGGTCTCCATTTCTGTGATTCTGTTCCTGTTCTAGTTGTTCATTTAGTTTTAGTTTTTGTTTTTTTTAGGTTCAGTTGTTGATAGTTATGAGTTTGTTATCATTTTACTGTTCATAGTTTTGATGTTCTTTTTCTTAGGTAAGTCCCTTTAACATTTCATATAGTAAGGGTTTTGTGATGATGAACTCCTTTAACTTGACCTTATCTGGGAAGCACTTTATCTGCCCTTCCATTCTAAATGATAGCTTTGCTGGATAGAGTTAATCCTGCATGTAGGTCCTTGCCTTTCATGAATTTGAATACTTCCTTCTAGCCCCTTCTTGTCTGTAAGGTTTCTTTTTTTTTTTTTTTTTTTAAAGATTTTATTTATTTATTTTTAGAGAGGGGAAGGGAGGGAGAAAGAGAGAGAAACATCAATGTGTGGTTGCCTCTTGCATGGCCCCCACTGGGGACCTGGTCCACAACCCAGGCATGTGCCCTGACTGGGACTCGAACCTGCGCCACTTTGGTTCGCAGCCCGCGCTCAATCCACTGAGCTACGCCAGCCAGGTGTAAGGTTTCTTTTGAGAAATCAGCTGAAATTCTTATGGGAACTCCTTTGGAGATGACTGTCTCCTTTTCTCTTGCTGCTTTGATTATTCTCTCTTATCTTTAATCTTGGGCAATTTAATTATGATGTGTCTTCGTGTGTTCCTTCTTGAATCCAATTTCTTTGGGACTCTTGAACTTCCTGGACTTTCTGGAAGTCTATTTTCTTCACCAGATTGGGGAAGTTCTCCTTCATTATTTTTTCAAATAAGTTTTCAATTTCTTGCTCTTCCTATTCTCCTTCTGGCCCCCCATGATTTGGATGTTTCAATGTTTAAAGTTGTCTCTAAGCCTCTCCTCATTTGTTGAAATCTTGTTTCTTCATTCTGTTCTGTTTGAATGTTTACTTCTTCCAAATTATTGATTTGAATCCCAGTTTCCTTCCCTTCACTATTGGTTCCCTATATATTTTTCTTTATTTCACTTTGCATAGCCTTCACTTCTTCCTCTATTTTATGTCTATAGTCAATCATTTCTGTGAACATCTGATTACCAGTGTTTTGAACTCTGCATCTGATAGGTTGTCTATCTCCTCCTTGATTAGTTCTTTTTCTGGAGTTTTGATCTATTCTTTCATTTGGACCATATCTCTTTGTCTTGGTGCACTTGTTATGTTGTAAGGGGAGGTGCCTTAGGTATTTGTGGGGTGGGGCGGGTAACCCACATTACTGCATTGTGGCACTGTATTTGGGGGAGGGGTCAGAGAGGGAACAATACTGCTTGCTCTGCTCTCACCTACTTTCAGTCACTTCCCCTGCTACCCACAAACAAATTGAGCCCTTCTGGTGCTGATTCCCAGGCAGGTGGGTTTGTGTACATTCTAGGGTCCTGTGGGTCTCTCCAACAAACTCTCCTGTGCGGCTGGGAGTTTCTCCCACTGCCACAACCCCCACAGGATTTTACAGCCAGAGGTTTTGAGGCTTTAGTTTCCCACATTGGAACCTTGGTTTGTGCGGTCTGTCTTGCTCCCCAGTTGTTCCTCCCGGCTTATCCACACACTAATATCAAACTGCCTGGTCCTCCAGCTGCAGCCTTACTGCGAGTCCTCTCAGCCCCAGCTGCCCATCTCTGCCCCTCTACCAATCTGGAAGAATGTTTCTTCTTTAACTCCTTGGTTGTCAGAATTCCATACAGTTCCATTTTTTAGAAGTTTGGGTTGTTTTTTGTTTTTAAATTTGTTGTTGTCCTTCTTTTTGTTGTGTGAGGAGGCAAAGCATATCTACTTGTGTTTCCATCTTGGCCAGAAGTCTAGTTTTTCAATTTTCAAAAAGGAATATGACACTAGATGATTTTTATGGCCACTTGTAGCTCTACGGAAACAGGATAAATAGTAATAATAATAATTACTAACGTGAATTGAGTATTTATTAACTGCCAGGAACTCTGACAAGTGCTTTCCATGCGTTACTTTGTCAATCCTCACAACCAGCTCTTTGTGGTGAGTAGGACAAAGAAACTGAGGCACAGAAAAGTTAAGTACTTGCTCAATTTGGCAAATGTTGGAGCTACGAGTTTGACCCCTGTGCTATACTGCTTTTCAGGGGTGCTCCACTTACCCCTGGTTTTCTAACCTAACAGATTCACTGCCTTAAGCTCATGCTATCCCTCCCATTCTTTCTCACCAAATTCTTACCATCCTGGGCTACTCTCCAGGTTCTAAACATTGTGTTCCTCAGAAATCTCTGTGCTTTCCTCATATTGTTCCTCTGCCTGGAATAGCCTGACCTCTGTACTGTTGAACCAGTCACTACTTACCAGTCAGAATTCAGCTCAAGTGCTTCCTCTTCAATGATTCATGTTTTCCCCAATACTCACAGGCAGGAGTAATGAGTGGCTCCCCATTTATTGACACTTAGAGTGTGTGACTAGCACTGCACTAACTCTTACAACTTTCAAGAGAGGTTCCATTATCATATCAATTTACAGGATGAAGTTACTGAGACTCAGAGGTTAAATACTTGCCTAAATGATACCTCGTAACCCGGTCAGGGCGGAGAGTGCAAGTACAGCGGCAGCATAGGGGAGGGGCCCCAGGGGCAGCACCACATTGCCCCAGTAACCAAGCTAGCCCATGACAACAGGTTCCTCACCCTGGACAAAGACTCTGCAGGAGGAAGTCATTGCACTGAGCATGAGCAAGGCTAGTGAAATGTTTGGCTAAGGGAAAGAAACCCTTCTACTCCCTTCTGGTCCCTGGGTGCGAGTGAGTCCAGAGGATGCAGCCACATGTACCGTAAAGGTCAAGATTGCAGCAGGAGGAGATGTTGTGCCAGAGAAAACACCTGTCAAGTCTAGCCTGGGAAAATATTGGGATTGGTTGGAGGGCCGAGTGGAGTGCAGGAAGTTTGGGCTGGGAGATATAAGCTGAGGGAAGGCAGAAATGCACTCTCTTTGACCCATCTCAGGCAGTGTGGGCTGGGGCTTATAGGACCTTTCTGGCCCTGGAAGCCACGAGCTGTGTGGCTGATGGCAGCTCCAACAACACGCGCAGACTCAAGACTTGAGGAAGGAGCCTTAAGCTGGAGAGCCCCCTGCTTAGCTGCCTCGGGCTCCAAAGGAAAGTTAAGGATGGAGCAGGAATCCTGGACATTGTGCTTTGGTCTTTTTTGGGAGTGACTGGGTTTTGTTTGTGTTTTGCAGAAGAGATGTACCTGAAGACAGGGAGTCCCCTATCCTCCCAAATGGCTCAGCATTTTATTTTTTTTAATAATTTTTTTTTCCTTTTAGATTTTATTTATTTATCTTTAGAGGGGAAGGGAAGGAGAGAGGGAGAGAAACATGAATGTGTGGCTGCCTCTTGTATGTCCCCTGACGGGAACTGGCCTGCAACCCAGGCATGTGCCCTGACTGGGAATCGAACCGCGATCTTTCGGTTTGCAGGCCCGAGCTCAATCCACTGAGCTACACCAGCCAGGGCTGGCTCAGCATTTTAATAAAGACCTCTTTCCCTCCTCACCAACCTCTGTCTCCAGAATTTGCCTGTGGGTGGTGGCAGGCAGCTGAACCTCATTTTTGTTTGGTAACATAAGGTCATATAGGTGATAAAGATCTGTACTAGTCAGCCTGACCTCACAGCCTTCCTAACCTCTATCCTACCCTCTCTCTAATGGAATACTGTATGAATTGCCAAAATGTTTATCTCCTCCAGCAGACTATAAACTCTTCTAGTTTTGTTGTTTGGGTTTTTGTTCTGTTTTCTTTTGTTTTAGGATTGACTGAACTGCTAGGAGGAAATTTGCAGCAGCATACCTGGAGGGAAAAAAATCAGAATACCTGGAGAAAAAATAAAGAGTTAGAACCTATAGGAGAAGTCAAAGATGCAATATGGCTCCAGTGTAAAGGCATGTGGGAAATGTTGGACTCTCTGTTTAACCTGTGACCATTTAACTCTTTTCAGCCTCAGGCTTGGCTGACTACCCAGAAAGCTTTAATGCTGCCCAAAGTTAAATGCCATGCCCCCAAGAAGGAAGATAATGAATGTATAGAGTGTGGATAACTGCCTGATATTATCTGCTAACTCAGAAATGCATTGTTCTTTCAGTGGTCTAAGTGACTATCCACTACTGGGATTTACTGTTAACCCCTATATAAAAAAGAGACCATGTCCTGGGAGGGGTTAGATTTTTACTCAACTACCACTGGGAGCTGCTTTGCCTGTGTATGTACGTTTTTCCCATTAAAGCTCTAATGAATTTGAATAAGGCTACATGTCAGTTCTTTGGAATCAATCTTGAATTTAGACTTTTGGCGCTTTCCCTGAACAGAACCAAACTAAAAACAATAAAGATGAAGTCTCTTACTCTGTCTACTCTTTGTCACTTTCAATCCCTTTGGGAACAAGACAAAATTTTTTTTTTACATTCTATACTTTGGCATCCACTTCTGTTCCCATCTCAAAAGTTAGGATTATTTCCTCCAAGAAACCTCTTAAAATCCTCATTCTTATCATTCCCTTAATTTTAGTGTTCCATCAGCACTTATGTGTCATTAATTAAACACCATAAGCATTTATTTTATTTATTTTTTTTGGTTTCTTTTTTTTTAATCAGTATTTTTTAATTGTTGATATTGTACAGTTTTCTGTCTTTTACCCCGCCCCCAGCCCACCACCCCAGCCCTCCCCACCTTCCTCCCATTTCCACCCCCCATAGTTTTTGTCCATGAGTCCTTTATACTTGTTGCTCTAAACTGTTCCCCTTTTCCCCTGAAATTCCCTCCCCTCCCCGTCTGGTCACTGTCATACTATTCTCAATTTCAGTGTCTTTGTTTATATTATGCTTGTTTGTTTGTTTTGTTGATTAGATTCCTATTAAAGGTGAGATCATATGGTATTTGTCTTTCACTGCCTGGCTTATTTCGCTTAGCATGATGCTCTCCAATTCCATCCATGCTGTCGCAAAGGGTAGGAGCTCCTTCTTTCTTTCTGCTGCATAGAATTCCATTGTAAACACCATAAGCATTTAATAAGTGGGTACTGTTGAGGGGCAGTGGTAAGAGTATGAATTTGGGGTCAAGCAAATCTGAGTTCAAAATTCAGCTCAGCCACTTCCCGGCATGTGACCTGGCACCTGACTTTCTGAGCTGATTCATTAGCTGCATAGTGGAGTTGATAATAATATCCTTTTCTGGGTATTGTTGGGAGGATAAAATAAGATAAGGTTGTGGCAGTGCTTGGACAGCTGTAATGCTCTGTATAACCATTAGTCATGTTTATTCAATTTACAGCTTGCCCTCGATAACTGCATTCTTCCCCTGAGGCCACACTCAGGACAGGCCTCAGACTCCCAGCAGAGCTGGAGGTGCAGGAAAGTGCAAGGAGGGAGGAGGCCAAAAAGGAGGGCTGGAAACTGCCAGAGCAAACTTCCACTGAAAGGAAATTAAAGGGCTAATTATGCCTCAGCTGGTGGTAAATTTGCAGGCCAGCCTTTGGGCTCAATCAGTTGACACAGCAACATAGCAGTGGGGGAGGACAGTATTCTGAGAGGGCATTTTCTGTCCTTATAATGTCCAACCTTAGAACCACCTCTGATTTTCTCTATTCTCTCTTTCTGTTCTCTCTTACTGCCCTTATCTTTTCCTCCAAGTCCTACCAGAGGAAACTGAAGGGTTCAGCCAATTTACAGTGCTGTGAGATCAGCCTGGAGCCCTATTTTAAAACAGTCCCTGTCCCTGAGGCTAGGATGTACTGGGTCGGCTCCAGTATGGTCCTTAATTGTTATTCAGTGTTAAGTCTCACTTTTTACATGCAGAAACAGTGTGGTCCAGTGGGAAGAGCATAGGCTTGAAAGTGAGTCACAAAAGCCTGGGTTCAAGTCCCACTTAACCCATTTACCAGCCGTGTGATCTCTGCTAAAGTACAAACACTTCACCTCTCTGGGCCTCAGTATACTCATGTGTATAACAAGGATGACAAGACCTCCTTTCAGGATCAAATGAGATCATGAACGTATCTGATGAACTGACTGGACTAGTGTCCACATGGTTGAGAGGAAAGCAGGTGAGGAAGCCACAGGCTTTCTCTGCAGAGAGTCTAACAGTGTCCAGGGGTGTCCAATCTTTTGGCATCCCTGGGCCACACTGGAAGAAGAGTTGTCTTGGGCTACACATTAAATATTTACATTATGACACATAATCACAAAAAAAATCCCACAATGTTTTAAGTAAATTTATGATTTTGTGTCGGGTCGCATTCATATCCATCCTGGGCCACATGTGGACTGCAGGCCATGGGTTGGACATCTCTGGGAGCCTCAGACCTCCAAGCCACTGAGCGGCAGAACTGGTCAAAGGAGGTTCCAGAGAGAAAGGTCATATTCCAAGTACAGGGAGAATAGCTGGCCTTGACTTTAAGAGGTAGAAAGCCACAGCCTGAGTACTCTCTTTCATTCTGCTAATCCCTGCTGAATGCTTAGTCTCAGCCTGGCCCTGAGCTGTACCCATGAATCAAGGTCCTCAGGGAATTTGCAGTCTGGGAGAAAGACAGACACAGTCCAGATAGTTGCAACACAGCTGCTAGGTGTCGGACGTAAAGGAGGAGCCCTTAACCCAGGCTAGGGGAGAAAGGTGGGTCAGCAAAGCTTCACCAGAGGAGGTTGTACTTGAACTGAGGGTTTAAAGTCAACTGGAAGTTTGCAGATGGAAAATGGGGAGGAAGCATAAATCTTAGGGAAATGGGAAAGCAGGAAGCAAAAAAGGGCACCCTAATTCTCACAGCCATGGCAATTAAATGTGATGTGATGTTCTGGATAAAATCCTGAAACAGAAAAGGAATATTAGGTAAAAACGAAGGAATCTGAATACACTATGGACTTTGGTTAATAATAATGTATCAATATTGCTTAATTAGAACAAATGTACTACACTAATGTAAAATGATAATAATTGGCAAAAATGGGTATGGTGTAAAAGGGAACTCTGTTACCTTCTTTGCAATTTTTTTATAAATCTAAAACTGTTCTAAAATACAAAGTTTTGCCTTTTTGGGGTTTGTGTGTTTTTGTACACCCTGTGTTTAGGCTGTGGGCTTGGAGAACACGTGGGTGGAGGAGCACAGACTGATTGAAGGATAAGTGACTGAAGACAGGGCTGGGGAGGCAAGAAAGGACCCAGAGTGCCTGGCAAAGGACTTTATTAGTATCAAGGATCAGCCCTCCCTGGATTTTAAGCAGTGAGTGACAGCATCAGAGAGCATATGGAAGAAACAGACTGAGGGCAGGGAGATCCATTTGAGCTGCTACTATAGTCTAAGGGGGAAGATAATAGGAATCTGAGGCAGAAAGGGGTAGAAGGGACAGCCAGGCTCACAGTCAGCCCTGGATAAATTTTATGGAATGGAACTGAGGAGCAAGTGCATTCAAGAGAAGTTTGGGAGAGAAAATCAATAGTTCTTATGGGATGAATAGGACAAGAGCTGAGAGGAATAAAGGAGGACTCTCAGTTTTGAGCTGGGTGCTCAGGACAGGAAGCACAGACATTCCCTTGGACCTGACCTTGTCTCATCTCCCCTCTCCTCCACCCTCACCCCTGGGCCTGAGCTCAGGGGCTCTGTCATCATTAGGACAAAGTCAACAGACTTCACAAAGGAACATGAAAAGCAGAGGAGAACAGAGAGGATAAGAGTTTCCAGCTGTCACCTGGCAACTCAAGGTGTGGGGTAGTGGTGTGGGGGAAGGAGGAATTTGCAGAAGGAAGGAATTATAAATCCTCAGTTGAATGGCCTCCCCTACTCCCACCCTTGCCCTTAACAACACATCAGACAGGATCCAAGTAAGCTAGCAGGATCTCCCATCTTTGAAGGCAACTGGACATCTTCAGGGGCCGAGTACTGCTGCTGTCCCCACCCACTGAAAGTGAGGCGGAAGGGCTATGAGTCATATCTAATTTCTCTACCTTCTAAATGCCACCGCTCGAAATCTTAAAAGTGGTCGTAACCAAGATTAGTCACAACAGTATGGCACAATAGAACACTCATGAACATATCCAGTTCTACCACTCACTGTGTAACTTTAAGCAAATGTGTTGAGCATCTAACAAGTTACAGGCACCATGCTAGGTCCTCTCCTTATAGTGTCTCATTTCATCTTTACGGCACTACAAAGAAGTAGCCATGCATATCATTCCTACTTTTCAGTTGAGGAAGCTGAGATTCAGAAACATCGTTATGCGTCACGTGTGTTCCTTCTACTTACACCACAGCTGAACTAACCAAGCTCCTACCCCTCCTCTCACGCTGCCAGGACGTGCAGCAGCTCCTCACAGACCACTACATTAAGAGCCGAGCCACTCAATTACTCAATTACATATCAGTGCTGGACAACCTTGGATGGCCATTAGAATCATTTGTGAAGTGGTAGTGGGGTGGACAGAAGAGGCCTGGTAGAAAGGCAGGGGAGCTGGAAAGCAAACAGAAGACAGTTTGCAACAGATAACCCATCCCTTTCTGAGAGGGTTTGCTTGGAGGCTCCAAATTTCAGCTGTGACAAGAACTCTCACTTTCAGCCACCTGTGAGGTCCCTGGAGTGTATGACAGGGCAGTGGGAAGAGTGTGGAAGGCAGCGGGGTATGAAAAGAACACAGGCTCTGGCAGCAGACAGCCCTAATTGTGAGTCCCAGCTGTGCCACTTACTAGTCTTGGTAAGATTTGGCCAGATTCCTTAACTTAGTCTGTTTCCTCACCTTTTCTGTGCAGGATAGTTGTAATGATTACAAAAAAAAAAAAAAAAAAAAAAAAAAAAAAAGCATATAAAGCACCTACACAACAGAGTTGCTGTTCAATAAATTATAACTCTTCAGCATTTTCACCATCTGTGTCGTACTTTCGAAGCGCCCACATCCTTACCTATGTGCCAATATAACAAGGAGGGGAGAGGTTCAGGACAGGGGGCATACATGAGTTTCGAAGTCAGATTGCTCTCAGCTCAAATCTGGACTCTGCCTCTTGCTATCTGAGTGAACTCGGGGAAGCCACCTAACTTCTCTGGACACCAGTTTACTTACCTGCACAACAGGGATCATGACAGCACCCGGCTCTGAACACAGCACTGGTAACAGCTAGTGCCACTGCCTGCTCACACCAAGCCTTCGGGAGGTGTTATCAGCCCCATTTTACAGGAGAGGATGTTTTACGTAAATGGTAGTGGCCATAACAATTATTGATACGTGAAATGGAGAGGGACACCAGGCATTCCCTTCGCCAGCCTCTGGACCTCTAAAAGCAGGGATCAAGAAAACTCAAGGCTCCTACCCCTCCTCCCACACACCCTACACAACCACTGCTTGTCCCGGGGCCATCTGCCTGTGTGTTGTTGCACCGTTTATCCCTCCGTGTCAGTCATGGCAAGAAGTCCAAAGTCTGCCAGGCCATCCCTGGACTCTACCCGTCGTCTCTTCTAACCCTATCTCCTCCCCTCCCCACTGAAAGCTCTCCCAGGCCTTCTGAAATTCACAGTCAGTCATCAGACAAATCTCTTTTCCCTCAGCCTCACTTCTGGATGTCTTCTTCTTTTTACTGTAAGTCAAATCTGGCTCTCCCAGAGGACACAGCCTGCCCTAAAGCCCCAAAGTGATGGTTGCTTCTTCTCTCACTGCCTTTGAATCACTGGGCCAGGAGGCGGGATACATGTTGCTTGTCATCCCTGCTTCAAAATCATTCTGCTTCCTCCTTCAAAAAAACAAAACACCTCTCGGTTGGCTGGAGCATCGTCCCCTGAACCAAAAGGTCATGGGTTTGATTCTCTGTTGGGTTGCATGCCTAGGTTTGGAGTTCGGTCCCTAGTTGGGACACATGCAAGTGGCAGCCAACTGATGTTTCTCTCTCACATTGGTGTTTCTCTCCCCCCTCTCTCCCTCCTTCCCTCTAAAATCAATAGGCATGTCCTTCGGTGAGGATTTTAAAAAAAAAACAACCCAATATCTCCAGCTTTGACATTCACATCATGAGATTATGCCACCCACTTATCCCTCTACTGACCAGTGAGCAGATCCTGGTTTACTGTTTCTCTCTCTGTAATCCTTGGTGATTCAAAATCCACATAAATAAGCTTTCCAGCATCTTGAACTCTCATTTCCCTGAACTCTTCTCCTCTGGTGATATTGATCTCTAACCCTGCCTCAGCCACTCACTCTTACAATCGTATCCCATACCTTTTCATTACAAATAGTAATTTCAAGTCTCCCACTCACAGATCACTATGATCTTTCCTGCTCACTCCTAGATTCCCAGCTTAACAGTCTTCAACCCCTACCATCTTTTCACTGTCCTTTCTCCCTTGCATCCTCACCTCCCTCTCTGCTCAGCTTGACTTTTGTGGTCAATTACAACAGTGGCTTCCCTGCACACACCCTGGCTCCCTAGGCTCTCCTTTGCTTTGTCACACTTACTCAGCAAAACAACACCCACTAAAGCTAACTCTCTGCCTATTCTATGGCTGTATCCACAGAGCAAAACATGGTTAGAGAAAAACAAAAAACCTTGCTTCAGATTCAAGACTTCACTCATATAAATTTATGATCACTAATTTCAAGCAGAACCTTAATCAGCAATCAGATTAATTTCCCTGGTCTACTCACTCTCCCACTTTCCTAGACAACATTCTCAATTCCTCCCCCATTCTCACTCTCAGTTGATGATCTTGCTTCCTACTTCATCAGAAAACTGTATCCAAGAGAACCCCTGCCGGCACGTGCAGCCCTTAGCCGCACCTGTGCCCATACCTCTCCTCTCCCCGCCATTAATGGGGGTGCTGTCTGTGCCCCTTGCAAGGACTCACCCTCTGCTTGTGATTCCGTTCCCTCTCACCAACTCAAAGATATTGTCCAGCAATTCTCCTCTCCCTCCTATAGCATCAGTTTCATGTTTTTGTTTCTTTGCTGGTTGCTCAGTTTGTTGATCTTTATTGGATCGTTCCACCAGCACATGAACATACTGCCACTTCTCCCATCTTCAAAAACAAAACAAAACAAAACGCCCTGGCTGGTGTAGCTCAGTGGATTGAGCGCGGGCCTGCGAACCGAAGGATCGCGGTTCGATTCCCAGTCAGGGCACATGCCTGGGTTGCCAGGCCAGTTCCCGGCAGGGGACATACAAGAGGCAACCGCACATTGATGTTTCTCTCCCTCTCTCCTTCCCTTCCCCTCTGAAGACAAATAAATAAAATCTTAAAAAAAAAACAAACAAAAAAACAAAACAAAACAAAAAACCCTCTTTTGACTCGCTTTCCCCTTCACCTTCAGCTATCATCCAATTGCCTAAGGGCAAAAATTCTTGAAAGCGTCATGTATACTGGTGCCTTCACTTCTCTTCTTCTGCTCTCATTAGGCTTTCGTCCTCACTACTCCTCAAAACAGGTTGCCAATACACTCCCAGTTGCTGAATTCAGTGGTCAGTTCTCTGTCCTCATATCCACAACCTAGCAGTAGCATTTGACACAGTCTATCTCTCCTTCCTCTGTAAAACTCCATCTCTGTTGGTCTTCAAAGACACCACACTTTCCCTTTTCAGTCCCTTTTGCTGATTCTTCTTCATCTTCCCAACATCTTAGTGTTGGAATATCTCTGGGCTCAGTCCTTAGAACTTTTCTTCTGTTTTCACTCTCTCTTATTGATCTTATTTGACTTCATGGTTTTAAATACCACCTAAATGCTGATGACTTGCTAATTCATATCTCCAGTCAGAGCATGACTGCAGACTCATTTATCCAACAGTCTATTCTATAACTCTACTTGTTCATTTAGCAGACATCACAAATTTAACATAACCAAAACTCAGTTCCCAGTTGTCTCCTCAAATCCTGCTCTCCCTACAGTATCTTCCCTATCCTCATCAAAGGCATCTTCAACTTTCCAGTCACTCAGTCCAAACCTGCAGCACCTTGACGCCTCACCTTCCTTCTCTCCCCACATCTAATTCATCAGCAAATCCTGCCAGAAATATTTTCAACACACATACAGAATCTGACCACTTTTCCTACCACTACTAGTTCCACCCTACTTCAAGACTCCATCATTCCCTGCCTGGATCATTACAAATCCTAACTGATCTTCCCTGCTTCTGTCCTTTGCCTATCTATAGTTTATTCCTGAAACAGGTATAATCCTGCCTCAAGCAATCCTGTTAAATATTAAAGTGTAAGTCACTGAAATGTTCTGGAATCAGTAGTGATGGTTATACAATTTTGTAAGTGCTAAAAATAACTCAAATGTATACTTTAAAAGGGTGAATGTTATATGAATTATATCTCACTTCTCAAAATACGTCACTAAATGAAACATGGATTTGGATTCTGGAAGTGTAAAAGGATATTTATTGAAAAACTAGTGAAATCTGAATAAAGTCTATAGTTTAGTTAATAAAATGTACCAGTTTTAATATCTTAAGTTTGTTTTTTTAATCCTCACTTGAGGACATGTTTGTTCATTTTAGAGAGAGAGAGAAATATCAGTGTGAGAGAGAAACACCCATCAGTTGCCTCCCTCATACACTACAGCTTGGGATTGAACCTGCAACCCAGGCATGTGCCCTGACTGGGGATCAAACCTGCAACCTTTTGGTGCAAGGGATGATGCTCCAACCAACTGAACCACCTGGCCAAGGCTTTAATTTCTTAGTTTTGACAAATGCACCATTATGTGAGATGTTAATATTAGGGAAACTGGTTAAAGGATATATGGGAATTCTGTACTATCACTGCAAATTTTCTATAAATCTAAAATTACCTAAAAATAAGGTTTTATTTTAAAAATGGAAGTCAGCCCTGGCCAGGTGGCTCAGTTGGTTGAAGCGCTGTCCTGTACACCAAAAAGGTTGTGGATTCAATTCCCAGTGAGGATACATATCTAGGTTGTGAGTCTGATCCTGGATGGGGAATGTGTAGGAGGCAACCGATTGATGTTTCTCTCTCAAATCAATGTTCTTCTCTTTCTCCCCACTCACCTTTCTTTTTCTCTAAAATCAATAAACATATCCTTAGGTGAAGATTTAAAAAAAAATGTAAGTCAGACCATGTAATTCCACTGCTCAAAACCTTCCCATTTCATTCTGAGTAAAACCCAAAGCCTTTTTAAAATTTTTTGATGAAACTCCATACAGTTTTCCATAATGGCTGCACCATTTTACATTCCCACAAACAATGTACAAGAGTCCCAATTTCTCCACATCCTTGCCAACGCTTATCGTTCATTCTCTTAAGCACTACTCTAAAATGTGTGAAGTGATATCTTGTACTTTTTATTTGCATTTACTTGATGATTAGTGGCGCTGAGTATTTTCCATATGTACCATAGTTCTCGCTTTTCCAGTTTCACTTTCTGCAGTCTCAGTTACCCATGGTGAACTGTGGCCTGAAAATATTAAATGAAAAATTCCAGAAATAAACAATTCATAAGTTTTAAATTGCATGCCACTTTGAGCAGTGTGATGAGGTAGCATGATGAAAATCTTGTGCCATCCCTCTCCCTCCCATTCAGGACATGAGTCATCCTATCATCTGGCATGTACACTCTGTACACATTGCCCACCTGTTAGTCACGTGATAGGTGTCTAGGTTATCAGAGAGAGAGAGAGAGAGACCACATCCACATAATTTTTATTACAGTATATTGTTATAATTATTCTATTTTATTATCAGTTATTGTTAATTTCTTAGTGTGCCTAATTTATAAATCATATTTTATCATAGGATGTGTGTACAGAAAAAAACATAATACATATACAGTTGAGTAGTATCAGGCACCCACTGGAGGTCTTGGCATGTGTCTCTTGTGAATAAGGGTGAAACTAGTGTACCTGCTGGCCACTTACATGTCTTCTTTGGAGAAATGTCTATTTAAGTCCTTTGCGAGAACTACCGTATGATCCAGCCATCCCACATCTGGGTGCGTACCCAAACGAATTGATATCAGATCTTGGAGAGACACCCGCCATCCTATGTTCACTGCAGCATTATTCACAAGAGCCAAGATATGGAAACAATGCAAATGTCCATTGACAGATGAAAGGATAAAGAAAATGTATGTACATACAATGGAATACTATTCGGCTATCCTTAAAAAAGAGGAAAACTGTACCATTTACAAAAATACGGGTGAACGTGAAGGACGTTACGCTGAGCAAAATAAGCCAATCACAGAAGGGCGCTGTTTTTATTAAATGAGATATCTAAAATAGGCAAACTCAGAGAAGTAGAGGTATAAGTTCTAGAGACCTGCTATACAATATAGTGCCTATCGTTAACAATACTGTATTGTGCACTTAAAAATTTGTTAAGAAGGTAAATCTCATGTTAAGTGTTTTTTACCACCAAAAAAGGGGGGCACACAAGGAAACTTTGGAAGGCGATAAATATACTTATTGTCTTGATTGTGGTGATGGTTTCATGAGTGCTTGCATATGTCCAAACCCACCAAATTGCATATATTAAATACACACAGTTTTAAAGTTCTACCTTAACAAAACTGTTTAAAAAAAAAAATCCAAAACCTTTACAAAGGCCTCTGAGGCCCAGCACAATCTGGTCCTACCACTAACGCTCTCACTTTTTCTCTGACCGCTGTCCCCTGGCTGCAGCTGCACTGGCTTCCTCCTCTTCCTGGACTGTGCCAGGCATACCCCTACCTCCAGACTTCTACCTTGTTATTCCCTCTGCCTGGGATACTCTTCCACCAAAAATCTAAGATCTTCTTCAGGTCTTAATTCAAAAGTCCTCTGACTACCCTAATATAACTTTCCCAGGCAGAGGTAGCAGCTCCTTTCCCTATGTTCCTACAGCACTTTCTTCATCCCTTTACTGTGTCATATTGCAGCTGTTTATTTGCCCTCCTATGACAGTGTCTGGCACATAATAGGTACATGACACTTGTTTATTGAATTAATGAATCTGCAAGTGGCTTGTAGGTTATTTCTTTTCCTCCCACACCACTTTGGGTGGAGGGAAGGAGTTCATGACCCCAAAGAGTGGAGGCCCCTTGAATAGCCAGTGAGGATTACCGGTTAATTTATTTGCAAATTACAAAGGCAGACTATGCCTGCAATTCTGATTTGACTTCCCATAGTCTTTGTTGTGATTTTAGAGATCAAATTAAAGCCCCTCCAGCAGCTGCCTCCTACAGACTTTGGAGAGATGAAAGTGTCAACATTTCTCTGCAGCCACACCAGGGAAACTTGCTGCCGAGAAAAATCACTTCTGATTATCATAAGAGCTGAATGTGGGATGTTGTACTCAGGGCCGTCTCCATTTTCCTGGAGCCACAGGGACCTGTCAGAGCCCCAGTGTCCCTGTTTAGCCTCCAGCCTCTTCTGTGTTACCCATCAGACCCTCTGTAGAGAGACCCAGCTGATGTTCAGTTGGCAGGAAAAGCACTGGAATGTGTTAGGAGCCCTCATAGTGAACTCTTAGTAAAGTCCTATCTTTTCCTGGGCCTCAGCCGCTGTGATGAGCTCTAAATTCACAGGCTCACTGGCACCTAACAAGGTGACAGGTATTCTCAGCAGGCAGTGTGAGCCCAAGACACAGACAGTATCTGTTTCAGCCAGGTAGCACAGGATGCTCTCACTAGAGGAGAGGGAACTGGAGTTAGAGCCTTGAAGGGTAAGGAAAATTTATATTAGATCTTTTCTATGCTCTTAATAGATGCTGTGGGAGTCAGAAAAAAAAAAATGGCTCCCCTAAAGGAATCCAGATCTTAATCACCAGGACCTGTGAAAATGTTACCTTGCATGGCAAAAGGGACTTTGCAAATGTGACCAAGTTAAGGTTTTGAGATGGGAAGATTATCCTGGATTGTTCACGTGAGCTCAAGGGTAATCACAAGGGTCTTGTGAAAGAAAGGCAAGAAGGTTAGGAAGAAAGGGGTTGGAGGGTGTTATATCTCTAGCTTTGAAGATGGAAGAAAAGGAATGCAGAAGGCCTCTAAAAGCTGGAAAAGGCAAGTAAAAGACTTTCTCCTAGAGTCTCCAGGAGGAATGCAGACGCGCCAACACCCTGATTTTGGCCTGGAGAGACCCATTTTGAACTCTGACCTACAGAAATGTAAGAAAATACGTGGCATTTTAAGCCACTGAGTTTGTGGTCATTTGTAAGCCATAGGAAACTAATACAGATGCCCCTTAGACAGCTGCCTGATGTGATATAATATCCACCATTATAAATTCTTAAAGTCTAAGGAAGAGTCAGTCTCCCTTAATGTCCTAGTTTACTTCTGTTAACCAAAACAAGAGAACTATGGTACTCATTTTATCTCACCTCTGGAGTTAGAGGTAAATTCAGTCTCACCAGTTCCTGAAGAGCAGAGGATGTGCAGTGTTCACATTAATTTCTCTATCCCCAATGTCCGGCAGAGGCAATATTTGTTAAATGACTGCTCAAGAGCTGCCATCCTCCTCAGTCTAGGTTTCTGGTATGATTAGCTTTCCCACATTCCTAAACTCCATTATATTTTACTGTACTTTTACGTCACTGTTCCTAAAGTACAGGTCTTTGACATCCCCTGGTTTAATGTTCGCTAGTTGTAATATTACGAGTGACTCCAAAGTCACGTGGTGACCTAAAATTTCCTGGAGGCTGTATATGGGGGGTAAGGTAGACCCAGCTGACTGCCCAACAGCCCCATCTCACCTGATCTGGTTCTCAGCATAGACAAAAAAATTTCTACTAGAGACGTGGGTGGGATGCTTTAGCCTTAAATTAGTAAATCTGAGTCCCGTGGACTTTGACCTTGACTGTATATTGTTTGGGCTAATTGCAGCTAGGGACTCCTGTCGCCCTGTGATTGGATTTGTTTGTCTATCTGACTCCAAAGTGAAGTATTAGCAGAGCCACTTCCTGGAAGACTTGATCCATGTGCTGAAGCACATGATGGGAAAAAAAAAGCTGGGATGAATCCTAGCCTTTCCCAGCAGTAAGGCTGTCACATTGCTCCCCATCTCTCTGACTCCGGCATTTGTTTCTCTCAGCTGATTCCAACCTTAGGTGGGCAAGAAAACGAGTATCATTTCTTGATCTCCCTAGAATCTTAATAAAAATGACTATTCGTTGAGTGTTTCCTCTATGTCAGGCACTTATGTTAATGCTTTCTACACATTATTTTTTAAAAATCAGCACCAACACACACACACACAACAACAACAACAACAACAACAAATAAAATGATGGAGGGCTTCAGAGCAGGGAGTTGAAGAGAAAGAAAGAGGAGGGAGAACAGTAATGCCAGGACAGGCCCAGGAGTAAGGACAGTGGCCTCTAAACCCTCACGAAACACAGAGTTCTTGAACCCTCAGTAGAAGAATGCTGGGCAGGCCTGTCAGTCCCTTCCTGTCTTTACACCAGTAACCCCAGACATAGGAGACACTACTTGTATGCAAGTCACTGAAAAAGCCTCACTGGTGGAAGTGAAAGGAAAATATTCTATCTTTCCACAATGGAGACCCCTGTCACCATGTCCCCTAACAGGGACCAGGCCGGGGGTGAGCTGGTATGGGAAGGGTCATCAGTTAAGCTAGTCTTTTAAATTGGGAAGAATCGAGCCTGAGAACCCCAGCTGCAAGCCCAAGGATGAGATCTAAGTCATAGTTCAGTGATTCCTGAGCTCTGAGTCCCAGCGACTGGGTTTGAAACAAGTCTATTGTTTTCCCTCAGGACCCTTACCACAGATAAAGTTAGATATTTTTTTATTCATGTACTTAGTGTCTATCTCCCCTACTGGAGTGTACACTCCATGAAAGCAGGAAGGGTGTTTCCCCACAGCTAGCACAATGCCTGGTGCAGAGTGAGCGCCAAGTAAATGCTTATTGAATGATTGAAAGAATGAAGGTTACTGCCTGGCTCTGCAGAAGTTATTTGACATCTCTGGCCGCAACCTCACCCTTTAATGAGATAACTACCTCCCTATGTCAGGGGGAAGGTATGAAAGACACAATGAATGATTTAAAGCACATACAAGAAGAATTCACATGGCTGACAATATCCATCGTCCTTCTCATCTACTCAAGGCTTCATAGTTCTCCTTGGACTTCCTTTCCATTTATTCACTTGATCTTCACAACAACCCATAAGGCAAGAAGAGCAAGAATTATCTTTTCCATTTGATAGTTTGGGGGAAGCTAAGGGTCACTCCATATCACAAAATAACTGCAAGGCAGATCCAGGAATAGAACCCAGGACCCCAAAGTCATAGGTCAGCTTAGTCCTCCCACAGGTCCCTGGATTCTTCCCTTGACCAGCACCAGACACAATAGTCCCTGCAATGGGCCCCACATAGAGGTAGTGAAAGGCCCTCTCTCGCTCTTCTCTTCCACAGGTCTCCAGGGGTTGCTTGGCAACCAGCACCCAGCAATAAGTGGCCTCTAGTCACGTTTGTTGCTGTGGAGCTTCCAAGTCTCCCTCCCTTTACAACTGTGCATGCTCTCACTCTCTATTAATAATATTTCTCCCCTACCCCCATCTCCCCACTAAGATTCTCTTCTCTGATCCACAATAGTTAACCTGCCAGGATAGAGAGGGGGCTCTCAGGAACCTATGTAACAAGGGACCCAGAGAACAAGGCATTATCAATGCCTTCATCATCCAACATCCCCCAGAGATGACAGAAACTCCTTTTGTTAATGGCTCTGCTCAGTGATGCTCATAATCTTCTCTTCTCTCTCCACCTTCCACCCTGACAATGACTTTCTGAAACTTCCTGGGAGAGATCAAATGGGCTAGAGAAATTTAAATCAATACTTCATGCTGTGCTGGTGAGTCTGACTGCTGTTCCAGCACACCTAGAACCACGGTGGTAAACCTTGCAAGGGACCAGTCTACACTTTGCATGTGGATCAAGAGCAGAGAAAGGAAGGAACCTAACATTTATTGCATTCCTAATATGTGCCTGGCACAATACTATGTTAACACCATGTAGTTCTCCAACAAGCTGGTGAGGATTTGCAGTTGAGGATATTATCTATTCACAGAAGTGACTTACCAAAGCTCACACTGCTTAAAAAAAAAACCTCACAGAAATTTTGTTTATAAAAGTAAAATTTATGAGTAGATATGTATTCCTCCCTCTCCCTATACAATTAACTGATCATCAAATTCCATAAATTCTAGTTCTAAATCTCTTTTCTCATTTCCACCCATTACATCATTTCATCATTGTCTTAGTGTTACGTACCAAATGTTTGTATCCTCCCAAAATTCACGTGTTAAAGCCCTAATCCCCAATGTGGCTATATTTGGAGATGGGGCTTCTAAGGAAGTAATAAGGTTAGTTGAGGTCATAAGGGTGGGGCCCTGACCTAATAGGATTAGTGTCCTTCAGAGAAGAGACAGGAGAGAGAGAGAGTTCACTGTGTCTACATTTGTGCACACCAAGAAGAATACATGTGAGCACTCAGCAAGAAAGCAGCTGTCTGCTCTCTCCGAACATCAACCCTGCTGGCACCTTGATCTTGGACTTTCAATCTCCAGAACTGTGAGAAAATTAATTTCTGTTGTTTAGGCCATCTAGTCTGCAGAATTTTGTTATGCTAGCTCAAGCCCTTACTCTTACCCAAACCACTAGTCTGTTTGCCTCATTCCATCTACCCTCCAAACTGAAACCACGGATTTTTCTAAAATGCAAATCTGACCTTGTTAAAACCCATCTATGACTCCTAATGCCTATGGTAGTAGTCTCCAAATTTATACCCCTATTAAGTAAGAAAAATTTAGGCATCACACAATATTTATAAATTTACTTAATTTGTGTATTTACTTAAATTATATATATATTTAACACAGATGATGTTAAAATATGCAAAGTGACATAAATAATATTTAAATTTTTACATTTTAGTGTATTTATAAACAGTACAGAAAACTTTTTTTTTTGCAGCAAAGCACATATGCATACACATGAAAAACAAAACCCTTTCTCAATTTTTTTTTTTAGCAAGAAGTAATGTGATTGTCTACATCAAATCTAATTAGACCCTCATTGATTTTACCTCAAAACATGGCCGACAATGACCTTGCGCTGAGAGTCAGAGAAATATCAGTTCAGCCATTTTCTGGGCTCATTTGGACTCACTATAATTAGTACAGTGTTCAGTCGGAGGTTTCTTTGCTGGACTCTTTTAAAGCCACATATCCATTGTGATGGTTCATTTAGTTAAAATTAGGTAGTATGATCAATAAATCCACTTAACCAGGCACGGGAAAATGGCAAAAGCTCACAAGGGGCTAAAAATGAATGAAGAGTGAGGGAACCACCACTGCCAACCCCTTAGAAGGGCAGAATGTCCCTTCCTACCTGAAGATTTTTCGAGTATAGAATATGTGACCCTCTGAAGTGGAAATCAAATGAAGACATCTCTGTCAATCTACATAGTAAACATCAGAAACATTTATCATCATCAATAAAATAAACTCCAGTAGTTTCTTCAGCTCCCTAAGGAGCCATCAGGCATTCGCCCTCTGACTCACGGCAAGAACCTTCTGTTTGTTGCGCGAGGTCTCCCTAACCCCCAAGCTGCTGCTTGATGGCCTCTCCAGAAAATTTACCTGGGCTCCCCATCCCTGCCGTTTCACAGCCTTGCTTTAGTTAAACTGTCTTGCTGGCCATGCCATGAATATCCTGTGCCCTCACCCCATGCTGTGCATTGGCTGCAAAGATGTCAGATAACGTAAGTGGAACCACTTGGCACATAATAGATACTTAATAAATACTTATTGATTCTCACCATGAGGCAGTTAAACTAGATCAGTGATTCTTCAATTTTAGCCTGCCTCAAAGCCACCTAGAAGGCTTGTTATAACACATTGTTGGGCCATACCCCAGAGTTTCAGATTCAGTGGGTCTGAACAGGGGCCTCAGAATTTGTATTTCTAACAAATTCCCAGGTGATGCTGATGCTGCTGATTGGGAGAGCACACTTCTAGAACCAATGAACTAAATGGTCTGTACAGCTTGTGACATTTGTAATGATTGATGATTCCTCAATGCTTTTAATAGAGACAAAATGAACAAAATGAACTTTTATCTCTATATAAATTAATACTTAACATTGTCATACATGGAAATATGGGCTCATATAATTTAGAATCAAAAGGTCTAAGCTGGAATCCCACTTTATAGCTGTGCAGTCAACTCAAGGCAAGTTAATTATTATCTGAATCTGAATTATTTTCTTCTGTAAAATAGGTGTGTGTTAAAATAATATCTACCTCTTGGGGTTAATTATAAGGTAATATTAATACATGAAAATAACTTGTAAAAAATACTGGATACAGACTATACCAATAAGATATATGCATAATGTATTAATTTACATTTAACAAGTTGAATAATAAATACTTTGTTTTGAAAACTTTAAATCACAAATTTTCAAAATTTCTGATCTCAATGCTAATTCATTATTGAAAAGTATATGATCTATATGTTGCTATATCATCTCAAATACATATATATATATATTTTATTAGTACCACTGGTAAATAGCAACAATAGTAACTGTGATGGCCACCTTCCAAGATGGTCCCCAATGATCCTCACCTCCCAATGATTCATACTGTTGTATAGTTTCCTCCTACTAATCAGTAACCAATAGAATACTCTAAGGCTAAATAATAAGAGACATTGCCATTTCCTCTTTGGTTTCTTGGATCTCTCCCAGAGCTGGGGGAAGCCAGCTACCATGCCATGAAGACACTTACGTAGCTCTGTGGAGAGAGCCACATACGAATGAACTAAGGCCTTCTGTTAACAGCCAGTACCAGATGTGAGTAAGCCACCTTTGAAGGGATCCTCCATCCTCACTCAAGCCTTCTGATGACTGTGACCCAAGCCAACATCTGGCTGCAAGCTCATAAGAGGCCACAAGCAAGAAACTAAGCCACTCTCAAATGTTTAATTCACAGAAAGTGTGTGATAATGAATTATTATTATTGTTTTAAACCATCGAGTTTTGAAGTGATTTGTTATGCAGTGATAGAATATGGATATAATAGCTAACATTTATTGCACATTAACTATGTCCCAGTAACTATACTAAGCAACCACAACCCTATGATGTAGATGCTATTATAATCTCCAAGGAGGAAAGGGTGGCCCAGAGACGTTAAGTAATATAGTCAAGTTTCCATGACTAGTAAGTGGCAGAACTAGAATTTGAATCAAGCTCTCTAACTCCAAAGCCCAGATTCTCAGTCATTCATTCATACAGGACAGGATAAGGCCTCTTGGATAGTTGAGCGGCAGAAACAACAGAGGCCCCAGAGGAGAGCAAACTTATACAAAACCAGCAAGGGGCACTCCAGGGGCTAGACCAGCAACAGCATTAGCTCCTGAGGCAGTTACACCCAGAAGTTCCAAACTGGCCCCACCTGCCAGCCCTGGTACTAGCGGACTAGTCCCCCGTCAGAACAAAGCTGCCAAGATGCCCAGCACTCACCCAGATCTGCAGCTTCACTCGCTTCTCATGGCGGTAGACTGTCTTCACCTTGAAGTCGATGCCCACAGTGCTGACGAAGGCTGGGGTGAAGGTGTCATCAGCATAGCGGAAGAGGAAGGAGGTTTTGCCAACACTGCTGTTGCCGATGATGAGCAGTTTGAACATGTAGTCAAAATTCTGGTCGGAGGCATCTTTGACTCCAGCTTTACTATCAGTCACTGAAGCCATCTGCAGGAGAGACCTGTGGTCACACAGGAACACATCTCTAGTGTCGCCCTGAGTCATGAGTATTTAATGGTCACTTTGTCATTCGTATATTAATTCCCCACTCCAGCATCACTCAGGAAACACACACTACTCAGAATCACCCTATCACTGCATCTATCCCAGTGTTGTCTCAGGGCTGGGGTGGAACTCAGCTCCTCCCATTCATTCCTTCAGCAAATATTTACTGAGAATGTTGCTCCGGATCAAACCCTGTGCTGGGCATGGGGAACACAAATATGAATCAGACATGGTGTCTGACCTCTAAGTGGCCACAGATTAGAGTAGAAACTACGTAGACCCAGAGTAACAAAGCAGTAGGTCAGTAATAAGACAGAAGGAGGTCTTGGCTAAGGAAGCCCAAAGGAAGCATCTAATCCAACCTACAAGAATGGTGGTCAAGGAGTCCCCTACAGGAGGCAGCTCCTGAGCTGAGTTTTAAGTGAAAAAAAGTCAAAACAGCAAACATATGAACATGCTAAGAAAGGCCCAGTACAGGGTTGTCATTCCCATTTCAAAAACTTTTATGTCTCCCACAGCTCTGAAGATCAAGCCCAAACTGTTCAACTTGACAAAGAACCGAATAAACTCTCTAAGCCTTATCTTCCCTAAGTCTTCTCTCTACCAATCTGTGCTACTTTTATGCCAAATTACACACTTTACTCTATGCAATATTTTTTGCTTTTGTCCCTTTAGACATGTATTCTTTTTTTCTGCCTACACATTCTTCTAATAAACTCCTACTCACCCTTGCAGATCCAAGGAAGTCTCACCTCCCCTGTGCACGGCAGAGGCCTGCACTCCTGCCCCTACGCTCCCAGAGCACTCGAACAGCACTTACATCGTTTCAGAACTGTTTATTATTCCAGCTCCTCCTTTACATCACACATCTGGGACTGAATATGCTTCATTTCTGTCTCTCTAGCTTCTAGCACAAGTCCTAGTACATAATCAGCACTCAGTAAATGTGTGCTGGATTAATAAGAGTCACTTCGCCACTCTGGGGACCAATCTCATCATCTGAAAAATGGGGAGAACAATTTTTGCCCTGTGTTTCTCTCGGTGCTATTACAGGACTCAAATGACATTATAAGAAGCAAGGCCTTAATAAACTGGGAAATCCCACACGGGTGTGAATATGTCATTATTATTCCAAATCCTTCAATGCTTAGGTCCTTTGTTTACTTGTTTGTTCACTCATTCACTCACTAAGTATTTATTATATGCCAGGCCTTCCCTGAGACCCCAGCCCTCTCATATCTGCTACCATTCTCTCCTTTCCTAGAACATTTTGCATCTGAACCCCATAATCCAGCACTTAGTCCCATAGTCTTTAATTGCTTTTTCTACATCTTACCAACTGCAGGTACCCTGCTTCTCCATCTGTAATCTCTTCTTATGCTCAGCACCGCATACTCAAAGAGGCTGGTAGTCAGGGGAGGGCAGGAAGACAGCCCTAATGTGAGATAATGTCCAGGGTGTCACTCTCTTTAGGAATTCCTGCTTTTTTCCCCAAAGGACAAGAAAGAGATACTGGTGGATTTATCTCTATGAGGCACTCCAGTGAGCTGTAAGGATAAGGGGCTGACAAATGTAGAAGGTCTAAAGCTCTCTCGAAGAAAGGTCAGACAAATATGTGGGATAATTTATTAGCAGCCCTTTAATAACACCTCCTTAAATATGCTGCCACTAGCCTCCAGAGCCACACTTCCTCCATCAATCTGCCCCACGACAAGGCTCCCACGGCAGGTGTGGAACATGCCCTGGATCCTTGGTAACTGAGGCATGGCACTGAGGAAGAAGAAAGTGAGGTTGGAGGGAGGGGTGTTTACACTGTTAGACAGCCCTAACTTTTCCCTTTTTCATGGTACAAGGTGCAGAGCCTGCTTCAAGAATTGGCAACTGAAAAGAATTATGCATTTTTTTTTTTTTACCTAAAACAAAGGAAGCAACCACAATGACTTCACACTATCCACTGCTTGACTGCCAGTCATCTTTGTTTACAGGAGAAAAATTCAACTTTGAAAGTATATATTCATTGTAAAAACAATAGAAAAAATTGAGGAGTATAAAAAAGAAAAAATTTAATTATTGGACATCCCATCCATTCAGAAACTGCCATTGTTGTCCTTTTAAGTGTATTTCCTCCCTTATTTTTTCATGCAATAAAATGCCATCTATTTTAAATTATATTTTATTATTTGTTAATTTAAAATGTAATACACACATTGAAAGTAATTCAAACTTTTACTGTTTGTAAGTACTTCTTTGTCACCATCTGCAGTTTGCATTATTTTCTTAATTTTTAGCATAAAAATAAGTAATATAAAAACTAAAGGTTTACAGTGAAAAAAACCAAAAAGCTCCCACCTCTGATTCCCAATCTCCAGTTCCTCTCCCAGGGACAAACATGTTACCAATTCATGAACCCTTCAGAGATAGTCTTTGCATATGTAAGCATAGAGATCTCTTTATATTTTTATGTGTATATAATGATAGTATACCATACATTCTAGTCTATATTTTCTTCATATATTTTAGTAATTAAGATCATATCTTCATTAGTTTTGTACCCTGCTCCTTTTCACTTAACATCATATCATAAATATTTTACTGAGACTTTAAAAACTTCATAAATATCATTTTTTCTTTTTCTTTTTTAATTTTTTAATTATTGTTCAATTATATATGTTCTCCCATTTTCCCCCCATTACCCTCCCCTACCCTACCCACATAAATATCATTTCAGTTGACTACATTATAGTCCACCCAAGGATGTGTTATATCACCATCTTTAATGTTGTACATTAAATTATTTTTCTGTTCTTAGTTATTATAAATTAAACCATAGTGCCCATTTATTTACATAAATACTTGTTCACTTTCCTATTATTTCCTCAGGAGAGATCTTAGAAATGGAACTGCTGGTCAAAGAGTAACTTTACTAAAACACAGATTTGATCCATACTTCGATTTCATATCCATTATCTTATTTTATCCTCTAAATAAACTTGAGAAATAAAACTGAAAAAAAAAAACAGAAATTATTATTCCCATTTGATCAAGAAGGAAACTGAGAGCCAGAAAGTGAGAGGATCTGCCCACGCCTCACAGCTAACGGCTGAGCCCAGACCTCATGCCTGCAGTGTTATGGGCACGGTCAAGATCCCCGCTCTACTCCTCAGCTGAATTCTTGGGCAAATCATTTGGCCTCTCTAAGCCACAGCATTTTTACCTTAAAGCAGAAAAAATACCACCTACTTCACAGAGCTGTAGTACAAACAGAATGAGCAGATACCATATGTAAATAGTCTGGCATAATTTCCTGGCCCCTGGGAGGCACTCAATAGATACTATTTCACTGGCCACTTTAATTTACTTCTGCAGACCAGTGTTGTTTAACTGTCCTCTCCTGACCTGGCTACATTATTTGAGCTTGTTTTACAATTAACTATATGCCTTCACGTCTGGTAGAAGCTGAGTTGTATCCATCCTTACACCTGTCAATACCTGACCTATAGTAAATCCTTAGGGCATACTACTCCTTTCAATAAACATTTAGTGAGCATTTGCCATGTGCCAGACTATCAATGTAAATGTCGTATTATTGTTCTTCATCTTTCTAATGCAGCTGTTTACACTCTTAGATTCCTGGAATTAGAAGGGATTTTGGAGTGACAGCTGTACCATAACATAAAGCCTGGCTCTCGGTTCCTGCTTTCCCAGTAACTCAATGTATGAACTTGGGCAAGTTGCTTAAACTCTGAGCTTCAGTGTCCTCATCTATGATATGATAATATTATGTACCTTGCAAGGCTGCCGTGAGTTTTAAATAAGAGAATGTATATGAGTGTGCTTTGTGTGTGCACTGTATGCAGAAAAATACATGTGTCCTTGTGTAGTATCAGCCTTTATTAGCTATGCCTGCCACAGGGGTGAGAGTGGGGAGGAAGGCAAAAGTAAAAAACAGTTTCAATTTCTGGCCCCATCCACTCCCCTTTGTTTTACAAGTCAAGACTTGAGGCTCCATGAAGAGAAGTGATTTGTCCAAAGTCACACAGCAAATCATGACCAGAACTTCTGTTATCTCAAGACTCCAAGACTGAATTGGATGTAGGAGGTGGGGGGAAACCAACAATTTTGGAGTAAAGAAGCATCCCTAGAGCCCCAGAGTCTCTGTCCCAGCACTTGCCATGCTGTACTGTCAACCTCTGTTTATGTGCACACAGCACAGCTTTCGCAGTCAGTGGTGTGAGAACAGGGAGAGGCAGAGGGCAGAGAGGTTCAGTGAAAAAGCACGTTCAGATGTAAACCCCCGAGGGGATCTTCTCCATATGAAGGCAGGGGCTACACAGACACGTGGAAAAGAGGTAAAAAGCATCCTCGCCAGCAGCCACCCGAGGCTTATCTGAGCAGACAGGTCACTGCACATGGCGCATGCAGAACCACTTGCAAGATAAGCATCAATCAAATCTTCCCTCTCTTTTGTGACAGTCACATAAATGATAGAGCCAGGTAGCTCACTGTCTCCCCAACAAGAAACATAGATGAAGGCCCAGGGAACATCTGGGAAGTCATTCCTGGTTCCTGGCTAGGGGAAAGAAGAAAATGGCTCCTCTAAGGGTTGGTGTGAAAAATAAATGTGTTTTGTCTCATAGGCAGCACAAATGAGCACCTAAGGAAGAAGCCAATTTCAGCCTGAAACGAACGGGGAGAGAAGAGAGCCTTACAGTCTAGCAAGAGGATATTGACTCAATACATGCAGTGAATAAGTGAATAGATGAACTTCTCTCTGGATGGAGAAAGCACAAGATTGAGTCAAGAGACCTGGGTTGAGCACTCACTCTATCAGCAATTGTACAGCCTTAGGTAAATCACACCCTGGGCCTCAGTTTCCTCATCTATATATGAATTAATAAAATGACTTCCTGGCAAATAGTTATAAGAATTAAAACCAGTCTATGGGCGAATGCTTTAGAAAATGCTTAATTGTCTGTCTGTGTGTGTGTGTGTGTGTGCGCGCGCGCGCGCACGCGCTCACACTTTATGTTTTCTGCTACCAGGTCATCCTTGGTAGTGGAAATAGCTTGGGATTCCAAATCAAACAAACTAGATTCCACTTCCAAGACCATCACTAACTAGCTGTGAGACTGTGACAAGAAATTGTAAATGACTAAAACACAGTTTTCTCATTTATAAAAGCATTATTGGAAAGACTGTAGTCCATGTTGGCAAAGCACCTAAATAGTATATGACACATAGGAAGTGCTCAATAAATGTAATTTCGTCTTCCTATGGGGAACATTTATCAGTGAGGCGAAAGAGGAAGTTGGGCACATGTGGACCTCGCTCTACTATATCAACCTCCTCCCTAAAGCCATACTCTACTAATTTGTCTAATTCAACCTTTCTTTCAATCATTCTCCACTGCCAACCCATCACCACTAGCCCAGCCTACCTCCTCACTGTTTCCCCATAGAAACAGTATCATAATAGCTACCATTTTTTGAGCACCTACTAAAAACCAGACACTCCACCAGGGACTTTCAATGCCTTCTATCTTGCATACAATAGAAGCTTGGAAACATTCACTTCCTTCTTCCTCCAGTCTGGAGAGAGCGATGGGTGTGACCACAGACAGAATGTAGGCACACCTGTGTAATGACATCAGTGGCCTTTCCCTTTTGTACAGTGCCTCATAGTTTATGAAAGTTCTTTTACCCATATTATCACAGTTGATCTTCACAACAATTCTTGGGGGTAGATGAGGAAATTGAGGCAGTAGTACAACCACAGCTCAATTATTCATTTGATCAACATTCACTGAGCATATACTGTGAGCCAGGTTCTGTGCTGCACTCCGGGGAAGTGAAGAGCAACCATGGGAGTTCAAGCTAAGAGGGGAAGCCTTTTTCAATATCCTCTACCAGTTACTGCTGCCTCCCTCCATATCACAATTTTTAAGAAAATGGAGATTTATTTCTTGGACTAGAGATCATTTTAGATTTTTGGCATCTCCCATACTGTTTTCTCTGATAGGAACATACTTCCTTCCACTGCTAGCTAAACCCTTCATGACTGGAAGTCTTCCCTGACCCGTCGTCCTCTAGGAAAATGTCTCTCCTCTGGCTAACAGATCACCAGGCATTCCTATTACTACAGACAGGGCTTTTCCAGGACTTCCATTGTCTTCCACCCTTTTTAGGCACTGAACAGGTGGGCCTCCACCTGAGCACACACACACATCTAGCTCATTCTACTATCTCCCACCCCCTTCCATCTGGAATCTGAGAAATTGGGGTGGAAGGGCCTGTCTTCCTCCCATCTTCCTCCATATCTCTATTAGCTTCCAGTGGCTGCTGTCCTGCCCTCCCTGAAGTCTCTTCTCACACTTGGACTCCGAAACAGAGTCAGCCGGTGGACGATTCTGTCCACAGACAGAACCGTGGATCTTTCTGTCCACGATTCTCTTCTTGTCTCTGATCCCAGGTGCCAGTGTAATAGGGTCCAGTGCCTGCACCCTCTTTTCATCCTTCTGAAGAGCTAAGACACTGCCAGCGCCTGGGTGACCACGGACTCCATTCTGGGCCCCCCATCATCTTTCCGCAGCCTACATCTGGCCTCGTCCCTAGCCTGACCCGGCGCGCCCACCACCCTAAACTCTCCAAGTTCCCTGGCAGTTCCTCCCCTCAGCCAGCGGACCCCTGCCCTATTCCGGTGCTCTCTACGGTCCACCTCTGGCCAGGACTCAGGCGCCCGCTGCCCACATCCAAGACCGCTGCCTTCTTCAGTCAGCTCCCCGCCCCTGCCTCTGCGGGCCCAGCAGACCCACTCGAGGTCCCACCTTTCCATTCTTCCAAGCTTCCCACCTCCAAGCCCAACCTTGGCTCCCTACTCGGGTTACCCGCCCTGCCGGTACCGAGCTGGGCTCCGGCTCCGCATCCTTTCCGCTCCCAGCTCTCCACACTCAAATCTCCGGTTCCGGACCAGCAACCCTGCTGCTGCCCCGGGCCCCTTCCCCTCGTCATCTCGCTCCTCTCCGGTTCAAAACGAGCCCCGCCGGCCAGTCCCCTCGCCTCAGCTCATCACCTCCACGCGACCCCGTGCACTCGCTCCTCTCGGTCCTCTGGCTTTAGCTGCCCCCTCATCACCCCTCCGGGGCCAGGTGCCCTCTGCCCGCGCGCCCCTCTCCGCTCCCTCCTCTTATCTCCCCGCCCCCAACGCCCTCCGTTTCCCCCTCACTGCGCTCCCGTGGCCGCTCCCCATTTCCCCAGCCCCGCGCCCCCTTTCTTGCTCCCGAACTCCCGCTGCCCGCTGCCCTCGGGGCTCCCGGGGCTGCCCTCAGGGTGCGGGTAAACCCTCCCTCGGCGCCCCAGCCCCAGGCTACGCGCCCCTTCCTGCCGCGGTGCCCCTTCCTTAGCGGCCTTTCCCCAGCCCCTTCTCCTCGGTGCCCCCTCCACTGCCCCCGCGCTCCTTCTTGGTCAGTGCCCGCTCTCTGTCCCCAGCGCCCCGCGCCAAGGAGCGGTCCCCGGTCCTCCCCCAGCGGGGCGCCGGGGCCGCTCCCCTTACCTGGGACTCCGGGTGCAGGAGAGCTGCTCGCTCCCCAACGGCGCAGCGGGACGGCTGGACCGAGCGGCGGGCGACGGGTGCTGGGCGGCGGGCGACGGGTGCTGGGCGGCGGGCGACGGGTGGCGGGCGGCGGGGGTGCTCAGCTCGGTTCGCGAAGCGGGCTGGTGTAGATCCCTGCGGGTCCGCTCTGGTCCCCACTGCGGCGACTTGGGGCTGAGGCTCCCGCTACAGCGACAGCTGCGTCCAGGCCCCGCCCCACACCCCGCCCAGGGGCGGGGTCCGTGTTAGCCCCGCCCAGTTCCCAGCTGCCTACAGGTGTCGGGAATCCACGCATCTTGGGGGCCCTGAGCTCCTCAATATCTGGGCGATTATCGTGATTTATCTTAATTCCCACACCTCGTTCCACAGACTGAACTTACTACGGTGATCAGAGTTTTGATGATAATGTAGATGATGATGGGTACCGAGATTTGCCATTTCCAAAGCGCTTTCCTGTCCGTTATATCGCTTCATCCTCACTAAAGCCTAGGGAGAGATGCAGAATCTGGACTGCTAACTATAAGAGGGAACTCAGCAAGAAGCCTGGACATTGTCCTCTACCCTATTCCCTACATCCCATTAGTCTGGTAATTACACCTCTTTAACATAAACTACCTATCTCTTCCCTTCCTCTCTGTATCCACTGTCCTCACCCTGATTCAGGCCTACTCACTTCTTACCTGAACTAATACAACAGCCTCCTAAGTGTGTCTCCCTGCCTCCACTCTCTAGTCCATCCTCTACACCAGCAGCCTGAGTGATCATTCTAAATGTCACCATGTTACCATCCACCTGATTCAAACAAACAAACAAAACAAAAACAAAACTTTCAATGGCTCCCCATTACCAAAAGCAGCCTAAAGTGCAGAAAGTGTTCTTCCCTGGTCGTTAGGAAGTCTCAATTCCACCAGAGAAGGCGAGTATAGGAGGTAATTAGCCCTGTATCTGCCCATCCTGACCTGGACTCAAGTCTTCCTGAGGTCACAGGAGCCAGCTGCCAGCTCAGTTTTAGAATCGTTGTCCTTTCCCACACTCTTCTCCCATCCCAAATCTCAGAGGTCTGAACTGGATAGCAAAACCATTTTTGGCCCAAGTTCCATTATGGACCTAGCTACAATTTGCCTCTCCACTTTGGGGAACCTCCCAACTGGCAGCCCCTCTGGTGGTCTTGACTTCTCTGTCAGAATAATCCTTACAGGGTGCTGAGCTTCTCAAGCCCCTCCCTTTCACTCACCTTGCCCCTGTCCAGCTCCTGGCAGCCCTTTCCACTGTGCCCTCTCAAATCCTGTTCCTTTGCCAGCAGACTCCCCTACCTCCTCTGCTTCTTCAGAGAGTACTCAGATGACTTCTTCACCTTCATTGAAACTTCACCCTGCTCCAGGATTTCCTCTGTAGCCCCCTCTACGCCCCTCACATCATAAACCCAGGAAGTGGGGTCAGCACTGCCACTCACATGCTTGTAGAAAATTCCTTCTTTGCTGTCCAGCCCTGTCTCCTTCTACTTCTCCCCATCAAGGACATCAGCTACACCCAGTCGCTTCTTACTCATTGACGATTTCAGCCCCTGGCTCCTGGACATCCTCATTAGCCCCTGTGCTGCCATCCTCCTGCTGACTTCAGTAGCCATGTGGCTTCCTGATCGCTCAGTCCTTGGTCTCCTCTTCACATCACCTCAGCCAATGGCTCCCACGGTCATACTCTGAACTCTGTAATCACCCAGAACTAGTTAGTGCCTCTGTGATCTTTCCATCGAATGTCCTATGCTGCCTGCTCCCTCGCTCCCTTTCTCCCACAAGACCCTAATTTCCTCATGTCAAAATGGGTGTCATGATACTGATTATTCATTCTTCACAGGAACAATGAGATAATATATAAAACCTTCCTTTTACAGTTGCAAAACAATATAAGAACAGATGGCATTGTGTTTATGTAGCCTGGGGTCTTCTGATTACTTTCTCCTCCTTCCCCTGAAAGGCCATATATTAAAATGGAAAGAGCACAGACTTGGGACCAGACAGATTTGGTTCTACCACTTGCTTGCCGTGTGAGTTTATGTAAACTACGTAAGATTTCTGACACAGGCACCTAATTCTCATTTGTAGAAATAGCAATAGTGAAAGCTAGCTCCCAGGGTCAGTGTGAAGATCAAATAAGTAAATGAGATAATGACTAGCAGCACATGACAGAGTGCCAGGCACACAGTAAGCACTCAATAAATAGGAAACACTGTCATTATTATAACAGAAATAGTGCTATTTGTAACCACAACTACCTTCTGTGACGGATAGACCCTAATGCACAGAAAATCCTTTGTCCTACTTAGGGCCCTAAGGAGTGTGAATATGTAAGTGTGGGAGAAGGGGAGGAACACTAAGTTGCTCTGTGTGAAAAAAAGGAGAACAATTTGGGATTCACTTGGCGAAATGGAAGGGGGAGGTAATAAAGAGAGCTAGGATGGGGAAAGGAAAAGGATGAGTATGGAAACCAGTGTCAGGTTAGGTGCTACATGGGTGAAGGGGCAGAAGAAACCCTCCCTTGGCAGGTGGACAAAGGGGTGTTCACACACCAGAATACATAAGGGATAGATTGTTTATCACACATCTCGTGTGCGGCTTTCTTGCCTTCAAGAATCCAGTAAAGGCCTTTACGCTCAGGAGTGCTTTCTGAGACAGGGGAGCTGTGAGAGTGAGAAAGCAGAGTGAGCAATGGGCTTTGTTTTTCTGAGATGAAAAAGACTAGCCACAGAGATTAGGAGAGCCCAAGCCCTACTGAAATCGGCAGAAATCTCCTGGTGGGCTTCGAACTTACAACGGTCATAAAATGTGAGATCTGGGCTTCAATCCCATTGCATTTAGATCTTAAAGGGGCAGAGAGGCCACATTTGGACTGTATCATTTATGCCCCAATAGCTACATCCCTACTGACTAGCAGCTGATCACCAGAGAGCAGAATAAGACAAATCTAATTATATTAGACTTTCCTCACTTACAATTCCAAATGCCCAACTAAGAATAGCAAGAAAGATAAAATTCTACCTTTTCCTTTGGATCACATTGGTTAACAATTATAATCACCAAGACCTTAAAATACACTGGGCTCATTCACATTTTTTTACCTCATTTAGTCCTCAATACAATCAAGCAAAGTATGGAGTGTCATCCCCTTTTTATAAATGAGGAAACAGAAGTCAGAAAGTTTAAGTGGCTTGTCAAGGTTATATATCTGGTAAATAACAGAACAATATACCACATCTCTCTGACTCTGATTCTGGGGTTCTTTCAATTAGACCCCAGAATTATCGTTGCTCAGTGAACACCATTGTGATTATAAGTCCTATGAATAAAATTTCTTTAAATCTTTTTTAGTTGCTGGAGCAATCAATCTTCTCTAGCTCCTGGTTTTTACATGAAATAAAAAAAATTGATGCTTTTTATTGAACGAGAATCAGTCACTTAGAAAAGGTAATAGCATAAGTGTGGGTGTCATTTGAAATGCTTAGGTCTCCACAAGGTTCAAATCTACACTCCAATGTGAGGCCCTCATGGCCATCTAAGGACTGAGAAGTGCTGAAAGGTCAAATGTTTTCATCTGATCCCATCAGTGGATTGCCTCATGCAATGGGGGAGCTGGAGAAGGTGCCAGAAGGTCACCAGAATCTGAGAAACAGCCCTAGAAACATAGGGCTCAGTGAGAGGAGTGGTAGAAGGCAGAACTGGAAAGAGAGGCAGGGCCAGATGGTCTAAGGTCTCTTAGACCATCATTAGAGGTTTGGGAATTTACACTGCAAGCAAAAGGTTTTAAACAATTGAGTAACATGTTTATATATGCGTGTAAGTAAAATAGCTCTAGCTGTGGTATGATGGATTAGATGAGAAGGGGAGGGAGCAGAGAGACAGGAGATAGGGAACACAGAGAGTGCTGTAATAATCCAGGTGAGAGATGAAGAGAATCAGAACTCATGTCATAGCACCAGGAAAAGTGGACAGTAGAGGGATTTGATATGTATCGAGGAGGTAAAATTCCCTGGACTTAGTGACACGTTAAATGTGAGATATGAGAGAAAAGGAATTGGCATAAGTGACCAGGTAGACAGTGAAGCCATTTACTGAAAACAATTGCTGCCTAACAAACCACCCCACCCCAAAATGAGTGGCTTTGAATTACAATCATTTCTTACTCCTTACAGTTCTGCTGGTGGCTGAATAGGTCCACCCAAAGATTTTATCTGGGATCACTCACAAGCAGCACTCAACTGGAAAGTCAACTGGACTGGGAGGTCTCAGATGGCTTCACTCATAGGTCTGGCAGTTGGTGCTGGTTGAGGGCTGGATGCCATGGCTCTTCTCCATGTTCTAACCCACCAATAGGCTGGACCAGCTTCCGTGGTGGTTCCTGGGGCAGCATTCTAAGAGGGTGAATGCAGAAGATACCATTTCTTTTGTCCTAGCCCCAGAAATTGCATGACATCACACATACTTTATTCTATTGGCCAAATCAAGCCCTATGTCCAGCTCAGATTGAAAAGAGTAGAGAAATATACTCCACCTCTGACTGGGAAGAAGAGTGAAGCTACATCACAGAGGGGCGTGGATCCAAGGAAGGAAGGAATCTACGGGATACTCACCTTTAATCAATCTCTCACAGGAGTGAGAGTAGATTTGGATAATAAGAAAAAAAATGATGAGTATCTCAAATGCCATTTCATTTACGAATCAGTTCTTCCTTCTCTGTGTTTCAGTGTCTTCTTTTGTTAAATAAATGAGTGGGAAGTTCCATTCTCTTCCCACCTGCATCAGTCAATGAGGTGAAACTGGTTAAAATGCACACTGAGGACACTGTCAATCACCAGGGCACACTGCTGTCAGCAGGGGTGGAATCTGAGACACACACAGGGAAACATGCAGCGTGTGAATAGTTAGAAGGCAGATACCTCCCATCAACCCTCCCCCGCCCTCATCCACTCTGAAGATGCTTCGCTGAAGCCAATCCATTCTATCTCCCAAGAGCTCTCTATTCCATCCCTTCCTCTCCATTCATGTCATAGCCTCCTTACTATCCTGTCATGATAGGATAGAACTCTTCCTAAACCCACCTTAAAAATCCCTCATTTTGCCCTTGAAAGCCCATCTCTTTAATACACACATATGGCTCCTTATGGTCTGGCTCCACCCACACTCTAGCCTCATTACTGGACACTTCCTCATCATGCCCTGAGCTCCAACATTAAACTACTTGCAGTACCCTGAATGTGAACTGCTTGCTCCATAACATCTCCATGAATTTGCATAAGTTTCTTCCATTTGGAATGCCATTCATTCATTCATTCATTCACTTACCCACACAGTAAATATCTCCTGAGTACCTACTGCACATGGGGGTGAATAACAAATGGTCCCTGATCCAAAGTCGCTCATTGTCTATCTAGTGCAGGATAGCAGGTGCTAATATCTATTAGTCTGAGCTCTACAAGGACAAAGACCACAACTACCCAATGCAGAGCCTCCTGGATCATTTATATAAGGGGTCAGAGGATATTTGCTGAATACATAGACATTGAATATTTACAAAGGATTTCTCACATTCACCATATCACTTAATTTTCACAGTAAACCTAGCAAGTAGGGACTGATTCATACCATCTTAGATGTGAGGAAGAAATAATTAACCCATGGTTTCTTAACTACTGAAAATAGAATAAGCCAGGACTAAAATCAGCGATATTAATGTATTTGGCAAGATATGGCTGTGTTCCTCACTGTGGGACATGTCAGCAAGGAGGCTGAGAGGCCAGGCACCATGCTGGGATGCAGGTCGTGGGGTACAGAGAGAATTAGGCTGAGCATTCAAGGAAAAGCAGGAGTTAAACTCATGGAGAAGCAATCCTGGCAGATGGACCAGTATGAGAAAAGGCCCAAAGGCGTGAAATGATAAGAAATCTTCAGAGAACTTCAGGGGCTATGAATTTCTGAAGCATCGATGTGATGGGCACAGTATAGGTGATGAGTGAGGTGGGAAGGTAAGTCAAAGCCAGAGGTCAGCCAGGGCCTGGGAGGCCACGCCAAGGATGATCAAGACAATGTGGGCCTGTTATAGAGCTTTATCCAGGAGGAGGGCTTCACCAAATTCATGCTTTAGACAAATCTAAGCTTGCACAACAGGAGATGGACTGGGAGTTCCAAGATACAGGGGACAGGGAGACCAGAAAAAAGTCTGGTGCAGGGACTTACAAAGAGATTATGAGACCTGAGCTGGGAGATGCAGTGGAATATTAAAGGGATGAGAAGGACAAGATTTGGTGACTGCTGAGCTCTGCATGGGGAGAAAGGAAATTGATGCAACTAAGAGAGATCTCTGACTTGGGTGGTTACCATTTTCTATGAGAAAGGGAACAGAAGATAGCCATGGGTAAAGTGGGAGCCAGAAGAAGGGCACAGAGCCCAGTGGTAAAGGCAGCAACTGAGTTGGAAATGAGTAGCCATAATTGTCTTCACTTATTTTATTCTAATTTAAGCAAGGCTACTAGCATCTTAGGCCTCTCCCACAGATCCTAGAAGCAGAATCTAGCCCTGTCAAGCAACTTGTCTCTACCTCTCTTACCCTCTGAGCCTCTCTTTCCTCAGGTATTAGAGAAAATACCCAGTCCATAATTTAACACTGACAATGACTAGACAGCACCCTGTTATCAGGGTTTTAGTTCAAAACCTGAGGAGCCAAAGAAACCTTGATGCAGTCCTCCCCAACCAATCCAGCATGGGAGACCCCTTACAGCACCGGCATGCTCACTTCCATAGACAGGGAGACTGCCTCTTCAAGGGTAGGCTGCTTTTTGGGGGGCAACTCTTATTCTTAGGAAAGTCTTTGCTGAAGTCTGCCTGCTTGTAGCTTTCACCCTCTGGTCCTAGTTCTTCAGCATTATATCACTCATTCGTTCATTCCACAAAGATTTGTTGATCACATAGTGTGAGAACACTTAGCAGTATTCTGGGCACAAGTGTACACAAGCATGAACTAAACAGCAGAATCTCTGGTCACGCAGAGGTTATGAATACTAGGAGGGGAGAGAAATGAGTAAACAAAATATATAAGACGATTTCAGTTAGTGATGAGCACATTTAAGGAACTAGTCTAAGATTATGAGACATAAAGACTAGGAGAAGGAGCTATCTTAGAACAATTAATCAGGGAAAGTTTCTTGAAGGAAGTGTGACATTTGAGACCTGATGGAGAGGACTCAGTCTATTTTAAAGACGAGGCACTTAAGGAACGGAGAGGACAGGCGATTCTCCCAGGGCGAGTACAGAGCTAAATGACCAATTCTAACACCTCCCCCTCTTGCAGAGTGTTTATGCAGCAGTGGCATGGGCGAAACTATGGTCTGTGGTCAGGGGTCCTCACATCCATGAGCTCACCCTGAGCACCACATTTCTCTTTGGCCTCCTCAGTTATCATTCACCACCGACCAGTCCCCTGTTTGGACCATCTCTGTTAAATAAGGGAATTGAATAAAACTAAACTCCAAGGTTTCCCAAGGTAAAACAGTATGGAATAATAAAAAAAGATATAAGCTTTGGAATCAGAGGTTTGGGTTCAAATACATATTTCACCATTTGCTAGTTACATGATCGAATTTCTCTTGATCACATAGGTCGCTCATCTGTAAAATGGAGATAAGAATTATTTCACTGGCTCTGTGAGTTAAATTAAAAGTGATAATGTATGTAAAATGTGTGGTGCATAATAAGATATTAAAAAACATTAGCTACTTTAAGAGATCTGATAGCTCTTAACTAAGTTCATCATGCTTGCCAATGGCTTCCCACTTCAAATACACGCCCAGGAAACTGAAGAACAGTTCCCAGTCACTTAGGATCTATAACTCGGGCTGCCTTTCTAATTTTGGAAAAAGTTTCCTACTTGTCTCCTATTTTGCCTTTCTCACAGGGTGTGCTGAGGCTGATAAATTGGCCCAGTGACCCTTTGCAAAGGTTTAGTCTTATACTCCGCCTTGTGCTCTAAATGGGAACTGCATCCTCTCAGAACTGACCAGCAGCCATGGTGCTGAAACCAGCCTGGAAGGAAGGTAACTAACATTCCATTGTATTTTTACACCACACTGTTCATCCACTGACAGACACTTGAGTTGCTTCCACTTTTTGGTTATTGTGAAAAATGCTATAAATGCTAAAAATGCTATAAACATAGGTGTGCAAATATCTGTTCAAGTCCCTGCATTCAATTCTTTGGGGGATATACTTAAAAGTGGAATTGATAGAGTATATGCTAATTTTTTTTTTAGGAATGCTGAAAAATTTTGGGAAAATGAAGATCTGGATATCAATTCACTCATTTCTGTGCTCAGGTATCTTTTGTAAAGTCTTTATGTTCCCCAGATTGAAAACTACTGAGTTACACCTTGAAATCCAAAGAAGGTAAAGCAAATATGATGGAAAAAAACAACAACCATGAATTTGGAGTAATGTAGGGGTGGTTAGAAACCAGTATTTAGTCTGGAGACTGAAAGTAAGCCACTTCCATTTCCAAAGTTTCCTTTTCCGTAAAATGAGGCTAATAATACCTACCCCACAGGGCCACTGATGGAATATAGAGAATAGTGAAAAGAACTTACCACAGAACAGGACAGTTCACTTGAATGAATGTACATTGTTTGGGGACTTTGGGGCACAAAACAGAGGAACAGCCTCTGCTCTAGAAGAGCATAGCTGCCTGGTGACAGCCACAGATGTGCAAATAGGTAATTACGGTATGTGGTGTGAGGCCAAGATATATGTATTGAGGGAGAGACATTTTATCCTTATGAGACAGGTCAGGAAAGACTCTGGAAGAGGTGGCTCAAAATTGTGAAGGATGAGTAAAAAGTTTTAGGCCAAGGACGCTAGCCACGCAAAGAAGCAAAAATACAGAAGAGCATGTTGTGAGTAGAACTTAGAATAGTACAATGACGCTCAAGTGTTTCCTACTATTAACGCTATTATCTTGAAGGTGGCAGGCAAGGCTTTACGCAGGACTGACATTGTCACATTTGCATTTTGGAGAGCAGGGAGGATGGACTGTAGGGGAGAGTACTGGTAGTAGACAAAGGCTTTCACAATACAGTCTAAACAGAAAAAGCCTGCCTTGCACTAAAACAGTGAGAGTGAGGATGGAGGGAACTCAACTATGTACAAAGTAGAAGAGTTGAACTCTAAGGGTCCATTTGAATGTGGAAAATGAAGGAGTGGGAAGAATCCTAGATTAGGCCCTCAAGGTTAGTCTGCTTTCTGATCTCCATCCCTCCCTCCATTCTCCAATCACAAAAGGGCTATCACAACACATTTCCTTTTAAAGTTTTATTAAAGTGTAATGGTACAATCAATATTTATTTATTTATTTAGTTAACCCCAGTACAAAAATACAGTTGACAACTTGACAAAAATGGCTCCGCCTAGGGCTTGAAGGTTTGAGTTTCTCCAACAGTAACGGGGAAGGCATGCTTCCAGCTGGGCTGAGTCCAAGCACACCTCCATCCCTGCACACACAGGCGTGCACACAGGGAAGCCCAAGCAGGAAAAGAGGAAGGAAGTTGTAGGGAGATTCAGGAAGAAGGCCAAGATTATTCCCAGGAGAAAGAGAAGAATCAGGGTGGTCTCCTTGGTGGGGGCAGAATTACTAATTTACATTCAGGGTTTGTTGTTTGAAATGATTAGCGATTTCTGTAATTTTAACATTATAGAAAAGATGCTCCTGGTCTCCTTTCACCACTAAGGTGAGTGAAGCAGGAGGATATGGAAAAAGATTCAAATACTGAAGTGCGAGGAGTAAACCTCCAAATGGCTCAAGTTTTTTGTCAAAAGGTGTCGTCCTTTACATTCAGTGACAAATAGACACTTAGGTCAGAGGGGCAGGAGAAGAAAGTCGGCCACACGCTGCCAGATCCACAAACATGGAGACCGGCTTGTTGGCAGAACTCTTCCACAGTGAGAGCGCTCCAACCCATACAGGCAGGAGCACGGTTTCCTGGTAGGTTCACCCTGCTGCTTTCCTTCCAGAACACTAACTCTGATGAAAGACGGGATACATTCACATTACAACTCGTCTTCGAGATGTTTCTGCTGGTAGGCATCACCCGTCAGTCTTTCCTGAGCTTCTTTCATTCCTTGAACAACTGTGAAATAAAGGTCGGGGGGGAAAGTATGAAGGAGAGCTTTAATATTTGACATCTGACAACCAATACAGATTTTTATGTTTTAGGAGAAATATGAGAGGAGCATGGGATCTGGAGGCAAGATCTAGCTCTGGATTTTAGCCCGGGGAAGTCGCTGCACCCCTGTGAATCTGTTTTGTGCTATAAAAACGTTAGTAATTCCTTTGCTTACCCTCCAGGATCAGTGTTGAACCCGTCATAGACTGCACATGCTCACTTGACACTAGGAATGGAAAACATCTTCCTACCATCCCCATTATGTCTTTTGGATGAATGTTGCATTCATTTCCCTTCCTGTCAAGGTTACACGTTACACCAATTTGTGAGTATGTGCGTGTGCTGTGGGGTGGGGGGGATGGTCTTCATTGAAGGAGATGGTCATTTTAGTATCAATTATACATGGTAGAAGCCAAGTTCTCAGGCAAAAGAGAAACCTGGAAAGAAGGCCCTAAACAGATGAGAGATGAAACTTCTTTTCTATATCCGGGTGTCCCTCTTGTGGATTTAGATTTCAAGGAGGGCAGCTCTTTTGGTACAGGCTCTCTACACAATGGCAGGCCAGGAGTTAAGTTGAGCCAGAGTCTGTGAATCTCAGAAAGTAAGCCTATAACCTCGTAAGAGCCAGGTAGTATACAGTTTGTTACTTCCCTTCTGTTTTGTCTAAATCTTTAGGAAAAACAGGTTCCTGGGTCCCAGTGTCATGTTAGCTGAGCCATGTGGGATTCAGGCAAAGGTCTGTGTCCACATTTAGACTAATGTGTTAAAGGATGATGCCAAGGTAGAGATGGCAGTGGTAACACAGATGAAATTCTAAAGGAAAGGTGAATTTCAAGGGTCAAGATTTGGGGACCTAAAGTCCAGCTGCTCTTCTCCATGTGGAAAATTTCCTTTTCATACCAACCTCCAGTAACCTGCATTTGGGTAACCTGCATGTGATGGTGCAGATAACCTCTCCAGATCTCTCTCCTCGCTTAATCTGAGAAATAAGAGTCTCAAGGACTCAAAACGTAAAGTGATCAACAACCTGGTAGCATGGCAATGAGGACACATGGCAACTTAACAAAGAAGCCCCTTTTACACATGGTAGGGGGAACTTCAGAAGGAAAACAGTGACAGCACATGGCACGAATTCCAATCCCCACATCTAGAGTGACAGATCAAGGATTAGGGAGGAAAAAAGCATGACTGCCTCATGACTTCAACCTTCTTCACTTGTCTGTGCTGATGCCGTTCTTCCTGGAACATGTTTTTTGCATTTTTCTGCTGGTTAGTCCCATTCTTCAGGACTCAGTCAGTCACCATCTCCTCTAGCAAGCCTTCAAGACTCTCCATGTTGGGCCACCACCACTCCCAACCTCCATTTCCGTAGCCTGAAATGTCCTTCACCTACCTGTCCATAGAGACAAATTCTTATCCTTCTAGGTCCAGTTAAAGTTTACTATCTATAAAAACTTTTAGACTTGCCCTGGTGTGGCTCAGTGGACTGAGCACCAACCTGCCAACTAAAGGGTCACTGGTTCAATTCCCAGCCAGGGCACATGCCTGGGTTGCAGGCCAGGTCCCCAGTGGGGGCACATGAGAGGCAACCACACATTAATGTTTCACTCCCTTTCTCCCTCCCTCCCCCTCTCTAAAAATAAATAAAATCTTTAAGAAAACCCAAAACTTTTAGACTTGAGCAGCTAATAGTTACCATACCCCTGCTTTGAATTCTTCCAAGAGTAGTATTAATGCAGAGGAAAAAAAAAAAACTATGTTCTGGACTGAAATCCTGGCTCTGTGATGTATCAACGATGACACCACAGACAAGTGACTATCTCTGTGAGCCTTGGTTCTTCAGTTCCATGTGGATCAGTTTGCTCCCAAGTGAACTGTGAGTAGTTAGGGAAGGAGGTCAGTCTTACCTTTCTCCTATATTCTACACAGGATCTAGCCAAAAGCTAGTCCTACAGGAGATGCTCAGCTAACCTTTTGAATTGAGTTTCCCATCACAGACCTTGTATGTTAAATTTATTAGCAACCCTCCCTCCTCTTTCAACATAACCATACCTTGCTCAGCACTGATGTAGAAATATTTGTAGCTGGGGTTTCCATTCTCATTGATAATTTCAGGACGCACCTTGCCACTGGGATCTGTTGTAGACAAAATGGCACATGGATTGCAATAATTACGAGAGGTACTTCGAACTCTCTGTAGTACACTAGGCTCTCTGGGAGATGAGACCTGCCCACTTTTGCAGCCCATTATCTTACCACCCTACTCCCTGTTTTATGTTGCAATTACAATGAACTCCTTGCAGTCTCCTGAATGCAACATCCCTCCTCCATGTCTTGGCAAGTGCTGTTCCTGATATGTTCCTTTTCTGTTTAATAACAATGAAATCTGTATTTTCATTTGTATCCTCCATAGAGTCTAGCAGAATGCTGAGTAAAGATTAGGTAGTCATTAAGTATCTTTTACAAAATTATTCCTGCCCTGGCTGGCATAGCTCAGTGGATTGAACGCGGGCTGCAAACCAAAAGGTCGCAGGTTTGATTCCCAGTCAGGGCACATGCCTGGGTTGTAGGCCAGGTCCCCAGTAGGGGCCACTCGAGAGGCAACCACACACTGATGTTTCTCTCTCTCTCTTTCTCCCTCCCTTCCCCTCTCTAAAAATAAATAAATAAAATCTTAAAAAAAATTATTCCTGGTAAGACATTTGTCTGGTTACAGTATTCCATTGCCTTTGCTGCACTATGGTCTCAAGGGTAGGAATTAAGGCTTATCTGTATTCTTATCATGCCTCACATAATGCTGGACTTACAGCTGATGCAAATTATTGTTGAATGAATAAACAGATTGATCAATACTCTGTTACAAAAGGAGTTAGTTAATGGGAAGAGCTCTCCTTCAGACTTGGAGTTTGGGCACTCAGGACTCCGCTCGCTCTCCCTTGAAACTGGTTGTTGCGTGTTTTTGTTTTTAGCCATCCCAGTGTGGTTTCACTAGGTGGGGCAGTGCCTTGACTCATTTCTCTCTCCTTCCACATCATGGATCCCCAGATTAAGATCTTTCGTCTTACCCAGGAAAAGAATTCGTGGAATATAACCCCCATCAGGGCTGAAATCTTCATCCTTGGGCTCCTCTTCATCCTATTAAGTGTAAACCCTAAGTCAGATGAAGTTTCCACTCTCCTCACATTTTTTCAGTGGTTTCTCCTCTCACTCAGGGTAAAGCCCCCAAGTCCTTGCTTGCAGTGGTCTGAGAAGCCCTATGTGATCTGCCACCTGGGCACTTCTCTAACTTCATGTCCTACCCCTTGTTCAGCCTATTTCAAGCACAAAAACCTGCTGGCTGTTGCTGTCATTAAATAAGCCTGGCATGCTCTTAACTCAGGCTTTTGTATTTGTTTTTACCCTCTGCCTAGACACACTTCCCCTATTATCCTTACAGCTCACTCCCTTTTCTGCTTCAACTCTTTGCTCAAACGTTACCTTCTTTGAAAACTATCTTTGCAAACTACCACGTCCACCCTTCATCTTTAGCCATAGCATTTACCACCGTCTGATGTCTGTTTGTCTCCCCATATCCAAGTCCCCATGGGTAATTTTGATGAGGGCAGAGAGTTTTGTTTTGTAGTTTGCTGATTCCCAAAACATCACTAACTTGCACATAGTATTTCTCGAATGCATGAATTAATGAGACTGATGTTTTAGCTACAGTTGTGAAGTTATAGTCCTCCCAGGAGATATGATCACACAATTAGCTTTCTTTTTAAAAATCTCCAAAGTTGGAGAATGATCACTAAAGACATTTCTGTTTCCTTTGAGAAGTGTTTCTAACTTGCCATAGAAAGTGGGAAGGAGTTCATATGCATAGGAATCAAGAGTAATTCTGTCATTTATGGCATGGTCCCCATTTTTGAAATTGAATGTAGTCATTTCTTCAGATAATGTAACTTTGCCTTGAGTGAGGTGTATCTGCATTCAGGCTACCCACCAGTTATAAAATAATCCCTTAGCTGCCTCAACTTTTAATTGTTAATATGTTTAGAAAATTTCTAGTACTATGTTTAAGTAAATATTATTTTATAAAAATTTAGAGCTAGAAGTACCATCACAGTGCATCCACACACCCCACATTTGAAGGGTATAGCTTACAAGGCAGCACAGCCAGGCCACAGTAACGATTCTTATCACTCATTAGGCCTTACGATCTTGACTAAGTCACCTCCTTCAGGCCTAAGATGCTCTTTCTGTAAAATGGAGATTGTACAAATGGCCTAAAAAGCCCTTGTAACTCTAAGATCTGATATGCTGATTTGGGAATCTAAGACCTGTAGTCCCTGTGAAGTACATGAAGGATATCTAATAAATAAACAAAAAGGATGTCCATACCAGCCCAGGACTGAGGAGGCTCTGAACTGAATCACATTTTGCAGGAACTTGCAGCCTGCATGAGTGACTTTACCTTTAGATCAGCTACACAAAGATGTAAAAACATGTCATAATCATAGACTAATAATGAAGAAACCTTAACACTCAATCATCATATCCAATCCCACTGATCCTAGTCCCTCCCACAAGTGGAGGCTGATGACTTTTTACTGTATCTGATACAAGTCTAAGTGTCAAATGTCAAATGCACACATATTCAGCAGCCAGCTCTGCTAAATAAGATTTTATACCATTAATAATGGTAATTCTAAAACAGTAAAAACTTAAGATTATAGCAGAAAGGAGAAACGCTTTAAGTCTTACCTCAAGATTTACCATAACAAAATTATGAGAAAGTTCTGAAATTTCTTTAGACTCTGCAAATTTTGGCTTTAAAGCTAGGAGGAAAAAAAGATTTTGTAATAGAAGAAAACATCATTGTTATATCTAAACTCTCATTTGCTGAGCTAATCATACAACCCTTAAATCAGAACATTTGAATTCTTACTTCTGCCACTTACTTGCATAGCTATGTAACCTTGAGTGACTGACTTCATTTCTCTAAAGTTTTTACCTAATTTATAAAATACAGAAAATGATATACAAATGAAGAATTAACTATCCGCTTTTTTACACATTTCAATAACTTCTATCGAAAAAGTAACAGACAATAGAGTAACAATACCACTAATGTGTATATATATATATAATCATACTAATTATTTACACTAATTTTATACTCCTTTTCCAACTGGGACTTTATTAAGTATAGCATAACCAAAGAAAAAAGTCTGACTGAAAAGTGGCAGGGTGGTATAGTGGAAAAAACATATGCTACAAAGTAAGATAACCTTGAGATCTAATTTGCTTGTCAAGTCCTCCAGGAAGACTTTCCTAAACTTCTCATGTCTCTCTCTGTACATTTCCGCATCCTCTGACATTTACTATCCACATGACTACTGTAGCACTAATCTCATACTCTACTTATCTTCATTGCCTCACCTTCCACCCCCCTGCAAATATAATTGCAAGTTTCTTGGAGGTAGGGAATCTGTCATATACTTCTTTGGTATTCCTTAAAGCAATCAGCAGTCACTGGGCCAAAGTCACTGCTCATGTTTTTTAAATGCTAATATTTGAGAACACATCTGAGGTTTGATCATTTGTACTTACCTTTGCAAGCTCCGCACCAGGACTTATGGATAATCACCATCAGGGGCAATCCACTTAAAAACAAAATGAAGACATCATAATCCAGCAATTCCATTTCTTTTTTTAAGATTTTATTTATTTATTTTTTAGAGAGGGGAAGGGAGAAAGAGGGAGAGAAACATCGATGTGTGGTTACCTCTCTTGTGCCCCCCTGCTGGAGACCTGACCCATAACCCAGACATGTGCCCTACACTGGAAATCACAGTCTATACCCTTCGATTCACAGGCTGGCACTCAACCATAGAGCCACACCAGCCACCATGCAATTCCACTTCTTCATAGCTAATAAAAATGACCAACTTATTAAGATTAATGGGCAAAGACATTCATGTAGTATAATTTCAAGACAATCTATTTGATAACATTTTAACAAAATTATTGATAAATCCTGACATTCCTGTAACCTTGCAAATTTGGGTTTTAAAGCTAGGGAGAGCCCTGACTGGTGTGGCTCCCTGGGTCAATGCGCTTGCCTGGGTTGTGGGCCTGGTCCCTGGCTGGGGGAGTATGAGAGGCAACCAATCAATGTTTCTCTAGCACATTGATGTCTCCCTCTCTCTGTACTTCCTTTCCCTTTTCTGTAAAAATAAATAACTAAAACTTTTAAAAAAAGGAAAAAAAGGTAGGGAGAAAAGATTGTAGAAGTAAATATCAAATTTAAATGTTAAGGTTATGTAATTATTGAAATGTTAATGCAAATTTTCATTGGTATGTTAAATTAAAATCTAGAATATAAAATTATTATTTGTAGTTTGGTTTCAATTATACAAATATGTCCAGAAAAAAGAACCAGAAAGAAATATACCAAAACATAATAGCAGTTACCCCTGGATAGTGGGATTGTGGATTTTACCATGTCTTCGATTTTTCTAGAATTAAATGTAATTTTCATAATCAGGAAGGAAAAAACCTTTTCTTTTTTAAGATAATGAGTAACATAATCCATCTGAACCGGTCTTGGTCAGTTGAAAGTCTTTAAGTTCTGAGGCTCAAATGACAACCTGCAGGACGGTCCTAGATTAGCAGCCTTCATCCAGCCACCATATCAGCATACCATAACACACTGTGTAACATTACTGAATTGTACTCATATATTTACATATCTCACCCACCAGACTTGGAGCTGCCTTAAGGAACTCAGCTGTTTCTACATTCCCTACATCTGGCATATAAAATCATAGTAAACATGTATATAACATTTACCAAGTACTGAACACTATTCTAAATATATATAAACTAACTAATCAGTGTCAAATGAACTATTCAGCTTCTCATCAGAAGCCTACTACAAATCTGGGATGAATTTCTGCCTCTAACACTTGAAAAGCTTATAAAACGGGCCCCCACATGAACACTATTCTAAATATATATAAACTAACTAATTTAATCAGTGTCAAATGAACTATTCAGCTTCTCGTCAGAAGCCTACTACAAATCTGGGATGAATTTCTGCCTCTAACACTTGAAAAGCTTATAAAACAAATGAGCAGGGTAAGCTTAAGTAAGAAGTGGGATCTAGGTGACTATAATAGCCTAAATGTGCTACTTTTATTATACAACACTGTGCTATGTGTGCATGCATTATTTCATTTTAATCTTACAATAATCCTAAAATAGATATTACTAATGGTTTCATAATAGATATGAGAAAACTGAGACTCCCAAGAGATTATATATTTGGCCACATAAAATCTAGGTTCTGCAATTTACTAATTCGTAAGTCTGACTTCAAAACCAACATTCTTTCTTGCCAGCATAGTCTACTTTAACGTAGAATGGCAATCCAAAATTCATGGGCTTATACTCAACTTAACCAATAATCAATTAACTTAGAATCGGAGAATGCAGGTTGGTAAAAGACTCAGAGGTTTCTTAATCCAAACCTCCATTTCACACAGGAATCCTCTCATGTATCAGAAACAAAAGGTGGTCCATATTGCGGGAAAAGCAAGAAATACATCACCAGCTAAGGCAGTCCATCTCTTTTAACAGCTCCACACACTTACAGAGAGGTTCAGAATGTTTTGCTCTCTCCTTTCTCCCAAGCAAACCAGACTATTAAGGCTATTTAGAAGGCTATTAAGCCTTCTAAAGCAGAGGTCAGCAAATTACAATCAGCAGATCTAATCAAGCCCATTGCCTACTTCTGGAGAGCTGTGTGATGCAAATGGTTTTCACATTTTTAAATGGTTGAAACAAATCTAAATAGTATTTTGCGATGTTAAAATGAAATATAATTCACATTTCAGTGTAGTTTTATTAAAACATCCACACTCACTTTTTTATACTACCACTGCTTCTGTATTACAATGGCAAAACTGATAAACTGCAACAGAGATGCTATGGTCCACAAAGCCTTTCGGCCCATTCCTAACCCTTGTTCTAGAGTGACAGTTCACATATTAATCCCTCTGTGAAGCCTTTGCAAAACCACCTTCTCTCAACAGCTAGGTAATCCTTTCCACCTCTGGGCTCTCAAAGCATTCTGTGATCACCCTCTAACCACCAGCCAGCCCCTTACATCCTATAATCATCTGCTTTCTTGAGTGTGTTTCCCACCAAATTAACTTCTCAAGGGCAAAGACTACCTAAATCATCTTTGAAAATCACAAGCATTGGTAAGACAGGTATCTATCATTTGTTTAATGAAATCAATGAAAGAAAGACAAGTTTAAAGTGACACTTGACTTGAAATACAGAATGAAGCACAAGTTACAGAAGTTATAATCATTCATCTCTCACTAAACACTAAGTAATATTTCAGTCTAAGGCACAACAGTAATATACGGGTGGACAAAAGTAGGTTTACAATTGTAATAGAAATATATAATACAATAATTAGTATTTAATAATACAAGAATAAACTGTTTCATATACTCACAACTGTACACCTACTTTTGTCCACCCCTGTGTTTATCTAAAATGTTACATTAAATAGCCCTGGTTGGGTGGCTCAGTTGGTTGGAGCACTGTCCCACACACCAGAAGTTGCAGGTTCAAGCCCCGGTTGGGGTGCATACAGGAAACAAATGATGCTTCTCTCTCACGCTGATGTTTCTGTCTCTCACTCTCCCCATTCCTTTCTCCAAAAAGCATACCCTGGCATGAGGATTAAAAAGTAAACAAAATAAAACGTTACATTAAATAAATTACATGAAGCCCTGGCCGGCGTGGCTCAGCTAGTTGGAACATCATCCCCAACGCCAAAAGGTTAGGGGTCCAATTCCCCACCAGGGCACATACCTAAATTGTGCATTCAATCCCTAGTTGGGGCGTGTATGGGAGGAAACCAATCGATGTTTCTCTCTCTCTCAAATTAATAAACACATTAAAAATAAATAAATTACATGAAGAACATTGTTATATTAAGTGCAAGAGATTCCAGCCGACTCTCTTCTTCTAAAAGATTTTATTAGACAAAATAATCTAATGGTTATGTCATTCACTTCCACTAGAACCAAAACTTCCCAAAGACAGAAACCAGTGGATTTATTGGTGACCCTATACCCCAGCAGAGGGACTAGCAAAGTTTAGGTCCAATACTCAAAAACTATTTGTGGTATGAAAGAAGGGCCAATGCAAATGCTGAACTGTGCCATCTTCAGTTTCGTTCACAATTGTTTTAAAACAATTGATCCATCCAGTCTGCTCTCCCACAATTCAGATGGAGGAGTGTGACATTTCAAGTAGAACCCTATCTAAAAAAGCCCTGTCCATCTGAGCTCTGTTCTCTGGAGAAATTTGCCAAGATCCTTTAAGTTTGCTCTCCATTCTTTCTTGTCTCAGAGTATGCCCTAAACTCAAGGCCTGGCACAGAGGCATTACCGCAAAGGGTGAATCAGTCACAGCAGTTCCGGTATCACATCAATACGCTCTGAAGACCTTGATTATTCTTCCCAAAGAAATACAGTGCAGGAAAGGTTAGCCTGCAAGTAGCCATGGCTTTCCCCCAACCCACTATGGTTAGTGCAGGCTCTGGCTCAGATACTGCAGAAACATGTTGGCCAGCTGAGGCAGGTTCTCATTATTGGGATGCATTTTGGTGTAGGAAATAAACTGGCGTCGGAGGCGACTCAGTTCTGCCATGGTTAAGGGTCGAGTAAACCGAAGGTGCTCCACGGTACCAGGAAGCTTAAGAAAGTCTCCGGGGACTGCACTCTTCTGAGCTTCCATCAGTCCTGCCAACACCTGGCTGGTGACCTGATCCAAGTGGTGTAGAAAGCTGCCAGAGGCAAGGGGCTGGGACTGTGTAGACTGATGAGGTGGAGGAGCCCGGTTCTCAAACAGAGCAGCCCGGATCTCTGCCAGAGGCAATGGCTCCTCTAAGCCCACCAAGGTGAACAGAGGTCTGTCCCAGCGGTTCCGAGAGTCGGGAGCCTCGAAGCGCAGCATTAAGGCTTCCAGAAGCTCCGCGGGGTAAAAGGCACTGGACATATGCTTTGCATTTTTCTCAAAGTCCGGAGTCCCGAGAGCTGCAAGATCTGGCGCCCTGGTTTCCTCCCGCTCCAGTTCCTCAGATACCTGCGCCAGGTATCTTCCATTTACTATCGAGTCCACTGCTCCCGATTCCCTGAGGAAACCGGTGCCGGGTGCAAGAGGTCTGCCTTCCTCTTTAGCGCACGGCCGCCAACTCACACTGACGTTCTGGCTCCCACAGTCCTCCACGTCTGCCACCCGAGGTCCCCTGTTCAAACTCCCTGGCTGTACGCAGTAGATTAGGCACAATGGGGTGCGCGCCGCCCGCGCCAGGCAGTAGAGCTCGTAGCGGAAACCCTTGATGTAGTTAAGCGAGTCAAGTATGACCACATCGTGACGACTCAAGCGCCGCTCTACCGCGGCGCGCAGGGCCCCACGCAAGGCCTTCTCACGAGCCGAATCGCCGTACACTGTCGCATCCTCCGCGCCCAACACCGCCGCATCGTCCACTACGTACACCGCGCGACCCTCGGCAGCCAGCGCCCGGCGGAGCTCCTCTGCACGTCTGCTCTTGCCGCAGTACGGCAGACCACAAAACACCACGAGCGGCATCCTCCCAAGGCGCAGCCAGAGCAACCAGGAGCGCAACTTCCGGGTTGTCGGTGTGGCAGGCGCAACCCGGAAGTAAAAACTGAACTTCCGGCAACCATTAACACTTAAAGGACCTCTGTTCTGTTGCTATGGAAGCAGTTCTAGCCAACTATACCCAGTTCTTGTTCTCTCAGAAGGGTGATGGGAACAAGAATGGCATCATCTATTTATGTCAAATGTTTTAGGCCTCACGGAATGTTATCACCCTGAGGTCGAAGACTTGGCCCATTCATTTCTAATGGGGCCTTAATGTGTATTAAATATTGCCAAATAATAGAAACTGCATTTAGCGTATAGAAGACAATTCGAAAATGCTAGTTGTCCTTCATTCCTTACACCCAGTGACTCTAAATAACTGTTTATTCAATAACCATTTCAATCATTCAACATTTCTATGTTTGGGGATTCAGAGATAATCATAAAACAGTTCCCCCATAGGAGATCAAAGGTCTGAATAGGAAGAGTTAGGCATCTGTAAGCAGAATAATATACACCATTAATGGATGGTGGATGGATGTACAAAAAGGTTGGGTTGTAACAGTACAGAAAATGGAAAAAAACTGCCCAGAAAAATAGCTGAAGATTTATCTAGAAATAGTCATTTAATTTAGAACTTGAAAAACTAATAGGAATTTTTCTCCTGGGTAAGGTTGTCAGATAAAATAAAGGATGCCTAGTTAAATTTTAATTTCAGATATACAACACAAAACGTTTTTATTATTTTTTTCTGATAACTCTTTATTATTTCTTAACAAGCACAAAACGTTTTTAATATAAGTATGTCTCAAACATTACAAAGGAAATATTTAAACTGATCACTTGCCTGAAATTAAAATTTAACTGGGCATCTTTTATTTTTATTTGTTAAATCTAGTCATGCAAGTCTGAGACTCAAAACTGTAAAAGCTATAGGATCTGTTGTAGCAAAAGCAAGCGCTGTAGTTTGCAGAAGTGTGAGTATTTCTGTGCAAGTATGCGTATGTATAAAGTAGGTGCAGGTACACATTGGGTCATTTTAATCTCTCCAGAACAGTATAGTAGAGAACATTCAAGTCTTGGCTCTGCCATTTACTAGCTGTGTAAACTACTGTCAAGTTATTTAACCATTCTGTATCTCAATTTCCTCCTCTGTATAACAGTTTTTATTTCACAGACAGAAGCAACCTCAGAGGTTGTGAGGGTTAAATAAATGAATGCATGCACAGCACATCCCTCCCCTACTCCACCCTTTTCTTCCCCTTTGTATTAGTTTTCTGTGCATAGACTAAACCTACTTGGAACTTAAGACTACTCAATTTGAGGCTAGTAAGCAGTATGGTTTACTGGTTGAGTACAGGCTTGGAAGCCAGAACGCCTGCCTCTGAATCACCCCTTACTAGCTGTGTTATCTTGGACAAGTTACTTAAGTGCTCTGTGCCTTAGTTATCTCCAAAATGAAGATAACAAAGGTATGCACCTCAGAAGAGTTCTTACGAGAATTAAATAAACTAATTCACATAATTCAACATCTGGTACACAGTAAGCATTTAATAGATGTTAGACAGTATTATCATTGTTGTTATCAGGCAATACTCAGTTCTTGCTCTGCTTTGGCATGACCTTCACCTGAAATTAATGCTAAATTGAAGTCTGAAAAGTGTTTTACCACCATAAATAACCTAAAACCATATCTTGTACCTGGCAGCTGCTTCTTTCTTTCCATCTTCTAGTGTCCTCCAATGAATATGATCTCCAAAACCTAGAAGGAAAGAGTCTTATAAACATTCACACGTGAACAAAGAGCAAAGACCCAAGAAAGAAGTATGGCATGGACCATGGACAGTCCCATAATACTTCAAGCTTCACTTTTAAGACCTGTAAAATGGAAATAACATTGCCTACTCATAGTTTTTAAGGAACTTAAAAAATTTCTGTAAAATGCTTTGTAACCTAACACAGATTATGAAAATAATACCATAAGAATGAATGAGAATTTTCCACACAGTAAACATAAAACAGGTTGCCCACGAATCATTACTAGTCAAAGACAATACAAAAACATGACTTTATAGAATCCGAAAGACATGGGTGTGGACTCTACTTCCTATCAAATATGTGAATGTTGTGAATAAAGTAAGCTCTCCAAGTCCCAGTTTCTTCAGCTGTAAAATCAAGATAATAATACTTACCTCCAACTGTTGGTGTAAAGATTAAATGAGACAATATTTTTAAAGCTATTCTTTTTTTTTTTTTTTTTTTAGATTTTTATTTATTTATCTTTAGAGGGGAAGGGTAGGAGAGAGGGAGAGGGAGAGAAATATCAATGTATGGTTGCCTCTCATGTGTCCCCCGCTGGGACCTGGCCTGCAACCCAGGCATGTGCCCTGACTGGGAACTGAACCGCGATCCTTTGGTTCACAGGCCCGCGCTCAATCCACTGAGCTACACCAGCCAGGGCAAAGCTATTCTTGTTTTTATTCCCCACACTTCAGCTAGAGTGATATTTTAAAATCATATCTGTGGTAAGTGAAAACTTTTCAGAAGCTTTCCAATGCCCGAAAAAGAAAGGTCAAACTCTTGTAGCAGGACTTACAAAGCCTTTCAGAATGACCACATCTCCAGGCTCACTTTCCACACTTTTCCTAAAATCCTTCGCACAAAGCTTCTTTCATTTCTTTAAATGCAGCAGGCACTTTCTCTCCTCCAGCTTTCATAATCACTGCTCCTTCTGCCTTTCCTTCTGCCCTCACCTCCAATTCATTCTTCAGATATAAACCTAAAGGGCATTTCTTCTGGAAAATTTTCCGATTCCCAAAGCACCCTATTCATGCCCCAAGACAGCACTTTCCAGGCTGAACTGTAAATGTTGGATGTGTCATGGTCTCCCTCACCCCAAAGGGAATTCTCTTAAAAGCTGGGACCATCTGTCTTATTCCCTCCTGTTTCCTTAGCACTTGGCACTACACGTGGCCAAAGTAAGTGTTCTATAAAGTATTTATTGTGTATATGAATCTTATTTTGGCCATAATGTAATAACTTAATCTTATATCTGGAAAATGTTAATGACCATAACAATGCTAGCTGTTATTTATTGGTCACCTTATCTATGCCTGGCACACCACACCTGTTAATCTCATTTAAATCTGGCAATAATTTACAATAATCCTTTTACTTAACCTCTCTATACTTCCATTTTCTCATTACTAAAATAGGTATTAATGATCAGTAAATGAATGACAACTTTCATTATTCTTTACAGTTGAGACTGCCAAGGTCAGAGAAGTTACATAACCTGTACCAGGACACAGAGTTGGTAAATGGCCAAGCTGGATTTAACCTTAAACTTTACGATTCTCATTTACTATACTATATTTTAGGCCTCTCTTTCCCAGGAATAAATTCGAATTTCCATCAGTGTTAACAGAAAAATAAATAGCTCATTGAGATTAGCACATGGGGGCAGAATCCAAACTAACCATCATCCCTTTTTATTCCCAACAGCACGGGGTGCTGGCTAAGAGAAAATGTGTCATTTGCCTACAGCACAAAGTCTAACCCTAAAGAGTGAATGATTAAGTAAGAGTGAAATTGAGAAGATGCTCAGAAGAATTGGAAGGTACCTAATGTGATCCCTACCATTCTACTTGTCAATACCTACCTAAACTCAAGGCAACTTAATCCTGCTTTGGCAGGATGCCAGATTAGATGGTCAATGAAATCCTAGATAAAACTGACTTTCAAAATGTACTCACAGTAATGAACACAAACACAGAGTAAACTAAAATTAGATGAGGAACCATGAGCAACAACCAAAAGGTAAGGCAAACATCCATTACACGTGGCAAAATGGAGGAAACAAACCTGACACTCCATATCAGTCCACTGTCAAAAAAAGACTATAGTGATTCCATGTCAATAGTACCCCCTGGTTTCCAGATTAATTAAATGCCAAAGCTTTCTAGAGAAAAACATACCCACTTTAGGTCTTCAGGATAGCCAATGGTGAACAACCATTTTGAGCTCACAATCATAGACACCCAAATGTGTAATAAAAAAACAAGTCACCAGAAACAAGAGTCTGCAGAAGAACAAGTAGATTTAGAGCCCTAAGGATTCAGATATTAGAATTATCAACCACAGAATACAAAACTAACTGTGCATGATCATTTAAAGAAATAACACATGGGGTCACAAAAACGGGCATGCAACAACACACAAAGTAGGCAAATATGTAAAGGCACAAAAAGAGAACTCTTAGAAATTAAAAATATAGTTGTTGAAATACAAAATCAATGGATATTCAGGGATAAAAAGAAATGAGTTATTAAGCCACAGAAAGACAAGGAGGAAATTTAAATGCATATTGCTAACTGCAAGATGCCAATATGAAAAGGCTACATAATGATTCCAACTACGACATTCTGGAAGAGCCAAAACTATGGAGATAAGAAAAGGAACAGCAATTGCCAGAGTTTCATGGGGGAGGGAGGGATGAATAGTGGGAAAAGGAACTTTTATAGCAGAGAAACTATTTTGTATGAGTCTGTAATGGCCGATACATCTTGTCATGAGCTAAACTGTGTCTCCCCTACCACATTCAGTATGCTGAAGTCCCAACCTCCAGCACCTCAGAGTGTGACCGTATTTGGTGACAGTTTTTTTTTTTAATGGATTTGGTGACAGGGTTTTTAAGTGGTAATGAAGTTCAAGTGAGGTCATTAGGGTGGACCCTAATCTAATCTGTACTTATAAAAACAGATTAAGACACAGATACACAGAGAGGGAAAAACCATGGGAAGACACAGAAAGAAGGTGCTCATCTACAAGAAGAGACCAACCCTGCCAACCACATGATCTTGCTTGAACTTCTAACCCCCAGAATTGTGAAAAAGAAGTTTCTGTTGTTTAACCAATTCTATTTGTTATGGCAGCTCTAGCAAACTAATACACATGTCATTATATGTTCATTAAAATCCACAGAATGTAAAACACAAGGCGTGAACACTAATATAAACCATGGACTTTAGTTAATTCTCATCAATTGCAACAAAGTACCACTAAATGTAAGATAGTAATAATAGGGGAATCTGGGGGAGGGGGAAGGTAGAGGCATGAGAGCATAGGTAGGAACTGAGTTTTCTGCTCAATTTTTCTATAGACCTTACACTGCTCAAAAAACACCTATTAATTAAAAATAATTCAATGGGTAAGTCAAACAGGAAATTAGAGACAGATGTAGAAAGAGATTAGAAGTTATCCAGAATGCAGCACAGAGCGATAAGGAGATAGAAATGTCAAGAAGAGGCCAAGAGATATAAGGCAGATGAAGAAACAGATTAGTATATGTAAAACTGGGGTCTCAGAATGAGAAGATAAAGGAAAAGGACATACATGAAGAGAAAAAAAACATCCCTGGGGTGAGACACCGGGTGACAGGAGAACAAGAACAGGAGGAAAAATATACTTTTTAAAGGATGAAACCATGTTAATATAGTTTAAAAATAAATTTGTATTTTTTTAAAATAAAGATGAGAATTTTTGAGAATGAAGATAAAACAGCAATGTGTAGATATAAGAAGCACAATATATAACACCTGGGGCAAATTACAAAATCAAAATACACACAGTTAAATTTTAGTCAAAATGCAGAATAACAAAAACATTAAGATCTTAAATGCATTTCAAGGGAAAACATAATATAATTCCTACAAAAGATCTATTATTTGATGGACAGGACCAAACCAGAAGTCAGAAGACAGCAAAATATATTCTTTAAAATGCTGAAAAAAAAAAATCTCTAAACCTAGAAATACGTACCTAGCAAAACTATCTTCTAAAGACAAGGGCAAGATAGGCATTTTTAGGTAAATTGAGGTATTTTTTTCACCATCAAGTATTCATCACTTGTTGTCTCAATAAATAAATAAATACTTATTGAGCAGTAGTACAGTGTAGTGGTTAAAAGACAGGATTCAGGACCTAAGCTCCCTGGGTTGAAATCCTAGCTCTGCAGCTTACTAGCTTTTGTGACTTTGGGCAAGTCATTTACCTCAGTTTCCTCGGCTGTGAATAAGGATAACAATAGCAGCTACCTCATAGGGTTGCTATAAGGATGAAATAAATGACTACATTAAAGAGCTTAAGCCTGGCTGGTGTGGCTCAATGGACTGAGTGTTGGCCTGCAAACCTAAGGGTCACCAGTTTGATTCCTGGTCAGGGCACTTGCCTGGGTTGCTGGCTGGGTCCCCAGTTGCGGGTGTACATGAGGCAACCAATAGATATATCTCTTGCACATTGATATTTCTCTCCTTCTCTTTTCCCTTCCCCTCTCTCTAAAAAATAAATAAATAAAATCTTCTAAAAAAACTTCAAGAACATTGTTTAAAAATTAACTAACTAACTAGATACATAGCTTAGAACAGTGTCCGGGACTGGAAAATTGGCTACAAGTTTTTGCTATTAATATAATATGCCAGACACTATTTTAACTTCACAAATAATTGATCATTATAACATCCTTAGGGGTAGGTACTCTTATTTATCCCATTTTACAGATGAGAAAACTGAGGTACAAAGTTTAAGTAGCTTTCCCAAGTAGCTAGTATCAGACCTAGGATCTAAACCTAGGTAGTCAGGGTCCAAGACTCCTTGCTTTTAAGTACGACACAATGTTGACCTTCAAAGTACAACGAGGTAAAGACAAAGAGGCAATGGATGGAACAAACAGTGCTGGGCCTGGTAGGCCACTGTCATAACTCTGACTTCACTAAGCTCTTGGAAGATTTTGAACATGATGTAATTTATGTTTTAACAAAATCGTTCTGGTCTCTGTACTAAAAACAGAATATAGGGGGTGTTATGAATTGAATTGTCTCCCCACACAAAAGATTTGTGGGAGTCATGACTTCCATTATTTCAGACTGTGACCTTACTCGGAAATAGGGTCTTTACAGAGGGGATACAGTTAAAACGAGGTCATCAGGGTGGGCCCAAACCCAATATGGCTGGTCTCCTTATAAAAGTATGCACCCATGGAGAGCACAGCCATATGCAAGGAGGGAGGTCTGGCACAGAGCCTTCACTCAGCCTTCAAAAGAAACCAATCCTATTGACACCTTGATTTCAGACTCCTAGCCTCCAGAACTGTGACACACAAATTTCTGTTATTTAAGCCACTCAGTTTGGGTAATCTGCAACCCTAGCAAACTAACACAGGGGATAAGAGCAAAAGCAAAGGAACCTGCAATAAGCCAGGTTGGCAATGATGATGGTTTGGACCAGCTGTGGTGGTAGAGGGAGTAAGATACTTTCAAATTCAGACTATATTTTGAAAGCGAAATCAAAAAAGATTTTGCTGTGGATATAAGGTAAGAGAAGACAAGGATGAGTCTAAGGGTATGTGGAAGAATGGAGTTGCCATTAAGAGAAATGAGGAAGAAAGCCTGTGAAGTGAGTTTTAGAAAGGAACATTAAGAGTTTGGATTTGTCCCTGACCAGTGTGGCTAAGTTGGTTGAGCATCAACCCACAAAGCAAAAAGTCGCCAGATGGAAAGGTCAGGGAACATGCAGGGCGCATGAGAGAGGCAGCCAATCAATGTTGCTCTCCCTCTCTTTCCCCCTCTCTGAAAATAAATAAATAAAATCTTTATAAAAACGGATTTTGGATTTGTATATGTTCATTTTGAGATGCTTACCAGACATCCAATTAGAGATGCTGAATAAACAACTGAGTATCTGAACCTGGAATTCAAAGGAGTTATGAGCATATGGATGTTATTAAAGCCTGAGACTGAGTAAGACCCCGAGGTAGTGAGTATAGATGGAGAGGGAGTCCAAGAGCCCTGAAGCAACCCCAGGTTAGGCGGCGGGGGGGAAGGGGGCGGGAAGAACCCGCCAAGGCCATAAGAAGGAAGCATGACTGGAGCACATCAAGATGGCCCAGGGGAAGAACCAGAGAACTAGTACATACACTGTTTCAAAGAATTTTGCTGGAGTAGGTAAGGGAGGGATTGCTAAGAGAGTTATGAGTTGATGAAGGGTTTTAATTTAACGGAGAGGTGAGTACAGGATGTTGAAAGTTGATAGAAATGATAGATAGGATAATGGTAGAAAACTGATGGTACAGGATGAGAAGGGAAAGTAAAAAATATCTTGAGTAGCCCCAGCTGGGTAGGTCAGTGGGTTATAGCATCATCCCAGTATGTCAAAGTTGTGAGTGTGATCTCCAGTCAGGGTACCTACAAGAAGCAACCATTGAATACATAAATAAGTGGAACAACAAATCAATGTTTCCATCTCTCTTTGTCTCTCATCAATAAACTTAAATATATATACATACAGATAGGTAGATATACCTATAGATATATATATATAGAGATATATATAGGTATATATCTTGAGTAATATATATATAGTTATATATATATCTTGAGTAGGTGAAAGGACATGTGATTTGGTACTCCAGTGGAGGGATTCATTTTTGTTAGGAGCACAAATAGTTTATCCAATAAAGACAAGAAAGGAAGAACACATGAACACTGGTGTTAGAAGGTAGGTAAATGTAGTGGTACAATTTTCAAAAGGCCTCTTTTAAGTCCTTTGCCTTTTATTAAATAGGAAACATGGTCACAAGCTGAGGACAAGGATTGTGGAAGAAGTATTGGAGGTTTGAAGAGACTATACAGGAAATATAAAATAGTCCTCTAAGAGAGAAGAACCAGAGAAACTAAAAAAATAAACAAAGGGCAAGTTTCAGGAAGGAACTGATTCCAGAAGAAAACCTAGATACAAGGAATAGTGAGCAAATAAACTGGTAAACATGTAGATAAATCTAAACATTATTTGTATAAAAATATGTAATGCTCAATTTACAGAGTTTTAAAAAAAGGCAGAACAAAAGTGCTAGACAACTACTGATAAGAGGAAGTGAGTGAAGTTGCAATGTTCTTAATAGCATTAATAATGTTAGATTTTGTTAAGTATGCAAGTAACATTTCAAGAGCAACCACTAACAGGAAAGAACTAGAGTGCCCACTTTCAAGACAATAAAGGAGATAAAGCAAAATAAGAACAACCAAATACTCAATCCCCCAAGAAAGGGCACAAATGGAGAAAAATGCATAGAATAAACAGTAGCAGTGGAAACTGGATGAAAAAAATAAGACCAGCTCTGTCAATAATTGCCACAAACATACGAGAACTAAACTCATCAGTTACAGTTAAAGACAGAAATGGTCAGATTTTTTCTTAAACTATATGATGTTTAAAAGAGCACTTAAAAGTCAAAAATAAAATGATTGAAACATTTATACCAGGCAGTATCAGCCCAAAGAAAGTCAGGGAAGCTGGATTAATATCAGGTAAAATAAAATTTCTTCATAAACTTGGGCTACTCAGAAGCTATCTGACAAAACTTACAGTCACAGCAGGTTATTACTAAGAGAGTCTCCAGGGCAGTGCAGTTCAATAGAACATTCAGCAATGATGGAAATGTTCCATACACGCTGTTCAATATGGTAACCATAAGCCACAGGTGGCTGGTGAGTACTTGAAATGTAGCTAATGCAACTGAGGAGCTAAATTTTTAATTGTATGCATTTAATTTTAATTAATTTAAAATTTAAGAGTGACACGTGGCTAGTGCTACTTGTATTGGACAGCGCAAACTTAAGAGATCAGTTAGCCCAATCCTCTCATATTACAAAGGCCTAGAAAAGAGCAGAGCCTATCCAAGACCACAAAGGAAGCTACAACCAGAATCCAGGTTTCTTGATTCCCAGTTAACATGCTCTTCTGGTACCCCAATACTTCCTCAACTGCCTTACTGCGTTATCCCTATGAGGAAGTCTAGAGGTGTAATTTGAAACAGTTCACTACATGTACAAAACTTCTTTGAAAACTTAACTGGAATTTTCCATAATAGGAATAATCACCACCATTACTTCTTGAGTTGTTACTTTATGTGGTAATTATAACAACGTAATGATAACAGTATCAATGACTAACATTCACATGGCATTTATTACATGTCAGGCACTGTTTTATGTGCTTTTACATGTATTGACTTCTTTAATCCTCACAATAAATTCATGAGGTAGAAACTCTAATTACCCCCATTTTACAAATATGGAAGTTGAAGTTTATAGCTTGCTCAAGATTACACTGCCAATAAGTGGCAGAGCTGGGATTAGAACCTACATGGTGGAGTTCCAGAGTCTGGAGTTTAATGACTTGCAATGCTTTGCTGCCTCTTTAGCAAAAACTAAATGAATAAATGGATGAAGGAATGTGGCTCCACCCAAGCAGAATGAAAACACTGCCTTCAGATCTGGAAAATCTAGGTCCTTTTGTTTCCCTTCAGAAATAACTTGAAAGCGTAGAATGTTTCTCTAGTTACTAAAATCACCTCCTCCCCGGCCCCACCCACCCTCACACCCCTACCAACGTGTACATCTGAAGAGAGTCCAGTTACCTAAAGTGTCACCTGCACAGCCACTTAATTTATGCTAGTTATCTGCAAAGTGAGCTGAAGGCTCCCACGTCAGCAACTCCTTCCCTAAGAACATTAATTTTTTTTAAAAGAGGAAAAACTAGGAAAGTGACCATTTATAAACACAGCATTTACATCAGATGTCCTTCACCCTAAAATTATTTTCATGAGTGTAAACTAAAGACAGCAGAAGAGCATTTCCATCCCCTGCAGCTGACAAAAGGTCAAGTGTCAGAGCTGGCAGCCAAGCCTCTAAAATGCGGAACACTGTACCTAAGAGATAAAATAACATAGTGGTTAAATAAAAGTCTGTCTGTGGTCAAACAGACCTGCACTGGGATTCTAGTTCAGCCACTGTTTTCATGAATGTAAAATACGGCTCTCACAAAATATCTGTTCCATAGGGTTGTTGTGAATAGGATGCAATGTAGAATGTAAACACTGCGCATGTGTCAGTGCCAAATTTTTTTCTGGAGACTTGAGATTTCTGTTTCGGGAGGTGAGCACATGAACTGCCCCCACTGAGAGCTTTCTCATTTCTGCTCTTAAATCTTTAAAGGAGTTTCTGCATTCAGAGGCAGGAGTGATGTGCTTGTTAAGGGCACTGGCTCTGGGACTTGTAGCCCACGCTTACTAGCTGCGTGACTCCTCTGCCCCATTTTAGGTTAACTGTGAAATGGGGATGATAATAATATTACCCACCTCAAAGTCTATTGAGGATTAAGCCAGCAAATATGTGACAAATCTACAGACCAGTGCCTGGAATATAGCAATGTATGGTAGATATTAATCATTACACTTCTTCCCATGGGGGATATAGTCCAAATTTTCAGCAAATGGAGAATATAAAATTATGTTAGAATGTTAGAGCCAGAAGAACTCTTAGGAATCATTTCTAGTCTAACTCTCTTACTTAGTAAATGGTACCCAGGGAAGACCACAGCTGGCTATACGTTCTGACCAGTATTAAAACCCAGGCCTCCCGATTCCTACCCAGTGTTCACTCATACCATACCACTGTACTTCCTCTTAATGAAAACATGTAGTCTCTCCTGTTTGCAAACCACCAGGCCAACTTCTGGAACAAGCCCAAGCTACCTACACATCTGGGATATGTAGGTAGCTTACATCATTAAGATTCACATCATTAAGATTTTTGTGAATAACTGCGTCAAGTAGCACTTTTTTGGGAGGTGGGGTAGGTAGGCTATCATTTATTTCCCAAGAATCCATACCCAAGAATTACTAAAAAAATGAAAGTTTGAAATATTAATTCCTTTCAGGAACAATAAATATTCTTTGGGAAGACTAATAATAAGCATTACCTAAATACTTTCCAAATTTTTAACACAACATTAAGAGCCTTTTGCTTTTTAATTTAATCATTGCAACACGTCCCCCTGCCTTAAGTTGACCTCCTAGGTGCTCCTAGTTACTTGGTGTCCCCTGCTCACAGTGTCATGTAATTGCCTCCTCACTTGTCCTGACAGTCTTCAGGCTACCTCTCATTCCACATGCTCTTCTTACAATGCGAACTTAACATTTCCCTCTGTGGGGGTGGGAAGGTTAATGTCCCTCCCCCCAGAACAGACCCAGACACACTACAGGGAAAGTGATGCTATGTGACTTGTAAAGCTAGATGATAAAATGCTACACAGGCCTGGCTGGGTAGCTCAAGTGGTTGGAGCATCACTCCACACACCAAAAAAGGTTTGATCCTGGGGCAGGCATGTACCTAGGTCATGGTTCGATTCCAGTTGGTTGCATATGGGAGGCAACCGATTGATATTTTTTTCTCTTTCTCTAAAATCAATAAACATATCCTCGGGTGAGGATTTTTAAAAATGCTATGCATTTCCACTTGTTTTTGGGGGGCAGTCACTCTTCAAATCCACCAGTCTTACTGTGAGGAGGCCCACACTAGCCCTTGAAGAAAGACCACATGAAGAAGTAACCAGCTCAGCTGAAGCCCCAGACATCATGGAATGGAATAACAGACCTTCCCCACTGTGTTTTGTTTAAATTCCTGACCCACAGAATTATAAACATAATAAAATGACTTCCTTACGCCACTAACTTTTGGGGTAGATTATTATACAGCAACGATAATTGGAATAACCACACCGACCTTCATGTCTAATAAGGAATAAAAATACTGAATACCTGACTCCAAGCAGTTTCCTACACCTAACAGAATAGCTGGAACAGAGTAAATTATTTGTTGATGTCTGAGGTAGTTATTGTTATGCCCATTTTTGTAGATGAAGAATGAAACTTGGAGAAGTTAAGCAACTTGCTCCAGGCCTCTTAGCTAGTTAATGGCAGAATAAATTGAAACTCAAATCAAAACCCACACTCCTAACACTACACTTCTGTCTCCCTTGATACTTATAATTTTATGCTAAATATACGGTAATCTGTTTTAAAATAGGGTGGTCAGTATTTAAAACACTCTGGCCCAGTATAATTTAACATGCAATTTATCACTGGGATGGAAACCCACATATCACCTTCTCAGAGGAGCAATCCTTGACCCTCCTACTTCAAATAATGCCAGTTCCCTCGTCCTTTCTTGCCTTTGTACTCCATTCCAGTTGCATTTTCTTTCTAGCACTTATCCCTAGCTGAAACTATCTTATTAATTCGTTCACGTGTCTACTCTGAGTTGAATTTAAGCTCATGAAAACAGGAGTGTCCAAGACAGTGCCTGGAAATATGATAAGTGATCAAAAATTACTGGAGTGACTGTATTCAGGCACACCGAGTGTCCACCCAATCTCATCACATACCAATAAATGGACAAATAGGAAGATAAGAGAAAAACAGAATGTAAGCAGCAGAGTCATTCCATATAGTAAGGTCAGTACAAAAAAATGGAAGGAGAAGGGAATCAATGGGTGATGTTGGGTGAATTACATCACTCACCCACTTAAAAAAGCATAAACCCTGGGTTCCAATGAAGATGTAAGTAATGGGGTGGAGTAGAGAGGTCACATCTCTTATCTTCTCTTCATAAAAACTGTTCCCTCAGTCCTCAAAAACATTCATTCTCTTCAGAGACACTGATTGAACCACAGGAGAGACGATTGTTGGTGACCCGTCTAACGTTAGACCTATCTTTTAAGCCCTTCATTTTGCACCAATCACCCCTTCCTGGAATGCAGGTGCTGTTCCCCCTGGGCAAGGAGGAAGCAGTAACCTAACTCAAGGAAGAGGGTAAGTTGGAGAATCTTCAGACCCAGGGCAAGGATCTCTAGATGTGCAGGTCCCCAAAGGCCCAATTTCTCCTAGCAGTAAAGGTGGCGGTCCCTTAGGACCTACCTACAAAGCGCTAAGCACTTAGATGAGCTACGGCCATTCTTTACCTTAAGCCAAGAACAATTTCCCCATCATATCATTCCCCAGACCCACTACTCCCTACCCTAAGAAATCTTCTTCAAACTCAGGAGCGGTGGGAGAACATAAAAAGGAATATAGTATGACCCAAGAGAGAGAACGGGAGCGGATGGGGGGGTTGTGTTAAGACAAGAAGAGGGTTGTACTAGGCTGAGACCCAGAATAAGTAAAGATTAAGATAAGAACGTGGTCTGACCCTTTCCAAGCCCAGTATGTCCATCAGAAGTGACCAGGAGCAGGAAACTGAAGCCCAGCAAACAGGTGGCCCCGAGACCAGGCCGCAGCTCCATGGTGGTGTGAGGGGCTACCGGGCTAAGCAGACGCAGAGCAGGATTCCTAGTGGAAGGGCCGTGCCGGTTCCCAAGTGCGGCTCAATCCAACCCCCGAGTTCCCAGATTTTTTTTTTTTTTTTTCCCTAACCCTGAAGGAAGTGATGTTAAACGGATGTGGGTGGTGCCTCCGGGGTCCGGATTGTGACTGACTGAGTTTAAAGGTGCAGATCACGTAAAAGGGTACGGGTGTTGTTCTCAAGCGCACGTTGCTTCCCCCTCCCTCACCGTTGGGATTCTGGATGTCCACCCGGCCCACCTAGAAGGAAAAGGTGGGCCACGATAGTGGGGGTAGTAGGGCTGGGAAGGAGGCTTCACTGAACCGTTTCTCTTTGCGTCTTTCAGCAAGCTAGCTGCGCCCCCTAAGACAGCTGCATTTAACATTCACAATGCAAATTCTTTCCTTTTTTTTTGTCTTCTCGTGACGCAAATCATTGATCGCCGAAGTCTGCCGCTCCAAATAGATAGTCCCTTGGCCCCATCACTTCCCGCGCCGCAAATATAAAAGACTAGACGATCGGATTGCATTCTTAGGTTCTTGCTTAGGTCTCCTGGAGACTTGGGAAGCCTGTTGTATGGTACCTGGTTTCCTTGTTTGCAAGAATGCCCCTTGCTGGAGAAGCGCTGGACCTTATTTTCCTTGCAACTCAGTGGTTCTGTCGATTATGCAACTAACTCGTGCCAGCTCCGAGAAAAACCAAACTTGGTACCTTATTGCAAAACTGACCTGGCTCTTCAGTGAACCAGGACAAAGGTTACTTCAGGCATTTAAAGTGTTAACACCCCTTTCAAAGCTTCTGGTTAAATCTACTTGTTTTTGTTGTTTTCAAACTTTATGGGTTGAGTATTTCTCTTCAGTTTTTATTCTCTGATGCATAACTGGTCAAACTTCCCGTCTCTTCATCTGAGTGGAGACTACTTGAGTTCGACAGTGCATACTTAACCACTAGTAAAAAACGTCTGATAACGTACACAGGCAAAGAGAAACACACCGCCCTTTTTTAGGCTCCCTACACGTTGCAGGCACCGACACAATGGAATGCCCCCGAGACTGCAAGCTCCAGAATGCAGCGCGGTCACCAGCACCTGTCACCCTTCTATTGGGAGGCGCAGAGCAGGCTGGGCCCTGTAGTTTGTATATGCTCTCCCCGGATAGGTTGCTCTAGCAAGGGCCGCGGTATCACGTGGACTCCGCTCCCGCCGCCACCGCCTCCGTCGTCTTTCTCTGTCTCCACTGAGGCAGCCATCTTGCTCTTGCCGCGTGCTGGTGTTTGAGGACCCTCCCTGCTTCAGGTGAGACCCCCGGCGGTCCCGCCACTCCACGGCCATAGGCCTCTGCGCACGGTCTCCCCCCGCCCTCTTCTTCCGACACCCGCCAACCTCTCGGGCTGCCACTTCCGCCGTGGCGCGTGAAGTGGGGGCGGAGGCGGCTAGCCTGGCCTGTCGGTCACCGGCGGCGCAGCTGGGGGTCGGCACCTGAGGGAAGGTCCCCAGCACCACCGCCCCCTGTGGGGGCGAGCGGGCGCGATCTTGCCACCCACATCCAGCCCCAGGAGCGGGTGGTTCCCTACCTCTGTCCTGTTACTCTTGTTATTCACAACAGTGCTGTGAGCTTTGAGCTATATACACAGCCAATCTGTTGTCATCTCATTTGTTCCTCCCCTACAGATAGGGAAACTGAGGTTAGCAGGCCCCGGGCCCCCAGCCCCGGGACCGAATTACGTTGCAATGCTCGTCACCTCCTAATGGCAGTATTTGTTTATCAGTCGGCCTCCTACTCTTGAAACAGTGCCTTACCCATCTGCATAGCTCCATCACACTGCTTGATGCTTAGTATAAGCTGTCAGGAAACTGATGATTGACCGATAGACACAGTGTTGCACGGCTACGAGTGATGGTCTCAACTTCGTTTCCCACGTTCTTTATACCACGTTTTTTATATCATTATACCATAGCTGTCCCTTCGAGATTGACAACAGTAGTTACTAGTTTTTGCATGTCTACTGTAAGCCATACCCTGTGCTATTGAGAACCTTTAACCATTAAAAAAAAAAAAAAAACCTATGAAATGTGTGGTATTGCACCTTTTCTAGTACAGAAGGAACATTAGTTCAGAGAAGTAAAATACCTTTCAGAAACCCTAAGTGGTAGAACGTTGATTCTTCTGATTCCAAAGCCAGTGCCTCTCTTAAAGAAACCCCACATAATAAAAGAAAAGTTGGGACTAAAAGTAGAAATTATTTTCTCTCTGTAAACATGATATATGTGAAAGTGCCTACTATAATGCTTGGAACTTAGGCACTCAATAAATACTGAGTATAACCTCATTGTTATACCCTTTTTTGAGTCCTTGAGGAAGGGACTAAAAGATTCTAGGATCCCCAAGAAAGAACTCATTAAATATATGGCCTTAGGAAGTTTTCTATTTTGAAACTAGAAACTGAGTTTTCCCTTCTGGGCCCTCATTTGCAAATCTGTTAAATTGACCAGGAAGTGAACTGTTTGTTATTCATATTTTACCGTCCTGGCTGCTCACACATATTTGAGATGGACTCACATACAAGAATTACAAGTTGATTGAGGAATAGGGAAGTAAACCAGATGATCTTTGAAGTTAAGTCCAGATTCTTTCTGAGCCTGACATTTCTCATAGACAAAGCCCAATCCTCTTTCCTACTTGAATTCCATACACCCCCACCTGCTAATAGACAAAGGACCACCCTTCTTCCTTCCCTACCTTTTTGAGCTTCCAACCTCCCTAAAATGCCTTTCTTCTGAGATAGCTGCCTGGGAACAAGTTCTATGTTTTCCTGATTACCTGAGATGGAATCTATTCTACACATTGATACAGTTAATTTTATTGCTTTTGTTTCAAACAAGTCAGGATTCTTTATCTTGACTTCTGTCCCTTCTCTTCCATCTGTTCCTGGGGATTGTCACTTCAAAACGCATAAGAGTCCCAAAAGGTTTACCCTATGTCTAGTTCTAATATTTTCCCTGTGCCCCTTTTTTGTAAAAAAGTCCTTAGGCTCTTTGTTAGTTCACTACATCTTCATGGCCAGTTCCTTTGAGAAAAGTGAATATTGGTCTTTTTCTGTGGATACTGAGTATAGATATTAGGATTTACATCAGCACATATAAGTCTACAAGTTGAGGTTGGCACACACTGAAGACTTCTGGTTTTGTACTCTAATCACACTTCCTTCAATAAAAATGTGTTTTTAGCTGCTTGAGCATTGTGATACAGTGCTGAGCAGAGATCTAAGGAATCATAAGTTCTAAATTATTTGATTAAGCTGCACAACTAGGAAAATGAAGACTATAAATAAATACTGAATTAATATAAAGATAAATGTTATTTGAGAACTGGGATTTATTTGGCCTTAAAGCAGAGATATATACAAGTTAGTGTAAATAGAGAGTCAGAATACAGGATGTTTTGTACTAATATAATCTTTGATTCTCTTTCATTTCTCAAGTGAAAATCTTTTTCATCTGAATGATTATGAAGAAGTTACAGAAATGACAAAAAAGAGATTTGATAACAGCCTTGTACTTCTATATTCCATCTCTCACATCTCAATAATGATCTATTGATCTACAGAACAAGTAAAACAAAACTTTAACATTGGCTTTTGTTTATATAGTGTGGAATGTTATGGCCCATTATAAACTTAAAAACTTTTTCTGTTGTACAAATATCACTGACCATACTAGGATTCCTGACCTTATAATGTTCTTAGAATTTTCAAAATTAAGTTTAGCCTTAAAGAATGTATATTTAAGAGTCCCTTCTCCTCCTCACCCCCCCAAATTTTAGTATTAATGTGGCAGAGGTATGTTTTTGTCAAATTGTGCAGTGAGGCATCATACCCTGAATGCAAGAATATCTTGAGAAGTATGACATACTGTATCAGTGCAGGATATTTGATGAACTCAGTGGGAAGTGCTACAGAAGCACTGAACATCTAAAAATCTGGTTCTCTTTCCCTGTTATTAACATACCATCTGACCTTGAATAGAGGACACAGCTACCTCATAGCTTGACAGCTAGACAGCCTATTGTTGAATTTTTCTTTGTCTAGTTGGGTTTTTTTTTTCTCCAGTCTTCTATGTATGGTTTACAAGGAATACAGAATATGATTTGGGAGAAAAATGTCTAAAGGTTGTGCTGATAACATTTGGCAACAGCTCTCTACTGTAAAAATCTTTGAGGAAAAAACTGGCTTGCCTACAGAGATTTTATAACTGGTTAGGTTTTACTGAATGCCAAAGTACTGAATCATGCTTTAAAGGAGGGATCTTCAAATAGGTAACTTAGAATCCCGTTCTATTTTCTGTTTGTATATTCGACTCCTTTGTGGTATTATTTAATTTTGGTTCTTTTAATATCTGGTTCATGAAGCTCAAAAAAGTTATTAATATTTATTAAGACTATAGACAGTATTAATATGATCATAGTGTTAATGAATACTGTAAGCTCAGTGAACCAGAAGGTACTGTTGCATAAACAGTTATTTTATTTTGGTAAAACAGTGACTTTAACAAATCTATTTTTCCCCCCCTAGATTTACCACAGCATGAATCAAGAAAAGTTAGCCAAACTTCAGGCTCAGGTCCGGATAGGGGGCAAGGTGAGTGTGGCATAAGAAAAATTGATAGGAGAATGTATTATTACCAGATAGTGTTGTTGTTGTTGTTATCATTATTATTTTGGATTTGTGGTCATTGAAAATCTAAAATCTTCTTAATAATCAAGATCAAACCACATTCCAAATTGAAAATAACTTGTCTAACCCTAAAATAGATAACTAGAAGACTTCTCTCTCTGGCAGCTTTGTTTGAATTTTCTTAATATCTGGTAGTTATGTGACATGAACAAGCTACCCAATCTTGTTAAGCTTCCATTTTCACATCTGCAAAAGAGAAATAATCCTACATAAGATGCTCCTAAAAATTAGAGTAATATTTATAAAACACCTAACATGGTGTCTGGCACAGAACAGACCTGCAGGGCATCCCAGATGTTAAGGTTACTTCGTCTTGACTGGATACTTTTACTGCTATAGTTTGGTTTACAAGTGGTTTAACTAGAGATGTTCAAGCTGACTGTACATTTTGTTCATTGCTAGGTTTTTCTCCCAAATTTCCTGCCTATATGAACATGAGCATTCTTACATACTTTGAAGCCTAAGGAAGAGCTAGTTCTGAACACCAAAAGTCTTTGATGCCCTTCAGCTCTGGCCCTGGGCTCAAGGAGAATATTCTAACCTTATCTCTGCCCAGTACAATTTTTGCTAAAGGAAAAGCAAGAACAGTCCTTACCTCTGACCTGGGGAGGGGTGGGTAGGACACTATGTAGCAGCCCCACAGTGTCATTTACTTTGATGATAACCACAGCTTCTGGGGAGGGGACAGGCAATGGTGAATGAAAGAAGTGACTAGTACTTTCTCCTTTCATAGTGATACAGTTATATGACTTTGGAGTCATATTAGCATTCATGTAACCAAAGTAGTCACATTGTTACATCAAGTGTAGTGTCATGTACCAATGTGGAAACTGGGGGTATTCAAGAACCGTAGAATATACCTAGAAGAGTTTATGCAGCACATCACTGTTACACACACACACACACACACACACACACACACACACACACACACCCCAGCTAGTTTATTGAGCACCTACTATGTGCCAAACACATAGAAGATAAGTAAGTTAAGGTCTCCTTCTCTTGGCACAGCTCAGTTTGGAAGAGAGACATCCTTACAATTATTCTCAGTTTGTAACTCTCTATTACAAATGTTAAAATGAAGTACCAGGCACTCTTGCCTAGGAGAGACAAGGAAGTCATCACTGAGCAGAGATTTGAAGACTAAGAATTTATCACTAGGTAGACAGGTGAGAGGGTAAATGGGTAGGTTGAAAAGAAATTGTCATTTTCACACATGCAAAGGCACAAAGGTTGTTGAGATAACATGGTGCTTTAATGGGATGGTTTGCTTTAGCTTGGTATAGCTAGAGTTTAGAGTATATAATTTGGGGTTGCATTATATTCTTATATGCCATACTAAGAGCTGAGGATTTTATCCTAGAGACAAGGGGCAACTATTGAAGAATTTTAAGAAGGAAATAAAAGTCATTTTGGAAAGATGTCTGCTGGCAGTCTGGAAAATGGAATGAAATAGAAGTTTGCATAGAAGAGAAAAATTGAGAGACTACTGCTATAATATGTGGGACACAAATTTAGGGGTTGGAATTGACATGACTGATAGTATATGGGGGATTAAAGGGGAAGAGGAGTCTGGGATGACCCTATATTTCTGGCTTTAGAGACTGGATATATGATGGTACCACTAGCTATAAAACTTAGGAAATATAGGAAGAATAGTTTGGTGTATTGATAAGCTTTTAGACATGTTCAGTTTGAGGTATCTGAGGATCATTTGAGTTGAGGTATCCAGCGAGCAATTAAGTTATCCGTGAGTCAGTAATGTTTCACAAATAAATGACCATCTATGTAAACAGTCACTCTAATCCATCCTTCAGAAGCTAGATTTCATCACAACCTCTGCTACTACTCACAGGGCTCTCTTCCACTCCCACCAGAGTTGCTGAAAGTGAACTTCTGCCTACCCTCAATAAGGCAGAGTATTACTGCAGGAGCTACTCAGAGACTGAAACTCCCTTCCTTTCCCCTTACTCCTGCCATGCCTCAAAAAGGTTTAGCCCTCAAGACTTAGGCTGCTTTTGTTAGTTTTTCAGCTCTGGTTTAGGTTTCATTTTTATAAATTGGCCCGGAAATTTTATCCCTTATTGTATTTTATTTTTATTTTTTACAAAAAAAATTTTTTTTGTATTTTTTCCATTACCAGTTATCCCCATTGCATCTTCCACCTCCACCCACCCACCCCCCACAATCACCACACTGTTGTCAGTGTTGATGAGTTCCTTTTCTTTTTTGCTCCATCCCTCCACCCCCAAGCCTCTGCCCAGAACTGTCAGCCTGCTCTCTATTTTGCTTATTAGTTCAGTTTGTTCATTAAACTCCACATATGAGTGAAATCACATGGTACTTGTCTTTCTCTGACTGGCTTATTTCACTTAGCATAATGTTCTTCAGGTCCAGCCATGCTATCACAAAGGGTAAAATTTTCTTCTTTTTTACAGCTGAATAGTGTTCCATTGTGTAAATGTACCACAGCTGTTTTATCCATTCATCTACTGATAGACAGTTGGGCTGCTTCCAAATCTTGGCTATTATAAATAATGCTGCAATGAACATAGGGGTGCATATATTCTTTTGAATTAGTGTTTCAAGTTTCTTCAGATAAATTCCCCAAATCAATTTACAAACCTCAGTACCAAAACACCCCCATAAACAATCCAATTAAAAATGGGCAAAGGACCTAAATAGACACTTCTCCAAAGAGGACATACAGATGGCCAATACACATATGAAAAGGTGCTTAACACCACTAATTATCAGAGAAATGCAAATTAAAATCACAATGAGACATCACCTCAGACCTGTCAGAACTGCTATCATCAATCAACAACCAAGTGCTGGTGAAGATGTAGAGAAAGGGGAACCCTTCTGTACTGTTGGTGGGAATGCAGATTGGTGCAGCCACTGTGAAAAGCAATATGGAGATACCTCAAAAAATTAAAAATGGAACTGCCTTATAACTCAGCTATTCCACTTCTGGAAATTTATTTGAAGAAATCCCTTAATTTAAATAGCTTTTCAGTGGAAAAAAATGTATTTAGAATTTCAAAGTACCTATTTAGAAATTAGACTTCCCTATCTTAATATAATTTTCAATCTATTTGCTTAGGCCAAAATTCTAAACATCGTTCTAGATTCCTTTTTTCCTCATACCTGACATCCAGTGCATCCAGTGCATCAGCAAGTCCTGTTCTTCTGACAGTCTGAGCTCTCCCCATCTCCACTGCCACAATCCTCATCTCTCCATCAGGACTGCTACAGTAGCTTCCTGGTTGATCTCATTATAGTTCATTTTCCACAGCAACCTCAGTCATCTTTTAAAATCGTAAATCAGATCAAGTCATTTCCATGCTTAAAATGGCTTCCAATGGCTTTCTATTGCAACTGGAATAAAATCCAAATACTTTCTCTGGCATTCTAGGCTACATGACCTAGCCCTTGCCTATCTTTCTGATTTCATTTTCCTCCTCTTCCTTTCCTGTTGTTCATTCTGCTGTAGCCATACTGGCCTGCTTTCTCTGTCTAAACACAATAGGTTAACACATTTCATTCTGTTTGGCTCTCTCTTCCCCTAGATTTTCCCTAGATGGGTCTCAACTCTTATGTCACCTCTTCAGAGAGGCCTTCCCTTAACATTCTTTTTTCTATCTTACATAGTGTCTTTATTTTTTTTTAACTTAGCTCCTACCCAGTACTCTTATCGCTGTGTTTTCTAACACCCTTAACCCAAATGATATAATTTATGTATTTATTGACTTTATACTCCCAGTATAATATATGTTCCTTGAAGTAAGAACTTGATGTTTTTCATTCCTGGATTCTAGGACTCTAGAATACTCACATAGTAGGCATTTGATTCTTTGTCTTTTTTAAGATTTTAGTTATCCGTTTCTAGATAGAGGAGAGGGGAGGGAGAAAGAGAGGGAGAGAAACATCAAAGTGTGGTTGCTTATCGAGCGCCCCCACTGGGGACCTGGTCTACAGGGCAGGCATGTGCCCTCACTGGGAATTGCACTGGCGACCCTTCAGTTCAGAGTCTGGTGCTTAATCCACTGAGCCACACCAGCCAGGGCAGCATTTGATTCTTAATATTGTCATAATCTCCAAAGTTTCAGAATATCTTTAGACTTTTTTGTCAGGGGGTGGTAGGTACTGTAAAAAAGTATTCCTTATAATGTTTGAAAGTTGTTATAAAGCACACTGAATTGTCCTGAAGTTATAAATTGTTTTTTATTAGAAATCTTGAAACATAATGTGTTGAGATGATAAAGGCTGGATATTGGAAAGAATAAGAACTGGCTAGAACTGACCTTCAAAAATCTGGATTATTGTGACAAACATAACTCTGAGCATTGTTAATCATTACTATTCAGTCAGCAATTTCTTATATGGGTTTTTGTTAAGAGAACTATGGATAGGAAGACATCTGATTGTAGTTCCCAGATACAAGGCATGTTAACCCTTCTGTTTGGTTATTTTTCAGGGTACAGCTCGCAGAAAGAAGAAGGTGGTGCATAGAACAGCTACAGCTGATGACAAAAAACTTCAGAGTTCTCTAAAAAAATTGGCTGTGAATAATATAGCTGGTATTGAAGAGGTATGATCACTTTGTAAATTATTAAATATGTGAACAAATAGCATATTCACAAATAATTATCCACACTTTTTTTAAGGTTTTATTTATTCGGAGAGAGGGGAAGGGAGGGAGAAAGAGAGCGAGAAAAACACTGATGAGTGAGAGATATATTGATCGGTTGTATCTTGCATGCTCCCAACTGTGGGCCCAGTCGCAACCCAGGCATGTGCCCTGATTGGGAATCGAACTGGCGACCTTTTGGTTTGCAGGCTGGCATTTATTCCACTGAGCCATACCAGCCGGGGCTAATTATCACATTTTTTTAAAGATTTCATATTTGTTTGTTTGTTTGTTTGTTTGTTTTTAAGAGAGCGCAGTAAGGCAGGGAGAAAGAAATGGAGAGAAATATCGATGTGCAAGGGAAATATCAGTTGGTTGCCTCTCACACGCCCCACCTGGGACCTGGCCCACAACGCAGACACCTGCCCTTAGCAGGAATTGAATCAGCAACCTTTTGGTTCACAGGCCAGTACTCAGTCCACTAAGCCATATCACCCAGGGCTATCTACACTTTTAAATGTAAAATATCAGCTTAAAGAGAATCTGATATTATCACTCAGCTATCTTAGAAGGACTGTAGCTACTGAATTTGCTTATTGTATAACATTGGGTGATTGTCCAAAAATGATTTTAGTAGACAGTTAAGGAATTCATATTTTCAGACTGAAAGTATCTGCATGTGTGACAAAATAATGGAACTCTTTTGAATTTTAATGTAAAATAAGATTATTTTCTAATAACATAGAAATAAACATACCCCAAGATTTCTTCAGATACGGTGGATGTTTTTTTCCCCCATAAGAGCACCATTCTACTCTACAAGTCTCTCTAATCGTTACCTCAGCCAAGAAGCGCTAGCAGTAGCTTTCCATGGATTTTTAAATAATTTTATTATATTTTGATGATTATATTTTGTTTTTCTCAAATATGAAGCTAAAGATTAATGTTATTTCAAAAGACACTCAAGAAAAATTATATTAACATCAACTATTTGTAATGTTACCATCTAGATCTACTTCTATCTAATGATTCCATTTCTGATAGTAACCACTGTTTAAATTGCCACTGCCATAAGTTAAGAGTTAATTATATCATTACTATGTGTGGTACCACCTCAGCAAAGAAAGGAGAAGTAACCTACTTATACCCTGTATTATTGAGCACCTCCCATCAGAATTTATTATTTACCCTATTATAGATGAAAGAAATCCCCATCACTGTTTCTGAGGACATTGCTGTTTCTCCTGTTTTAGGTCTTAATGCAGGTGTTATTTCCTCCCAGAAACCTTCTTGTAGCACACATACATATTTGTGCAAAGGAGGGTTAGATGCCTTTCCTATGTTCCTCCATAATATTCTGTTTTTAATTTTATTGTAGTATTTATTATACTGAATCATGAATTCCATTCTGTTGGTGTTGCCAATTCAGTTCTAACTTCTTGAAGAGTCATAGCTGCAGAGCATCACACAAAAAATTAACGGTACATGATAGGCATGTACATACTCTTGCTCTTGCATGCTGAAGTGTGTGCACGTGTGCTGTCTTCCAACCCTCACAAACTAGTTGTATAGAGAAAATACGCATGAAGATAATTAACAATGCAAGTTAATAGCTGTAAAATTTCTGAATATTTGAACCTAAGATGGGAAGGAATTTTATTTCTTCTTTCCTTCTTTCTAAAATTGATTTTTTAAGAACCAAGATACATTTTTTTTTTAAAGGAAGGATTATTTTTTTTTTTAATTTATTTATCTTTTAGAGGAGAAGGGTAGGAGAGAAGGAGAGGGAGAGAAATAACAATGTACGGTTGCCTCTCGTGTGTCCCCTGCCGGGAACTGGCCTGCAACCCAGGCATGTGCCCTGACTGGGAATCGAACCGCGATCCTCTGGTTCGCAGGCCCGCGCTCAATCCACTGAGCTACACCAGCCAGGGCCCAAGATACATTTTGTATATCTAAAATAATACTGTTTTAGGAATATCTAGTACGCTATATATAATCTGGTTTACCTCAAACATTACATTTTACATTACTATATTTAAAGTAATATTTTAAAGAAAATGATGTGCTTGATTTAAAAACAGTTATTAGGAGAAAAAAGAAACTACTGCATTAAACATACAGTTTTCAGAAACACTAAGATATCAAAAATATGTCTTAGAAGAAGCACATTAAGTAGAATTTTGTTTTTAATTTGGGATGTTTTAAACTTGTTACATAGTGCTGAACTCTGAAGAATATACTATCTTTTTGTTGTTTCGCAGTTTAAGTAAAATCTTTTGAAAAGACACGATTGCCAAAAATAGTATTACTATGTTTCCTATACTTAGATCTTGAAACACCAAAAAGAAAAGAAAAGAAAAGAAAGTACTCAGTTTGGTGGGTGAGGAGCAGCGAGATCAGTGGTGGGTTTTAAGAACTTGTTGAATGCACTTTTACCAAGTAAAATTTTAATCTTACTTTCTAGGCTGAAAGAAATCGGTATTCATGATTTCTTTCTCTTCCTGAAGCTTAACTTAAGTCTTCCTCAGAAACTTTAAAAACTGAAAGACTGTTTGGATTGAGACAAGCTTCTCTAGTTTTTTATGTATGCATTAGTTTGTTGATTTGATATAATAATTATATATAGATTTCTTTTACATGTTACAAAAGAGAGAGAAATTCAAAGCTGTCAAAAAGTAAAGGGCAGGGGAGTGTCACAGATGATTTTCATACAAAGCCAAGTAAATAACCAGGTTTTAGGAAGGAATTCTTAGGTGAATTCCAAGAGTGTAATCCAGAACTAAATTTCTGGAAATGCTTTATGTTTTGTGACATTTGAAGATATTTGGATGTACTTCTTATTTGGTAATCTAGTTGGGTATAGTGACTGTGCTGTCACTTTTCTTCCACTGATAACATGAATCTATCAAAACTAGGAGCTGTTCCATTTCTCAGAAACAATTGATTTTATCAGAATTATTTGATGAAAAATGTCACCAAAAATCTGACTCTCTGATTCATTTGGTCTAATTGCTTCATAGAGTTTTACTGTTACATTCAGCTTCTAAACTAGGGTATAATTCTGCCTCTATGAAACCTCTATCCTACCAGGCATAATTAACACTTTCTCTGTACTTCTGCTGCTCTTAGCTTAAACTGCTCTGCTATAATACATTTATTATTACAGCCTCATAATGGTTACTTATTAACCAAGTTGCCTATTTTTAGATTTTAGATTGTAAGAATCTTGACAGAAGGAACTATGTTTATTTAGCATTTATCACATGCTGACTCCCATGACGAGATATCTTATGCTTATTAAGTTTGAGATATGGATTATTCCAAGAGGAACTGTTCTGCAACAAGTTAGCCATAAGGAGCTGGAGCTCAGGAGAAAGTTTAGGGCTGGGAGTATAAATTTTGTAATTGTACACATAAGTTTTACTGTCTGTATTTTTTTCTTCTTAGAACTCTTCATTGACGTTGCCAAATTACTTTTCAGAAAGGATATGCCATTTTACACCATCTATAGCATAGCTGTAGAGAACTCATCAGACTCTTGCCACCAGAGCATAAGAGAAAATGATCCCAGCATATCATATAGTATAATGACAGTTGTTAGCTTTAGCTTATAACAACAATAATAGTTTAGATTAGCCTTTAGAAATAAACACATGCTGAGAATAGAATGATTGAATGAGAAAGATACTGACTTATGGGAGTACGCAAAGCCCATAATCCTCAAAACATGATATCCCTTAGCTTCATATTTAAGTGCCAGTACAGGAAGGAGTGGCAATAAAACTTAATTTTAAGATACTGTCAATTTTCAGAACTGTCACTATCTAGCCTAGTAGTGACAAAAAAAAAAAAACCACAGTAGAAAAATTTAAACTCCTCTCTGAACCGAGAGGGCATTTGTCAGCTAGTGCTCTGCAGTCAAGTGTAACTTTGTGAACCTCCTATTGCCTTAAAAACTGCTGTGTAGGAATAAAACAAGCGTTGGGTTTATCAGATAGAAGGCTGCTGTGATTAATATATGGACCCTACTCAGGCCAGGGAAGGCCGGGATTTTAAAAGTTTAGATACCAGCATAATGATGCCGCACAGCAGATGCCAGGAATGACTTAAAATGGCCCTAAGTTTGCCCTGACCAGGTAGATAAGTTGGTTACAGCATCATCCCAATATACCAAGGTTGTGATTTCAATCCCAGGTCAGGGCACATGCAAGAATCAACCAATAAGTGGAACAACAAGTGGTGCTCTCTCTCTCACTCTCTTTCTCTTTCCACCACTTCCTCCTTCCTTCCCTCCCTCTCCCTTCCTGTCTCCCTAAAATCAAATAAACTTTTTAAAATATTTTAATAAAATAAAATAAAATGGTCCTAAATTCTGTGAGACAGTCCAGCTGATTTCGAAAAGCCAGAACAGTAGGAAAAGTCAGGTCAGAGATATATCCCAGATGGTTTTGGGCATCTTTATTGGGGAGCATTACTGGTGCTATTTCTAAACCTTAAGACAGCATCCATGATTTAGAATAAATTCTATATATAGGTGGTGTCCATTCATTCAGCAAATTTGAGTGACTATTATGTGCTGGATACTCGGGGGACATACTATGTCTAGTAAGACTTGGCTCTTATCTCAAGGAGTTCATCTCTAATAAGGTCAAAAACTTGAAAACATAATTTTACTACAACAGTTCTAATTACTTGTAATACCCGTAAAGTATAGAAGGTGCATAAATCACCTTAAGTTTAGAAGCATCTGACCCAAAGATTGGATAAATGGGAAATTACAAGGTGGAGAAGGAGGAAAAGGTTTTTCTAAAAAGTGAAAATTGCATATGTAAATGCACTAGGCAGGAGAAGACAAAATACTTTCTGGTAGCTACAAGATGTGTCAGTATTGTTAGAGCAAAAAATAAGAGCAAGGGCATCTTGGTGTTTTGGACTAGGAGTCTCAAAAATGTCTCCTCTATTGTTCAAGTAGCATTCTTTACATTCAACTACCTATTAAGCAGGAAAAACATTTTGACATAAAGGAGCTGTTTATTTAAAAAGGGTATAGTAGCTAATTTAATAGTCTTTGTTTACTTGTCTGCTTCTTGTTCTTATACTGTATGTAGATTGTAGATTGTATGATTTTAGACCAAACATCAATAAAATCACCAGGAAAAAAGTGAACTCTCCATATGAAATGCATGCAATTTGCTTTGTGAGTTTAATAAGTTCCTTAGCCCTTCTTTTACCTCTAAAAGAGTGGGGGAGGTGTCTAACTGATCAGCCCAACAATTTATCCTTTAGTAGTTTCTAATCGCTTGTGTCTAGGAGCCTTATATAACCGTGTCATTTGCTTAGGAGAGAGGAAGGAATGTTAGACAGAAATAAAATATTCTGGCCTTTTTAACTTCTAGTATTTTATTCTCTGTATTCTAAAGTTAACTCTCCACCCCTTTCTGCGCCTTTTTATTCATTTTTTAAATACAACCTCATTTAAAACAACCATTAATAAATTTATTTCCATTTCAGTCTTAAGTGGAATTTATCTTGCTTTTTACACTAAACTCAACATATTTCAGCCTACAAAGACCTACATCAGGATGTAAAATATGACTTAACATTTAGCCCTTGGGAAAGAAGCTTGAACCAGAAGGAAAACTCTTGAATTTGTTTATTCTTTTTGGTTCTGGGTTGGCCTATTATTTATTTTGTAGCGAGGAAGATATATATTATCCATGGATCTGTGCTGTTTTCCTTTTGCATTTTCTATTTGCCTATATTCTGAGATAAATAATTTTCTAGAAAGTTTTTATGGGACCACAGAATTGAGTTTTTATCAGCAAATAAGCATTTTAAGAATGTGAATGACATCATAGGAAGGAAATTAAACAGAAAGTTAAGAAACCCAAATTCAGTTCTGAGTTTGCATGTAACCAGCTATTTGTTCTTGGGTATGTTGCTTAACCAAGAGCTCATGTCTTTAGTATTTATTTCCTTCACAACAGATTGACTGGAAATTCAACAAATAATATAGCCTGACTTTAGGGGGAACAATATCTATTTCAAGTCTCCTGTGATTTTAACATCTGTAAATTTAAAAAATCTCAAATTCCAATATTTGAGACTCTTTTCATACCTGGAACTATTGTATAAATCCTTTATTGAATTATGTGATTGGTCTTGATTTGGAAAATATAGTCCTACCATATCTTTATTCTTTTCCCATACTAAAATTATGTGATTCTAGGGTAGGTCCAGAGCAACATCCCATTTCATATCCACTGTGCCACCTTTTTTCTCTTCCAGAATTTCAGCCACTTTAACATTAAACTTTTCTAACTAAACTATAATTCTCTTCAGAACTGTCTATCTCTTTCTAAAGTTAACAAACGCTTTTTAACTCATGATGATATTTGTTACAACAGCTAGATTGAATGCTTACTGTGTATAATATGTATAATAGAACCTTAAGTACAATACTGAAAGAGGGACGGGTATAGAATTGAAAAGTGACTATGTCAGAAAAAAATTGGGAAATTATTTGTGGAGTAAAGTTACAGTTTTCCAGGGAATTTGCCTTTATTTTCTCTGTGTTCCAGGTCTTGCCTGAAATTTAGACGCCCCTTTCTTCCCCTTCCTTTCTGGTGCTGTCTATCAGTGGTGGTGATCACCTCTGAGGAAGAAAAGCCCACTTCCACTGACCATGGAGAACACTCAGCATCCCTGCTTGATTGTGACAAGGGCAGTTTTTGGATGGATCATGAAATGCTTCTAAAGTAGCCAAGAGTTAACTCTCCTAACCTTTTTACATAATAAGCATGTTACCACCAAGGTAACTTACCCAGTGGAGTCAACTACATAGTGGAATCACATTATTTACACATTTAACTTACGCAAATTCAGTTTTACTGAAACACAGAAAGTGCACAAGTGAGAGAAAAACATTTTAAGTAGCTCAATCTGCCTTTTCAATTAGTCCAAGGCCATGTGATAAATCCAATCTGAAACAGTCAAAATTCATATTGGTAAAAGCTATAGAAAGAATGTGAGGATGGTCCTAAAGGTTTTCTAGTAATTGATAAAGCAGGTCCAGGTGGGCAGGCAAGTGGGTGGGAGAGGTACTTTCACATTTACAAGAGTTGTTGAAGGTTGTTGAGAAGCAACACGCAAGAATTAGAAGAACTGATAAAAATCCTCTACACAGAATGACATGAAGAGAACAAGTTGAAATCTTTGTAAATTTACTAAGGGTTAAAATGAGTGAAATACCTGATCAATTACATTTCTGAGTGTTCTTTATGGATTTTCAGTGGTTATTTTTACCAGACACTGTCACCCCATTACAACCTGTCCCCTAAGATGCTACCTCACTAAATGGTATCTACCAATTTAGTTTGATAGTGTAAATTGAGTAAGATAATGGCTATTTCATTAAGAAGCTAGTTCTTGGCTGATTATTACTTTTTTTTTTTAATGTGGGCATGAACTTCTTTCTCATAGAAGTCTTGAATTTAAAATGTAGATTCTTTGACCATCCTAGTAATCTGCCATCTACACCATTTTACCTTGTTGTTAGGATCTTTTTCGACCCATACCCACTGCTTAGATAATTACTACCTTGGGATTGCCTAACTACCAAGTTGAAAAAAATAATTGGCTAAACTATTTTTTAAAAAGATACTGTTTTAGTTGTATCTATTTTGTGAAGTACCTGTTTCTTTCATGATCATACAGGTAAACATGATTAAAGATGATGGAACAGTTATTCATTTCAACAATCCCAAAGTCCAAGCTTCCCTTTCTGCCAACACCTTTGCAATTACCGGTCATGCAGAAGCCAAACCAATCACAGAAATGCTTCCTGGAATATTAAGTCAGCTTGGTGCTGACAGCTTAACAAGTCTTAGGAAGTTAGCTGAACAGTTCCCTCGGCAAGGTAGGTATTTTAATTTAGTACCTCTTTTCCTCCCAACCTTAATTAAAGAACCTATTTATTTTAAAAGGTGTCCCATTACTGGAAGGATTTGCCTGTATATATATTCTACTTTTATAATGTTACTTGTATGCTTCATAAATAATTTAGTTTGTTTCTTTAAATATTATACAATGTGGCATAGGGAATATTTTGGTAGAAATATAGAGTTGAGAGTGATTACCTACTAGGATCTGCAGACCACTTTTAACAGTCAATTTGATACTTCTGACTAATGGCAACAAGAACATAGTGTTATCAGAACTATATTTTTAATATTGTTGATTACTATAGATGCAACAACCACTTGGAAAGTACTGAATTTCCAAGATAGTTCTGGTTTCAAATATGACTTGTCTCCCCTAAAAATCAAAGAGCCTATTACTTTAGTGCTCATACTACATAGCTAGATACTTTTCTTACATCAAAAGAGATGAAGAACAATCTTGAATATTAACTTTCTATTAGGAGAATATGGAATTTGGAGAATGAATTAACTGTCTTTTCATTCAAGCTAATCTGAATTACTCCATTTTGCATGTAAGTTTTACCTTAAGTGCCCATTCACATTGCCTGCTGTATGTCGTATATATCTAATGAAGTTAAAGTTCCATTGATTTTTAGTATTAAGTAAAAAATATGGCATTATATTAGACAATATTTAGCTTTTTCTGAATAATTATATAAGATATAGACAGGAAAAAAGGATAAAGTGTTTCTAGATGTCTTTGTTCTCAATGACTGATTTTAAAATAAACTTTTTGCAGTGTTGGATAGCAAAGCACCAAAACCAGAAGACATTGATGAGGAGGATGATGATGTTCCAGGTAAGTGACATTTCTTGTTTTAAGATTTTTAGCATCCTGCTGATCTCATTTAAATTCACTGCATAATGACTTACAATTTTTTGTCAATGGTGAGTTCATAAATTTAAATTGATTCATATCCACAATGATGTGGATATGATCTAATTAAAAAGGTTAAAAGCCTTCTCATGTAATACTTAGAACCCGAAATTACCACATAAAGCTTTGCTGCCTGCATTTATGAATTTGGAATCACTGTGATTATAAATTTGGATAGTTGTTATTATAACATTTTTGTGGGAATTATGATTGATATATGAAAATGCTATCCACTTTAGTATGCATAAACAAAAAAAGACTAACATTTCCTAAGGATTATGGTTTTGGCAGATAAATGAAATATTTTTTTTTTTTTAAAGATTTTTTTTTTATTTGTCTTTAGAGGGGTAGGGGAGAGGGAGAGGGAGAGGGAGAGAAATATCAATGTACGGTTGCCTCTTGTGTGTCCCCTGCTGGGAACTGGCCTGCAACCCAGGCATGTGCCCTGACTGGGAATCGAACCGCGATCCTCTGGTTCGCAGGCCCGTGCTCAATCCACTGAGCTACACCAGCCAGGGCAGATAAATGAAATATTAGCACAATGCCACCAATTCATTTCTACTCCCTTGTCCTGTATATTTTTTTAGGCTAATTCTAGGAAGAACAATTTTGTTTTACTGGGATTAGAAGTTAAGAATTTTATTTACCTCTTTTTATGTATTTTTAACTCATTTACCTTTTTTTTCAGATCTCGTAGAAAATTTTGATGAGGCATCAAAGAATGAAGCTAACTAAAATTTTTCTGGTTTTTGGAAGCTGGCATGGACTAGATTTAACATCAGCTATGTGGTTCCAAAGTTTTACAGACACGGAGAATATCAACTGTTACTAGTTCAGTAATATAAATATTTTGTATATTAATAATGCTGTTTGTTCAGCATTTTTCGGTCATATGATTTTGCATTTTGCACTTCCTCCCAGGATCTACTCTTTTGGTCAAAATAAGAAATATTGGTGCAGCTTGAGGGTGTCTTGATTTTTGATTCTTGGTTTTTTTGTTTGGGATATTTTTGGTGTGTGTATGTTTATGTGTGTGTGTGGGTATGTGTATATATAGTGAAGAGCAAATTGGAAAACAGTTCTATTTATCCTCCTCCTTTCCCCAGTAGAAATAAAACAAATCTTTACATTTGTTACTTTTAATTTTTTTCTGATGCATAAAATTAATGAAAAGTGAATTAATCTTGGATTTTAAATCTGAAGAGATTTTATCCTTGACGGTTTGGTTTTCATTTGCTTGGTTAACACATTTTTCATACACTTCTCTGGGTTTAAAATGTCTTGAGATATTTTCAACAGCTAGGAAGCTGGTGAAATAAGTAGCATATCTTTGGTGCAATTGCCTTAGATTTCACTTACCTAGTCAGACCCAGAAGAAGTTTCTTTCTAAAATGCCTTTTTTCCTCCTTTTGTCCTCCACATGGCCTGGTCCGCCTTTGCAAATTTCCTCATCTTCCACCTAGCCTCAGAAGAATGTTCTCCATACAGAGTTAAGTGAGTGCCTAATCCCTCTTCTTTGGGACTTTGTTCCCTTATCTTAAGGAATAACACTTCATCTTCAACTTTTTATTTCCCCCTTGATTTTACAGTTTGGTAGATTTGAAACTGGAATAGCTAGCATGTGCTTGCTAAATAATTTTATGCCAGCCTTACCCTGTATCCTAGCTGTTTTTAATAGCAGGTGCAAAAATGCCTTTTTTTTTTTTTTTTTTTTTTTTTTTAAGCAAGGTTGGAATTGGGAATGTCCTTTTGAATCAGGAAAAAAAAAATAGGCCATATACTCATTCCCCAGCACCAAAGGGCATTCTGTGAAGAGTTATTGGCCTGAGGAGGATTTCTTCAACCATTCTCCTACTCTGGCCTTGAACCTACCTCTAGATTGGATCTTATTATTATTGCTGCTCACAGCATCCTCCTGCATGCTTACTAGAGTAATGCTTTGGGGAGAACACTGGTAGAACAGTATTTAATTGTCACCTCCTTTCAGAGGACTTGGAGGTAAGTTGCATTCATTCAAGTTTCCCTCTCAATGTCTAATGATAAAAGCTTGCATTTTGCTATATCAGCATTTGTTTTAGCCAATATTTAAGGATAAGATTTAGAAAATGTATCATTTCCTGGCCCAACATCAAACTAACTGTGGCTTAACCTCACAGCCTACCAACTTTGTTTCAAGCTAGATATCTTTATTTGACATCTAAAGTACAAGACCAACAACATGTCAAGCAATCTGTAAACACAAAGGCAAAGCTCTTGTGTTTTATGGTCCAGACACCTCAATTTATTTTATAACTTTGTTCATTTTCCTGTTATGTTTTATATAATATATGGGCTTAACTACAAAATAAAATAACAAAAGAGGATATTTCCTCTTGTGCTTCTCTTATTGTTGTTTGCAGAATTTCCTTCTTTTGTATTTCACCTCTGCCGCCAAGTCTCAAATGAATTTCAGTCCAGTCATTATTTGAAATAATGTTTCATCCATTGTTACTTTAAGTGGTGTATATTAGGGGTGTCAAACTCATTTTCACTGGGGGCCACATCAGCCTCACGGTTGCCTTCAAAAGGCTGAATGTAATTTTAGGACTGTATAAATGTAACTACTCCTTAACAGTTAAGCGAGAACTGGGCACTGCCACCAGGTAGAAACAAGGTGCTGGGCCAGTAAAACAAGGTGGAGGATTGGGTTCAGCCCGCAGTCCTTGTGTTTGCCACCTGTGATCTATATAGTCCAGAATTCTGTTCCTCTGTCACCAAAGGACATTGTGGGGCATGAAGTGGTTAGGGACATGTAAAAGATAAATAGGAAAGGAAAAGGGGAAAGCCTCCTGTCTTCATCTGGAAGACAGGAGGCTTGGGTCTTAGTCTAGACTCTGGCAATAACTATGTGACCCTGGATAGGTCACCTAATTACATAATTACATAATCTGAAATTCATCATCAGTCCAATGAGATGTTTCTAAATCTTAAAGTTTCTGGCTGTCCTGTAAAGCTCATTACTTAAAATTCTCAAGGAGATGATTTTATCATCTTTTCAGAAATATATTTTTATCAGTACCCTTTTTATCAATAAAGCCTTTAACTACTCATCCAAAGGAGCTCTGATATTTCCTTTTATCCTGTTAACTAATGGCTGGCCTCTCTCAGCAATAAGCTAGTATTATTTTTTTTTAAAGTTTTCATACCTTCTTTCCTGAACAAAGCATATTGAGATCCTGACTCAACCCAAAGAAATGTTCCTGCCTTCAGAATGAGTAGGCATAGGTAAGAGTATGAATGAAACTTTTGTAAGTTGTAGTGTTCTTGGCATAATTAAGAATTCCATAGTTTTTTTAAAATATGTGAAGTAGTTACTAAATACGTACATTTTCCCAAGGTTATGTATTTATTGCCGAGATAATTATAGAAGTATTTTCTGGGGAAATTCACCTTAAATTTTGGGGGCAACTGAAGAAATGTCTTTGTGCAAAAAGAATTGATTCATGGTCTTAATTTTTGTGGTTAGCACTTTCGGTTTTTGTAAAGCTCATGTATCTATTTTTAGGAAACCCAAAGTAAATAGTCGAGATCTCATACTTGTTTTACCTGTACTTTTCCCATTAAGCAATGGTTTAAGAATAATACATCAAATACCTTGATTTGTTAAGTAACTAGTGTTTACAGCATTCCATTAAATTTTAATAAGTCTACCAGGTTCTTGTGAAAGTCCATACTGGGATGTGTTTGATTTGTTTCTTTGTTTTAAATCTGTGTTTATCCCCTAAGTATGCTATATATCTATAAATAAAATATCATTATAAGCCATAGCATGGTATAGTAGGAAATCACAGGTCTTTATATGGATATCAGTTTCATTACCTACCATGCTGTAACCTTTCCAACAGGACTGCTGCAGTGCCCAGCTCCAGGGGCCATTATTTATATTTTTTGTGTTCCAGCGGGGGCCATGTTCATAGAATACAATGTTAATAAAGCCCCATCATAGTGTTTTAACAATGGCCTTGCTCTCTGAGCCTGTTTTCTTCTCTGTAATATGGTGGCTGAGTCAAACAGGGTTCCTTAGAACTCCCTCAATTTATGACGATAAAAGGTAAAGTGTGATGTCTCCCAAACCGTGGCACAAAGGACCTTATGGGTTTAGGCACCGCAAGGCTCTGTTCTACACTACCGTACTCCAGTTCATCCTGCATTGCTCTGCCACATAGCCTTTGCCTGGATTATTGTAGCCTCCTTATTGGTCTTGCTTACTCCCTCCAATCCTTCCTCTACACAGGAGCCAAACTATCTACATTTCATATCTGAGCATGTCATACCCAGCCACGGTGATGAGGCAAGCCGCTGAAGATGCACATGACTTGCAGTACATGATCCCTGCAACACAGACCCAAGGGAGCTGGGTTAACCTGCACTGACCAATGGACAGCGTCCCTCTGGGTCCAGATCCCAGTGTGCCCTTCCACCTGTTACAGCCCAGAGACTTGTTTTGCTGAACCCCACAAAATAAACAAGATATCTAGTAAAAAAGACAGTCATCATTTCACTGTTTTTGACAAAATTGTTCCAAAAGCTATTGGCGATGCAATATTTATAAATAAAGAGCTGTCATAATAATAATTTTTAAAAACCACTATTCTGTTTCAAGCTTCTGTTCCTTTGCAAGTATTTTTACAATAGTACAATATTAAGTTGTACTATTATAAATGGTACATTATTACTATTACTATTATTATATATTTACTATTATAAATAGTAAATATTAAGTTGTACTATTAAGTTGGTTTTTAAAATACATTTCCCATCCAGATCATGAGTATCTCAATGGCAGATGGCATGTCATACATCTTTTATCCCCAACATCTAGCATACTGCCCAGTGTGTAGTCTGTTCATGATCATAACACTTACTAAATATTGAAAAGGGTTATCTTGTGTAACTCCTAAACGTCCAGTGGGACAGATATTATAATCCTACTTTTAAAGAGAAACAAAAAAAAAATGATCTAGGAAAGTTGCCAAATGTCACACAACTAATTAATAGGAGAATCAGGATTTTAATCTTGATCTATCAAATTTAACTGTCTAAACATCACCCCACACCACCCAACAAATATTTATTGAAATGAGAATTGTGTATGGGGCTCCTATCTACACACATATCCTCATCAAATATCACTGTTAACCTGAAAGTCAAACCTATCTTAACAATTATTCAAGAAGTAAGTTTGAGGTTTTTTTAAAGAAGGATTTGTGAATTGTATATATTCAAGATCTTTGATGGAAGTATTTACGCAAATATTTGTAGGTCACATGTTGATCTTGACATTGGCATTTCTTCTCAAAATTTTGCCATGGCATACCTTGTCCAAGAAATATTCTATAAATTTGAACAATGTGGTTATGAATTTATTCTGCACCCACATTTTTTGTTTTTAAAAAACTAGTCCACAAAAAAATGTTAGAATAAATGAATTGAGCAACATTGCAGAATACAAAACCAACACAAAAATCAATTGCATTTCTATACATCAATAACAATACAAAAAAATCAAGAAAATAATACTACTTACAACAACATCAAAAAGGTTAAATGCTTAGAAATAAACTTAACCAAAAAGGTAAAAGACCTGTACACTGAAAACTACAAAAGACTGCCAAAAGAAATTGAGACATAATAAATAAAATGGTATCTCATGTTCATGAAATAGAAGACAATATTGTTAAGATGTAAATAGTACCCAAAACAATCCCTATCAAAAACTCAAGTTTTTTGCAGAAATAGAAAAACCCATCCTAAAATTTACATGGAATTTTAAGGGGCCCCAATCACCCAAAACAGTTGAAAAAGAACAAAGTTGGAGGACTTGCTTCTTGATTTTAAAACTTACTACAAAGCCGCAGCAAGCAAACAACATACTGGCAAAAAGATATATAGACCTATAGAACAGAATAGAGATCTCAGAGATAAATCTTTACATGTATAGTCAAATGATTTTTGCTACGTATTAATTTATTAGAGAGAGGGGAAGGGAGGGAGAAAGAGAGAGAGAAACATTGATGGGTTGCCTCTTGCATGGATCCCAACTGGGGGACCAAACCGGCAACTCAGGCAGGTCCTTAGATTGGGAATTGAACTGGTGACCTTTTGATTTGTGAGAGGACAACCAACCAACTGAGCCACACAGGCCAGAGCTCACTTTTTAAAAAATATTTTATTTATTTTTAGAGAGGAGAAGGGAGGGAGAAAGAGAGAACATCAATGTGTGGTTGCCTTTCATGCATCCCCAACTGGGTACCTGGCCTGCAACCCAGGCACGTTCCTTGACAGGGAATCAAACCAGTGACCCTTTGGTTCGCAGGCCAGCACTCAATCCACTGAGGTACACCAGCCAGGGCTCATTTTTTAATTAGGTTGTTTTTTGTTGTTAATTGTAGTTATTTATACATTGTGGATATTAATCCCTTATCAGATATATAATTTGCAATTATTTTCTCCCATTTTTTTTCTCATGCGAAGATATGTTTATTGATTTTGAGAGAGAGAGTGTGAGAGAGAGAAAGGAACATAGATGTGAAAGAGAAACATCAATCGGTTGCCTCCGGTACACACCCAGACTGGGGACCGGGGACTGGGGATCAAATCAGCAACCTCGGTATGTGCTCTGACCAAGGATGAAGCCCACAACCTTTGTGTGCTGCACAGGAGTATCCAACCTTTTGGTGTCTCTGGGCCACATTGGAAGAAGAATTGTCTTGGGACACACATTAAATACACTGCAACACATAATCACAAAAAAACCCTCAATGTTTTAAGTAAATTTACAATTTTGTATTGGGCTGCAGACATAGCCATCCTGGGACTCATGTGGCCTGTGGGCCACAGGTTGGACACCCCTGGAACGGGATGACACTCCAACCAACTGAGCCACCCAGTCAGAGTTAATATATATCTTCTTAATTTTGGCAAAATACACCAAGTAATGAAAGCAAAAATCCTTTCTATAGATAACAAAAAATGTTTGTGAGGGTATGACTTTTTCCTTTTACAAAATGAGTGTAAGAACATTCATGTCTTGTATATTCTTGGTGGAATGTCTGACCACCAAGGTCAGGTTATCTTGACCATGGCTAAATCCAGGAAGCCAGAATCTAGCCATTGATAACTTCCCAATACTCATTTTATCTAATTAGACCTTACAGTGGTGGTATCTTACCTACTTCCAGCTGCTGAAGCCAATGGAACAGCAAATTGGACAATGAGATCTTCTGTGTTACCTGTTTCTTTCATAAAGCTCTCTGCCACCTGTCAGAGGCACTGTGTGCCTGCACTAGGGGCCACCCAGCCCTGACATCCATAAAGGGTACAAGAGAATTCTACCTTGCCACTTGTACTATTTTGCCTTTTATCTGCCTTTTATTCCTTCCCTCAGGGGTCTGAGGAATGTGGTGGGGTGGTGGCAATAAAACAGAACAATGAATCTCACTTGGCAATTGGTTGTAAGAGTCACTTCCTTGACCTTATTGCCTGGGCCTAATAAAATAGGACTAAATCCTAAGGCATAATAATGTGAAGTTTTCCACAGCTTTGACTATGTTCTATCCCCCAGAAAATCATACAATCATGACCTCTAATTTACTATACTACTTAAGGACTTTGCTTGATAAATTAGAACTTAATTTTGGCTTATTTTGAAGAACTTAATTAGGCTTATTTTAACTCTCCACTTTGCATATACTGATCTCCAGGCACTTTAAAAGACCTGCTTCAGAGGCAAAATGGGACGTGGCACTGATAGCCCATCTGCACACATACTCTCATCCACCCTAGCTCCTGCTTTTCTCTCTGGTTCTACATAGAACAGTTTTTGAGAGCCAGGAGTTCTCCTCCTGTGGTTGGCAGTGTCAGTTAAGTCCTCCAAAAGCAGACACCAAGAGAGATATAAAATGCAATAAATTCATTGAGGGTACCACCACCTATGGACGATGAAGGAGAGAAGGAGCAAGAGGTGTGAGTGACTGAGTGTCAGATCTTTGACAGTGTTCCTTTCCTCTCTGAGTCATTTTTCCTTCCAAAACAAAACCCAGCTAAGTTCAGCATTCAAATTCGCTATGTTTACGTGCTCCTTTTCCAAGGAGGGTGTATTAGTCTGGGTCCTCAAAGAATCCATAATGGGATTAATTATGCAAAGATTTTATTAGGAGAAGTTCCTATGTAAGGTAAAAAAGGAGGCTGAGAAAGCTGTGAGACCTAAGTCTGACTCTAACTGAAGGAGAAAGAAAGAAAAGCTTGGGTAGAAGCACCCTAGGCTGCCTTGTAGTCTGGGGAAAGCTTGGCAAGCCATCAGGGAATCCCCAGGCCAAAATCGACCATCAGAGGAGACCCATGCCTCCCAGAAATGGGTCTGCCTTAGTATTCCTGCCACACTCAGTAACTGAGTGGGGTTGCCCATGGAGGTGTGGCCTTAGCACAAATGCAGTGATGGATTTCACAGTTCAACAGCTGTAGGCTTGGTCAGTTACCCTCCCTGTAGTTAGAGGTCTGCAAGTCACGATCTCACACGAAGTTAGACATCTGCTTTATTTTTTCAAAATCATCATCTAAGTTGTGATCAGATAGCTTTACACTCATCATTCTGTTTAATTCCACCAACGAATCTGAGATAGGTACTATTGATATCCCTATTTTATCAATGAGGGAAACACAGATCAGAAAGTTTGATTAACTTGTCCAAAATCACACAATGCACAGGTGTCCTAGCTGGAATTTAAACACAATAGATTTGTCTAACTCCAAAGCCAATGTGACAGGTATAGTGTTTGGACCTGAGTTAGTGAACGAGATAAACAGTCCAACCCACAGGGAATTTGGAGCACCAGTTAATTCTCCCAGTAATCATGTTCCACCTCTGCCCCCGAGCTTCAATAGCTACCATTTATTGACTGCTTCTCTGTCCTAGTCACTATGCAAACTCAGTCCTCAACAGCCTCCTTGTTGAATGGGTATTACTAGCCTTATTTTACATATGAAGAAATTGAGATTTGAAAAATTATGCTTGCTGGTGCAGAGTGGGATATAAGGGGACTAAATGGTAATGGAAGACATACAATAAAGATTAAATAACACACAAAAAGAAAAAGTATAGCTATTACGTATACTTAATATTTACTGAATTCTATGTATAAAGTATAGCTAATACTTACTGAGCTCTCACAATAACCTGATGAAATAGGTGCTCATATTATTTCCATTTTACAAATGAGGAAACTGAAGCACAATTGCTTTAGTAGCTTTCCCAAGGAAATATAGCTAAGTACATGGTGGAGTCAAACCTAGTTTCTCTGGTTTCAGAGCTTGCTTGCTTACCCACTATGCAAAACTGCCAGGAGAGCTGGATTTGCATCCCAAGTCTGTCTGATTCCAAATTATCCTGTCTAGGCTATACCTTGCTCTCCTACTCAATTGTCCCCATTCATTTCTTCTTTTGTGTGTGTGGGCAGATCACCTACATCCTCAAGAAATACTGAGAACCTATTATATATGCTATATGCTAGGGAAACAGAATATCCAACCATGGTAGGTATTATGTAGCCATTAAAAAAGAAAGGAAGATCTGAATATATTAATATAGCACAGCAATTTTCAACCAGTATGCTGTGACAGGCACACTGGTGTGCTGCAAGAATTTTTGAAACATGCTGTATCTGACTGTTTAGTCAGGGGCACTGACCTCTTTTCCCTTAGACTGCCAAATAAATCAACAGAACAATAACTGTGTGGTGTGAATAAATCAAAATTATACCTATTTTTGTCAAATCAGCAAAAATATATTTCTTGGTGTGCTGCAGAATTTTAGTAATTAGCTTATGTGTGCCATGAGATGAAAAAGATTAAAAATCGCTGATGTGGTGTAATCTCTGGGATGTATTATTAAATAAAAAAGCAAATGCAGAAGGGTATATATCATATATTTTCTATATGTGAGAAAGAAGGGAACTACAAAACAAATGGTCTGAACTCTTTAAAATGTCAATGAACTAACAGGTTAAAAGGGTAAATATTGAAAGACACTAAAGAACTTGACAAACTAAATGCAACGTGATTCCCCAATAGGACCCAAGATCTAGGGAGGAAAAAAGCTCTAAACTGTAAAGGATCTGAGAGGTTACCCTACTTGCACACACACACACACACACACACACACACACACACACACAGAATATGAAACCTCTGCATCTGGGTCAGAGATAAAACTGTTTTTACTGACATAGCAATCTTAGCACCAGTTCTATGTCCTATTTTCCCTTGGGGTGACAGAAAGAGGGCTTGATATCACCTGTACATACAGTGCAGTTTGTTTGACATAACAGAAACTCCAAAATTATGAATCTTAGACCTTATCTCAAAAGGCCTTCACAGCTCCCTTCCTTCCCTCCAGAGATTAAGAAACAGGGCTTTGCTTTGGAACATAAACAGATCCCACGTGGGGAGAGGTGGGAAAGCTTTTTACTTCACCTTCTTGGAATGTAAACAAATTGCTTCCAGGAGAGAGAAGGATTTTTCCTTTATCCAAGAGTCTCATTTTTAGGGTTGCTATTTAATCACTCTTTAACCCAGGCTGCCAGATTTTTTTTTTCTCAGAAAGCTTTAACCACAATACAGGAATGTGAAAAATTTGTGCGGAGTTGTTTTCTGATCTACGGAAGGGACATTAGTGAGATAGTCAGTGAAATTTGTATGTGGACAACATCTTAGACAAAAATATTAAATGAATATTAAATTTCTTGAAATTGATCATTGTATTATAATATACTTTATTTTTTACTTTTTAAAAAGATTTTATTTATTTATTTTTAGAGAGGGGGAAGTGAGGGAGAAAGAGAGGGAGAGAAACATCAGTGTGTGGTTGCCTCTCACGCGCCCCCTACTGGGGACCTGGCCTGCAACCCAGGCTTGTGTCCTTACTTGTAATCAAACCAGCAACACTTGGGTTCACAGGCCACTACTCAATCCACTGAGCAACAGGGCCCAAATGTTGGTATTTAATTTCCAACTATTTCATGTATATTTTAGGATAAAGCAAATAAATAAATAAGTCAATGTTATTAGAAACTATGATTTTCATATTAAGAAATAACAGATGTAATAGAACATAAAACTTAAGCTTTTATTGGAAAATCAACATTATCTCATAATTTTTAAATATAAGTTTTCTATCTCTGTCCACTGAATAAGCCCAGAAGCAGTGAAACCCCAATAGTAATAAATGCATTTAGTGCCCAGATGTTAGCTTCTACATATCATTCCCCAATATAAGGAATCAGGACTCTCCCAGAGAAATGGCTAATTCTAGGTCAGAGGAAGTACAAAGTGAACATGGGGTATCTTTTTGTTCCAGAAAGTAAGAAAATGCTTAAGGAATGATGGAGACATAAAATCTACACAATGGGCAGCTTAAAGGAATTTGCACTGGCTACATTTGGAACAATAAAAAATAATGGCAAACTAAATGCAACTGTCACTGTTTTTTGAATATCAAATAAAGAAAAGTCTACAAACTCACAATGATACTATTAAAAAAAGTAAAAGAAAAGAATCTATTTGCTACAATTGTAGGTAACCATTTAACTAACTCTTACTCTAAAAATTGGTAAAGAAAAAAGAACTAAATGTTTTATCATGACTTTTAAGGAAGAACTCTAGGGACTTCCAGTCAAGATGGATTAGTAGGTAGACACGCTTCACCTCTTCATGCAACCACAAAAAGGAATTACAACTTAATTTCAAAACAACACCCAGAACTGTCAGAAAATGGAATTGTATGGAAGTCCAACAACCAAGGATTTAAAGAAGCCACATTCATACAAATGAGTAAGAAGGGCAGAGATACAGAGATAGGGTGGAGAAGCGAGGAGACGCAAGGAGACACAGTGTGGCATGGAGAGGCAGCAGTGGAATGGGCATGGGCAGTCCCATATTTGTGAGTGGTAGATAAAAATCAGGAGGGATAACTTGGGAGTCAGTGATCCCAGCCCCAGGCCAGACTGCACAGCCCAGGGTTCCAGCACCGGAAAGACAAATCCCCATAACTTCTGGCTGTAAAAAACAATGGGGGTTGGGGCAGCAGCAGAAACTGCCAGATTTTCAAGAAACTTTGCTTAAAGGGTCCACATGGTCTTAAAACGTTCATAAACCCATCCACTCTGAGATTCAACACCAGGGCAAAAGCTGGAAGAGTGCCAGTCACATATTGGGAGTGGGTGAAGTGTCTGAAAACAGGGCAAGTGCCAGGCAGACCTCCAGAATCAGGCAGTGGCACAATCACCTCTCTGAGCCCTCCCCTGACACAGAGCCACAATTCAGTGAAATGTGTTGCCCCATCCTGGCAATTACCTAAGTCTCCGCCCCACACAATTTACAGGTGCCTTTTACAGGGAGACAAAGTAGCTCTACCTAACACACAGAAACAAACACAGGGAGGCTGCCAAATTGAGGAGACAAAGAAATATGGCCCAAATGAGAGAACAGAACAAACACCAGAAAAAGAACTAAATGAAATGGAGATAGCCAACCTATCAGATGCAGAGTTCAAAACACTGGTGATCAGGATGCTTGAAGAACTCACTGAATGCAGCAACAACATAAAGAAAGAAATGAAGGTTATACTAAGTGAAATAAAGAAAAATCTACAGGGAACCAACAGTGAAGGGAAGGAAGCCAGGATTCAAATCAATGATTTGTAACATAAGGAAGAAATAAACATTCAACCAGAACAAAAAGAAGAAACAAGAATTCAAAAAGCAAGGGCAGTATAAGAAGACTCTGGGGCATCTCCAAATGTGCCAACATCCAAATCATAGGGATGCCAGAAGGAGAAGAGGAACAGCAAGAAATTGAAAACTTATTTGAAAAAATAATGAAAGAAAACTTCCCTAATTTGGTGAAGGAAACAGACTAACAAATCCAGGAAGCACAGGGAGTTCCAAACAAGTTGGACCCAAAGAGGACCACACCAAGACACATCATAGTTAAAAAATGCCAAAGGTAAAAGATAAAGAGAGAATCTTAAAAGCAGCAAGAGAAAAGCAGAGAGTTACTACAAAGGAGTTCCCATAAGACTTTCACCTGATTTCTCAAAAGAAATTTTGCAGGCAAAATGGTACTAGCAAGAAGTATCCTTGCTTTTCTTCACAAGGACCTACAACCTAGATTACTCTATCCAGCAAAGCTATCATTTAGAATGGAAGGACAGATACAGTGCTTCTCAGACAAGGTAAAGCTAAAGGAGTTCATCATCACCAAGCCATTATTACAGGAAATGTTAAAGTAACTTATTTAAGAAAAAGAAGATCAAAACTATGAACATTAAAAAGGCAACAAATTCACAATTATCAACAACTGAATCTAAAAAAAAAAAGCATTATGCTAAGCGAAATAAGCCAGGTGGTAAAAGACAAATACCATATGATCTCACCTTTAACAGGAACCTAATCAACAAAACAAACAAGCAAAATATAACCGAAGACACTGAAATTGAGAACAGGCTGACAGTGACCAGAGTGGAGAATGGAGGGAATTTCAGGGGGAAAGGGGAAGAGTTTAGAGCAACAAATACAAAGGACACATGGACAAAAACAAGGCGGCGAGGGGGGAGTGATGGAAATGGGAGGGAGGTGGGAAGGGCTTGGTGGGGTGGGCTGGGATGGGAGTAAAAGGTAGAAAACTGTACTTGAACAATTAAAATAAAAAATTTTAAAAGTAAGAAAAAATAAAGAAAAGAAAAACTCAGCAAACAACCAGAACAGGAACAGAATCATAAGTATGGAGATCATTTGGAGGGTTATAATCTGGGAGGGAGGGAGGGGGAGAATAGGGAACAGGTACAGGGATGAAGAAGCATAATTGGTACGTGCCAAATAGACAGGGGAGTGTTAAGAATCCTGTAGGAAATGGAGAAGCCAAAGAACTTATATGTACAGCCCATGGACATGAACTAAGTGGGGGGACTGCTGGAGTGAAGCAGGGTACTGGGCAGAAGGGGGAAAAGAGGGAAAAATTGAGAAAACTAATAACATAATCAATAAAACACACTTAAAAAAGGACTCTAGTTCATTCTCAGTTGGCAGTAAAATGTTCTTTTTAAATGAATACCAGCTAATAGATATAGAAGAAATGACAGAATTAGAAAATCACTATATTTCAACCACCAATAAAATAACTGGTCACATAAAGCCTTTCAACAGATGCTGAAACTATTAGGCAAAAATTGTTGTGTGGTACCCAATTTTATCTACCACCATAGATCGCTTATTATTGCAAAGGTGTGTGTGTGGAGAGGGGAGGGTGATGATTGGCACTATCTTAAACAGATGATTACATTTAGCATCAACTTGACATAACGTGCCTCCCAATGCAATGCAACATGAAGTTCAGAGTATTACCTACTAAATGGTCTTGCCAAAAGGTTTAATCTAAATTTAATCAAAGCTTTACATTTAACTTCCACTTTATATAAAACAGGACAATCTTGAATGTCCCATTCTTTAAGACAATAGGCCTAGTTTTTAAAAAACGTCATTGTTACTTAAAACAAACTGGGGCAACTGTTTTAGATTAAGAGAATTTAAGGAGCATATTAATCCAACGCAGTGCCTGAAACTGGATTGAAAATTGATTTAAACAAACTAAGACATTTGGGGACAATTGAAAAAATTGAATATAGGTTAAATTATAGATGACATTAGGGAATTGTTAATTTATTACGTGTCATAATGGTACTGAGGTTCTGCAGTGAACATTCTAATATTTAGGAGATTTATCCTAAAATATTTAGTGGTAAAGTATCATGGTGTCTGCACCATTTCATGTAGTTAAAATATACATAAAAGTGAACAAGTCAGAATAGTGATTATTAAACACAGGAAGTTGAGTATATGTATATATATTCAAACTTTTCTAAATGTATTAATTTTTCCACAATAAAGATTTTTGGGAAAAAAGACATAGGCTCTCTTCTTAAGGATGCATAGACTGAAGGAGGGGTGAATAAATGAGGGTAAATTTGATGGGTGCACATGATAGAAATTCCTAACTTTAAAGCCCATCCTGTTCCTTCTATGCTAATGTTATTTATCTTGTGTGTAAATACTTTCTCCCAAGCTACATTTTTATATAACATGTTACAAACAGAGGCCATCTCTCCTACACTGGTCTATTATTCAGTTAGGCCCTGAATCTATTCATTAAATTTTTGTTGAGTGAATCCTCTATTAATGACATTTCAATGCTTCACCATCACCTAAAGACCACTAGCCTGGCACTAAAACCCTTTACCCCAGCCTCATCAATGGCCAGGACTTCTAAAATATGTGTTCCCTCATGCCTCTATACTTTTAAATTTTCTCTTTCCTCTGCCTGACATGACCTTTCCTTTCTTTGATTGTCAGATGCATCCTACTATTATTCAGGACTAAAAAACATCACCTCCTCTGTAGTCTCAGATCACTTTGTATGTAACTCAGCATGTCATCATCATCTTCATCTTCATCATCACTAGTATATCCCATGTGCCTCTATGCACACATAAACGTATGCTATCTTGAATAACATGACCCTTACAACAAACCTTTAAGGAAGGTATCATTATCCTGTCTGTATAGATGAAGAGACCAGCTCAAAGATGTAAAGGGGCTTGCTTAGTCACGTAGCTGGTAAGGTAATGAGCCTGCTCTTCATACCCAGATACGTCTAAAACAAAAGTCACTGCAATTGTTTTTTCATGTGATTTCCTCAGGGGTAGACACTACTTGTGATTTCTTTTTATTTCCCCAAGGTGTACTTTGTGTCCGGTGGATAGTAGGCATTCCATAAATATTTCTTGGCTGAAAATGGAATAGCACACACCACGTTAGATCCTACTTCTATGTTTTTCTTTGAGTATTTTCTCCCTAAAATGCTCTGCCTCCTCTTTGCCTATTTACCCTCTACTTATCCTTTGAAATGCCTCCTAAAGCCCTGGTCAGGTAGCCTAGTTGGTTAGAGTGTTGCTCTGATATGCCAAGGTTGTGAGTTCAATTCCTATCACAGCACATACAAGAATCAACCAATGAATGCATAAATAAGTAGAACAACAAATCAATGTTTCTCTCTCCCTCTTTTCATCTCTCTCTAAAAATCAATCAATAAATTTTTTTAAAAGAGTAAACCTTAACTCCAAGTTCTACTTTTAGTCCCAGAATTCTTCAATTGCAATTCTAGATTGTTCTACTGAAATTCTCACATTCTATTCTGTGAACCCCAGATTCTCATATTGGACATATTCCATTCTGAGAATACCTGATTCTACCAATGGAAACCCATGTTCTACTACAATTCTATAAAACTAGTCTCTTGGACTATATAGATACTACTCTAAGGACATAATACTTTATGTTTGGAATTCCAGGTTATATTCTGTGAGTCCCATATTCTTCCAGTGCGCAAACAGATTCCACTATTAAAGCCTAAGATGATGCTTTTGGAATTATAGCTTCAATTTTGACAAGCACATATTCTGTCCCCCAATTTCCAGATTTTAATATTCTAACCCCAGATTTCATTGTCAAGGCCCAAGAGTCTAACATTGGAACCTTAGGTCCTATTCTTGGACTCATATGTCCTACTTTTGGAACATTGTGTTATACTCTCTCAACCTAAAATGTTAAGATTAGACCTTATATTCTATGACTACAATTTATTATTTCATTATTGGAATCCAAGTTTCCAATCTTGGAATTCAACAATCTTCTTTAATAATTCTAGATTCTATTATTAAAACCCCAGGTCTTCATCTCTCCAGAAGATTTGACTATTAAAAACTTAAGGTTCCACTATCAGAAAACAAAATTTTACTCTATGAATGTATGTTTTACTCTAAGAAACACAGGTCCATTATGAGGATTAGATCCAAAGGTTCAGAGCTGAGGTTGAAGTTCTGTTGGTAGAATTTTGAGATAAAATTGAGGTGGTCCAATTATTGAGATAAAATTGAGGTTCTTCATTCTCTAATTTCAGAACTGAATAATTTATGTTTGGAACACCAGATACTATGTGTGAGTCACTTAATCTATCACTAGACATAAAAATTACTCAAAATGCCATTAGAACTATAGTTTCTATTAGGGTAACTCCAGGTTCTACTTGTTAAACCTAAACTTTTACTATTGGAATTCAAAGTTCTCTAGATTGCAGAATCTAGAGGTATTCATCATAGTGGTTAAAAACATGAGCTCTGAAGGTACATAAGGAAAGAATAAACAAATGGGACTTCATAAAAATAAAAGGCTTCTGCATGGCTACAGAAAACATCAGCAAAATGAAAAGGGAACCAACCGTATGGGGAAATATATTTGCAAATGATACCTCGGACAAGGGTTTGATCTCTGAAATAAAGAACTCACATGACTCCACACCAGGAAGATAAACAACCCAATTAAAAAATGGGCAAAGGACCTGAACAGACACTTCTCCAAGGAGGACATACAGAGGGCCCAGAGACATATGAAAGCATGCTCAGCATCACTAGCTGTCAGAGAGATGCAAATTAAAACCACAATGAGATGCCACTTCACACCTGTCAGAATGGCCATCATAACCAAATCAACAAACAAGTGCTGGCAAGGCTGTGGAGAAAAGGGAACCCTAGTACATTGTTGGTGGGAATGCAGACTGGTGCAGCCACTGTGGAAAACAGTAAGGAATTTCCTCAGAAAACTAAAAATGGAACTGCCTTTTAACCTGGCAATTCCACTGCTGGAATTATACCCAAAGAATCCTGAAACATCAATCCAAAAGAACCTATGCACCCCATTGTTCAAAGCAGCACAATTTACAATAGCCAAGTGCTGGAAGCAACTTAAGTGCCCATCAGTAAATGAATGGATCAGAAAACTATGGTATATTTACACAATGGAATACTATTCAACAGAAAGAAAGAAGGAGCTCCTACCCTTCACAACAGCATGGATGGATCTGGAGAGCATTATGCTAAGTGAAATAAGCCAGGCAGTAAAAGACAAATACCATATAATCTCACCTATAAGTGGAACCTAATCAACAAAATAAACAAGCAAGTAAAATATAACCAGAGACATTGAAATAAAGAACAAACTGACAATAACCAGAGGGGAAGGGGGAAGGGATAATGGGAAAAAAATAAGGCAAGGGTCATCAAGGACCATATGTAAAGGACACATGGACAAAGCTAAAGGGGGGAAGGATTCAGGGTGGGAGGCAGGTAGGGATGAGGTGGTGTGGGGAGAGTGCTGGGGGAAAATGAAGACAATTGTACTTGAACGACAATAAAAAATAAAAGCATGAGCTCTAGAGGCATGCTGCTTATGGTTGGATAGCATCTCTGTGCTTCCCAGATGTGTGACCTTTGAAAGTTACTTAACTTCTCAATAGCAATCACCTGACAGTTGTGTGTGTGTGTGTGTGTGTGTGTGTGTGTGTGTGAGAGAGCACTAAATGTAATACAGTAATAACAATGAAACATGTAGAACACTTAGAACAATGCTTGGCACATAATGTCTTAACTGTTAACCATTATTATTATTATTATTATTATTATTGAAGGTCAATTCTAAAACTAATCTAATATGCTAGGTTCCAATTTCAGCATTTTACAAGTTAATATTATACATCAAGGTCCCACTATGACACCTCAAGATTTTCTACTAGAACTCAAGATGTGCTCTCTAAATCCCGTATCCTATACTTGTATTTCAGGCTAAGCATTCAAACTTCAATATTGTATTATTGGAACTTTAAATTCCAATAATTATAATAATTACAATCTCATAATTCAAGACTCAAATAATATAATTCCATGTTTTATTCTTGTGACTCCATATTCTAGTTTAGGAACTCTAAGATTTTTCTCTGAAATTGAAATTGCACCATTGGACCTCTAGACTTTATTCTCATAACCTGAGATTCTACTATTAGAACTCTAGGCTCCACATTCAAAGCCTGAAATTTGAATACTGAATTCCCATATCTACTATTGAAACAAGGTTCTAGTCTCTGAACTTGAACATTCTATGGTTACAACTCAGCTGCTACTGGAAATACAGTATAGGCTTTACTCTCTGAATTTGAACCCTACAATTAGATTCCACAATTACAAACAGAAAGTCTACTTTAGAAATTTCAATAATTGCAATCCAAGACTCTACTTGGAACACCAAGTTCTAATCCGTGACTTTCATATTTTGTTTTTGACCTTCAATTTCTATCAATGTCTGAGATTCCAATAACCCAAAATGCCAAACTTGGGATTGCAGATCTTACTATTTTACTCCAGATTTCATTCTTGTAATCCTAGATTTGACTCTCAGTTTCCTAGCTTCTATTAGAGATTGGAAAGAAAGGTTTCTTGAGAACTTCCCAGGCATAATTACTTGATTATACACTGTACTGAAGTGTGCTCTCAAATTCCTGGGGTAATAAATCCCCTGATGAATGGAGTCCTCTGGCAATGGCTACAGCAATAGGGAACCAGGTTGGCCCATGACAAAATTGCAAAGTTAATGAAACTTCCTACGATTCCTCCCTCTTGGTGGCTCTTCTTCGGATCTCCAGTGACCTTATGTAGCTTCACTGCTTCCATCCAACCCACTTAGGTCTAGTTACTCTCAAAATATATTTGAAAAATTTTTATTTTAAAACATAAATGAATTAAAATATTTCATACATTCTCCTTCCTCTTTGCTTCATTTATTTTTAAAATATTTTATTTATTTATTTTTAGAGAGAGGTGAAGGGAAGGAAAAAGAGAGAATGAGAAACATTGATGTAAGAAAGAGAAATATTGATCAGTTAACTCTTGTATGCACTGGGGACCGAACCCATAACCTAGGGATGTGCTCTGACTGGGAATCAAACCAGTGACCTTTCACTTTGGGGGATAACACCCAACCAACCAAGCCATATCTGTCAGGACAGCTTCACTTTGTTTAAATATTTAAAATTTAAAGCCTCAGCCAAAGAGTGGAAGTTTCTAAAGTCACAGTACACATATTTTCAAGGAATAAGGGAGGTAGGTAACTTGGAAGGAAAGTCACTGGACCCCTGGTAGACCCTTGAAATCACCTCACCTAATTGCTTGACAGTATATTACAGAAAGATTCTGGAGTTTGGAAAAAACTTTCTCATTTCCTTCCTCACTTGTAAAATAGGGATAAAAATTCATGTTGATAATATATATAAAAGAGCTTTGTGAACATTATGTAAATATTAGTTACTCTCTCCCTTTTCAAAGGAGCTCGTCCCTGGTGGCTTTGACCATGACTATTCTGCCACCTATTGGACATGCCTTGAATAACACTGTTCTTTTTCTCCTAAGCGTCACTCAACTACCACCTCAGATTTTCTCTGGTATACATGAAGACCCTCTGGAAAGAAAACTCCTTTGACTAGTTTCAGTGAATTTACAATATATTATTTAAGATTAGTGAGTTCAACAATTATCATTGAACATTTACCAAGTGGAAAAGGCCAAGGAGAAAAAGAGAAGTTTTACTACCTACTGTTGCGGGGAGGAGGGACACGGCAGTGTGTTAAGGAACACGTCACGGACTAGGTGGTCTCCTATTTGGATCTCATGAAAAGAGTATACTTTTGAGAGGGAAATGAGAGCATTTCAGGAAGAGAGAACAAATGAGCAAAGGCACAGAGCTGTAAAAGTACTTTTGGGGATGGTAATTGCTCTGTGTAATCAGAGCATTAGATCCAAGGAAGGAGGAAGTGATGGCAGTGATTAACTGCCTTTGTTCACAGCCTTACTATGTACATAGCCCTTTTAAACATATGTCCCTGACCTGGCCAGTTGGCTGTCTTGGCTGTAGCGTTGTCCCATACACCAAAAGGTTGTGGGTTCTATTCCCAGTCAGGGCACATACCTAAGTTGCAGGTTTGATTGGGATGCATACAAGAGGCAACTGATCAATGTTTCTCTCTCACATTGATGTTTTTCTCTCTCTCTCCCTTCCTCTTGCTCTGAAGTCAATGAACATATCCTTGGCTGAAGATTTAAAAAATAAAATTAAAATAAATAAACACATGTCATCAAGGGAAGCTTTATAGCAGAACAGTCGACACCATGAACTGTGATGGCAGCTAGACCTCCATTTAAATCTGTTTATATTTAACAATAATTTAACCTCTCTATGTTTCCATTTTCTTATCCAAAAATAAAAGTACCTACTTCATTGGGTTCTTGTCAGGATTAAATAGGTTTGTCAAATTCTTATACCTAGCTAGCACTTAATAACTGCAATAGTTAGTAGTTATCATAAGCTACTATTATTTCATCTACAAGGTAGAAATTACTTTCCCAATACTACAGAGGAGGAAACATGTTAAGTGGCTAAATAAAATGCAAAGTTTTTAAAATATATATTCTAGAGACTCCAGACTGCAAAAGCAGGCTGGGGTCAGAGTGTTAACAACGCTGAATGACAGTATAAAGTTTGGGCTTTATACTATGTAGGTTAGGGGGAGCCACAGATGATTTTCAGGCAGGAGAGTTTTAAATCAGATTTCTGTTTTAGAGAGAATTCAAAACCTTCTGAGTAAAGTCACTGAACTTACAAGCCAAAATTGTAACTATAATGATAATAAACATGTATTTCATACTAATTATGTATTAGGTATGTGGAAAGAATAAATACTTTGTACTGCATTTTTTAAAAGAAAATAAACTATTATGTGGCATCATGTTGTTTAAAGAAAACTTATGGGAAGAAAGCAGAGGAATGGCTCTCAATATACTATTTCTAATGTGATTTTTTCCCCCTTAAGTGAAAAAGAGGTTACATGTTTTTCTCCTCCCCCAGGTATTTTATAGACACAATCTTCAAAGCATGCAGGGCCTGGGGATCTGAGGAGGGAAAGGAAACCTGCCCAAGGTCACAGAGCTGATAAAATGGCACACCCACGCCTATCTACTCCAAAGTTCTTGCTCTTTCATCAACATCTCACTTCTTCCCAGTGGTTAGAGGAAATATTTTAAGGCAGGAAGATGCTTCCCTCAAATTATATTCAGAGTGTGGAGTACAAGGACCAAGGGTGGAGGCTGGGACTCCTCCCTTAAATGAAGAGAAGAAAAGAATTCTGAATCTTGGGAGCTTCCGGTCATCTGAGACTTTGGGAGAGCAGATGAGAAGGAAGCAGAGAGGGCCCAGCAGTTGATGACATTCTACCTGCTGAGCCTCATCTCACAGGTAGCAAGAGTTCCAGTGGACCTACTCTGTACCAGACACCTGGAATTGGAGGGGTCCCATAGAATTTCATGATATCACTATGTTATGGTCCTGTAAGATCAGAACTAGTAGGCCCCTCAGAAATTATGTCCAGTACCCTCATAGAACAAGGAAACAGGCCCAGAGAGGTGCAATGATTTGTCCAAGGGTCACACAGCAGTGAGAGGCAGAATTTAGGGCTCCTGCCTTATTGGGATTTACTTCTCTTTAATTCATGCTAAAGTGACTAATAGAAGGTCCTTTCCCCAAAGCATGCTTTTAAGAGAATAGAGAGCCCCTAAAGGAGAAAGGGGGTGTAGAGGGAGAAATAAGAGCCTAGAATCTGGGAGACAACTGTGGCCCCCTCTCTGGCTTTCTCAGGAGTGGGCTATGTCTGGGGATTTAAGAGGTTGTTATATGGGAAGATAGTGACTCCTGTGTTTCTAGCAAGGACCTCCGAGGAGCAGAAGTGAGATTTACCCCCCTTCCTCTACTCAAAGCACACTTTTTGCACATGGAATTCATTTAATCCTGAATATCCCCATGTAAAAAGATATTTAGGCCCATCAAAGAGATGGCAGAGCTTAAATCTGTGGGAGCTGTGGGCTGGGAGTCAGAAGACCTGGTTCTAACCCCAGCTCTGTCACTATCATTCCAGGTGACCCTAGCAAGCACTTTCCCCCTCTCTGAACTTTAATTCTGGTTCTCTCATCTGTGAACTGGAACATTTATATCTATCTCGAATGAGTCTTTCAAACTATAGATATCAATGTGCAGTTAAACCTTTCTGGGGCCTAAATTTTTCATGCTGTTCCATACTGACAGAAATCTAGGGGTCCCAGTGGCCTGATCTTGCGCTAAATCACACACAGTTCTCTAGCTGAGATAATCTCGTCTAACCTCACAAGTTCCCTAACTAGACTGATCTCTTTCATCTGGAAAAGACTGAAGCCTTTTAGACAGAGGCTTTATCCTGCTACTCACGCTGACACCTCCCCTGGGTTCTATCAGTTTCTTCACTCAACAGATGAGATGATTATTGTTATACAGAGGAAAATGTAAAAAATAATACAAACGAAGCCACTTTAAAGTGGAGTTGGACCTTCCATCACAGAGGAACTGCCTTACACGTCTTATGCCTCAAACCTTTTAAATGTTTAAACAGGGCAAAATCACCTTTGAATTGGGCTTAACGCAAAATTGAATCTCAAACAACTGTTTGGAAAGATAACAAGAAGGCAGATAATACGACTACTGGATTGATGACTACTGGACTGAAAATTAAAAACATTCTTTAGAATTAATATCACTACATATGGTATCTACACCTACAGAAATGCCTTCCTTCTATAGATGAAACTGTTCCCATCCTCATCTCATAAATATCCCTTGTCTTTGTCTTCTAATCAAAACACTATTTGGGTTTCTGCCTGAAGGAACAGCTATTCTTTTTGATCTCAAATAAATGCTTGTTGCCTTTCACTTTTGCCTTTGATATTTAGGTTAACAGAAGCATGATATAGAAGAATCTCTCTGAATCTCAGCTTCCTTATCTAAAAAATAAACAAACAAAAAAACCTGTAAAACATCTACATTACTGGGTTGTTGTGAGTCTCAAATAAGAAAATATATTTGACAGTATCTGGCACCTATTTCAAATTTATCCATTCAAAGTTATCCATCTCCACTGCTATTACCTGAAGCCTAGTCCGAGCTACCATCTTGCTTTTATTTCTGAGCCTCCTGTTCCATTTCAAATCTTGTTTCAACAATTCCATTGCCTCTCAGCAGATAGTGATATTTTAAACATAAATTAGATCACGTCCCTCCCCTTACTAAAAACTGTCCAAGGCTTCCCACCAAACTTGAGATAAAATCCCAAATTCTTATCATGTAATCTGACTTTTCCCTGTCTCTGGTCACAACTCCTTGTCACTCACTGCTTGCTCAGACCACACCAGCAACACTGGCTTATGCTCAATCTCCCAAGCTATTTTCCACACCAGGCCATTGTACACGCTGTCTCCTGGCTAACTGCTACTTGGCCTTTAAGTCCCAACTTACATGTCATTTCCTCACAAAGAGCTTCCTGGACCCTCCTGAACAACTGTTTCTCAAAGATTTCCCTGCCCCCATTATTCTCTTTCTTAACAATCTCATAATGTTCCAGGATTTACCACAATTTATTCTTATATATTCATTTGTGTTTACTTACTTCTTTATATAAATTCCCAAACACATGCATTGCCTGCTTTTATACCCCTTTATCCCTAATATCTCACACAATCCTGAAGATATGGTTGTTAAGGAGTATCTATTCAATGACTGAAGAGTGGATGCTCAGTTAGTTTCCTCTCCTCTTTCTCCTTTCTTTACTTATTATATTATTACTAGACATACAAAATATTCCATAGCTAACGAAAAATATTGTTTCATGTGTCAGGGACCATTCATTTATCTTAAAAGCTTAAGAGTATGACCTTTGAAAACTGAGATCTGGGTTCATATTTTGGCTGACACCTGCTGTGTGATCCAGGACAGACTCTTTTAACTTTCTGAACCTCAAGTTCTTCCTTAGTAAATGGAGATGTTAGCATCACCCTCAAAAGATTGCTATGAAGATTAAATGAGAACGCGTATGAAGCATTTAGTGCAGTGAGACACATTGAGTGCTCATAAATGGTAGCTATTTTTTAATAATAACTATCACTGATAATTATTCTCTGAATACTTCCAGGCCTGTGCTGTAATACTTTTGTACCATGGGAGACAACTAAATTTTGTGTCATTTTACCTGGGTTCCAGTCCTGAAGTTGGCTCCGTGAACCTGGGCACCCTGTCTCGTCGTTGTACCTCATTTTCTCATCTATAAAATAGGTTTACTAACCCCTACCCTACTCATCAGACAGAACTATTAGGGGACTCAAACAGGACAGTGCATGTATTGTACAAAGGCCTCATAAATTGTACAAGGCTATATGTAAGTGTCTATTATTATTAATATTCTGTGGTTCACCTCCCAAGGTGACTCTGGGTAAATAAAATAATATCAAAGAGATGTTCCAAGTGATTGTGGCCAATGAGAAAGCTTTGGTCAGTATGCCAAATTTGAACCTGATCCTCTCCCCCGGGGCCAGGCCTCTGTTTACTCCTGACTGAAGAGAAGCCTGAATACCTCCTCAATCTCTTCAATGCCTCAGGGTGTAAGGCAAGGACAGAAAAGTCCAAATATAAGACAATGTTTGTTTGCCTGCCCTATTACTACTGTCTGCCCACATAGAGAGAGGAACCTGACAGATCTCTTCTTGTGTCCTAATTCTTCTGGCTCTGCCATCCCCCAGGGTAGGTAAACAGCATTTTTAGAACCCAGGGGAGAAGGGTTTTTTTTAATTAGTTAAGCTGATGACAACTGTTTTATACATCTTCTCTGCCCATCCTCACTCTGGCACACCATGGAAAACACATATTCTTGGATATCCAGGGAGGTGGTATTAAAATGTAAAAGAACAGTACATAATTCAAATGTTGACTATTCATCCATTCACTTGTTTGTGACCTTGGACAGGCCCTGGGCTTCATGCCCCCAGTATGTAAAGCGGTAAAAGATGTTGGATTCTAGGATAACTCATATCCCTTCCAGTTGGTGGTGTGCTGATAAATGTTTAATTGCCATCTCTCTGAGAGTGGGTCTGACATGAATATAGGTTAATATTTTAGTTTATGTTTAATGGGTAAGATGAAAGTAAAACAACAAAGACATATATTGGAATGTCACTTCTTTGTCAATAATATGAGTGACTTATTTCCTGAATCAGATAATAGTTTTTAAATGCTGGAAGAATATTTCCTCAATTTTTGCTGTGTTTTTCACAATGTAATAGCTCTAGATACAACATAATTTTAAGTTTAATCTGTATTATTAACATTTGCTCTTTCACTTTAAGTCTAAACAATTAACAAAACAAGCCCTGGTGTGTAGCATTTGCCAATTTCTGTGGTATAAGTATTCCCACTATGGTCAATTTCACAAAAGTTTTAAATTTTGACCAAGTCCAATGTATCTATTTTTTTTTCTTTGTTTGCTTGTACTTCTGTTGTCATATCTAAGAAATCATGGTCTCATCCAAGGTCACAATGATTTACATCTATGTTTCCTTCTAAGAGTTTTATAGTTTTAGCTTTTACATAAAGGTCTTTGATAATTTTGAGTTCATAATTTTTTGTATATGGTGTCACGTAAGGTTAAACTTGATCCTTTTTTGCATGTAGATATCCAGTTGTCCCAGCACTATTTATTATAAACACTATTCTTTCCCCATTCAGTGGTATATATCACACTGTCATTTAAAATACTTGAAACATTGAGAATTAAAGTGTTTTATTTCTTTGTAAAAAATTATTAAGAGTAATTTGAATGGCATTTGCCCTTATACTGTATAACTTACAATATGCATGAACATATTTTCTATGCTTGGAACATGATCCTATTTCTCCTCATTTATATCATTATATCACGTTTATATCGTTAGAACCCAGGTATCCAGTCTCTAAATCAGGGTCCTCCCATTGTACCTCATATACCATGCTGTCTCATATGTAGTTCTTATGAAAAATACACTGTAAACATTCCCCAATATTAAACATATCCTAATACTTTCCTTCTAGGATCAGAGGATGACAGCGTGAGTCATCATGGACAGAGTATTAATTATGCTTATGGAAATACCTTTGTTTTATTATTCAGTCAAATTTCACTTACATGAAGGCATTTCATTCATTTTATAAATGCTCCCAGTGGTTTTCCTCTCCCAGGTGGCTGGCACACCTTTCCACTCTGAGTGTGGGAGGAGGTGTGGTGGTGCTGAAGCAACAAGGAAATTTGTAGTCAGATAGACTCAGGCTGGGGTAGCTCTGCTACTTACTGTCACTTTGGACAAGTAATTTCACCTCTCTGAACCTCAGTTTCCTAATCTGTCAACATGTTGAAACAGCACTCATTATTTATTCTCTCAAGGCTGCTCCTCCTCCCCTGTTTTTTGCCTGACAGCAAGGACTACCAAGTTGCCCAAGCCAGAAACCCAAGTGTCACCTTTGATTTCTCCCTCTTTCTCACACACCAATTCAATCATGAATTTGATGACTTTGCCTCCCCAAATCTCTGTTTTCCCTGCTGTACCTTAATTCAAGTCATCACCACTTTTGCCTGGATTATTGCAAGACATTTATAAATGGCTTCCCTGTCTCCAAATTTGTATCCTTTAATCTATTCTCTACATAGTACTTAGAGTGATCCTTTCTGAAACCAAACCAGTTAATGCCACTGACCAGCTTCCCATTGCTCGTAAGACAAAACACAAAGTCTTTGATTTAAATTATATGGCTTTTCCTGATTTGGCCTTTGCCTTCGCTGTCACTGCTCCCCAACCTCGTGCTTGCTGCCTAGGCCAAATCTGTTCTTTCAGTTCTTCAGACACATCATATCTTCTCTTGCCTCCAGGTTGTTGTATATTCTATTCCTGCTGCATGGAACATGTTCTCTCCCTACCTACTACCTTCCTATCCCTCCACCCAATTTGCCTAGTTAAGTCTTAGTCACTTAGGTATCACTTCTTCTAAAACATCTTGCCCAACTCCTAAGCTGGGTAAGGGTAAGATGTCCCTGTTTGTTTCTATAGCACACTGGGCTTACCCCCTAAAATCATAAGTGCTTACTTTCTCATCTGCTTTGATCAGTAGAGTCTAAACTCCTTAAGGGCAAATATAGTATTTTGCTTACCACAGAACATAGGGCTTGGCAGTTACATAGTAGTGTTCAATATATATTTGACCAACTGATTGAATTAATGAACTATTCTGTGCTTTCACGGCCCAGGCCCTTGGCTCTGTACACTAGGTTTCAGAACCTGCTTCTAGCTCTCTTTTCTGATTTAGGTGACCTGTTATCTTCTTGCACCCTAGGTAACTCCCAAGACTTTGAACTGTGCATAGTCTCTCTTATTGTCAACTTCCTCTGCAGTTCCCATTAGGATAGTTCAAGGCATCCAGGGCATTGGTGCTGGTCAACACTGACCATCACTGCTGCTTGTCCAGAAAGATTCAGATAGTAACAGCAAACCATTTAAAGAACACATATGATGTGGTGATTCCTTGTATATAAGGCAGATATAAGCCTCATTTTACTAATGAGAAAACATATCCAATACTTACCAGGATTTGAACCCAGGTCTGTCTTGTCCCAGAGCTTTTCCCATTACATAGGATTGAAAGTGTTATATATCTTATTGTGTCAGGTTTGACAAGAAATATATATATTGGCAAGGGAGCCAGACAATGGTAACAATGAGGGAAACCTTTTGAAAGGGCAATTGGATATTTAACAAAACTCTGCATGCATTTATCCTTTGACCCCCAAATCCCACTTCTAAGAATTTACCCTTAAGATACATATACAGCATTAGAAAAACACACATGCACAAAATTATTCATTGCAACATTGCCTGTAATACAAAATGCTGGAAACAACCAAAATATACCCACTCACAGGACAATAGCTGAAGAAACTATAGAAGTGGTTCACAAACATTTTGGGCATAGGCCTCATTTACATGCTTATAAATTATTGAGGAGCCCAGAGATCTTTTATTTATATGGATTATATCTATTAATATTTATCACCTTAGAAATTAAAACTAAGAAAACATTTTAAACAATTATTCAAAATAACAACAGTAAACTCATTAGGTGGTAACACAAATAACTTATTGTAATGAAAAACAACTATATTTTCCAAAACAAAAAACATAGTAAAAAAGGGGGCATTATTTACATTTTGTAAATCTCTTTAATGTCAATCTACTAGAAGACAGCTGGGTTATCATGTCAGTTTCTGCATCCAGTCTGTTGGGATATATTACTTGATGTTTATGAAGAAAATTTGTCCTTAATAGATATGTAGCTAGAAAAGTGAGTAATATTTTAATAGTTATTTCAGATGCTTATGGATATTTTCTTTGATACATCAAAATTTGACAAGTGGTCATTTCTTTTTCTTTATTTTTAATATTTATTTATTGATTTTAGGGAGAGGGAAGGAGCGGGGAGGGCAGGAGGGAAGGAGAAACATTAATTTCTTGTTCCACTTATTTATGTATTCATTGTTTGATTCCTGTATGTGCCCTGAGTGGGGATCAAAACTGCAACCTTGGCATATCAGGATGATGCTCTAATCAACTGAGCTACCCAGCTAGGACATAAATTGTAATTTCTTAAAAGTTAGTTGCTGCCCTGGCTGGTGTAGCTCAGTGGATTGAGCGCGGGCCTGCGAACCAGAGGATCACGGTTTGATTCCCAGTCAGGGCACATGCCTGGGTTGCAGGCCAGTTCCCAGCAGGGGACGCGTGAGAGGCAACCGTACATTGATATTTCTCTCCCTCTCCCTCTCTCCTACCCTTCCCCTCTAAAGATAAATAAATAAATAAATAAATAAATCTTTAAAAAAAAAAAGTTAGTTGCAATGTGGAATCTGAAACCATTATCAGTAAATTTGTGTGCTCTGTTCCATTAAAATTCTTTGATCTGCATTACAATTTAAAGGGATATTATACCCATATATATTTTTGTAAAATCATGCATTGGCCATTTGGTAAAATACTAGTTGACAGAGTTATGCAGATCTACCTAATGTTGACACATTTCAGTATAAAACATTAAAAAAACACTATACGACATTTGTTAATATCAGCATCCATCCTTTCAGAAAAGTTTGGAAGCTGTCAAGTTCATGGCAGTGAATACAAGTTTTTCAAAATTCTAACATTTACTTGAAAACTTGAATTTCATCATTGGCAACAAATACTGTTAGTTGTTTTTTCTTGAAGTGACAGGATCGGTTTGTTGATTTCCTAAAAAATGTCTGTCAAATTCCCAACTCCAAATGAACAACCAGAATTTACCTATTGTTCTTTAAAGTAAAAATGATGTTCAAGTAAAAAGTGGTGTGCATGTTGTGTGTATTTTCTAGTTCTACTTACTTACAGAGGCTAGGAGCAGTGGTACTGTGGTGGCAATGAGCACACCTACCATCTAGATCTTGGTTTTTAATACCATCCTCCACTAAATGGAACCAGAGCTTTTAGGGGAAATGGGTGATTCCAGAGCTGAGGATGGGAAGCATAAGGTAAGCTTGAGACGTAGTGCCAGAAGGTAAGGGAAATGCTTTAAAGATGATGGAGAGCCCTGGCTGGTGTGACTCAGTGAATTGAGTGCCAACCTATGAACCAAAGGGTCGCCAGTTCAATTCCCAGTGTTGTTTAATTCCCAGGGCACATGCCTGTGTTGCAGACCACGTCCCCAGTAGGGGGCATGTGAGAGGCAACCACTCATTGGTGTTTTTCTCCCTTTCTTTCTCTCTCCTTTCCCCTCTCTCTAAAAATAAATAAATATTTTTTAAAAAATAGTTTAAAAAATGATGGAAAGGTGATGAAAGAACATAAAAGCCAGATAAATCTAAAACAATTTATGCATCAAAATAAATAATGATGGTAACGATTATATAATTCATAGAATACAATAAAAATTGACAAATTCATTCATATATAAATCAACAAATTAAAAAATTAATAAATAGGGCAGGAGCAAAAAGCTCCCTCATACACTAGGAAAAGAAAAAAATATAAAGAATGACGATAATGGAATTAGAAAATTACGATTTGGCAACCATTATAGTAACAATTGTTTCAAGCAAGAATTATCGATGAATGTTAGAACTTGTGGGTAGTCTCAAATAATCTCCTCACAAAATATTTATTAATTGTAAAGAATAAAATAATTACTTTATACTGAATAAACCTGGCAAATACTGCCTTAATTAATTAATTGAACAAAGCTACTGTCACCACTGATGGGACATACTAGTATCACATGCCTCCTGATATGATGCATTTAGAAGGAGACAACATCAGTTTTGAAGTATTCCTAACAAAAATGCATAACCTGAATCTAATAATGAAGAAACATCAGCCAAACTCAAATTAAGGAATATTTTACAAAATAAATTGCCTATATTCTTTTAAAATGTCAAGGTCATGAAAGACAAAGACTGAGACACTGTTCCAGATTAAAGAAAATTAAAGAGATTTTTTTTTTTTGGCATTTTTTTTTTAAACTAGCTTTTTTTTTTTTAATTTATTATTTATTTATCTTTTAGAGGGGAAGGGTAGGAGAGAAAGAGAGGGAGAGAAATATCAATGTACGGTTGCCTCTCGTGTGTCCCCTGCCGGGAACTGGCCTGCAATCCAGGCATGTGCCCTGACTGGGAATCGAACCACGATCCTCTGGTTCGCAGGCCCGTGCTCAATCCACTGAGCTACACCAGCCAGGGCAGAAAATTAAAGAGATTTGACAACTAATTATAATGTGTGATCCTGCACTGGATTCTTGGCCAGAAAAATTTGTTTTATTTTTTTATAAAGAATAGTAATGGGTCAACCCTGGCTGGTGTAGCTCAGTGGATTCAGTGCCAGCCTATGAACCAGAGGGTTGCCAGTTTGATTCCCAGTCAGGGCACATGCCTGGGTTTCAGGCCAGATCCCCAGTGGGGGGCACACGAGAGGCAACCACACACTGATGTTTCTCTCCCTCTCTTTCTCCTTCCCTTCCTTTCACTCTAAAAATAAATAAATAAATAACTCATAAAAAATTAAAAAACCTTTTAAAAAATATCAGTGGGTCAATTGGATAAATTTGAATAAGATTATAAATTAAATCACAGTACTGTACAATATTAAGTTTTTTTATTTTGATAATTGCACTGTGATATTTGTACTCCTCTTGAGGAAACAGACTAAAATATTTAGGGATAAATAGATCAGAAAATAATTACAACAGTTCCTTTATATATCTGTCTCTCCACAAATACAGAAAAAGAACAGGAATGAGAGCACATGCATGCACAAGAAAGAGAATACTAAAGCAAATGTGGTTAGATATGGGTGAAAGATACAGGAGTGGGCAAAAGTAAGTGTTCATATGGAAAAAGACATGCAGGTTATGATTATAATATCTTTATTATTAATTCAAAAGAATGTCACAACGGCACAGTAAAACTACCTTTGCCCACCTCTGTATATGGGATTTTTTGGTAGTATTTTTTTGTAAGTTTTCTTTAAATCTGAAATGATTTCAAAATAAAAAGTCAAAAAATTCCTGCAAACATACATTTTGTACCATTTCCTTCTAAATATTATATTTTAAAATACATATATAAGAAGATAATTGGGAACGTACAAGTCTTTTTTTACTTAAAATTATTTTTTCTTTTTTAAATTTTAACTGTTTTTAAATATATTTTATTTTAAAATTGTTTTCTCTTAATTTGATATTGACTCATGAGATTTCAATGTGTCATTTAAAATTTTTTTAAAAGACAATTGTCAATGGATGCATAATGTTTCTTGTGTGAAGGTACTGTAATTCATTTAATTTACTTAAGGTTTTCCTTACATTTTCATGTTATAAGCCCATAGTGAAATATATAAGAAGCATTTTGCATATATCTTTGTTCAGATATTTCATTACTTCCTTATGCTAAATTCCTAAAATGCAAATTGTTTTGTTCTTTTTTAAATGACTCAAATGAACTAATACACTCCCAAACATCCCTAATTTCCTTTTTAAGTTTTTGTTGCTTTAATGACTTCTAGCCTGCTCCAGGGCTTACATTTTTAGTAACAGACTGTGAATTCTGGGTTTGACTTTTGGCTATGGCTGGTGACTCCAGAGAGGTGTGGGAGACCATAGCTAGCAGCAGCAGGCTGGGGGTCAGTTCTAGGCTGTAGGGCAACCATCTGTTGAAGAGGAGTCTTAATTCTTCTGTGGGACCTGAAAGTTAACATGAAAGGCCTAAAGAAGTAACTAAGTGGGCGGGATGCCCTCATCTGATGCACATCAGGCTAACCCACAGTTTAGTTCGGTTTAACATTCCCTGAAGTGTACTCTGTGCTGAGATTGGTTGTGGGAACACAGATAAATCAAATACTGATAGGTGAGACATACAAGCAAACAGAGGTTGACAGTACAATCATGAGTACTTATAAATTGGGAAGTACAAGGATTATAGGGAGTATGGAAGAGGTTTTGTGCCTCCTTTTATGCAACCTTTGATACAGTATGCGCTCTTAAACACGAATAAATTAATTCCTCCCTCCTTTTTCCCTCTCTTCCTTCCTTCTTCCCATTTAGTGCACCTGTAATTCATTGAGCATATAGGCTAGACGAAAGGGGTGGCAGTAGAGCTGGAGAGAAATTCAATAAAAGCAAGAAGTAGAATTTATCAGGCTTGTTGACCAATTTTTCAGGACAGAGACACAAGAGTTAACTATAACTCCTGTGCCATTTTCCAAGCCAGGAAATGGATATCTTTTTGGCCTGATTTATTTTTTCAACAGTTTTACGTGACAAAAGGCCTGAATTTTAAAGAACAAATGTTAAAGAGCAAAGAAAATTTTGTTTGAGGTGCTTCAGCTTAAATTCGCTGGAAGAAACCATTCTTTTTTCCCCCATTTTTAAAAATTTTATTGTTGTTGAAGAAACCATTCTTAGAATACTAGCTTTCTATAGGATGAATGTATATGGTATAAAAATGAAAGTGGGGAGGTCTTCCAGGTTGGGAATATTGATATTTTAGAGTCACTGGATTCCACTCAGTAGAAATCAATGTGAAACTGAGAGTAGGATGACCAAATCAACTGACAGTAGGTCAAGGTAGGTTAAAGTGAAAAAGATTTACATTAGAGGAGGAAAACAGATGAGAGACATTTCAGGAGCAGAGAGCAAACTGGGTACAAAGAGTCAAAATGATGGAATGGTCAGTGAGGAGGTACTGATGATAAAGGCAGCCTCTTTCAGAAACATGATCTGAATAGAAGGGGAGAAAGTGTGAAACAAGAGGAAACTGGTCCTGGGAACAAATGAATCACCTTCATGTCTTAGCTACACCCTACATAGCATGATTATTTCTACACAAACGCAGATTTCCTGGTGGTAGTGAACTAGACCTGGAAAGCACAGTGGTAATGTTAGGTTGTCAAACTGATCAAAGTTAAAGGGCCTGTTACTCTAGATTGAAAATTTTCAGCAACAGTAATTTACTCTTACAGCATTTTCTAAATATTGCAGAAAGGACTGTTAGGGCATCAGATGGGAGACCAAAGGAATCTCAGGGTTTACTTTCACCTTTTCCTTAGGTTGGATGCATTTCACATGTAAAATGGTAGTATATAGTACTTAATTCATAGAGTTATTGTGAGGATGAATCATAGTTTCCCTTCAAGCACCAGTTTCTCTGGGTGTAAGAAGGAGACAGTGATTTTTTTTTTTTTGTAATGTGACTCAGAATATAGGTGGGGCAGACACACTTAGGATTGTACAGGGAGAGCTTCCATTGATTGGAAGTTTCTATTATCTCTAAGATGGCTTCTCAATAATTATTTGAAAGTTCCTGGTGACTTTATATAATTTTCTCATTAAGATTTGTTATTATTGCTCTGACTGGTGTGGCTCAGTGGGTTAAGCGTTGTCCTACAAACTGAAAGGTTGCTGGTTCGATTCCCAGTGGTGGTACATGGCTGAGTTGGGGTGTGTGAGGGACAACGGATCCATGTTTCTCTCACGCATTGATGTTTCTCTCCCTCCTTTCCCCCTCTCTAAAAATACATAAAATCTTTAAAAAAGGTTTATTATTATTGGGACATGATGCAAGGTAAGGTGAGGCTGCCTTATAAATTTTTTTAAAAAGAAAAATATACTGGTTCTATACTGACATCTGCTGTGTATGTGGCAGACTGTCACAGGATCCAGTGTATTAAATTCTATTACTCTTCAGTGGACAGATGTTATATTACTCCATAACTGAAATTTAGGAAAATGTTAGCCAGACCAAGGATGATGAAGAATAATGCACCCATCTTTTGATAGGAATACATTTACACACACACACACACACACACACACACACACACACACACACAGATTGAAAGAGAAAGAACAAAAGCAGGTCGGAACAATCTTGATTCTAAGAAAGACAGAGGGTGTTTTGGAACCAACAAGAATCGGAACTAACATTTGATTACCTTCCATGGGCCAGTTTCTAGTTTATGTAAATTAGCTCCAGTCTTCACAACTAGCAAGGCAGGCATTAGAAAACTGAGGTTCAGAAATATTTCACTTGCTTAGGGTCATAAAAGCTAAACATGACAGAACTGGAATTAGTAGTATCAGACTCTGTATGCCGCCAAAATTCCTGCTCATTTTACCATACTACTCTATGATAAAATAATGTATTTGAAAAATGTGGGACGAGAGGATTTGGAGAGTTCTTTTCCTTCTTTCCTTTGACAGTCTTTGTTTGTTTGTTTGTTTGTTTGTGGTTCTGATGTTTGCACCTAGAGTTTGAGTGGGATCGAACACGGGGTATCTGTAAACAGAATGATTCTACAGCCCCACTACATAACAATTTCCTTCCTTCAGTGCCTTACCTGGGATTTGGCAGGGGTGGGGGCGTGGAACAGTAGAGGTCGGGGTAGGGGTGGGGTTTAGTTAGGAAACATGGATGGTTCTTTTCTTACCTTTAAGTCGTTTATGAATTTCAGGACAACCCGTCGGCTATTCTCTTGTCTTGCTCGAAATATTTTTTTTCTATTTCGGGGGAGGCTTTAGGAGTTAAGGTTTGGTATCCGTAGGAAATTTCTGTAACGATCTGCACAGTAGATAGATTCCCCCAAAAGTTAAGGTCAAAGGCAATTTCTTCATTTGTTTTGGGTGAGGATTGTGTGTGTGTAAAAACGTTGGCGCTGGGTCACTCTTCTTACACCCAGACACACTGAAGGAATTAGAAGGGATCCCCCACCTCGAATCACGAGAGAGAAAAACGAGGAGATGCCCTCACACTCCTACTTGCAGGTGAGGGTCCGAACAGGAACGTCGTTGTACTTCCTGAGGTGAGATGCAAAGGTGCTCGGGGTCTGAGGACTAGGGGTAGGTGGCGAGGGGAGCCAACGTCCGTGGGGACCTAGGGCTCTCCGTCTCAAGGGAGGCGTCTTCTAGGGCGAACCGTAGGTTGTGGGCCGCGCAGGGGGCGCACCGCCCCCGCCTTCCCTACACCTCACTCGCCGGCGTTCCCTGCGGCTCGTGCCTGGGCGGCCGCCGCAGTCCTCGCGTCGTAGCCCGGCGTGAGGTCCAGGGGGCGCTGTGGCCCAGCGGCGCCGGCGGCAGGAGCGGCCAAGGCGACGCTGGAGGCTTCGCGGAGGATCCCCGCCCGCGGCACCTCGGTTGTCCCACCGCAGCCGTGCGCGCCCGGCCCGGCTCCGCGGAGCTCCTCCGGGATCCGCTTGGCTGCGGCGGCCCAGGAGCTCGATGCGGCTCGGAGGGTGCTGGGCCTCAGCAGCAGCGGCAACCACAGCCCCTTCAGGAGTGGGAGGCTTCGCGGCGGCGCCTGGGGCTTCGCCGGTGCCCTCCGGAGGAGGCTGGCAGCTCAGGGACGACCCCCCCGGGCCATGCTGAGGCAACGGCGGCTGCCGCTCGAGGTGAGTGTGACGCGGCGCGGTCCCGTGCTCGCTGGCCTTCGGCCTCCGGGGAGGGCCCTGGCGGCAGCCCTCTAGCTGGACGGACGGGGAGCCCAGCCGCTGCGGCAGCCTCCCCCACCCCACGGCTCTGGGGCCTCAGCCCTTCTCCCCGTGTCCCCCGGGAGGCTTGGAGGCTCGTGGGGGGCGACTAGGCCCCGCGCCGCGGAGAAGCCCTTGCCCCGGCCTCGGTTCCGGCGCCGCCCGGGGTGTGGAGCCAGGGGGCTGGCGGGGCCACTGGCGCCCTTCGGATTGGCCCCGGGCGGAGCGCAGCCTCTTATCCCGGGCCCTGCACGTTCATCCCGGAGGGATGCAGAGGACGCCTGTTTGCGAACAGCCTTAGCTTTTCCGCGCCCCACACCGAGTCCCGCAGAGTCCCTGGGGGAGGGGCGGCAGGGCAGGGTGGGAATTGGAGTGCTGGAAGTGATGGGCCGCGAAAGCCCCTGGTACCCGCGGAGTGCTGTTCACGGATCTGCTGGGTTGAAAAGAACCTTTTGCGTCTTATTTGAGGTGAAATTTCATCACCTGCCGGTAGCTCAGTTTTTCCTTCTTCTATTACATTTTGCCTCGAAGCGTGGTCTACCTTTGGAGAAAGCTCCATCCTAGCTTTGCGATGTTTCTAGATGAATGCTCACAATTACTCATATATATATATTTTACAAAGGTCTGTTCCCCCTTCTCCCCCAATAAGTGTATTTTAATGCCTCAGTTCTCGGTACAAAAACGTTCTAAATAGATCCATAGAATGGATGACGAGAGGATTTTAAAAGTCGTGCTAACTATCCTAATAACAGATACCTGATGGCAATGGGACACAGTCTAAATTTTAGAAGTGAAATGGTTTGTTCTGATATAAATATAATAGAAAAGTTAGTGATTAGTGATTAACCTTTGATACCTAAGTCAGGCTTATAGGTATTTTTGGTTTATGATAAATGAGGTTACAAGTTATTTTTGTTTTCCTGTTATGTAAGTTAAGGTTGTAGGATTGATAAGTACTTTTAAACTTTTATAAACAAATATACTTATTGTAGAAGCCTTGGAAAGTAATAATCTCCATAAATATTTAATAATGGGGGAAATGTCACCTATAATCTCAAGGTACATTTTTATGGTCATTTAAAGTTTAAAATGGGCTTATATTGTTGGTGATTTTTAAATTATTATTTCTACATATTAGGTTCAAAGTTAACTGACTATTCATTTTACTGTTTAACATTCAGTCATTTTAAGATCTATAAAAATGTTTTACTAAGTTACATTGCAATCATAGTTGAATACATCATTTAAAACAATAACATGGGTAACTACCTACCTAAAAGACCCCTGACTTAACCACCTGTGTATCATGAGAAGCTCCGGAGATCTGGGGAGATTTGGTGTAGTAAATGTTTTTGAGGACCTATCCTGTTAGATGCAGTAGCCTTGTATTGTTTTTGTAAGATTTTGCTTAAATATTTATGATTATAAAAATTGACTTGATTAAAAAAATTTTGGTAGATTAACTTAGGTTTAAAAAGTCCAGTTTTTCTCAGTGTGTCCCTAAAGACTACCAACATTAAAATCAGTTCAGGGTGCTAATTAAAATACTCAGATCTTGGCCCCCTGAATCAGAATTTCTAGGCATGATGGTGGCCCAAGGATCTTCGTTCTTATCCAGCTCCCCTCTTCTTAGTCCTACCAAAGTTTGAGAATCACTGATATAATAAGTTTAAAGTTAACTAATCTTGGCAAGCTGAGTGAAGGTATAGTATCTGTTTTCTAGCAAAGCCTTCAGTCATTCTTAAGTGGCAATATAGTCATTTGTCATAGCAACGGATAATAATGTTTTAATCTTAGAAAAATGATATTTCGAAGGACAGCTAATTCAATCAACAAACATTTGAGAGCCTTTAGTAGTAGCTGTGTTATAAAAGGATACCTGGCTTCTTACCTTGGTACTTAATCTCTTTGGACCTCGATGTCATTGTCTGTAAAATGCAGAGTTATACTTATCTTGCAAAACTCTCAAGGTAGATATATCTGAAAAATTTTGTAACCTATTAAAGATAGTTATAAAATTTTAGCTATTACTTTTAAGTGCCAAATGCTTTCTTTGGTGTTCTGGGAAACACAGTAATGACCAAGGTCTCTGCTAGCAACTAGCTAATTGTGGAAGCAGGACATACTTAGTTAACTGTTAAAAGGTAGGGTCAGACAAGTTTTGTAATTGAGTGGAACATGCTAGATCTCTCTTTAAGGGTTCTTATGTTTAATTCAGTAGCTTGCCTTTAAGAATATCAATAATTTTTTAAAAGATTTTATTTATGTATTTTTAGAGAGGGAAAGGGAGGAAGAGAGGGAGAGAAACAGCATTGTGTGGTTGCTTCTCAAGCGCCCCCTACTGGGGACCTGGCCCACAACCCAGGCGTGTGCCCTAACTGAGCCACACCAGCTGGGGCAGTAATTTGTATGCGTGATCCTTCCTTCCTATTCCAATTCCTGATTCAGTGTTTTTTTCTTAAGGAGGTAATTGTATATGTTGCCTGGTAAGTGATAGTTTTATATTAACTCCTTTAGAAAGAATGAGTGAAGATGATCCCATTTCTTCCTCTGTTGCTAAGTTACCACTGTTCATTTCATTCAGTAAATTTTTATTTGGTACCTGTTAAGTGCTTGACAGGGATTAGTTGCAAAGGCACAAAGCTTTTTAAAAATATATAGTAATTGCTTGGATTCAACTTAAATTCTTAGGTTCCTAAAGGGATGGTGTGTGTGTGTGTGTGTGTGTGTGTGTGTGTGTGGTGTGTGTTTTATGGTTAATTGCATGATGTGATGCAGAGTATGGAATTAGATGTGGGCAGGAATTCTTACTACAGCTCTTAGAGCAATGTGATGTTTAGAGTTCGAGTTTTCTTAAGTATTTCTGGAGTAATAGCACCTCCCACTGGAAATAGGTTCCATGAGATGAAAGTAATCAAAAGCAATTAGCTCATTGTCAAATAGAAGGTTCTCAATAACTATTCATTTTCACTCCTCCTTTTGGAAAAACAAAAGCCAGGCATTGAAATTTGTGTGACTTAAAACTTGGTAGCTTTCATTTTTTTTTTTTTAAATAGAATGAGTCTCCTTTTGGAATTATTTAAAATTTTTGATAGGAAACAATTTTGATCTTACTACACATATTTTCTATTTCATTTTTAGCTAAAAATTAGCTATTCTTTGTGTATAGGGTATACTTACTACAAATTATTCATTTTCCGAGTTTTACATGATCTTTACTTTTGCTTGTGTGTATCACCTGCCATAGAGCCACATTTTAGTATAATCAATGAAAGCTCTAGGTACTGAATAGAAATAGTTCATATACTTAGTTTTCAAAAAAATGATATCAGTTACTAAACTTCCATTATTTAAGAACTGAAGAATCTGTAAAACAGACTTTTCCGAATAGACCAGTGTAGCTTAGTTAGTTGGGTGTTATCCTGCAAAGTGGAAGGTCCCTGATTCGATTCTCAGTCAGGGCGCATGCTTGGGTTGTGGGTTCAGTCCCTGGATAGGGGCACATATAAGAGGCAACTGATCTATGTTTCTCTCCCTCTTTTTTCTCCCTCCCTTGTCCTCTCTCTAAAAAGAAATAAATAAAATCTTAAAAAACAAACAGACTTTTCCTTACAAACTGCTGTGGATTACAGATATATTTTACAACCTGTCAGATGGGTTTCAGTCTTTTCTGATAATCTGTATAACCCTGGACAAGTTTCTTGCCCCCTTTAAGCCTCAATTTTCTCTTCTACAAAATGTAGCTGATAATACCCACCTTATAGTATTATTGTAAGGAATGAGTGATATAATGTGTAAATCAGAGCTATAAATCAGTCCCAGCAGTCTCAGTAAGTCCTTGTTACTCTGGAACTAGAAAATAATACTTCTTGTTTACTTCTATTTGAAAGAGCTTGAAAGGTTATTAATTATTTATACAGTTTACTACTAGGAAATAAAATCAGTATGAACAATTTTAAAGTATTAGAGATTTCTAAATTAAGGAGGAACCAAAGTGTCAGTAGTTAGTATTTTAATTGTGTAGTTAGTAGAAGACCTTATACTTTATAATATTCAATACATTTTTTTAAATAAAATAATTGAAAATGCTGTTTATAAAATATTTCCTATTGTACAAGTTAAGTAGTACTTAACATTTTTTCTTTTGAATTATTGTAAATAGCCCCTTTATAGAACTGAACTATTGGAAAAATTAGAACAGTATATAATGTTTTGTACTTATGAAGTACTTTTTGAGAGCCTTAATAAAATAAGGTAAAGATGAGGAGATCTCTATGGACACATTGAAATTAAGAAAAGACATTGAATTCATACTGGGCAAGGGAAAAGGAGACCTTAATAAGTGTTAATAGGGATCTTATATTACAAAACTTTATTTTTTTATTATATTTTTAATCATTGCCAAAGGATATATTTGTTGATTTTAGAGAGGAAGGGAGGGAGGAAGGGAAGGAGAGAGAGACAGAGTGAGAAAGAGAGATATAGATGTGGGAGAGAAGTATGAATTGATGCCTCCTGTAAGTGCCTAGACCAGGGATTGTTCGTGCCCAGAACAGGGATGGAACCCACAACCTAGGTATGAACCCTGACTGGAAATCAAACCCAAAACCTTTTGGTTATGGGATGATGCTCTAACCAATTTAGCCATACTGGCCAGGGCTGGGTTGTTTTTTGTTTGTTTGTTTGCTTGTTTTTGGTGAGCAAATATATATAAAAGGTTTTTTTTAACTCACTAGTAAACAAAAATGCAAATTAAAAGAACAGTGGAATACCATTTGATCTACCTCATCAGTGATTTTTTTATTGTTGACATGGATGTCCCCCATTTTACCCCTCTTTGACCCCCTGCCTCCACAAAGCTTTCCTCCACCTTTACCACAGTGTTGTCTGTATCCATGGGTTATGCATATATGCATATATGTTCTTTGGCTAATCTCTTCCAGTCCCCCCACTCCCTCCCATCAGAGATCTGTCAGTGTGTTCATGTATCCATGTCTCTGGGCCTGTTTTGTTTGTCTGTTTATTTTGTTCATTAGATTCCACATATAAGTGAGATCATATGGTATCTGCCCTTCTCTGTCTGGCTTATTTTACTTAGCATAATAATCTCTAGGTCCATCCATGCTGTCTCAAAGGTTAAGAGTTCCTTCTTTTTACAGCCATGTAGAATTCCATTGTATAAATGTACCACATCTTTTTTATCCACTCATCTATTGATGGGCACTTGGGCCGTTTCCAGATCTTGGCTATTGTAAATGATGCTGGTATGAACATAGGGATGCGTATATTCTTCCTGATCAGTGTTTCAGGATTCTTAGGTTATATTCCCAGAAGTAGGATCGCTGGGTAAGATGGTCAAATGGCAGTTCCATTTTGTAATTTTTTGAGAAAACTCTATACTGTTTTCCATAGTGGCTGCACCAGTCTGCATTCCCACCAGCTGTGTACTCTGGCAGGTGTGAGGTGATAACCTCATTGTAGCTTTAATTTGCATCTCTCTGATGATTAGCATACATTTGCTTTAAGCTTAAAACATACTTATATGGACCTAGGCTTGTGACTATAATTTCTTTAGTTGGAAATTCTATAGTGATTTGTCATCATTTCTCTTTTTTTATTATTTATGATGATATAGCCTTAAGGATATGTTTCTTAATATCTATTATGGTAGTTTTGTTGAATTAAAAAAAATCCTCACCCAAGGATATGTTTCTGATTTTAGATAGAGAAAAAGTAAAAGAGAGAGAGAAACATCAATTGATTGCCTCCCGTACGCCCTCCAGCCAGGGATCTAACCTGCAACATTTTGGTGCATGAGCAGGGCTGTTGCATTTTTTAAAAAAAATACCCTGGCCAGTGTGGCTTACTTGGTTGGAACATCTTCCTGTACACCGAAAGGTTGTGGGTTCAATTTCTATTCAGGGCGTGTACTGGAGGGAACCAGTCGATGTTTCTGTCTCACGTCTGTGTTCTCTTTCTCCCTCTCCACCCTGCCCCGCATCTTTCTTTCTCCCTCTCCCTCCCTCTTTCTCTAACAAAGCAATAAAGCCCTGGCCAGTGTGGCTCAGTTGGTTGGGCATCCTACTGCAAAGTGAAAGGTCATCAGTTCAATTCTGGTAGGGCCTGGTCCCTGGTTGGGGCATGTGCTAGAGGCAACCAATTGATATTTCTCTCTCACTTCTGTGTTTCTCTTCCCTCTCTTTCTCCCTCACTTCCCCTCTCTCTAAATAATAAATAATAAAATATTTTTAAAAATTTGTTAAAAAATAAAAAAGCAATGAAAAATGTCCTCAGGTAAGGATAAAAAATAAAGAAAAATGATAACACAGAAGTAGTTAATCTTTGCCCTAGATTTTAAAAAATTAATTACATTTAAATGGAAATTTATTACCTTTGAAGGAAGGCATCTTAGAAAATAAGACTGAAGAAAATTATAAGATGAGTCTAGAATTTTTCATAAATTAGGGCAAGTTTGAATGTGTTCAGCCTTGGTTTCTTCTGGCAGTTTGAAATAATATTAACTGTAGAGAGGCTGTAAAATGTGCAGTGAAGAATTACATGTATTTCAATTAAGTTTAGAGTATTAGGTAAGTCTGTATTTTATTTTTTAGTAGCTTTATTGAGATATAATGCACATATCACACAGTTTACCCATTTACAGTATATAGTTCAAGGGCTGTTAATCACAGAATTGTGCAGACATCATCACTAATTTTAGATATTTTCATCACTCCAAAAAGAAACCCATACCCATTAGCAGTCACTCACCATCCCCCCCCAGTTTTCCCAGTCCTTAGCAACCACTAATGTACTTTCTGCCTCTGTAGATTTGCATATCTATTCTGGACATTTCATATAAATGGAATCACAGTTCATTACTGGCTTCTTTTACTTAGCATAATGTTTTAAGGGTTTGTCCATGTTGCAGCATGTATCAGTACTTCATTTCTTTTTATTGTCAAATAATATTCATAAGCATCCTTCATAACCAGCACTTGGTGGAACTGGTTAACCATGTTGGGTGGTGATGGGAGTAGTGGTTTGGGGACTTCAACTCTGAGATATTGTATTCTAAGAATATTGCCTAACAAGAAGCAATTGTAAGCCTTAGTTTTAGCTTTCCTTTAACTGCTAAGACATTTCTAAAAAGTTAGAGTCCAGTTGCACATGTAGCTATTAACGTTTCTAAGCATTCAGGACTGATAGGTTTTAAGGATTGCCATTACATCTCCATGATATATAATTTTACTTACATACATATTAGTCATTGTTTTTTATTAATTTTTTTGTTTTTTTATTTTTATTTTTAATCCTTACCCAAGGATATATCCATTGATTACAGACAGAGAAAAGGGGAGATTCAGAGAGAGAGAGAAACATCAATTGGTTGCTTCCTGAGCACACCCTGACAGGGGACCGAACTTGCAATTTAGGCATGTGCCCTGACCTGGAATTGAAGCCGAGACCAGACGACACTTCAACCAACTGAGCCACACTAGCCAGGGCTACTCTTTGTTTATTCTTATATGTATGTTTCCAATCAAGATATTAAAGTTTTCTAATCAAGGTGTAAGGTTTTTTTAGGACATAGTTGAAGGTGAGCAATGAGTGACTTGCTAATGTTTCTGAAGTTATTTCAGAATAGTAAATACTGCAGGGAACACTGAGTAAACAAAATGCAAGTTTGGGACCTTCATTTTATATACAGTGGATCACCCACAGTATTTTTCCACTTGGTTTGATCACTGTTTGATGCTTTAATGGTGACTTTGAACTGAGTGAACTGAAAGGCTTCCACTGATTTGTTATACAATCTTTTAGTTGCTTTGGAAGTCATAATTTCTATATAAAGTTACAAAAAAACAGCAGTTTTTGGAGTCTTTTTGCTGGGATTGATGAAAAAGTATGCATTTCTATTTATAACATGGTTCTTTTCTAACCTCAGATCAAGGTTTGGTAGTTTATCTGCCAGAATTCCTTTTATTAAAATAAAGAGTAAATGGTATGTTTTTTATTATTTCAAAGCACAGCAGAGCCATCTCAAAATTCTCTTTATTAAAATAAAAAGTAAGCAGTATCAAAATTTTTTGAAAACATTCTGTCAGGGTTTATGTAAACTTTAGTCTCCATTTTTCATTTTCAATTGAACCTGAAAAACAATCCCCAAAAAGTAATTAAAATAAAACACTTTGAGTTTGAGAAAAACCTTGAAACTTCAAAATACATCATGTGACCTTTTTGTGATTCTGGTGACATAATAACTGCACACAGGTTCTGTTTGTTTTTTTTTCTCCCCAGTTAGCTGAGATAAATTGTTTTTGAGATCATTATGAGGTCATTCTTAGAAATTTCTGCTCAGTGTCTAAAAAGTAAGGCTGAAACAGCTCTTCATGATTTGGTTCCAATCTGATCATTCCTTACTCCTGTTTCTGCATACTTCGTTATACAGTTCTTCCAAGACTCCAGGTTTATGAAGTTTTCCTTGATTGCTTTTTTACCTTGCATTACTTACTTAGTATGAAAACATTGTCAACAGTGTGCCACCTTCTGCTAGATGCGTCACATGTGCTATTTCTAATTCTTAAAGGGGCCCTATAATATCCATATGATTATGCCTGTTTTACAGCCGAAAGAACTGTGAGGCTCAGAGAGTTTCCACTTTCCTAAGCCAAACCATGTATCTCTGACTATAAAACCCACACTCTTTTGCATCATGTGAACTTCCCCACATGTTCTTTATTTGTTTTATGTTAGGATTCTCCATAGTGCTTGAGGATATATTCACATTGGGAGAGCATAAAATTAGTTGATTGACTTGGGTGGACATTTGCCTTGGAAGTGTACTACTAGCATGTGGCGTTTTGTTAAGAAAAGGTAGGGGTGTGTGTGTGTGTGTGTGTGTGTGTGTGTATTTTGGGAACTTTAGCTTTTTCATATACTGTTTAAAAATTATTGCAGTAAAATACACCATATGTTGGTATTTTTGAAGCAGATAAAATGCCTGCTTTACTATTATTAGAAAAATATAATAACTGATATCTGGACCTCCTTTCTCTGATCTGAAAATGAGTGATGGACTAGATGTTAAGTCCTCTTCCACATTTAATATTCTATTCAGTGTTTCTAAAGAAGAACTGAATGAAAAGATAGATGACATGTAGACAGCTCTGGACAATGGTGAGTAAATGTCGTTAATGAAGGACCAGAATGGAGGTGGGAAGGGTAGCAGTGGGCTGTGGGTGATGGCTGAAGAAGATGAGGGAGTTAAGACTGAGGGATTATAAATTATATAAAAATTTCCCCGAAACAAAGGAAATGTATTTCTGAATCAAAACATGGAAACTCTGGAAATTAGCCTCATGAATAGTTCATGACTGAGGTGTCTTCTTTCTCTACCTATAAGCGCCTTCTGCCCTTTTTTGTGATAAGTGTATATGTGTTTGAGAAACAATGTATGTGGAGCTGTGTTATATGAAAGTAGCCAGGTCACCAGGAGCACACTTGGAATAAAGCTTTAATATTGCTTATAAAGTAAGAATTCAGTAATTAAAATGGGGACCAATTATTGTTGATAAAGCAAAGGAGGGCATATTTTACCTTCAAAAAGCATGAGATGTATTTTAGTGAGAAAACCTTTATGTAGCTTTCCCACCTTTGAAGTATTGGAAGTGCTAATGTTGATAGATGATGTCTTTACTGGCTGGAAAATTGTTAAACCACTAGAAGATTGTCCTTGTTAGCTTCTTCTGGAGTCCCTGCATCAGTGAATCTTGACTTTGGGAAGAAATTCTACACCAGGAGGAAAGAAATGTTTTTTAATTGAATAAGTTTTAGTATACTACTATATCCCTCAGGTAGAGATTTGCAAATACCCATTAGTATTTTAAAAATGGAGGAGTAAGAGTAAAGAAACTTGTTCAGCAGTATATTACCCAAACTTTCTGGCTATGGAACCCTTTTCTCCCACATAATACTTAATACCTTTTACTGATGTCAACTTTTATCTATTTTATAATGCCTCACCCTTAAGTGATAGGCCCTGCTTACTTCCTGAAGGACCTCATTCTATGGTTGGTTACTGCTAATTATTAGAAAATAGCATTATGTTTAGCCCAAAATTTGCTTTTCTCTCATGTCTATCCTTTTGTTCTTTTGTTCTCTAAAATTACATAGAATAAACTCTCACCTTATTTTTTAATATATTTTATTGATTATGTCCCAATTTTTCCCCCTTTGCCCCTCTCCCACCTGGTATACAACCATTCCCTCCAGCAATCCCCTAGCCCCTTAGTTCATGTCCATGGGTTGTGCATATAAGCTCTTTGGCTTCTCCATTTCCTATACTATTCTTAACTTCCACCTGTCTATTTTGTACCTACCAATTATGCTTCTTATTCCCCACACCTATTCCCCCATTCTCCCCTTCCCCCTCCCAGCTGGTAACCCTCCAGATGACCTCCATATCTATGATTCTTCATCTATTCTGGTTGTTTGCTTATTTATGTTTTTAGATTCAGTTGTTGATAGTTGTGAATTTGTTGCCATTTTAATGTTCATAAGTTTTGACCTTTTTTTAAAAAATAAGTCCCTTTAACATTTCATGTAATAAGGGCTGGTGATGATGAACTCCCTTCCCTCGTTTGGGAAGCCCTTTATCTGCCCTTCCATTCTAAATGATAGCTTTGCTGGATAGAGTAATCTAGGTTGTAGGTCATTGCTTTTCATCACTTTGAATACTTCTTACCAGTCCCTTCTTGCCTACAAAGTTTCTTTTGAGAAATCAGCTGATAGTGATATGGGAACTCCTTTGTAGGTAATTCTCTGCTTTTCTCTTGCTGCTTTTAAGATTCCCTCTTTATCTTTTAAGTTTTGACATTTTGATTATGATGCCTCAATTTGGCAGCCTCTCTGTGCTTGTTTCTGTGTGTTAAGTAGAGCTGGTTTGACTTCCTGCCTTAGGAGCATGACCTATTGTAGAAAACATACCTGTAAATTGTGTGGGATGGAGCCTTAGGTAATCATCAGGGCAGGGCAGCCCCCTTCACCGCTTTGTCACTCTGTGTGTGGGGAGGGCTTAGGGGGCAATGCTGCCACCTGGCTTCTGGACATTTGCCCTGTACTCACCCTGTTCCTAGTTGCTTCACTTACTCCCCGTATGCAATTGGTGCCCTTCCAGCTGTTGCCCTGGTGCTAAATTCCAGAGGGGCTGGGTGGGTTTGCTTACATTCTAAGTCCATGCAGACCCTCTAAGCAAAGTCTCCTGAAAATCTGGCAGTTTCTTCTGCTGCCTCAACCCCTACTGGTTTTTACAGCCAGAAGTTATGGGGATTTATCTTCTTGGCATTGGAACCCTGGGCTATGCAGTCTGGAATGGGGCTGGGATCGCTTGCTCCCAACATATTCCTGGCTCCCAAGGTATCCCTGATCTTATCCACCACATGCAAATGTGGGACTGCCTGTTCTGCCACCACTGCCGCCTCTCGGCACCACACAACATTTCCACACTTCTCCACCCATGTTTATGTCTCCACCCCTCCTGCCCATCTGGATGAATGTGGCTTCTTTAAATCCTTGGTTGTTTGACTCCACACAGTTCAATTTTATGATGGTTCTGGGTGCTATTTGTTGTGGGGTTTGGTTGTAATTCTTTCTGTGGTTGTGCAAGGAGGCAAAGCATGTTTACCTATGCCTCCATCTTGACCAGAAGTATTCTTCTCACCTAGCAGTTGAATAGCTGTATCTCTTTCTTGAGGGGAGATACAAGGGACACGCCTACATGACTGCCACACATAATAAGTGACAAGTAAATGTTAGGTATTATTATAATTATCTGTGGATTAAATTTTCCTAAGTTGCTTTTATCCTTTATATGTAAAAACTTCTGTGCATCTTACTTTCTTGGCTGTTTTCTGTTGGAAGTGTTGTTTGTTAAGATGTGAAATTAATCTTGTGCTTGGAACTAGAACTAAGAACAGTATTGCAGGCGTGATCTGGCGTATAGTAGGTGCTCAGTGAATGATGACTTAGATGAACTGTGTTACCGATCAGTACAACTTGTGTTGTGTAATCTACTGCCCCGCCATCCCATCCCCAATTTGGACATTTCTAGCAGTACAGCCTGAGATTACATAAGCTTGTTTCCTGATGGTTTTTTCTCTATAACATATCATTCAGTAGTTTGGGTCTTTCTGAACACAAATGTAGGAACATATATGGCTTAAAGCATCATGTTAGATATAGTTCATTATTCTAATTTGATTCAAACTTGTTGAGTATAGATTCTTTGATATAGCAGACCCAGCTGTCACACTTTTCTCCCTATCATATCAGAGATTTCATCATTGTGCCATAAAGGCTCATACCCAAATCATTAATAAAAATGTTGAACCAAATAGAAGATTAAGAATCAAGCTCTATGCCATTGAGATTGATAAGTATTTATGGTCAACACTATTTAGCCTGTTAAGAATTCATTACCACCTGGCTGGTGTAGCTCAGTGGATTGAGCGCGGGCCTGCAAACCGAAAGATCGCGGTTCGATTCCCAGTCAGGGCACGTGCCTGGGTTGCCAGGCCAGTTCCCGTCAGGGGACATACAAGAGGCAACTGCACATTGATGTTTCTCTCCTTCTCTCCTTCCCTTCCCCTCTAAAGATAAATAAATAATAATAAAAAAAAAATCTAAAAAGGAAAAAAAAATCTTAAAAAAAAAAAAAAGAATTCATTACCCACATTGATATATGACCCAAATTTCTACATTTTTCCATTAAAAGATAGTGAGAGATTTTGTTGAATAAAGGCCTTGCAGAAATTCAGCAGACCAAGGGTTGGCTCTTAGGCAAGAAAGAAAATGAAGTGAATCTATTTGGCTACTCATGACCACCACTTTTCTTTCTAAGTGTGTATTTTGACTTTTATCAGTCAGAAATCAGCTAGCTATATGACCTCAGTAAAGTCACTCAGCCTTTCAGGACTTCACATTCCTGAAATAATATGATTGGCAAGTTCATAGAGACAGAAAGTAGAACAGTGGTTATCAGGGGTTGGGGGTGGTAATGGGGAATTAGTGTTTAATGGATACAGATCTCAGTTTGGGAAGATGAAAAAGTTCTGGAGGTGGATGGAGATGATGGTTGTACAATGTGAATGTATTTTCTAAAGTTTATTTATGGATTGAGAAGAGTGGGGAGAGAAAGAGAGACAGGCAAACAGACAGACATTGATTTGTTATTCCACTTACTTGTGCATTCATTGGTTGATTCCTGTATGTACTCTAACTGGGGATCAAACCTGCAACGTTGGCATATTGGAACAATTTTCTAACCAAATGAGCTACCTGGCCAGGGCTACAATGTGAATATATTTAATGCCACTGAACTATACATGTAAAAATGTTTAAAATAGTAAAATTTTTTGTTCTATATGTTTTACCACAATAAAAATAAATAAATAAAGAATAGGCCAATATTGAACAATAACAACAACATTAAGGAGCTATTGGCCTCTTCTTTTTATTTATATACATATAATAAAAAGCCCATATCAAACTTAATGGTGAAACGCTAAAAATAATTTCCATTAAAGTCTAATATAAAATGTTCATTGTCACCATTTTTAGAGGAACTAGCAATGTAATTAGACAGGGAAAGAAATAAGAGACATCACTGGGGTAAAAAAGAATAAGCAATTTGATAGAGAGGCCCCATTGATCTCCTTTGACTGGAAGGGCTATGGGAGCCCAGCACAATCTGCTCAGCAGGAGAGTGTTGTGTGTGTGCCTGTGTTTAGAGATACATCTGCATGTGGAAGGAAAAAGAATAAATCAGCTGAAACCTGGAAAAAAATTATTGAATTAGATCAGTGGGCCTACAGAGTCACTATTGAGAGTAAGTAAAGGGGAGACATAAGGTGAGTTCACGTGGTACGTGGATCTACAGTGATCTTCGGGCTACTAACTTCAATCAGAGCATTTAACTTTTCTGTGTACTGTTGCTGGGGTTCTGCTGCTCATAGTACTATAATACATTGGTCTAGAACCCTGTGGATTCTTACAATAGAAAAGCTTAATATTTCAGGTTCAGTTCAATAGTTAGTAGTCAGCATAGTTCCTAGAACATAGTAGGAAAGTTGAGACTGCAAGAAGAATCATTGAAAAGACAGTCATATTAATAATATTAAACTGAGTTGTCTTCTAGGCTGTGCTATCAGTTATTATTGGAGGGTTGGAAGTATATCTTATATTTTACCTCTGTCCTCTTCTTTGATTCCCTTTCTGCTACTGTTCTCTCTTTTGAGCTCCCTCTTTTCTTTGAAGTGAAGAATCACGTGCAATGGAAAAAGTGGCTAGTTGAGTTCACATATCAAATGATGTGCAAGTGCTTTTTTGAAACAACCATCACACTTTGGTATGCAGTGTAAGTGCCTTGTTTGTACTTCTCATTTTGTCACAAAATAGTAAAAATACATTTACTCAAGAGTTGGAATTTAACAAAATTAATAAATTTTATTGCTTCATCTTCCAAGTGAAACTGACATCTTTTTTTAAAATGGAGAGTTCATGGCAGTGAAGAATATGACTAGTATAATTTGGTGTGGCTGCTTTGATTTGTGGTAAGGTACAAGCAGTTCTGCCCACAATTGCTTTTGTGAAGTGCAAATGTGTCCATCCATGCAAATGTCAACATAGTGAAAAAAGCATACTAAGTTGTTATGTTTTAGAGTTATTATGAAAAGTGTTTTTAAAAAATGAGTATAATTGACGTATGACATAATACTACTTTTAGGTATACAACGTAATGATTTGATACACATATGAAAATAGTTTAGACATCATATACTTTCTGAAAGAGTCTTGTGGATCTACAGGAGTCTGTAGACTACACTTTGAGAACCATTTGGCGTGATCTAAACTCATCTCATTTTGTTTTTGGATGCTTTCAAGTAGCCTGAACTTTACCTTATAAGATTACCCAGCTTTTAAAAAAAATTTTAAATCATTTTTTATTTTTCAGTTACAGTTGACCTACACTACAGGTGGCAAACAAAAGGCCCAAGGGCCAAATCTAGCCGTCCATCTTGTTTCTACCCGGCGGCAGCACTGAGCTCCTTGCCCCTAGTTAAGGAGTAGTTATAGTTTTACAGTCCTAAAATTACATTCCGCCCTTTGAAGGCAACCATGAGGCTGATGTGGCCCCTGGTGAAAATGAGCTTGACACCTCTGACATACACTATTAGATCACTTTCAGGCGTATACCCCAGTGCTTAGACATTATATAACTTACTAAGTGAGCATCCTGATAAATCTCATACCCATATGACACCATGCATAGTTACTAGAATATTATTGATTATATTCCCTATGCTGTACTTTATATACCTTCATGACTATTCTGAAATAACCAATTTGTACTTCTTAATCTCTTCACCTTCATCACCCATCCACCTAACCCCCTCCCATATGGCAACTGTCAAAATGTCCTCTATGAGTCTGTTTCTCTTCTGCTTCTTCATTTATTTTGTTTTTTTAAAGATTCAATTGTTGATAGCTATATATCTGTTGCCATTTTATTGTTCATATTTTTATCTTTTTTCCCCTTATTCTTAAAGAAGACCCTTTAACATTTCATGTAACACTGGTTTGATGATGATGATGAACTCCTTTAGCTTTTTCATGTCTGGGAAGCTCTTTATATGTCCTTCAGTTCTAAATGAGAGCTTTGCTGGGTAGAGTAATCTTGGTTGTAGGTCCTTGCTTTTCATCACTTTAAGTACTTCTTGCCAATCCCCTCTGGCCTGCAAAGTTTCTGTTGAGAAATCACCTGACAGTCTTAGGAGAGTTCCCTTTTCTCTTGCTGCTTTTAAGATTCTTTTGTTTTCAACCTTTTGCTTTTTAATTCTGATGTGTCTTTTGTGGGCCTCTTTGGATTCATCTTGTTTGGGATTCTCTGCGCTTGCTGGACTTGTATGTCTATTTCCTTCACCAAGTCAGGAAAGTTTTCTTTCATTATTTTTTCACATAGGTTTTTTGATTGTTTGCTCTCTTTCTTCTCACTGTGGCACCCCCATGATGCATGTGTTGGTATGCTTGAAGTTGTCCCAGAGGCTCCTTACACTCTTTCTTTTTCAGATTTTTTTTTTTTTTTTTTGCTAGTCTGCCTAGTTTGTTCTTAAACTTTTGTAAATTTAACACCCTGGTTAGATAAACTTCATTGAGTATTTAACTACTTAATTATTAAAATATGTTTTAATAATATAGTGCTTAATCTGTACCCTTGTTTGTTTTTATTTTTAAAAGGTTTTATTTGTTTATTTTTAGAGAGGGGGGAAGGGAGGGAAAGAAATATCAATGTGTGGTTGTCTCTTGCATGCCCCTGACTGGGGACCTGGCCCACAACCCAGGCATGTGTCCTGACTGGGAATCCAATTGGTGACCCTTTGGTTCACAGGCCAGCACTCAATCCACTGAACCACACCAGCCAGGGTCCCTTCCTTGTTTTTAATATGAATACTTAACTGCTTGTTCATACCTATTAACTCTACCCTGATGACTTAAAAACAAAACCCAACTAGTTTTGAGGTTTACATTCCATATTTTCTTACTCTGAACAAATCTCTTCAAATATAGCACTTGATCTTTTGACATTTAAATCCTCTGAGATTCATGCAACAAAAATTTTTGTTTCTCTAGCTCCTTTGGGAAAAGGCAAATAAATTTAAGATTGGTGGTATATTTTCAGCAGATTCTTGAAATGAAAGCAGTTAGAAGTATTAGTTGTAATGTCATATTATAGTATATATTTTGACATATTTAATACAGTGGTTTTTATGAAAAATTTGGAGTTGCCTTAGGAATGAGGTGGCACTTTTCTTTAATATAGTCCTTCTTTAAGGAAACTATTACTAAAATCTTTCATATGTGAAAATTGAAAGTAGAAACAAAGTTTTTGTTACAGATTAGATTTCTTTTTTTGTTGTTGTTCAGTTACAGTTATCCTCATTACCCTCCCTGCCCTACCCACCCATACCTCCCGCATTGAATCCTCTCACCATCCATTGTCTTTGTCCCTGGGTCCTTTATACATGTTCCTCCATAGCCCTGCCCTTTGAGAGATTAGATTTTTTTAAAAAATATATTTTATTGATTATGCTATTACAGTTGTCCCATTTTCCCCCTCCACTCCCCTCCACCCTGCACACCCTCTCCCACCCACATTCCCCCCCTTTAGTTCATGTCCACGGGTCATACATATAAGTTCTTGGCTTCTACATTTCCCATACTATTCTTACCCACCCCCCCGTCTATTTTCTGCCTACCATCTATGCTACTTATTTTGTGTACCTTTCCCCCCTTTCCGCTCCTCCTACTCCCCTATTGCTAACCTTCCATGTGATTTCCATTTCTGTGGTTCTGTTCCTGTTCTAGTTGTTTGCTTATTTGTTTTTGTTTTAGGTGTGGTTGTTAGTAACTGAGTTTGCTGTCATTTTAATGTTAATATTTTTATCTTCTTTTCTTAGATAAGTCCCTTTAACATTTCATATAATAAGGGCTTAGTGATGATGAACTCCTTTAACTTGACCTTATCTGAGAAGCACTTTATCTTCCCTTCCATTCTAAATGAAAGCTTTGCAGGATAGAGCAATCTTGGATGTAGGTCCTTGCCTTTCATGACTTGGAATACTGCTTTCCAGCCCCTTCTTGCCTGTAAGGTCTCTTTTGAGAAATCAGCTGACAGTCTGATGGGCACTCCTTTGTAGGTAACTGTCCCCTTATCTCTTGCTGCTTCTAGGATTCTCTCCTTCATTTTAATCTTGGCTAATGTAATTATGATGTGCCTTGGTATATTCCTCCTTGGGTTCGACTTCTTTGGGACTCTCTGAGCTTCCTGGACTTCCTAGAAGTCTATTTCCTTTGCTAGATTGGGAAAGTTCTTTATTATTTGTTCAAATAACTTTTCCACTTGTTGTTCTTCCTCTTCCCCTTCTGGTACCCTTATAATTCAGATGTTGGAATGTTTAAAGATGTCTTGGAGGTTCCTAAGCCTCTCCTCATTTTTTTGAATTCTTGTTTCTTCATTCTTTTCTGTTTGGTTGTTTCTTTCTTCCTTCTGGTCCACTCCATTGATTTGAGTCCCAGTTTCCTTCCCATCACTATTAGTTCCCTGTACATTTTCCTTTATTTCACTTACTGTAGCTTTCATTTCTTCATCTAATTTGCTACCAAATTCAACCAATTCTGTGAGCATCCTGATCACCAGTATTTTGAACTGTGCATCTGATAGGTTGGTTATCTCTTCATCGCTTAGTTGTATTTTTTCTGGAGATTTGATCTCTTCTTTCGTTTGGGCCTTTTTTTTTTTTTTTTTTTTTTTTTTTTTTTGCCTTGACACGCCTGTTACATAGTGAGGGGCAGAGCCTTAGGTGTTCACCAGGGCAGGGCAACCCAGTTGCTAGGTTGTGATGCTATATGTAGGACAGGGGTCCAAGAGGGAACAGTGGCACTTGCTCCATTCTCTGCCAGATTTCAGTCACTTCTGCCGCTTTCCCCAAGCAAACTAGGCTCTTCTGGTGCTGATTCCTGGGTGGGTGGGTTTGTGTACGTTCTAGGACCCTGTGGGTCTCTCCAACACTCTCCTGTGAGGCTGGGAGTCTCTCCCGGCACCTCAACCCCCACAGGTGTTTTCATTTGGTGTTTTGAGGTTTTATTTCCCTGTGCTGGGACCCTGAATTATGAGGTCTGTCTCGCTCCCCAGTTTTGCCTGGTTTATCTGTGCATGAATGTGGGACCGGACACACTGCGCCCCTCTACAATCCACTGCCTTGCTGGGTCCACCAACTGCCGCCTTGCGTGCCAGGGGTCTGCCAGCCACCCTGCCGGGATCTCTCTCCGTCCAGGTTCCCCAACTCCACCCCTCCTACCGGTGTGGATGAATGTGTCTACTTGAACTCCTTGGTTGTTGGACTTCCATACAGTTCAATTTTCTGTCAGTACTGGATATTTTTGTTTGTTTGTTTGTTTTTAAATTGTTGTTGTCCTTCTTTTGGTTGTGCAAGGAGACACAGTGTATCTACCTATGCCTTCATCTTGGCCAGAAGTCCCAAGATTAGATTTCTTAATAACAAATTCTAGATGGATTATCAAGATTCTTTCAATGTATTGAAATTTTATTGTATTAACTTTTGTCAGATATAATTGGTGGCTTACCAACCTTAATCTGATCCCTCTCACTTAATCTACTCTTTGCCTTGCTGTTCCCTCTTCTTGGAACTCTCTTCCCCCAGATATTTGTAAAGTTGCTTCTTGATATTCAGGTCTTGACATAAATGTCACCTTCTCAGTGAGACCTTCTCTGGCTGCCCTACCTATAATTGTAACCCCCTGATTTCTCCTTTTTTAACTTTCCTATTTTGTGCATATCATCTACCGTACCATATATTTTACATGCTTATGTTTATTATCAATTTCCACCTATTAAAATGTAAACTCCATGAAGGTCAGGGTTTTGTGTGTTTTTATACGTTATTGGATTCAGTTTACTAGTATTTTGTTGAGTATTTTTACATGTATATTCCTAAGGTATATTGGTCTATAATTTTCTTAGGTTGTCTTTGTCTGATTTGATATCAGGTAATTTTAGCCTCAGAATGAATTGGAAAGGGATTCAGAATGAATCCCTCAGAATGATTTTTTTAATTGGTAGAGATGAGTATGAAGTTTTAAAATTAGTAATTCAATCTCTATTTTTTCATGTCAATTTTGGTGTTGTAGTTTGTTTCTAAGAATTTATTTGTTTCATCTAGTTTGCCTAATTTAGTTACAATTGATCATAGGATTCTTTTATAATCCTTTAAAAAATCTCATATAATTTCTCTTAAGGTCAGTACTAATGGCCTTACTTTCACTACTGATTTTAATAATTTCAGTCTTTCTTTCTTGGTCAGTCTAGCTAATAGTTTGCCAGTTTTGGTGATCTTTTCAAAGAAAGCAACTTTTGGTTTTGTTGCTTTCCTCTATTTTATTTATTTCCATTCTAATCTTTATTATTTCCTTCTGCTTGCTTGGATTTAATTTGCTCCTCTTTTTCTAGTTTCTTAAGGTGGAGAATTAAGTTATTACTTGAAATTTTACTTTAAAAAATGGGTGTTTGTAGCTATAAATTTCTTTCTAAGCATTGGTTTCACTGAATCCCACAAGTTTTAGTGTTTTGCGCTCATTCTTTTGTTGTTGTTTTTTAAAATCCTTACCCAAAGGCATGTTTATTGATTTCAGAAAGGAAGGAAGGAAGGAATGCAGGGAGGAAAGGAGAGTGAAAAAGAAAGAAACAAACAAACATTGTAACATCATTTTGGTTGCCTCCTGTAGGGCCCCAACTGGGGGGGCACCCCAACTGTAGGTGCCCCTAGTTGGGGGGGGTGCCCCAACTAGGTATGTGCTCTGACCAGGAATTGACCTGCAAACTTTTGGTGTATGGGATGTCACTCCAACCAACTGAGATACCCAGCCAGGGCTGTGATTGCATTCTTATTAAGCTTAAAGTATTTGTAATTTTCCTTGTGATTTATTATTTGACCTGTTGGGTTTTTTAGTGAGCTAATTAATTTCCACAGGTTTTTAAAATTTTTCAAATTTTCTTCTGTTAATTGGTTTCTAATTTCATTCCATTATTGTCAGAAAACAAACTTTATACTATTTCAGTCCTTTTAAATTTATTGAGACTTGTTTTGTGACTTAATTTATGGTCTCTGTTTCACCTATGTGTACTTGAGAAGAATGTATATTCTGCTGTTGATTTGATGTTCTCTAGATGTCTATTAAGTCTAGATATTTTATAATGTTCATGGTCTCTATTTCTATGCTAATTTTCTCCCTAATTGTTTTATCCATTATTGAAAGTGGAGTATTGAAGCCTAGAACTATTGTTGTTGAATTTTCTATTTCTCATTTCAGTTCTGTCAGTTTATATTTCATGTGTCTTGGAGCTCTATTGTTAGGTACTCTAGCTTTAACTGTGATGTATAATATGGTTTGGACTATGTGTGTTAAAAATTTGATAACTAGCCCTTACTGGTATGGCTCAGTGGATTGAGTGCTGGCGTGCAGACCAAAGGGTTGCTGGTTCGATTCCCAGCCAGGGCACATGCCTGGGTTTCAGGCCAGGTCCCCAGTGGGGCTGTGCAAGAGGCAACCACACGTTGATGTTTCTTTCCCTCCCTTTCTCCCTCCCTTCCCCTCTCTCTAAAAATAAATACATAAAATCTTTAAAGATTTTTGATAACTAAATAAAACATTGATTTCATCAAGTGTGCTGTGAACAATGAATGGAATTTGTTTCAATATAGCTTTGATGCTTAAATGATTTTGACTAGTAGTTATCTATTGTTATGTATAGATTACGTAAAGAAGCACTTGTCTCTGAGAAGACTTAAATTCACTGGGGCAGTGTTTCATTTTACAGGTTTATGAGCATGTAAGACACAGTGAACTGTAGCAGTTTGAACATAGTTGAGATAAAGTGTTTAAATCATTACTTTGCCAATGTATTAATTTTTATTGAGAGAAAAGGGCACATAATAGCATAATATTCCTTGACTGTTCCTGGAAGAATTTGAGTCAGTAGCAATTATTATAAAACTATTAACAGTATCTACCTTTTGTACAAACAAGTCCTAAGTCATATCTGGCTTAGGAGGAAGAAGCAAATAGAGAAGTATCCATTATGTTATATTCTATGGATGTTATTTCTTTTTAATCTTCATAGAAATCTTTTGATGTGGGTGGTGTTGTGCTCACTTGACAAATGAGAAAATTGAAACTCAGAGATTTATTAATTTGACTAAGGTCTCCTGGTGAATGCTCTTTTCATTTTCTGTCATTCTTTCAGTCTTTTATTCAACAAATATGTCAGGCTTTGGAGATGTAGACATGACCCTGACAGACATGTTCCTTTGCCCTCATGAAGTGAATTGTTTGGAGTCCTTTTACTGAGTCTTTGAGCCATATTTCATATAGTAGTGGCATATATTTGTAGAATACTGTATAAAATATTTTTGCATTGTTACCTAATTTATAATTCTTACTGCACTTTTGTGACCCTGGTGGGTTTGATATTACTGATATTATTCCCATTTGAAAACTGAAGGAAACTGAGACTTGGGGATATTAAGGCCATGTGGTTAGTAAATGGCGGAGCTAGCACTCAGTCCCAGGTCATCTGGCTCCAAGAATCCTGTACTTCTTCCATTACACTACATTGTCTCATTGTTTCACATGAAACCATATAGCCTTGATTGCCAAGAGAGATATCCTGGAAAGTAACCAGTCCAGCAGCACTTAGCAAAGCAGAGCTCTGCCAGGCAAGGTGTGTGGGAAGAGAAACAAACATCAAGAGCCTCAAGCAGCTGTGTCTAGAGTGCTGAAATGAACTTTTTCTTAATAATGTAGTTAGAAGAGATACAAAATGAGAAATATTGCACAGAAATAGTTTCAGCCTCATGTGGATGGGCTTCCAGGGGCATCTCCTTCCCTATTCCTGAACAAAGACTTGAAATAGTCAATTTAAGAGGAAGAGACCCAAGCAATACAGGACTCTGTACAGAGTTTCTGCCACTGCAAATCAGAGTGTAATCTTTATATGAGGAAGGGAGTGCTTGTTTTACATTGACTACCTCAGCTATTTACTTTCATGCAGGTACAGAGATAGTATCTATTCAGTAAAAACATTTGAGTACTTCCTCTGTGTAAAAGCTCTGTTAGACATTGTGGGAGTGATACCAACATAAGCATGAAACCATACTTGCCCACAAGGAGCTTGTAACCTGGTAAGGATATTTTGCATTCATTCAAACAATACTTGTTCATCCAGAGTCTATTATGTGTGAGACCTTGTACCAGGTGGTTAGGAGACAAGAGTGGAGATAACATAGAAACTGCCTCTAAGTCTTTAGCTTATACTTCCCATTGCTTGGAGAATATTTCTTTACCTTCTTCCCCCGAGTCTAAGCAATTAGAAACCTTTTATAGTACAGAGTGGGATCTGAAATTCTCTTAGCAAAAAGCAGTCAATACTGCTGTTCTGGTGACTTGGCCACAAAGAGAACCTGATAGCTTATGGGTCAGAGCTTAGGGTCAGCTAGAAAATTTATGTATCATATTTAACTGTCAAAGGATTAATGCCCAGGATATGTAAAGACTTCAACAAATCATTAAGAAAAATACAAACATTCAAACAGGAAACAATGAGCGAAGGATTTGAAGAGATCACAGAATAGGAAACACAAAAGGTAAAAATAGATGTAAATCTTATTAGTAATCAGAGAAATGGTGATTTGATAATGCAGTACGTACTATTTTTCCCTCTTTTACTGGAAAAAATAAAGTTTAACAGTAGCATATTTAAGTAATAATGATAAGAAAACTTTAAGTACTTTATCTATGACAGGCACAACAGTCCCATACCATAGGTGCTACTATTATTACTGTTTAAAATTTTTTATTTAGTTATTGATTTTAGAGAGAGAGGAAGGGGGAGAGAGACACATTGATTTGTTCCACTTATTTACACATTTATTGGTTGTGATTCTTGTATGTGTCCTGAGCAAGATCGAACTCCTAACCATGGCGTACTGGGTTGATACTGTAATCAACTGAGCTACCTGGCCAGGGCCTACTGTTTTCTTGATAAGGAACTTGAGAAACAAGGTTAGAGTAACTTGCCCAAGGTCAGACATCTAACTTGTTGACCCCAAATTTGAATTCAGGCAAATCTGTCTCTAGAGCCTGCCCTCTTAATCATAAAAACAGTACCCTTGTCTGGGTTGGTACCATTATGCTTTATGCTCAGTCTCTAGAACAGTGCCTACCATAAAGAAAGCACTTAAATATATGTTGAATGAATTTTTAAAATGAAAATGTATTGAGCACATCATTTTGGAGGGTAATTTGTTACTATTAAAAAGACACACATTATAGACTTAGTAATTCCATTTTTTAATGTATATCTGAAAAAAAAGTATGTAAGGAGGCATGCACAAGGGTATTCATTGCAACATTTCTTGATATTTTTGGGCAAATTTCAGTGCTCATTAGTACTATAAATAACTAATAAAAATATAAGTAGTTATATGTAGCTATATTTAACTAATATAAGTAACTAAATAAAACTATGATATGGGTATATTTTAGAATTCTGTGTGTGCAGTTAAAACAAATAGAATAGTTAATCTGGAAAGAGATCTAGGATATATTATTGAATGAGAAAAGCAAATTCTAGAACTTTTCCTACCAAAATAAATTCTAGATGATGGGAGAGTAAAACAAATAAAAATAATCTTTGAAATAGCAGAGGAAACATGATGAATATATATATTTTTTGAGGTATGGACATTAATCTCTTTATTCTGCCCTTAGAGTGTAGACTCCACATTTAGTAGTAAATTATTTGGGTTTCAGAAGGACTGTACTGTGTATTCTTTTTTTTTTTTAATTTTTTATCAGTATTTTTTAATTGTTGATATTGTACAGTTTTCTGTCTTTTACCCCGCCCCAGCCCACCACCCCATGATGAATATTTTTATAATATTGGAATGAGGAAGGCTCTTTTTGTAAGTATGATGTGAATTGTAAAAGCCATAGAGGAGAAAAATGATGAATTTGGCTACATAAAAAGGGAAGATTTCTATGTAGAAGAAAGAACAAACATTAGATTTCAGCCACGATGGAGGCATAGGTAGATACACATTGCCTCCATGCAAACCAAAAGAAGGACAACAAATTTAAAATAAAAAGATAACCAGAACTCCCAGAAAATAAAACTGTATGGAAGTCCGACAACCAAGGAGTTAAAGAAGAAACATTCATCCAGACAGGTAGAAGGGGTGGAGACAGGAAGCCAGGTGGAGAGGACTCATGGCAAGGTGGCAGCTGGAGGACTGGGCAGTCCCACACCAGTGTGCAGATAAACCAGGAGAAAGAACTGAGGAATGAATCAGACTTTGAAACCCAGGGTACCAGTGTGGAGAAATAAAGCCTCAAAACCTCTGACTGAAAAATTCTATGGGAGTTGCAGTGGCAAGAGCAACTCCAGCCTCACAGGAGAGTTTATTGGAGAGACCCACAGGGTCCTGGAATGTACACAAACCCATCCACCTGGGTATCAGCAGGAGAAGAGCCCAATTTGCTTGTGGGTAGCAGAGGAAGTTAATGAAAGCTGATCGACAGTTGAGTAAGCAGCATTGTGCCCTCTCGGACCCCTCCCCCACATAGAGTGCCACAATATAGCCATGTGGGTGGCCCCTCTCCTGGGAATACTTAAGGCTCTGCCCCTTACTATGTAACAGGTGCACTGAAACAAAAAAATATGGCCCAAATTAAAGAAGAGATCAAAACTCCATAAAAACACAACTAAGCGATAAAGAGATAGCCAGCCTATCAGATGCACAGTTCAAAACACTGGTGATCAGGATACTCACAGAAATGATGGAGTATGGTCACAAATAGAGGCAAAAGTGAAAGCTATGAAAAGTGAAACAAAGGAAAATGTACAAGAAACCAACAGTGAAGGGGAGGAAACTGGGACTCAAATCAACAATTTGGACCAGAAGGAAGAAATAAACATTCAACCAGAACAGAATGATGAATCAAGAACTCAAAAAAAATGAGGAGAGGCTTAGGAACCTCTGGGACAACTTTAAATGTTCCAATATCCAAACCATAGGGGTGCCAGAAGGAGAAGAGGAAGAGCAAGAAATCGAAAAGTTATTTGAAAATGAAATGAAGGAGAACTTCCCTAATCTGCAAAGGAAATAGATATGCAGGTCCAGGAAGCTCAGAGAGTCCCAAAGAAGTTGGGCCTAAGAAAGCACAAACCAAGGCACATCATAATTAAGTTACCCAAGATTAAAATGAAGGAGAGAATCTTAAAAGCAGCAAGACAAAATGAGAGAGTTACCTACTAAGGAGTTCCCATAAGACTAGCTGCTGATTTCTGAAAAGAAACCCTACAGGCAAGAAGGGGCTGGGAAGAAGTATTCCAAGTCATGAAAGGTAAGGACCTACATCCAAGACTACTCTATCCAGCAAAACTATCATTTAGAATGGAAGGGCAGATCAAGTGCTTTTCAGATAAGGTCAAGTTAAAGGAGTTCATCATCACCAAGCCCTTGTTATATGGAATGTTAAAGGGACTTATCCAAGAAAAAGAAGAAAATCAAAAATATAAACAGTAAAATGATAACAAACTCACAACTATCAACAACTGAACCTAAAAAAACAAAAATGAGCTAAACAGACAACTAGAACAGGAACAGAATCACAGAAATGGAGATCATATGGAGAGTTATCAACGGGGAGGAGAAGAGGGGAGAATTGGGGAAAAGGTGCAGGGAATAAGAAGCATAAATGGTAGGTACAAAAGAGGTGGGGAGGTTAAGAATAGTATAGGAAATGGATAAGCCAAAGAACTTACATGTATGACCCATGGACTTGAACTAAGGTAGAGGAATGATGGTGACAGGGGGTACAGGGTGGAGGGGAATAAAGGGGAGAAAAAAATGGGACAACTATAATAGCATGATCAGTAAAATATATATTAAAAGGGAACCAACCTTAAATTAGGACAAAGATTCTAAACATGATATATATATACATATATATATATATAGTATTTACAGGCAATTTGTAGAAAGGCCAATAAACATAAAAGTTGTAAATAGATATTCAGCTTTTACCCATAATTAAAAATACAAATTAGAAAAAAAAAGGTTCCATTGTGACCTGTGAAATTGGCAAAAATTGATAATATTCAGTAACTATGAGCTTATAGAAAAAATTCTGTATATTTTTGGAGGAACTATAAATAAGCACAGCATGTTTGGTGGAAATTTTGGCAATATTTATTATATTTTAAGACATATACTATCCTTGTCTCAAATTCCACTTTTAGGGATTTATTTTTTTTTTAATGTCAAGATACATGAAGAAAGATATCTATTATACTGTGTGTAGATACACAGATATGGAAACAAGGTGTTCATTGGTGGGATGAGAGTTAAATTGTACATCCATATAATAGAATCCTGTTAAGCTTTTAAAGACTGGCAAATCTAGATGTATATGCATTCCTCGTTTCACATTATTCTATGTAGAGTTGATTGATTATAATGTTATGTTAAATAACATGTATGAATACATTCTAACAGTAGACATGTATATGAGGTCTGTCTGGAGAAAGTCCAGCCATTGTTAATAGAATGAGAATGGTTTGTGTGGCATCGATGTAACCTGGTAGCCAAGGAGAGTGGACTGGAATGTGCATGTGTGAACACTGACCACTTCATGGTGCTAATCAGCGGTGGTGGTAGACACCATTCCTGAGCATGTGTACTGTGGGTCCATCACATTCAAAATGACTGAATGAGTAGAGCAACAAATCTGCATCAAATTTGCATTAAGCTTGACCGTTCCTCCATGGAAACTATTCAGATGATTCAGAAGGCTGCAGTTATAGGGCAACTGGTGATTGGCAGCTTTGTCACGACAACATGCCCGCTCATGCATCACATCTTGTGCAGAGTTTTTTGGCAAAACCTCAAATCACCCATATGACTCAGCCCCCCTACAGCCTGGGTTTGTTGCCCTGTGACTTCTGGCCTTTCTCAAAACTAAAATCACCTTTGAAAGAGAAGAGATTTCAGACAGGTGATGAGATTCAGGAAACTACAGTGTGGCAGCTGATGGCGATTGGGAGAACTGTGTGAAGTCCCAAGGTTCCTACTTTGAAGGGGACTGAGGCGTCATTGTCCTATGTACAATGTTTCTTGTGTCTTGTATCTTCTTCAGTAAATGTCTGTTTTTTTTATTACATGGTTGGATGCCTTCTGGACAGACCTTGTATATTTTTTAAAAATCTGTTATACCTTGTATGGTGATATGTAGTTATAGACTTAATGTGATCATTTTGTAAGGTATTTAAATGTCACATCATTGTATTGTACACCTAAAGCTAATAAAATGTGTATCAACTCTATTAAAAATATATTATGGTACCCTGTTAATTTATATTCCTTCTCTTGCTCTGCTTTGTGTACTATTATGTGTAGCGGGAACATTAATAAATTCAGACTAGTGTTTATATGTTATTGAACTAGAGTTTCTTTTTGTTTTTTCTCTCTTTTTTAAAGATTTTATTTATTTATTTTTAGAGGGAGAGTAAGGGAGGAAGAAAGAGAAGGAGAGAAACAGTAATGTGTGGTTGCCTCTCCCATGCTCCCAACTGGGGACCTGGCCCACAATTCAGGCATGTGCCCTGACTGGGAATTGAACCAGTCACTCTTTGGTTCGCAGTCTCGCACTCAATCCAGTGAACCACACCAGCCAAGGCTCTCTTTTTCTTTTACTAATAAAACAGTAAAGAGGAATGTTGTTTTTAAATACATACATACCCAGTTGTTAACGGTCTAAGATACAAAACCAGATTTCCGGGGTTCAGATCCTGGCTCTGCTACTGTATGTAACTTTGTGCAGGTTAACCTCTTTTGCCTTAATTTCCTCATTATTTTTTTCAACAAATATTGGAGTGCATACTGTATGCCAGATACTATTTTGGATGCTAGCAATACAACAAGGAGGATTAAGACAAAATCTACTCTCTTGTAGTATTTGTATGTTCTGGAGGGCTTAACTCTATACATGCTATTTCGAATTGTGAAAAGTATTAAGAGTTTAATACCTATAAAACACTTGGAACAGTGTGGTACATAGTAAGTGGACCATAAATAATATTATTATTGTTCCCTCCCCCCAAAAAAGACACAGTGTTGATTTATTAACTATTTTATAAAAGTTTTTGTTAAATACAATGACATTAATGGCTGTACGAAACCATCTGTTACAGTATATTCTTGCATTTGCCCTCATTCTGGGTGTTCTCATACACTCTCAGTCATTGAGCTCTAACTTGGCAGCCAGTAACTACGTGTTCTAGCATCTTAATTTGAGTGTGCTAGATGTTGAGAGGCAAAATTTACAGTGGTTCTTTTAAGGAATCTTGATGGAAGTGGTAGAGAAATCAAGAGGGTGAAGATCAACAAATTATTGAGATTGGTGAATCGAAGGTAATTGTAAATATCAACAAAGCCTGAGAGGACTGACTAATAATTATGTAGCATTTAATGAGAAAATTAAATGTTATAGTTTATTTATTAATTTGTGAATTCACAAAGTCTCAGCATGTATTCATAGAATAAATATTTATTTACTGCCTGTCAGGTGCTGTGCTTAGTGCTGTGAATACTTTGGTAAACAAGATAGTCATGGAACCTAACCTCATACAGCTTATATTTTACAACATTACAAAACTAATTATAGAGTTATAAGAGCTGTGCAGGAAACCTAGTCTGAGGGGGCCAAAGGAGGACTTCCTTGAGGAACTGAGATTTAATCTGAGACCTGAGGTTGAGTGAGTTTGTATTAGCCAGGAGGAGAGAGTCAGAAGAATTGGAAACAGCAGTCCAAGGAGGGGCAGCAGCATGGATAGAGGACCAGAGGTGGGAAAGAACATGATACTCTTAAGGGCTAGGAACATGTCAACAGAGATATAAACAGGAAGAAATAAACAGGAAGGAAGGTGGCAAAAGAACAAGCTGGAGAGTTAGGCAAAGGTTAAATTATGCAGGACTTTATAAAGTCATAGTAAGGAGTTTTGATATTAAGTGCAATAAAAACAGTTGAAAAAGTTTCAAGTAGGAGAATCATTTTATCAGCTCTTTTTAAAGACTATTATAAGTGCTGAGTGGAGAATGGGTTGGGGGAGGAAGTGGCAGAGTAGGTATGAGAATATCATTGCTAAGATCAGATCATGTCAGTATCCAGATTTGGAACAATGGTGGCTTGGACCAAGGTAGTGGTTGTAGACAGAGTAAATTGATTTTCATCCATTTTAGGAGATGATTGAATGTTGATGGTGAGCATAATGGAGAAGGAGAGATAGGGAATGACTATATCATGAACAACTGGGTAGATAATGAAATAAGGAAGAGAAGAAACAGTGCTGATTAGTATGAGAGTAGATGTACATAGTGAGTTTGAGATGTCTGTGAGACACAGAGACTTGCATAGGCACTCTATATATAGGTTTAGAACCCAGAAAAAGATCTGAAGTGGAGAAAAGGAAATTAGGACTTGTCAACAGATGGTGTTTGAGGCAATGGTAGTAGATAGAATTCCTTTGGAAAAATACAAATCAAGAAAAGAAGAGAACTGAGCACAGAATAATAAACTCTGAATAATTTCAACTTTTAAGATTGGGTAGAAGAGAAGGAGTCATGGATGAAGGTGAGAGGGAGATGTCAAAGAATTGGGAGACAATCAGAATTTTTAGTGTCACACAAGACACAGAAGAGTTTCGTAAAGGGGAAAGATGTGATCTATAAGTGAATGTTGCTAAGGTGGGGAAAGAAGCCAGAAAAGAATGGGGGCATGCATTGGAGGTAAGGTGGAAGGAGGGAGACATTGAGAATTGACAGCTTTTGAGAAAATGTTCCTCTTAAATATAAAGGGTTCATTGTTTGAAATTTGAGTTATAGTGAAACATCCAGATGGAGAAGTGTTATATGTTAAGTAGGTGAAGCCATGGCCCTGGAATTTGAGTGAGAGGAGATGGTAGCTGAAGACTTTAGAAGAAAAGGGAGCCAAAAATAGAACTGGGAGAGCACCTCCAGTTAGAGATTTCCTTTGGATTGTCAGTAAATAATATTGTAAAATTCATAATACAAGTAATTTGAGCATGGACTTATTTCATCCAACTCAATTATTGCAAGCTTTGGCTGAGACAGTTCAGGTTATGCTCTTTTTAAATTTGATGTGGTTAAAAGAAAAATACAATGCTCTAAATGCCCACAAAAAGTTGTCAAGACAGAAGCAAAGACAGTATTTAATATTACTGTCAGCAGTTAAGGTATACAATTTATGAACCTACCAATTTGGCTAGTTTTCCAGTAGTTGGTACTGGTGCATGAAATATATGTAGTAACTGAATTAGTGGTGAGTGATAACTCTGCTTCACATACACTCTTTTTTTTTTTTTTAAAATATTCACATACACTCTTGATGTTACTCTTGATGTACACAATTTGTGGTATACAAATTATAACTCCCTGTCAGCCTGTTACCTAGAATATCCAAATGATAAGACCCTACCACCAGTGAATTTTTCCCTCACATATTAGCTACTTGTAGATCATAGAATATCGCAATGAGTGTCTGATCTTTGAAATTTTAGGTATGCACTTAAGGTTGAAACTGTGATTTTGATATTGTTTGTCTCAATTTATATCATAATGTTGGATTATTTGTTAAGACTTTCATTGCAAGTTAAAGCAACCAACTGAAGCTTACTTAAGAAGGGAAATTTTTGAAGGATAACTAGGATATTTTACAGAATCCAAAAGCAGGGATTGCAGCTTTTTCTCTCAAGAATAGTGTAGAAGGGTCTGCGATTCATTCAGCTTAGATTAGGAGCTCATACCAGGAAAATAAATTGGTTAGGTTGATACATTTCTCCTGAATATGGCATTTTATCTTATAATAAAGATTTATGTGTGTGTATGGAGTGAGAGGCAGGAAACTATAGAATTCTTTTGGTAAAGGTAATCTAGTAGGTATCTGCTGTCTAGAAAAATTAGAGATATGAACTTGGGCTGATACAGTGTTACTTAATGGTTCAACCATGAACAGACAATCTGTATGCTACTTTAGGGATGTTGTATATCTGAATAGTTTCTGACCCTATACCATGTATATACACATTTGTTTATATGGTCTTGAGTCTTATTACTCCAAACATGAGAATTATACATGCTCCTTACTTTAGTGCCAATCTTAAATCAGTTGCTCTACTAGAGATTTGAGTACATATGTATATTTGATACATCTGTTATCATCATGTTTCCCAATATTTGTTAAACTGGTGCGCTTTGTTTGAAACAACCACCTGGTTCTAGTTCAGTGTTTGTGAAAGATGCCAGATTGATATCCTGGAAATTGAAGCCCTATGTGAATGTGGGATAGCAACAATGTCCACCTCCCAGATCCTGCTCTCTTAATGTACTTTGGTCTTGATTTGCAGGAATAAAGCTCTTCTCAAAGATTATCTCATTTCTTTTTTCTGCCACTGTGAGCGAGAGTGTTCATATTTAAAGGGTTTTATTTTAGGATCAAATGTACTTAGTCTCTTCAGAAAGTTGAACAGTTAGGTAACTTTTTTGTTCCTGTATTTCTTTTCATTGTTCACACTTGAATTGATCACTTAAGACCAATGGCCCTGATGTATTAATTGTATAAATAAACCAGTCTGCTGGTTTGTTTTATGGTTCAAATCACACTCTGCCTTTCTCTTTTAATTCTTTCACACAAATTGCTTTTTGACGATAATGATAGCAACCATTTTTGAGCACTTATATATCAGATCAGTACGAGGCACTTCATATAAATACATTTTTCTTTATCATTAAAACTATCCTGCAAGCCCTGGCTGGTGTGGCTGAGTGGATTTAGTGCCAGACTGCAAACCAAAGAGTCGCAGTTTGATTGCCAGTTAGGGCACATCCCTGGGTTACAGGCCATGTAACAAGTGTGGGAGAGGCAACTGCACATTGATGTTTCTCTCCCTCTTTTTTGCCCTCCCTTCCCTTCTCTGAAAATAAATAAATAAAATATTTTTTAAAAAAGAACTTATATTAAGTTCTATGAAGATTTTGTGATAAAAAAATTCTATCCTGCAAAGTATAGTTTTCATATAAAACATGAAGAAACCAAGACTTAAAAAGGGTAGGTAGTGTGCTCAAAGCAAGCAGTGCTGTTAAATGCTTGATAGAGCATGAATTCCAGCCTGGATTTGCTAGTGTCTTGTGCCAGTGCTCTTTCACCAAGCTCCACTGACTACTCATAAAAGGTGTTCATTTGGATTAAACGTCATGCAGGCAGGTCTATTACATGTTGGTTGTTTGATTTGGAATTCAGTTTTGCTAGATATTCCACTGATGGATACATAGATACTGTTGAATCACACTTTTCTTTCTTTAAAGGTAAGTAATCAAACTAATAGCTGTCCGAAGAGTGATTATGGATAAAAACCCTTGATAAAACATGGTAATTTCCGGCCAAGATGGAGGCATACGTAGATAGGCTTTGCTTCCTTGCATAAACAAAAGAACAACAACAACAAATTTAAAAACAAAAAACCACCAGAACTACCAGAAAATCAAACTGTATGGAAGTCTGACAACCAAGGAGTTAAAGAAGAAACATTCAACCAGACTGCTAGGAGGGGTGGTGACAGGTAGCTGGGGAGGAGAGGATGCACAGCAAGGAGACACTAGGCTGGGTAAGGCAGCGGCTGGCCAACTGGACAGTCCTATATTTGCATGCAAATAAGCTGGGAAAAACAACTGGGGCAAGAGACAGACTGTACAACCCAGGGTTCCAGCACAGAAAACTAAAGCCTCAAAACCTCTGGCTGTAAAATCCTATAGGGGTTGCAATGGCGGGAGGAACTCCCAACCTCACAAGAGAGTTCATTGGAGAGACCCACAGGGTCCTAGAACATACACAAACCCACTTACCCAGGAATCAGCACCAGAAGGGCCCAATTTTCTTGTCAGTAGCAGGGGAAGTGACTGAAAGCAAGCTGAGCAAGTGGTATTGTTCCCTTTCTGACCTCTCCCCCAAATACAGTGCCGCAACACAGTGACTTAGGTTGCCCCACCCTGACAAATACCTAAGGTTCCACCCCTTACAGCATAATAGGTGCTCTAAGACAAAAAAAACTATTGTCCAAATGAAAGAGCAGATCAAAACTCCAGAAAAAGAACTAAGCGACAAGGAGATAGCTAACCTATCAGATGCTGAGTTCAAAACATTGGTATTCAGGATACTCACAGAAATGATTGAGTATGGACACAAAATAGAGGAAGAAGTGAAGGTTATGCAAAGTGAAATAAAGAAAAATACACAGGAAATCAACAGCAAAGGGAAGGAAACTGGGACTCAAATCAACAATTTGGAGCAGAAGGAAGAAATAAACATTCAACCAGAAAAGAATGATGAAATAAGAATTCAAAAAAAATGAGGAGAGGCTTAGGAACCTCTGGGACAACTTTAAATGTTTCATCATCTGAATCATAGGGGTGCCAGAAGGAGAAGAGGAAGAACAAGAAACTGAAAACTTACTTTAAAAAATAATGAATGAAAACTTCCCCAATCTGGCAGAGAATATAGACATGCAGGTCCAGGAAGCTCAGAGAGTCCCAAAGAAGTTGAGCCTAAGAAAGCACACATCAGGGCACATCATAATTAAGCTACCCAAGATTAAAATGAAGGAGAGAATCTTAAAAGCAAGACAAAATGAGAGAGTTACCTACAAAGGAGTTCCTATAAGACTAGCTGCTGATTTCTGAAAAGAAACCCTACAGGCAAGAAGGGGCTGGGAAGAAGTATTCCAAGTCATGAAAGGCAAGGACCTACATCCAAGATTACTCTATCCAGCAAAGCTATCATTTAGAGTGGAAAGGCAGATAAAGTGCTTCCCAGATAAGGTCATGTTAAAGGCATTCATCATCACCAAGCCCTTGTTATATGAAATGTTAATGGTACTTATCTTAGAAATAGAAGATCAAAACTATGAACAGTAAAATGATAACAAACTCACAACTATCAATAATTGAACCAAAACAAAACAAACTAAGCCAACAACTAGAACAGGAACAGAATCACAGAAATGGAGATCACATGGAGGGTTATCAGTGGTGAGGGATGGAAGGGAGAATGGGGGAAAAGGTACAGGATATAAGAAGCATAATTGGTAGGTATAAAATAGACAGGGAGAGGTTAAGTGTGGTATAGGAAATGAATAAGCTGAAGAACTTATATGTATGACCCATGGACATGAACTAAGTCGGGCAAGAATGCTGGTGGGAGGGAGTATGCAGGACGGAGGGGGAAAAAGAGAAAAAAATGGAACAACTGAAATAGAATAATCAATAAAATACACTTAAAAAACATGGTTTAAGTTTGAACTGTTCTGCATTATGCAAACTAATGATTTTATGTTGGTATTGATAAACTTTGAAAGAGTACATTAGAGTCAATGTCTCAGAACAACTCTTGGGATCCTTTGTATGGAAAGATTTCCTAGGTGGAAGTGCTGTGAAAGTAAACCCTTTAGTTGTTTTACTTGGTGTCACAAGTGGTTATGAGCACTTACGCTGTGCCAAACATTTGCCATACATTAGGCATGTAATGATAAGTGAGATAGAAGTTTCTATCCTGAAAATTCTCGGCAGCCTGGAAGGGAGAGGCAAGTAGTTTAAAAGTCCTAATTCAGTTGACAAGTGCTATGATGGAGGAAGTAAAGGTAAATAAGAGAAAGGGGCACCGATCCCACACCTAGATCAGAAGGGCTTCCTGATAGATGTGATGTGTAGGGTAGGATAAGGAGGATAAGTACGAATTAGTTAAGTAACAGTGGCAGGGGCAGGGTATTCCAGGCCCTAATAATAATGAATGAAGGAATGCTTTATTTTGTTTTGCTTTGTTAACAACAGTTTTATTGAGATATAATTTACATACCATAAAATTTTGGTCTTTTAAAGTATACATTAGCCCTGGCTGGTGTAGCTTAGTGGATTGAGTGCGGGCCTGTGAACCAAAGGATCGAGGTTCGATTCCCAGTCAGGGCACATGCCTGGGTTGCAGGCCAGTTCCCAGCTAGGGGACGCATGAGAGGCAACCATACATTGATATTTCTCTCTCTCTCTCCCTTTCTTCTTCCCTTCCCCTCTAAAGATAAATAAATAGAATCTTAAAAAAAAAACCCACAAAATTAATTTGCAAAAATAAAAATAAAAAACGAAAAAAAAAGTATACATTACATGGTTTTCAATATATTCACAGAGTTGTGCAACTATTACCACCGTCAAATTCCAGAACATTCTTATCACCCCATACCCATTAGCAGTCACTTTCTATTCCCTCCTCTCCCTAGTCCTTGGCAACAATGAATCTACTTTCTGTCTCTAAGGATTTGCCTATTCTGAACATTTCATATAAATAGAACCATATAATATGTGGTCTTTTGTGACTGACTTCTTTCCCTTAGCATGTTTTCAAAGTTCATTCATATTGTAGCATACATCAGTATGAAGGCCTGTTTTGAGGAACAGGGATAGGCAAGATTGAGAATTGAAAGTTCAGATGATCAGGATTATCAGTGCATAGAGTAAAAATTTGAGAATAAAGAGGTGTTACACTAGAGAAGTAAGGAGAGACCAGATCAAACAGAGCTATGTGATAGAGGCATAGACTTTATTCTAAGGGTAATAGGATACCACTGAATGGTGTTAAGTACAAAAATAATATAATCAAATTTTTGTTTTATATTTGTGTAGAGAATAAGCTAAATGGCTACAAAATGGCTGTGGGACAGGGAGACTATTTAGGATTCTTGCAAAAATCCAGGCAACAGAAAGACGGTGATAGTGTGGGATATGGGAATGGAGAGAGTAGATGAACTTGAGAAATTTAAAAGTCAAGATTGACAAGATGTGTCAGATTGAATGTAGAAGTGGGGAGAAGGGGAGGTAGTATCTAGAATGGCATGGAAAGTTTTGGGTTGTTGAACCAGATCGATAATGATAGATATACTTATTCAGGAGCTGGCAAGCCTTGGCTGGTGTGGCTCAGTGGATTGAGTGCTGGCCTGCAAAATAAAAGGTCACTGGTTCGATTCCCAGTCAGGGCATGTGCCTGGGTTGCAGGCCAGGTCTCCAGATGGGGGTGTGTGTGAGGCAACCAATTAATGTATCTCTGACATGGATGTTTCTCTCTCTTTCTCCCTTCTTTCCCCTCTCTCTAAAATTAAATAAATACTTTTTTTAAGGAGCTGGCTAGCTAAATGAGTTTCCAGAGTACCAGTCTACAAGGAGTACTAGAATGGTTCTGAAAAGTTAATGAGATTAAAAAAAAATCATTTACCAGAGCTCTTTACTTACTAGTAGAGTACCGTATGTTGTTTAGAGGAAATCTTTGATAAGCTACTATTGAAGAAGGTACTCACCTTAGTTTTTTGCTTGAATAATGAGATGTTTCCCAAACTGTATTCTAAAAAGCCCAAAGGTTGTTTTATTGAGTGGGAATTGCAAATTTGGAGTCAGTGCTGAATTGCTCGGTAAAAGAGAAGCTGCCATCAGTGGCTTTTCTTTTTTGCCTGTCTCTCTTACAGTTCTAACTCTTTTCTTTAGAATATTCATATAAGATTGGGTTGAAGAGTAACAAGTTATTTACCTACTTTTACATATAATAAACTACACCAAAACATAGTGGCTTCCAACAGCTTAATTATTATCTCTTTTGGTTCTGGAGGTTGACTGGGCTCAGCTAGGTGGTTCTTTTCTAGAATTTTCAATGCAGTTGTAGTCAGACAGTGGCTGGGGCTAGAGTTAGTCATCTTGAGGCTTACTCATTCACATTATGAGGTTTATGGGCCAGATCACCTATATGTGTCCTTTCCATGTAGTTTCTCTGGCATGATAACTGGACTCTAAGAATGAGTGTCCTGAGACAACCAGACAGAAAATGTATTAGCTTCTATGACCTAGCCTTAGAAGTTACGATAGTGTCCCTCCTGTTTTGCTCTATTAGTTGAGGTAGTCATAAAAGTCTGCCCAGGTTTAGAGGAAGGGGATATATATTTCACCACCCTGGCAAGAAAATCATGTGGAATGAGAAATATTATAGCAATCATCTTTGGAAATATAATTTGCCACACCTACCTTGATAGCTCTGCTCATATTAGGAGAGGGAACCAAGAAAGAGGACTTTGGAATATTGAATGCAGTTTTGTACATGTTGAGTTTAATTCCTTGCCAGACTTCCTGCTGGAAATGTTATTAAGAAGCTTGGTTACTAAGTGGATACGGAGTTTGTTCTGTGGTGAACAGTATTAATCAGAGTCAAGATAGGAAGTGATACTTAACTGAGAATATTTTCTAGTTAATCTTCCTCATTTTTTTTCCTTTATTTTTAAATCTGTGGCCAAGATTTTGGAAATTATTACCTTTATAAATCTGTTATAAATACATCCACAGTAGAGATTCCTGTAAATTGCTTGAATCTTATATTTAAAAAATTACTTTTATCCTCACCTTAGGACATTTTTCAATTGCTTTTAGAGAGAGAGAAACATCGTTTGGCTGCCTCCCATATGCTCTGGGATGGGAGATTGAATCTACGGTGTTCCTCGACTGGGAATTGAATGCACAGTCCTTCAGCTACTGGACAACTCTCCATCCAGTGGAGCCGCACTGGCCAGGGCTGCCTCTTACATCTTAAACATCAGTTTTATTCACATCATTATTTCTTATATGTTTGTTTTTAAAATAAAATCTTGGTATCTTAATTTTAAGTGATTCTTCTTTCCCTTTCCCCATATTATTAATTAAAAATTATGTATCCCAGAGAGATAATCTAATGGATTATCCACTGGACCCCCAAATCCAATGGACCCCAAGGATTTTTTAAATCCTCATCTTTCTTATTTTCTTTCTTTTTCAGTTTTCATACTTGAAGGTAAAAATTTAAGCAGCTCGGGTTTTTATTAATTGAAATTCACATTCTCTTTCCTTTTATTAACAAATAATATACATTTATCCTAAGAAAAATCAGGACTATAGAGGCTTGAAAACAATGTAAATCACCCAAATACTGTTGAGAGATTCTCCAATATAGTTTGGTGTGTATTTTTTTTTTAAGTCTTTTAAGTTTTTCTCCAAATATGGAGTCCTACCATTTGCACCATTTTGTAAATTGCTTATTTCATTTGACGTTTAGATTTTTCCCAATATTTTACTATTTTAAATATCAATCTGACAGTAACTTATTCTATATGTCTCCTATTTATTCAAATACTTATTTAAGATAAATACTTAGAAGGGTAATTATTATATCAAAGGGTCTGTGTTTATATAATAATGATAAAATTCTCCACTATTTAAGTCCTTGTCACTTTTTTCTCTCCCACCAGAGAATTCCTCTGTTTTTTGTTTCTCTCTTGCATTTGCTTATGTTCCTCTCATTTATGACATGTATTCACCAATATTTATTTCTTAGGGAGGAAGGAATCTTTATCATGAAGTTGATTACTTAAATATGAACTTTATTAATTTCATACAGTTTATTTCTTCATGAAGCATTTGTTGAGGACTATGTGGTATACCATGGGTTACAGAGAAGGGAGACATAGCCCTTGTTCTCAGTTAACTCTTACAGTCTAGCGTAGAAGATAGAAATTCTAGGCATATCTGAAGGTGGAGATGAGGTTTGGGGTTGAAAGCAGAATGACTAAGGAAAATGTACTGTGAAGTCGTAATTGTAAAGTTGAGACCAGTCACCATCTGTGTAATTTTCATTCAGTTATATTTAGGCTGCTTGGGGGAATGTAGACATTTGGACTTAACTAGGCTTGAGTTTTTGCAGCTGAAGCTAGAAGGTCAAAGGGAATATGGTTCCAGAAAAAAAACTTACGATGTTTGGGATAGTTACATGGTATTATTGGATTGTCTCACACATTAAAATATAAATATGCACACATGTACAGGATTTGACTTTGAATCTATAGAGTTAATTTTATTTCTTTTTAAAAATCCTCAGTTAGCTAGGTATTAGAGGGATGAACCTTATTTTTCCTCCTCATTCTCATTTTGGCTTTGGTACTTCTACTCCATGCTGCCTTTCATACTTCTGATGTGATTTAGTTCCTTTTGATAAATATGTCTATTTCTCAGTATCAGCAGCTCTTCTCACTTAGAGTATGTAGCATGCACTTATTTTTTCAAGTTCTTAAAACAGGAAAATCTCTCACCAGTGATTTTCATTGCATTTTTCCTATTGCTTTCTGGAATTTTAGGCCTTTTTCTCATCCTCTTATTTTTTAGTAAGCTAATTTTCACAACAGATAATGGAGTCATGTTTGTAATGTCAGGAAACATCTTTTAGTGCCTCAGTTTATTTTTAAAATTAAGTGATGTTTATTAGGTCATCTCTAACATGCTTTCTTATTCTGAAAATTCTGTGACTATAAAGGGTCTGGCACAAATAACACCCCTTTTTATTACAAAATCTTTTTTTACAAAATCATAAGCATGAATTCTGTAACATAACAGTATCACGCTCAGGCATACCGTATGACATTTTAGGTGAAATGTGCAAATTAAAACTATAAATTATTACACCCATATTATTACCCTACCAACCACACTCAAGCAAGTGTTACTTTTGTATATAGATATTTTATACAGAAAATATGAGATTCTTAGTTTTATTTTTTATTTTTATTAATTTATTTCTGTATATATTTAAAATATATTTTATTGATTATGCTATTACAGTTGTCCCATTTTTCCCATTTTATTCCCTTCTGCCCAGCACTCCCCCCTCCGATCCGTATTCCCCTGTCCTTAGTTCCTGTCTGTGGGTCATACATGTAAGTTCTTTGGCTTCTACATTTCCTATACTGTTCTTAACCTTCCTCTATAATTTTGTACCTACCATTTATGCTTCTTATTCCCTGTACCTTTTCCCCCATTCTCCCCATCCACGCTGATAATCCTCCATGTGATTTCCATTTCTGTTATTCTGTTCTTCTGTTCCTGCTCTAGTTGTTTGCTTAGTTTGTTTTTGTTTTTATTTTTTTAGGTTTGATTATTGATAGTTGTGAGTTTGTTGTCATTTTACTGTTCATAGATTTGATCATCTTCTTTTTCTTAGATAAGACCCTTTAACATTTCATATAATAAGGGTTTGGTGATGATGAACTCCTTTAACTTGACCTTATCTGGGAAGCATTTTATCTGCCCTTCCATTCTAAATGATAGCTTTGCTGGATAGAGCAATTTTGGATGTAGGTCCTTGCCTTTCATGACTTTGAATATTTCTCCCCAGCCTCTTCTTGCCTGTAAGGTTTCTTTTCAGAAATCAGTGGATAGTCTTATGAGAACTCCTTTGTAGGTAACTATCTCCTTTTCTCTTGCTGCTTTTAAGATGCTCTCCTTATCTTTAACCTTGGGTAACGTAATGATGATGTACCTTGGTGTGCACTTCCTTGGATACAACTTCTTTGGGACTCCCTGAGCTTCCTTGAAGTGTATTTCCTTTGCCAGAACAGGGAATTTTTCATTCATTATTTTTTCAAAGAACTTTTCAATTTCTTGCTCTTCCTCTTCTGCTTATGGCACCCCTATGATTTGGATGTTGGAACATTTAAAATTGTCCTGCACGTTCCTAAGCCTCTTCTCATTTTTTGAGTTCTTGTGTTTTCTTTCTATTCTGCTTGAATGTTTATTTCTTCCTTTTGCTCTGAACCATTGATTTGAGTCCCAGTTTCTTTCCCTTCACTGTTGATTCCCTGTATATTTTTCTTTATTTCACTTTTCATAGACTTTACATTTTCCTTTATTTTGCAACCATACTCAACCATTTCTGTGAGCATTTTGATTACCAGTGTTTTGAACTGTGCATCTGATGTGTTAGCTGTCTCTTCATCCCTTAGTTGTTGTTTTTTTCTGAAGCTTTGATCTGTTCTTTCATTTGGACCATTTTTTTTTTTTTTTTTTTTGTCTAGGCACACCTGTTAGGTAGTAAGGGGTGGAGCCTTAGGTATTCACCAGGGTGGGGCAACCCACATGGCTACATTGTGGTGCTCTATGTAGGGGAGGGGTCTGAGAGGGAACAATGCTGCTAACTCAGCTCTTGGTCAGCTTTTATTAACTTCCTCTGCTACCCACAAGCAAATTGGGCTCTTCTGCTGCTGATACCTAGGTGGATGGGTTTGTGTACATTCTAGGACCCTGTGGGTCTCTCCAGTAAACTCTCCTGTGAGGCTGGAGTTGCTCCTGCCACTGCAACTCCCATAGGATTTTTTAGTCAGAGGTTTTGAGGCTTCATTTCCCTGGGTTTTGTGGTCTGCCTCTCTCCCCAGTTCTTTCTCCCGGTTTATCCACACACAAATGTGGGACCACCAGGTCTGCCAGCTGCAGCTGGCCCCTCTAGCCACTACCTTGCTGTGAGTCCTCTCCACCCTGGCTGCCCGTCTCCACCCCTCCTGCGGTCTGGATGAATGTTTCTTCTTTAACTCTTTGGTTGTCCGACTTCCATACAGTTTGATTTTCTAGAAGTTCTGGTTGTTTTTTGTTTTAAAATTTATTGTTGTCCTTCTTTTGCCTGTGGGAGGAGGCACAGTGTATCTACCTATGCCTCCATCTTAGCCAAAAGTCTAAGTTTATTTATTTATTTTTAGAGAAAGGGGAAGGGAAGGAGAAAGAGGGAGAGAAACATCAATGTATGGTTGCCTCTCTTGTGCCCCCAGCTGGGGACCTGGCCCACAAATCCAGTCAAATTCCCTGAACGGGAATCAAACTATCCTTTGGTTCACAGGCCAACACTCAATCCACTGATTCATGGCCTTAGTTTTATTCTGATTAGTTTCAACGACTAATCTTGTTCAAGGCTAAATTAGGCTTTTAAAGAACTTCAGACTATTTCTGAGTACTTCTGCAGGCATTTTCGGACTACTATAACTTCATAGATACTGTCATATATTCAGAAGAAGGAAATAACATTTGAGAAGGCTTTGTCTTTTGCATACCCCTGATAGTATAAGTTAAAATTGGGTTGATAGAATCATCGTTTCTAACCAGAAGGTCTGGAATCATGAAACTCCACTTAGAAGAAAAACAGTTGTTTGGCAATAAAAATCTTAGCAGGAAGCTTTTGAATCTCATTTTAAGAATTTTGTATAGGTAGAAAAAAAATCACATGAAAGGAGTACTTTCTTGTGAAGCAACAGTTATGTTAGTTTTGGTTACTTGGAGGGCCTATTGTAAAATAAAACCAGTAGTGTTTTTATGAATTAACATAAAGACATTGGATATAAAGTGCCTGTCTTGATGTTTTACTCTGTATTATCTATTGACTATAAGTGTGCACAAATTCTTAACCGTTTGCTGAAACATTTACCAAACATTTACCTATTGGCCTTTTGTAGACAATAAAATGTGTCTACTGCTGCATTCCATTACATGCTGGCCACATCTTTAAATCTGAAGATGTGATTGTAATTTACTGTTTAAGCCCCATAGCTTTTATTTGTCTGGCTATGATAGGTTTATGTGAAGAAAATTAGAGCTTATTGTTTTAGCAAATGTACTGAACAATGTGTTTTTTCTTTAGGATCAAACAGAGCATACTGAATCAGCAGGACTGGCTGGTAGCGCAGCAGGCATCATGAGTAAGCACAGAGAAGTCTGTTTCTTATCACGTGTGTAAGGGGAAAAAGGTAAGGAAACCAGTGTTCTGATTTCTCTTAGAGCTTGAGAAAACAACTAGATTATAGAAATAAGTCAATGCTCATGTATATATGCTGCTTGCTTCATTTATAATATTGCTTCTGGTTAAATCAGGAGTGTAGTTTTAGGAAAAATTTGACCTAAATTCAGAACAAAAGGTTATTTTAAAATTACTGTTGAATTATGTCAAAATGCTAATTTTTCTACCAGTACCTGGCTTCTCACTTTCAGAGTCAACTTCTAACTTGAGTATAGAAAGGTAATTTCACCATGAAAAAGAACATGGATTTGAACAATATTGTTAAGAACAAATAATAGTAATCCACCCAATTAATGTCATTTATATTTTTTAGTCATCATGGAAGAGTTCAACAAGTAAAGCTAATTTGGGGGCAGGAAATCAGAAATATAGATTTAATAACATTATTTTGTATTTTTAGACTACTGATGAAGAGCAATACTTTGAAGCAGAAAATTGGAAGTATTTTATTCTTGTAGAGCAGTAATCATTGACTTTTCCCTGACTAGAAATCATGTTTGACTATTTAAGGGGTAGAAAATGGTGGTGGGGAAGAGGATGTATAGATGAGATTAGTTTCAGAAACTGATTATGTCACAGGAAGAGCTGAGTAAGCATAGAGATAAACCATGTTATGTTTATAAATATGAAGAATTAATATTCCCAATCATGAGTGAGAGGAAGGCTAGGCATTCTAATTTCTGAATGGTCGTATTATTGGCACTCTGTTCAGTCCTGCTCCATTGCTGAGTATAGGGGTCACTTGGGGCAGTTTTTCCCCAGCTCTTGGTTTTTTGCAGAGAGCCTGGTCTGTCTCCCTTCATTGCAGAAACCTCAGTAAGTTTGCAGCCAATAATTTTCAAACCCTGCTAGCTTTCAAATTCCTGAAGGTTTTGGTTTGTGGACTGCCACCATTCAGTTCTTGCTTATTACTGTGGCTTGATTTCTTCCTGCTTTATGGCATTTGTATATTTCTTTTTCTCACTTCTGAATTTAAGTGTATAAACATTAAAAAAATTGTCTAGTTTGTCTGTATTCACAGTGGAAAGGAGTGCTTCCCACCACAAGCCCATTGCACTCTTTTCTTTTGAAAAATTTCAAGCTTATAGAAAAATTCAGTAGTACAATGAAGACTCATAAATCCTTTACCTACATTCATCAATTTTTACAATTTGCCTCATTTTCAGCACCTCTCTCCCTCTTCTCCCTCTCTTGCCCCTCTGACCCTCACACACACCCTTCACACATTTTTCCTAAATCATTCAAAAGTTAGTTGCAGATGACATAACACTTCTTTCTTTTATAAAAAAATTATATTTCATTGATTAGGCTATTACAGTTGTCCCAATATTTACTCCTTGTCCCTGCACTCCCCACTCCCTCAGGCAATCCCCACACCATTGTTCATGTCCATGGGTCATGTGTGTAAGTTCTTTGCCTGCTCCATTTCCTGTACTGTACTTTACATCCCCATGGCTATCCTGTACCTGCCAACTTGTACTTCTTAATCCCCTCATCTTCACCCATTCCCAGGACCCCTTTCCCATCTGGCAACCATCAAAATGCTCTTTGTATCCATGATTCTGTCTCTGTTCCCTTTTTTTTTTTAAGACAGTAACTTTATTTATTTTTTTAAGATTTTATTTTTTTTAAGAGGAGAAAGAGTAGGAGAGAAATATCAGTGTGTGGTTGCCTCTCATGTGCCCCCTATTGGGGACCTGACCTGAAACCCAGGCATGTGCCCTGATAGAGAATCGAACTAGTGACCCTTTGGTTCCCATGCCAGCACTCAATCACTGAACTACACCCGACAGGGCTCACACGTATTTATTGAAACGTATTTATTTATACATTAGGTTCTCTGCTAATCACTTGGTGAACAGTGATATGTGTCTTTGTGGTGTCCACAGACTGGTGGGAACGATTGATAACTAATCAAATAATGGCACCAGTGTATACTTTTAGATTGTTATAAAGGAAAAAGTGGGGTCCTGTGAGAAATTATAAGGGGAATTCACCTTTTCTAGGGTTTCAGGGAAGATTTCCCTGTGAAAGTAAGCTAAGAGCTGAAATATGTAGAATTTTGGGGGTAGGGAGGGATGTGTTGGAGGCAGTTGAGTAAAAGGTCCTAAAGAGGGACCTTTTGTATCATTTGTTTTGTCTATAAATTATATTTTAACAATTGAAAGTGTAATACTAGTTTGGTCTTTGTAGATTTAAATAAGTCTCTTGAGTGGCGTTTCCTCACTGATGGAGAATTACTTCCAAGCAGAAGCTTACAACCTGGACAAGGTTTTAGATGAATTTGAACAAAACGAAGGTGAGAATTTACTTTGGCAAAGGCATATGAATGTGCTTATGATGTAGAGAAGGTAGGGCTATAAGAGGATTCAGTACTTTTTAAAAAAGTAAAATTCGGTCCAGTGACTTAATAATATCCAGAGTAATAACTAATATGTTTAATCACTGAGATATCATGTTAAGCCATTTACATGGATTTTATTATTTTATCTTTAAAATAATCCCATGAAAGTAGATGTTATTTACATTATTTACATATGAGAATAGAGAAAAAGAGAGGTCAAGCAACTTCCCCAAAGTTACTTTGCTAAGAAGTGGCAGGATTAGAATCCAGCAATATGGTACTAGAGCCTGAACTCTCCTCTGTTACATACAAACAATTTATGGTCAAGAAAAACTTTAAAATGTGTGATTGTATTTCCTAAACTAAGAAAAATAGCTTGTTGAATGTCGATTAACCAGTAAAATAAAGATTTATTTTAAACCTAATTTTAAAAGATTTACATTTTTTAAAAGTTTTTTTTATTTTATATTTTACAGATAGGGGAAGGGAGGGAGAAAGAGAGGGAGAGAATCATCAATACGTGGTTGCCTCTCATGCACTCCCTCTGGAGACCTGGCCTGAAGCACAGACATGTGCCCTAGACTGGGAATCACCAGTGATCCTTTGATTCATAGGCCAGCACTCAACCACTGAGCCACACCAGCCAGGGCTCTATTTCTTATTTTCCCAACTAGATTCTGTACTTCTTGGAGGCTAGAGCTATCATTTAATTTCCATGTTCCTCAAGCTCAATGCTTTTACTCTGATAGATACTCACTTAGAATGTGTTTATTGTCCACCTACTACATACCAGACACTATGCAAAGTAAGGACTTACATTGATGGAAAGGAATGGTTTCTGCCTGGAAAGGAAGGTAACTTAGCCATTCATTACAGTGCATCAAATGCTTTAATAAAGATATGAAGAAGGTGCTAAGGGAGCATTAAAGGTTAATGTTACTACTGAGGGGAAATGTATCTGTATAATTTTAGGACTATGATGATCAGATTTACTGAAGAAAGCAAGAAGGGTAATCAGTGTATTATTTCTTCTTTAATTAAATGTACACATTGCACTGTAACTTGGGGAAAATAGCCATCTTAGTTATGATCTGCTAAAAAAAGTAAACAGGAAAAGTAAATTATGCTTATCAATAGAATATAACTGGGTTGATTTAATAAAGTAATGGGATACTTTCTGCCAAATGTTCTCAGTAATATAAATATGAACCTAAATAATATATTATGATATGGTTATGATCAGACTTTCACATACTGGAGCATACTTTTTTAACTTAATATGGACAAATTTTAAATATATATAAAGTAAACAATAGTATAGTAAACTGGCATACCCATTACCCAGCTTCTATAGTAATTGACATGCTGCTATTTGTTAAAAAGTTTATTTACTTATTTTTTAGAGAGAGGGAGAAACATTGATTGGTTGTCTTCCATATGTGCCCCAGCTGGGGACTGAACCTGCAACTCAGGCATGTGCCCTGATTGGGAATTGAACTGGTGACCTTTTGGTTTGCCAGATGACACCCAACCAACTGAGCCACACCAGCCAGGGCCATGCTGCCATTTTTGGTTCATTTATATCTTCAACCACTCCTCACTTCCTGCTTTATTATGGTGCTTTTTTAAAACAGTTTTTAAAATCTACACACTTTGAAATGTACAGATCTTAACTGTACATTTTTTTTTTAAATATTTTATTTATTTATTTTTAGAGGAGAAGGGTAGGAAAGAGAGAGAGGGAGAGAAATATCAATGTACGGCTGCCTCTCATGCGTCCCCTGCTGGGAACTGGCCCGCAACCCAGGCATGTGCCCTGGCTGGGAATCGAACCTGGATCGTCTGGCTCGCAGGCCCGCGCTCAATCCACTGAGCTACACCAGCCAGGGCTTAACTGTACATTTTTGATAAATAGATGTATATTCATGTAATCCAATTTCAGTCATGATATACATAATAGAACATTCTGAATCCACAGAAAATTCCTTTCTTTTCCTTCCCACTTAGTTACTATCTCTTCATCACTGTTCTGGTTTTATTCCTTCTTAGATTAGTCCTCACTCCATGTTGTGCTCAGACAATCTGAGGCCTTCCCTATTACTGGTGCCCCGCTACCCCCAAGTAGAGCCTGAGAGCTACTTGAATTATGTTGCTAGCCTGAGGTAGAATTCTTTTGTTGTTTGGAATGTTCTGGAATATTACTACTCAGTCACATATAGTATAGGGAACAATTATAAATATATTTTCTTATTCTTAGCTATGAATTAGAAACTTTGTATCTTAGGGATATCTTATTTTCAGACTGTTTTTGCAAAAGTAGTCAACTAACTTAGTCCCAGATTTTCCAGTGTTACCAGAAAACTTATTGTAATTATTTTTTTCAGATGAAACAGTTTCTCCTATCTTATTGGATACAAAATGGAGTAAGCTTCTAGATCCCCCATCTCACCTACTGTCATTTAACCCTGCACTGGCCAGAGTGAATGAACCTGCAGTTTCCAATGAGTCACAGCCACAACTGAAAGTCTTCTCCGTGGCTCATTCAGCTCCTCTGACCACGGAGAAAGAGGAGCATTGTGCTAATGGGCAGGACTGTAGTCTGAATCCAGAGAGCAACACAATGTGGATTGGTGAAAATGCCATTGCAGAAGATCAGTTAATTAAGAGGAACTGTAATCAAGATGATCAATGCAGTACTGTTGAAGTGGGAGAGAAGAAATGTGGAAACCTAGCTTGTCTGCCAGATGAGAAGAATGTTCTTGTTGTAGCCGTCATGCATAACTGTGATAAAAGGACATTACCAAGTGATTTGCAGGATCGTAATAACTATAATAGTCAGTCCCTCATGGATGCTTTCAGCTGTTCACTGGATAATGAAAATAGACAAACTGATCAATTTAGTTTTAATATAAATGGGTCCACTGAAAAAGATATGAACTCAGAGAAACAAATGGATCTGTTGAATAGACCAAATGCAGAGGGGGACTCTGTTAAACATATATGTACTACTTCATCTGATAATCCAGCCAGTATCTGTTCCCCTTCACAAGTAAAAGATATTGAAAATATAGGTAGAGATCCCTCCATGTCTGTGGTTACAAATTTAACAATTGATTCAATAATCTCATCCCAGGGAACAGATGAAGATCCTGCTGTTAAAAACCAAGAGAACTGTATACCAGATGAGGTTTTCACTGACAAAACCAACTCTCCTAGGACAGATTTAGGGAATCTAAACTCCTTTTCCCATTGTAGTGAGGAGATTTTGATGAAAAAAGAGTCAACAGAAGAGATAACCAATGAAGAACCCATCCAGTCTGGTTTACCTTTACTTCTCAAACCAGATGTGCATAATGGATCTGGAAAGGATGATAACTGTGAACAGCCTTCAGATTGCCTTGTACCCAGTGAAGTTAGACCTGGTGGAAATGAAGGTTGTGAGCATGGAGAAATTCTTGGCACTACAGAACTTCTTAATATGACACAGCATTTTTCTGAATCTCAGGAGATGACTAATTGGAAATTGACTAAACTAAATGAGATGAATGACAGCCAAGTAAATAAAGAAAATGAGAAGTTTCTGCAGATGAATCAATCTGAGGACACTTACAGTGATAGTGGAGGAGAGTGTGATAGGAGGGCAGAAGCAGGTCTAGATTTAAAAGGAACTGTCAAGAATGAAAGTAAAGGATGTGATTTCTCTACTGTTATGGACACACCAGCAGCAAATACTTCTAATTGTTGTGATTCCTATGGAATGCAGAGCGCCATTTGTTTTGTTCCAAAGACTTTACCCTCCAAAGAAGATTCAGTAACAGAAGAAAAGGAAATAGAGGAGAGCAAATCAGAATGTTACTCAAATATTTACGAACAGAGAGGAAATGAAGTCACAGAAGGGAGTGGACTACTTGTAAACAGCACTGGTGACCTAAAGAAGAAAAATTATTTACACAATTTCTCTAGCCAGGTTCCATCAGTGCTTGGGCAGTCTTCTCCCAAGATAGTAGCAAACCTGCAGTCCATCAGTGTTCCATTTGGTGGTGCAAGACCGAAGCAACCTTCTAATCTTAAACTTCAAATTCCAAAGCCATTATCAGACCATTTACAAAATAACCTTCCTGCAAACAATGGAAATAATATTAAAAACAAAAATGATGTTCTTGGGAAAGCAAAAATAGGGGAAAACTCAGCAACCAATGTATGCAATACCTCTTTGGGAAACATTTCTATTGCTGATACAAATGGGGAACATTTAGAAAGTTATGAGTCTGGGATATCTAGTAGACCGTGCCTTGTATTAGCTCCAGATAGCCCAGATAATGACCTCAGAGCTGGTCAGTTTGGAATTTCTGCCAGAAAGCCATTTACCACTCTGGGCGAGGTGGCTCCAGTATGGGTACCAGATTCTCAGGCTCCAAACTGCATGAAATGTGAAGCCAGGTTTACTTTCACCAAAAGGAGGCATCATTGCAGAGCATGTGGGAAGGTAAGTTGTGTGTATCAGCTCAGAAATCTAGCATGCTTATTTTGTAATGCTCAATTAGAAATTAATAAAGGGACTACAAGGTGGTTGAAGTGACATTATAAATAGCTTTTGATCACCCAGTTCTAGTTCTAAATAAAAAAATGACCTTGCTGATTATTAGTGTTTATAAAAGCTTTTTTTAGTGCCAAGATTTAAGCTGAATCAGTTTTCATAAACATGAGAATTGAGGAAGTGTTAACTTTGTGGTTTATATATTGACAGATATTTAGAATGGAATTGTTTGAAATAAGGAAGTTATTCTTTTTTTCTTTTTTATTGAATTTATTGGGGTGACACTGGTTAACAAAATTATACAGGTTTCAGGTGCACAATTCTACAACACATCATCTGTACACTGTAGTGTATGTTCACCACCCTAAGTGTTTACCTATACCATTTATCCCCCCCATATTCTCCTTCCCCTCCCGCCATCCCCCTTCCCTTGCACAATCACCACACTATTGTCTATGTCCATGAGTTTTTACTCTTTTTTTCTTTTTTTGTGCAATCTTTCAACCCCCAGCCCCACACACCCCCAATCGTAGTCAGTTTGTTCCTTACCTATGAGTCTGTCACTACTTTGCTTGTTAGTTTATTAGATTGCACATATGAGTGAAATCAAATGGTATTTGTCTTTCTCTGCCTGGCTTATTTCACTTTGCATAATACTCTCCAGGTCCACCCATGCAAAGGGTAAGATTTCCTTCTTTTTTACAGCAGAGTAGTATTCCATTATGTACCACAGCCTTTTTATCCACTCAACTACTGATGGACACTTGGGCTGCTTCCAAATCTTGGTTATTGTAAATAACACCCTATGTATTGAACATAGGGGCGCATATATCCTTTCACATTAGTGTTTTGGGTTTCTTTGAATAATTTCCCAGAAGTGAACTTGCTGGTCATAAGGAAGTTCCATATTTAATTTTTTGAGGTAACTCCATACTGCTTTCTATAGTGACTGCATCAATCTGCATTCCCACCAGTAGTGCATGAGAGTTTTTTTTCTCCACATCATCACCAACACTTGTTACTTGTTGATTTATTGATGATTGCCATTCTGACAGGTGTGAGGTGATATCTTATTGTGGTTTTAATTTGCATGTCTCTGATGAGTAGTGATGTTGAGCATCCTATCATATGTCTATTGGCCATCTGTGTGTCCTCTATGGAGAAGCCTTTATTTTGGTCCTTTGTCCATTTTTAATTAGATTGTTTGGTTTTTTGGTGTTGAGTTTTTAAAGTTCTTTGTAAATTTTGGATATTAATTAACCCCTTCTCAGATGTACTAGCAAATATGTTCTCCCATTCAGTGAGTTGCCTTTTCATTTTGTTGATGGTTTCCTTTGCTGTGCCAAATCTTTTTAGTTTGATGTAGTCCCATTTGTTTATTTTTTCTTTTGTTTCCCTAGCCCTAGGAGATATATCAGAAAAAATACTGCTACAAGAAGTGTCTGAGATTTTACTGCCTATGTTTTCTTATAAAATTTTTATGGTTGAATCTAACATTTAAGTCTTTAATCTGTTTTGGAGTTTATTTTTGTGTATGGTGTGAGAAAGTGGTCTAGTTTCATTTTTTATTTTTATTTATTTATTTAGAGGGGAAGGGAAGGAGAAAGAGAGGGAGAGAAACATCAATTGGTTGCTTCTTGTATGCACTCTGACCAGGAACCAAACCTGCAACCCAGGCATGTGCCTTGACGGGGAATCGAACTGGTGACCTTTCACTTTGCAGGATGACACCCAACCAATGGAGCCACACTGGTCAGGGCTGTCTTTTTTATATGACTCTGGTTAAAGGTTTGTCAGTCTTATTCATCTTTTCAAAGGACTGCTCTTGGTTTCATTGTTTTTTTTGTCTTGTATTTTAGACTTAATTTTGTTTATTTCTGCTCTGATCTTTATTTTCTTCCTTCTTCACTTTGGGCTTTGTTTGTTGTTTCTTTTTAAGTTCCTTTAAGTGTAAAATTAAACTTTATGTGAGATTTTACTTGCTTCTTAAGATAGACCTATAATGCTATGAATATTTCTCTTAGGGTTGCTTTTGCTGTGTCCCATAGATTTTGGGTTGTTGTGTTCTCATTTTCATTTGTTTCAAGGTATCTTGATTTTTTTCCTTGATCCCATTGTTAACCCATTCATTGTTTAGTAACATGTTATTTAGCCTTCATGTCTTTGTGTGGTTTTTGGTTTTCTTCTTGTGATTAATTTATAGTTTCATAGCATTATGGTGAGAGAAGATACTCAACATGGTTTCAGTCTTCTTAAATTTATTGAGGCTTGTTTTGTGTCCTAACATGTGGTTTATCCTTATGCACTTGAAAAAAAAGTATATTCTGCTGCTTTGGGGTGATACGCTCTGAAGATATTAATTAAATCCACTGATCTGTTGTGTCATTTATGGCTGCCATTTCCATGTTGATTTCCTGTCTGGAAGATCTGTTGATTGTCAGTGGGATGTTAAAATCCCCTACTATGACTATATTACTATTGGTATCTCCCTTTTTGTCTATCAAGATTTACTTTACATATTTAGGTGCTCCTATGTTTGGCGCATAAATGTTTACAAGGGTTATATCCTCTCGTTGGAGTGCTCCCTTTATCATTATGCACTGTCCTTCTTTGTCTCTTACTGTAGCTTTTGTTTTAAAGTCTGTTTTGTCAGAAAAGTATTGCTACCCCAGCTTTTTCTCCCTTTCCATTTGCATGAAATATCTTTTTCCATCCTTTACTTCCACTCCATGTGTATCTTTCATTCTGAGGGGGGTCTCTTGGAGACAGAATATATTTGGGTCTTATTTTCTTATCCATTCAGCTACCCTATGCCTTTTGATTGGAGCATTAAAACCATTTGCATTTAAAGTGATTATTGATAGGTACATATTTATTGCCATTTTATTCTTTTAACTATGTTCCTCCATTGTTTCTTGTCCTTGCCCCCCCCCCACTTTTTTTGTTGTTGTTGCTCTTCTTGCAGTCCCTTTACCATTTCTTGTAATACTTGTTAGGTGGTAACAAACTCCTTTAGCTTTCTCTTGTCTGGGAAGCTCTTTATTTCTCCTTCAATTTTAAGTGATAGGCTTTGCTTGGTAAACTAGTCTTGGTGGTAGCAAAGTAGTCTTTGCTTTTCATCATTTTGAATATTTCATGCCAATCTCTCCCAGCCTGAAATGTTTCTGTTGAGAAATCAGCTGACAATCTTATGGGAACTCCCTTGTGGGTGACTGTCTTTTTCTTGTTGCTTTAGATTCTTTCTCTTTAACTTTTGCCATTTTAATTATAATGTGTCTTGGTGTGGGTCTCTTTGAGTCCATCTTGTTTGGAACTCTCTGGACTTTCTGGATTTGTGTTTCTTTTTCCTTCACCAGCTTAGGGAAGTTTTCAGTCATTATTTCTTCAAATAGGTTCTCAATACCTTGTTCTCCAGTAGTCTTATGATGTGGATGTTGTTACACTTTATATTGTCCCAAAGACCCTTTAAACTGTCCTTATTTTTTAAAATTCCTTTTTCTTTTTGCTGCTCTGATTGGGTGGTTTTTTCCTACTTTGTCTTCAAAATCACTGATTCAGTCCTGTGCTTCATCCAACCTACTGTTTATTCTTCCCAGTGTATTCCTAATTTCAGATGATATATTCTTCATTTCTGATTTTTTTTTTATGGTTTCTATGCTTTTTTTCATGCTGTTGAATATCCTTATAACCATTACTTGGAACTCTACATCAGATAAATTGCTTGCCTCCATTTTATTTAGCTCCTTTTCTGGATATTTCTCCTGTTCTTTTGTTTGGGGCCTGTTTCTTTGTCTCCTCATTTTGACGGTCTGTCTGTGTTTGTTTCTATTTATTAGATAGATCCTCTATGACTCCCTGTCTTTGTGTGGTAACCTTATGTAGTAGGTGTCCTGTGAGGTCCAGTGGTACAGTCTCCTTGATCTCATGAGGTGGGTGCTCAAGGAATGTCCCTTGTGTGGGTTATGTCAGCCCTTCTGTAATAATTGAGTCTTAATTGTTATTGGCTTGTTTGTGGGTGGGATAGACACTCAGGCTGGCTGACTGTGGGGCTCAACCCTGACCACAGTGTACAAGGTGCCATACAGGTGTTGTTCTTTCAACTTAAGAAATGTTTGTTTAGTTTCTATTTTTTAATTCTTGAGAAATTGAATATTACACATAAAATCTATTCCAGTTTTTGCTATAGTATTTTTGCTTTTGTGCTAGACATTCTGGGAGTTTTATACACATGTACACATAACTTTGTCTTTTCTTCCGTATATTCTTAATACAAAACAGAGTTGAGGGGTATAAAGTTTTGTGACAAGATCGTAAGAATAATTGATATTGCTTTGCTCTCCCTAAATTGTTTGCTACTAACACATCAACTTACTAGCTTTCTTTCTTTTTTTAAAGAAGAGCTATATAAACAAAGAAGGGGATTTTATGTTTTTATTTTTATTGATTGATTTAAAAATTTAAAATATGTTTACTGATTTTAGAGATGAAGAAGGGAAGGAGGAAGGGAGGAAAGAGGGGAGAGAGAGAGAGAAACATGGATATGAGAGAGACATTGATCAGTTGCCTCCTGTATGCATGCCAACCTGGGATGAAACCCACGACCTATGCATGTGCCCTGATCAGGAATCGAACCTGCAAACTTTTTGGTGTACAGGACATTGTTCCAGCCAGCTGAGCCACCTGGCCAGGGCTTAAATTTTGATGAAATTCAGTTTACCTGCTTTTGCTTTTGTTGCCTTTGCTTTTTGTGCCATATCCAAAAAATTGCCAAACAAATGTCTTGATGCTCTTTCCCTACATTTAGGCTTTTGATCCACTTTGAGATAATTTTTGCAGATGGTATAAGGTAAAGGTTCATTTTCATTCTTTTGAATGTATATATCTAGTTTTCCCATCACTGTTCATTGAAAAGAATGTTCTTTGCCCATTGAATTGTTTTGGCACCTCTGTCAAAAGTCATTTGACTATATATGTGTGAGAGTTTATTTCTGGGCTGTCTGTTTTATTCCATTGTTCTTTATGTTTGTATTTATGCTAATATTATACTTTTTTGGTTACTATAGCTTTGTAGTAAATTTTGAAACCAAAAATGAGAGTCTTCCCATTTTGTTCTTTGTCTAAGTGAAGGAAGCCAATTTGAAAAGGGTACATACTGTATGATATTCTGAAAATGCAAAACTATGAAGACAGAAAAAAAAAGATTGGTGATTACAGGGGTGGTGGAGAGGAAGGGATTAATACATGAAGCACAGATTTTTAGTGCAGTGAAACTGCTCTGTATGGTACTGTAATGGAGCATACATTTCATTATACATTTGTTCAAACCCATGGAATTACAACACCAAGAGTGAAAACCCTAATATCAGCTGGGGCTTTGGGTGATAATAATGTATCAGTGTAAGGTCATTGGTTCTAACAAATATAGCACTCTGGTGAGGGGTGTTGATGATGGTGAAAGCTAGGCATATGCAGGGCAGGTATGTATGGAAAAATCTCATATTTTCTGCTTAATTTTGCTGTGAACCGAAACTGCTCTAAAAATTAAGTCTATTAAAATATACAGGGTGGGGCAAAAGTAGATTTACAGTTGTTCATATGGAAATTAATGCAGTAATTAATAAATAATAATACAAGAATAAACTGTTCCATGTACTCACACATGTAAATCTACTTTGCCATCCCCTGTGTGTGACTATTAAATGTTAACTCTTCTTGGATATTTGTTATTAAGAAATTGTTAGTTTTTAGGGTGTGATAATGGTATTGTTATGTTAAATTAGGCCTTGTTTCAGATATATACTGAAATCTTTAAAGATGAAATGATATGCAAGATATATTTCAAAATGATTAAAGGGGGCTGAAGTGGGTGAGGACTGGCTTTGGTGATTGTTTCACCTAGGTAATGGACCCTTTGGGGTTTGTTATTCTGTTATGTCTACTTTTATATAACTGAAGATTTCTAATACAAAGTTTAAAAAATGAAGAATGGCCAGGATATGATTAAAATAAGGATATGTTTTATAATCGTTTGCTTTCTATAAATCAGCACTTTTTAACACATGTAGAAATTACAATACAATGTGTTATCTATAAGGTAATAACAGAATATATAAAAACTCATACTATATTAAAGGAAGTTATCCTAATAACTTCAAGTTTAAGGTTTTATGTTGAATGTTGTTTACTTACAATTCTGGTGTGTATCTTTGTATTTACGAGGGGGGACCTACAAAAACCCAGAATTTATTTATAAAAAATTGTATATTATTCTTACACGTTTGAACTTCAGTCACCTTCAAAGTATCTTCCATTTGATGTAATACACCTGCCGAGACATTTTTCCACTGCTCAAACGGTTTTTGAACTTGTCAATTTTGATGCCTTTTAGTGCTTCTGCTGTTTTTTGTTTCACCTCTTCTACATCAGCAAAACGTTTCCCTTTGAGGACTTTTTTGATCCAGGGAAACAAGCAAACAAAAACGTTGCTCAGGGTGAGATCAGGTTAATAGGGAGGGTGGAGCACAGGGGTCATGTTGTTTTGGGTCAAAAACTGCTGAACACTCAGTGCTGTTTGGGCAGATGTGCTTGAGAATCACCCATCATGAAATGGGCAAATGCATTGAAAGAGTTTTCAAAAAAATTTTGCTGAAACCAAAAGCAGCCTGTTACAACAATGCCAGCTGGTACACTGATACAGGTGGGTTCCTAGAACACTCACCTAGCAGGGGGAGCCTGTACTACAAAGGACTTGCCTTCCAGAAGATAATTCTGGTTTTTTGGGGATCCCTTCTGATATATAGCCTCACTGGGAAATAAAATTGAAAGGTTAAATTAGAGACCCTTTGTTAGCCCTTCCTGTGATATACTCTTAAAGTGACTCTGAGAATTACTGCTGTTTTCAGTTAATAACAGTAAAGTTGGAACAGATGTTTGGACAGAGGAAGGGTGGAATTTGATTGAATTGCTGTAGTTTTTAGTACATTGATTTTGGTATTTGCTATTTAAGCAATGGTAAGATTCTCTTCTTCATTTAAGAATTTTTACAAGTTGTTACTGTCATTGGTCTTTGTGAATAGCTGGATATTGGTCAGTCACAAACATTGTCTTATTCTTGTGAGGTAGTTATTTTTGTCATAATTACAGAGCTTTTTGAAAGCTTGGTACATCATTTTTTCCTCTTTCTAATATGAAAAGAAATAAGTGAGCCCTTGATTATTTAAATTTTCAAGAATTGCAAAAGAGTGTTGTTTGCACTGTACTGGGGTGTAAACAGGAACGAACGGTACTTGAGTATGAGGCTTGTTTATAGATTTGGCAGTAGGAGTTGTTATGTGGAAAGCCATGACTTGGAAACTTTAAAAAGAAAGGAAACAATAGTAAGGGCTCCATACATACATTGGTATTATGTGCTACATTCTAGATGTATTACGTTGTTTAATCTCCATAAAAGCCTTATGAGCAGAAAAATTAACATTTCAGTTTTACATATGAGGAAAAACTGAGGTTCAGAGAGTTTAAATTATTCACATAAAGTCATTTGGCTAGTGAATTATAAAGTTAGGATTGGAATCTAGAAGTACCACATTAAAGAAAATCACATGTAAACACACAAATGGAAAACATTTTAACCAGCACTTAACTGGAATGTTGTGTAGCATATGTGTATTATAAACCATGATAATTTGTCTCTTTATAGGTAGGCAGATCATACAGATCCTGTCATTTAAGGTCATTCATAACCATTTGGCCTGTGAAACTTGAGGTCACTATTATTAATAGGCTGCCTAAAATGTGTTTGTCATTGTTCAAGTTGTGAATTTGAGCATGTACGATAGAGCCCAGCCCAGATAAGCACGTGTTAATGTTTGCTTCTCCATTCACGTATTCATTTGTGCAATGGTTTGACTGATCAAGGAGCAATAAACAATTTTGTCGAGTGCCTATTTTATTTCATTGTGACATCAGTATCAAAATACTTTGGTCCATTGCTCCACAGAGTTTACATTCCAGTTTGGGAAAATGGAGAATAAGTAGAACAGATTGCAGTAGATTGTGTTAGTTGTAATAATAAAAGTATAGGGTATGATATTTCAGCAGTGTAATAAGTTTTTGTGTACAAATATGTAATTCTCTTTTTATCTAGACTAACTTTACTTATTTATTTTAAAGATTATAATTATTTTTAGAGAGTGGTCAAGGGAGGGAGAAAGAGAGGGAGAGAAACTTCAATGTAAGAGAGAAACATCGATAGGTTGCCTCCCATACGCGCCCTAACTGGGACCAAACCTGCAACTCAGGCAAGTACCCTGACCAGAATCAAACTGGCAACCTTTTGTTTTGTGGTATGACACCCAACCAACTGAGCCACAATGGTTAGGGCTAGACTGACTTCATTTCTTGACTGTGCTTCTAGCTCAGAAAACTGGGGAAAGTACTTGGTTGATGTTTGGGATGTGGTAGAATATTTTTTTATTGTCGCAGTCACTGGGGTTGTTACTGGCATTTAACAATTTTTATTTTTAATTAGTTAATTATTTTTTATCCTTATCTGAGGACCTGCTCATTGATTCTAGAGAGAGGGGAAGGTAAGGAGAGAGGGAGAGAAACATCGATTGGTTGCCTTTTACACATGCCCTAACCAGGGACTGAACTTGTAACTCAGACCTGTGCCCTGACTGGGAATTGAACCTGCAGCCTTGTAGTTTATAGGACAACACTCCAAACAACTGAGCCACATCAGCCAGGGCTTTACTTGCATTTAGTAATCTGGGACCAGGGCTGTTAAATATTCTGTGAGAAACAAGAGTATACTGCCCAGTGAAGAATTGGCCCACCCCCAAAATGCCAAGAGTACCCTTTTTTTGAGAAACACTGACTAACCTGGTTCATGGCTGGTTCATAAATTCAATATTTATCTAGTAATTTTAAATCCAGGATTATTAACCCTTGCTCAGTTACTTCAAATCTCTTCTGCTTATTTTTTCAGTTAGACTTAGGTGCTAATTCGTCTGACCTGAGTACTTTATTATATCATAGTCTTTGTCTTTTTGAGAATGAGGGTCATTGTTTCTTTTTTTTTAATATATTTTATTGATTATGCTATTACAGTTGTCCCATTTCTCCCCCATCATTCCCCTCCACCCTGCGCACCCTCTCCCACCCACATTCCCCCCTTTAGTTCATGTCCATGTGTCATAAGTTCTATAGCTTCTACATTTCCCATACTATTCTTGCTCTCCCCCTGTCTATTTTCTACCCACTATCTATGCTATTCATTCTCTGTACCTTTTCCTCCTCTCTCCTCCTCCCACGCCCCTGTTGCTAACCCTCCATATAATCTCCATTTCTGTGGTTCTGTTCCTGTTCTAGCTGTTTGCTTAGTTTGCTTTTGTTTTAGGTGTGGTTCTTAATAGCTGTCTATGGCCATACCACCCTGAACGTGCCCGATCTCGTCTGATCTCGGAAGCTAAGCAGGGTCGGGCCTGGTTAGTACTTGGATGGGAGGGTCAGTGTTTCTAAGTCTCCCTTCTATTTTGTACTGTGGTACACTACCTGTGTCAGTCATAGGCACTGTCCAGTGTTGTTTTGGTGGTGTATGTGACATTCAGTTTTCATGTGTTTCTCTGGCGTGGGTGATTCCACAGAAATGCTTCCACTGCCTGAGTCCCATTTTCTCTCCATTCTAGGTAGTCTCTCGACAAGTCATCTGCTTCTCTAACTAATTTCTGTGTGTTTCTTTAATCCTATTGGAAACGTCAGGGATCTCCTCCACACTATTGTTAGGCCCATGGGATGTTGAGAAGGATGGATATTCTTGGATCTTTCTATTTAACTGCATTATGCTGCTTCCCACCTTGGTTTTTTAAAGATATCTTTCTTTGTTTATTTTATTTTTTATTTTTACTTGTGGTTATTTTCCTAAAGCACAAGCCCTCTACTTCTGAAAGTTTCCTACTGTATTTTCCAGGGCTGCCATACAGGATACCAATAACTGAGTATCTGAATAACAGAAATTTATTGTTGCAATTCCGGAGGAAAGAAGTCTGAGATTGAGGCGATGACAGGGTTGGTTCCTTCGGAAGGGCTGTGAGCAAAGGGTCTGCTCCATGTGTCTCTCCGTGGCTTGTAGATAGCTATCTTAACGTTCATGTGGTACTCTCTCTGTATATGTACTGCGTCCAGATATTTCCTATTACAAGGCCACCAGTCATACTGGATCAGGAGCCCACCCTAATGACCTCATTTTAACTTGATTACCTCTGTAAATGTCCTGTCTCCAAATGAGGTCTCATTCTGAAGAATTGGGGCTTAAGACTTCAACATATATATGTGGGGCAGAAAGTGCAACTGCAACCTTAACTAATATTATTTTTTCTTTTATTTTTTTAAATAAAGAAAAAGATCTACTCAAAGTAAAGTGAAAATATCCCTATCCAACACCTAAAATTATCTAAAATATAAAGAGAAAAAGAAAAAGTCCCTATTTCTATCCATCTCTCATCCTCCAAGTTACCCATTTTCCTCTGCTTTTCTCTGTCAGTACAAACAACTATCTCATTCTTTTTACAGACTGAAGCATTCCATTTTATGGGCAGTACTGCAGTCTAATTAATCATTCCTGTATTGATGAACATCTGGGTTGTTTATAACTTTTGGTTATCATAGGCTGCACAGAGATAATTTTTGTATACATCTCTTTGTACATGTGGATATTTTTTGTAGGGCACATCTTTAAAATTTTATGTACTGGGTCAAATGAAATGAACACTTAAAATTTTTGAAGGTGCTGTTAAATTAACCTACCAATTTATACTACCACCAGCAGGAAACGAGAGAAGGCTTCTCTTTTCTCTGTATTCTCACCACCATTGGATAATATCAGGGTGTTTTTTGTTTGTTTTTTTTTAATCTTTGCTTGTACCACGGGAAAAAAATCTTATTCTTCTAATTTTTATTGTCATAAGTGACAGTATTTCTTTATTTATTGACCATTATATATATATATTGACCATTTATATTGACCATTTTACCTGTGTGAGCTCTTTGTCTCTTTTTCTTGAAAGTATTTGTATTTTTCTTATTCATTTATTGAAGCTCTTTATATTTAATGGATCTTAGCTCTTAGTCTGTTATATGTAACACAAATATTTTATCCAGTCTATTATTTTATTCTTTTTGATACTATAATAAATGAAATTGTTTTTGTAATTTCCTTTTCAGATTCTTTAATATTAATATATAGAAATGTAACTGACTTTTGTGCTTTAACTTTGTATCCCGCAACTTTGGTGAATTCATTAGTTCTAACAGGTTTTTTTTCCCCCCTTTTTGGTGGAATCTTCAGGGTTTTCTACATACAAAGTCATATCATCTGCTAACAGATAATTTTACTTCTTCTTGCACATTCTGGATGCCTTTAATTTCTTTTTGTTGCCTAATTACTTTGGCTAGAACTTCCAATGCTATGTTGAATGGAAGAAGTGAAAGCTATTATACCTGCTTTGTTCCTGATCTTAGAGGAAAAACCTTTCAGTATTTAATCATTGAATATGATGTTTGCTATGGCTATTTCATATATAGACTTTATTATGTTGTGGTATTTTCCTTCTATTTCTAGTTTTTTGAGTGTTTTTGTTAATAAAAGGGTGTTGAATTTTTTCAAATGCTTTTTCTGTATCAGTTGAGATGATCATGTGGGCTTTTTCCCCCTTCATCTGTTAATGTATGTTACATAGATAGATTTTTCTGTGTTGAACCATCTCCAATTCATTCTTGCTCTTGTCCATTTGTTCCCTACACGGTAGCAAGGCATATATGGTCAGATCTTTCTCGTTGATTAAAGTGTTTAAGTGATTTCCCATTGCTGTAATGAAAAGACCCAAATCACTAATATAGTCTGAAGAACTTCAGCTTGGTTCTGGCCTTCTCTTATCCCATGCAGCCCTAACTCTCAGGCCTCTAGCCATATTAACTTTTTTTTTCTTCCTTGATGGAGCCATGCTTCTGCCCCTAACGAAACCTGTGTGCATCCCATTTTCTATGCTTATTATTATTTCACCTCTGAATACTATTTTATGCATAGAAAACTTTGACCTGTACTTCAGATTTTAACTATCATTTCCTAAATAAAACCTTCCCTGACCTTGTCAATCTATGTGAAGCCTAGATTACATGATTTTTTTTACCATACACTTTTCTGAAGTAATTTTACATTTACTTGTGTGATTGTTTGATTTTAGAGTACAACCTCCATAGACCATTAATTCCATGAAGGCAAGGACTATGTCTGTTTGTTCACTTCCACACTCAGTGGGGTAGCGTGGTGCTCAGCACATAGCCAAGGCTCAGATATTTATGGAATAAATGAGTAAATTATGGCCTTTTGGTTTCACCTCTTGACTAGAAAGGTGATTGAAAGATTTCAGGAAGACTAACATCATTAAATTTACTTTTTAGAAAGTCCTGTCATTTCATATTTGTGTGAAAGATGAATTGGAAAAAAAATTTGAAGACTAGAAAGACAGATAATTGATTGATTATGATGATCTTCTAGACTTCAGGTAATAAAGTCCTAAAAAAAAGGCAGCAGCATTAGTGATAGAGAGAAAGCAATGGGATTTTGGGAGAACTTTTTAACAGGGAAACCCAACCAGTACCTATTGACTGACTGGATATGGTCCTGGTGTGGGAGCAGGAATAGTCAAGTATCAAATTAAAATGAAATATGTGAATTACTATGAGGCAGCTTTACATAGTAGGTAAGAACAGAGCGTGAAGAAATACATAACTTGCTAGCTGTACTGCTGAGCACTTTTACTTAATATTTGTTTATTTAACTGTTAGTTATAAGTATCTCATAGAATTTTTGAGGTTAAATGAGCTAATAGATGCCTGGTATTTTTACAGTTCTATACTTGATCAAGTCATTTAACCCTCTAAACTCAGTTTCTTCTGAGAGATGAAATGATAATATATCCCCTGCTCCTCCTTCATCACAGAATTACTTTGAAAATGTAAAGCCTCTGAAAACTGTAGATTGTTAATCATAATAGCTAGATATATTAATAATGCCTAATAGAGAAAATGATCTCTCACATTGTTGTTAATATGACTTCATTTCTTGGTTCATCTTTGTAAGATATAGGATACATCTTGGCCATAAGAACAGGATTAGTATAGAGTTTATCCTATTGAGAACAGTTTTCTGATTGTATGAAGTTCTCTGTGATAAGCGACTGATGAGTTTTTAAGAAAATAATTCTTAACAGGGAGCTAAGGAGATTCTTGTTGCCTGGTATGGAAGGGAGAAAGAAGTAAGATTATCAAGAGCCAGCCCTGAAAGGTGGAAATAAGGTGCTAGTGAAAACAGCTGGTATGATTATTATTCCACACATAAGGCTAGTAAAAAAACAGAAGTTAAAGCCTGAAATTCCCAATCTTTGTTTATTTCACCCTGCTATATTACCTTTCCAAACAGAAATAGCAGATGTAACTGTCCATAAATGCCTATGTTATTTGATATTGTGTATAGGAATTTTGCCTAAGGGCAGCTCAGATTCCCACCCTGCACCTCCCCCGCCCCGCCCCGCCCCATGCCGGCTTTCCCTTTGTATTTGCCGATCTTGGCTAAGATTTTTATTTTTAGCCAAGACTTTCACTTTCCTTATTGCTGGCAGAAATATAATCTCACACTCTTGCTTTGAATTGGTCTTGTGCCCAGTTTCTTCAATTGCATTTTCCTTTGAAGTTTTTAGTATTGTAAATGAGGTTTCCTATCAACCAGTGTTGTTCAGTACTGGTTTACTACCTTTATACTGTGATCCTAAGTAAATTTAGTATGTTCTTTTTCCTGCAGGTTTTCTGTGCTTCCTGCTGTAGCCTGAAATGTAAACTGTTGTACATGGATAGAAAGGAAGCTAGAGTATGTGTAATCTGCCACTCAGTGCTAATGAATGGTAAGTATTATTAAAACAGGTTGAATTCACAGTTATGGAGAACAAGAGAATTTCCTTTCTTTCTCTACAAGTTGTTTAGCTGCTGAAATGTCATAACTTTACCTGAAAGTATTGAGCTAAACTTCCATGTTTTGAAAATATTTTAGCATTTGAGAATTCCTGTGCCTAAAATACTGAATGAGTGCTAAGTTCAGGTAAGTTTGCAGAAAGACTGGAAGTTCTTGTGGAGATGTGGTGCTGTGTGGCTATTAATGTTCCTGTGAAATGATCAGAGTGGGATGGGGGATAGGGCTATCGGCCACTTAGAGGATGAAGGATTAAAATTGGACTGAGGTTTTCCTTTCCAGAGAAGCTGTCTCTTTCTAGGAAATATCTTAATAACTTAGAATATATTCTTATTAACATCTTGTTTCATTTACCTTGTTAAAAATAAGTAGTGTAGCATCCAGGATCAAATAGAAAATCACATTTCTCTGTCAGTTATCTTCTTAATACTACTTAAATTTACCATAAGAATAATGGTTTTGAATTTAGTTATATGGGAAAAGAATATGGCCTGGAAAAGGTAAATATAGCTTATCCAGTGTTCCTCTTTTACAGGATTGGAAGTGAATCCAAGGACATTTTAGTTAAGTTAAACAAGCAAAGACCACCCAGAGAATTCTTATAAAGCAATGTAATATAATTGATCAGGCTGTAGTATTTTTCTCTTTGAGTGATTCTTTGTACAGTTGTCAGAACAACTACTAATAGACATAAAATGTTGAATTTGGACATGACTGCTGCTTGTGCCAGGGTAGTTACTGTGCCTCCTGGAAGCTGAAACTTATCTGCTCGAGGCCCTTGCTGCTCTGTCTGTCTGCGTTGCTCATAGTGGTGTTTTCCTGTTGCTGGCTTATTAACCTATTGCATGTCAGTTAATCTGATCTGTTCTAATCTATCAGCCACCCAATTTCCTCCCATTTCTGAAGTCTTATAATTTTGATCAAATATGAATTCATTCTCTTTACTCCTGAAGGTCATTTTTTAGATGGTGGTTATTTCACTCTGTTGTTCAATTGGTGATTTTTATTCCCGCTTTCATTTTCAGACATATATCCACAGATAAAAGCGTGATGCTACCCAATACCTCTTTTATTTGATGAGGTCTTTCAACTTGATAGCTTTTTAAAAAAACTTGGCAAAGCTAAAGATGAAGGAAATGGCAGAGAATTCATATGACTACTTACATTTTATTAAGTAAGGATGCCCTTAATGGGATCTTATAGTAATCTACTTTTCCTGGTCTTTCCAGTGTCTTTCCTTTCGCATGGCTTAGCCCGGTCTTTTACTGAATATTTAATTTGATGCTTTTCAGTGCCTCCTATCCCCTTTTCCTTTTCTTGTCCCCTCTTTCTGCCAATGCTTTCAAAGGAACTATTGTTTTTAGCCTTGTCCTGCAGTTTGGAGGCAATAAATATTCAAAATCTTATAGATCATTCTTTGATGTTGAATGAGATTTTTAAAAAGATGTTCAAAAAAATCAGGTGGTTTCTATTCCTGGGTATGTGATATTACCTGAACCTGGATATAAAAGTTGGTATCTTTCATTTCTGGGGCATCTTTCATCCTATTTACTTTAAAGATGGTAGTTGATATGTTGGTATTTAGTTAAACTATAGAGTATACAGTACTTTAACACATTTATGAGCATTTATATTGGTTGATGACACTTATATGATATTGGCATATTTTCATGCTCAAATGGATCCTGTGCTTTTGAGACACACCAAAGATGTGAAGTGGTTGTTTTTGCTGGATGCTTGTACACAGGGTGATGATTTCACAAAGGCAGAATTCACAAAAATGTTGAGATTCCTTCTCCTGAGCTTTAGGCTTCAGAATTTTTCGAATGAGATTTTACCTCAACTAAGAAGAGAACCTAAAAGTCTAGAAATGACAAAAATACACAATGGAGTCATGCTATTTTAGTCCCTGATTTTTATTTTTAATAGAAATTTTTAAAAAAGAACTTTATAAAATGTACTGAATATTAAACCTACATACCCTAGCCCCAAATGTCTAAATGCTATTCCAGTTCCAAATCCTTAATAAGGGAATATATGGTCTCTTAAAAAAGCCAGGGGCCTAGTCATTAACCTCAGACTGCCCTATCAGTCTGTATCAGAAGTATCATGTAATTCTTATTTGTTGATTCCAAATACTTTACTTAATGGTCTCTTTTATTGAATAAAATTATTTATCTTCCTGATACCTTCCCTAGGTGGAAGAGAGACATACTGTGAGTGTTAATGAGGAGGAGCTACATTGTTTATCCATTATTGTGGAGGTCTTGATGTCCATACTTTGCAATCCATTCACATTGATTGTGTCTGTATTTGCTTTAGCTCAAGCCTGGGAGAACATGATGAGTGCCTCAAGCCAGAGCCCTAACCCTAACAATCCTGCTGAATACTGTTCTACTATCCCTCCCTTGCAGCAGGCTCAGGCCTCAGGAGCCCTGAGCTCTCCACCTCCCACTGTGATGGTACCTGTGGGAGTTTTAAAGCACCCTGGAGCAGAAGGTAGGGAATCATGGCTATTCTCTCTCTTTTTCCTCACCAAGTTCCTCTGAAAAGGTGCTGATGTGATTTTACAGCACAAATCTTTAAAACACTGCAGATAAGTCCCTTTGGATGGTTATTAAAATGGAAGAACAAGGTGAGAAATGTGTTGAGACTATTTTAGGGCAAGTAAAGAATAATATTGTGTTGCCTGATATTTTGTAGGCACCTCTAAAAATATGCCAGTATTCTCTCCAATTTTATAATGGAGTAATTACACTGCTTATACTTGAAAAGAGATGCAGATTTTGAAGTCTGCCTGAAAAATCCTAACTTCATGTCTACTTTAATGTTCTTTGTAGGAGTTCAGTAAGTGTTGAAAAAGAGTTCTTCCTTCTGACCAGCCCATTGCTTTTTGGCATATACATAGCCATTTTCTCTTTTCATTTTTAATCTATCCATATAAAAATATGGAAATATTGTGTTAGGTACACAGACTTTTGTAAAATCCAGAACTTTAATTCTGATTGTATCACATGATAGGTTGAAAATTATAGGTTCAACTTATTTTAATTATATCTTTATGAGTATGATATTGTCAGATGAAAGGCACTTTGTAAGTTCAGGAGATTATCAGTAGTAAAAGTAACAATTATATATTTCCTTAAAATGATCTTGTCAGGAAGTTTCCCTTGATAATTAAAATCAATCTTCTTTCATTAATTTTATATCTTTTTGTCTAGTTAATATTCCCTTCCCAAATAGTCCTCCTCCCTTTTGAAGATCAAAGCCTTCTGTTGATATGATCATAATCTTCCCCATTTCCCCTCTTCAAATCATTCTTTAGCGATACTCTTTTTGTTTTTGTGAGTTCAGGCTTGCTTTCTTAACATCTGTATTCTCTTTACTTCATTTGTCATTTTTGTTGTTCTTCCCTAGTCTCTCTTGTTTTGACTACTTGAATTTATATCCAAAATTGGATTTAAAGAGATTATTTCATCAGATTCCGTTTTCCACCTTTCCCCTGTCCTTTTACTAAAGTATCAACTACTTTTGCACTGCCAGGTCAGTCTTTTTCTTCTTCAGTTACACAGTAGCTGAAGAGCTGGTCAGATTGCTTCCCAATTCTTATGTATCCATGCCAACTCTTCCTTGATTAATGAATGATTCTTCAACATTCTTCAGTGCATCTTTTGTCCTTTAAAAATACCATAGCACTTTTCCAGACATTTCATTCCTGTGGAACCTCATACTTTTAGGAGATGTGGATGTCTACTGCTAGATATTATTTCCCTGCTATTAATTTATTTTATAGGCACTTAACACACCTTCTTTTGTTTCTTTTTTAGTGATATGGGGCAGAGTATGTGATATAATTGTAGGTGTATTTAAGAATTCTTAATATTTTAAACCAAGTATTTTAAATCTTTACATTTAAGTTATAGAAGTAAAGTGTATTTAAATGTATTTTATTAGTTTATAACCACTTTTACACACAGTTACAATTCTGATATTTCTAATTATAAGATGCTAAATTGATTTTTTTTTTTTTTTTTGGTACATCTGGGATTGGTGACCTTCTCTTCTTTGATGTTACAAACGCTACTGATATCACATTGATGCCTGTTTTATTTTTCTGGCTCCTCAAGTGGCTCAGCCCAGAGAGCAGAGGCGAGTTTGGTTTGCTGATGGGATCTTGCCCAATGGAGAAGTTGCTGATGCAGCCAAGTTAACAATGAATGGAACTTCCTCTGCAGGAACCCTGGCTGTGTCACATGACCCAGTCAAGCCAGTAACTACCAGTCCTTTACCAGCAGAGGTAAGAAAACAAAATGGCAACTAAAAGTGAGTACTTACTTACTCAGCATGTGCTGCTTCTGTCTTACTGTTTTTTGAAAGATTTTATTTATTTATTTTTAGAGAGGGGAAAAGAGGGAGAAAGAAAGGGAGAGAAACATTAATGTGTAGTTGCCTCTTGCGCACTGCCCACTGGGGACCTAGCCCACAGTGCAGGCATGTGCCCTGACTGGGAATCAAACCAGGGACGCTTTGGTTCGCAGGCAGGCACTCAGTCCACTGAGCCATGCCAGCCAGGTCCTGTCTTGCTTTTTTCTAACTTGAGTGTCCTTTTTGTGGAACTCTATAGATTTGGATACAGTTTAGTGCATGTGTATGTATATGTGTGCACCCAATGTGTGTATGTATAGGGCTAAAGTATATATGGCAAAATCGGTTGTTCTTTGTTCTGTATTTGGAAATTTTCCAGGAGAAAGATTCTTCTGAAAGTTACTCTAAGGTGAGTTCAGACTACCGCTGTAGCTTGAGGTTGTGCTAGAGGGAACCCTGGCCCCTTGATAGGTTGGTTTTCAAACAAAGTTCACCAGGTTCTATGGCCGCCCCTTGGGAGTGCCATGGTGAGGAAGGGCCAAGCAGTATGAAGGTGGGTGAGGAATTCCTCTACTCCTTTCTCTTCAATCCACGCATCTTCACTTTTTTCTTTTATACCAGTTGTGTTTCCATGGAAGATTTTTAAAAGGATCCCAAAGCTTAAAAATCAGTTGAAAAATCACTGACTTAATGGATATAAGACTCATTATTTACCTAAGGAAACTAGCTCTACTGTGTTGTCACCTCTACGATGTCTCTATGGGTTATACTGGTCACATTTTGGGGGCTAATGAGATTTTCTTTCCTTGGGACCTAAGTTTCTGAAGGGGACAAATCCCAGCTACTTTTTCTGGAGTCAGTGAGAAAACAGAGTCACCTAGGGCCAAAATGAGAAATTATACACATAAGATCCTTTTATACAGTGGGACCTTTTCTGTTGCTGATTGCTTCCTAGAATTTGGTGGTCAGGGCCATTAATTCCACCTAAGTATGTGTCCATCTTTTTCAAAGAAATAAAACAAGAGGATCAAAGTTTGGATAAAGTTTTTACTCTTGAAGTTTTCATAGAATTCTCAGTTACTAATTCCATTTATGTTCAGTAATTTTCTTTCAGGAATTTACATAACTTGGGGATTTTATTGTAACTGAAATGGCATGTTATTAAGATTAGATTTATTGACATACAGAGCTAAATTTCTGTTTGGTGAAGGAACATTAAACCATGTGCTGTCTTAAATATAAGTCTTTTGGGGTGGGAGGGTGCAGTTTCTAAGGCTGCAGAGGGTGACAGCCAGAACTATGTCCTTCTTCTTTGTATCTTGCATGCACCTTTGCCAAGAAGGTTCCTTGTTTTTCCTTCAGTTGTTTATTTGGAAAATGTTCAAACTCATAGAAAAGTTACAGGAATAGTGCAGTGAACACCCATATACTCTTCACTTACATTTACCAATTGTTCCCATTGTGCCACATTTACTTTAACCCTTACACACATGCACACTCATTTTTTTAAAGATTTTATTTATTTATTTTTAGAGAGAGGGGAAGGGAAGGAGAAAGAGAGGGAGAGAAATATCAATGTGTGGTTGCCTCTCATGTGCCCCATATGAGGGACCTGGCCTGCAACCCAGGCATGTGCTCTGACTGGGAATTCGAACCAGTGATCCTTTGGTTCCCAGGCCAGGGCTCAGTCCACTGAGCCACACCAGCCAGGGCTGTACAAATTTTTTTAAATAAAAGAAATATATTTAAAAAAATTAGGATCCCATGTTTCTTTGGTTTTCTTTACTCCACAACAGTTATACCACTTTTTAAAAATTGTCTTTTGTATTACTGTGTTTAAGTAGACCAATGCAGTCGAAACTCGTGCTGTTCAAGGGTCAAGTGTATTTCAATCCATGGTTGAGAATCTGAGTGTATGGAGTGCTGACTAAAGTTAAATGCGAATTTTTGGCGACACAGGGTGTGGATGCCCCTAACCTCTGTGTTGCTCAAGGGTCAACTGTGTTAGTTTGGGAATATCTAGGCTATGTTTTGCATAAAATCCTTAATTTGTATTTGTCTGATTTTGTTCTCATGATTAATTTCAGATTAAACATTTTTTGTCAAGAATAATATTACTATGTACATGATGATCATTTTCTTAGTGGAATACATCAAGAAGTATCAGTTTGAAAACAAACAGTATAGAGGCAGAATCATAGATAGGGAGCAGGCTGACAACTCTGGGGAGTTTGGGAGATGGAGGAATAGAGCAAAAAGGAAAAAAAAGAAAACTCATGGACCACAGAGTGATGCTTGCAGGTGGGGAGGGGTGTAGGTGGAAATGGAAGAGGGTATAGGGGGAATAAGTAGTATTGGAAAAAGTACGTATAATTAAAAAATAATTTTTAAAAAAGTATCGGTTTGATAATTGGTTAATGATGTCTCTGTGTTTTCTCCACTGCAAAGTAGCTATTCTTTGCAGTTAATAAGTAACATGAGGGTGTGATACTTTGAGACTGTGACTGTTTTGTCACCCCAGCAATCTTTCCACAAATGACTTTACTGTCCTTTGACAATTCTTGCCTGGATCAGTTATAACTATGATGTTTATGCAGTGCTGACTTCTTTTCCTATTAAATATTTTTTTACCTCTTTTAAATTGTACGATAGGCTCTGAAAACACAGCTTTTGTTTTTTTTTGTTTCTCGTGATTTTTTGTGAAGTCTTTACTGTTTTCTCTATATAGAATCACATCATCTGCAAATTGTGAAAGTTTTACTTCTTCCTAATTCAGGTGCCTTTTATTGTTTTTTCTTATCTGATTCTTGTTGCTAACATAAAATTTTTTTTTGGAATGAATGAGGAAGCTCTAGTGAATGAACATTGTAGGGAAACAAGGTTTAGTTCAGTTTAAGAGAAACTAAACCAAGTTATTTTATTTCTGTGTTTTCATATTGTTCAGCACTCTTTTTTAATATTTATCTGGTAAAATGAGGGAAAACAAGTCTTTTAGGTCCAGACCGGGATGTAGTTTTGTCATCTTTATGGCCTAGTAGAGTACCTGGTAGTTAATAGGTTCTCAGTAAATGAAATAAATTTCTTTTTCAGATGATATTTAAGTAGAGGTAAGATGATCACTTCATATATTAAAAGGCTGGTTTATCATCATTAAATAGCAAGTTAGAAGAGGTTGCTTTATTTCATGTACTATGCCTTGAAATCATTTAATAATGGTATACCAGTAAAAATTCCCAAATTTCCTCTCATGTGATGGTATATTAAGAACATTGCAAAATTTTAGCAAAAACTCACTAAATTATAGTATAGATAAAAGTATGGCAAGATATTAGTCAGAACGGCCATCATAAACAAAGCAACAAACAACAAGTGTTGGAGAGGTTGTGGAGAAAAGGGGACCCTCGTACACTGTTGGTGGGATTGCAGACTGGTACAACCACTATGGAAAACAGTATGGGATTTTCTAAGAAAACTAAAAATGGGTCTACCTTTTGACCCAGCAATTCCACTGGTAGAATTATATCCTAAGAACCCTGAAACACCAATCCAAGAGAACCTATGCACCCCAATGTTCATAGCAGCACAATTTACAACAGCCAAGTGCTGGAAGCAACCTAGGTGCCCATCAGTAGATAAATGGATCGAAAAACTCTGGTACATTTACACAATGGAATTCTATGCAGCAGAAAGAAAGAAGGAGCTCCTACCCTTTGCGACAACATGGATGGAACTGGAGAGCATCATGCTAAGCAAAATAAGCCAGGCGGTAAAAGACAAATACCATATGATCTCACCTTTAACAGGAACCTAATCAACAAAACAAACAAACAAGCAAAATATAACTGAAAGACACTGAAATTGAGAACAGGCTGACAGTGACCAGAGGGGAGAGGGGAGGGAATTTCAGGGGAAAAGGGGAAGGGTTTACAGGAACAAGTATAAAGGACACATGGACAAAAACTAGGGGGGTGGAAATGGGAGGGAGGTGAGGAGGGCTGGGATGGGAGTAAAAGACAGAAAACTGTATAAGAACAACAATTAAAATAAAGAAAAATATTAATAGAAAAGGAAAAAAGTATGGCAAGATACTGACATTTTAAAAAGTAGTTTTAATGTTTATTTAAATGTAAATGTAGTTAGTAAAGTGCTTTAGGAGAATTAATCTTTGGGAAACAACTCAATGAATATATTCACACACAGACCCTGTGTAGCCCACTCAGGTGAACATATAGATCATTTTTATCACTCTAGAAGGTTTCCTCATGCTCTTTTTCCATCAGTACCCCTTTCTATTAAATTTCTTTTACATCTTTTCCCTTAGATGACTCTTATTCTGAATTATACAACCATGGATTCATTTGACCTGTTCTTGAATTTCATATAAAAGAAAACATACAGTATATAATATATTGTGTGTAGCTTATTAAACTCAAACTAACATTTATGAAATTTATCCATACTGTATGCATCTTAAGTCAATATTTTATCGTTGAGTAGTATTTTATCATATCACAATTTTTCTGTTTTCTTCTTAATGGACATTTGGATTATGTTCAGTCTTTGGCTATTATGTATTGAATAAAAGCTACTATAAACATTCTTATACATGTTTTTAAAAGTTCTAAAATGCTTCTTTAAAGTCTTTTTTAAAGCTTCATTTTCCTCTCTTAAGTGATAGAGAATACGGAGAGGAGAGCATCATTGTAATAGGTCTTGGAGTGTAGTCTATTAAGTCATTAATTAAGTGGGTTTAACCCCACACAAAGTGTGTTTTGCAACATTATACTTTATGATGTGTACCTAACATGATCATATTAATGCAAAGAAAAATGAACTTGGAGTTTTATTGCATTGCATAGTAAATGAAAAGGATGACCTATTTTATTTTACTTTATTTTATTTTATATATTTTTAAAAGATTTTATTTATTTATTTATTTTTAGAGAGAGGGGAAGGGAGGGAGAGAGAGAGGGAAAGAAACATCAATGTGTGGTTGCTTCGTGCACATCCCCTACTGGGGTCCTGGCCTACAACCCAGGCATGTGCCCTCACGGGAAATCAAACCAATGACCCTTTGGTTTGCAGACCAGCACTCAGTCCACTGAGCCACACCAACCAGGGCAGGATGACCTATTTTAATCTCTGTATTTTATCAAAGGTAATTTTTTTATTTTTTTGTTGTGTTAACATATATATAACATAAAATTTACCACCTTAACCATTTTTAAGTGCACAATCTATGGAATTAAGTTCCTCTTATATTGTTGTACAACCATCACCGATATTCTCAAAGCTGATTTGAAAAAGCAGTATAAACGAATCTTTAAATGCACCCAAATACATTAAAAGTTCAGAAATTATGAGATAATATTGAAATTTTGTTTTTGTTCTTACTATAATCTCTAAATATATATTTCTTGTATAGCAAAAGAAACCTGGGTAAACGAAGCTTTACTCCTTCAAGGCTGCAGTGCCTCTTCTCTCATTACTATGATTTGGTGATGCTATAGGGAGAAACTACAATTGGAAACGTTTTCATAGTATATATGAAACTATGTCCTTTAGGAAACCACAGGTTAACGGGTTTTCCCAGTCCTTTAGGAAACCACAGGTTAACAAGTATAAAAAAAGTATGACTTCTAAATTTGCACTTAAATTCCCATTTATATTCTTGACTATATTCTGCCAAAGTCTCTCTGTAACTCTCACTTTGCTCATTTGCTTTTCCTAGACGGATATTTCTCTGTTTTCTGGGAGCATAACTCAGGTTGGAAGTCCTGTTGGGAGTGCAATGAACCTTATTCCCGAAGATGGCCTTCCTCCCATTCTCATCTCCACTGGTGTAAAAGGAGGTTTGTGGACTTACGTATTTAAACAAGATAGTTATATATACCAAATATTACCTTCTAATTAAGGGAAGGAGATAGAATTTGAATGATAACTGCCCTTCTCTAACAAAAAAACAACTCAGTACCATGAAAATAATTGTTGCTATTACTGGTTGTTTTAGAGTAGATACTTGTGCTTTTATATATAATGTTATTTCATTCATTGGAATGATATAATACTTTATTAAGTATATTTTATTGCTCATGCTATTACAGTAGTCCCATTTTTTTCCTCCCTTGTATCTGCCTCCACCCTATTTCCCTCTCCCTCCAGAATTACCCCTCTTTAGTTCATGTCCATGGGTCATACATTTAAGTTCTTTGGCTTCTGCATTTCCTATACTATTTTTAACCTCCCCCTGTCTATTTTCTACCTACCAACTATGCTTCTTATACTCTGTACCTTTGCCCCCATTCTTCTCCCTCCCCTCCCCACTGATAACCCTCCATGTGATCTTCATTGCTGTAATTCTGTTCCTGTTCTAGCTGTTTGCTTGGTTTGTTTTTTGCCTTTTTTTTTTTTTTTAGGTTCAGTTGATAGTTGTGACTTTGTTGTCATTTTATTGTTCATAGTTTTGATCTTCTTTTTCTTAAATAAATCCTTTCAACATTTCATGTAATAATGGCTTGGTGATGATGAACTACTTTATCTTTACCTTGTCTGGGAAGCACTTTATCTGCCCTTCCATTCTAAATGATAGCTTTGCTGGATAGAGTTACCTAGGTTGTAGGTCCCTGCTTTTCATCATTTTGAATATTCTTGCCAGTCCCTTCTTGCCTGAAAAGTTTCTTTTGAGAAATCAGCTGACAGTCTTATGTAGACTCATTTGTAGGTAACTGTCTCCTTTTTTCTTAATGCTTTTAAGATTCTCTCCTTATCTTTAATCTTGGGTAACTTAATTATGATGTGCCTTGGTGTGTGCTTTCTTCAGCCCAACTTCTTTGGGACTGCCTGAGCTTCCTGGACTTGCATGTCTATTTCCTATGCCAGAATGGGGAAGTTGTCCTTCATTATTTTTTCAAATAAGTTTTTAATTTCTTGTTCTTCCTCTTCTCCCTCTGGAACCCTCAGGATTCAGATGTTGAAATGTTTAAAGTTGTCCCAGAGGTTCCTAAGCCTTCTCATTTTTTTGAATTCTTATTTCTTCATTCTATTCTGGTTGAGTTTTTATTTCTTCCTTTTGTTCCAAATCGTTGATTTGAGCACTGGTTTCCTTCCCTTCACTGTTGATTCCCTGTACATTTTTCTTTATTTCACTTTGTATACCCTTCACTTCTTCCTTTATTTTGCATCTTTGCTCAATCATTTCTGTGAGCATCCTGATTACCAGTGTTTTGAACTCTGCATCAGATAGGTTGGCTATCTCCTTGTTGCTAATTCTTTTTCTGGAGTTTTGATTTGTTCTTTCATTCAGGCCATATTCTTTGTTTCAGTGCACCAGTCTGGATGAATGTTTCTTTAACTCCTTGGTGTTGGACTTCCTTAAGTTTGATTTTCTGGCATTTCTGGGGTTTTTTTGTTTGTTTGTTTTTAAATTGGTTATTGTCCTTCTTTTAATTATGCAAGGAAGCAAAGCGTATCTACCTATGCTTCCATCTTGGCCAGAAGTCCTGGAAGTATATAATATTTTTAATTGTAGTACAAATGTAGTTCCTTGGCAGTTTTTAAAAATATTTTAAAGGCCTGGCTGGTGTAGCTCAGTGGATTGAGCGCGGGCCTGCGAACCAAACGATCCAGGTTCGATTCCCAGTCAGGACACATGCCTGGGTTGCGGGCCAGTTCCCAGCAGGGGACACATGAGAGGCAACCATACATTGATATTTCTCTCCCTCTCTCTCTTTCCTACCCTTCTCCTCTAAAAATAAATAAACAAACAAATAAATAAATAAAAATATTAAAAAAAAATATTTTAAAGGACATAATACTCTGAAGAGTTTCTTGTGATTTTAGGATTGGCCCATCTCATATAGTCAGTACATTAATTTAACTTTTTGTTTTGAAGTATAACATTCATTTAGAAATGTACATAAAATAAGTGGGTGGTGCTGAACTTAAATAGCCATTTTACTGGTAAAAAATATTTCCAGTGAGTCTTGACAAGAAGTAAAGTTATTATCCAATTTAAAGAATGCTTATATATTTTTAAAGTTTCTAATTGATATATCTAGATCAGCATCCAACTAGGACATTTTCAGAAGTTTTATTTATAATCTTGGTTAGTTATTTCCTAGCCTTTTACCTGGAGTTCTTGCCTTCAAGCTTTCTCTCCTTTATTTTATCTTCTACATTATTTCCAGTTATATTTTTAAACATAGATACAATCATATATTACTTTTGCTTCAAAATAGTCAATGGATTTTCAATACCTTCAATATAAATTACTGACCTTTCCATAAAATATCCCTTACAACCTTATCTCAACTTACGTAACTTTACTTGCAGCCAATACCTCAGCACTTTACATGTGTACTATAGTTTACTTACTGTTTTTTTTAATATTCACCTCTTTAAAATATTTTGTAAACTTTATTGATTTGAAAGAGGGAGAAAGGAAGGAAGGGAGGTAAGGAAGGAGAGAGGAAGGGGGGAAGAGAAAGAGAGACATCAATTTGTTGTTCCACTTATTTATTCATTTTTTAGTTGATTTTTTGTATGTTCCCTGACTGGAGAGCAAACCCACAACTTTGGCCTATAGAGATGATACTCTTACTATCTAAGCTACTGAGCAGTGCTGAATATTCACATTTGATACTTTCATGTCTTTTCTTGTGCTGCGGGAGAGTGGGAAGAGAATGAACTTCAGATCTGGGCAGACCTGAGCTTCAGTCTTAGTACTATTCCATTCTAGCTCTGTGGTCCAGTGGGCAAATCATTTATCCTCTCTGAGTCTTTTTCCTAGTCTTTAAAAGAATTGGGTAACTACCTCTACTCAATTTAAGAGTTGTGAATATTAAATCAGATTTTATACCTGAAAGTTCTTAGCAAGAAAAATGTCTGATACAAAGTAGGCATGTAATTAATATTTTCCTTTCCTTGACTAGAATACCATTTTATACCTTAGACTCCTTGAAGAATTCCTCAACCTTTCAAAATCCAGATTAGCAGAAAACTCTTCTCTGAATCCTTAAATAGGCTGCCTCCATTGTAATGTTTTGCATCCTCATCTCTGTTCTAATAAAAATTCATATAGACTGTTACAACATTAACACCTTTCTCATTGTAATTCAGCTATTTTATAGGTCTGATTCTTTCACTTAGACCCTGAATTCCTTCAGTCTTAATTTGTGTATGTGTCTTCTGCGGCCAGCTGGTGCTGGGCCTGCAGTCGGCCCTCAGCAGCGTTAGCCGAGTGTGTTGTACTGTCAGTTCTATGGTGAACTTCCCCATGAAGTTAAACATTCTTTTGCTTATGTAATGCCTTTGCTCCTTTACCAGACAGGAACCACTATAAATATTCTTTTGTTAGTAAAATTACTAGTAAAGTTTCAAATTTTGGTTATTTTAATAAATCTTAGATTAATAAGAAGTTATGTTGGCCTACTCTGTTGTTAAATAAGATTGTATTTTCATTAAAAGTCACATCCATTACCTCGAATTGTCAAAACCTCTCCTGCCAAGAATCAGCAACTAGGTATCTAATATATACTTACTTAAACCACATTACTATATCTTCACCACAGTTTTGCATTCTAATGAAATAACTTCATAAATTTTTTAAGTCACTTAGTATTTTTTCCTAATATTTTCATTCATAGGGTAAACACTTCCCATACATCCAAAAAATAGTTTTTTTGGTTTCTGTTGGTTAGTAGGAATGATGTTAATGTGTTCTACCTGGCTGTCTCTTAATGATGCATTTTACATAAGACCAATCAAACAATATGCAACTTTCAGGTTTTCAATTCCTTTCCCGTATTTTTATTTTCTACAGTGGTTATTACCTATGATTTTGACTTCAAGATGAGAGGACTACCATAATTCAGAATGGGGTGGCTGAATATGACATCGTGCTGTGCTTGTAGGGATTAAGTAGGAAGGGTTCTGTTTAAAGCCTCAGGTGTTAACTTGTTCATGTTCAGTGTCTGATGTATGATCTACTGGTGATTTTGGCGATATATGTGCTGAACTCCTAACTTCACATAGAGAAATTCTTTCATGAAACCAGTCACTTAAGATACTTTTAGTTTATTTTTTGGGTGTATTTTCTGTAGTTTAATTTTTTCTGTAAAGAAGTCTTAAACTATACAAAAGGATATAGTGTAAAAAGTAGGATTCCCTTCTACCTCAACCCCTAGGCATCCTTTCCAGAAGTAACTAGCTTATTATCACTTCCTTATATATCATGGATTATTTTAAATGTTGGTCTTAGAACATGTAATATGTGAAATTCCTGTTATGATTATTGGAGACATTTTGTTAAATAGAAGGGTTGTCTTTAGATTTGGCACAAGTCCTTTTGTGGAGAAGTCTCTACGTAGGATAACTATACTGTCGTCCAAACAGAGTGAAAGAGGACACTATAATGAACACGGTACTGAGACAGCAGGTACAAACCCGTGTTCACCATGTCTGTGAATCAAATGCTCATTTCTTTCATGTGAATAATCAGCCCGTTCACCCATTGGACTTCCTTCTGTGTTTAACCTGTTAGCCAGTGTCTCACATCGTTTTCTCCCCTTACAGACTATGCTGTGGAAGAGAAGCCGTCACAGATTTCAGTGATGCAGCAGCTGGAGGATGGTGGCCCTGACCCACTTGTATTTGTTTTAAATGCAAATTTGTTGTCAATGGTTAAAATTGTAAATTGTAAGTTAAAATTTTGTTTTTAAAATAAAATGAGATACCTTACTGGCTCACAGATAATAAACAAAGCTTTCATATTTATTACACACAAGAATTTTTACATAGAGCCACATCTTATTGAAAACTTGGTACTGAAGAAGTTCATTTGTATATAATTACATATCCCAGAGGACAATTGTGTTACCTACAGAAGCTCTTGCTTTTAGTCATAGGGATGGGATAGGTGAATTCTCTGTGGAGGAAGCTGAAGAAAACGTGAATTGATCTAAGTTCTGCCTGAGATGGGTATGTTATGTCACAGCTTACCTCCAGGATAACCAGTGGTGGATAAATTATCCAGGAGGGTCAAACAATTTACATGCTAGATTTCAATCTCAGAAATCTTAACCATGGTGCAAAACCTTATTTGGGAGAAATGTTAGTTAGCTAACATGTGGTAAAACTTCAGTACGTCTTAAGATTCAGAAGAAACTTATCAATTCATGGTGCTTTCTTGTGCATGAGAATGAGAGAGAAGAGAGTAACTTAAAATCTTGATTCTAAGGTGGTATTGGAAAATACAGGACATATTTATCCTGGATGAATTTTAATTAATAGGCACAGTTTTGGAGAGAGGATGGAAGCACTGGGGAGCAGTCCTGTAGTTCCCACTATGTGCTTGCTTTAAGTTGGCCTTGGAAACCAGAAACACCTGTTTTTTTAGAGGTTCTACATTAATGAAATGCATATTTCTAGTTTACTTGCTAATCATACTCTTGTATGTTTGGCCAGTTATTAATGCTTGCCATCTTTCCTTCTAGGATCAGATTTTAAAATAATTTACTCAATTTTAATTTATCATATCTAGTTTACAAGCTATACTGAGAAAATAGCTAACCTAGAATTCCTGAAATGCACACCATCTTAATATAGTTGGACTGGACATCTCCTGTTTAGGTATATAAACTAACAATTGCCAAAGTGAAAGAAGGGACCTTTTATTAGTTTTGACTTCCATTGTGGTATTCATAATTTATTTGAACCCTTTTTCAATTTTGGGGGGATCCCATTGTGTTGCAGTACAAATGATAAAAGTGTCAAGGATTGAACATTATTTTTAACATATTTTTACATATGGCTTGTGCTATTAGGACTCTACAGAGCCTTTTAGTGAAGAAGTGGAAGTAAGTAGTTCAGAAAAGCCTTCCTTTCACCACTTTTTACAGCACAAAGCTAATAAAGTCATGTTGTTAATTATCTTGAATTTTCTCCTAGAAAGGACTATAATTAAAATTGCTAGAATCTTTCAGTCACATAGTAATGTGTGCATAAAAAAATTTTTTTACATCACAACCTGCATTCAAAGCTATAATGTTGGCTTTTGTTGTTGTTGTTTCTAGTCTTACATAAGTAATTATTTCCTTTGTTGAGGTGTTTTTTTAAAATAAAGATGAGGAAATACATTTTTTTAATCGTTATAGCCAAGGGTACATAATGTGGTTTTATTTATTTTATCTTTAAAGGAATGTTGTTTCTTTCGATAATTACATTTTGTAATAATAGGATTTAAAAATTTTCAGTGTATTTCTTTTTCTATTACTTCTTTTACTTCTCTTCCAATTTTTTTCTAAGGGTTTGCCTCTAGCCCTTAATACACCAGAGGTGGTGGTATATTTTATTTTCTACAATAGTTCTTTCACTCAATGCGGTGTATTTCATAGGTTGAATTATACAGACTCAGAATGATCCATTTTATTCTTTGATGTATTATAACATAGATTTCTGTGCATTTTATAAGGATAAGAATTGAGAGGAATGTCTTTATGTTTTATTTTTATTCCATCTCTAGATGTGAACAGGAAGTGCTGGTGTTTCACGACCAAGGGAATGCATGCAGTGGGTCAGTCTGAGATAGTCATTCTTCTCCAGTGTCTGCCGGATGAAAAGTGTTTGCCCAAGGATATCTTTAATCATTTTGTGCAGCTTTATCGGGATGCCCTGGCAGGTGGGAATGCATTCTGATGTAGTATGCACCCTTTATAGATGACAAAAACTTGTTTTTGTTTTGTTCTGTTTTGTTTTTTTATGTTATTTTTTATTAGGTTTAAAAGATGACAAAAACTTTCAGACACAGATGCAAAAGAATAGTCTTAAATATGGAAACCTGACGTTGGATGTTGATATTGGTGACAAGTTAGAACTTGCCATGGTTTGAGGAAATTACAAGTTTTAGTACTTTACCTGGTGTGTTTGTTATCTTACAAAGGCTAGAATCAAAATTTGGAAGAGAATCCATTAAACTAATGTAAGAATATTTTTCTTTGAGTAGCTTAGGATTCATGATATTGGTACCCATTTGAGGGAAGCATAACCACAACTTACTACTTGTTCTTTAGTTAACAATATTTATACAATCATGTTACTTTACATTTAATTTTCAAGCTCCAAGAACCACTAGCATGGACAATTTTATTATGGTTTCAAAATAAATAAATTGTAGACTTTTTTACTATAACAATGTAAAAGTAAATGCATGGCTGTTAGAAGTTAGAGAACACTAAGGATACTAGTATATAGACATACTATTAAAATTGAGAAAGAAATTGCAGAATTGTATAGTAGTTCTATTTTTAATTTTTGAGGAACCTCTATACTGTCTGTCATCCAGTGACAGTGGCTGCACCAATTTACATTCCCACCAACAGTGCACAAGGTTCCCTTTTCTCCACATTCTTACCAACACTCATTATCTTACAAATGATATTTTTAAAAGCCGTTGTAGGAATCCAGCAAGAAATTATCAGTTTTTAAAGTAAGTAATGGCAGTGGGAATAAAAAGTGTTGAAGAGACACGAAAGACAGTGATCCTTCATTTCAAAGGATTTGATAACGGAGTGCATGTAAGGGCAAAAGGGAACAAGTCAAAGTTGGCTTCAGATTTCTGGCTCCAGCACCTGGGTGGATGCTGTTCCTTTTCACTGAGATAGTAAATAGAAGAGCAGAGCTGGCAGCTGAGGTCCTTGTTCAGTGTGTTGAATTTGAAATAATGATAACAGATGCTGATATGTAAATGGAAGATGAATATATGGATATGGACCTCAGGAGGTAGATCTGGGCTAAAATATAGATTTGGGAGACACAGCATTTATGTGATAGTTGAAGCTATGGTTATGAATAAGATAGGCTGGTATGAAGAGACCAGAGCTGTGAATGGAACTCTAAGAAATACCAACAAGGGAAGGCATGAATTATTATGAGAGTCATTAAAATATATGTTTAGTATAAATGGTTATTCATTTTTTAAGAAATATCCTTATATATCAATAGAGTCATTACATTAAAATACAGTAATTCTATAACAAAAAATCACATGGGACTGATAGTAAGATAATGGTAATAGTCTAAGGTCAGCCTATAACACATCTAAGCCTTCGTAAACATTTTCTGTAATATAGGATGAGGGCAGGTACATATATAGCTAAGTAAATAACATTTCAAAAGCATAAAGAAGTGAGCTATGAGAGTCTCTCCTTGAATAGGAATCATTTCACAGCTCACAGAAATAATGGGACTAGAAAAGTATCTTAGATTATCTAGTAGTACAACTTTTTGTTTTTATACATGAAGATACCTGGAGATGTTAATGGCTTGTTGAAATCACAGACCTAGATGTGATTAGGACTAAAGCTCCCAGACCAGTTTTCTTTAGTTATGTCAGTAACCTCTGTGTATCTAATAGCAGTACAGCAGTTTTTAAAACCAGGTATGCATAATACCTGTGTGATATGCATGTTTTATTAAGAATGCTGTTTTTAGATAATGAAAATAACAACTTGATATATTATTTCACTGATTTTTTTATAGGTATAAACATATATTAAGTGTTCTAAAATGACCGCAATTCATTATTTTTCTCCTCTGTGTAGCATAGGGTGTGGAATTGGCAAATTGTATCTTAAATTGCCCTTGACTGTGAAAGCCTTAAGCACTCTATCACTTGCTTAGTGGTTTGTTCCTGTGCCATAAATTGTTCAAAAAGCCTGAAAAATCCTTGAATGAACTTACTTTATAATTTCCTCTGAATTTTTAATCTAAACTACATGTATTCAATAATAGTGTATGTATATGTTTCTTATTTAGTATATGTATGTATATTTATCATACATAGTTGCTTATGCTTTCCACAGTGAGGGAAAAATCATATTTTGTGAGAAATGACATTTAAGAGTTTAGAATGCTCCCTGATTATTATGGTGCCATGGGAGATTTCAGATTGTTTAGTGTTTCCTCTCCTTCCTTCCTCCATGTTCTGTACTTGTTTTTTTTTTTTTTTTTTGTAAACAAACATTCAGAATATAGAATTGAACAAAGTGAGAATTGTATGTACCAGACTGTGTTTTCTGGAGTTAATCTCTTGTTTCCCTTTCTTATCACAAACCTTTGTTGGCTCTATATTGTCTTTAGCATAAACTGTGTGCTCCACCATTCAGTATCTGATCTTGCATTTTCATCCTCATTTCTCACTACTGGTCTGCCCGTACTTCCATTGTGCAGTGATTTCCTACTTCATTACTCATGATCATGACCCCCCACCCACCATGCTGCTTTCCAACACCCCAACTATCTGAATCTGGTTAGTTTTCTTAAGTGTTACTCAAAGACCATTGTCTGTATGAATTCTTCTTTGATGATTCTCACAGGTAGAAATAATCTCTTCTGGCCCTGGCCTGTGTGGTACAGTTGGTTGGAGTGTTGTTCCATAAACCAAAAGGTCGCAGGTTTGATCCACAGTCAGGGCACGTTCCTAGGTTGCAGGTGTAGTCCTGGTTGGGCATGTACAGGAGGCAACTGGTGGATGTTTCTCTCTCACACTGATGTTTCTCTCCCTTCCACCCCCTCCCTCTAAAATCAATAAACGTGTCCTCAGATGAGTATTAAAAAAGGTAATTTCTTCTAAACTCCTTCAAATAATCTTTAAAAAATTATATGGCATATCCCTGTCTGGTGTGGTTCAGTGGATTGAGCGCTGGCTTGTGAACCCAAAGGATACCAGTTCAATTCCCAGTCAGGGTACAGGCCTGGGTTGCAGGACAGGTCCCCATTGGGATCAGGCAAGAGGCAACTGATTGATGTCTCTCTCACACATTAATGTTTCTTTCCCTCTCTTTCTCCCTCCCTTCCCCTCTCTCTAAAAATAAATAAAATCTGGAAAAAATATTTGGTATATAAGTATATTTTTAGTATTTATGCAACTTATGAAGCATAATAACAAAATAACCACCTGTAAACAAAATACCAAACATGGGATAAAAAATGACCAATCTTTCTTTACTGTCCTGATTACGTCCTCCTTCCAAACTTCCCGTCCCCAATCTCTAGGTAACCACTCTCATCAAACTTGTATTATGCTTTTCTTGCTTCTCTTTATCATAATTTTATCCCAAATGCTCACATCATTAAGGATTATAACATTTTTTGCATATTTTTAAACTTTGTACAGTTGGTGTCACACTGTGTTTATTTTCTGTGGTTTGCTTTTTGACTCCACTGTATGTTTCTGACTTTCATTCATTGCTCTAGTGGTTCTAGTTTATTCATTTTCAGGCTACTGTTTTATACTTATTACATAAGAGTACTAGAATTTATTAATTCTCCTTCTGATGAACAGTTTGCTGTTCTTACCAATTTATTGTTATTGTTAGACATGCTCTTTAAAATTTTTTTATATGTAGCCCTGGCTGGTGTGAGCACGTATGTAATCTTAACATTTTTTGTGACTTTTGAGGCAGTAATTTCTATCTTGATCCATATAGTAAAGTTGTGCCATCTAACTAAGGGAGGCATCAATATATTTGGCTTTTAGCTAGATTTCAACAGTGTGATAATACAAGTTATATCACGCTCACCAGAAGCCCTGATAAAATTGGGGGAAAGTTTCATTTAATAACGCCATTTATTTCTTTAAAAACTTTCTAAACATGGGTGTTTTGTGGTGAAAAGTTAGGAATTAGTGTTTGGTAGTGACTGGCCTAGTATAGACTAATAACAATTACTAAAAATATGATTGATTTATTGATAGAAAGTAATAAACTTTTTTGTTTTAGGGAATGTTGTGGGCAACTTGGGACACTCCTTCTTCAGTCAGAGTTTCCTCGGCAGTAAAGAACATGGTGGATTCTTATACGTAACATCTACTTACCAGTCACTGCAAGACCTTGTGCTCCCAGCCCCACCTTACTTGTTTGGAATTCTCATACAGAAATGGGAAACTCCTTGGGCTAAAGTGTTTCCCATCCGACTAATGTTGAGACTTGGAGCTGAATATCGACGTAAGTAGTAAAATACCGTCTTCTAAAACACATGAGCAAGACATGCTAACTATCTAAAGTCTTGAAATATTCAGAGCCACACACCCCCACCCCCAGTGATACAATTCAGCAGAATTTTGAAATAGCTAAGCTAAACTTAGCCATTGTCTCTACTTATTTTGTCTGGAATGGGAGGGACTGAAAATATCAAATGAGAAAGTTAGTGGTTATTTATTACCTTGTACACTTACTGGCTTTATAATTCATGGATAAATGCAGAAAAAAATGAATTGAACCTAACAAATTACTTTATTTTTTATAGTTTCTATATAAAGTGGTGAGTGCATTTTTTTGTCACTTGGCTGGAAAATAGTTGCAGCAAATTATTTTACATAACCTAACAGATACTGGGAACTAGTGGTATAGAGATCACTCTATCAGTTGACAGGACAAGCAACAGAAAAGCTCCCTGGCCCATGGTTGTAGTGGCACAACTAAGTTGTGACTCTTTTCTAAGATGTCAAGAACTAAATTCAAGCTTTATTTTAAACTTTGTGTCTTTACCTAATTGAAAATGTGCTGGTCTAGACATCAGACCACTTGAATAGGTTCTTAACTTTGCCACTTATTAGCTCTGTAACTTTGGTCAGGTCACTCAGGTTGTCTGATTGTCAGTTTCTTTTGCAACTGGAGATGACAGTGCTTGCCTTTTATATTATATAGGGTTTTTAAGAGGATCAAGTGAGATGAAAAGTTATTTTATAAACCATAAAACTATATACTGTATGTTCTCAGCAAGTCAACTGTATAATTTCACTTATTTATTTACTAATGAACAAGAATTTAATAAAGGCCTACTATGTGTCATGAATTCTGGGAATTCAGAAATAGCCAAGACATGGTTATAGGCTCATAGAATCTTTTGTGAAAAAGATATACAGAAATCATGAAGTAGTATATTGTATTAAAACACATACTCCAAGTTAATAGAGTTCTTTGGGAGCTCCAAGATGGACTCTTAACTTCACCAAGAATGAAGGAATCAGCTCTGGCTGGTGTAGCTCCGTGGATTGAGCATGAGCTGTGAACCAAAAGGTTGCTAGTTTGATTCCCAGTCAAGACACATGCCTGGTTTGCAGGCCAGGTCCCTAGTAGGGGGCACGTGAGAGGCAACCACACATTGCTATTTCTCTCCTCTTTCTCCTTCCCTTCCCCTCTCCCTAAAAATAAAAATAAATAAAATCTTTAAAAAATAAAAAAAGAATGAAGGAATCAGATGAGAAACATTTTTTGGACCAAGGGCCTCTGGACTGAACTGGGAAGGAAGCATATGAATCAGCCTAGTGAAGTAGGTAAAGGAAAGGGTTGTGTGCAGATAAACTAACGTGTATAACTTCTTGTCTTTTTTAAAAATTTAATTCACAGATTTGAGAGAGAGAAACATCAAATTGTTGTTGCACTTATTTATGCATTCGTTGTGATTCTTGTATGTACCTTGACCAAGGATTGAACCTGCAACCTTGGTGTATCAGGATGATGCTCTAACCAACTGAGCTACCTGGCTGGGGCCTATAACTTCATGTCTTGATCAGACAGTTCAAGTCTTAAAGTTCAAGGAATGAACCAGCTAATAGGATCACCTGGTATTTGGCTCACCAAAGGAGGGTGCCAGTTAGGAGATGTCTGAGTGAATTCTTTTAGAGTTCTTGAGCATAAAGGAATCAGAAGATATTTATTTCTTAGATCATGTTAATGCACTTTGAAGAACAGTGCTTCCTGAGACTTTTGGTCATTTTTGAAACAACTGCATCAAAAGGCTTATTTTGGTCATCAAATGACTGGTATAGTTTATAGAAGGCTTAGGATTTGCCCATGATGCTAATATGCTAAATACTTTTTGAGCTCTAGATTTCATATGCTCTAATGAGCCATTATAATTATATTTGGAAAACTGTATCAACTATAATATCTCCTTTACCCAAATTTTTTTTTTTTTTTAAAGATTTTATTTATTTATTTTTAGAGAGGGGAAGAGAGGGAGAAAGAGAGGGAGAGAAACATCAATGTGTGGTTGCCTCTCACATGGCCCCCACTAGGGGCCTGGCCTGCAACCCAGGCATGTGCCCTGACTGGGAATCGAACTTGCGACCCTTTGGTTCGCAGCCCGCGCTCAATCCACTGAGCTACGCCAGCCAGGGCTCCTTTACCCAAATTTTAAGGTGCCAGACTTAGTCTGACCATTTCTCATTTCCCTAGTTTATCCGTGCCCACTATTCAGTGTCAGATTTCGGAAGCCATTGTTTGGAGAGACGGGGCATACCATCATGAATCTTCTTGCAGTAAGTTGGGAATTTTTGCTTTCTTTTTCCTTATCAGAGTTTGTGTGAGAGAAGGAAGAGAAAGATTCTATCATTTTGTTGATAGCAGTGCATTCCCTGCTGTTTCAGGCAGGTGAAGATTTATGTTAAAGGAAAAGAACAACATAGATAGATAGATAGATACATAGATACATAGATAGATAGTTTGGAAAGTGTAAGGAGCTTTGGAGTGAATTAGTACAGGATTCCAGCCCCTAATTATATACTTATTATCTAAGTGACCTTGCAGGATTATTGAGGACTGCAGGTAATGTATAATTAAAGCACAGAACATTCTGTCTTATTTTTATTTTAAGCCTGGCATCCTAGAGTATATCTAGAATATACCTAGAATCAGAAGACTTCTCACAACCTTTTGAACTGTTAAACATCGTGGTCCAGATGATCACTGTCTTTTGCCTAGATTATTTTTGTTATGTTTATCTGATCTTCTTTCTTTTATCCTTGCTCCCTTACCATCTATTCTTTGTAAAGAAGTCAGGGCGTGTCCCTAGCTAGCCCTCAAACATCACAAATTCTTCTCATAACAGTAGACACAAGTGCACTCAGCAGTAATCTGCCCCTCCCTAGTCCCAGAATGTGGTGGCCCTCCTGATTCCAGTTTTAGTGTAGCATGGAATTACTGGGTCCTGTTTTTTTTTTTTTAATTTAAAGCTAATTTTTAATTACTTGTTTTGTTCAATGTAAGCTGCCATGCATCTTTGTGTCAATACAGTACAAGCACAAACCTGGCCAAAAAAAAAGAGTAAAGATAAGGTCTTTATGGTGGCCTATAAGACCCTATGAAATTTAGTGTTATGCTATAACTTTGACCTCAACTCCTCCGGTTCTTGCTCATTTTGCTTCAGCCATGCTAGATGTCGGGTGTATATATGTGTGTTTTACCCTACAAATATTCATTCAGTGCCTAGGGTGTTCCAGGCATTTGGAATATAAGAACACAAGTGAGAGTTCCTACCCTCTTGGAGCTTACCTTAGGGGGAGGAGACAATTAACAAATAAATACTGAAAGTGTTAAGTGGTATCAAGCAGGGTAAGCATTCAAATATTTAATATTATATATGAGGTATATGAAACTTTTTAATCTCCTTCTTTGTAAGAGTTTATAGTTTAATAGAAAGCTGGAGTACACAGACACAGTAGGGCTTTCGTTATCCTAATTATTTAGATAAACAGGATCTTTCAGTTTTGACATTCTTTACATTTCTACTAATTTTACTACTATAAATGAAATCCTGCCATGGATGACTTCTTTGTTCTACTTCAATCTGCTTTTACACAGGACTTCAGAAATTACCAATATACATTACCAGTAGTCCAAGGTTTGGTGGTTGACATGGAAGTTCGGAAAACCAGCATCAAAATTCCCAGCAACAGATACAATGAGGTAAGAGTTAACACGAAAACATATTTTTATAGTTGAATACATGAATGAAGGTAAAAAAATGTAGGATTACATATAAATTTATTTTTTAATTAATTGACAGTGAAATCAGTTTTTAATATTGTATGACCTAGATCAGTAATGGGGAATTTCATAATAGGCAAGATGTTAAATTTGTGATTTATTTAGTTATTAGTTGTGCTTTTGACTTTTGGATGCTGTGATACTCAGTGATAAGTTTGTATTTTGATTAAGATATAAAATTAACTTCATAGCATTTATGGTATGATATTTTCATCTTTCCCTTCTATTGTAAGTACATGTTATTTTTGACTATCCTTACTTAATGTTTAAGCACAACTCACTTAAGTCCTGAAATGACTTTTAAGTGAGGTTCCAAAAGCAAATGATTGCATCTTAAATTAAGCTGTATTTTGTAACTGAAATGAAATTATGCATACTAACCATGTATTAATAGAATTAGATAAACATAGTTTATCTAATAGATAGAATTCTATTCACATGACCTATTTGTCATATGAATTCTTTCTTGAATTAAAAATTTTCTTAAAATCATTTTTAAACTGTCTAATGGTGAGGGGTGGAGGGATCGAGTGAAAAAGGAAAAGCAGATAGAACTCATGGACACAGACAACTGTGTGGCAATTTCAGCGTAGGGGAGGGGAGTGTGTGGAGGTGGAAGATGGTATGGGGGATAAATGGTGATGAAAAAATAATAAAAGCTTCTTGTACTTAAAAATATTGTGGTTTAAAGGAGAAAATTTATTTTAAAACTTAGCTTGATATTATAATGGTTAAAATTTGTTGTTGTTTTTTTAAATTTGTGCTTTTATTAGGCAGGGTGGTAACTTCCTGATTACTTCTTTTCCTGTTTCTTGGTATGAAATAATTTTCTCCCTTCCTTCCCTCCTTTTTCATTAAGCATCTATTTACTTATGTATTTGTACATTCAGTAAATATTTTGTACTTGGTACGTACTTAGAGTCACACAAACGTTTTACTGGACGTAAAGCTCAGGGCTCCACATTGTTGTGTGGGGTGGCCTCTGTGAAGGAAGCCTTTCCCCAGGGCTTAAAATAGTAACTGGAGTGTATGTTTAACTTCTTCTGGGGTATAATTATCAGTTTTTAGCTGTTCTACTTTGGAATATCAGAGAGTATTAATAGATTAGACTAGGTATAAGCAAATCTTTAAAATGAACTATTTTTATATAATTTGTGCCCTAAGTAGTATTAAAAGAGATTATGCTTTGAAAACTTGTTATAGCTCTTATATTTGAAGTTTTATTATCTATTTCACAAACATCAACTAAATATATTCTATGATATGAAATAAAAAAATTTAGTAAGGACATTATACTTGCCTTGTTGGAGCACACTGTCCAGGAATAAGATGATCAGATGTCATCTCCAAGTGGATAACATACATTATTTGGTTGGCCAAGAAGTCCGTTCAGTTTTTTCTGTAAAATAAAAGACACATTTTTCATTTTCACCAGTAATTGTATTGATTTGGATATTTTGAGTGTGTCGACTATCTCCCATGTGGTATAATGTTGATTGTTCTCAGTGAATGTAGTGATTCGATCGCTGTCAACTTCAACTGGTCTACCAGACCATGGAGCATTGTCCATGAGAAATCGACAGCACCAAACTTTGCAAACCACTTTCGATATGTTCGATCAGTCACAGCACCTTCTCTATACGCTATGCAAATCTTTTTCAGGGGGTTTCAGTGGCGTTTTTACTTTACTTGAAATAATAAAGCATACTACGCCAAAAATGTGTATTTTCTTCCATCTTCAATATTAAAATGGCTACACAAAAATTCACTGATTTTGATAATTTTTTCTAAATGCATGCCAATACAATACAGCCAATACAGCTGTCACAATACAATCTAACATAATTGTTTTGAATAAAGACACCTACGTGCTACTAGAGCCATCTTATGGGAAAAAAACAAAACAAACTCTTTGGCTAACCCAGTACTGCCCTTGGTATTTGCAAGGTGGTGCTTTGTGTTGGGAATTGGGTCTGTTTCATATATCTGTAAAAACTGAGACTCCCCACGGTTATTTCAGTACTGACTGATGACATTCATTACAATAGCTGCCATTCAAATTATGTCTTTATCTGAGTTCTGCCTCCTAGATTTATGGTTGTGCAGGTTCAGAAATCTTTGTTCAAAAATAGTAACTGTATTTCTTATCATTTATTACACTCCATTTTCAATCAAGTTCACCAATTTATTATCACTTATTTTTCTTACCTGATTTAGCAAACTGACTTTCCTTCTAATTTAGTTTTTGTTTCAACTCAACATAATTATCTCTCACAGTCTTGGACAGTTGAACCGTGTTGTGTCTAATAATTCTTCACTTTATATTTGAGAAAGTAATTTCTTATACATTATTTCACTTAATCACTACAGTATTCCACTTTTCCTCTCATTCATTTTTTCATTTATACCAATGGTCTTTCTTATTATTTCCTAAACTCTGCTCCTTTTTTGCTTTATAGCCTTCGCACAAGCTATTTCCTTATTGATGCACACTTGCCCTACTCTTCACCTGCCTCATGCTCACTCATTTTTCTGGCATCAGCTTAAATGGCATTTTCTCAGCTAGGGTTTTGTTTAAACCCTACTGGGGTAACTCTCCCTGTTATAAGTGTCCTAGAATTCCATACATCCTATGTGTAGTACTCACTACATTTGTAATGATCTTGTTCAGTGTCTATTTTCTCTATTAGACTTTTAGTTCCATGAGAGACTATGTCTATCTTATTTACCATGGTACCATTAGCAGACTACCTGATACAGAATAATTGCACAAGAAATATATACTGAATGAAGGCATGAAACAGAACTAATATAGATAAAACAGTATAAAAAGAAGTTCTGAGACTTATTGTAAGTTTACTAAAAGTTTAGAGAGGGGAGACTTCTGATTAATGGAGCTGTTAATAATATTTCTTCATTTCTAATTGGTTCTGAATCCGTAACAGCCAGAGTGTCATGTTCCATGTAGAAGATGTTTTTAAATGTTCATGTAAATGTAATTGCTATCTAAATATAAATGCATGAAAGATTTGAAATGGACAATGAATGATGTTTAGGCACTAGAAAGAGAAGGGTGGGGGACTTCCAGCCAAGATGGAGGCGTAGGTAGACACACTGTGCTTCCTTGTACAACCAACATAAGGACAACAACAATTTAGAAACAAAAAAACAATCAGTGCTGACAGAAAATTGAACTGCATGGAAGTCCGACAACCAAGGAGATAAAATAGACACATTCATCCAGACCAGTAAGAGGGGCAGAGTTGGCGGCAGCAGAGAGGGGTTGCGGCAGGAAAAAGCAGTGGCTGGCGGACCCGGGCACTCAGGCGGCAGCAGGCAGACCCAGTGAGACGTGCTTCGCGTGCAGGTAAACCAGACAAAACTGGGGAGTGAGACAGACATTGCAACCCAGGGTCCCAGCGCAGGGAAATGAAGCCTCAAAACACCAACTGAAAACACCTGTGGGGGTTGAGGTGCTGGGAGAGACTCCCAGCCTCACAGGAGAGTTCGTTCCTGGAGAGACCCACAGGGTCCTAGAATGTACCCAAGCCCACCCACCTGGGAATCAGCACCAGAGAGGCCCAATTTGCTTGTGGGAAGTGGTGGAAGGGACTGAAATACGAGAGAGAGCATAGCAAGCACCATTGGTCCCTCTCTGACCCCGCCCCCACATACAGCATCACAACCCAGAGACTGGGTTGCCGAGCCCTGGTGAACACCTAAGTCTCTGCCCCTCATATGTAACAGGCCTGACCAGACCACCCCGAAAAAGAAAATGGCCCAAACGGAAGAACAGATCAAAGCCCAGAGCAAGTACATCTGAGTGACCAAGAGACAGCCAACCTATCAGATGCACAGTTCAAAGCACTGGTGATCAGGATGCTCACAGAATTGGCTGCAAATTAGATGAAAAAAATGAAGGCTACGCTAAGTGAAATGAAGGAAAATGCACAGGAACCAATAGTGATGGGAAGAAAAACTGGGACTCAAATCAATGGAGTGGACCAGAAGAAAGAAAGAAGCAACCAAACAGAAAAGAATGAAGAAACAAGAATTCAAAAAAATGACAGGCTTAGGAACCTCCAGGATGTCTTTAAACATTCCAACATATGAATTATAGGGGTACCAGAAGGGGAAGAGGAAGAGCAACAAGTGGAAAACTTATTTGAACAAATAATAAAGGAGAACTTCTCCAATCTGGCAAAGGAAATAGACTTCCAGGAAGTCTAGGAAGCTCAGAGAGTCTCAAACAAGTTGGACCCAAGGAGGAACATACCAAGGCACATCATAATTACATTAGCCAAGATTAAAATGAAGGAGAGAATTCTAGAAGCAGCAAGAGATAAGGGGACAGTCACCTACCAAGGAGTTCCCATCAGACTGTCAGCTGATTTCTCAGAAGAGACCTTCCAGGCAAGAAGGAGCTGGAAAGAAGTATTCCAAGTCATGAAAGGCAAAGACCTCCATCCAAGATTGCTCTTTCCAGCAAAGCTTTCATTTAGCATGGAAGGGCAGATAAAGTGCTGCTCAGATAAGGTCAAGTTAAAGGAGTTCATCATCACCAAGCCCTTATTATATGAAATGTTAAAAGGACTTATCTAAGAAAAAGAAGATAAAAAATATGAACATTAAAATGACAGCAAACTCACAGTTATTAACAACCACACCTAAAACAAAAGCAAACTAAGCAAACAGCTAGCACAGGAACAGAGCCGCAGAAATGGAGATCACATGGAGGGTTAGCAACAGTGGAGTGGAAGGAGGAGAGGGTGGAAAAGGTATAAAGAATAAGCATAGATGTTAGGTAGAAAATAGACAGGGGGAGGGCAAGAATAGTATGGGAAATGTAGGAGCTAAAGAACTTATGACACATGGACATGAACTAAAGGGGGGAATATGGGTGGGAGGGGGTGTGCAGGGTGGAAGGGAATGAAGGGGGGGAATGGGACAACTGTAATAGCAAAATCAATAAAGTATATTTTTTTAAAAGAGAAGGGTGGAAAACAAGTGAAAAGGAGAATAGATGCCAGCTTAAACCAAGGCAGGAAAGCAGCAGGAATGATCATGTCTTGTGGGGATGGTGAGAGGTAACCCACCTAGTGAAGAAGAGGCTAAGCAGATTGGGAATGAAGCTATACAGAAAGACTACTGGATTTTCAGAGGCCTTCAAAAATAGACAAGGAATGTAGACTTTAATAAGATAATTTGTAAAGAAGTTTCACAGATTCTGTATTAGAGAAGTGACAATGAAAATAATTTTAGAAAACTGAGTTTCGGCAGCTATATGTAAAATGTGGAAAGAAGAGCTCACTAGGAAAGACTTTAAGCTTAGAAACCTAGAAAAAAAGACAGTACTTCTGACAGCATGGAAAATGAAAAAATGAAGTAGTCATTGTAAATAAATGATCTAATCTTATTTTTCAAGGCCATTGAAGGTCTCTCTTGGTTTAGGTAACCCTATTCACATCTTAAAATGAGATGATTTTTATCATTGTGTTAACTAACATTTATTGATGGTGTATTATGTACCAGACACTGATCTAGACATGTATGTATCTTTAAGAAACATAGAAAAAAAAAGACCCAAGTCAAACAAAGAAATGATAATGAGATGAAATACACACTGAATTAAACATTGCTGAAAAAAATTAGTAAGCTTAAAAACAGTAATATAAACTATCAAAATGAAACACAAAGAGAAACAACTAAAAAATTAAATGAACAGCTTATAATTGAGTCGTGGGAAGTGTTAAGATGGCCTAACTCTGTAATTGATGCCCCAAAGAAGAGGAGAACTGGGCAGACCGAAAGATATTTGAAGAATCAATTATGGAAAATTTTATAAATTTAATGAGAAATACAAACCCATAGATTCAGGAAGCTCAGTGAACTTTAAGAGAAGGAAATAGAATGAAAACTACATCAAGGAACATTATAGTGATCATCATAAAATGGTTTAACACCAGTGCTAAAAAGAAGAAACTGAAGAACACCTAGAGAGAAAAAAATCCAGATATAAGAATGACAACACATTTCTCATCAAAACAATTCAAGATGCAAGACAGTGCAGCAGAATCTTTAAAGTGCCAAAAGCCCTGGCCGGTGTGGCTAGTTGGTTGGACATCATCCTGCAAACCAAAAAGATCGCGGATACAATTCCCACTTGGTGCACACACACAGGTTGCAGATATGATCCCCAGCCGGGGTGCACAGGAAGGCAGCAGATCAGTGTTTCTCACATCGATGTTTCTCTCCCTTTCTTTCTCCTTCCCGTCCCCTCTCTCTAGGATCAGTGGACATGTCCTCAGATGAGGATTAAAAAAATAAACTATCAATCTATATCTTAATACTGAGCAAAAATATTTTTCAAAAATCAAGGCAAAATGCTTTCCAGAAATATAATAGCTAAAAGATTGTATTATTAGCAGACCTATTCCATGAGAAATGTTAAAGGAAGCCCTTCGTGGCAAACCCCAAATAGTGGAAATACAAATCTTCACAAAGGAATGAAGCGCACCAGAAATAGTAAACATAAAATCTCTAAAAGGTAATTAAAACAAAAAAATGTATTTTGGAGTTTACAACTTATGTAGAAACAAAATAAATGGCCGCAATATCAGAAAAGCCAGGGAAGGGGAAACAGAAGTATACAGATGTAAGGTTCTTATAGGACATTGGAGGTGGTGTGATATTTCTTAAAGGTAGGATGATAAAGATATATAACATAAATCCAAATGCAACCACCAGAAAAATTAAAACAAAGAGGTATGGCTAATAGGCCAATAAAGAAGATAAACTGGAATAATATAAAAAAGACTGAAAAAGAAATAAAAAGAGAACAAAGAGGAGGTAGAACAAAAAAATAAATATCAATATGCTAGATTTAAATCCAACATATTAATCACATTCTGTATAAATAATTTTTAATATATTTTATTGATCATGCTATTACAGTTGTCCCATTTTCTCCCCTGTATTCCCCTCTGTCCTTCACACTCCCTTCCACCTGCATTCCTTCCCTTTAGTTCATGTCCATGGGTCGTACATATAAGTTCTTTGGCTTCTCCATTTCCTATACTATTCTTAACCTCCCTCTGTCTATTTTCTCCCTACCATTTATGCTATTTATTCTGGGTACCTTTTCCCCCTCTCTCCCGTCCCACTTCCCTACTGATAACCATCATGTGATTTACATTCTGTGATTCTCTTCCTGTTCTAGCTGTTTGCTTAGTTTGGTTGTTGGGGTTTTTTTAGGTTTGGTTGTTGATAGTTGTGAGTTTGTTGTCATTTTACTGTTTATATTTTTTATTTTCTTCTTTTTCTTGGATAAGTCCCTTTAACATTTCATACAATAAAGGCTTAGTGATGATGAACTCCTTTAACTTGACCTTATCAGGAAAACACTTTATCTGCCCTTCCATTCTAAATGAAAGCATTGCTGGATAGAGTAATCTTGGATGGAGGTCCTTGCCTTTCATGACTTGGAATACTTCTTTCCAGCCCCTTCTTGCCTGGAAGGTCTCTTTTGAGAAATCAGCTGACAGTCTGATGGGAGCTCCTTTGTAGGTAACTGTCCCCTTAATCTCTTGCTGCTTTTAAGATTCTCTCCTTATCTTTTATCTTGGGTAATGTATTTATGATGTGCCTTGGTGTGTTCCTCCTGGGGTCTAACTTCTTTGGGACTCTGAGCTTCCTGGACTTCCTGAAAGTCTATTTTTTTTTGCCAGAATGGGGAAGTTCTCCTTCATTATTTTCTCAAATAAGTTTTCGATTTCTTGCTGTTCCTCTTCTCCTTCTGGTACCCTTATGATTTGGATGTTGAAACATTTCAAGATGTCCCAGAGGTTCCTAAGCCCCTCCTCGTTGTTTTGAATTCTTGTTTCTTCATTCTGTTCTGGTTGAATGTTTCTTTATTCCTTCTGCTCCAAACCATTGATTTGAGTCCTCGTTTCCTTCCTGTCACTGTTGGTTCCCTGTAGATTTTTCTTTATGTCACTTTGCATAACTTGCCCTTCTTCCTCTATTTTGTGTCTGTACTCAATCATTTCTGTGAGTTTTCTGATTACCAGTGTTTTGAACTCTGCATCTGATAGGTTGCCTATCTCCTTGTTGTTTAGTTCTTTTCCTGGAGTTTTGATGTATTCTTTTATTTGGGCCATAGTTCTTTGTCTTGGAGCACCTGTACATTGTAAGGGACAGAGCCTTAGGTATTCCCCAGGACCAGGCAACCCATATTGATGCATTGTGGCAGTGGATGTGGGGGAGGGGTCAGAGAGGGGACAGTGCCTCTTGCTTAGCTCTCCACCTGCTTTCAGGCACTTCCCCCTGCCCACAAGCAAATTGGGCCTTCTGGTACTGATTCCCCTGTGGGTGGGCTTGTATCCATTCTAGGATCCTGTGGGTCTCTCCAGTGAACTCTCCTATGAGGCTGGGAGTTTCTCCCACCACCAAACCTTCACAGGTTTTACAATGAGAGATTTTGAGGCTTTACTTTCTCCACACTGGAACCCTGGGTTGCGTGGTCTGTTTCGCTCCCCAGTTGTTTTCCCTGCTTATCCACATGCCAATATGGGACTTAACTGATCCGCCAGCTGCCACCTCACCTGCCCAGTCCACCACCTTGCTGCATGTCCTCTCCACCCTGGCTGCCCATTTCCACCCCTCCTACCTGTCTGGATGAATGTTTCTTTTTCAACTCCTTGGTTGTCAGACTTCCATACAGTTCAGTTTTCTGGAAGTTCTAGTTGTCTTTGTTTTAAAATTTGTTGTTGTCCTTCTTTTGGTTGTGCAGGGAAGCTACGTGTATCTACCTTTGTGTCCATCTTGGCCGGAAGTCTGACCACAGTAGCTTTAAATTAGAAATCAATACCAGAAAGATCTCTAGAACATCTCAGTATTTGGAAACAAAAGATACACTTCTCAGTAAGCAATAGGTCAAAGAAAAGACCTGAAGGAAAATTAGAATATTTTGAGCTGACTGAAAATAAATACATGGCATATCACAATTTGTGGGATACAGCTAAAGCAGTGATTAGAGAGAAATTGATAGCATGAAACTTCTATATTAGGGGAATAAAGATAATCTCAAATCAATGACCAACTCCTCTATCTTTGGAAATTAGAAAATTAAGAGCAAATGAAACAAAGTAAACAGAAGTGAGGAAATAATAAGACCAGAAATTGATAAAATAGAACACAAAAAATTTTTGAAAAATGAAATGAAAAACTAATTTTTGAGTTCAATAAAACTGAGAAACTTCTAGTCAGACTGATTTGATAAATAGCAAAAACAGAAATTACCATTGTAAGATATGGGATAGGGTATGTTATCACAGGTCCTACTTCAGTAAAATGACAATAATAGTATATTATGGACACATTTATGCCAATACATATTCAACATGGACAAATGGACAAATTCCTTGAACATTAAGCTTACATACTTCTTTCAAGAAGAAGCAGATAAGACGAATAGCCCTATATCTATTGAAATAATTTAATTATTGTTAGAAACCTTCCCACAAAGAAAAGACCAGGTTCAAATGGTTTCACTGTTGACTTTAATAAATCAAGGAAGAAATAACATCAGATCTATGGAAACACTCTCAGGAAATAGTTGAAGAGAGACTCTCATTCTAGTGACAAAAACAGGAAAAGATTACAAGAAATGAAAACTACACAGCAGTATTGCTCATGAAGTTAGTTGTGTAAATACATAACAAATGTTTAGTAAATTCAGTTCACTGATACACGAAATAGTAAGGTGCATCATGGCTAGGTGGGGTTTATTCCATGGGAGTCAAATGTATGTGACAGAAGAGATTTGACTTTGGGTGCTAAACACACAACACATTATTCAATTGAAGTATTATAGAATTGTACACTTGAAACATATAATTTTATTAACTTATGTCAGCCCAATAAATTTTAAAAAAGAATTCCAAGTTGCTTTAACATTAAAAAACCAGTCCATAATTCACTGCATTGGCAGGATAAGATGGAAAACCATATGATGCAGAAAAAGCATTTGATGAAATCCTACTTTCATTCAAGGTGTGTATGTATCTTGGCAGCCTAAGAATAAAAGAGAACTTCCATAACCTAATAAGCATCTACCAAGAAAACCTACAATTAACATTTCTATGGTGAAAGATTAAATGCTTCCTCTTTAGATTAGGAACAAAGAAGGAAGGTCTAGTTTTATTTCTGTTCAACATTTCAGTGGAGCTTTTAGCCAATGTAGTAAAGCAAGAAAACAAAATAAGATGAACACAGATTTAAAAAATGAAGTAAGATCATTTTTTACAGGTAACATGATTATCTATGTAAGAAATCCTAAGGAATTTACAAAATGACTACTAGATCTAATAAGTAAATTTAGCAAAGTTGCAAAACCATCATGTAAAAATTAATCATATTTCTGTATAATAATAAATCAGAAATAGGAATTTAAAACAAACAGTAGCATCAGAAATGGGACATATTTAGGGATAAATTTGCCAGGGGATCTGGAATACCTTTGCACTGAAAACTACAGAACATTCCTAAGAGAAATTAAAGAGGACCCAGATAAATGAAGAGATATACTATGTTTCTGAATCAGAAGACTCAATATTGTTAATATGTTAATTCTTCCCAAATTGATCTATAGCTTCAACATGATCTCAATACCAGCACACTTTAAAAAAAAAGAAATTGAGACATTGATTCTAAAATTTATATAGAGATACAAAGAACCTAGAGTGGCCAAGACAACTTTCAAAAAGAACGTAATTCAGGGACTTAACACTGCCTGATATTAAGACTTATTTTAAGGGTAGATTAATCCAGACAGTATTATTTTGGTGCAAATGTATGCATATACACATAGATCAATAGAACAGAATGGTGGTTTCAAGTGCTGTTTTTGTGGATATGTACATATGTCAAAATTTAAATATGTACACTTCAGCAATCATTTTAAATATAACTAAAAGTAACGCAATTTTTTCTAGTAATGTAATAAACATTCAAACTTTTATCAGGTCATTGGGGTAAGAGTTAACCCAGTGTCAGAGTCCTAACAAAAAGGAACAAAAGTTTGTTAATAACCCTTTACTCAAAACCAGAGACAGGGATAGAGAAGTTTATGTTAGCTATGATAGAATGTAAGAATCTCTGAAATTATATATGTATAACTTTCCACCTTATATAATTTAGGCTAAATGGCTTCTTGAGATTCTTTTCACTCTAAGATTCTAAAATAGGAGTTTGGCTTATTTTAATTCAAAACTACACATCTTCTTCAGAGAAATGTGAAGTTACAAAAGCATAATTTCAAAGGTGCATTGTAGCACTAGCAAGAACAGATGGCCCTAAATTCTGAGGAATGTTTTATTTTCTGGCCTTCAAGGAACACATTTCTTTTCTCTTAGGGAGGAGGACCAGATAGCCCTCTTTTCAAAAGAATGACAAGCTGGTGAACTGTGCACTGGAAAATAGTGCAGAGGAGGGAAGTGATGCTCCATTGTTGGTATAGCCATTCCTGTGTTTACATGTAGAAGACAGTGTTTAACCACAGATATAAATTCAAAGAATCTGCAAGGGCTTAGTCCTTTTATGTTTTGTTTCTATCCAGTTTTCTGGATAATACTGGAATTATCCTTAAATACTGTCTCTCTTCTGGTGTCTTCCAAGTGTCTTTCTCCAGCCTGAATCTCACCCCTGTTTTGTAGACTTCATTGTCTTACTGCCCACTTGACATCTCCATTTGATAGGCATCTCAAACTTAGCAAGTTCGACTCTGACCTCTTGATCTTCCCTCAAAACCTGCTCTTCTTGCCGCCTTTCCTAAGTTAATGGCAGTGCTATCCTTTTGGTTCCCAGGCCCAAAACTTTGGAGTCATCTGTCTTTTCTTTCATATCTCATGCTTAGTTTGTCAGGAAATTCTGCTGGCTCTACCTTCCAAATATATCTAGAACCCAACCACCTCTCAGTCCGTAGACCTATCTTGGTCTAAATTGACATCATCCATGCCTTGGATTTGTGCAATAGCTTTCTAATGGCCTTCCTGTTGGTTCCCTCTCCCTCCTCATTCTGTTCTCACCACAGAAGCCTGAGTGATCCTGTTAAAACTAAGTCAGATCATATCACTGCTGTGCTCAAAAACCCTCCAAAGATCTTTTATCACACTCAGAATAAAAAGCTGAAGTCCTCTACACCATTTGTACTCTTTAACCCATTACCTCTCTAACCTAATTTGTATACCTCTTCTATTTCTGTCACTCAGCTCCAGCCTTAATCTTCCACACTGTCCTCACTCTTCCTTGAAACTACTGGACATGCTGCCCCCCACGGGCCATTGCACCCACTGTTCTAAATGCTGCAAGGCCTTTCCTTAGACGATCCCATTGCTTTCCTCTCGCTTTTCAGTGAGTCCTCCCCTGACTGCCCTACTTCACACGGCACCAGTACTCCCAGTCCCCCTTCCATGCTTTATTTTTCTGTTTAGTACCTGTCAGTGTCTAACATTTCATGTATCGTTTATTGTTTTTGTTTCCTCTCCTTACACACCCAAGAATCTAAATATCATGAAGGGAGGGATTTACAAAATAAACGAAGTACTAACAAAATGCCTGGTACACCTTACATTCTCAGTAAGTATTTGCTAAATGAATGAGCAAAGGTTCATAGTTAATATGTAGACCCAGAGGACTGGAAGGTGGGTGCTAGCTTCTGGACACAAGTGAACTCTAGCTAACTAGAAAGATAAGTATTTATATTTTTTCTAAATATCTCCTGGAAAAGGGTATTCTGCCCTCCGTTCCTTCATTATTCAGCTCAGTGTTCCCTTCTCAGTTCTGTTTCTTCACTCATGCTTTTCTCTTCTTCCAAAGTGTTCTTCCTGTGTTCCTGATTTCAAAGCAAATCCAAGTGATACCCTTTAGGATACTTCCCTGGAATTCTCCATCCCTCAGACAATGTCATCCTTTCTTTCCTATGTTTTCCCATCTGTCTTTATTCATGTAACATGTTACTGATCAGTATGAATTCCCCTCTGCTCTGAATGTTAAGCATCTTGTGGGCAGAGTCTGCCTTTCATTCTTCATTGGATCCATGGTGCAGTGGTTTGCGTCCATAGATTTTCCATGCCTCTGTAGTGGATCTTCCTACCTAAAGTTCTCGTCACTTGATAAATGTTTATAGAACTGAATCATTAAAATCTATTTTATTAGATACTTAATCTACATGACACTGCAACTATAAGTGAGCCAATTTTTTTAAAATTTATGCTAACAACATTTACTGTCAGTATAATTCCATGTATAAGGCAAACCCTCCAAATCCATCCCTACTTATATGGAGTACTAATGAATATATTCAGCAAATATTTATTGAGTACCTGCCCTGAGCAAGGCCCTGTGTTAATAAACCTTACACATCATACACAAGTTTTATAACTGTGCCTCAAGGCCCTGCTTAAATTCATCTATTATAAGCCCTTTCTACTTCAAATCAAAAAGCCGAATTAACTGCCATTTTTTTAAAGATTTTGTTTATTTATTTTTAGACAGATGGGAAAGGAGAGAGAAAGAGAGGGAGAGAAACATCAATGTGTCATTACCTCTCACACACCCTCCACTGGGGACCTGGCCCATAACCCAGACATGTGCCCTGACTGGGAATTGAACTGGCAACCTTTTGGTTCCCAGGCTGACACTCAGTCCACTGAGCCACACCAGCGAGGGCTCAACTGTCATTTTTAACATGAGATCTCAGAGAGGAAATTGGAAGACATGGCATGTTCAGAAGTGAATTAGGTGTAGTAACTCCTCACACATTCCTTCAGCGCAGTCATTTGTAGAACTATATTCTGTCATTGGCTCTTGTGATCTTCATAGATGGTTAGACTCCAACAGTGGGAAATACAAAAGATAAGGCTTATGCACTACTTCACTTGGTATCTTAAAATGGTTCTTTTGAGATAAGACCCATATAGCATTAGCTCAGTGCCTGGCTCACAGTTGGTGCTCCATATATGTTAGCTATTTTGCATAAACTGTTATCACAGCATTTGTTTTCCTGCCTTTTATTAGTATGTCATCACTAATTTTTTATTTCTTAGGGAGATCCTGAATCCCATTATCTAATAGAGGTACTGGATTGAATTATTTGTTGCAGATTTAAAGGTTGACTTATGATTTCATAAATAAGGTGGAGGAAGCAAGCATACAAATTTTATTTAACAAATCATACTTATTATGTTCTTGGTGCTGTTCTAAGTACTTTACAAATATTTATTTAATACTGATAATTATATGAAATAATTATTTTTATTATTTCATTTTATATAGGAGGAAACTGGGACACAGAGAAATCAAATAACTTAGCCAAGGGCACAGGCTAATTAGTTGCAAACCAGGACCAAAGTATAAGCAATCTTGCTTGAGTCCTTGCTCTTAATCTAAGTCTGGATGTGGGTAATGTCATGTAAGGAATACAAAGAATGTGCTGTGGCATTTCAAAGAAAGGAGTGGTCACGTTGGTGTCTGACTGGGAGTTAAAGAAGGCTACATGCAGGAACTGGTATTTTAGTAAGCTTTGATTTGGGGGGCAGCTTTTTCAAGGTGCTTGGATATGGGAGAAGCAAAGCAAAGTGGGCTAAGTAATAGCATATGCTAAAACTCGCAGATGGGAAATAGTACTGCATCAGGAAGCATTCCTGCATATAAGGATATACAGTCAGAAGGGAAGCAAGACAAAAAGCTGGTTTGTGGCCAGAACAGAGCATAGGAAGCTTGTGATTGCGAGTAGAAGACAAAGTGGAGAAGATGTGACTTGATCAGAGCTGTGCTTTGGTAAATATGGAAATATTGTTCAGGATGAATCAGAGACGATAGAGACAGAGTATAGAAAAAATCAGTTATAAGAATGTCCAGAAAAGAGGTAAATTAGGTCTTGAACTATGGTGCAGATAGTGATAGATATAAAAGATACTTACAGAATTTGAATCGATAGAGCAGAGAAATAGCAAAACTAAAATGGAAAGTCAAGTATTTATATTAATCATCATATGACAGATGTAAGTTTATTTGATGGTCATTAAGGTTCTTTGAATCTTAATGAAACTCTCTTCTTGGTGTAAATGAGCATGATTTTAAGAGAAAAATATCTGTTCATTTCTGAAGAAATGTGAAGCTTTTCATTTCAATGGACTTGAAGTTGACATTGAATTTTTTTTAATAATGATTTATTTTGAAGATTTTATTTATTTTCAGACAGAAGGGAAGGGAGGGAGAAAGAGGGAAGGGAGAGAAACATCAATGTGTGCTTGCCTGTCCCACGCTCCCTACTGGGGACCTGGCCCGCAACCAGTCATGTGCCCTGACTGGGAATTGAACCGACTACTCTGGTTTGCTGGTCAGCGCTCAATCCACTGAGCCACACCAGCCAGGGTGAGAAATTTTCTTTTTGGAGTCTGAATTGAAAATATTTCTTAATCCACTTACTGTAGACAAAATTACAAACCACTTTAGCCTAATAATTCAGAAGAAATGATACATAGAACATTCTTTTAAATTGCTATATGTGATTCTGTCAGTTTCTTGCACATGATACAACTGTAAATTGCAAATGAGAGTATAAATTAGTCTTTATGTTGAATTAGTCTATATGTAGGAATCTTATAGCTGAATTTATCTGGTTTGCAAAATAGTTACTTAAAAGTTATCTGTGTAAAACCATGATAGAAATGGTTTGAACTAGTGAGGTTAATAAATGTCATTGTGAGAGGAATATTATTATTTGGATGCCTCTGGTGATTCAGTGCTATATTAAAATATTAACTTTGCAAGAGTTATAAAGTAAATCCAGGAGATCATAATGTCTGATATTTATATTGATACTATATGTAGGAATAAATTTAACTAAGGAGGCAAGGGACTTACAACCTGCAAACTACAAAACATTGGTCAAAGAACTTGAAGAGACCTAAATAAATGGGAAGACATCTCATATTCTTAGAGTGGAAAACTCAATATCAAGATGTCCATACTACTTAAAGTGATCTGCAGGTTAATTGCAAGCCTTATCAAAATTCCAGCGGCTTTGTTTGTTTGTTTGTTCGTTTGTTTCAGGAAAGGAAAAGCCAGTAGATCATTTGGAATTGCAAGGGGTCCTGGGGCCAAAATAATCTTGTAAACGAACAAAATTGGAGGATTCACACTCCCGATGCCTAAACTTACTGCAAGCCCACAGTAATGAAAACAGTGTGATACTTGGCCAAGATGGAGGTGTAGGTCAATACACTGTCTCCTTGCACAACCAAAAGAAGGACAAAACAAAAAATAACCATAACTTCCAGAAAATCAAACTGCATGGAAGTCCGATAATCAAGGAGTTACAGAAGAAACATTCATTCAGACTTGTAGGAGGGGCAGACATGGACAGCCAGGGTGGAGAGGACATGCAAAAGGCAGTGGCTAGAGGACCAGGTGAGGTGGTGGCTGACGGATCAGGCAGTCACACATTTGCGTGTGGATAAACCGGGAGGAACAATTAGGGAGTGAGACAGACCATGCAACCCAGGATTCCAGCATGGGGCAATAAAGCCTCAAAACCTCTCACTGTAAAAACCTATGGGGGTTGAGGTGGTGGAAGAAACTCCCAGTCTCATAGGAGAGTTCATTGGAGAGACCCATGGGGTTCTAGAATGTACACAAACCCACCCACCTGGGAATCAGCACCAGAAGGCCCCAGTTTCCTTGTGGGCAGAGGGGGAAGTGAATGAAAGCCGGTAAGAGCCAAGCAACAGGCATTGTTCCCTCTCTGACCCTTCCGCCACATATAGCACCACAACCCAGCCATGTGAGTTACCCCTGGTGAATACCTACGGCTCCACCCCTTACAACATAATAGGCACCCTGAGACAAAGAACTGTAGCCCAAATAAAAGAACAGATAAAAAATCCAAAAATAAAAATAAGCAATGAAGAGATAGCCAGCCTATCAGATGCACAGTTCAAAACACTGTTAATCAGGATGCTCACAGAAATGGTTGAGTATGGTCACAAAATAGAGGAAAAAGTGACATCTAGGCAAAGTGAAGTAAAGAAAAATATACATGGAACCAACAGTGAAGAGAAGAAAACTGGGACTCAAATCAACATTTTGGAGCAGAAGGAAGAAACATTCAACCAGAACAGAATGAAGAAACAAGAATTCAAAACAGCCCTGGCTGCTGTAGCTCAGTGGATTGAGCGCGGGCCTGCGAACCAAAGGATCGAGGTTCGATTCCCAGTCAGGGCACATGCCTGGGTTGCAGGCCAGTTCCCAGCAGGGGACACACGAGAGGCAACCATACATTGATATTTCTCTCCCTCTCCCCTCCCCTCCCCTTCCCCTCTAAAGATAAATAAATAAATAAATAATATTTTAAAAAAAGGAATTCAAAACAATGAGGAGGGGCTTAGGAACCCGCGGGACAGTTTTAAACATCCCAACATCCGAGTCATAGCGGTGCCAGAAAGAGAAGAGGATGAACAAGTAATTGAAAACTTATTTGAGAAAGTAATGAAGGAGAACTTGCCCATTCTGGCAAAGGAAATAGACTTTCAAGAAGTCCAGGAAGCCCAGAGAATCCCAAAGAATTTGGATGCAAGGAAGCACATACCAAAGCACATCATAATTATATTACCCCAGATTAAAGATAAGGAGAGAATCTTAAAAGCGGCAAGAGAAAAGGAGACAGTTAACTACAAAGGAGTTCCCATCAGACTGTCAGCTGATTTCTCAAAAGAGACCTTCCAGGCAAGAAGGGGCTGGAAAGTATTCCAAGTCATGAAAGGCAAGGACCTATGTCCAAGATTGCTCTATCCAGCAAAGCTTTCATTTAGAATGGACAGGCAGCCCTGGCTGGTGTAGCTCAGTGGATTGAGCGCGGGCCTGCGAACCAGAGGATCGCGGTTCGATTCCCAGTCAGGGCACATGCCTGGGTTGCGGGCCGGTTCTTGGCAGAGGACACACGAGAGGCAACCGTACATTGATATTTCTCTCCCTCTCTTTCTCTCCTACCCTTCCCCTCTAAAAGATAAATAAATAATAAATTTTAAAAAAAAGCTAGTTTAAAAAAAAAACATTAAAAAAAAAAAAAAGTAGGTAGAATGGACAGGCAGATAGAGTGCTTCCCAGATAAGATCAAGTTAAAGGAGTTCATCATCACCGAGTCCTTATTATTTGAAATATTAAAGGGACTTATCTAAGAAATTAAAAAAGCTCAAAATTATGAACAGTAAAATGACAACAAACTCAAACTCACAACTATCAACAACTGAACCTAAAAAAAACAAAAACAAACTAAGCAAACAGCTAGAATAGGAATGTAATCATGGAAATGCAGATCACATGGGTGGTTATCAGCAGGGAGGGGGTGGAGGGAGAATGGGGGCAAAGGCTCAGGGAATAAGCATAATTGGTAGGTATACAATAGACAGGGAGAGGATAAGAATAGTATAGGAAATGGAGAAGCCAAAGAACTTATACGTATGCCTCATGGACATGAATTAAGGAGGGGGGTGCAGGGCGAAGGGAGGATAAAGGGGAGAAAAAAATGGAACAACTGTAATTGCATAATCAATAAAATTTTTTTTTTTTTCCAAAAAGAAGCCACCTTAAGACTGGTAGGAGGGCTTGAGAAAAGAAAAGAAAAGAAAAGAAAAAACAGTGTGATACCTCATAAAATAGAATTACGAATCCAAAAATAAATTCATACATTTTGGCCAATTGATTTTGACGAGGGTGCCAAGACCATTGAAGAGTGAAGGAATAGTCTTGAACAATGGACAACTGGCTTTCCACATGTAAAAGAATGAAGTTGTACCCATAGTTCTTACCATAAACAAAACTTAATTCAAAATGGATCAGTCACCTAAATATAAGAGCTAAAACCATAAAGCTCCTGAAAAAGGACATGAGGGTAAATTTTCATGACCTTGGATTTGGCAATGGATTCTTAGATATGACACCAAAAGCACAAATAACAAAAGTAAATAAATATTAAAAACTTGTATGCATCCAAGGACACTAACAAGGAAGTGAAATGAGAGCCTATATAATGGGAGAAAATATGTGCAAATCTTATGTCTGGTTAGGGTCTGGTACCCAGAATATATAAAAAAAAAAAACCTCTTACAACTAAAGAAAATAAAAAAGATAAACAACCCAATTTAAAAATCAGCAAAGGCAATTCCATTCTGCTTTCCAATCTGCATTCCCACCAACAGTGCAGAAGTTTCCACTTTCTCCACATCTTCACCAGCACTTGCTGTTTGTTGATTTATTGATGATAGCCATTCTGATAGGTATGAGATGATATCTCATTGTGGTTTTAATTTGCATTTCTCTCATGATTAGTGATGTTGAGCATCTTTTCATATGTCTTTTGGCCGTCTGTATGTCTTTTTTTGGAAAAGTGTCTATGCATGTCCTTTGCCCTTTTTTTAAATTGGATTGTTTGGTTTTTGGGTGTTGAGTTTTATAAGTTCTCTATAAACTTTGGGTATTAACTCTTTATCAGACGTATCAGTGAATATGTTCTCCCATTCATTGGGTTGCCTTTTCATTTTTTTAAATTTTTATTTTAATTGTTGTTTTTGTACAGTTTTCTGTCTTTTACTCCCATCCCAGCCCACTGCCCCAGCCCTCCCCACCTCCTTCCCATTTCCACCCCCCTAGTTTTTGTCCATGTGTCCTTTATACTTGTTGCTCTAAACTCTTTCCCTTTTCCCCTAAAATTCCTTCCCCTCTCCCCTGCCTTTTCATTTTGTTGATGGTTTCCTTTACCTAGTAATTTCACTTCTGGGAATTTATCAAAGAAACCTGAAACACTAATTCAAAAGAATGTATGCACCCCTATGTTCATTGCATCATTATTTACAGTAGCCAAGTTTTGGAAGCAGCCCAAGAGTCTGTCAGTAGATGAGTGGATAAAATAGCTATGGTACATTTATTCAGTGAAGTACTACCTGGTTGTAAAAAAAAGAAAATTTTACCCTTTGCAACAGCATGGATGGACCTGGAGAACATTATGCTAAAGGAAATAAGCCAACTAGAGAAAGATAAATACCATGTGATTTCACTCAAATATGGAATCCAATGAATAAACTGAACTAACAATCAAAACAGAGACAGACTCATAGATAGCAATAAATTTTTTTAGTGTATTGATACAGGAATATCAACGGTATCAGAACACTCATCTGATATATTTTTTCTTTTTTTAAAAAGATTTTATTTATTTTCAGACAGAAGGGAAGAGAGGAAAAAAGAGAGGAAAGGGAGAAAAACATCAATGTGTGGTTGCCTCTGGCACAACCCCTACTGGGGACCTGGCCCACAGCCCAGGCATGCGCCCTGACTGGGAATTGAATCAGCAACTCATTGGTTCACAGGCCAGAGCTCAGTCCACTGAGCCATACCAGCTAGGGTTCATCTGATAATTTTCACAGTGTGGTAATTCACTTTATAAGAGGAAGAGTGGAGTAAAATAAAAGTTGTGGACTAGATTTTTAAAAGATTGAAGCCATTTTAAAGGGTTGAATTAGAAAGTTAGACAAATTGGATAGCATGAAGAAAAAAATGGGAAATAAAAACAGTTATTAGCCTCTTTCAACCAGAAGCCAGGATTTAGTATCAAGATAATCTATAAGTTCTGATTTGTTTATTAGATGCACAATGAGTTTTTACATTAGCTTCAGAATTACCGTATTTTGCAGTGTATAATGCGCACTTTTTTGGCCAAATTTTTGAGGGGAAAAATAAGGGTGCTCATTATACGTGGGTATAATGATTACATACCATGGGTAATAGTGGGTATAATAATCTCATGGATAATGACCACAAAATGTGGTTGCGCATTATACACAGCAAAATATAGAATCATTTAAAATCTTTTGATAAGAACAAAGCAAAATATTAGTAAATGATTTCAATGTAGATATCATGCATAAGTTAATAAAACTAAGAAGCAATGGAGTTTCTATGTTTTACAGAAAGGCCTCACTCCTTTGTGTGGCTATAGAAAAAGACGACAGACACACTTAAATGGACTTTCTTTTGACTTAGAATTTAAGTATAAATATGTCTTAAGAGACTCCATTAGTTAACAGAAACTACTGTAATTAGCTAAACTAATTTTAGTTTAGTGCAGCAATAAAAGACAAATGAATGCAAAATGTGTCATGTGCCTAGGTTACAATACAAATCACCTATAAACTGTACAGAGAATTTTTGTATTTGTTGATTTGACTGATTTTTCATTTTGTTTTCATTATTCAGACCCCCTTTGTCACTGTAGTATATAATATTGTTCTGTCTTTGAAGGTGAAGGAGTTATGCCATGTCAGACCAAAAAAAGCCCATTCTTGGTAGAATAAGAAAGAAAGCTAATCCTTTTCTTTGATTGCAGATGATGAAAGCCATGAACAAGTCGAATGAGCATGTCCTGGCAGGAGGCGCCTGCTTCAATGAGAAGGCAGACTCTCATCTCGTGTGTGTGCAGAATGATGATGGGAACTATCAGACCCAGGCTATCAGTATTCACAATCAGCCCAGAAAGGGTAAGTATTGGAGCTAATCGAGATTGTGAGAAGGGAAGATTGTAATGGACATGGAGAATTGGATACCTCAACCCTGTAGCACTTACTTTCTAAAAAGGTGACCACAAACAACTTGGTTAAACTAACCTTTCCAACCTTATTCTCCAGGGTGAGGTTGACTCTGGAAGCAGCCAGACTGAGAGTTGCACGTGGAATCTCTGTTATGGAGGGAACATGAGAAAATACTGCCCCAGGGTATTGACAGGGCCCCAGTGGTATTTGAAGTTATCCACTAGGCCCCATGGTGAGAATATACTTAGATATGGAGCTTCTTGAATGACCATACTCAAAGAATGTTAATAGGTTGACAGGATTCTGAAGAAAGTTTTCATGATTCAGTGGTGCTCAGAATGTGATCTCACCACTTAGGGGATTGTTAGAAATGAAGAATCTGCACCCAAGGTCTGCTAGATCAGAATTTGCATTTTAACACAATCCCCATGTGATTCAAATGCACATACGAATTTAAGAATCACTGCTTAGTGTGGTATTTCCTGCAGTGTCTTACCAGGTTTTATGGTTTTAAAAAATATTCAGCCCTGGCTGGGTACTCAGTCAGTTAGAGCATTGTCCTGATAAACCAAGGCTGCAGTTCAATCTCCAGTCAGAGCACAGACAAGAAGCAATGAGTGCCTGAATGAGTGGAACAACAAATCAATGTCTGTCTCTGTCTGTCTGTCTCTCTCTCTGTGTTTTTCTTTCTCCCTCTTCTCCTTCCTCTCTCTTTTTAGAAAAGCAATAAATAAAAAAACTTTTAATATTCACATAAATAGATAAAAGTCTTCCTTAATACATTAAACTGAGAAATCCTGAGTTAAAAAAGTTTAAACAGATTTCTTCATTATAGGACTTTCCAGAGCCTTTAACAAGCTTGTGTACATTATGGCCTTCCCAAAGGAGGGGCACGCCTCACCCTTCCTAAATTTATTTGACCATGAATCTTCTTTCCCTCAGAATAGCTCTTAAAACTAGCTTTCTTTAGTATGCTTTACGAAACACTTCTCTAGAAGACATACTGTAGGTCACTTTCTTTAATATGTATTTTAAATCAGTTGTTTAGTAAAGGCATAAAGGGTATTAGCTCGTATATATTCAAATACAGTATCCAGAGTCTGGACCAATTGCAACCCCAGGGAGGAAAGTGAGAATGGGGTTTTTAAAAGAAAAAAGCAGGACTTCCGGCCAAGATGGAGGCATAGGCAGACACACTGTGCCTCCTCTCACAACCAAAATTGAGGACAACAAATATTTAGAAACAGGAAAACAACCAGAACTGAGAGAAAATTGAACTGTACAGAAGTCCAACAACCATTCATCCAGACCGGTAAGAGGGGCGGAGTCGCAGCAGAAAAAAGTGGAGGTGCAGACCCGGGACACAGGCGGCATCGGCTGGCAGTTCCCAGGTGCACAGGCAGCAGCTGGTGATCCCTGGGCCCACAGGTGGCAGCTGGCGGACCCCGGGCACAGGGGGGCAACTGTGCAGACCCAGTGAGGCCGCACAAGGCGGCTGGCTGACCAGGTGGTCCCACATTCGCTCGCGCACGCAGACGGTCCAGGCAAAGGGGAAGCAGCAGAAGGGACCAGAGTCCAGGAGAGAGCGGAGCAGGCGCCATTCTTCCCTCTCGGACCCCGCCCCCACATACAGCGTCACAACCCAGCGACTGGGCTGCCCCACCCTGAGGAACACCTAAGACTGTAATAGCCGCGACCAGACTAAAACCAAACCAAACCAAACCAAACCAAAACAAAACAAAAAAAACCCCACCAAAAATGGCTCAAACCGGGACTTCCGGCCAAGATGGAGGCGTAGGCGGACACACTGTGCCTCCTCTCACAACCAAAATTAAGGACAACAAATATTTAGAAACAAGAAAACAACCAGAACCTACAGAAAATTGAACTGTACGGAAGTCCAACAACCATTCATCCAGACCGGTAAGAGGGGCGGAGTTGCAGTAGGAAAAAGTGGAGGTGCGGACCCAGGAATGCAAGTAGCAGCGGCTCGCAGTTCCCAGGTGCACGGGCGGTGGCTGGCGGTCCTGGGGCACACAGGCGGCAGCTGGTGGACCCCGGGCACAGGCGGGCAACTGTGCAGATCCAGTGAGGACGCACAAGGAGGCTGGCTGACCAGGGGGTCCCACATTCGCGCATGCAGACGGTCCAGGCAGAGGGGAAGTGGCGGAAGGGACTGAATCCAGGAGAGAGCGGAGCAGGCGCCATTGTTCCCTCTCAGACCCCGCCCCCACATACAGCGTCACAACCCAGCGACTGGGCTGCCCCACACTGGGGAGCGCCTGAGGCTCCACCCCTCACTACGTAACAGCACGTGCGCCTGCGCAGATAATCCAGGTGAAGGGAAAGCAGCGGAAAGGGCCGGAGTCCAGAAGAGAGCGGAACAGGCGCCATTCTTCCCTCTCGGACCCCGCCCCCACCTATAGTGTCACAACCCAGCGACTGGGCTGCTAAGGCTCCACCCCCATACGTAATAGCTGCGACCAGACTAAAAACAAAACAAAACAAAAAACCCCACCAAAAATGGCTCAAACCGGAGAAAAAATGAAAACGCCGGAGTCAATTCCTCTAAGCAGTGAAGAGATAGCCAACCTATCAGATGCACAGTTCAAAGCACTGGTCATCAAAATGCTCACAGAATTGATTGATTTTGCTCACAAATTAGATGAAAAAATGCAGGCTACAATACATGAAATGAAGGAAGATGCACGGGGAACCGATAGAGATGGAAGGAAAACTGGGACTCAAATCAATGGAGTGGACCAGAAGGAAGAAATTAACAACCAAACAGAAAACGAGGAAGAAACAAGAATTCAAAAAAATGAGGAGAGGCTTAGGAACCTTTGGGACATGGTTAAACGTCCCAACATCCGAATTATAAAGGTCCCAGAAGGGGAAGAAGAGCAACAAGTAGAAAACTTATTTGAACAAATAATAAAGGAGAATTTCCCCAATATGGCAAAGGAAATAGATTACCAGGATGTCCAGGAAGCTCAGAGAGTCCCAAAGAAGTTGGACCCAAGGAGGAACACATCAAGGCACATCATCATTACATTAGCCAAGATTCAAATGAAGCAGAGAATTCTAGAAGCAGCAAGGGATAAGGGGACAGTCACCTACAAAGGAGTTCCCATCAGACTGTCAGCTGATTTCTCAAAAGAGACCTTACAGGCAAGAAGGGGCTGGAAAGAAATATTTGAAATCTTGAAAAGCAGGGACCTAC